>OY756942.1:36826700-38274200 GCA_963580275.1 Crataegus laevigata | reverse complement strand
TTGCTTTGCCATAAAGGACGGAAGTCGACATATACAGGGAATTCCCACTTAGCAAGTAGTGGTGTTATTTCCCTTGCTCTCACATGTAATAGTAGAGTAGCTGGCACTTCGAAGTTTGTGTGCCTTAGCTTTGTCAAAAACCTTTGTCTAAATTATCCGTGGTATCCGAGGAGCTGATTTGCGTGTAGGGTTTGCCAAAATTTTTCATCCAGGGAAACCTAGCTTTCGGAAATCACAGTATAGTGCTTCTTAAATTTTTGAACACGTGTCCTGTTGCCCGTCCTTTTATTGAGGTCCCGATTGTGTTCAAGGAGTACATTCAGAGAGCTACTGCTTGTAGAAGTTTCCCTCTCATTTTCGTACTTCTGAGATTTATTGTGCCTCATTTTTTCTTCATCGTTTCTGCAAATGACTTGCCCATCCGACTGCCGTATCGATTTGAATGCTATAGAAGAGACATCCATTCCTTCTCAAGACAACACATGGCGTCCATCTTTCTTATCATCTACTGGTCCTCTTACTATTGGGGACTCTGTGATGAAAAATGATATGACCGCTACTGTGGTGGCCAGGAATCTCCTCACTCCCAAAGATAGTAGGATACTATCTAAACGGTCCGATAAGTTGGCTGTTCAGGATTCTCTGGCTTTCAGTGTTCAGTGTGCGGCTTCTGTGTCTAATATGGGTCAACGATTGCTTGTTCGAACCCGTCAAGTTGAGTCATTGATGGCGGAAGTGGCAAGTCTCAAACAAGAGATCAAATGGCTCAAGCAAGATAATAGACAGTTGCACATGCTTGCCCATAGCTACTCCACGGGCATGAAAAGAAAGCTTGCTTGACCAACTGCAAGAATCCGAGAGTCGGATTCTGAGTGATCATCATAGGTTTGTGGATTTGTTCCAAAGGCATTTACTGCCTTCGTCTTTTGGAGCTTTACCGCGTACCGAAGCTCCAAATGATCAACCTCCAGTGCCTCCTCTTTCTGGTACTCCACCGAGTACTGAGGCTCCTCACGAGTAACCTTGTGAAGGCTCCCTCCTCTTTGTTTGTTTTGATTTTCATGTATGTCTACGTATGTAGTTTAACAAAAATTCCAATGAACAAGCTTTATTTTGTTTAGCATATTGTGTTAAATACCCTAAGGTATCCTTTACTAAGTTTTTTTTTACTAACCTTCAATTTTGTACATAGTTCTTAACCATATATGTTTCTGCCCGCCATTCCAGAGGAACGTATGTCGCAGATGACCATCATCGCCGTTATTCCTAAACTGGTCTCAACTAGACTTTCTCTCACTGCATATCCTCTAATCCACATCACTTCGATGTAAATCTAACTCTGCTCGTCATTCCAAAGGGATGCATATCGCAAAGTATCAATCCGATGTTGAACATTATTCATATGTCAATCAAGTCAACTTGAGGCACAATCCCGACACGAATTTCTTATTCTTAATAAAATGCGACAATTCAAGCATAATGAGGGTTGCACAACTGTGTTGAAGGGCATCAATACACGGAATCCGTGACATCCAAAGGATATCAAGGCCAAAACATTACTAGAATAGAAGGAAATCCTAAGTATGCTTTGAATAACCTTGCTCTGATACCAAATTGTCACGCCCCAACCCCGATATCCCCAAATATCAGGGTAGGAACGTGATGGCCGACACCCAAGGGTGACGAAGCCTTTTTTAAAGCATGCAAACTGATAAAATGTATATACTTAGAATAAAAATTACACTCCAGGAACTGGTTCAGAGCATACATTTCTAAGAATAACATAAAGAAGTTTTAGGAATATATACGAACAATGGAATAATACCGAAGTGGAGAGAACTCGAGAATAGTTGCGCAACTTGTCCTGACACTAGGATCATGTGCCTCGAATCTAAACCCTGAAGGGGGCGCAAAAACAGAAAGGTGAGTGGACCATAATTTATAATAATACTAATAATATAGAAACTATTTTTATTTTCAAACATAATAACCCCCTGTTTTGAAAACATATATACAATACTACATACTAAGTTTCTCTGGAAACTCTATATGCCATGAAAAACCTCTGTGAAATTCGTATGCAACTCGAGGTATAAAAATTGTATGAATACCGCCGAAAGGCAAAACCATAGTTCTCAGTAAAATTGTACTATCTAGGGGTATCATAGTCGCCCGCAGGCAATACCTAACCATCACCAGAAGGTGAAGCTGTACGACACTGGGTTACGCCAGCGAAGAAACATGGTAGGTCCCATCACCCGAAGGTGAAGCTGTACGACTCCGGGTTACGCCGGAGAAGAATTCTCTAACATCTCACACCCGACACTAGTCGCAGCTAGTGAAGCTGTCCGACACTGCTTTCCGCAGTGAAGCTGGGGTATAATATAAATATATCTCACTCCTCCTCATCTCCATGTCCTATGGCCATAAACGTCTAATACCCATGTTGTGTGGATGTGTTGTATGATAACCCGCTAGATATAAAAAAATCTCAAAACATAGCTCAAATGTCATGCCAAAGTATCAAGATCCAAAGGTTCCAAAACCCGTAAAATAACTCAATTCTCAAAGCTCATATCAACATCTCAAAGGTTAAAAACTTAAACCTCGTACATTAATTTATAAAACCATATTAGCGTAAATCCACAAAAGCTTGTTTATATGAATCCATAATTAAAAAACTTTACAACAATAATATATCCAAAAACATATTTAAAACCATGTAAATAAATCCATGCTAGCCATCCTCATAAATCATTAACTATTCATATATATATAATTATAGTTGCTAATCTTTAATATAAAGTAATTCTAATCATTCTAAACTATTTCATAAGCCATTTTAATTAACTAGTAAATTCTCCAAAGCTCAATATATGCAATTCGTAAAACATATCTTAAAACTTGTGTAAACGCTAAAATAATATATGCATGCAACCCTAAGATTTATAAAAATATAATTTAAGAAGGGGTCCACTCACAAGTACTCCGCTTTCGGAGAGCCGCCCGAACTAGGATGGACTGAATCACCTCCCACAGTTGCACCTAAACACCAATTAATATTAGAATTAAATTAATTGGGCTTAAGTATGCTTAAATAATAAATTTTTACCTTTGGGCCTAAGCCTTAAATAGAATCTGGACTAATAAGCATAGCTCCATTGAAAAATCTGAAGTCATTTAATAATAGTTGGGCTCGGGTCCAAATTAATAGGACCACGGTTTGGGACTGCCCACATAGTTTTAGGCCTAAAGTTAAATAATTCAGGTTAACTGAGTTGGGCTTTAGGAAATTTGGGCTAACCCATTTGGGTTATAAGCCTGGGTTTTACGGCATGTGGGTCGGGTCGACCCGAATGACTTATGGGTCACCGGATCCATTCAAAAGAGAAGGCCGGAAATCGGCCAAAAAACTGCACAATCTTTAAAGGGCCATAACTTACTCGTTACTCAACGAAATCAAGTGAAACAAGAACGAAAGTTGTATTTCTCGAAGAGACAAAGAGAATGGTACCTCACACGACGTCTACCTTGCCGTGGTTTGGCCGAAAATCGCCTCAAAATACGTCAGACTCGCCGGAAATTGGGTAAGATTCAAATAAGTAAAACTTCTTTAATACTCAATGAAATTAGGTGAAACAAAAAGGAAAGTTGTAGTACTTGACGAGATGAAGAGATTGATACCTTGAATGCCGGCCAAATCATCATTGGCCGAAAATTGCCTGGAAAGGGGCAGTGCTCGCCGGATTCTGGAAAAATGAAGAACAGGGAGTATGCATGTCAAAACTTGACATTTTCTAGCCTAAAACTCACATGCAAAGGTATTATTCAAACAACTGGAATGGATTGGATCTAAACTCGAGTTCCACAACCCAGAAATTTGAAGAAGGAACACAATCTCACCTGGGTTCGAGTTTTCGAACTTTGAAACTCTCGGGCTCAAATGGTGAATCACCCTATGGTGCTTTGATGCAACATGCAAGACCATATTCGTGTTCCTTGAGTCTCAGGGATGTCGAATATGTGATTTTGGAGCTGGATTGGTGAGGAAATCGAAGTGAAAGCATGGATGAAGCTCTCGGAGCTTAGAGAGAGACTGTTTTTGCAGAAAATGAGGGAGGAAGAAGAAGGGTGTACTGGTTGGGTTCTAAACCTAACCTTGGGCTTTGGACTTAATTAAACTTAAAAGGACTTGGGCCTTAGATTATCACCCAAAAGGGCTAGGCCCAATGAGAGTTGGGTTGTTTTAGTCCAGGGGTGTTACAAACTTTGCTCCAGATTTTTCCAATTGAAAAAGCCCGGATCATCATCATCTATTCCTCATCACCACAGGTACCTTCTACACCTATTACATGTCAAAATCTGCTTCAAAATTGTGATTTGATATAATTGGACTTTAGAAAAAACTTGATGATTTTGAGAGATCCAATTTAACGGTTAGAAAAATTTTCACCAATTTTATGGATTCGTGGGTTGGGGGGAAGATTAGAAAAATTTTCATTATTTTTCTGGATTTGTGGTTTATCTATTTATTTAAGGATTAGAAAATATGTCCATCAGAACTTGGATGTCGTCCTCGGAGAAGCCATAACGGTCGACGAGGCATCTATGCATTCGCCTGACGTCGTTTATGCAGCCTTTGAGCTCTGCCTTCGTTCCTTGGTAGTTGCATCATATCAGCACTGCCTTCTGCACCATTTCTGAAGATTTTTGATCACTCTAACTCTGTTTTTTGTTTTTTGTTTTTGTTTGTGAGATGAGGAGAATTGCATTATGATGCTCTGTTTTTTATTGCCTTAAAAATTAGAGTTTTCTTATTTATTTATTCCGAAATTACAATAATATTTTTGAACGCGAAAAATTCCCAAATGAGAGACAATGGGGACAGAAATCGTCTACAAAATAATATTTGATTTGATGTGCTTGGGTTACAATCTCTATTTGATTATCTGATTCGATCTCCGCAATACTTTGATTTATGGGCTTGATCCAAGGGCCGTTGAGGCTTGATTTTGGATGAGCAGGGGGAATTTCTTCAAGGGTCGTTGGGCTTGATCTTGAAGTTTGGCGGATGAACGTTTCTTCAGAGGCCGTTGGGGCTTGATCCTGAAGTTGGGCGAGGTTTCTTCAAGGGTCGTTGGTGGCTTGATCTTGAAGTGGATGGATGAATGGATCTTCAGGGGCCGTCAGGGCTTGATTCTGAAGTTGGATGAACGTTGAACGTTGAACGACGAACAGATCTTCAAGAGCTTTTGGGCTTGTTCTTGAAGATGGATGAACGACGAACAACGAACGATGGATAAACTTCAAGGGGCTTTTGGGCTTGATCCTTGAAGAACGGATGTGTGGATCCAAGGGCCTTCGTGGCTTGATCTTGAGAGGTGGATAACGGAGCTTCAAAGGCCGTCGGGGCTTGATCTTGAAGGTGGATGAGCGGATCTTCAGGGGCCGTTGTAGCTTGATCCTGAAAGGTGGATGAACGTTGCTTCAAGGGCCGTCAGGGCTTGATCTTGAAGGTGGATGAGCGGATCTTCAAAGGCCGTTGCAACTTGATCCTGAAAGGTGGATGAAAGGAGCTTTAAGGGTCGTCGGGGCTTGATCTTGAAGGTGGATGAGTGGATCTTCATGGGCCGTTGCAGCTTGATCCTGAAAGGTGGATGAACGTTGCTTCAAGGGTCGTCGGGGCTTGATCTTGAAGGTGGATGAGCGGACAGTGGCATCATGGTTTTCTACTAGAAACGTCCTTCCCTTGGTTTTTTTTTTCAAAAAGCAGCTCCTACTTTTCCACTGTCCTATTATGTGTCGGTAGGGTTACAGGACCACTTTTGTCTCACTGCCTCAATTGAAGGTGCTTTGCTTTTAGAGGAGACTTAAAAGAGTGTTTCACTAATCAAAACAATTTCAAGTCAATAATTGAATCACCGGTCAGGTCTGCGGAGAGGGATCCATATAGCACTTTGGTCCATGCCATCTCATTTTAATGGACGTGGATGACTTTAGCTTTTGTTGACTGAAGGAGCTTGATTTGAGTTTAGATATTTCAGTATCATTGGTTCGGCAATTCAAACATAATCACTGCCATTTTTCAGTCGTGATCTGAACCACTGCTGTGCCATAACAGTGGATACCGCCATGATAGCCCACGAAGCCTCCTATTCATCCTCCTCCAAGTCAAAACTTTGGAATTACGACGTGTTCTTGAGCTTCCGAGGTGAAGACACACGCAAGGGCTTCACAGGCCACCTCCACACGGCATTCCAAGACGGGATACCAGGCTTATATGGATGAGGACGATCTAAAAAGAGGGGAAGAAATAAAAGACGAACTGTTCCGGGCAATCGAAGAGTCGCGAATCTCTATCATTGTCTTCTCAAAGAGGTATGCGGATTCGAGTTGGTGTCTTGACGAACTGGTGAAGATCATGGAGTGCAGATCCAAACTGGGGCGACATGTTTTGCCAATATTCTATCACGTTGTTCCTTCAGATGTGAGGAAGCAGAACGGAGTTTTAGCCCAAGCATTTAAGAAGCAAAAAAAGGACATCCGTAAAGAAAGGGTAAAACAGTGGAGAGAGGCTCTTACAATGGGTAAAACAATGGAGTTTTAGCCCAAGCTGCAAACTTGTCTGGCCACCAGCTTCAAATCACTGACAATGGGTAATCATTCAACTGCTTTCCAAGATTGAAACATTTTAGTGAATGAGTTAAATCTCTCATATAATTAACATGTTTAATTAACATTTTACAGAAGCTAAACATTAATTAGCATGCTTAATTAATACACCTTAATTTCTCATGTATAACCAAACCGTAATTGGAGTTTAATTAATGAATGACTTTCGTTCTTTTATTCAAGTTGGTCACAAAATCACATACTTGCTAGTAGCTAGTTAGTTAGTGTGTGTGTGTGTGTGTGTACATATATATGAAGGAAAGAAGGAAAGAAAATTGTTTATGTACTACGGAGCCTTCATTGATTCCCACTAATGCTTATGAATCCAATTTTCAGGCACGAAGCAAATCTTATTAGAGAAATTGTTGACAATAGAATTATGAAATGGCTTATGAGCACAAACAAACTAAATGTGGCCAAGCACCCAGTTGGTATTAATTCTCGCATTCAAGATATTATTAGTCATCTTTCAAGTGACGGATCAAATGCTGTCATGGTTGGAATTTGGGGGATGGGTAAAACAACAGCTGCCAAAGCCATTTATAATCAAATTCATCATAAGTTCCAATTCAAAAGTTTCCTGCCCGACATTAGCAACACTGCAAGTAAACATGGTCTAGTTTATTTGCAAGAAAAACTTATTTCTGACATCTTTAAAACGAAGTCTAAAATAAGCAGTGTTGATGAAGGTATCAGTCTGATAGAAGATCAATTTCGACATAGAAGGGTACTTGTCAACATGGACAACATAGATGAAGCGGGCCAATTGGATGCAATAGTTGGAAATCATAATTGGTTTGGTCCAGGAAGTAGAATTATCATAACAACAAGAGATGAACATTTACTAAAGCAAGTGGATAAGATATATCCGGCTCAGAAATTGAATGAACGAGAAGCTTTGGAGCTTTTTAGTTGGCATGCCTTTGGAAATAATTGGCCTAATGAAGAATATCTTGAACTCTCAGAAAAAGTTGTTTCTTATCGTGGAGGTTTGCCACTAGGTCTTGAAGTTTTAGGTTCTTTTTTGTTTAAAAGATCCATAGCAGAGTGGAAAAGTCAATTGGAGAAATTAAAAGGAACTCCTGAAGGAAAAATAATAAAATCCCTAAGAATAAGCTTTGAAGGGCTAGATGATACAGAAAAGGCTATATTTCTTGACATATCTTGTTTCTTTATTGGATGGGACAAGGACTATGTTGCAAAAGTATTAGATGTATGTGGATTTTCTGCAACAATAGGAATCAGTGTCCTTCGTGTACAATGCCTTGTAACTGTTGAGCAGAACGAGTTGAAATATGCATGACTTGTTTCGAGAAATGGCCAGAGTAATCATTTCTGAAAAATCCCCTGCTCACCCTGAAAAATGGAGTAGGTTGTGGGATGATCGAGAGGTCATCGACGTATTGACAAATAAATCTGTAAGTCCATTCCCAGTAAAATTTTGGATTAATCAATCGTACAAGAAAAGCATATATGTAATGTCTATTATACCTTAAACAAAATTCATGTGTAATTGGAGTTGCACAAGGAAAGCTCAAATAGCCAACAATTGTACTTGCAAATATTCGCCATAGGTGATTTTGCGTAGTGAATAATAATACATGTAAACATATGCAAATGATCGGTTTCTTACACATGAATATGACCTTTTGTTAATAGGGAACTGAAGAAGTTGAAGGACTTGTTCTATCTCGGGGTTATGGTTATGGCAATGTTTACAGTACAGAAGCATTTGCCAATATGAAAAAACTGAGATTGCTTCACCTCAGCTACGTAGAGCTCAAAGGAGAATACAAACATCTTCCCAAAGAGTTAATATGGTTGCGTTGGCAACTATTCCCTTTAAAGTCCATACCAGATGACTTTTTTAATCAAGATAAACTAGTTGTTTTAGAGATGCGGTGGAGCAAATTGGTACAAGTTTGGGAGGGTTCCAAGGTACAATGAATTACACCTGATGATGTTCTGTTTCTTTTTGTTTTTTTGGATTTCTTCCCTTTTTTTTTATTTTATAACATCTTCATTTCGGATATTAATTTTAATTTTCTGCAACAGTCGCTACATAACTTGAAAACCCTTGATCTCAGCCGGTCTGATTCCTTACAGAAATCACCAGACTTTTCACATTGAAGAGTTGATATTGGAATGGTGTGAGAGTTTGTCCGAGATTCACCCCTCCATTGGTCATCTTAAAAGACTTTCTTTGGTGAACCTTAAGTGGTTTTTCAAACTTATTTCTCTTCCAGGGGATTTCTATAAGTCGAAATCTGTTGAGACTTTTCTTCTTACTGGATGTTTTGTATTCAGAGAATTGCATGAGGATTTAGGGGAGATGATATCATTGAGAATACTTGAAGCAGACCATACAACCATAAGAGAAGTACCACCTTCCATACTAAGATTAAAGAATCTCACTCGATTATCCCTATCAGGTGTACAATTAGCTGATGATGCAATCCCTAAGGATCTTGGGAGTCTAATTTCTTTACAAGATTTGAATCTTAAATTAAATACATTTCATACCCTACCCAGCCTCAGTGGTCATTCAAAGATTGTAACATTGAGGTAAGTGGATGCAGATCTCTTCGTACAATCCCTGATTTACCAACAACTTTGAAATTTCTGTATGCGATTCAATGCCTTGCATTGGAAACAATGCCCAATTTTTCGAAAATGTAGAATATGAAAGATTTGGTTGTGAGTGATTCACTCAAGCTCACTGAGGCTTGGATGAGTCATTAAGCTCCATGACATTGATTGATTAATATGAGAAAGGGCACCAATCTCTCAGCTCATTTAAGGAAGAACATCCTACAGGTATCTCTCCCTCTCTATCTCTCATTGCCTTCCTATCGTGCGCATACATGTATATATATGACACTTAGGGATGGACTTCTTGCGGATTTGATGGAATTTTCCTTCATGGAAACTACGTTCCTGATTGGTTTGAGTTTGTCAACGAGGACACTAAAGTCACTTTTGATATTTCTCCGAGCGATGGTCGTAATTTTGAAGGGTTAACTCTGTTTTGCTTGTGCCACTCATACAGAAGCAATCATCTTGCCATTATTGTTATAAATAATACCCAGTGTACTGAGTTGCAAGCTTACATAGGCAGAGAATCTGATGACCGCTCAAATGGAGATGATTATCTTCTGCAGGGACAACTCTCGAACAATAAGCTCAATTTGCAAGGTGGGGATAAAGTTGATATACTTTTTGAAAACCCATCCATTACAATAAAGAGAACAGGGGTTAATCTAGTATGGGACAAACCTATGAAGGAAAATATGCATGATTTGGACAAAGCTGGTTATGTTTTTCACACATCCAACTCGGTTTTATGATGAGGGAGGACCAAGCCATAACGCATCTGATAATAATCGTCCCAGGAATCAAATAAGAATTACTATAGATGACTGAAATGGGAAAAGGCAGGAAGAAGTGAAGCATCATCTGTCTTGATTAAGTCACACCCAGATCGGTTCTATGGTGAAGCACGATCAAGGCGGAGATGCATCGCCATCATCACATATCTGAGTCGGGTCATAACCAATTCATCAAACGCCTCTTTCATGTTTTGCTTTACTGGTTCGATGATGAAGATTAAGTCCTTATTTCATACTTCTTTAGATTCCTATGATTTTTTCAATAAGTAGTTGTTTTGAATTTTGAAGAAATGTTGCATCTAAAAAACATTTCAACATTACAACAATCAATATAAGACATTCATCCAAATATTTGACATATACTAGTTGAATTCGCACAAATACTTGCCCTGCTTCCACCACATATTTCAGGAAATCAATGACAGCCTCAAGATGCCAGTCAATATATAGTGTCTACTACATTTTCATTAATCTTGATTTGCCCTGACATGTTAGCAGAAAATTGACTCTACATTTTAGTAGAAGATCTATTACCTTTCTACTACCTTTGAAGTCGACGAACTCGTTTGCACAATCCAAAAATAGTTCTGTTGGATTCTCCAAAACTGCAGACGGAAGTCGTTTGTAACATCGTAGAGCTGTTCCTGTTAAGATCAAACCCCAGCCCATGTTGTGTAAACACCATCAAATTAAGATGTCACAAAGTTTCAAAAATAAAAAAATAAAAAAAAACATGAAAACATCAAATATAGCTTTGATTGTAGGATTTCAATTGAAAAAGAAAAAAAGAGAGAGAAATCTTTGTTGGGGTAACAAACTCTATCTGACTTACAAAGAGAATACCTATAACTACAACATAACGAGGAAAAACTCTTGTTTAGCAAATCAGTGCAAATGTAGCTAAACCACCAAAATTCAAAGATTGGAAGCTACGGTTTCACCATCACCATATTCATCTCAATAACAAAAATTACCTAACAGAGTAAAGCATGATGAGAATAAAAGAAATGACAAAGTCAAGTAATCCTCCTCTTTCCCCCAAACCGTCTGCCTCTTGAATGCATGTCATCCCGGTTTTGATGACTCATTTTTTTAAGAAGCTTTTGTGCGGCTGCTTGGTTTTGAATAGGGACAGCTTCAATTTTTGTGGAAGCCATAATACATCAGCATTAAATTACAAAGTAAAAAAATGTAGAACATTTATTATAAATATGTTAACTAAATGTGTTTCTTGTGTGATTCAAGTATGATGTGAGAATTATACGCACACAAATTAAACCCTCTTTTTATCAATTGTAGTGAAGAATGTAAGTAGGGATCGTTCTAAACCGGGGATTAGGAGGGATTGCAAAATCACTTGGAATTGACTCAAAAACGTAAAAACAAAGTTTAAAACACTAAACTAGACTCAAACAATGCAAAACTATACTTTAAAACTCTAAAACAAACCAAAAGACTCAAAACAGCACAAAAACACTCAAAACTGCCTTAAAACCACTTTCTGGGCAGTTTTGGACACTAAACAAGATTTTGGACGAAAATACTTATAACTTTGACTCAAAACACTTTAAAACACAAATCAAACACTTTCTAACTAACTTGACACTTGAAAACAAAGGGGGATTTGGTTTTGACGAATTTTGAAAACAAAACTTAAAACTTTGTAAAACGAACAGATTTTAAAATGACTTTAGATTTAAGGAATGGATGGAAGGCTAGCTAAGGGGTTCATGTCCACACATGTTATACTTGCATATGAAACGATTTCCAATTGCTTTTCAACAAACCATGAATTCTCAACGCCCCAAGTTAATTAGGTCCGCTTAAATTAACCTTCAGATTTTCCTAAAGTTATTGAATTGGATGATTGCATACGACAACCCAAAGCATTCCCCACAAGTCCCCTACATGATTGCATAATAGAGACACAAGCAAGAATCATTAAGTTCTATGAAAACCATAAGCATTGACGAAGCACTTGTTACTATGATTGCATGAAACTTATGCCAAGAATTTACTTAACTCGATTGAGATCATCAACCTTTACTACTTGTGAATATAAGTCCATAACGATTAGGTGAAATTTCCTTATATCCTAGCATTCAATTTATGCATGATAATTAAGTGTGCACTCTCAACCAACACACACAAATCAATGTAATTCACATAGATAAGTAAATTGAATTCATAACTTATGAAACGCAATTAGAAGTAATCAAATCATATCGCAAGCATAAACATGTGTTTCGAATCCCCCCCTAGCCAAGGGGGGGTTTAGTTCCTCATACGCACAAAACAAAGAGAATTATATTTAAACATTGAAATCAAAGGAAAAGAAAACACCTAGAAATTCCAGCGATGTTGGCTTGAATTGCATGAACTTCCAAGACTCCTTCTCCTCCTCCTTGGTGCGGCAAAGGGTGTAGAGACAAGTTTAGGACCTCGTGTGGATGGGTGGATGGGTATGGAAGGATATAATGGTGTTTAGGTATGGTGGTGGCTGCGGCAAGGACTTAGAACTAGGGAGGATGGTGTTTTGGCGAATTTCTGAATGTGGGAGAGTGAATGAATAATTGGTGCGGCCAAGGGGTGTATTTATAGTGTTTAGGGGCTGATTTAGGGTTAGGAATCAGAGAAGGATAATAAAATCTAAATCCTATAGGAATAGGCCTTCTAGAAGCTAGGAAACCTCAAGGAACAAGGGGAACTTGCGGCAGATTTGTAGGGATAGGCTAAGGCTTCTAGAAAGCCTTGCAAGGCAAGGGATTAGGTCCATCAAGAAGGCTAGGGTCGACACTTTTGTAGGGATTAGGGATAGGGCTTCTAGAAAGCCCCAAAACTGATAGGAAATTGCTTAGAACTTGCGGCAAAGGGGAGGAACACTCTAGAACCTTCCAACTTGTGTCCTACAATACTTAGGAGTCCTTCTAGCATTAGGAAAACATGTCCTTCTCCTTCCTTGACTTGGAATTCTTCTCCTTCTTCACTATGGAAACCTTTTCCTTCTTGGACTTGGAAATCTTCATTGTAGCTGCACTTGATGCCATTTGGGGTTTACATTTCCTACTCCAAGTAGGAAACCTTGTTCAAGTAGGGAACTTCAATCTTCTAGGTTTCCCAATTCAACTAGGAAACCCATTTCAACTAGGATTCCCAATTTAGCTAGGATTCCATTTTTCTAAGTATTTTCCTACTTCAACTAGGAAACCTAGCTCAAGTAGGAAACATCATCTTCAAGTCTTCAATTTCGTCCATCCTCATGGCTCCAAGCATATGATCTTCATTCCAAGCTCTAATTTGCTCCAAAAGGCTCCAAAATGCATCCTTTTGCATACTTTGCCTTTAAAACCTGAAAATACATAAAACTAGCTTAAAAGACTACTTTAACTAAGAAAAACAATATAAATGCACAAGAACAAGCTCAACTGAGGTGCATAAATATGCTCCTATCAAAGTATAATTCCATTTTACATGAACGTCGACGTTGATACAGACAAAACTTAGCAGAAATTTGGTTTTCCCTCCATTCAAATGATTCAAGTTTTATTCTGCCACCTTACACCTGCCCCATCTACAACTATATATGCACCACTAGAAATAATTAGTGAACAAATCTAAGTGTAAAAACACAGGTCTCTTCTCGACCCCTTCCCCACAACAAGATGACATAAAATTAAGCCTAATACTACACAAAACCCGGATGCAGCATAGCATAATGGTAAAATTTAATAACAGGCTACAATTTGGACACGAATGAAAATCCACCTTCTTTGGTCTTGAGTTCCTTCATCAAGGGAATCTTCCTTACGAGTGTTATTTGTCTCACTTTTTTTATAAGATTTATCCTCATCATTTGCTCTCAATTGAAGGTTCCACTGTCTTTCAACTGGTCTAACCTCAGTAATTCTGGCAATAGGCTCACTACTCTTGAAGCTAACATCAGAGTAATCTGCCAATGATTGCATCTTGCCCATGAGATATGCATGCAATAGCAATAATGAGTGGTTTAACATTATGTTAAAAGACATAAACTAATATTATGAAATCAATAGCTCAAGAATACTGACGTGAAAACTTGTCCTGCTCAGGAAACCGACTTTTAGCTGCCCCAACATGCAACTTCTCAAATGGAGGGGGCCGTTACCATCACTTTCCTGTGAAATCCTTAAAGATGAACGTGAAAACTCGGAATATTTTGTATTCACCTGCCATTCTTTGTTAAGTGATTGAACAACACCTCCCAGCAGAGTCACAACTTTAGGACTCAAGCATACTATTCCATTACGTACAGTAACTTTACCTTCCATACAGAACTGCCGATCAAAAAGTAGGACAAACAAAAGATGTTCAGTTAACTCAAAATGCGACCTTTATCTATGCACCTGTTTTCCCTGAATCACTTAAGAAAGTGGGACTAGAGAGACCCGTAAAACTTCTTCTGAAATTCATTGAGTTTCATGAAAAAAGTACTTATATCTAGTGCATAATGGTGTTCCGCATAATAATTGTCAAAATTAAAAAATTTGTCGGGTTCTTCCAGTGCAGTGTTGAGCTCATGTCACATACGGGATAAAAAATAAATGCAATTATTAATTCTCCTACTGGATGTGGATTCACTTCAAGATTGCAAACACGAAGACAGAGCACACACTGTTCATCACTAAGTTCTACGAAAGTGTGAGTTTCCGTTGTTTTCCATAATCTAGCTCAATTTCGTACCAGTTTGAATACTAAACTGAACATATACTCTAGCTTATTAAATATAAAACACAAGCTGAGCATTGAGCAGGCATCAAGAAGCAGAAAGTACCTTAGTTCCAGGAATGACGTCGTCAGGGATTGCCGGGGTATGAGAGTACTCCACAGCTGTGACCGTCGTCAGGGATCGTCAGGCATCAAAAGCCGCTGACGACTCAAATTCCTTGAAAAATCCTCCATACTGCTTTTAGCAACATCCCTTACCCAGCCACTTGATAACAAAACACAAAGGAAATACCACTCGAATTCGCAAAAATACTTGCCCTCCAAGTGCACCCAACGTTTTCTAGTCAAATGCACGTTCTCAGTTTACCAGCGTAACCATACTTAATAGTCAATACTGGACATTACATAATCAAGTTATTTTTAAACCATACTTAAACAGAGAACATACCGCATAGATGATAAATACAACTTCATGGAGATAAAAGCAACTCTTGTCCATCTCTAGTTTAATCTATCATTTTCAGGTTTGGGACATGGTAGATATATTCAAGCTAGGGGCTCAAGTCTATTCATGCCTAAGCTTACTCACCAATTCCCTCCCGTACGGATAAATTTGGTCTGATAACATCCTTGGTGTTGACCAGGAAGCAGGAACACATCACCAATGTAATGATGGTTTGTGGGAACATAAACACAACACAACTCTTCATCTCCAGAATAGCTCTTCAAAATAATTTTGGGGACAAGGAAAAATAAAGTCACCATTAAAAACATACTGAAAAACCAATTACGTTTAAAAGCACAACCTGTACAACATCATTTCATCTGTTGTGTTCTCGTTTTTCACAATGAAAAGTTATTAGCATACCTGAAGGACAATGGATGAAGTGATGAACCCGAATGCATGTTCACAAATTCAGGACCTAACATGTATTTGGAAGATGAAGGGTCAGTTATACATTGTAAAACCAAAACAAAGCACAATCACTGAAAACGTATGTTTTAACTCTAAACCAGGCATTATATAATGAATGTGAAAGAAGCCTTAGTGTCATATGCTGCATTACGGGTATACTTCTTGTCTAAATCCAACATTGACCATACCATATGCGATGCAGGAGCCAAGTTAATAAATTAGAGTCCTAGTGTCTGCTGTACTAAATGCAGTTTACGCATGTACTCTGCAGGTTCATTGTCTTTGAGTCTCTCTATGTTACAAGATCAATGTATTAGGTGTTCATAAATTAGTCTTTAGAACTCCAAGTATATTAATGTGAATCTGTCCAGGTCCATGTACAAATTAGCTTATAAAAGGAGCTAATTTGTAAGCTTTTGGATTTCCTGCTTATGTGTGAAGCACAAGCTGACTTGGAGTGATTCCAAATTTCCAAGTCGACTTCGGTGTGATGCCAGAATTTATCCAATTGCTATATTGGAGTGATTACAATACACCTTTGGCGTGATGCCAAAGGCCAGAGTGATTCCGGATCTCTCTTTCGTTCCCACCTCTTCTTATTGTTATATACTCTAGATAAGATACATGGTCACTAGTGCAATCAAAAACCTTTTTTCTAAGAATAAGACAATTAAGCATCCAAATTAAAGAAAATCAAACCCCTAGCTTCACCAGCATCTGGATTTCCTTTCTCTAAGGATTGAAACCGTCTTTACTGATTTCGGATTATTGCACCAAAATTTGTGTCTAGGATTAGATGAAGAGAGAAAATGGACTAGATACTTAGCTCAGCAACGTCATACCCCAAGACCAATAACTAATGCAAGTTAGAATGTACCAATCAAATAATGGGGTTTAAGGAATGCATTTCAGAACACTTCATACCAAAAATGTTGATTCCAAGTTGAGCATGGATTGGAGAGAAGAAGCTATCCACAAAGTGAATAAACCACCACGCGATATATATTAGCAAAAAACAGCTAATATGATATATATGATATATATGAGCAAAAAGCATCCAAGTTAGAAAGTGATCGCTATTGGAAATAGGACAGACTGCAATGGAACAAAGAGTGAGCAGCTAATATGATATATATGAGCAAAAAGCAATCTCGAATAAAGAGAAGGAAGCCTTGATCTCATTAGCTACTGCATTAAACAGATGCATCAAGAAAAATCCACACACACCTGACAAATTCGCGTAAAATTACATGAAATGGGCTAAGTCTAAAACTTATAAGAGGCTAAGTTGTAAATTTGTTGAATTCATCTAGCGAGGGCTATTTCTCTATCTTATCCAACTAATCCTATGCAAAAACTTTCAGCTTTTCCCTCGATTTTTCCTCCATTTTCTCAGCAACCAAACACAACACTAACACACTAAGCAATGAAATTTGAAACAGAAATCGAAACTCACCTCGCGGCCTGTGTGGTGGGAGGAGGAGGAAGATGAGGAGGGTGTTTGGACGATGCATCTTCGTCGCCGGAGTCGGCCACCGGAATGAGAAGCTCACAATCTCGCAGTATTGTCTCCGCTCGCCATTCCTTTTTATATTTTAAAAACTAATAAAAATCACTTAAAAGTTTTGAATATTAATAATAAAGACAAAATAAAAGGTAGAGTAAATAGTATTAGAATTGATTTTTAATGTAAAAATTTAGGGCGTGTTTGGTATCCTATTTGAAATTTTTTATCATTTCTCAAAACATTTCTTAAGAACATTTCTTAAAAACAATTTTCTTTAAGACTCAAAAACTTGATTGGTTTGCGATTTAAAATTTTCAAATCTTACGACTTAAACTAGACAAAGAAATCTAAAAAGAGGGAGTCACTGGAGAGGGAGAAAGAGGAGAAAGGAGGAAAGAAAGTAAGAGATGATTGATGAAAAGAGAAAGAAGATAGAGGATTGGATGAGATAGAGATGAAGATGAGTGAGAGAAAGAACTGAGAAAATGAAAAGAGCGGATTGGAGGAGAGATGAAAAAGGTAATAAAAAAAAGGAGAGAGAAAGAAAAAAAGCGAGAGATTTGGAGTGAGAGGGGAAGAAGGAGAGAAAATAAAGGAGTGAGTTTAAGTTTGAAAATTCTAAAAACTCACTTCTTATGTTTTTAGAGAACATGCTATATTTTTGAGTTTGTCTTGAGTTCAGTTTTTGAAACTAGTCATACCAAACAAGTTTTTAAGGTCTAAAACTTGAAAATTGTTTTTGAGTTTAAAAAAGTTGGATTCAAGTAGAATACCAAACAGACACTTAGGGCCTGTTTGGTATCTTATTTGAAAATTTTTATCATTTCTCAAAATATTTCTTAAGAACATTTCTTGAAAACAATTTTCTTTAAGACTCAAAAACTTGATTGGTTTGCGATTTAAATTTTTTAAATCTTACGACTTAAACTTGATTAGATTGGAGTAAAGACGAAAAAAGTAAAAAAAAAGGAGAAAGAAAGAAGAAAAGAGAGAGATATATTTGGAGTGAGAGGGGAGGAGGGAGAGAAAAGAAATGAGTGAGTTTAAGTTTAAAAACTCTAAAAACTCACTTTTTATGTTTTTAAGGAATAAACTATATTTTTGAGTTAGTCTTGAGTTCAGTTTTTAAAAATAGTCATACCAAACAAGTTTTTAAGACCTAAAACTAGAAAACTGTTTTTGAGTTTAAAAAGTTGGATTCAAGTCCACTACCAAACAGGTCCTTAGGTTTTCGTTAAATTAAACAGTATCAGCAGTTTTTCGTTAAATTTTTTTTTATATTTTTGGCATTTCAAATATTTTGTTTTTATTTAATTAAATTAATTATTATTTTAATTGGGTGAGGATTAATTAAGAATGAAAATAGTTAATCTTGTTTTTTCAATTATTTAAAAATATAATAATATAGTGGAGATTATTACGTGCATGTGAGGACTTCAAAGAAATGTTATGTTTTGTTGTACGGCTAATTAAACAAAGCGCCGATTAATTAACGCTTAATCTCCAACAGAATTCCCTCTAGATTGTTTTGGTGAGGATCATGAAAATTCGTGAATCTTATTTGTTTATTGTATATTGTGCCGTTAATTTTTTTCAAGTATTATTTGTGTTTAATTTTAAATAAAAATATTTAAAATGATTTCTAACTGCACAATGTACGATTCACAGATTCCTGAGATTCTCAAAAAGAGAACCCGACAGCACACGTATGATAAATAAGCAGTGATGTTGGGTAGACTAAATTTGTAAATAAAATAATGTGTCATCAATCAAAAATAAGTACGTTAATCAACAATTAAATAATAATCTAATCATTAACTTCTATGTCATTTAGTTTATAAATTTTTATTTACAAATTTAATCTTTTTAATATTAGCCAGAAACAAAAGTGATAAAAAGAAAAAACTTAAAGAAACTTTAACGAAAAGCTTCCGGTACTGTTCATTTTAACGAAAAATTACATTTTTACACTACCTGGTACTATTTATTTTACTCTTTATTTTGTCATTGTCATTAAAATTCAAAGTTTTCAAGTTATTTTCAATAATTTTTCCTAAAACTAAAACTTAAATGTGAAAGGATAAAGGATAATTAAAAACCATTATTTAAATAATGGGTGCTTGCGTTTGATTGTTTTCGGGAGTTTGACAATATGAATGAGAGTGGGTGGCAACGTTTGGTGGGATCTAACTTCGGTTGTTTCTTCCCTCATTCACCCGGGACTTCCATATATTTTCTCTGGAGACCATAATTTCCTTTTCTTCAAGGCTGCCTCTTCTTGAGAGAGAGAGAGAGAGAGAGAGAGAGAGAGAGAGAGAGAGAGGGAGTAGATTTCGCATAAATGGTAGTGAAGTAGTTGAAGAGTCCCTATCTCATCAATTAGTGGAGCCTCATAGACACGCTCGTCGTATAGTCTTTTTTTTTAATACTTTGTTAATAATTCTTTTAATCTGTGGTTATATGCATTATTGGAGTCCATCCTCATAATCCCGTTTCTAATCCAAGTGGATGATTTTAAAACTTTTAATTTGTCATCTTTCTCTTGGTTTGGCTAATTCATTTAAGTGTTTTAGAGGTGTTAAAAACGCTTTCAAACAATATTTTCAAGTATTTGTGACTATGTTGGTATAAAAATGATTAGTGCTTTTAAAGGACATAACTGTTTTTAAAGGACAGAATTTACTAAAAATTTTGATGAGTTTCTAATGAAATTGCTTATATACAAAAAATAGCTTCTAAAGAACAAAAGTGACAAACATAGGTGGTTTCTAAAGTGCTTTTAGTAAAGCGCTTATTCGGTTCTGTAAAGTGCTTTTTTATTATTTGGATGTGCTTTTAAAATTACTGAAAACGTTTTTGGTGAAAATATTTTTAAAAACAATCTTTAGTAAAAATGCTAGCAAATCTTGAAAAAACACTTAAAGTACTTCTTGGAATAAGCACATAACTAATGCTTCCTATTATGTGTCGTACACTTTTGTCTCCCTAGGGCCTGGACTGAAGGTGCTTTACTTTGAATAAGAATTAGTTTAATCATTGATTATGTTTATTAATTTCATATTTTACACAAATAATATGGTTAGTCTATTTATTATAAGGAAATGCTAAGGAGACTCACTCAAAAATGAGACTCTCCACCACCGCATGTTTTTTGCACAATATTTTGATAATGTTGACACAAAATTTTGTCAAAAACATGAGGTAACAGAAAATTCCTAGAGTGTCTCACTTTGAAGAATCTTCTTAGTATTTATCGTTATTATGTAATATTTAGATTATTGAATTTATTTGTGATGAGTAGATTTTATATTATATTTTTAACCCTATTCTTAGTATATTTTGGTTAATATTTTAGAAGAATTTTGATACTTTGATTTATATTTTCAATATAGGACTTTCGACTTCCTCTGGAGCAAAACATGGTCAAACGGATGAATTTTGGAGTAATTCCAGTTGGAGGACATTTGTGAGTTACTTAGCTTGACTGTATCAAAATATCAGATTTTTCTACCAAGCGATGATTTTCTGGCAATAAAATAAAGGAGCGATGTGCAGTGCTGGAAAAGTGACGTTTTGGGTGTGAATTGCGTGTTTGGAGCCCAAGATGACCTCTGATGGGTCCGTGGCCTTCTGGAGATGTATTTAGAACGTTCTGATCTTCAAAACAAGCTATTATGAGCCGAATTTGGAGGAGATATGAGGCTAAAAGGTGGTTGAACAGTTTATGTGCAAATTTCCTAGCTTAATTAGGACTTTACTTTCTTGTTTATTATTTTATTTATTATTATTAGTCTTCTAATTAGAAAAAAAAAAGACAAAATCTAGGGTTTTTGGCGTTGGACTTGGAGGTAGGGTTTAAATGCCTTCCTGCCGTGCCTAGTTGAACGCTTTTTATTATTCAACTTTGGAGAAAAGAACTTTGCTAGGTTTTTGGAGATTTTCTACTTTAAGGTGTTTTCATTCATTTTCTTATGAATGATATTTTTTATGATTCTAATTATGAATATGCGTAACTAATTTTCATTTGCTAGGGCGAAACCTTAACTAAATAAGTAATTGGTAGAAATTCATAGGATTGCTATAGGTGACGGTGGAACCCTAGTGTTTTTATAAATTGGTATTAAAACTCTTTCTTTTGTCATATTAGTTTTTAATTAAAATTCGTTTTTAATATTACCAAATTTCAAAATCATCTTTCTAAACCTTTAATTTCAAATAATTGATTAGGAATTGTTTTTACATAAATTATTAAAATAGTTCTTGAGGAGAACGACCTTGCATGAGCATCTATACTACATCTACCTTGTATTCTTGCAAGTGTTTCATGTGATTTTGCCCCTATTTGTATAGACGATAAAATTCTTATCAATTTGAACTTTAGCATAATTGATATTTAAAGAATAATATCAAAAATAAAAGATTTACATTACGACATTGTAAAATAAAAAACAAGATAAAACATAGAGGGAAAATTCTAACATTGGTTGGGAATTAATGTAAGAGGGAAATATAATAAGGTAGATCTTAATTGTTTCTACCCTCGTATTCTTCTTGAAAGGCAAACATGAATCTTCTTTTTAACGTGAATAAAGCATCTTTCAGAGTTTCCAAGAATCTTATATATGTTATAAAATGTGGATGGCCTAATTGGCCACTAATTCATTTTAATTAGTTGGATGGAATGTTAGGTGACTCCACTTTGCCTTTCACTATGTTGCTTGTGATTTTACAAATATAAAGGCAAGTCTCATGGAACAAGAAAGAGAGTTTTTTTAATTGATAGAAGTTCATACGGGAGAGAGGGAATAAAGGAAGAGGAAGAGAGAGAGGAAGAAGAGAGGAAAGAGTATAGAGAGTTTGTTTTGTACTCCTACTATTTCAGATTATAATAAAAGCACTACTGCTGCCCCGAGGATGTACTCCAGTCACACTGACTGTAGAGGAACCTCGTAAATTTTGTGTCTTGCTTATTTATTCCACTGCACACATCGTCAATTTTACAACACGTTATCAGCACGAGAAGCTCTCGTGTCAGTGGAAAGCACAACGCCACAAATCTTGTTCACCTATGTCGCCTGGAATCTCACAGATAAGAATTCATTTCATCTTAAAATATTTGTACTACTGATTTTCTTGAAGCAAATATGTATATGTTGTTGTATAACTGTATATCATCATTTGCAGAAGCAAAATGGTACGGACTCAAAATCCGTAGAAAATCTAATAGCCATGGAAACAGACTCGGAACTCCAACTTGCAGACCTCGGATTGAAAAACTTTCTTCTTGAAAGTTGTCCATCCTCCCAGTATCTACAACATATTAAAATTTCAGAAAACTTTAACGGTGCGATCGTCACATATGTCTGAAATACCAAACCAGTTTCCAATTTCCGCAGAAAACTGGACAGCCATCTTATGAGTACCAATACGCCATTTTCAGTTGCTCAGATTGAAACCGTTTCTTCACGAAAGTTGTTTGGTATCCTCTTATCCATATCATATTAAAATTTGAGCTAAATCTAACGGTTTGATCTTCTTATAAGTGGCAGACAAAGAAAATGTTTTGGAATGGTGAGTTGCACCATTTGAAAAGAAAAGAAAATTGATGGAAACTTAATCATCACCCTTTTCTATTATTGCTTTATTTATGTGAATGGTGTTGGTTTAAAATCCATTCACAAGTTTTATTTACTTTAAAGCAATTTACTTACCATGGACGGTTTTACCGCCTACTGCTTTAAGTTTTGATTTATGTGAATTGTGCTGAATCAAAACCCTTATCACAAGCTTTATTTACTTAAAAGCAATTTATTTACCATAATTGGAATTACCGCTTATTGCTTTAATTTATTTATTGTACTTCTTTTGTTACGATGAGTATAACAAGGACTCGAAGTTCCTTGATCAGATTAGAACCTGCAGTTTCTTGATCCTCATCATATAAAAATGATTGGACCAGAAGTTCCATCATGCAAAAAGATTGGGCATGAAGACCCTTGATCCTCAGAGATCAGACATGAAGTTTCTTGATGAGTACTTTAAGTTTGAAGAGCCGAAGTGGCACAACTTAATTGTAATAAAAACCATGAAAGTACCAATCCATATGCAATTAAATAAGGACTAGAAGTTCCTTGATGTATGTAAATGATAATATAATACATGTTTGCTGGAGAGCTTACATCTCGAAGTTTTGATGATTATTGCATAACTTTGGGCATTGATGTTGAACATCATGTTCCTCGTGTCCGTACTCAAAATGGTTTAGCAGAAACATTTATTAAACGGATGCAATTGATTACCCGTGCTCTGCTCATGAAAACGAAATTGCCAAGTTTTCTACATGGGGACATGCCATGTTACATGATACATTATTAGCTTGGTTGAGACATGTTGCCAACCACTAATACTTCTCAGTATAACTCGTGTTTGGGCACTAATTAAACATTACACATTTACGAGTTTTTGGTTATGTTATTTATGTGCCTATTGCAATGCCACAAACGTATTAAAATGAGGCATCATTGCAAATTAAGAATTTATGTTGGATTTGATTTATCATCCATCATTCAATATTTTGAACCCTTGACTAGGGATATATTTACCGCATGATTTGCGAACTATGATTTTAATAAGACAGTTTTCCCACCATTAGGGGAGAAAATAACATCGTTCCAGAAGAATGATGAGAAAAGACCGTTCCAGAAGAACGAAGAGAATTTGTCTTATTTTGATTCACGAATAAATCAATGAGAAAATGAAGTAAGAATAATTGAATGATGTAACAAAAGTGATGAAATCACATATACTTGCTGCAAATGTGCCTACAAGAATTGATGTCCCTATTGGACAAAATAATGTGGCAGCAAATGATTTATCTGTTGCACGCTTGAAGCGTGGCAGACCCTCAGACTCAAAAGATTCAGTCCTTCGAAAGAAGAAGAGTATGGCACTACTGAACTATTGCATTCTCGAAGCATAACTGTTGCATGCCGGAAGCATGACAGTTGTCGCATAGATACACGTCCCAGAAAGGACAATCCATGGACATGGAAATTTTGATGTCTCATGCATGAAGCATGATAGACATATAGATTCCAATAACTCAACTCCCGGAAGTGGAGATTAAAATCCAAGCTTTATAACGCTCAATAAGAGGTTATGATCCGCATTCTCTAAATTATAGCTATCCTGGAAGAGATAGTGTAATGCCCTTGAATAGGCAATGGATATCCAAAGAAATGAAAAGCTTTTTATGCATGCGCATGCACATGAGAATATGGGATCACGAATTGATGATAACCAATGGTAAATTTGGTTTTTATAAGTAGCTACTAAATTTCATCAATAAGCTGTGTTGATAATGAGTCACGTTCTTTTGTTCGTCGACAAATGGAAAAATTATTGGCAAAAAAAAAAATGGAAAAAGGCAATTCCATTACAATTTTGTAAGAACGTGGAAAAATGGATCTATATATATTTGAATATAATACAAATAGCCAAAAGATGTTGAACCAAAGAGGTTACATATGGGCATTTGTAATACAGTGAATTACACTCACATGATATGACACAAGGTTACTAATTGAAACCTGAAATTATACTCCTATAAACGAGTTCATATGAATGGAGAATTATATACGAAGGGTTGTGAGTCGCCCACATCATATCTCCATAAGTAAATCCCTCAAGTATACATGGGAGCAAATTGCTCTGTATAAATTCCAAAAGAAAATGTGTCATGAAGTGTAGAAAATCCCTGAAGGATTCAGATTGCTTGAAGTAAGTCCTAAAAGGATTAAGCATAAATTATGTACTCAGTACCAATGGATGGTATAAATTGCTTGAGTAAGTACTATCATAATGATATTGTTGCAACATACTAAAATCTCTTGCAAGAGTCGATGACATTAAATTAGGACTCCTGAAGAGTTAAGAAAGATTATAAAGTGTTGAGAGAGATATTATCTCGAACTGCAGATCGAACAATACGCCAACACAAATCTTATCCATGATGTTTATGATATTAAAGAATCATATGGATTGAAGATTATGAGTTAAATACTCAAATGATTTAGACACTAAGGATGATCATTTATCTTCGAGAGGGTAAAGATAAATTGATATTTGGTCTAGAAGTACCACATTTTAGTGAAGAATATGCTTTATTGTATTTGGCACAATACACTGAATGAAATAAAGCTTATTTATTGATATCTCAAAAAAAATAAATATATATATATATACAAAGTGCAGATAAACATGAGGGAGCCTTCATTGCTCACGTGGACCCTCAGTACTCGGCGGAGCTGCAGGAAGACGAAGCACCAGAGGTTGATTATCCGGAGCCTCAACACTTGGTGAAGCCTCAGACGGCGAAGACAAAAGTTGCCTCTGTAATAAAGCCACAAACCTCTGATGGTCACTCTGAATTCGACTTTCAGACTCTTGCAGCTGGTCAAACTTTCTCTTCATGCTCGTCGCGTAACTACTGGCAAGCATGTGTAACTCCCTATTTTCATGCTTGAGCCCTCGGATCTCTTGTCTAAGGCTCGCCACCTCAGTCATCAGTGACTCAACTTGATGAGTCCGAGCAAGAAGGCGTTGGCCCATATTTGGTACAGAACCTGCACACTGGACGCTGAAGGCCAAAGAGTCCTGAACAGCCAACTCGTCGGACCGCTTGGAAAAAATCCTACTATCCTTGGGGGTGAGAAGATTCTTCGCTACCACCGTAGCGGTTATGTCGTTCTTCATCACAGAATCCCCAATTGTAAAAGGACCGTTGGGGGATAAGAATGATGGGTGCTATATGTTGTCTGGAGAAGACATATCATCGTCTTCCCTGTCATTCAAATCAAGACGAGGGTCAGATGGGCAAGCCATTTTCAAAAATGATAAAAAAAAAAAGAGGTTAGATAAAATCTCAGAAGTGCAAGAAGGAAAATTTCTGAAGGCAGCAATTTTCTGAGTGTATCTGAACAAAATTGATATCTCAAGTGTGCTTTGGAAAGCAATTAACGCCTTCATAAAAAGAAAAGGCAACAAGGCCGCCTGTTCAGAAATCAAAGAGCTTATCGTTCAGAAATCGAAGAGGCACTACCTTTTTTCAAAAGTCGGATTTTCTGGATCAAAATTGTCAGCACTGTTCACACGTGATCTCAGCTTTGCAGAAGTCACGGACGGGTCTAAAAACGCGTGAATCTTACTGTTCTAATCACTCAACAGTTGCTGACCAGAGTAAATGAACAACATCACTACCGGCTATTGGGAAATTCCTATATATGTCAATCTTCATTCTCTATGGCAAGCCAGAATTGAAAAATAGCTAACTCTTCCTCTCTGAGAATGCATCTTCAACAAAGCATCTCAAAATACTCAGTTTTCTTTCTCTCAGAGAATACCTCTTCAAACAAGCCACACCAGAGCAAGAGTATCTCATATCATCAGGGTCGAAAGCAAAAGTATCTCATATCATGCAATCTCCCTGTTCTTTCCTTTGCCCTTGCTCTTACCTACTAAGACGAGGATAAAGAAAGTAATATGTCGGAACCTCCACTCAAAATTCCGCTGCCAAGCATGATGAGTCGCTGAGAAGTGATGTTCTGAAGGACCATACAAATGCAAGGTTTGCATTCAACTCTTGCATCAGAGGGAAAATACTGCAAAAGAAGATGCCAAACCTGCATGGGGCAAAACTAGGGAAAATACCACTTCTGCAAGGGGAGCAAATAAGGCAAGTGAAAATGATACATTGAAGCATGTGGAGACAAGCACGGCAAAACACATGCCAATTCATCATCGACAAGTCTGATTCAAGATCAAGTGTCCACCATTCTTGAATCAAATTCAGTTCCAGATTAAATGAGTAAATTCAGACCTTTGGAGGAAGTCTAGTAGAAGGCCCTCCAGCCCAGTTCAAGAATAAGCCTGTGGAAAGTTAACTACCAGTAAAGCACTTCTGTTGGCAACTCTTCTCGCTAAGAGGCTGAAACTGAGCGATCAATGATCAGCCTAAATGATTTGAAATCAGGGGGAGATACTCATCAGGGGGAGCATAAAAAAACAGATCAAGATTTTAACAAGTCAATCGAAGACTTGTGGCCATCCAAGGGGGAGTGTTATAAAATGTGGATGGCCTAATTGGCCACTAATCCATTTTAATTAGTTGGATGGAATGTTAGGTGACTCCACTTTGCCTTTCACTATGTTGCTTGTGATTTTACAAATATAAAGGCAAGTCTCATGGAACAAGAAAGAGAGTTTTTTTAATTGATAGAAGATCATACGGGAGAGAGGGAAGAAAGGAAGAGGAAGAGAGAGAGGAAGAATAGAGGAAAGAGTATAGAAAGTTTGTTTTGTACTCCTACTATTTCAGATTATAATAAAAGCACTATTGCTGCCCCGAGGATGTACTCCAGTCACACTGACTGTAGAGGAACCTCATAAATTTTGTGTCTTGCTTATTTATTCCACTGCACACATCGTCAATTTTACAACAATATATGATTTTTCTAATTGTCATTGTTAGTCTCTGTACTTCTGTCGTATGATTACATTACACTAGTAATAGTTTAACCACTAATTAAAATTGACAAAATTTCAGTATTTATCGAATAACATGGTTTGTCTATTACTACACGTTTTGAATTTGATTGAATTTTAGTATACTTCATATTTAAAGAGTGACCTTAAAAATAAAAAGTTTAAATCATGATTATAACATTGCGGAATGAGAAACAAAATAAAAAAGAAAAGGGAGAAAATTTTAATGTGAAAGTTGCTCGCATGTGTTCTTCCACCATAATATTGAAAAGCAAATATAGCTTTTTTTTAATGTGGATCTTTTGCAAAACTTGAATCTATCAGATAGTGGTATCGTGGTTTTTCACTGGAAACGTCTTTCCCTTGGTTTTTTTTTTCTTTTCAAAAAACAGCTCCTACTTTTCCACCGTCCTATTACGCGTCGGTAGGGTTACAGGACCACTTTTGTCTCATTGGGGCCTCAATTGAATGTGCTTTGCTATTTTTTTTTTTTTTTGAAAAACGAAGGTGCTTTGCTTTCAGAGGAAGCTTAAAAGAGTATTTTACCAATGAAAATTATTTCAAGTCAATATGCTTCCAAAAACAAAAACAAAAGCAATTTCAAGTCAATAATTAAATCACCGGTCAGGTCTGAGGAGAGGGATGACTTTGGCTTTTTGGTCCATTCCATCTCATTTTAATGGACGCAAAATAAAAGATTTAAATTACTGACATTGCAAAATAAAAAACAAGATAAAACATGGGGGGAAAAAAATTTAAATTAGAATGTGACCAACATTGGTTGGGAATTAACGTAAGAGGAAATATAATAAGGTAGATCTTAATTATTTCTACCCTTGTATTCTTGAAAAGCAAACATGAACCTTCTTTTTAACGTGAATAAAGCATCTTTCAGAGTCTTCAAGAATCTTTTGCACGGTCTTGTATTTTTGTGTTCCTTTATTTCCTCTTTTCCTCTCTTTTTCCCTGCACCTTCCCACCCAGCAGTATGTTGTTTCTCAAGCCAATAACTAAACATTATTACATAAACAATCTTATATATGATTTTCCAATTGTCATTGTTAATCTTTGTACTTTTACCGTGCCTTCTTTTTCGCTTTACCTTTTGCTTCATCTGTGCTTTTCATGTCTTCCTTTCGCCCTCTGTTTTCTTGAATCCTCGATTGCTCTCGAATCTTTCGTTCCTTATTTCACAAAATATTCACCAAACAGATCCTGATCTTCGTTTTTTAAGGGATTTTGTTTGCGCTCTCCATTTTGTGGAAAGTCATAAAATTTGTTTCTAGGGTTCTTAAACTTGCAATTGGCGGGCCAAAACTTCATAGTAATTGTTTCTTTTGCGGTTTGGGATTCTGGAGTTGTCGCTGGATTTTTGGCGAATATGTAGCGCGGTTTGGGAGCGGGCTGTCTTCAGATCATTGTGAAACAAATTTTATTGAACTCAGGTGCATTTTATAATAGCTGTATTTAAGTTTTTATTTTGGATTTGTGGTGAGTTGCAGTGCTTTGTCAAGGCTTTCGTGCTTAAAAGGGCATTTTGTGTATTGCTACCTCAGTTCATAAATCTCAGATTTGGCAGCAATTGGAATACTACTGTTATTTTTGGGTATGTTATATGTGTTGAAAGTACAACCTCTCACAGCACTGATGAATCTGATTAAATGTTTACTTTGCTATTAAGCTTAGCTTAGTTAGTTCTGATTTGTACATTGTGCTTAGCTGGCTCTTATGGTTGAGATAGGATATTTATGTATAAATACTCTCTGTAATGTTTTGTTCAGGTTAATAAGAATCACAATCTTATTTACTCTCTCTCTACAATTCTCTCTCTCTCTCTTAAATCTTCTGTTTCTACATGGTATCATCCCTCTTGTCTAACCGACTTTGATCCTTTCTTTGCTTCCCTGCTTTCTTTGCCATTTTCTTGGATTTTCTCATCTCCCAAACAGGTCTTTGTGCTCTTTCTTTCTCAAATTAGGGCATGACAACTGCTGCGACCTCCTCCTCTTCTCCTTCTTCCCCTCCTTCTCCAGTGGATCCCCCTCCCAGCGAGATCTCTAATCCCTCTCTCATGACGATTGGCTCGATTTCCATTGCTAATGTTGCTGGCATGATTCCGATGAAGCTCGGTCGTCAGAATTACATCACCTGGCGCAGTCTTTTTCTTCCAGTCCTGAAGCGTTTCAAGCTTCTTGATCTTGTTACTGGTGAGGATCTTTGTCCTCCTGAATTTGTTCTCAATTCCTCTGGATCTCGAGTGCTCAATCCTCTCTATGAGATCTGGTGCGAGCGTGATCAGATTCTCATGATCTGGATCAACTCCACGCTGTCTGAAAATCTTTTTCCTTTGACTATTGGCATGGCTGATTCTCGCTCTCTTTGGCAATCTCTTGAGCGGCGATTCTCTGGTGCGTCTCGCACTCATGTTCACAGCCTTCGCTCGAAGATCCAAACAATTCAGAAAGGTGACTCTTCTATGTCCGATTATTTTTCTTCGATCAAGGAAATTTCAGACAAACTTGCTGCCGCTGGTGCATCAATTTCTGAATCTGATCTCGTTGCCTACATTTTATCTGGTCTTCCTGATGACTATGAGTCCTTTGTTGACTCGATTGAGACTCGTACTGAGTCGGTGACGACTGATGAACTTCATGGTCTTCTTCTGAGCAAGGAAATCTCGCTCCAGAAACGTAAAAGTCGATCTTCTTCCACCTCTACTGCTCCCTTTCATGCTTATGCTGCACAATCTCCTGCCTCTGGTCCTCAGTCTAATAGAGGTAATTCTCGTGGTCGATTTCAATATCGCTATCGATCCAATCAGAATCGTAATTTTGGGGGTAATAAACCTCCAAACTGGAACCACAACAACTCTAGTGGTCTTCTTGGTGCTGGTCCTTCTCGACAGCCATTTGGTCAATCCAACTCCTCTGGGCGTTCTTTTCCCTGTCAGCTTTGCCTTCAATATGGTCACTTGGCCCCTACCTGCAATCGTCTCTCTCAATTTTCTTCGCCTTCGACTGCTCAAGTGCCTACTGCAATGTCTGCTATGACTCCCTCTGCTTCTCCTAGCTATTGGCTTACTGATAGTGGTGCGTCTCATCATGTCACACCTGATTCTTCTGTTCTCAATTCTGCCTCTCCATACTCCGGCAATGATCAACTGTTTGTTGGTGATGGAAAAGGTCTGTGTATTTCCCATACTGGTTCTGCTCTTCTTCGCACCAATAATGCTACTTTTCGTTTGAATGATGTGCTTCTAGTTCCTCAGGCATCTCATAATTTGATCTCTGTTTATAAGTTTGTCTATGACAATTGGTGTTCTCTGACATTTGATCCTTGTGGATTTTATGTCAAGGATCTAAGAACTGGGAAGATGCTTTTCCAGGGCCCCAGTAAAGGAGGCTTGTATCCCTTCTACTGGAATGCTTCAAATGGTGTCTCTGGTATTGCCATTTCTCCAACTGCTTTGATGATTGCTAAAGCTGATTTCCAGACTTGGCATCACCGTCTTGGCCATCCCTCTAGTCGCATCTTAAGTTCTGTAGTGGCTAATAATCATCTCCCTGTAATTGGTTCTGTTACTCAATTGTCTGTGTGTTCCGCTTGTCAACAAGGCAAATCTTCTAAACTTCCATTTTCTGTTTTACCTTGTAAATCCACTCGGCCACTTCAATTGCTTCACACTGATGTATGGGGTCCTTCTCCCACATCCTCATGTACTGGTTTCAAGTTCTATATAATCATAGTCGATGATTTTACTAAATATAGCTGGCTCTATCCTTTACATTACAAATCTGATGTCTTCTCTACTCTCAAGACTTTCATTGTCAAGGTTCAAACTTTACTGGATCTCAAGGTTCAATGTCTCAGATCAGACTCCGGGGGTGAGTTTCTGAATAAGTCTTTACAGACTTTTCTTAATGATCAAGGGATCACTCATCAGTTGAGCTGTCCTCACACTCCTGAGCAGAATGGTAGTGCTGAAAGGAAGCATCGTCATGTTGTTGAAATGGGCAGAACTCTCCTCTCTCACAGTGGTTTACCTCCTAAGTTTTGGGTTGAAGCTTTTCAAACTGCTCTCTATCTAATTAATCGGTTACCTTCTCGATTGTCTGTGCTTAGTCCTTGGGAACTTCTGTTTCATGCAGCTCCTAAGTTTCACACATTAAGGACTTTTGGCTGTGCTTGTTATCCCTGGCTTCAACCGTATGCAAGTACTAAGTTGGATGCTAAGAGTAAACAGTGTGTCTTCCTTGGTTACAGCTTAAATCACAGTGGCTATCGATGCTTGGATCCTGTCACTAATCGACTTTACATTTCCAGACATGTGGTTTTTGATGAATCTGTGTTTCCGTATCATTATCTTACTTCTCAGGTTTCTGTTGAGAGTCCCAGTTCTTCTCCTCCCAATATTGACTCTCTGACTCTTTCACTGCCTGTGCTGTCTCCTGCCAAGCTTTTCCCCCCCTGCACCTCCTCTTGAGACCTTGAGTTCTTCATCCCTAGCCTCTTCTAACACAGTTTCTCTTCCGCCTATTGTGTCTCCTCCTCTAGTCTCTTCTTCCGTACCTTCTTCATCCACTTCTTCTCAGCCTCTTGCACCTGTTAATACTCATTCCATGGTTACAAGAGCAAAGGCTGGTATTTTTAAACCTAAGCTGTTTACTGCCACCAAACATCTCCTTTCCTCTACTGTTGACCCTCTCACCCGGTTACCTTCTACTCCATCCACATTTCTTCAAGCTTCCAAGCATCCTCACTGGATGGAGGCTATGCATTCTGAGTTTCAAGCCTTGCAATCCACTGGCACTTGGGATTTGGTTCCTTACAACTCCAAATACAATCTTGTTGGTTGTAAATGGGTCTTTCGTGTTAAACACAAACCTGATGGTACTATTGAACGCTACAAAGCCAGACTGGTTGCCAAAGGGTTTCATCAACAGGAAGGTTTGGATTTCTCTGACACCTTTAGTCCAGTTGCCAAACCCACTACTATTCGGATTCTCTTATCTCTTGCCATCACTTATAATTGGTTTGTTCATCAATTGGATGTCAGTAATGCATTTCTTCATGGTCATTTGAAGGAAGATGTTTACATGGTCCAGCCTTCTGGTTTTGTGGATCCTACCAAACCCCATCATGTTTGCAAGCTTAAGAAGTCCCTCTATGGACTTAAACAGGCTCCTCGCGCTTGGTATGAAGCCTTCTACAATGCTCTTGTTTCTTTGGGATTCACTTCCTCTTCCTCTGATACAAGTCTGTTCATCAAGCGAGATAGTTCCATTACTTTCCTTCTGGTCTATGTTGATGATATAATCATCACTGGTACTTCCCCTACTGCGTGTCAGTCCATAATCTCACATCTTCAGATCATGTTTCCTGTTAAGGATCTGGGAGATATTCATTATTTCCTCGGCATTGAAGTTCATAGGTCCTCCACGGGTTTGTTTCTGCATCAATCTAAGTATGCCTTAGATTTACTCAAGAAAACAGACATGCTTGGTGTCAAACCTTGTGCCACACCTGTCTCTGCTTCAAAACTTGATCACTCTGGCACTCTCTTATCTGATCCTACTTCTTACCGATCCACCGTTGGTGCTTTACAGTATCTCACGTGGACACGGCTTGATTTAGCCTTTGCTGTCAATCAAGTCTGCCAGCATATGCACTCTCCCAGAACTATTCATCTCTAGGCAGTTAAACGTATTTTGCGCTATCTAAAGGGGACTATTGATTCTGGTCTGTGGTTTACTAAAGGCTCTCAATGTCTTACTGCTTGGTCCGATGCTGATTGGGCTGGTTGTCCTGTGGACAGACGTTCCACTGGTGGTTATTGTGTTTATCTTGGCCCTAATATCATCTCTTGGAGTGCTAAGAAACAGGCCACTGTGGCTCGCTCCTCCACAGAAGCCGAATATCGGTCTCTTGCTCAAACGGCTGCTGAAATCACATGGGTGTGCAAACTTCTTCAGGATCTTTCTTTCCCTTTGTTACGGACTCCTGTTATTTACTGTGATAACAAAAGTGCTATTGCCCTTGCCTTCAATCCTGTTTTTCACGCTCGGACTAAACATGTTGAAATTGACTACCATTTCATCCGGGAGAAGGTTTTACTTGGTCACATTGCTGTGCATCATGTTGCTTCTGTTCTTCAAGTTGCAGATATTTTTACCAAGTCTTTAGCTGCTGATCGTTTTGCTGTCCTTACTTCCAAGCTCTCAGTTCGTCCTCCTCCCTTCAGCTTGCGGGGGTGTGTTGAAAGTACAACCTCTCACAGCACTGATGAATCTGATTAAATGTTTACTTTGCTATTAAGCTTAGCTTAGTTAGTTCTGATTTGTACATTGTGCTTAGCTGGCTCTTATGGTTGAGATAGGATATTTATGTATAAATACTCTCTGTAATGTTTTGTTCAGGTTAATAAGAATCACAATCTTATTTACTCTCTCTCTCTACAATTCTCTCTCTCTCTCTTAAATCTTCTGTTTCTACAATATGTCCTTCCATTTTTTCCAGTATTTGTAGTTGTTGGATTAAACGTGTTTGTAATTTTTGAAAAGAGAGGAGTGAAATGACTCCAATTTTAGGAAGTTTGTGATTTTGGTTTGTATGAGAAAGAGAGAATACGAAGTGGGAGAGGAAGATACAAAATAGTAAGTTTAATTGTAATTTAATTTTTTTTAATTTTTTTTAATTTTATCCTGTTAGTGGAGGAACCCATCTGTTGGAGTGAAGTTGTAGGTCTAAAAATGGATACCATCCGGTGGAAGAACCCGTATGTGGTGTTTGTTTTTAGACAAGATGGGAAGATGTAAACAGTTGGAGGTCCAAACCATTTTCTAAGTTCTTTATTAATGTGAATGTTTGTGCTTACAGTAGAGAATAAATATAAATATTATTGAAGCATATATTTAAATATTTTTAATTTATATAAATCGATAGATTGCTATTGCATTCTGTGCCTAAATCAAATCACTAGCTTGAACCATGCTTTTTATTTGGGAACTGTGTGTATTTCTTATTTGAATTAGAATTAGCAGGGTTTGTATGTTTGTTTTTCAAATTTGATTTTGTGTGATTTTATTTTGATAGATATTTCAGAATTTCAAAAAGCAGGTGCGGATTGATCAATTAAGGCCAACCTAATTTACAGAGGTCTGATTACAGGTACACTACAAATTACCTCACTTTTCTACCAGAAGTCTCCTGCTTTTTCCAAAAGGAAAAGATTAACCTTGGTTTGACTCTTATTTGGATTGTGTAGATTTGGTTTGATCTCTGCAGTGCAAATTTTGTTTGAATTAATTTGGGTTGGGCAGAGAAAGCAAATCATTTTTTTAATTAATAAATTTAGTTTGGTTTGTACATATCCCGATGAATATTATTTACCGAAGCATGAACATGTCAAAAAACTGTCCGTTGCAAACTATTCAATAACTTGTAAGTATCAACTGTTAGATTTGTACTGTTCTACTTTCAATCTTAGACGTCCAGTGATCAAATTGTGGCGTCGTGGTGTTTCACTGGAAAACGTCCTTCCCTTAATTTTTTTCAAAAAGCAACTCCTGCTTTTCCACTTTGTTTTTACTTCAAAAAGCAGCTCTGCTTTTTCTCCACTGTCCTATTATGTGTCGGTACACTTTTATCTCCCTAGGGTCTGGACTGAAGGTGCATTACTTTGAATAAGAATTAGTTTAATCATTGATTAACGTTATTAATTTCAAATTTTACTCGAATAATATAATTTGTCTATTTATTATAAGGGAATGTCAAGGAGACTCATTAAAAAATGAGACTCTTTATGAACTTTTCACCATCTTATATTTTTAGCACAATATTTTGATAATGTTGATACGAAAATTTTGCCAAAAACTTGAGGTGGTGGAGAATTCTTAGAACGTCTCACTTTGAAGAGTCTTTTTAGCGTTTCTCTTCATTATATAATATTTAGATTATTGAATTTGGTTGAACTTTAGCACAATTGATATTTAAAGTGTAATATCAAAAATAAAAGATTTAAATTACGACATTGCAAAATAAAAAACAAAATAAAACATAGAGCGAAAAAATTTATATGAGGACTAACATTGGTTGGAAATTAATGTAAGAGGAAATATAATGAGGTAGATCTTAATTGTTTCTACCCTCATATTCTTGAAAAGGCCTTCTCTCTTTAATGTGAATAAAGCATCTTTGAGAGTTTCCAAGAATCTTTTGGATAGTCTTTTGTCCTTTTGTGTTCCTTTCTTTTGTCTTTTCCTCTCTTTTTCCCTGCACCTTCTCGCCCAGCTGTATGTTGTTTCTCAAGTCAATACCTAAACATTATTACAATTTACATTATAAACTCTGTTTTTGTAGATTGAAGGATCTTGACTTGAGTTTAGGTGTTTCAGTATCATCGGTTTGGCAACACAAACACAACCATTGCCATATTTCTCAGTCGTAATCTGAACCACTGCAGTGCTATACAGTGGATATCGCCATGACAGCCCACGGAGCCTCCTCTTCATCATCCTCCTCAAAACTTTGGAAGTACGACGTGTTCTTGAGCTTTAGAGGCGAAGACACACGTAAGGGCTTCACGGGCCATCTCCACACAGCATTGGAACAAAAGGGCTACAAGGCCTTTATTGATGAGGACGATCTGAAAAGAGGGGAAGAAATAAAGCCCGAACTGTTGCGGGCCATCGAAGAGTCGAGGATCTCTATCATTGTATTCTCAAAGAGGTATGCGGATTCGAGTTGGTGTCTCGACGAGCTGGTGAAGATCATGGAGTGCAGATCCAAACTGGAGCAACATGTTTTGCCAATATTCTATGATGTTGAAGCTTCAGACATCAGGAAGCAGGAAGGTAGTTTAGCCCCAATGTTTCAGAAGCACGAAGAGAACATCCGTAGAGAAGAAGATGACCAAAAACGGGAAGCCAAGAGAAGAAAGGTAGGGCCAGTGTTTCAGAAGCACGAAGAGAACATCCGTAAAGAAGAAGATGACCAAAAACGGGAAGCCAAGAGAAAAAGGGTAGAGCAATGGAGAGAGGCTCTTACCGAAGCTGCAAACTTGTCTGGTTACGATCTTAAAAACACTGAGAACGGGTAACTATTTATTTTATTCAACTTTAATTATTTAACTGCAAAATTTAGCTTCCCTCATAGAATTCCTTTTTCTTCGCTTTTAACCCATCATATATATATTTTTCCAGACTGCACGTCGTATTTGTGTCTTCCCCACCACTTTACTCTAGAATTAACTCTGTTAATTATTATATATGTAACTAATTAAAAAAACCAAGGAATTGAAGTAAATAAACACGAACGCCCGACAACCACACCCAAACACCGAAAACCCATCCTCTATCACATTATTACCTTCCCCTTCACTTTCACTTTCACTTTCACTTCCACACTTTCATTTTCCTCTCTCTCCTCTTCATCCTTTCTATCTCTCTCCTCACACTCACTCCCTTCACCGTCGTCGTCAAAGCCCATGATTTCCGGCTTCAAATCGCGGCGAAGGGTCGAGATGAGCGGCTGCGATTGAAGGTCGATTTGCTGCAGTATCTGCTCGGCATCGAATCCGTCGATCAAGACCTGATGTAACGGCGATTTGGGAGTGATTAGCGCTCGGGACTACTTGTGCTGTGTATTAATATTTTTTTTTTTTGGGGTCTCTCAGTGAGAGCCGCAGAGAGAGATGGTTGAGAGAGGGTTTATTAATTTGGGCATGATTAGGAACAAGGTATTAAATCAAAATCAAACAATTTAGTGCTTTAGTTTTTTTAATTAGTTATGTGTGTGTGTGTGTGTGTGTATATATATATATTAAATACCTATTAATCTATTAATAAAATCTTATTTGTTAATCAAAACTTCATAAAATTATTATTTAATCCTCTCATCAAAATTGTACGAAAATATAATATATGAGCAATTTAGTAATTAAATACAATACAAATTTTGCTATTTTTTACACAAACTTCAGCCAGGTAAATATAGCATACCCTACTTAAAAGTTAAAAATTAGATTAAAAAATTATGAATTGTTATTAGCACTCTAAAAATCGTATTCTACACTCCTCACAAGTGTATTTTTCATTCTAGTTATAGAAAGTTTAGAATAAAAAATAAATTTTTTGAAATACTAATAACAATTTCTAAAAAATTAAGTAGGTTTTGTTTAAGCTCACGTCTCCCACTTCAGTCCCTTCCCCTTCTTCCAAGTTCTAGGCCCAATTTTATTTCATTTTTTTTTATAAAAGTTTTATTTTGTCTTAAAAAAAGTGACAAATATTTTTATAAAAAGTAATACACGAATTTAATTACAAAGTTTTATTATAAAAAAGAAAGTGATAAAAATATTTTTATAAAAACTAGGAGAAACTTAATATCAGTCCAATTTTATGAGTCATCATTAGTTATAGTCCAATTTTGTTTAATTTTTTGCGTTAGGTCCATGATTCATTGTCCACATAAGCTTATTTGTATGCTCTTGCCAAATTTACCCTTAAATTGATTAACTAAGTAATTACTGTTTTTTTTAAATTTGTGATTAATGTTAATCTTATCCTTAATTATAGGATTAGGGATTTAAATCTCATTTCTCAAACCGTTCATTTCTCTCTTTTTTTTCTCCCTCACAATATCCTTCTCTTCTTGTGTTATTTTGCCACTAACCTCCATAATATTCCTCTTCTCCTCCTCCTTCCATAAGGATGATCAATATACATTTAATTGATTTTTTAAAAAATGAATTAGACAATCTTGTGTTTTGGGTTCTTCGTCTCATGTTTTTTTTTTGTTGCTTCTCTCTCTCTCTCTCTCTCTATATATATATATATATGTATATTTATTTTATTTTAAAGTTCTATCGAATTAGCATTTTCTCTAGTGTTTTCCCCCTCAATATCATTTTTCGTCATGATTTTTTTTGGTTATTATCTACCTATATCACTTGTCCTTTTTTTTAATCTTTTTATATTATACTGTACCTATATCATGAATAATTAAATTTATCTACCTATATATATATTACATATTTTGTTGATAATCTATTGATTAATTGTGTTTATCTACTTGAGCCATTGGGTTTTTATTTTATTTTTTATAATACTCTACCTATATCAAAGATTAATTGCATATGTATCATATGTTTTTTTGTTTGTAAATTAACTACCTGCATCACAGATTAGTTGCATTGTCTACCTACACCATAGTTTAATTAGATATTATTTACATATATCTTCATCACATAGTTTGTATTTATGTACCTGTGCCCAAGGTATTAAATATCCATAATATCCCGATATTTCCATCGAAATTTCCGTGTTTTTGGACTACCGATATTTCCGATGTCATCGATATTTCCATCGAAATTTCCGTGTTTTTTAAATTTCTATATTTAAAAAAACACCAAGGGGATTCGAACCTCTCCCATTTTACTCCTTCAACACCTTGACCACCATATCACTTATGTTTTTGTGAAAATATGCTAAAATATTTACATATTTTCTACACTCACAATGTTTGCCAGCTCGCTATATAATCAACTTAAATCAGTTAAATCCATCATGCAATGCATTTCCTTCCAATTTTTTGTGATAAACTAATAGATAATTGACTAAATAAACATCCTGCAAAGTTTCAATAAAAATTTCCAAGTTTTTCTTACAAGTTTCGTGGTTTTTATTCAATTTTTATCGATATCGATAATATCCCGATATTTCCACCGAAATTTCCGTGTTTTTGGACTACCGATATTTCCGATATCATCGATATTTAATACCTTGCCTGTGCCATAGGGTTTTTCTTTTTGTAATCTACTTTTATCAAGCATTTATATCACAGTAGATTTTGTTGTTGATAAAACGTGTCATGAATTTTAATTTTAATTTTTTTTCCTTGGATATTGAATAGATTAAAAGCTTTGAAGATTCAAAATTTGGATAAATCAAGAAATTTAAATATATTTTCATTTAAATTATAAAAGGGCAAAATGGACATAAAAAGATCAATTGAACCTAAAACTAAGAAGGCAAGTGGAACTAGGGACAGCAGACCTTTGGTCGTTGACTGGCTTTAACTAGAAAAATTCATTAAATTTGCCTTATGACTTAGATTACATAATTTTGTAGTCCTAAAGGCCGATGATACATTTAGTTACGTTTGTTTTGTAAATTTGGTTAATTAATGATTTTTTAAAATTTTATAAGAATTAAAATTTTATGTTAATTTAACGTGCATGAACATTATTAGGCAAAATTTTCAAACTAGATTTCCAAAGTTGTATGATAATAATTTACCTATTGGTGCTAGGTAAATTGTTGTACATGATAATACTCTATAGGCTCGTTTTGTGGGTCGGATGGGGGATAGGCTGTCAGCCATTAAAATGGACTCAAGTCCATTGCCGGCTGTTTGATGCGAATAATGAGCATCAAAACCTGTCCACTAACATGGGTTATGAGTCCAACATCGTCTTCCTCTCTTCTCTCCGTCGACATCAACATTTTTCTTTTTCTTTTTTTTTTCCCGTGGTTTTCGTCATCATCGTCTTCCTCTCTGTTCTCCCTCTCCACAGATCTGGTCGTACAAGGTGGGGTTGGTCGTCGCGAGCAGCAGCAGAGCCGTGGAATCATCGGGAGCAGCGGCTTGGGGTCGTCGTAAGCACAAACCCAACATTCCAGAAACGAACTTTCTCCGATGAGTCTTCTACCACCGTCGATTACGATGACAATTACTACGATCCCCACTTTGATTGATCCCCTTCTGCTGCTTCAATCGTCTTCACCTTCGCCCCCTCCCCTGTCCAGTAATTTTCTACTATCCTTTTTGCATTTTCTTTGATCTCAATTGCTTTGTTTTCGTTTCTGGAATGGTGGGTTTAGTGAGTGGGATCGACCTTTCTGTGTTTTCCTTGCACTTCTGCTTTTCATTCCAATCCTAATCTAGTTGAGATCATCTACACCAAATAGTAGATGGATACCCAAACCCATCCCATCCAATCCTAGCCTAACCACTCCACCAAACGTGCCCTATAGGTAAATACCTTGCCTATACTATCTAGGTGAATGTGTAATATATAGGTAAATTACTCAGAAAACAAAATGCACAATTACAATAAGCCCACAATGCCACAAATTTAAAAAGGTAAATTAGTGAATATGCAATCTAAATAAATAAATGGGAATTGTTATTAGCACTCCAAAAGTTTCATTTGACACTTCAAATTTTCTATAATTAAAAAGAAAAATATACTTTTTGAAGAGTGTAGAATGAAATTTTTGGAGTGCTAATAACAATTTCCAAATAAATTAGTGAATATAAATATACAATATATATAGTCTTGCAGATTAAATTAGTGAATATAAATTAGTAAATCAGTATAAATCTAGGTAAATTACGAGAAGCTCAAAATTCAGAGGTTAATGTACATAGTCTTGCAGATATGATTATTGAACACACAATACAATATTTAAAAACACGCAAAGAAAATAATTAGCTTTTATTGTCTAGATTTTGTAGGTTATCTAATGGCGTAAGAACACATTTGAGAATAGGTGTTACTGGTATAAGTTGTAAATAATTTGAAATAATAGGTTACTTATTTGTCAACATGACAACTTACGTAATAATAGGTCACTTATTTGTCCACAAAGAAAATCAGCTCCACTAGAAAACGCATTTCATCTACATTTTGTTTTTATATCAACAATCTATATTTCTTCTGATTAGTTAATTCTTGCAAATAGTAATTCACTGCAAGTCTGCACCGCCATTTGTATTTTCTTACAAATTGTGTTTTCAGGCATGAAGCAAAGCTTATTCAGAAAATTATTTATGAGAATATTTGGAAATGGCTCCCCAGCACAAACAAGTTATGTGTGGCCAAGTTCCCAGTTGGAATTGATTCTCGTGTTCAAGAAATTATCACTTATCTTTCAAGTGGTGAAGGAAATAAGGTTCTCATGGTTGGAATTTGGGGGATGGGTGGATTGGGTAAAACAACAGCTGCCAAAGCCATTTATAACCGAATTCATCCTAAGTTTGAATCCAAGAGTTTCCTTGCCGATGTTAGCGACACTACAAGTAAACATGGCCTGGTTCATTTGCAAAAAAAACTTATTTTTGACATCTTGGATCAAGAGTCTAAAATAAGCTGTGTTGATGAAGGTATCAGTATGATAAAAGAGAAATTTTCACATAGAAAGGTACTTGTCATCATGGACAACATAGATAAAGAGGAACAACTGGATGCAATAGCTAGAAATCATGATTGTTTTGGCGCAGGAAGTAGAATTATCATCACGACACGAAATGAACATTTACTAAAGCAAGTGGATAAGACATATGCGGCTCAGAAATTGAATGAACGAGAAGCTTTGGAGCTCTTTAGTTGGCATGCCCTTGGAAATTATTGGGCTAATGAAGAATATCTTGAACTCTCAAAAAAAGTTGTTTCCTACTGTGGAGGTTTGCCACTAGCCCTTGAAGTTTTAGGTTCTTTTTTGTTTAAAAGACCTATTGCAGAGTGGAAAAGTCAATTAGAGAAATTAAAAAGAACTCCTGAAGGAAAAATAATAAAACCACTAAGAATAAGCTTTGAAGGGCTAGATGATGCACAAAAGGTTATATTTCTTGACATATCTTGTTTCTTTATTGGAGAGGACAAGGACTATGTTGCAAAAGTATTAGATGGATGTGGATTTTCTGCAACAATAGAAATCAGTGTCCTCCGCGAACGATGTCTTGTAACTGTTGAAGGCAACAAGTTGAATATGCATGATTTGTTTCGAGAAATGGCCAGAGTAATCATTTCTGAAAAATTTCCTAGTCACCCTGGAAAATGGAGTAGGTTGTGGGATGATCGAGAGGTCATCAATGTATTGACAAATAAATCTGTAAGTCCATTCCCAATAAAATTTTGGATTAATCAATTGTACAAGAAAAGCATATATGTAATGTCTATTATACCTTAAACAAAATTCATGTGTAATTGGGGTTGCACAAGGAAAGCTCAAATAGCCAACAATAGTATTTGCATATATTCGCCGTAGGTGATTTTGCGTAATGAATAATAATACATGTAAACATATAGCAAATGATCGGTTTCTTACACATGAATATAAACCTTTTGTTAACAGGGAACTGAAGAAGTTGAAGGACTTGCTCTACATTTGCCTTATCGTTATGACAATGCTAGTTTCAGTACAGAAGCATTTGCCAATATGAAGAAACTGAGATTGCTCCGGCTCAACAACGTAGAGCTTAATGGAGAATACAAACATCTTCCCAAAGAGTTAATATGGTTGCGTTGGGAATACTGCCGTTTAGAGTCCATACCGGATGACTTTTTTAATCAAGATAAACTACTTGTTTTAGAGATGCGGTGGAACTATCTGGTAAAAGCTTGGGAGGGTTCCAAGGTACAATGAATTACATCTGATGATGTTGTGTTTCTATTTGTTATTTGGATTTCTTCTCTTTTGCTTATAACATCTTCATTTCGGATAGTAATTTCAATTTTCTTTTGATTTTCTGCAACAGTCGCTACGTAACTTGAAAACCCTTGATCTCAGCCATTCCTATTCCTTACAGAAATCACCAGACTTTTCACAAGTCCCAAATCTTGAAGAGTTGATATTGGAAGGTTGTGAGAGTTTGTCCGAGATTCACCCCTCCATTGGTCATCTTAAAAGACTTTCTTTGGTGAACCTTAGTGGATGTTACGAGCTTATTTCTCTTCCAAGGGATTTCTATAAATTGAAATCTGTTGAGACTCTTCTTCTTAAAGGATGTTGGAAATTCAGAGAACTGCATGAGGATATAGGGGAGATGATATCACTGAGAATACTTGAAGCAAAGCGTACAGACATAAGAAAAGTACCACCTTCCATAGTAGGATTGAAGAATCTCACTCGTTTATCCCTTGGCCGCATCAGCATAAAGCTCAAAGGAGAATACAAACATCTTCCTAAAGAGTTAATACGGTTGCGTTGGGACCTATGCCCTTTAAAGTCTATACCAGATGACTTTTTTAATCAAGATAAACTAGTTGTTTTAGAGATGCAGTGGAGCAAACTGGTACAAGTTTGGGAGGGTTCCAAGGTACAATGAATTACACCTGATGATGTTATGTTTTTATTTGTTTTTTGGATTTATTTTTTTTAATTTTTTTATAACATCTTCATTTCGGATATTAATTTCAATTTTCTTTTGATTTTCTGCGACAGTCGCTACATAACTTGAAAACCCTTGATCTCAGCTGGTCTAATTCCTTACAGAAATCACCGGACTTTTCACAAGTCCCAAATCTTGAAGAGTTGATATTGTGTGATTGTCGGAGTTTGTCCGAGATTCACCCCTCCATTGGTCATCTTAAAAGACTTTCTTTGGTGAACCTTAGCGGATGTTACGAGCTTATTTCTCTTCCAAGGGATTTCTATAAATTGAAATCTGTTGAGACTCTTTTTCTTAAAGGATGTAGGAAATTCAGAGAACTGCATGAGGATATAGGGGAGATGATATCACTGAGAACACTTGAAGCAGAGCGCACAACCATAAGAGAAGTACCACCTTCCATTGGTCATCTTAAAAGACTTTCTTTGGTGAACCTCACAGGCTGCGACAGTCTTATTTCTCTTCCAAGGGATTTCTATAAATTGAAATCTGTTGAGACTCTTCGTCTTAATGGATGTTCAAACTTCATAGAACTGCATGAGGATATAGGGGAGATGATATCACTGAGAACACTTGAAGCAGAGCGCACAGCCATAAGAGAAGTACCACCTTCCATAGTAAGATTGAAGAATCTTACTTGTTTATCCCTTGACCGCATCAGCATAAAGCTCAAAGGAGAATACAAACATCTTCCTAAAGAGTTAATACGGTTGCGTTGGGACCTATGCCCTTTAAAGTCTATACCAGATGACTTTTTTAATCAAGATAAACTAGTTGTTGTAGAGATGCGGTGTAGCAAACTGGTACAAGTTTGGGAGGGTTCCAAGGTACAATGAATTACACCTGATGATGTTATGTTTTTATTTGTTTTTTGGATTTATTTTTTTTAATTTTTTTATAACATCTTCATTTCGGATATTAATTTCAATTTTCTTTTGATTTTCTGCGACAGTCGCTACATAACTTGAAAACCCTTGATCTCAGCTGGTCTAATTCCTTACAGAAATCACCGGACTTTTCACAAGTCCCAAATCTTGAAGAGTTGATATTGTGTGATTGTCAGAGTTTGTCCGAGATTCACCCCTCCATTGGTCATCTTAAAAGACTTTCTGAGGTGAACCTTGTAGGATGTGATAAGCTTATTTCTCTTCCAAGGGATTTCTATAAATTGAAATCTGTTGAGACTCTTCTTCTTAATGGATGTTGGGAATTCAGAGAACTGCATGAGGATATAGGGGAGATGATATCACTGAGAACACTTGAAGCAGAGCGCACAGCCATAAGAGAAGTACCACCTTCCATTGGTCATCTTAAAAGACTTTCTTTGGTGAACCTCACAGGCTGCGACAGTCTTATTTCTCTTCCAAGGGATTTCTATAAATTGAAATCTGTTGAGACTCTTCTTCTTAATGGATGTTGGGAATTCAGAGAACTGCATGAGGATATAGGGGAGATGATATCACTGAGAACACTTGAAGCAGAGCGCACAGCCATAAGAGAAGTACCACCTTCCATTGGTCATCTTAAAAGACTTTCTTTGGTGAACCTCACAGGCTGCGACAGTCTTATTTCTCTTCCAAGGGATTTCTATAAATTGAAATCTGTTGAGACTCTTCTTCTTAATGGATGTTGGGAATTCAGAGAACTGCATGAGGATATAGGGGAGATGATATCACTGAGAACACTTGAAGCAGAGCGCACAGCCATAAGAGAAGTACCACCTTCCATTGGTCATCTTAAAAGACTTTCTTTGGTGAACCTCACAGGCTGCGACAGTCTTATTTCTCTTCCAAGGGATTTCTATAAATTGAAATCTGTTGAGACTCTTCGTCTTAATGGATGTTCAAACTTCATAGAACTGCATGAGGATATAGGGGAGATGATATCACTGAGAACACTTGAAGCAGAGGAAACAGCCATAAGAGAAGTACCACCTTCCATAGTAGGATTGAAGAATCTCACTTGTTTATCCCTATCAGGTGTGAAAAGTATTCATTTGCCACATTCGTTACACGGCTTAAACTCTTTAAGGGAATTAGATCTCTCATTTTGCGGATTAGCTGATGATGAAATCCCTAAGGATCTTGGGAGTCTAATTTCTTTACAAGTTTTGGATCTTTCATGGAATGATTTTCATACCCTACCCAGTCTCAGTGGTCTTTCAAAGCTTGAAACTCTGCAGTTAGATAATTGCTTGAACCTCCGTACAATCCCTGATATACCACCAAATGTGAAAAAAGTTCAGCATGATTAATATCCTGAGGTCGATGCGTGCAATGTTATGTAGGCAGAGAAGATTGGGAGTTTGAGGTTCTTTGGGGCTCTTGAAGCAGATTCTACAGCCATAAGACAAGTACCAACTTCCATAGTAGGATTGAAGAATCTCACTTTTATCTCTGAGTACTGTGCCTAGTCATTTGCCCAAATTACCTGATGATGCAAACCCTAAGGATCTTGGAGGGAATGATGTTCATACCCTACCCAGCCTCAGTGGATGCATCTATCTTCATACAATCCCCTAAGTTCTAATTGCCTTCCTATTGTGCGCATGCAGATTCCTATGGTTTTTCCAAAACGTAGTTGTTTTGAATTTTGAAGATATATTGCATTCAGTAACATTTCAATATTACAAAAACCAATATAAGATGCATCCATTGATTCCAGAAATAGCACTCAAATTCGCAGAAATACAAATGCACCAACGTTTTCTTGTCAAATGCACGTTCTCATTTTACGAGTGCAACCATACTTAATATTCAACACGGGACATTACATAATCAAGTTCTTGTATTTCAAGAAGGCCATACCTCCACTCACTCTGACATACAAAGGCATCTGTTTCTTCTTCCTTAGGGTTTTCGTCTGCAAGATCAGCTTTGTAATAATTCTCTTCTCACTTTCTTCACTCACAACATTTTTGGTCTGCATAAAGAACATTACTACGTTTAGCTTCCTAAAGTTATATTTGTAAGGTGAAAAAAAAGCAGAAATTTTATAAAACGATTTTGAGACAAGGAAGACTTACAACTGATTTAGTTACTTTAGGATCTTTGGCTGGATTTTCCTTCTTTAAGTGATTTCTTTTCCGCTCAGTTGAGTTACATGCCACATTTCTGAGATGAGCGTTTCGAGATTGTGATTGTCGCAGTAATTGGTTGCCGAGATATTGACTTGAAACAGTCTTCTCACCTTTCTCAAATTGTTTCTTCAGAGCGGCCTGCAAAGGTCTCGAGGGGTACTTTTCGATTCCCATGAGCTTGGCAATCAAACTCGGCCCTTTCCCCGCCTTTTGCGAAGCAGCTGTTGTTGCAGCACGATAACATCAGAAATCTTGCAATACAACAACAATACCAATTTTAATGATCAGAATATGCTGACACACTGACATGACAATCATCCAAATCAAATTGATTTTGGAGCTGCCGTGCAAGTTCCTCCTCACAACTACTACCTGTACAGGCACCTCCAATTGAAGGCTTTGCCCCGGCTTTTCTCTTTTCCCATCAGGCTCTTCCTCTTGCCTCCCCTTTCCCCCAAACTCTCTTTTCCCATCGGGTTTCGATGACTCATTTTTTGAGGAAGCTTTTGTGCGGCTGCTTGGTTTTGAACGGGGACAGCTGCAATTGCTGTGGAAGCCATGAATATATCAATATGAAATTACAAAGTGAAAAAATGTAGAACATTTATAATAAATAAATAAGTTAACTAAATGTGTATCCATTCAAAAAATTCAAGTTTTATTCTGCCACCTTACACCTGCCCCATCTACAACTATATATTCACCACTAGAAATAATTAGTGAACAAATCCAAGTGTAAAAACACCGTCTCCTCTCAGACTCCTTCCCCACAACTAAGTGACAAAATTAAACTTAATAGTTAATACTACACAAAACCCGGATACAGCATAGAATAATAGTAAAAATTAATAACAACCTGCAAGCTGGACATGAATGAAGATCCACCTTCTTTTGGCCTCGAAGTCGTTGCAGAGCTGCTCGGTTTGTCTTGAGTTCTTTCATCATGGGAATCTGCATTACGAGTGTTATTTGTCTCAATTTTTTTTATAAGATTTATTCTCTTGCTTTCAAATGTAGGTTCTGCTACCTTCCAACTGATCTAACCTCAGTATTTCTGGCAACAGCCCACTACTCTTGGAGCTGACATGGGAGTAATCTGCCTATGATTGCATCGTGCCTATGAGTTATGCATGCAATTGCAACATTGAGTGGTTGAATATTATGGTAATAGCAACTTGTCCTGCTGGGGAAACCGACTTTTAGCTGCCCCAACTTGCAACTTCTCAAATGGAGGGGGGCGATGCCATCACTTTCCTGTGAAAGCCTTAAAGATAAACAAAAAAAACCTGGAATATTTTCTATTCATCTGCCATTCTTCGTAACGTGATTGAAATTCATATTGAGTTTAGAGAGACACCTAAAACTTCTTATGAAATTCATATTGAGTTTCATGAAAATGTACTTGTATCCAGTGCATAATGGTGTTCCTCATAATAATTGTCAAAATTAAAAAATTTGTCAGGGTCTTTCAGTGCAAGGTCGAGCTAACGTAACATACGGGATAAAACAAAGAACGAAATTATTAATTTTCCTACTGGATGTGGATTCGCTTCAAGATTGCATACACAAAGACGAAGCACAGTGTTCATTACTAAGTTGTAAGAAAGTGTTAGTTTCTTAATATGGTATTATCCCATTTGCCGTTGTTTTGCATAATCTAGCTCAATTTCATACTAGCTTGAATGCTAAACTCAACATATTCAAAATCCAAAAAGTGATCAATCAAAGAAATCTCTAACTTATTTACACAAGCTGAGCATTGAGCAAGCATCAAGTAGCAGTAAGTACCTTAGTTCCAGGAACGACGCTTCTGTGAGCCCATGTTTCAAAAGCCGCCGACCACTCGAATTCCTCGCAAACGAAAGACCACATTGTTCTTTCTCTTCATCTATTTTCTCAGCAACCAAACAGAAAACGAGAAAAATTAACGAGAAATACAGAGAGGTGTGATTTAGCTGGAGGACCTTGGAGCCGAGGAGGTGAGAGGATTTTCGGAGCGTATGCGGGTCGGGCAAGGACCTGGCGGAGATAGATTTGAGGTCCATGTTGGTGAGCTCGGTTTCCACTGAATTCACCACCGTACGCTTGTTGTCGGACAAGGCGGAGTGGATCAGGATCATCGCCTCCACTTGTTCGTGTTCGCGAAGCACCATCCTCTGGTTCTTAAGGTTTCGATTGCGGCGTCGGAAGCGGCGCCGGAACTCCCTCCATTTTTCAGCGCCTGTTTGCCGCTGCTTTGATTTTGGGTGTTATCTGATTTCATTTTTTTTTTGTTTTTTTGTTTTTTTGTTTTTGTGCAACAGAAAACGGCAAATATATGGTACAGTGCAAGGTATTAAATATCGATAATATCGGAAATATCGGAATATTATCGATATCGATAAAAATTGAATAAAAACTACGGAAATGGTAAGAAAAACTTGGAAATTTTTATTGAAACTTTGCAAGATGTTTATTTAGTCAATTATCTATTAGTTTATCATAAAAAATTGGAAGGAAATGCATTGTATGATGGATTTAACTGATTTTAGTTGATTATATAGCGAGCTGGCAAACATTGTGAGTGTAGAAAATATGTAAATATTTTCGCATATTTTCACAAAAACAAGTGATATGATGGTCAAGGTGTTGAAGGAGTAAAATGATAGGGGTTCAAATCCCTTTGGTGTTTTTTTAAATATAGAAATTTAAAAAACACGGAAATTTTGATGACATCGGAAATATCAGTAGTCCAAAAACACGGAAATTTCGATGGAAAACGACATCGTCCGGGGTATTGGTTCGCCTTTTGTGAGAATGATGGTCAGTGGCCCAAACTTAAAGCCTAAAATGTAATGGACAACCGACAAGTGCAGGTCCATGTGTAGCCTTAAAAGGTGATACCGTAGCACGATATTATCCGCTTTGGGCCCTGACCACGCCCTCACGGTTTTGTTTTTGGGAACTCACGAGCAACTTCCCAGTGGGTCACCCATCATGGGAGTGCTCTAGCCCCCTTCTCGCTTAACTTCGGAGTTTTTACGGAACCCGAAGCCAGTGAGCTCCCAAAAGGCCTCGTGATAGGTAGGGATGGGAATATACATTTAAGGATCACTCCCCTGGGCGATGTGGGATGTCACAATCCACCCCCCTTAGGGGCCCGACGTCCTCGTCGGAACACCACGCCCAGGGTTTGGCTCTGATACCAATCTGACACGCCCCGACCCCGCTGTCCTGTAGACATCGGGGTGGTCACGTGCTGGCGGACACCCAAGGGGTGACGTAAGCCATTTAGAATGCATAAGAACGAGAAATAAGAATTAAATTGAACATTAATAAGCATTTAAGGAACGTGTTCAGAGCATACAACTAATTTGAAGTACTAAAAGAAAGAATATAAAATGGAATAAATAAAAGGAGGGGGTCCTACACCGAGAGGACTCGAAGATGCCGATGCAGAAGTGCCTTGATGCCGGGATTGTATACCTCGATTCTATACCCTGAAGGGGGCGCAAAACAAAGGTGAATGGACCCCTTTCTAAAATACTTATTTTCATTTTAATAAATTACATGTCTGTTGAGCTTGAGTATAGAATATTGTGATATGATGCTTGAATATCGAATGTTGTGATGTGGTGTTGAGATTAAATAAATATATGTGGCATTGATCTGATATTACCTAGTGGTCCACAATTCCGCTACGGGATGTAGGGATAAGGCTCCGGTCCATCCCGGGCGATGGTTATGGTGTTGGCATAAGGCCTGGAGTGTGTTTCCTCTGACTTTTGAGTACAGGGACGGGGAGCTGGCATTGGGCCTGAAGTGTGGTTTCCTCTGACTGTCTGTTCAGGGACGGGGAGCTGGCATGGGGCCTGAAGCATTATATTGGACATTCACTAGCGATTATTCTTGTATGAATATGGTTATAATATATGAGTTATGAGTTGAGATATGATTATTGTTATGGCTGTGATTGAGATATTGCAAATGTATGATAGGCGTAGGAAAACTTACTTATATATCATGTTTTTGTTTTCTAACTTGGGGGTTAGTATCTTGATAGCTATTTTCTTATATGTATATCAAATTGGTCCACTCACCTTTGTTTTGCGCCCCCTTCAGGGTATAAAATCGAGGTATACAATCCCGGCATCAAGGCACTTCCGCATCGGCATCTTCGAGTCCTCTCGGTGTAGGACCCCCTTCTTTTATTTATTCCATTTTATATTCTTTCTTTTAGTACTTCAAATTAGTTGTATGCTCTGAACACGTTCCTTAAATGCTTATTAATGTTCAATTTAATTCTTATTTCTCGTTCTTATGCATTCTAAATGGCTTACGTCACCCCTTGGGTGTCGGCCAGCACGTGACCACCCCGATGTCTATAGGACATCGGGGTCGGGGCGTGTCGGATTGTGACATCCCACATCGCCCAGGGAGTGATCCTTAAATGTATATTTCCCTCCCGACCTAGCACGAGGCCTTTTGGGATCTCACTAGCTTCGGGTTCTGTAGGAACTCCGAAGTTAAGCGAGAAGGGCGCTAGAGCACTCCTAGGATGGGTGACCTCCTGGGAAGTTGCTCGTGAGTTCCCAGAAACAAAACCGTGAGGGCGTGGTTGGGGCCCAAAGCGGACAATATCGTGCTATGGTGGTGAAGCGGGCCCGGGAAGTGGTTCGCCCCGGGCCGGGGTGTGACAATTGGTATCAGAGCCAAACCCTGGCCGCGTGTGTGCCGACGAGGACGTCGGGCCCCTAAGGGGGGTGGATTGTGACATCCCACATCGCCCATGGAGTGATCCTTAAATCTATATTCCCCTCGCTACCTAGCACGAGGCCTTTTGGGAGCTCACTAGCTTCGGGTTCCGTAGGAACTCCGAAGTTAAGCGAGAAGGGGGCTAGAGCACTCCTAGGATGGGTGACCTCCTGGGAAGTTGCTCGTGAGTTCCCAGAAACAAAACCGTGAGGGCGTGGTTGGGGCCCAAAGCGGACAATATCGTGCTATGGTGGTGGAGCGGGCCCGGGAAGTGGTCCGCCCCGGGCCGGGATGTGACAGTTTAGAGTATCATCTTCACATTCATATTGTTTATATCTACTAGTTCTCCTTTATTTTGTTTAATATAAAAGAATATAACAAACTTAAAGAGTGCATGTGCATTAATTACTCCGTTTTTGTGTACAATTGTGTCATAAAGTTTCGGTTCAACCTATAAACTGTATATAATGTGGATTAGTTGTGGGACTCACTCCACATTTAATACCCACTCACATTTAATTTCAACTATCTGAACTGTTTATTTTGTAAGTCTTCATTCATAAATCATCCTTACAAAAATTCAATTCAATATAAAATCATTTAACTATTTAATTATCATGATGAAATTTTATTGTTTCTTATAGAACAAAGTGTTCGTTAATTTCTTTGACCCATTTAGATATCTGAAGTATATCCGATTTGGCTATATTTTGCAAGGATGATCTATGAGGTACAACTTAAAAAATAGACGATTCAGATTATTAAAGTTCGATGTAGTGTGAGCGTTTTAAAAATAAAAAATAAAAATAGAGATCCCTTTGCTTAAAGGCCTCATATATATACACACACACATCCTTGTACATGATTTTCTAATTCTTATGGTTGATCGTTAATATTGTTAATAGTCGCTTACCATTCACCAATGTGAACTCTCCAGTCTCCACCAACTAGTACACAAAGAGAGAAGTAAGTTCTTGATGCAATATTGCCCGTTAAGATTCAGGAGAGGTGAGGAAGTTTGGTTTTCTTGATGTAATAATTAAACAACTCATAGAGTCACAAGTCTATGCGCCATGCACATCTCAACCATGCATATTTCAAACTTCAGACATATGGTTTGTATGTATGATCACGTTGTTCCATAAACATGCTCAATTATGTAACTGCCTTGGCATCTTGGTCAATTTTATTGAAACTTTAAACAATATTTTCGTGAAGGTGAGCATATCAAAAACATATAGCAATAAATTCCACCACTTATTTGGTGGATTAGAAGGACAATATTAGGAACGAGGATATCTGAAATAAAGTGAGAATAGCTGCAGTTGAAGATAAGATGAAAGAAAATCGGTTAAAATGGTTGGACATGTGAACTAAAGACCTACAAATTCTCATGTTAGAAAATGCACTTTAGACACAGAGGTTTAGGGTAATAGGGGTAAATGATGATTTGGCGCAAAACTGAGCCCAATGGTGTTCTAGGATTCATACAGTCCACTTGTTTAGTGGAACAAAACTTTGTTGTTGTTGTATTTAGAGGATTGGAAGGAATTATTGAGTTTTTGCAACTACATATGAACCAGTAGTTGTGGTGTTACATATTTTCACTGTTCTAAAAATTCCCGCCTAGCGCCGCCTAGGCCCCAGCCAGCCGTCCCGATTAATGCTAAAGACGCCTAGACTTGCTGAGGCACCGCCTAGAACGCCTAAGCACCCGCCTAGACCCGCCTAAACACTTGCCTAGGTCGCAACTCACTTAGATAGAAAATAGATAACTTTCATTTTGCATTTTGTTTTTTTTTTCCAATAAATTGTAAAAGACTTGTTGCATACTTAAATGAACACACATTATATCCTTATTTCACATATTTTCATTATGTTTCAATACTTCATAATATATATGCATTCTATTTTGTAGTTTATGATGAAATTATATATATTTCAAGTATAAGCAGACACTTATTTACACAAAATATGATTGATTTACTTAAATTCGCATAGTCCGCCTAGGCGCCCGCCTAAGCCCCGCCTAGTCCCCTAGGCGCTAGGCCCCAGCCCGCCGCCCGACTAGCGCCTAGCAACTTTTAGAACCTTGCATATTTTCAATGCTGGGCCTTGGGCATTAAGTTTTCCTATTAATATCCCAACGCCATTGCCAACTAGTAGAGGGGAAAGGAGCAATAATAATATGCAGTTCGCAGGGAAATGTTTTCCAATTTCCATTGTCTGAATAGTTTTTTTTTTTTTTCTTCTTTGACTTGGCACTTGTTCTTTTTCCATATAAACAAAATTCTCGTCCATAACGGAGGCAGAATTTAAATCCTACCAGTCCCTTTTGCATTTTGATCACCTAACCCTAACCCTAGCTTTCTTTCTTGTATATTTATCAGATGGGTAATCCTAGAGAGACTATATTTAGAGATTAAATTTACAAACTAAATGATGTGTCACCAATAGAAATGAGCACGTTCATCAACACTTAAGTAATAAACCAATTATCAACTTTCATGTTCTTTAGTTTCAAAAATTTAGTCTACAAATTTAGTCTCCCTAACTTACCCTTTATCATATATGTGTAGTGTCGGAGACGACTTCCTAGCTTGATTGTAAAAGTTATGAGATTTTATCCCTAGGTTTAGATTTACCTTAGTCAATGAAAAAGGTAGAAAGATGAGTGTAAAATCACTAGCCAATTAGATGTATAAGGGATAACTTCTTGGCTTGATTGTAAAAGCTACCACATTTTCTCGTTGTAGATTTGCCTTAGTTAATGGAAAAATTCAAATAGATAACGGTTTTTACACATGTACTCCACAAATTGAGAGTTTTACAATCTTTACGCACTTATGTCATAAGCATAGAAGACTAAAAGAGGAGAGTAAAATCATAGTCCACTGACTAATTAATCCGAAATTATCTTCTACGGATTTTTTTTATTATATTCGAGCAATATTATAAATTAATCTAAACTTCGAAAGTGTTGATTTGAATTTTTGCGCATAAAAGGAAACACACACTTATCTAATCAACTTGACTACGAGCTGATATGCAACTCGTACGAAATTAGCTTCCTTGTTTAATTTTACACAATTGGTATGTAAATTACCTACTTATGGTGCACCCACTTTGAACTTAAGGTGAAAAATATGCCACTGCCAATACAAGTTAGTTAAACTTAAATTACTCTTTTTTTCTTTTCGAAAGGACTAGCTAGTGGCTGCGTCGCCGCGACAATCTACTCTTTTGACGGCTGAAAAGACTCACAAAGGCATTTTAGCTTTTTTTTAACTACCTTCATTTGATTTATTAGTACCATAAATTAAACAATAAAAAGACTGTTGAAATACATTTTGTTAATATGTCTCAATCGGTTAGGTCAAGGGCAGCAGCTAAACACAACTAATTAGTAACAGTTTTAAGTCGACAAAACAATATTTTAGGCAGGCTTCACCTCATTCCCTCAATTCTGTTGCATTCAACACACGTACTTATGTACTACAATCTTGTTATCATTGGATAATATAATTAATAAAATATTTATGGTTAGAAGTTAGAACTAATCTAGCTTAATTATATAGAAGTTTCTTAATTAATTCACATCTTATATTAGAGAGCATTGAATTAAGAAAAACTAATGAAAATAGCATGAAAATTTTGAGTTTAACGATAAGGACAAAATAAAGGGTAAAGTGAATAGTATCAAGATTGAGTTTTTAGTGTAAAAATGGGTTTTTCGTTAAAGTGGACAGTACCGGGAGCTTTTCGTTAAAATTCCCTTAAATTAAACGTTACATATATTAGTTGAGTGTAATAAATTAATTTCCATAGATTTTGGTTTTTTCTTTCTTTCTAGAAAAAGGACCAGGTGGTGGTTTCGTCACGTTATATATTTTTTTGGGGGCTCGAAAGACTTACAAAGACATTTCAGCCTCTCCTTGACCATTATCGTGTGATTCACCAGCGCCATGGATCAAATCTAAGACGTGCTATGTGGAATATGAGCCTGTAATTCTTCTCCTACTACTAGATCGTTCAGTGGTGGTTCTACATTTTGGTTTGAGTAGGTCAAATATTTTCTGAATATACAGAAGACAACAAGACAATTTAACAGAAGCTATTCTGATGAAAATGTCACTTTCAGTGGGGTTAAGAACTGCCATGCCATATTGATGAAATGAAGTTCTCATGCTACCAAAAGATATACAAATTAAGAAATTGCATTTACCCTCCATTTTCATATTAACCATATGATCATATACAATTATGACCTAAACACACAAAAGTTTATACGTTCAATCGTTCACGTACGAAATTACAGGTGATGGCCTAGACTGTTCTTATCCTACAATGTGTTAACAATTAAGATTGTAGGCGATTGACTGAAGCATTCCTAACCAATAAAGCATCAACGATCAAGAATTTTGGAATACTAGAGCAACCATGACCCACAATGCATCAATTGTTAGGAATTTTGGATATCAACGATGAGGAATTGTAAATGATAATCATATCATATATCTTACCTACTATTCATCAACAGTATGCGACTGACAAAATTAGCTATGACCTACTATGAATTACCGATTATAAATTGTGAGCGACTAATAGTATCAACCTCAACTAAAAACTGTGAAAAATTAGAATGCATTAACAGTTAATCTTTACCCGCCGTTTTTTTAACTCCGAATCACCCCAACAGTGTGGTAAATTAGTAAAATGATAAAATCACACATTCCCAACCGTTTCATTTAAATTCCCACGAAAAAAACCCACACGTGCCGGCGCCAATCCAACTATCGCACGCGCCAGACCTATGAACAAAACTAACCGTCCTTTCAACACTTCACAGTGGGAATGTTGGAAATTTGATTTTTAGTGGGCTCAAAAATATTTTTGTTTCTTTACTTTATAAAATATGCTATTTTTGTATGTGTAAGGACTTAATAGGTCTTATAATATAAATTGAGATAGACCGAGAAATTTCGACCACTTAATTTAAATTATACGACCCCTATTAGCTCATCTCACTGATATACCTCACACAAAAATAAGCCTTTGAACCGTCCGAATGTCATATGCCCGACATTGACATCCATGCAGAATCGACACGTGATGTCAAGAAGTACACGTTCAACTATTACGCCTTGCTTCCAAGTCATAATTTAATTGCACTCAAATTGTTTATCTGCCTTTAATTGCCACTCTCCAGTACGTCTTTAGCTCATCTCGAGCTTGTTGAGTCATTTTTATTGTCTAAGTGTCATATTTACTTCTTGTTATATTATTCGAGAGGTCTTGAAAGGGCTAGCGTTGTTTTTGAAGGGTCTCGAGCAATAGTACCAAAAAGCAGAGTTTTCTTATTTCGTACGTGAAAAAGAAAACAAAGGGCATCAATTATTTTGAGCCTCTAAAAATAGATAAATTTGAGGGAAGTTCCCCATTTCACAATTAATTCCAGCCGTTGGATGAGATAGAAGCTTCATCCGTGGAGCGAATAGAATTGATTTAAATAGCCGCGCGAGTCGGGGTTTGAAAGAGGCCTGCTGCTCATTGTCTTTCCCGCGGCCATTACAAACTGTGAAAAAACTTTAACGGGCATTTTGGAGAGAGAAAGTAGAAGCCGTCACAACACACACCAAGACTTATTTAGAGAGAGAAATTAAATGCAGAGCTCCAACCACCATTTCCAGCAATCAAACATGTCCCTCTCACATTCACACTCCACTTTTAATTAGAGACTCTCTCTCTCTCTCTCTCTCTCTCTCTCTGATCTCCCTCTTCAGCCAAAGCCTCTGCATTTTTCTGTGGCTGGGGAGAGCTTTTGGGGATTTCCGATGTGGAAATCGGCGGAGAATGTGTTCGCGAGATCGTGGTCGTTTCGGGAGGGAGGGGACGATGAGGAGGGGCTGCGGTGGGCTTCGCCGGAGCGGCTCCCGACCTACGCCCGTGTACGGCGAGGCATTTTCAGAAATGTCGTCGGAGACACTATGGAGATCGACGTCGGCGAGCTCGAGGCTAAGGAGCAGAAGCTCCTTCTCGACCGGCTTGTTAGCTCCGCCGACAACGACCCCGAGCAATTTTTCGATCGCATGCGCCGAAGATTTGACGCGTAATCCTCTTCAGTTTTACTAGATACTTTGATTGACACTGTTTGGCTGCTGAGAAAATCATTGATTTCAGTATAACAATGCCTAATGTGATTATTTTCTCAGCAAGCAAACGGAGGATTTTCTTTTTGTTCTTTCCAATTTCGAAACTTTTCTCTTGTACTTAATTCGAGCCTGTTTGGCTGCTGAGAAAATGTCGGCAGAGACTGCGAGTACTGAAGTTTCATTTTTCTCTCGTTTTCTCAGCAACCAAACAGATATTCATTTTGTCCTTTTCAATTCCGGAACTTTTCTGTTGTGCTTAATTTGTTTTGGTGTTCTTTATTTGAGTGTGCAGAGTAGCATTGAATTTTCCGAGGTCCGATTTCAGAACTTGAAGGTTGAAGCGTTCGTCCACGTCGGAAGCAAAGGATAAAGGTACATGCGCTCTGCAATTTCATTTCTCGGTTCTACAACTGCCACTTTGGCCCTTTAAACGCATTTGCTACAACTACGTGTTGTGCCCTTCTACACACACCAAGGGAATTCTATAAATTGAAATCTGTTGAGACTCTTCTTCTTAATGGATGTTGGGAATTCAGAGAACTGCATGAGGATATAGGGGAGATGATATCACTGAGAACACTTGAAGCAGAGCGCACAGCCATAAGAGAAGTACCACCTTCCATTGGTCATCTTAAAAGACTTTCTTTGGTGAACCTCACAGGCTGCGACAGTCTTATTTCTCTTCCAAGGGATTTCTATAAATTGAAATCTGTTGAGACTCTTCGTCTTAATGGATGTTCAAAATTCATAGAACTGCATGAGGATATAGGGGAGATGATATCACTGAGAACACTTGAAGCAGAGCGCACAGCCATAAGAGAAGTACCACCTTCCATTGGTCATCTTAGAAGACTTTCTTTGGTGAACCTTTGCCGATGTTCCGAGCTTATTTCTCTTCCAAGGGATTTCTATAAATTGAAATCTGTTGAGACTCTTCGTCTTAATGGATGTTGGAAATTCAGAGAAATGCATGAGGATATGGGGGAGATGATATCACTGAGAGCACTTGAAGCAAACTATACAGCCATAAGAGAAGTACCACCTTCCATAGTAGGATTGAAGAATCTCACTCGTTTACGTCTGAACTATAAACTCTTTTAAGGGATTTAGATTTCTCATTTTGCAGATTAGCTGATGATGCAATCCCTCAGGATCTTGGGAGTCTAATTTCTTTACAAGTTTTGGATCTTTCATGGAATGATTTTCATACCCTACCCAGTCTCAGTGGTCTTTCAAAGCTTGAAACTCTGCGGTTAGATACACGGTTTAACCTTCGTACAATCCCTGATATACCACCAAATGTGAAAGTTCAGCGTGGGTATCCTGAGGTCAATAAGTGCAATGCTCTAACCTTCGTACAATCCCTGATATACCACCAAATGTGAAAGTTCAGCATGAGTAATATCCTGAGGTCGATGCGTGCAATGTTATGTAGGCAGAGAAGATTGGGAGGACCTACTATATGAAGACTATCTTTTCAAGCTTTTACTTTGGAGTTTGAGGTTCTTTGGGGCTCTTGAAGCAGATTCTACAGCCATAAGACAAGTACCACCTTCCATAGTAGGATTGAAGAATCTCACTTTTATGAGTACTGTGCCTATTCATTTGCCCAAATTTCCTGATGATGCAATCCCTAAGGATCTTGGAGGGAATGATGTTCATACCCTACCCAGCCTCAGTGACCTTTCAAAGCTTGGAGGGAATGGATGCATATATCTTCATACAATCCGTGATTTACCAAGAAGTTTGAAATTTCTGTATGCCGTTGATTGCCCTGCATTGGAAACAATGCCCAATTTTTCGGAATGTCAAATATGAAAGAACTGGAAGCAAGTGATTCTCCCAAACTCACTGAGGCTCCATGCTTGAATAAGTTATTAAACCCCCATGACATGGACTGATATGAAAAGGTTTACCAATCTCACAGCTGATTTTGGCAAGAACATCATACAGGTATCTCTCTCCCCCCCCTTCCCTCTCTCTCCCCTAAGTTCTAATAGCCTTCCTATTGTGCGCACGCAGATTCCTATGGTTTTTCCAAAACGTAGTTGTTTTGAATTTTGAAGATATATTGCATTCAGAAACATTTCAATGGTACAAGAACCAATATAAGATGCATCCAATGATTAGAGAAATAGAAATACAAATGCACCAACGTTTTCTTGTCAAATACACATTCTCATTTTACGAGTGCAACCATACTTAATATTCAACACTGGACATTACATAATCAAGTTCTTGTAATTCAAGAAGGCCATACCTCCACTCACTCTGAGATACAAAGGCATCTGTTTCTTCTTCCTTAGGGATTTCGTCTGCAAGACCAGCTTTGATTGGGGAAGCGTCACTTTTATAGTCCGTAATAATTCTCTCCTCACTTTCTTCACTCACAACATTTTTGGTCTGCATAAAGAACATTACTACGTTTAGCTTCCTAAAGTTATATTTGTAATGTGAGGAAAAAAAAAAAGCAGAAATTTTCTAAAACGATTTTGAGACAAGGAAGACTTACAACTAATTTAGTTACTTTAGGATCTTTGGCTGGATTTTCCTTCTTTAAGTGATTTCTTTTCCGCTTAGTTGAGTTACATGCTACATTTTTGAGATGAGCGTTTCGAGATTGTAATTGTTGCAGTAATTGGTTGCCGAGATATTGACATGAAACAGTCTTCTCACCTTCCTCAAACTGTTTCTTCAGAGCGGCCTGCAAAGGTCTCGAGGGGTACTCTTCGATTCCCATGAGCTTGGCAATTAGACTCGGCCCTTTCCCCGCCTTTTGCGAAGCAGCTGTTGTTGCTGCAATGGTGGAGTCACTGGTGGTATGAAACATAGAACTCTGGGTTGAGCTGGTGGAGGGAGTATCCAAGCACGAATCCATATATCGAAAATAGTTTACCGTTTTCGACAGATTCTGTATTTTCCACCAGTTTCTGCCTCTGTCTCTGATCACCTCCTTAAGCTTTTGATCTCATTAGCTACTGGATTAAACAGAAGTGTCAAAAAAAAATCCACGCACACGACATGATTAGCGTAGAATTACATGAAATGGGCTCGGTCTAAAACTTATAAGAGGCTAAGTTGTGCATTTCTTGAATTCATCTAGCAAGAGGCTATTTCTCTATCTTATCCAACTATTCCTTTGCCTGTAACTAAACTCCTAGAGTTCAAACAGATGAGAGAAGAATAGAGAAAAATAGATTATAAATGCATGCCAACAATCTAAGTTTAAGTTCCTATCACTACTAAAGCATTTCATCTTTCAGCATACCTCATGGCTCTAGCTAATAAATTTAACTACTCTCAGCTCTATATCTTAAGAATAATCAGAAATCCAACAACTTTAAAGATATTTGACCCTCCCCACAGCATAGGATTGATGGTTGACACACACAGTATTGATATAGTATTGCATACGAACATGATTTGAACAAAATAGGAGCCAGAAGAAGGAAATGGCCATCATCCTATCATAAACTTTTGTGATGACCAACATCTAACTTTGGAAAACATCTGCGCAGAGATAAAAGAGACAAGAATGATTGTTATGAAGATTAAGAAAAAGGAGCACAAATACTCAAAAGTATGAGAAAACTTATGCGGCAGCAACTTAGGCCACCTAAAGTAACCAAAATTTACACACTAACCGGTTCTTGATAAATTACTGCTGACTTACGAGACAAATTTTTATGTGCGTACCAGTGGTATAATGCAGCAGGAACACCTTTAAACTGACCAAAAGTAAAACGCAACGATGTCACTAAATTTCTTGTAGAAATGCTTTAGATATACTCGAATCAATTGTTTGATCTTCTTATCACGTTACTTGGAAGCTCGAGCAGAGAAATAGAGCTCTACTCACACCCAAATTTCAAACAAATGAGCGGAAAGTAATACCGAAAATCCAAATTAGCACATTACAAGTCCAGATGAACTAGTGCAAAATTGACAAACAAAACAAGACCCAAATCTGAGTTTGCTCCTCCATTAGCATCAGGAAACACTAAATCAGACAATGTCCAACACAAAATTAGAAATTTAATCGCAAAAATCAACCCATAAATCACAATTAACACACACATACTAACTTCAATTCGCAACCTATGCAAAAACTTTCACCTTTTCCCTCCAATTTTCCTCCATTTTCTCAGCAACCAAACACAACACAACACGCAAAGCAATGAAAACAAACAGCAATCGAAACTCACCTCGCGGCCGGTGCGGTAGGAGGAGGAAGACAAGGAGGGTTTGGACGATGCATCTTCATTGCCGGAGTCCGCCACCGGAATGAGAAGCTCACGATCGCGCTTCTCTGTCTCTGCTAGCCGGATTATTACGTGCAAATGAGGACTTGAAGGAAATGCTGTGTTTTGTTGGACCGCTAATTAAACAGGGGGCGGATTAATTAATGCTTAATCTCTCATTGTTTCTCAATTTTTTGGCAATGAAATCTTTAGATAAGAGAGTTGTTGAATATTTATACACACTTACTTCTTAATTAGGAATGTAATTTGGATGATCTTTTAAATTATTCAACTTCAGTTTTGGATTCCTACGAGCAGATTAGTATGAGTAGAACCGAGCTTAAATTGAAAAATGATAAGAGCATTTTTAAATGAAATGTCAAATTTATAGTGACATCATTAACTTTTAAAAAACACAATTAAGTTTGGCTTTAACTGAATGTTTTAGTCACATGAAATAGCGGCTTCAATAAGTGCTGCCAATTTTGACATTATTTTTGTATTTTCTCTCTTTTTTAAACACCATGCCCACCTATTTCTACTATTAAATTTAAAGTGGAGCTCAATTTAGATACATAAATAACTTTTACAAATTAAAAATCTCATCTTATTGGAAATAGCATTTGTCACGCCCCAACCCCGATATCTTCAAATATCATGATAGGAACGTGATGGCCGACACCCAAGGGTGACGAAGCCACTTTTAAAGTATGCCAACTGCTAAAATGTATATACCTAGAATAAAAACTTCTACTCCAGGAACTAGTTCAGAGCATACATATCTAAGAATAACATAAAAGAAGTTTTAGGAAATTATACGAACAATGGAATAATACTGAAGTGGAGAGAACTCGAGAATAGCTGCGCAGCTTGTCCTGATGCCGGGATCATGTGCCTCGAATCTAAACCCTGAAGGGGGCGCAAAAACAGTAAGGTGAGTGGACCATAATTTATAATAATAAGAATAGTACAAAAACCATTTTGTTTTCCGAATGTAATAACTCCCTGTTTTGAAAGCATATATAATACTACGTAATAGGTTCTCTGAAAACTCTATTATGCCATGAAAAACATCTCTTAAGTTCGTATGTAAACCTTTGTAAAACATGTATGAAATCCCGAGGCATCAAATGACACACCCGTACCCTAAAGTAGGGCATGCTGGCCGTCACGTGAGTGTGACGTAACCATGTGCGCTGTGCGGAAGCGAAGATCAATAACGAAGTACGAATAAATTCAAATCGAAGTCTAGAAATGTGTACTAGAGTCAATTCGACACTTATACAAATTCAGAGCGTACTAAGTCGGTGCAGTCAAGCACGAATAAAAGATGTTTAAAATACACACTCGATGCCATACATGATGATAAATCTGTCAGAAAAGGTGCCGAAGGTTCCTTGATGCGTCAACCCAGAATTCAAGCTATTTAGAACCTGGAGGGGCGAAAAACAAAAGGGAGTGGGTCAGCAAAAACAATTCCCTTTTCCAAAATCATTCTTTTCTCAAAGTTCTAGCCCCTCTCCGTAAAACCTGTATAGTTTCCCAGAAAATAATACATACATATATCTCAATCTTTTCTCAGCATAAAACGTTTTCAAAGTATTTCAATGTATGCCGTGCAATGCATCTCATAACATATCACTAACACATGTCATCTCAGCCCTCGGCTGTAATTATAGCTCATATCTTCTCAATCACATAATCATATACATATCCTGTACACACATCATAACTTCATCATATCATCATTATCAACACTGTTTCAATAGTAAATGCTCTAGTGCTACAATCACGTGAGGACTATGCGAATGAACGCGGGTCACCTACATGTCGTAACACTCAAAAATGATCTATACGACAAGACTATGCACCTAAACTTGGATCCAAGGCGAGCATGCGGTGCGGGAGGTGAACGACACGTGAAAGACTATGCCCCTATCTCTGGGCGGGAGCACTAACAGTGTGTACAGATCTATGAGCTAATAATTCATGTTATCATCATCATATCTCATCACATTTCATCATATAATTCATCATATCTCATGATCGTTATCAGCATAATATCTCAATCGTATCCCAATCACATTTCATACTTATATCAATCGTTATTCGTTTTCAATTATGCATGTACCTACCTGGTACTTACCTGGCGTCCTCGGCACCAACACATGCATGAAATATATAATTTATTATTCATGCCTCAATCAAATAATATGCAAATCGATAAAACGTATATTTCCATTTAAAAGTGATTCTGGGAAAATCATATTTATATATAGGTATACGAAAAATAATACTGCCCACTCACTGATAAGTAGCTGGCTCGTAACCCCCGCGTCGAGCCTGGCTACGGTCGTCTTCGGTATACGTATCACCTATACGAGAAATTACGTAAATACGTTATTTAATACATACTCACAACTACGGGAATAACTTCTCATACATAGCTCAATTTTGGTATTTGTATATACCAACGTGACCTACTCGTCGTCACGAACATCCCCATATTTTTAAAATAATTTTTCAATGTCCCACGCGCCCCCACGCGCCTGACGTGGCACGGACCCACGCGCGGCCACGCGCCGAGCACAGTGACGGCGTCAGTTGACGCCGTCAGGAATATTCATGGAATATTCCGTCAACTTTAACGGCGTCAGAATTAACGGCGTCAGTTAACGGCAACGGAATATTCCGTCAGGTCGCCGGAATATTCCGTTCCGGCTTTCTTCTCCGGCGACTGGTTTGGCCGGTTTTCTGGGTAATTTTCAAATTGTCATATCTTGCTCATTTTTCATCCTTTTTGACCCATTTTTCTTCCTATGTGCTCCAAATTTAGTGTAGAACATGAATATACCTTCAAAAACCTTGAAAAAGGTCCTTAAATTCCTCGGGGACAAACTCCAAAACCGGCCACTCTCGATGCACGTGATCCCGACGTCCAAACACCTCCAACGAACTACTCCGAGCCTCCTTGGGACCTCACAAGGATCACTGTGATCTTAGATCGTCCTAAAACACAACGTATGAAAAGTTGATGAATAGTGCCAAATAAGAACATCGAGTTTTGGACGTGAAATTGAAAGGATCCTTACCTGAAAATGGTACCGTTGTGTTCGTATGATCTTCACGAGTCCAAATATGTATTTAGTTTCGACGATCTACAAGTTTTGGTATGAGTTTGACTTTGAGCCGTGTGTGAAGAACAAGAGAGAGAGAGAGACAGTCGTGGGATGAGAGAGAGAGAATGATTGAGAGAGACAGAGAGAATGTCTGAGTGTTTTCAATAATGCTAGAGGGAGGGAGAGTGTCGGGAGTGAATGATTGTGAGGTGAGTGGGTGTGGTCCTAATCACCCAACATTAACCATAATATAATCCTAATAATTTGAGGGCCACATATTAATCCTCACACCACACACTTGCACATGTAAATAATCCCCGTAGGGGTAATTTGGTCATTTCATAACCAATATTTTAAAATGTCGGGACGGGTTGTCACATCAAAACTGTATTATCACCCACAAAAGGCAAAACTATAATTCTCTGTAAAACTGTACTCTCTAGGGGTATCATAGTCGTCAGCAGGCGATACCTAACTATCATCGGAGGGTGAAGCAATACCTAACTATCATCGGAGGGTGAAGCTGTACGACACTGGGTTACGCCAGCGAAGAAACATGGTAGGTCCCATCACCTGAAGGTGAAGCTATACGACTTCGGGTTACGCCGGAGAAGAATTCTCTAACATCTCACACTGCTTTCGGCAGTGAAGCTGGGGTATAATATATATATCACTCCTCCTCATCTTCGTGTCCTATGGCCATAGACGTCTAATACCCATGTTGTGCGGATGTGTTATATGATAACCACTAGATATAAAAATACCCAAAACCATATCTCAAAATACATCTCAACATTTCAGAACTTTATTTCATAATCCAACATAAATACCCATAAGTGATGCAATTACTAAAAACGTATCCACACTCGCACACACGCCCTGCACATACACCATATATATATATATATATATATATATATATATATATATATATATATATATATATCTCTCACACACACCACCTGCACATACACCATATATGTATATATCTCACACACACCACACACCACACACCACACACCACACACAGTACAAGCACGCTACACAATACATGCACTGCACACACACACTCACAGCCCAAATATACACGCATAAATTCATGTACACACGCACAGCCCAAGGCCTCACACACAGGGCCGGGCTTTAGTCCTTTTAAGAGAAGACGGCCCAAGGCCCTTTGAGTCTCTAAAACAATTAGCAGGAAATAAAAGAGAAAGGGCTGGGTTTGGGTTAAACTTTGGGTCTAGGTCGTGCCTGGTCTCGGGTATGGCCTGTTGGGCTTGGGGCTTGGGTTATGACTATCGGCTTGGTCTTAGTTAATAGGACCAAATGATTTTGGGCTTAAAATAAAAGGGTTGGTCATGCGGGTAGGGTCGACCCGAATTATTTGCTTATCACCGAAACCCAACCAAGGAGAACACCGGCTTTCTAGTCGGAAATTCTTCCAAATTCCGATTTGGGTTAAACTTACTGAAGAACGTCACAATTCAAACATTAAAAGGGCACTGGAACAAGGTTATACCGATTTCATAACACGAACTAGATCGACAGCATCGGAGTTGGCTGGAATTCGTCACGTACTCGTCGGATTTCCTCGTCGGATTCTGGAAATGTACACACAGAGCATGCATGTTAAATCTTATCGATCTTTTACCAAAATTTCACATGCAATCAGGTATTTATGTACCTGGAATGGATTCAAACTGAGCACGAGCTCCAGAACCCACAAACTCGATGGCAGTCTTAGTGGGATTTGATGTCGGGCTTTAGCATGTATATGCATAGGATAACAGGGCTGAGAACACGCAAATTAAAGTTCAATTCCAACAGAAACTTCACACAGTTAAGAACCCAAAACTTATAGAGAAGGAAATAATCTCACCTAAGATTGAGGGTGAGAGCCCGAAGCTCTCGGGCCTAATGGTACTGCACTTCACAGCTCACCCACGACGCATGCAAGGCCATCACTAGGCTCCCTGAGTCCCATTGATCTAAAAATATAGGTTTGGAGTTCGGTTTGTTGTTGTTTCGAAGAGAAGAGAGGGTAGGAGCTCTCGGAGCTCATGAAAGAGAGAGAGAGAGAGAGACTAGGTTTAGCTGGTGTTGGCGATGGTGCTGTCGCCGTCGGGAAGGTGTGGGTCGATGGGTGCGAGAGAGAGAGAGAGAGAGAGAGAGAGAGAGAGAGAGAGAGAGAGAGAGAGAGAGAGAGAGAGAGAGGGAATGAGTGAGTGCCGAGAGAGAGACTGTTCTTTTTGCAGAAAACCAAAGAAGAAGAAGACTGTTTTGGGTTTGGATAGCAGTTAAAACGATTGGGCCGATTTTGGGCCTAATTGAACCTATAATAATTTGGGCCTTATAATTGGAGGGTTTGGTTTAGGGGTGTTACAGAATTTGTAGATGAACAAGGGGAAGGAAATAAAATTAAAAAAAAATTAAGTTGGATTTTGTTAAGAGAAAGGAAAGACATAAAATGGCTTGGGACTTAGACTTGGACATCTTATTTCCTTATAATTGCAACATTTTTGAAAGTTGGAAATTTGAGGAAGCCTAAAGAAGTTGAAAAGTATGTTTTAAAGTTTGTGTGTTGAAATTTAAACATCATATAACATAAATTAGGCATCATAGACTAAGATATACTTGCACCAAACGCTTTACTCAATATAAAAACACGTTTTTATGCTGTAAAAATCACTTCTTTATAATATAAAAGTACATATTGAGTTGTTTGCTAAATAACAAACTATTTTTTCGTAAACGTGCTACTAACAAAAGTGTTTTATAGAGAAGCGCTCTCAAACAACCCAGTATTCGTCTAGTTTTATATATATTTCTTCCTAATAATAATGAAAGAGAAGTGCTCTCAAACAACCCCTAACAAAGAAATATTGAGATAAGAGAGGTCTTTTTTGGCATTTTGATTCCCCTTTCAAAATTGATTATAAGTGCCTCGTGGGGCAAGAAGCATGGGGATATGATGACGATTATGCCCCTGCAGCATGCATGGAAGGTGATGCAAGAAGCATGGGGATATGATGACGATTATGCCCTTGCAGCATGCATGGAAGGTGATGGCACCGACGATGATTCAAATTGTGACCATGCTTCAGCAGCATCTATGGAAAGTGATGACGGCGACAATGATGATGGTAGTTATGATTATGCACCTGCTCAGGGTCGAAGTTAGAAATTTGCAAGAGTGGGGGCATCCTCAAATAAGGTACAATTCAAAAATTCAAAAATTTACTGTACAAAACACTTATATATTAATTTATAAAGTTTTTCATACAACATCTTACAATACTCCTCGACGTGTTTTCATGTTTTGAAAGCGTTGCATGACAATATCGTTACCAATACCATCAAATATCTTTCTATAAAAATAATCATATTATTATTCATCCATTAATCTCTCATTCGATTTCTCAATCGATTCTTCCAAAATTTCATAGCAGAAAATGCTCTTCAACGATGGCAGTAGCAACTAAAAGAGTTAGTGCTAATGTCACAAGCATGTAAACTAACGGATATACCTTGTCTTTTTTCACTTGACCATTTTTTATAGTTTAATTAGAATTGATGTTGGAATTGAATTGCAATCTATTTTTTCATTTGTAGTTTAATTAGGGCTTGGAAAATTGAAATGCAAAAGTATATACACACAAGGAAAAAAAAAACCCCAAAAAAATGAGTGGGGGCGGATGCCCCCCCCCAGGCCCTCCGTCATTGGACCTGCTGCATAAGAAATTAGTAGTTTATTTTTCATATTTTTATGCAAGCTAACTAGCTTTGATGAATTGAAAAATTATAACGTGCTAGTAGGATTGCTCGATCACTTAGAAATTTTTTGTTAAGGGTCGAACTATTTACGAAGTACGTTCACTTTAAGCCAATCAGTTGTTGTCTCTAATGACATTAATATATGGTTAAATGGAGCAAAATTGTGCAAGGTTAACTTGTTATTATTAGTATATACTGTTTCTTTCCTAGCATACTAACAAGTACCACAATATATATGGAGAGGAAGATAATGGAATTCTTAGAGACTAATTAGTGGTCGCTATTGGAAACAGGACACACTGCAATGGAACAAAGAGTGAGCAGCTAATATGATATATATGAGCAAAAAGCAATATCGAAGAAAGAGAAGGAAGCCTTGATCTCATTAGCTACTGCATTAAACAGATGCATCAACAAAAATCCACGCACACCTGATAAATTAGCGTAAGATTACATGAAATAGGCTCAGTCTAAAACTTATAAGAGGTTAAGTTGTACATTTTTTGAATTCATATAGCGATGGCTATTTCTCTGTCTTATCCAACTATTCATTTGCCTCTAAGATAACTCCTAGAGTTCAAACAAATTATATACTTCTGCTTTCAGAAAGAGAGAAAAATAGATAATAAATACATGGCAACGATCTAAGTTTAAGTTCCCATCACTACTAAAGCATTCCGTCTTTCAGCATACCTAATGGCTCAAGCTAATATGACGGCGGATCTGTTAGCGTTGGCGAGAATTTCGGAGATGTGAGATGTATCGTGGGTCAATCTCTACCTTAATTATTTGTATCGTCAGTGTAAGAGGTGACGCCTACTTGTACCTCCCTGCACTGCTGAGCTTGTTTTCTACCTAGTTAGTTGTTTGCCTTGATGTAGGATTTCCTTATAATTTTGGCATCTTTACTTTGGTAATAAATTTCCTCAATTTCCAATAAATAAATAAATTTAACAATTATTCTCAGCTCTAAACCTTAAGAATAATTAGAAATCCAACAATTTTAAAGATATTTGACCCTCCTCACAACATAGAATTGATGGTTTACTTTACACAGAACCGGATGGAAAATTGACAAACAAAGCAAGACCCAAATCTGAGTTTTACTTCTCCATTAGCCTCAGGAAACAGTAAATCAGACTACGTCAAACACAAAATTAGAAACTTAATCAACAAAATCAACCCATAAATTACAATTAACACAAACACACTAACGTCAAGTACACAATTTGATTGGTGGAATACACAATCCAATGGATCTTATAAGTGTTGCACTTGATAAACGTTTGTACCCTGGAAACTATTTAGGCATGGGATGATGCTATAAAGACCATCTACTTAAAATATATTTTGTAGACCTTATGATGTGCGGTTGATAATTGAATTCATTCTTTAGTAATTTAAATAAAAAAATTCAATCATCGAACATCACATCATTTGATTTACAAAATATGATCTGATTGAAGGAAAATACTAAGACCACCTTTTAGACCATTGGAAACCAAATTATGTAGCGGTTGGTTGGTAGTGGAATTATATTTTTAATAAGAGTAACGCTTGGGAAACTCAATTCTTAAATCAAATTTGCAAACAAAATGGCGTGTCACTAATAAAAAACAAACACGTTAATCGGCATTTAATTAATAACTCAATCATGTACGACCAAATTATTTAGTTTGTAAATTTATTTTTAAAAATTTAGTCTCCATTAATCTTGTAATAATTTAAAGAAAAAATCGAACAAAACAACCGCCATATCACGTGGCTATTTTTCAAAACATGAAAAAATAAAATATTTTTAATCTATAAAAAAATAAAGGAGAAAAAAGTCTTCAAATAATATTCACAATTTTGTGAATTTTTGGTAGGATATTATATTCACAGTTACCCGATTAAAAAACCAAAAAGTCTTCAAAACGCGTTCTCCGTCCCCTTCTATGAACAAAATCTCAACGCCGTAGAAATTTCACTTGCCCCCTCTGAGCTCGCCGGATCTCTCTCCGAGATCTCAGCCTCCGCCGCAAGCCCGTCCTCTGCTCTTTTGGCTTCAAAGATCCGAGCTTTTCTGTATGTTGGTGATGTACAATTTCTTCCATAACTCTAAATTTCAATCGAATCAATCGTCGTTTAATGCATTAATTTCTAGTAGATCGGCATAATCTTCAAATCCCATATCTCAGATTTCTCTATGAAGTGTTCACCTCGTCGATTTCACTAGCTTGCCTCTGTTAGTGTAGCCTTTCCCTTTACGTATAGCTCTTGAAATTTTGATCTACTAGATTTTTTGCTCTGAATTCGAATTGGGTATTTTAGTTAGTGACAATGTCTGCGATTAGAGTCGATTCCGCTAAGCCGTATTTCGCTACGAGCAGTCTAGTGATTGGGTATGCTCTCTGTTCTAGCTTATTAGCTGTGATAAACAAGTTTGCGATTACCAAATTCAACTACCCTGGCCTTTTGACTGCATTGCAGTACCTTACTTCTGCTTTGGGAGTTTGGGTTTTGGGAAAGTCGGGATTTTTGCACCACGATCCCTTCACATGGCAGACAGCGAAGAAGTTTTTACCTGCTGCACTTGTGTTCTACCTTGCTATCTTTACCAACACCAATCTTCTTCGCCATGCCAATGTGGATACTTTTATAGTGTTTAGATCCTGCACACCCCTTTTGGTTGCGTTGGCGGATACTGCGTTTAGGAAACAGCCTATCCCGTCTAAGCTTACCTTTGTGTCGTTGTTCATCATTTTGGGTGGAGCTGTTGGTTATGTGGCCACAGATTCGGGTTTTACTTTGACTGCGTATTCATGGGCGTTTGCTTATTTGGTGACCATTACAACTGAGATGGTTTATATTAAGCATATGGTCACGAATCTCGGGTTGAACACATGGGGTTTTGTGTTGTACAACAATCTTTTGTCACTGATGATGGCTCCTCCATTTTGGATAATTACTGGAGAGTATTCTGATGTGTTTGCTGCTTTGGGGTCGAATGCTGCGAATTTCTTTGAACCCGGTGCACTCTTCGCGGTCTCATTGTCGTGTGTGTTTGGATTGCTCATCAGTTTCTTTGGGTTTGCAGCAAGGAAGGCAGTCTCTGCTACCGCATTTACCGCGACTGGTGTTGTGAACAAGTTTCTTACGGTTGCAATCAATGTGCTAATTTGGGATAAGCATGCTAGTCCATTCGGTTTGCTCTGTCTCCTCTTAACAATCGTAGGGGGTGTTCTTTATCAGCAGTCCGTAACTGGAGTAAGCAGTGCTCCATCGCCACGGGAAACAACAGCGTCTAAGCAGGCTCTCAGTGAGAATGATGGTGATGACCTTTCCGAAGAAAATCAAGGGAAGGTAATTTCCGGTAAACTTGCTTCTAAGTAAGAATTCCATTCTACTTTGTCATTTTGTAGCTACTGGTGAAGCTGCAGTGCACGTTTGAAGTTTTATCTTTAGCAATTAGTAAATTAGGAAATTTTCTGTATTTGATATCGACAATTATTTGTTAATTGTTAATTATGTTATTATAATTTGATATCTTGGAGCACTTCAGCTCTATCACCAGTGATTAATGACAATGCCATAATTTTGTTTGAAGTTATGTTGTATCTGATTCCTTTCTATAAACATCACTTCTTCGCTTTCAATTTACACGAAGACTATGCAAACTTCATTTTCGATCTGCATTTTTTCCTTCTTTTGTGAAGATGCTTGAGAACGTGCATACACGGACGGTTGCTTCATGTGTCTACGGCACATCCACTTTCTGAAGTTATGTCTTGCAGCAGTTTCCATGTCGAACTTCATGTTTTTCTAATAGTAGATTCTTGGATTACAATAGACACCAAAGCTTTGTGACTTTTCAATGAACAAGAATTTTGAAGTTTGTTAATATATTCAAAGCTGCATCACCAGAAATCCTTACAAGAACAAGATCCGTCCCTAAACCGATGAAAGCGGTTTCTGTCCCGCACGATTATTTCTCTGCTGTAAACTTTTGAGATGAGCTTGGTTGCAGTGTGGCAATCGCTGCATACTCTCAGGTTTTTCACTACTCGTATTGTTGTCCTCGGTTTTGTGCTTATTAGCCCAAATGCAATTGCTAGCTTTTCACTGTGGAGGCTGAGTGCAGTCTCCTTCTCTTCCTCATCTATATCCAACAACACCTCGGATCTCTCAGGAACATAACCGGCTTTCTTCAACCGGCTGATCATGTCTTCCAGCATTTCGTAGATGTTTGTTGTTTGCGGGTGAGATGAATCGCCCTTCACAAATTCATGGACAATGCCATCAACCTCAATCAGACTGCAACCTGGAGCTTTCTTCACATTTCTTTCTGCCATGAGTGCCCTGATTCTCTTGGCCTCATCCCACTTCTTCATAGAGCTATATAAGTTTGATAGAAGCACATACGCCCCGTCATCGTTCGGGTCAAGTTCTAGAAGCTGTCGAGCAACTCTTTCTGCAGCCTCAAGGTTGCCATGGACTCTGCAGGCACCAAGAAGCCCTCCCAAAACAAAACGATCCGGTGGCATTTGCATCTTCCGAATCAACTCCTCTGCTTCGGCAATGCGACCAGCTCGGCCGAATATGTCAACCATACCACCGTAGTGTTCAATGCTAGGCTGAATGCCATACACTTCAGACATTGAGTTAAAGTGCGAAATCCCCTCATCTACTAATCCAGCATGACTACAAGCAGCCAATACCCCAACAAATGTTATTGCATCTGGTTTCACCCCACTCTTCTGCATCTCATGGAAATGCTCCAAAGCCTTCTTCCCTTGTCCGCACATTGCAAAACCAGAAATCAACGCTGTCCAAGTCATAACATCCTTCTCGGGCAGCTTTCGGAAAACTTCCAATGCATCGTCTATGCTCCCACATTTTGCATAGATGTCAACAAGCGTCGTCCCAAGGGCAACGTCAACCTTAATTTTCTCCTTTTCTATATAGGCATGCAACCACTTACCAAGCTCTAAAGCGCCCAAATGGCTGCAAGCAAGCAACAAACTCACCATAGTCACCTGATCTCCCTTTTCTCCTTTGAGCTGCATTTCGCGAAAGAGGAGGAACGCTTCATCGTAGTTACTATCCTCAACATATCCATTGATCATGATGTTCCAACTAAATAAGTTCTTCTCCGGCATCGTGTCAAACAAATCTCGAGCAAGCGATACACATCCACACTTGCAATAAACATCCAAGAGAGCCGTATTGAGCTTTAAATGGCTCCCAAAACCGTAATCATCAATGTATCGGTGCACCCTTTTCGCCATGTCTAAATCCCTCGCCCTCGTACATGCAGTCAAGACGTTAACCAAAGTAACCTCATTAGGATCCACATTTTCACTCTCCATCCTCTCAAATAACTTCAAAGCTTCAACTGGTTGATCCCATTTCGCATACGCGTCAATCATGGTTGCCCAAGAAACCACACTCTTCTCAGTCATTTTGTCGAACACCTTCCGAGCGGAGACCAAACATCCACAATTCGCATACATGTTCATCAGAGTGTTCTGAATGTATGAATCCGAAGCGAAACCGAACTTCGTAGAGTGGCAATGCAGCACTTTTCCCTCACGCAAATCCCCGCACGACTTAAACAGAGATGGGAATGTGAACCTGTCAGGCACCCAGCCTTGCAAAATCATTTCTTGGTAGAAAAGAATGGCGTCTCGGTTCAAATCCTTGTTAGTGTAGCCACGGATAACCGAGTTACAAGTATAAGTGGTGGGATTGGGGATTTGGTTTAGGACTAGACGGGCATAACGGAGGCTCCCAGAGCCTTCCAGAGCCGAAAAGGCGACGACTTTGCTGGCAGTGAAGGCGTCAAAGAAGAGCCCAGTTCGGAGAAGTTGGGCGTGGATTTGCTTGAGCTCGGACATTGTAGAGCATTTGTCTAGTAATGTGAGACATGGGTGCGATTCAATTGGGTTTTTGGTGACGGTCGCGACGGCGGCCGTGGCGGCAATGGCGGTGGCTGTGGTGGGTTTGGTGTATATGAGTGGGGTGTCGGAATTGAAAGGCGGTCTAATGTGGTGGAGGAAAAGAGGAGCCGCCATTGTTGCTGGCTGCTCTGTGACTGTGAGGCTGACAGTTTTGTTAGTTATTGTCGTTGAAGAAGCTTTACTTTAACTGTTTAACGTAGAATATCTTCCACTGTGGATAATGCTATTTTTTCCAAAACCAAATTGTGGTTACGTATGCTCCAGCTATCCTACATTCCGGATTTTTAACAGTTAAATTCTTAATTAAGAAAATAATGACTTTGATCTCGCCGTTAAAAATACCTAAATATATTATACTCTAAAGCATCACATAATTATTTTTGTGGTGTCTGTTAACCGGTGACGTGAAATGTCACTCATAAAGATGACATTAGCAACAGCGAAATTCCAGAGAAATGGCGTCGGCCATTCTGCGTGCATCTGTATGCCTTGTTTCCTGTTCTTCTCGACAGCAAGTAGTGCTAGTGATAATGTTCATCATTTTGCCTTGAAACCCAGCAGGCAGTTTTTTGCCGTTAATTTGGTGGCCAATCTCGAATTCAGCAGAGAATCTATACAACTTGCTTGTTTTTGGAATTTGGTCGAGACTTGCAAGTTGTTCAAGCACTTTGAAAATGATGATTACATAGTTTTCTACCATAATCTTTTAGGGTTTTAGGACCATAATATTTTAGGATTTTTGGAGCATAATTTGGGCTGCTCTATAAGGTCTAGTCCCTAACTTTCAAGGTGAAAGGGTTGATAAAGCAAGGCATCAACACAAACGCTATTGAGACAGTATTTCAAGTCAATAACGCATTGTCTTGTGTTTTAACTTTCTCACGTGATAGTACATAATTGACTTGAAATACCGTCACAGTGGCATCTCCGTTGCATGAAACTTCTTACGTCTTCTCATCTACTACACTGGCCTTACCCTATATATACTGCCATCCAACATTCAATACAATGTGGAAGGTGGTGTTACAGTTGCTACATACCTATTTCACTGAACCGGTTCAGTATTATAGCATTGCTCGGCTCTCATTCTGCAGAATATGGTAAGTTTGGTTGGTCTCTTCCTTAGCTGGACTGATTGCTGAGCCAAAATTTAATTGATGTGCTTTATTATGCCGACGTTCACATGTATCGGTTGGACCAATTTGGTTCGCAAAAGAGGGGTGGTGCCATGTGTGTAATGCAGTACCCTTTCCCCATACGTTAAATATTGACAGTGGTGGCGAAGGGGCCAAGGCCCAAGGCTCGTTAAGTGAAATATATAGAAGATTGGATTGGAACCGATAACAATTATTTTTATGGTATATTGAAAGGAAATAATGAAAATTTTATGACAACTTGGCGGTAGAAGGTGAATTAATAGGGAGGATTAAAAGGAAGAAGTTTACTTCATGTCCGATCTTACCATTTTGAAGAGGATTGAAACTTATCATTTTCTTCATAATTAACGTCTTCAACTCATCTATTTGAATCCAATCTTACACGGCACGAATGCTCAAATTAGCCAAAACTCTGCCCCCATGAGACAAGACAATTACGGTGTTAATAATAGCGACGTTAAAAAGATAGGTCTGGATAATCATGGTATTAAGTTTAAGTAGTTTACAGCAATAGGCGAAAGTGCAGCGGATATGTGTGTGTGTGTGTGTGTAAAAGTGTGATATAGGATTATGATATGCGTGAGAGGGTGCAATATATAACGTGATAGTGTCAGCAAAAACAACGGAATGGGACACACCCTGAGATGTCTGTCCCAAACACAACATGTTCTCACAGGAATGCTCTGGTCCCAACGGACCCCAACCCCCTCTCTCTTCTCTCTCTGAGACCGATCATCTGCTGTGAGAGAGAGCGAGAGTCTGATCACTGATTAGCAGCTGTGAGTCTGAAAGTCTCTCACCCCACCACCACCGCAACTGCCACCCGTCCTCTTCTCGCCTTCTGAATGGCCAATGCCAGCGAAGGAGATATTAAAGTCCACTTTTGATTCCCACTCTCAGTCCCACACGCGTCGGCATCTCATTCCCTCCCAATCAAAATTTGGGTCCTCCTCCTCTTTCCACAGAGTCCCACGTCCTCGAGCATTACACAGGGTTTTCACTTAAATTCATGCTTTTTAGGGCTCTGTGATTGCCCTCTGGTCCCAAATTCCATGTTACCTACTGGACCACCTCCTTAGGCTCTTACTTCTAATTCGGGAAATCCAGTTGTTCCCCTACATTTTTTGTATTTATCTATGTTCTCCCATGCTCCATTTAACATATATTAAGGGTTTCGATCGATCTAAAAGAAGTATATTGTCGTGGTCAACTGACCTAACTATTATGAATTTATATAATTAAGTAATGCATAAGTCTAAGCATGCATGCAAAACCAACTCTCACTTTTACAGTATGAAGATCAAGTCTCGAGCTTGAATTTGAGAAGAGCAGAATAGGTTCTCTTAATTCAACCTAACTTCTAACTTTATAACCAAGTGTTGACTAAGTCTAAAGCATGCATGCAAAAGAACTCCTCTTAACTATAATCAAACCCTAATAGTTAATCTTAGTTAAACCCTTATTTAGGCTTGTGAAATGGTCCCCATATTGTTCATAATCTAATGATCCACCTAAAACCCTAACTAGACTAGGAAAAACAACTTTTTACGTATTTCATGCAAATTATTGAATCATCGATCGAGATATCAAAACCGTCGACCTCTCTCTCTCTACCAATAATTGCCCATTTTCTTTTACCTTTCATCTTTTGTGGGGGAGAGAGAACATACAAAATATGATCTGTATGTATGTATGTATACATATATATATATATGTACACACGTACATGGATGGTATTTGCAAATTTTGATTATATATTATACTGTACAGTGTTGCCTTGATGGCCACGAAGTTCACAGGTCCTGAGAATTATGAAGAGACGCATGTCTTGAATTTGACTCGTTGAGCGTTTCAATGGCCATTGCGTATTTGCATGAGCTTTGTCTTTGGTTCCTCCATTTAGCTTATTCTTAATTTACACAAGCGTGCGCAGATCAGATATGTTTGGATTAAAGCACACGTACGTCCTCCTCCACTTACAATATAAGAATCTATAAACTTTTTTCCATTGTACAAACGGAAATCGAACTCTAAACTTATTTTAATCTTAACTTAATATCGCCTCCCCTCTCATTGCTACTCAAGCAAACCCCAAGAGCTTAGCCTTGTTCGATTTTCGTTTAACTGAGTTTGAATATTGATCGGTTGGTCCATCAATAAACTAAAGTAACCCCTCCATATAACTGAATTCAGCTCTTTTCTAGATCTTGCAGTTTGAAGCTACAAATCTAGTAATCAAGACTATTTACGAGAAATAGAGAGAGATAAAGATCTGGACCATTAGTTTGTACGAGGCGGACCGATGAAATGAACTAATGAGTGTCACATGATTTAAAACGAGTGGTCCCAATTATTCAACCGTCTGCTTCGCGAGATCCGAAAAGGATCTGCATTCCATATAATTAATCTTATTTTTCTATATTTAGGCCATGCTGGTATGACGCCCCTATATATGTTTAGATTAATAGCCCAAAAAAGATTAATAGCGCAAGTTGTAGATCAAACTTGTATCTTTCCTTGTCTTGACTTTAATCTATTATATATGTTCATGATGCATGGATTTATAATATGATTCACATTAACAACGACACCTATTAGTAAAATACAAATAATAAAATAAAACTAATTACAATGACACCTCCTAGTGTCTTCATACGACGCGTGTCTCAGTGATGTGGAATATTCGGCAATACAATGTACAATGAACACAATATATATGAGAAAATTAGATTCTACCACTTCTTTTTCACATTTTTAAAACTAAACATTTGTAGTGTTTTAAGTTTTGATTAAACTTTTACAATTTTAATTAGGGTGCTTTAATTTATGTCCACGTCAGCTTTTTCTTATTTAATTCATTAATTTTTATTAATATGATGGGATATATACTCATTTCCAGTTTATCCTTTAATATCTATTATTAATTCTTAATTATCTCCCTAAAAATCAGAGAATAGTCTTCTGCTTTATCTCTCTAAAAAAAATAAAAATTTCATTCACTTGTATAATAACATATGGCGCACTGCTCTGTGTTCTAAATACATTGAATAATTTCTCTTTCAAGTGGTCCCCTTGATGGATTCTACTGTTGGGAGCCAATCATATATGTAATTATGTGCATAAGAGAGCATTAGTGATCCTTAATTATTGTATAATCTTATGTTGGGGAAGGGGAAGAGCCTAATGGGAGGCTAGGGTTTTAATAATTAACTGTTGTTGTCAACACACCCGTTAACTCTACGGAGATTAAGAAATAATTCATTTTTTAAGCTCACTATTCACATAATTAATTTGGGTTAAAAGCGATAGCTGAGGGTTGAAGATCAAGTATAGGATTTAACTAATCAGCAGCAAAAAAGGATCAAATGCTAATGTGTATTAATTATAAGCAAGTACATAATTAATGAAATGACCTATTTACACAGTAAATCATAAATCATCCCATGCAATTAATTCATACTAGCCTTCATGCAGCGTGCAGAAGGCATTTTTTGAATTACAGCGTGCTACACGCGACTTACGTGTTTTAAATGTATTATTATGTGCGAAAGATCTTTTTTATAACCGACACTACATACCTCTTCAGATATTTTGAACGTGTTTAAAAATAGAAAAAATAATATTTAATAAACAACTGATTGAATCACATTATTACTAGTATTACTGCTAACCCATTGTGAGGTACTAATTAAATAAAATAAAATAAAATAAAAACTGCACAGGAAAAAGTTAAATATTAAAAAAACTATTTAACAGTAACATCTCACATCGACCAACGGAGAGGGGGGCGATGTGCTTTATATGTACATACCTACCTCCATATAGCACAAGGCTTTTTGGGAGCTCACTGACTTTAGAGTTCGTCGGAACTCTGAAGTTAAGCGAATTTAGGCGAGAGCATTCCAAGGATGGGCGACCCACTGGGAAGTTCTCGTGTGAGTTCCCAGAAACAAAATCGTGAGGGCATGGTCGGGGCCTAAAACGGACAATATCGTGTTACGGCGAAGCAGAGTCTAGGAAGTGACAAAATGGTATCAAAGCCACTCTCCCGCTCGGTGCAAATGTGCAAACGAGGATGTCGGGCCCCTAAGGGGGTGGATTCTAACATCCCACATCGACTAACGGAGAGGGGGTGATGTGCTTTATATGTACATACCCACCTCCATATAACACAAGGCCTTTTGGGAGCTCACTGGCTTCGGAGTTCGTCGGAACTTTGAAGTTAATCGAGTTCGGGAAAGAGCATTCCTAGGATGGGTGACTCACTGGGAATTTCTCGTGTGAGTTTCCAAAAAAAAAAACCGTAAGGGCGTGGTCGGGGCCCAAAGCGGACAATAACGTACTACGGTAGAGTTGAGCCCGAGATGTGGTGGAGCCCATGTCGAGATATGACATTAACATTGTACACTGAATAGTAAAATATTAAAAACACTATTTATCACTATTAATATGACGAAAATATCTCTGCCACATTTGATGCATTATTTTGAATTGCTTTTGAAGTTTTTTGTTTTAGGGGCATTTTGTCCAAAATTTTTGGTGAAGCTTGTGACCCCAAAATGGGTTGTTGGCTTTATTTATAAAGATAGAGAAAATTGTATGATAATACAAATAACATTAAAATTTAGACTCACAATCACACTACTACATGGTGATAATCATATATGTGTTATATAGTATAGGTCGATGACAATGATGACAAGTCATGAACTAGGTATACCATTCTTATAAACTTATAACATTGTCAAGGTCTTGTTAACGCATGGTCCTTTTTGACCCTTGAAATAGTACATGACAGGAAAAAGACTGAGAGAGGCCCAAAGAAGGAAAGGAAAATTTGAGGCCCAATGAAATCAAAAAGGGATTTGTTGAGCGCTATAGTCGAGCGCTCACTAATCTAGTTTGACTATAAACCAACATAAAGCAATTTCCGACCATCAATGACACATGGGTGACCTAACAACTTTATGGCACAACTGTGAAATCTCGTTCCTGGATTTCACTACAGTAGACTATGTAATTGGAGTAATGAGATTTTATATTATTTTCGAGAATTTATATTAATTTGTTTGAATTTAGGTTTTAATTAAACTAATTACAAAGTTTGAATTTTTGAAAATAATTATTTTAAATCCATGGACCTTACGAGGTCACGCTAAGTATAATTGGATTGAGCTCAAACCTACGAGCGCATAGACGAAAACCGTTCGCTAATCGAGGTTGAAACGAAGAAATTAGAGACATTTTAGTTGTTAAAAAAAAAATAGAAACTACCAGATGGCAGCAAGAGAGGGGGAAGAAAGAAGAGAAATAAGGGAGGAAACTGCCCAATCATAGGGGATGAAAGGAGGGAAAAAAGGAATTGGGGGAAAAGAGGCGATCCGCACAACCCGTTTTCCCCCCATTGTGACCCGGATTGACCCAACGAGATTTCCAGCGTTTTTCATAGTTTTTTTCCGACGAATTTTCATGAGTCGTCACCTAGAAATGACCTAATGGCGTTCCCTCTCCATATTAAACTCAAGATTCGATGGAGTTTTGGCTCGTATAGTAGAGAACGACGGGAGAGGACCGAGAGCACCATGAACGGCGATCCATTGATACTGCAACCATCATTGTCAACCACCACCCTCATTCAACTTATCTGGAGGTCAGGAACAAAGCCCAAACAATTTTTGGGACATCGAACCTGCAAAATCAACGAATCGAAGCCTACAATTTCTAGGGTTTTCGACGGGTTTGAATGAAATTAAGGATTTTCCTGGCCAAATTAGCCCTGGTCACAGGTATGAAACTTGTTCTACTCATTGAGATCTTCATTCTGGTAAAATTTGGTAATTTTTGGAGTAGGTAGAATTTTCTAGCGAGTTAGGCAACCTGCTGCTGTGTGTGGTAGCGCATGGGGCGAAACCCCACCTACCCTTGCTAGGCTAATTTGGATGCCTCATTTCTATATTTGACATCCATTTAGTGAAATTCTGATGTTTTAATATAGTTTCGTAATTGACTGCCTAGTTAGCCGCCACTTGGTTATTATATGAATTGACGATCCAACCGTTAAATCGACACAAAACTTTAATACATAATATTACGTGATATTTGAGGACATTAGAAATTGATGAATGGGGAATCCGATGTACATATCTTCCCGAATTAGATTTCTTAGTTGTAAAATCATACGTTAACCGCCAATTGAATTTGCGATTGGTGAAGATCTAACCGTTGGATTTTTAGTATTTTGTTATAGAAGCATGATGTGGACTTTGGGATATTACATATCAGAAATCTGGTAGGCGGACCTTCCAGATCAAATTACTAGGGTTGCGTCCCTACTCTCGATCTTGATCGACGGTTGACTTTTTAGTCAACTAGCCCGAGTTCTTCTAGCGTGTTGCTGATGTTAGAGTATTGTTGAGATTCCATGGAGCTTATTGGGCTCAGGAGGCTGACATGTCTTCCTCGATTGACGTGCACCTTGATTTACGTACTGATGGCATCACATTGTGTTATACTTGGTTATTTTATGTGATTTGACTTAGGTTTTGAACTTGTTTGTGGAATGTGGTTGATTTGTATGATTGGTATAATGTGATGAAATGTGAGGGCTAGCAGTGGACCGTTAACCCACTGTTATAGGGATTCGTTGCTCCGATATCGTTTTAATTCTTGTGCTTTGTTTCATGTCGTTCAGCCTTTTGAATTGAGTATTTGGTTCTTGTACTGTTTCTTTGAGTCATTACTATATTCCTTGGACTTCCGCTCGATTCCGTTGAGTGATCCGGAACTAGGTTCCACCGGGGTTCAGTTAAGTGGTCTGGTTCCTTGCTCCGTCTGGATTTCGTTGAGTGGTTCGAAATCCCTAATGTTCCGCGATCAAGTTGAGTGGTCCGAAATCGTATCAAATGTAGATTTCATTAAGTGGTCCGATATCTATTGTACTCTGCAATTTCATTGAGTGGTCTGAAATCATATCCACTCGGATTCCGTTGAGAGGTCCAGAATCTTTCTACTCCACGATTTCGTTGAGTAGTCTGGAATCGTATCCTAGTTTGGATTTCGTTAGGTGGTTTGGAATCCCGCTTGGTGTCTTGGTTCCGTTGAGTGGTCCGAAATCAAATGTTGATGAATTTCATTGAATGGTCCGAAATCGCATCATTTGACTCGTTGGTTCCTTGGATTTGATTCATTTGACAGTTTCATAGATGTAGGCTTTGACCGAACTATGTCGCACTAGCCCCGCATTTCAGTGTATTGTGTGTGTTATTGATTGATGTATTGTTAGTTATGATTGTTGTAATTATGACTAGACTTGTTGATCAAAGTGGCTAGAAAATATTAGTGTGCTTCGTCGAATGTTCTTGGAATGTTGCATGCCAAAATTGTGGTATTATGTTTAGACATAATGGTTTATGTGATGAATGTTTGAGTATAGTAAATGGTGAACTACGAATGGCTTGATCCCTGTTTAGGGTACGTATGCAGTCTAATGAGGAGGTTAGATGTAGCCATAAAGTCTATTAAAAACTACTATGCGATTCGATTCTCGAGTCGTGCTTTGCCATATTCCGGAGGCGGGGTAAGTTAGAGATACGAGTATTTGGTGACGTCACGTGCCAATCCTAGACGTATGTAGGGTTCAGGGTGTGACAACAAGGCTCTAGAAATAGGCCTATTCATACACCAACTCAGGCCATGTGTCGAACACCAGTCAAAGGCAAAAGTCTAGGGCCGGATATAACAACAGTTGTGCAGTTGCTCGGAATGAACATTGACTTGTCAAGACAGAGCATGTTGCTTGGTACTTGTTGGCCTAGAAACATATGTAACCCGACTGAGAAAATGTCACTTCACCACCTAATGTAGACTGATGAATAAGAAAGTTGTCAACATGCCAGTATATGTAAATAGCTCATTTAATGTTTGAATAGTAAAATGGGTGAGCTCAAAACTGTTTGAGCTCACTGATAGCCTATATAAAGGGGTGAACACCTCTTGTAAACAGTCAGACGATTGAGAAATGAAAGATTTTAGACTATAGCCGAGCAATCTTGTAATCACTAAATCAATATATTTTGAGCACCATAGTGGATATAGTCCAGTTTTGAAAGAGTGAGCCACTTAAATCTCCATTGTTTCAAAGTTTTAATCTCAAGCCCACCAGGGTTAGTGGTTCTAATTTGTTTGCGTGTAAGTTTTTGAGTGTTAACATGCCCTATTACTATTTTCGTAAATCTAAGTACTTAATAATTTATGTGTTTCTTTACTTCATTTACACTAAGAAAAATAGCTTGTAAATTTTAAGTTTTAACGATAAGGACAAAAATAAAAGATAAATGAATAGTATCAGAATTGACTTTTTAGTGTAAAAATGTGATTTTTCGTTAAAATAAACAGTACCGGGAGATTTTTGTTAAAGTTCCTTTTATTTAAATGTTTTGTATCTGCAATCACCTGCAACAGAGATTAGTACCAAATTAAGATCAACGAATCTTGGTTCATCGGCCTTAATTATATTCTCTTCTCTCTCTGCTCAGCACATGTAACAGGGAGAATCATATCAGATTTAAGAACGTAATTAGAGATCTTATCAAACCAAAAGCAAGATAATTAAAGAAATTCTAGATCGTAATAATGTTTTTAATAGACAGAGTTCATGTGATTATTTTTTATATAAAAAAAATAAGTTTCCCAATGAAAGGTTCAGTATATATATCTATTATCTAATATAATTCCTCTGTTGCAGAGTAATCTTCAATGGAAGTGCAGATTTTCATATTAGCAAACATTGAAGCCAGGTCGACCCAGTATCTTTATTTTCTGCCGGCAGATTTGGACGCACTGTTGACTCCTGATGCGGATCATTGTATGGACGAGAAAGTTTTTAGTGTGACAGACCACGCATGAATGAGAAATTTTTCAGTGTAATTGTCATACTATTACGTACATCATTTCATAAAATCAACTTTTTATCGTATAAGAAATAATGAAATTCTCATTTAATGAACAAAACAACAAAAAAGCAAAATTGCATGACAATGAACAAAAGAAACTTCATTGACGTACTATTGCTCGTAGCAGGAGTATCTTTTTATTATTACTGCACCTTAAATCTCTGAAGTATCACCTAATTAGCTCGCAAACACCACGGAGGAGAAGTGCTTTACACATCATTTTTATCCTCTTTACATATTACCAGCTCATTTATAAAATTTCAAATTGAAGAAATCAAGAGATAAATATATAATGCATAAAGAAAAATTAGTGTGAAAAAATCGTACTTCATATTATAGTATGTGAATTTATAACACCATCGGTTACGCAATTATGTGACTGTCAAACACAAACATTTTCTCACTTATATCGTCCATTCATTTGAAGATTCAACATTCAACATTCAATTTCAGAAAAACACGAACCAATGATTTAGCAGGACGACCAAAAATAGGCCCTTGGCCCCTCTAAGCATTAGCAAAGAGATTAGTAGATTACAGCTTACAACTAATCCAAAAAATATATATAAATAGAAAGAGAAAACTCAATAAAATAAGAAATTAAATCTTCTACATACAAAATAAATGCGGTAGTTATGTGACTCCGATCATTATTTAACGCATATTGAGTTTATGAAAATAAAACTAATAAAAATTAAGTTTATAAACACGTATTATTTTAAACTCAGAAAAAAATAAAGAGTAATGTTATTCTTACCATATTTTTATACTATCTTAGGTGTCAAGTAAGTTTGACAAGTTACATCATTTAATTTCAATCTTTTTATTAATTAAAACACTTAAATAATCTTAGGTGAATGAAAAAGACTCCTCGTATATTACAATCATCATTTAAAAAGATTAAAATTAAATAATATAACTTGCCCAACTCACTTACTACCTTAGATGATATAAAAATGTGGTAAAAATAGCATTACTAAAAAATAAATAAATAAAGCAGGAGAGAGCAGTGTATTATTCACCACACAGTTGGTGCTAGTGTGGACCACTGTAACATGTCAGCAGTCACTCTCCACCTCTCTCTCCTACTCAGTATTTCATCCATCTCTTTCCACTCGCTCACTTCCTCACTCTCACTCTCTCTCTACACAATTTTCTCTCTCTAACTTCCTTACGGGAAGAAGAAGATTCATCAGCAAACTCCCACCTCGTATCTGAATCCATAATTATCCTCACCCGCCCAATAAAAAAACCAATTCAAATTCTTATCTATGGAGCCGTACGGTTCCACCACCTGCTCAGGCGCCAGCAGCAGCGCCAGCTCCTCTTCTTCTTCCTCCGTCACCAAATCCCCAGCCGATATCGATGGCTATTTGGCGGATGCGGGATACAAGGTCCGCTCCTCCGACCTACGACACGTCGCTCAGCGCCTCGAGCACCTCGAGACCGTCATGGTCAACTCTCCCAGCGACCTCTCCCAGCTCGCCTCCGACGCCGTCCTCTACAACCCCTCCGACCTCGCCACCTGGGTCGACTCCCTCCTCTCCGAGTTCAACCACCAGCCCCTCATCTCCCTCCCCTCCGATCTCGGCTTCCCCGACGGAGCTGTCATCAATAATCCCGCCGCCCTCCCCGGCGAAACATGGACCGACAACTCCTCCGTCATCTCCGCCGTGCCGCAGCAGAACCACCAGATCACCGTCGTCACAGCAATGGAAGAAGATTCGGGAATTAGACTGGTTCATCTGCTCGTCACGTGCGCCGAATCCGTCCAGCGTGGCGAACTCACATTGGCCGGCTCCCTGATCGATAATATGCAGGCGCTGATGACACGTGTCAACGCCAGCTGCGGCATCGGGAAGGTCGCGGGATACTTCATCGACGCCCTCAGCCGCCGAATCTTCTCGCCGCAGAGCGTCGGCTCGGCTACCGGCTCGACTCTCGAGAACGAGCTGCTCTACCACTCCTTCTACGAGGCCTGCCCCTATCTCAAATTCGCGCATTTCACGGCCAATCAGGCCATCCTGGAAGCATTCCACGGTCACGATTGTGTCCACGTTATCGACTTCAACTTAATGCACGGCTTACAATGGCCCGCGCTTATTCAGGCCCTTGCCCTCCGCCCCGGCGGGCCCCCCTTGCTTCGGTTGACGGGCATTGGACCGCCGTCCCCAGACGGCCGCGACTCGCTGAGAGAAATCGGGCTCCGACTTGCCGAGTTGGCCCGGTCCGTGAACGTCCGCTTCGCCTTCCGCGGCGTGGCGGCTTCGAGGCTCGAGGACGTGAAGCCGTGGATGCTCCAGGTGAGCCCGAAAGAGGCGGTGGCGGTGAATTCGATCATGCAGGTGCACCGGCTGCTCGGATCTGACCCGAACCGGAATTCCCCAATCGAGATGATGCTGTCCTGGATCCGGAACCTCAACCCGAAGATCGTGACGGTCGTAGAGCAGGAAGCGGACCATAACAAACCCGGTTTCCTGGACCGGTTCACGGAAGCGCTGTACTACTACTCGACCATGTTCGACTCGTTGGAGGCTTGCGCGATGCAGCCGGAGAAGGCGTTGGCGGAGATGTACATACAGAGGGAGATATGCAACGTTGTGTGCTGCGAGGGAGCGGCTCGAGTTGAGAGGCACGAGCCCCTTAGCAAGTGGCGAACCCGGCTAGGGCAAGCCGGGTTCAGCCCGCTGCAATTGGGGTCGAATGCGTTTAAGCAGGCGAGTATGCTTCTTACTCTCTTCTCGGCTGAAGGGTACCGCGTGGAGGAGAATCAAGGCTGCCTCACTCTCGGGTGGCACAGCCGCCCTCTTATCGCGGCTTCGGCCTGGCAAGTAATGCATGTGGCCGAAGCCACAACCAACCACCAACCGGTTGGGATTCTTAATCAGAATAATAATGCCAATCATGTCTAAATTTCCACCTTACTTAGCTTCTTTTTAGTGTTCTTAATTTTACTATGAGTTTCTTGCTCTTTGTGTTCTGCCTTAATGATCAAGAAAATGCTTATGATATGGTTAATCCTACTGCAAATAATATGGAAGCAAATGGTCCAAATTTTCAAAATTGGAATGCACATTCCTTTATATTAGGATAATATCCCACGTAGAAGAAAAACATATTTCGAGACGACTTAGGGCTAGTTTGGTATTGCTGTGTTTTGAAGAAAAAAAAATGTTTCTGTTGTGCTGTGAGAATAAGCTCATTTTTGCTGCTTTATTTTTTCAGTTTTTTTCATCAAAAAATGTGAAAATAAGCTATTTTTAAGTGTTTACCAAACACCTTTTTGAACTCAAATTTTTGTATATCCATTTTTTATAAAAACACAGCAGTACTAAATCAGTACTTAAAAGTAAAACTCTAGTACATTATTCTCTTATAAGCCGGTTTTTAGGGTTACATTCTAAAGCTAGCTCTTTTAACACTCTAACAAGCCGGTTTTTAGGGTTAAATTATACCAATGAGCCCTTAACAATTCATATCGGAATCCAGATAACAACTAGATCATTTCATGGAATGGGCAACTTATAGGTCCCTAATGAGAAGTCAATGGACCCTATCAGGCGGCAGAAAATTGACGCACATTACTTATCGGCGGTAAATTAACATGTTATATTATCAGTTTTTCAAAACAAAACTTGTAGGGTGATGAGGAAAGACATAACCATAGAGATTAGTATTGTGACATCCCACGTTGCCTAGGGGAGTGATCCTTAAATGTATATTCTCATCCCTACCTAGCACAAGGCCTTTTGGGAGCTCACTGGCTTCGGGTTCCGTAGGAATTCCGAAGTTAAGCGAGAAGGAGGCTAGAGCACTCCCATGATGGGTGACCCACTGGGAAGTTGCTCGTGAGTTCCCAAAAACAAAACCGCGAGGGTGTGGTCGGGGCCCAAAGCGGACAATATCGTGCTACGGTGGTAGAGCGGGCACGGGAGGTGGCTACGCCCGGGTTGGGATGTGACAATTGGTATCAGAGCCAAATCCTGGCCGTGGTGTGCCGACGAGGACGTCGGGCCCCTAAGGGGGGTGGATTGTGACATCCCACATCGCCCAGGGGAGTGATCCTTAAATGTATATTCTCATCCCTACCTAGCACGAGGCTTTTTGGGAGCTCACTGACTTTGGGTTCCGTATGAACTCTGAAGTTAAGCGAGAAGAGGACTAGAGCACTCCCATGATGGGTGACCTACTGGGAAGTTGCTCGTGAGTTCCCAGAACCAAAACCATGAGGTCATGGTCGGGGCCCAAAGCAGATCGTGCTAAGGTGGTGGAGCGGGCCCAGGAGGTGGCTGCGCCCGGGCTGGGATGTGACAAGTATAAATTGTAGCAATTGTCTTTTAATTTAACTCAATTGAAGTAATGATTCCTTAACTAAAAATTCATTACTATTGGTCTTTCAACTCATCAAAACGTGCAGTTATGGTCATTTTTCTCAATTCCTTTAGAACTTTCTTCAAAATGAGTCACGTGTCATGCACGTAAGGCTAAATTAAGGAGCAAATATGAAAAATCAAATAAGAAAAATTATATTAACAATCCCTCAACTTTAATCTAACTAGAGAAATGGTTCCTCAACTTTAATCAAATTAGAGTAATAATCCCTCAACTTTAACTCAATTGCAACAATGGTCCTTCTAACGTAACTCATTTTGATAGAATTCTAACGGTGTTGAAAAAAATGATCATAACTACATGTTTTGATGAGTTGAGAAACTAATGATAAATAACTACATATTTTGATAAATTGAGAAATTTTAGTTAAAGAATCATTATTTTAATTTGATTAAAAGTGAAAGATTATTGCTACAATATAGAAAAAGCATGGCTGAGTTGTTTGTATGGTCCATAGGTAGTCAACGCAGGAAAGTGGTCTTGGGAAGTGTCCTTGGTGTTCTCCAAGATTGATTTAGAATTTTAGAGGAAAAAATAAAAAATGAAAAATATATACAAAAAGAAAATTGGAAAAGGAAACCAGAGTGGCATCTCACGTTGAATTTGGATCATCTCTTGAGCATAGGGTTTGAATCTTGCTGATCAAGAAACACAGAACGTTTGATTAAAATTCAATGATTACAGGAAGAACGACTTTTTAAAAGTTATAATAATTATAATCATTGAATTTTGATTATACAATCCTTGTTTTTTGGTCAACAAGATTCGGATCATCTGCTCAAGCGATGATCCAAATCCTCTGACACTTACTAAATTTAGGACCATTTTTCAGAGGGTACAGGTTTACACGACACCCTCAGCCTATTTTGTGCTAGCTAGGTCTAGGGTCTAGCCTCATGACTGCTACCTGCAACCAAGCACTAATAATTCTGCCTACGTACGCAATGTTTGGTGTGATGACTGTTACATAGAATTCAAATATGTATTTTTGCGGATGAGTATCGCATTCGGATTCAAATGGTGGAGATTATAAGAATACTTACATTTTAATTGTTTATCATATATTGTGTGATTAAAAATTATTTGAATTTTATTATTTAAAATTAAATATAAATAATATCTTATAAAAACTGATCGCACGATATGCGATAAATGACTAAGATGTGAGGATCTCTAGAATTTCCACCATTTAGATCTGGATAGGATCCTCATCCTAGTATCTATATCCAACTAATTTCATTATTAATTTGTTCAATAAACTTAGAGACGGAACTACTAAGAGTGCGTTTGTTACATTAGATTAGCACAAATCATATTAGTTTCATATACTATACTTGTCACATCCCGGCCCAGGCGCAGCCACCTCCCGGGCCCGCTCCACCACCGTAGCACGATATTGTCCGCTTTGGGCCCCGACCATGCCCTCACGGTTTTGTTTCTGGGAACTCACGAGCAACTTCCCAGGAGGTCACCCATCCTGGGATTGCTCTAGCCTCCTTCTCGTTTAACTTCGGAGTTCCTACAGAACCCGAAGCCAGTGAGCTCCCAAAAGGCCTCGTGCTAGGTAGGGATGGGAATATACATTTAAGGATCACTCCCCTGGGTGATGTGGGATGTCACAATCCACCCCCCTTAGGGGCCCGACGTCCTCGTCGGCACACCACGGCCAGGGTTTGGCTCTGATACCAATTGTCACATCCCGGCCCAGGCGCAGCCACCTCCCGGGCCCGCTCCACCACCGTAGCACGATATTGTCCGCTTTGGGCCCCGACCATGCCCTCACGGTTTTGTTTCTGGGAACTCACGAGCAACTTCCCAGGAGGTCACCCATCCTGGGATTGCTCTAGCCTCCTTCTCGTTTAACTTCGGAGTTCCTACAGAACCCGAAGCCAGTGAGCTCCCAAAAGGCCTCGTGCTAGGTAGGGATGGGAATATACATTTAAGGATCACTCCCCTGGGTGATGTGGGATGTCACAATACTAGACTAATTTAATGAAACGTTTAATACAATGTTAGACTAATAGCTGAAATGACTTCTAGTTCTAGTCCAATTCCTTGGCTTCCAATTAAATTACCATTTTTCCTTATATCTTTGATGTCAACACGTAAAACGCAATAGCATTGGTGAAAAGATCCCAACTCTTTCTGTCAGTTATCATCAACACTCTGAATTTCAAGCATCTGTGCCCATGGATGGTATCGGGCTCATCCATTTTTTTTTGGGAGCTTTAATAAAACACCCCTGGCACTGTTTACTTTTAACGAAAAACCACTTTTTTACCTTTAACTGTCACTATTCATTATACCTTCAAAAAGGACTTTTCATTAAAACTGTCACTATTCAGGGACTTTTCGTTAGTTTTCCATTTTTTTTTTCGTCCTACCATAACATATTGTTGTTGGTGCTTATTATTCAAATACCATTAAATTCAAGTATGCTCCTTCTCAATCCAAACTCTTTTCCTTTACAGTCCTCATTTTTTTTTCACTTCATCTCTCTTATTTCAGTGCAGACTTTCATTCCCCTCCTTTTCCTATCAACTTTTCTTTGTAACTTCTTTAGTCCCTTTGTTATATTTTCAAATTTTTCTTGCTTAACTCTTACCTTGTATTCAAGTGTTTGAGTTTGTACAGTATTTTTAGTTCACTATATTAAATTTGATAGGTCTTTTAATGTTTGTGCAATTTATTCCAATTTTTCATATTGTGGGTCCCCTCCTCATATGAAATTTTGGCACTCATCACTCCGCCATTGAATAAACCAGTTTTGTTTCTTAATTCACATGATTAATTTGTTGTTAATATAATTGTCAACGTACAACTAGCTCGGATTGAGTACAAAGGTTACTTCAGAACTGATCACTGGATAAGGTTTACGCGTATTATAGAGCACGCAGTAGAAAAATGAAAGTGGTATTTAGGTTTTGTCAAATCAAACGAACCCTAAACATATATATATATATATATATATATATATATGTATGTGCGAAATACATCAAACGATGTCGTTTTCAAGGGTATATATATATATGTATGTGCGAAATACATCAAACGATGTCGTTTTCAAGGGTTATTAGTAGTAAATAGAGGATTAAACACGTTATCTAATATGTGGAAAGGGAGGGGACAAATTTTTTATGGGTATCTCCACGCGAATGGAAATGGAATAGAGATGTATGCTTTACACTTGCACATGCGAAACTTAAAGGAAGTAACCACAATCACAAGTGGAATTCTCGATGCCGTTTTCCCATCATTGATCGAGATGTGATCGATGCCTATCAAAAAAGTGAAAAGGGAAAGAGAGAGTGAGGTGGATGAGTTATGTAAAGTGGTATCTCATGTTATCTCGAGAAGTTTTTATTTTTTTAATGACAGTCATTATCAGATTTGAACTCAAGACTTCTTTTGAAAAAAAAAAAGTTTGAACGTCGGTAAACTAAACAAAATAATAACTAACTTATTAGTCATTCGGATGTTGAGATTTGATTCTCTCCGGACCTGAGTGTTCGGAGCTTAAAGGTCAAAAAATTCAAGTTATTGGGTTGTTTGAAAGAGAAATAAGATCTCTTAGTTTGTGTGAGGTGAACTAGTGTAATGACTTGATGGGAACCGACGGATTCAATTTGAGTGGTTTCACAACAGTTTGTTCATTACATTTTAACTCAAGATCTCTTTTAAGAAAGTAGCGATAGAGTGTCGTTAAATCCATGAATAACTCGATCCTCGATCGAAGCAAAGGGAAATAGGAATGGGGAGCATGGTGGAGCGTCAATGGGGCCATGAACGATACAATCCCATCATTGAATTGAGCTAATAAGTTGTGCAAGAAAATGAAAATAGCATGGAGGGGAACCAACTTTTGAAGCATAGAAACATAAATGCAGAAACACCATCTCTACCTTCTCAATTGAGTTGTTGGGATTGATTTGAACCGTTGATCGTGATTTTTATCAAAAGAAAATAAAAAAATGGATCGATGCATGGGATACATAGAGAGATCGATGATCGATCCCCAATTGCAATTGGCATTCCAAAGGACGACGTAGTTGTGAGGTTTTTTTAATTATTAATAATGCATATGGGCAGCACGTGGGTTTGCTAAGAACGGGAAAAAAAGGCACAAAACGGGACCCTCCGGACGTAATAATTTGTCAAGAGGGGCTCAATATTGCCTGCCTCACACGACACCACTGTCCTCGATTTAGAAAGATTTTTCAATGTATTTGAAACACGTGTCAGTTCGTCATATATTATTATACACTTTATTTGTATAATGATATCTAACATATATGACCGTGTTTCTGGCACAACAAAAAATCTTTCCTCAATATGCCTCTTTTGCCACCTCTCCATGTTTAAAGACTAATGGCCCTTTCTTTGCCGACTCATAAATACAACGACCTAAATTCATTCTTCTGATATTTTGATTAGGTTTAGGTAGATAATATTCTTGAGTACTCCAACAATTAGGGTTTCAATTTATGAACATTATTGCATGAGTGAATTTGAATGTTGTGTTAAAACACGAGCTTTCAGCTCGCAACAAATTGTTAATGAGTAGATAGACGGATGTTCTTAAGCACATACAAAATAATTTCATTTTCAATGTGAGATATTGTAAATATTGTTACAAATCATTACACTACTCTAGCAATACACTTTATTTTTTGGCAAAGATGTTCTATCTCTTGAATAATCGAGAGTGGCTACAAACACGAACTTAGTCAAATTAGTTAAAATAATGTGCTATTTTTTAAAATCCAAGTTAGATTCTATACATAATTTAAGATAAAAGTAGTACAACAAAAAAATTGAGAGTGATTAGTCCATCGAAGATGCTCTTATATCAACTTACAAAAATGTTAAAATTAAAGATAAAAGATATATACATTAGAACCTCGATAATTTAACACCCGATAAATTAATAACTTCGGTTAGACAAAATTTTCAACCGGTCCCGACTTGGGAATACACAATAAAGCAAAAAGTTGCTAAATTAATTAGATTATATATCATAAACTATTCAAATAGGTCTCACGAATATATAAATTAATAATTACTTGATATATAATGCTTTTGTTTGATTTAATTGCTCAAAAAATAGAATAATATAGTACATTAAATCATTTACAATTTATTATTATTTTTTTAAATACATATATTCAAGAATTTTAGAAGTTTAACTGCATCTTCAAATATATTTCAAGAAAAAGGGAAAAATTGAGGAGTTGGGATAGCAGAGCCGTTAGCCGAGTCGTTGAGAACCGTTAAAAAAGTAAAGGCCCACCAATTTGGCCTGTTTTTTGGTCTTCACGTGATCCCCGTTAAGGAACCTTCAGAGCAAGTTGTAGAACAAGTGGGCCAAAGTTGGGCCCACACTATATTTCTGTTCACAAGGACCACAAAACGTAACCCAAACCAGGAGGGGGGCTGGGAGGGGCTGGATTTTCACGTGTCAGTCACCTCCCACGTGTTGACAACGATACAGCCTTCCCTATCTCTATCTCTATAACACCAATCTTCTCATCTTTCTGAGGTCAAAACTTTTGGGCGAGGAGGACGACTCTTGAAGTTAAGGACCACATCATACGATCATGTGCCATCGACGTGTGGGTCCCACATTGAATTCGCCCCGATGTCGACGGTTGATTCTTCCGTTAATGGTACGTTTACTTATCTCAAACGCGTATCGTTTACTTATCCCAAACGCGTATTATGGTTTGTAATTAGATGTTTGCAAAATGAAGAGTTAGATAGATTAAGAAGTTGTATTAAGAGTCGCATTATATGATTGAGAAGTGTAATGAGACTCTTTTAAAAGTGAAACTCTCTATGGACTTTTTGCTACCTCATGTTTTTATCACAATGTTTTAACGTTGGTACGATTTAAACTATGAAGTAACAGAGAATTCACCAAAATTTCTGATTTAAGGGAGTCGTTTAAACATTTTCCTACATGATTATGATCATGAGCCATTAACACTAGGGTCCCACAACGAATTTTCCATGATGTGGATGCTCAACTTTAGACTAAATCATCACGAGTCAATATGAACATTGTTTTTCACTAAACAAACACACAGAATGCTAGATGGAGTGATTGATCGTTGACATGTGACCAATGAGGAATCTAACAACATATAATGACTGTTTACTTGGAAAAATTGATTGGAAGGAGTATTGAAATGTTACCATTGAGGAATTTTCTTGTATCTACTAACACATAGGTGTTGATTATGATCAGATTCATGAGTTTCCGTTCGTTTTAAAACATATCGCTCCCATAGTCAAAATTCATCATTTCAATACCTGAAAAACTAGGAAGCATATTGTTAACGTATGGTCCTTTTTGATTCTGAAAAATGTATAGGCATGGAAAAAGACCAAGAAAGATCAAGATCCAAAGAAGGAATGGAAGTCCAAAGCCCAATGGAATTAGGAAAAGTATTTCTGAGCGCTATAGCCGACAACTCACCAATCTGGCTTGACTACGGCAACTCACCAATCTAGCATAAAGCATCTTCAACTGACAAAGGTACATAGGCAAACTAACAGCTTTGCTCCAAGAACAGGCCTACTTAGACACCAATCCAGGCTAAGTGTCGATCACCATCAAAGATAGGAGCTTAGAACGGGACATAAAGGTTGTGGGATCATTACTCGAAAGCAAGGTATTAAATATCCATAATATCTCGATATTTCCATCGAAATTTCCGTGTTTTTGGACTACCGATATTTCCGATGTCATCGATATTTCCATCGAAATTTCCGTGTTTTTTAAATTTCTATATTTAAAAAAACACCAAGGGGATTCGAACCCCTCCCATTTTACTCCTTCAACACCTTAACCACCATATCACTTATGTTTTTGTGAAAATATGCTAAAATATTTACATATTTTCTACACTCACAATGTTTGTCAGCTCGCTATATAATCAACTTAACTTAGTTAAATCTATCATGCAATGAATTTCTTTTCAATTTTTTGTGATAAACTAATAGATAATTGACTAAATAAACATCCTGCAAAGTTTCAATAAAAATTTCCAAGTTTTTCTTACAATTTCCATGGTTTTATTTAATTTTTATCGATATCGATAATATCCCGATATTTCCATCGAAATTTCCGTGTTTTTGGACTATCGATATTTCCGATATCATCGATATTTAATACCTTGCTCGAAAGGAACACAGTTGACTAGTCAAGGCCATGCTTAGTGCTTGGTACGCGTTGGCCCAGAAAACATGTAATCCCAACCGAACGACTACCGCTTTACCGCCACATGTCGACTTACGAACGAAAGAAAAAGGATAAGACCTCTTATAACGGGTCAGACAAGTGAATGAGAAAAAGGATAAGACTATAGCCGAGCGCCGGCTGTAATCTTTGAATTTATATATTACGAGCATCACAGTGAATGTATCCTAATTTTAAGGGGTGAACCACTTAAATCTTGAGTCCATTATTTCATAACTTTAAAACCTGGCACATCAATGGGCTAAGTGTTCTAATTTGCTATCCTATAAGCTTTGATCGTTAACACATATACTAAAGGGACGTAGTTGAGCCAATTCTCATTCTGTTTCTCCCCTATTCCTGTGTTCTTTAATTTACGTCTTCTCTCATTCCAAGTAACTAAACACGCTACGAAAGTCCACAAAAGTAACGGGCCTCAAACCCAATTTGCTTCAGGACTTTGAGTCAACAATTTGAATGGGCAGGCCCAAAGGGAGGGAGTCCTCCGGGTCCAAAGTCCAAAAGGCACGTCCTTCTTCTAAAGAGCTCCGCTGAGAGAAAAGAATTTAGAACTCGAAGACTCAGAGAGATGACGATAGACGACGAGAGCTCCGTCTACGTCGGTGGCCTTCCGTACGACGCCACCGAGGAAACCGTCCGCAGAGTCTTCGAGCTGTACGGAAACGTCATTGCGGTTAAGGTCAGATCCCTCCTCCTCCTCCCTCCATTGGCCGCCATTTTTTTACTTCGTAGGGTTCTTTAGCATTTGGGATTTTCTTCCCCTCATCTGCTTCTTCTTCTTCTTCTTCATTTGCAGATTATCAACGACGCTTCGACGCGCGGAAAATGCTATGGCTTTGTCACTTTCAGGTATCCCCGGTCAGCGATTCTCGCCATCAATGAGATGGATGGGAGGGTAAGTAATTTTTGCTTTCTTCTTCCATTTGATTGAACATGTTTGTAATTAGGGTTTCTGTGATTGGTTTGTTGTCTTATACTATTGAGGGAAATTTTGGTGCTTTTTCTGTTGTGTTATTTGAATTAGACTGTTGATGGAAGAGTGATCAGAGTAAATGAAGTGAGGAGTAGAGGTAGAAGATTGAGTTTTGGGAGAGAGAGGGAGAGTTTCCGGTGGAATGCTGAGAGGGGGAGAAATTGGGATAGGGGTAGATACCATGAGAGGGATTTTGATCGGGAGAGTGACCGGTATAAGGATAGATACAGTGATCGGTCGAGAGAGCGTGACCGTGACAGGTCCCTTGAGGATGATGGTGAAGAGAGGGACAGACGGTATGAGAGGGGACACGATTATGATCACGTAAGGAACCATTTTTTGGATAGAGATCATGATCAGGACAGGGATGTGGAAGATAACGAGCAAGGACAGAGCAGGAACCGCGATCAGGGTTGGGGAAGAGATGGAGCTTTGGAGTCTGAACGAGATAGGGAGATGGAAAAAACCAAAAGCCATGATAGCATCAGTGACAAGGATAGGGATGACCAGTCAAGGAGATGGAACGGGTAAGATACCCTTCTTATTTCTAATTGTTGGTTTTCATTATAGTATCACGTTATCAAATATCAGTTCAGTAGCAATCGTGTTTCTTGGGAGATGATCATGCAGGTTCAATAAACAGACTTTCATTGCTCCTTTAAGAACTGTACCTTTCTTCACTATGTTTTGGTTGCTTTCCTGCAGTTCAAGTACTGTTGACCGACAAAGTCGGGACCTCATATCTCATCCAAGTGATGATAACAATGTTCAGGCAAGTTCAGCCTTTTTAGCTTTTCTTGCTAAGAGAGTGCCATGCATTTGTAAGTTTGTGTCATCTTAACTAAAGAGTTTCTTTGCTTTCATATGATCTGTTAAAAACATTAGGTAAAAGAACAGCTTGAGAGATCCAAGCAAAGGTTTGAAGAAATAAAAAATGAGGTTTGTCTCCCCATAAGAATTTACCCTTATTTGTTCGATTACTCACAAACACCTAAGGCAGCATGCAGTAGTCTTTTAGATGTCAATACGCAAGAAGCATATTTTCTGGTTGTTCAGCATACTTTCAAATGCATGAAGTCTTGTACTGCCATTTAGGAGAGTAAGTTTTATTGCATGATGTCAGACTATTCAGATGGAGGAGAGCTTAGAGGAGAAAGAGAAACTTGTTTTGGATTTACAGAAGAAATCTAAGGTACTTTTTCTTATTGGTTAAAGGTCATTTTTTATCTCGTGCAGTCTTTGACTTTAATCTGAATGTTATTTTACTGCAAGTCTTTTGATTTTACATGCTAAACTTGGTGCATGTCATACTGAGAATCTGTTTATGCAGAAATTGGAGGATGCCTTGATAAATGCAAAGAAGAACTCTTCACACCAGAAGTTGAAGCTAACCAAGGTATTTTCAATCTCTAGGATTTGTTGTTAGTAAACTCTGCTTGACAAATGGACATCAAGTGGAGCTAATGCATGTTGTTTAAATTATTTGCAGCTACATAAATCCTTTATGCAAGTAAAAGATTACACTGAAAGACTTAAAATCTGTGAACACGAACTTCAGGTTGGTGTTTTTTTTCCTCTGAAACTTGTACAATTGTAATTTTGTAAAGAAAAACAATGTTGATACATTTCCTTTTTATTACTGCATATAAACGCGTAAAGAAATGAACCATTTGAAAAATTTGCGAATGAGAAAGAACAGTTTTCTTCATCCTTGAATTGAAGTCAAATTAGTTTGCATTTGTCTATCTTTCTTGTGGATATAATTTGACTATTTCTGCCATAACGAAGTTATCCAATTTCATTGAAGTTGGCACGTTAATGCTTTTGTCAAATCAAACCCCTAAGTTTGGTCTTCTTAAGATCTTCGTACCCTTGTTTTCCCTCAAAAGTCTATTCTAGCATATGTACCAAGTGGAAAACATTTATCTTTACATCCTGCACTGTTAGATTGTGGTGGGGTGAATGTGGCAAGAGAAATTGACATGTAAACCATTTTGCCTGCAGTCCCTCGTCGATACAGAATTATTGGAACATGGTAGTGATGATGTTGGCTTAAGGGATGAAATCTTGACAAATGGTAATGCATGATGTACATCGTGTTGAAATCTGGAAGAAGAGTAACATGTAACAAAGTATATTTATTGCCCCCTTTTTTGGGTGGGAGATTACGAATCATCTGTAGATATTTACTTGAAAGTCAGTAGAGACTCCGCTGATTGTATCTGAGACATATATCCTACATCATGTTTTCCGATTGAACTGGTGGTTTGTCTCGTGTTGGTACAATACTCTCATCTTGTGGTATGCATTTTCACTTTTAACTGTTTATTAACTCATTGCTTCTTCATTCTTTCAAGTAGAAATCTTTTGGGTTAGACTTGGCATGTGTGTGATTCAGGACTCTCATCTGCTGATACTTATCTAGCTCCACGAAAGTGGTTCATTATCGAATTTTTGTTGGGGTGTCGAATATACATCTTTTATCGCCGAAGATGGAAAGATTGTGCAAATGTAAAATGTTGTAACCTTCTTCCTCAGAACTGTATAAAGCAAAGGAACAGAAAGAAAAAGGGTGAGGCATAAAGTGGCTGTTGTGTGCTTTTGTGAATGCCTTTGAGAGATCATCAGGGTGGAAAGAAGTCTGAGTCAGGCAGTAGGACACACACACGCACACTTTCGGTGCTTCCTCTTTTTAGTTTCTTTCTGGGTAATAAAACCACAAAACATGGTTTAAGTGAGTTCAACCAACAAGTTTCCTACATGGCCCCTGTACTTTTTATTGCGACTAATGCTATTCATATCATTTTTTAGTGTGATCGTTACACGAAATGGTATACCACGTGTTCTTATATAAATGGTGGATTATGTGTGTTAAAAAGTTAATAACTTAAAAATTAAAAAAAAAATTACTATTTGTATAAAAACACGTGGTGTACCATACGTATTCCCATCACACCTAAAAATTCCTACACGAAATGTGCCTTTCAAGATATAATTAAGAGAGGTATAACAAGTTCATGTCACTAAATTTTAAAAATTATAATTAAGGTTATGTGTTTCTCTTCACTAGTCCTTATTGGACTGGGCTAGATCTGCTCGCGTTCTCTCCCTCTTTCCTCGTCCCCAACCCTGAATCATGAACAAAGACCTCGATTCGAGATGGGAACCAGAATCGGACTTTTGCGGTGATTTGCCACACTTTTCAGACCCCAGAGGGTTCAGTTTGCGATCTCCCTTGAGTTTTGATCAAGGAGTTTGTATTGGGTAGATAGATTTTGGGTTTTACAATCAGCTAATCGAAATGTCGAATTTGAAATTACTAAAATTCCGGAAATATTGGGGATTTGTTCTAATTCATTGCTCTAAAATGTAGCGTTTTGGGGTTTTGCAGTTGCAGGAGGAGATGATGAAAGTCAACATCTTGCGTATCCTTCTCACTGTGTTTATGTTATTCTGTTCTCTCTTTCAAACTACACTAGTTTATATACCATTTGCAACTAGCTCATGTAATTTTCTATACTTTTTATTCCAAGATATTAACTTTGTTGCATTTAATCATATGGTAGACTGAATTTTGGCTCTTTACTTTCGAATTCCTATGATTTTGAGTTTATTCTTTCTTTCAAATTTACTAGTTTATACCATTTAGAAATAGCTTTTGTAATGCTCTTTTATTTCCCGTCTTCAAACTGTTGCATCTAATCGTGGTGGAATGAATTTCAGCTTGATGGTATTGAATTTCTATGATTTGTCATCCTCTGGAACTATGAATAGTTAATGAGCCGTAGAGTTTTACTACCTTAATTGTAGTCTAATGTTATGATTGGCGATCACAAGATCAGTATCTATTATCTAGCATATGCTTCCCCTGTTTGTGACTTGGTGCGATTATCTTTTTAACAACGATCGTGATAATTTGACAATCTCATTTGCTCCGTGATCTTGTTTTAACTTGGAACATCTTTGATGGGAAATGGACGTATTATGCATTTTATCGTAACTGTTTCTCTTGACCCTTCTCTCTTTGCGAATATCTGCTGGGATTTTAAACAGAGTATGTGTTTTTTTACCTCTTTTCCGTCTCTTATGTTCATTAATCAATTGGAAACAATCAATTGCTGCATGTGTGAATGTGAAGTGTAAATTTGATTTGCCCTTTTTTTTTCTGGGATATGTTTTATTTCATCTACTTTGGAGCTCTAACTCTTATCCCTTTAGACCTGCAGGTGGCATGCTGTCGTTTCATGGACATGGGATGCACAAGACGAAACATGTGGGATTTGTAGGATGACATTAGATGGTTGTTGTCCCGATTGTAAACTCCCTGGGGATGATTGCCCACTAAGTAAGTCGCTAGAAATTTGATGTTACCAATTTGTTTTCAATTTATCTGCTATTTTCCCCGATTGTCCTGATTGTGAACTCCATGGGATGCACAAGACGAAACATGATACCCATTTGTTTTCAATTTATCTGCTATTTTTCCTTTTATGAATTTATTGATAAGTTTTTGTAAGTTGAAGTGATTTTTTTCTTCATTCCCTGCTTTCATTTTGCTAGAAATTTGATGTTATCATATTTTGGGATGGGTTAATTGGTATCTTGTGGTTAAGTTTGTGAAGAAGGATTTGTGTGCATCTACACCGTTTGATGAAATAGCTAAGAGACAAAGTGAGGACGCTGCAGGAAACCTCTTCGATCGAATGACCCATCTTTTTCATAACATGGTTGTATGCTCTCAGTTTTGCATAATTAGGGGTGAATTATTCTGAGATAACGTATTGTCATGATCGGATGTGTATGAAATGATTGTTGAATTTCAACGACCCTGAAAATTATGTGCTTGTTATATTAGGATTTTGAGAAACTAGACTTTATGAAGCTCATAGCCTTAGCTCAAAGGGTATTGGACTAGTTAGGGAATTTGGTAGAACGAGGTTCAAATCTTATTGTAAATCAAACGAGTTCTGTTTCTGCGGGGTTCGGATTTGGGTGGTTCGATGAAAGGCTTTCCTTTTGTTTATATATTCCCAGTTGTGCACAAATGCCACATATGTGAACTGTAATATTTTTTTATCGGTTTGTTGCAGTGCGTACTCCATGCAGCTCAATGCTTCTCATATTAAAGTTCTTCAGTCTCAAAATGATTTGGTTAACTCCATGAAGAAGGCAGCATCCAAGGAGCTTCTGAATGTAAGCCAAGTAAAATGATAATTAGGTGTCCTATGAGAAAAGTAAAATGATCATTCAAATTTTGATTAGAAAAGTAGTATTAAGGACAAAGAATTGCGTGCCCCAGCATGTGACGCTCTTATCTATTTCCTATCAAGTCCACAATTTGATGTAGATGCAAGGCTTTGGATGCAGATGCAGGGCTTTTGATTAGAAAAGTAGTATTAAGAACAAAGAATTTAGATGCAGATTATTTAGAGCTTTGGAGTTTTGAGTGTTGTTTTGATAAATTATTAATAAATAATTCGAAAAGCTTGGAGCTAAATTAATTAATTGTTTGTCTATATATGTACTTTGCAATGACTGTGCAATGGCAATAGTCTGGTGCACTGGGTTCAGTTGTTTGTTTTTGTTTAGTTGTTTAGTTATTTAATTATTTGGTTTGGCTCAAATGGTTCTATAGGTATATTTGTGACATATCAATGATGATCATGTGTGCAATTTAGCAGGTCGAGCGGATCGCTAGCAGGAGCATAGATCGAAAAAGATTGCTGTTATTCGGGAGTAGGAACTCATCGTTACTGTAGGAAATTAGGTTACAAGCTTGAAAGCCTTTCGTGGTGAAATTTTTTGTTTGACGAGATAAAAAAAAAATGTTTTCTTGCAATTTTGTAACATTATCCTAAATGTAACTTCATATTGCATAACTAGTTTATTTGTTTTGAGATTCCAAATACACATTTCTTTTGTGGTATTCATGAGTTATTTTCTAAATTTGGTATATATTTTTTATTGAATAAAAATATTAATTTTGATAATATATTAATAAAAATAAATTAAAATAGAGTTATTTTTATTATCCTGTCTCTTAGTCCGATATTGCACCAAACGCATCATTAAATTAGTTCAGCTTAGTTTAGTCTAAGTCAGTCCAGCTTAGTCCTAGAAACTAGTCTAGCTTAGTCCTAGAAGCTAGTCTAGCCTAAGATAGTCTGCTGCAACAAACTCATCCTAAAATTCATGTGTATGAGTATTAAAAAAAAAATCTGAATAGAGATAAATCTGAATTATTCCATCAAATAGAATCCAATCTACAAAAGAAAAAGGAAAAGGGAAAAATAAAACACTCAGTTTTCCCGTTATGGCCTTTTTACCCCTTTCTGTCTAGTCTCAGAGATTTTTCTTATGTCCGGGACTCCGACATACGAAAAACTGCTCCTCTAATCCTAACTCTATGGGCACATATATAAATAATGGATAAATATTAGATTAAACGTGATTAGCGCATAGAACATACATATGGGTAGCCCTAATCTTTCTCCTATTTATCCTATGAAAATTAATCATCAAAAGGTCAGAACTTGAGCGTGATCTGACTTCCGTTACTGTCCCCGCCGTCTTCCGATCTCCGAACAGCCAACGCTCCTCCGTTTCTCTGATCCCCGCCGTTCATATGAACATGATCACCGCTCTCAGTACCCTTCCAGCTGCTGCTCTCCGACTTGCCGTCTTCGATGCTCTCTGACCTGTCCCCGGCTCCTCGGCCATCAGACTCGGGGGAGCTCTGGGTGTGGGAGGCGGTCGACGTCCTGTATACGTGGAGCTGGTGTTGGAGAGTGTGGTGGTGCAGCTGCTGCTGCTGCTGCTGCGTGGCGTAGAAATCTTGTGGTATTGGGGTGGCGCAATAGTGCGTTGGTGCATGGGAGCCCGGGTGCGGGCTGTAAAGAGCCGTGGGACCGTTGTGGGCTGCAGTGGCGTACTCCTGCGGCACCCAGATGCCGCCTAGGACTACCAGCTGTGGTCCTGGTCCTCCGCCTGCTTGGGGGCTTGGGCTCGGTCGTCTTGTGTGGAGCCTGTACTTCTGTAATTTTCACAATAATATAACAAAATTAACAATTATGAAAGTGAAAAGAGAAAAAAAAAGGATATGTTTAAAATATAAGTATTTTGCGGATTTCCTTCTACCTAGTACTTCACAGTCGATTTCTCCTTAATTAAAACTTTTATTTAAATTAAGTTTTTCGTTCTGAGCTATTATAAATAGCCAATTTCCCTCTACAGTCATGTTTATGCACTTCCCATCTAATTTTTATTCAGAAAAGTCACCATTTTTTTTTAAGAAAAACAAACATCATCATTAAGTGTTATTTTTTTCTTCCAATTATAATCATTTGTTACTTTTTATTTCTTGAGATTTATAACAAAAAGTTATATGAAATGTCATAAAATATGACTGAAGGGGGGAAACTGGTTGTTTGTAATAGTTCATAGCAAAATTTGCCTAAATAAAATAAAAAAATCAACGACGTAATACAAATTCAGGAGAACAATCGACAATATACTTGTAAATTAGGACAAAGGGAGCAAAGGGTAGGCATAGGTTTTTCGTGCCTGCATCTTTGCCTGCATGGATCAGAAAAAGAGCAATCCATGGACCCATATATACTGTACCTGCAAATGGCTTTTAACTTCATCATTGGTCAAACCGTCAACCTTCATCAGCTCTCTGATCTGTTTCGGGGTCGCCACTGCAAATTTGACCATAACAAACAAAACATACGTAAATAAGATTGAAATTGACCAGAAATCACAACAAATAGTAATAGCAATAAAAAAAGGAGCAAAAATTAATCATCGTAACAAATAAATAGATTGAGCTATTAATTAGGTTACCTTGAGAACCACCAAGCATTTGAAGGGCATTGACGAATCTGCGGTGCAAGTCCGGAGACCAACACCTCCTTGCCTTTCTATGGGTTTGAGCGGCGGCGGCTGCTGTAGTTGTTTGTCCATTTTGTCCCTCCGAGTTATTATTAATGCCACCAGCTCCTAATAATTTACCTTGTTCATTACAATTCCCAGCAGCTGATGATGAATTATTATTTCCATTCTCATGATGGTCCTCCAAGATAAACTCTGCCTTGTTCTCCGGAGAGGCAAGAGCTAGTTCCGGAAGAGGCCGCAAAGTAGGGCTGCGGTCTTTGGAAAACGGAAGGAATGCCCCTCCACCGTAGGACCTATGCTGCTTGGTGTCTAACCCTAGCTTGGGGCTGACGCTGAAGCCGATATCGGCTTCTTTCGGACCAGATGTAATAGTTGATTGAGGTTTGGACGTTGCACTAGGGTTATGATCAGTTGCTTGACTCCAGAGTTGGGCGGAGGTCATCCAGTTTGCCTTATCAGAAGTAGGGTTGGTATGTTTTTCTGAGCCTTCAGAGGTTGAATGTTTAAGGGGTATGAATTCTTCAAGCACTGGCCTGGTTTGGCCTTGGATATTGTTTGTTCTGCACGCCTGTAGCTGCTGCCTTGAAGCCTCCACAGCTTTAAAAAGAAAAACAAAGAACAAAAGTAAATCTTTAGTATTATTATTTTCCGAATTGTGGTTGCTTTAGTTCTTTAGAAAATATGTTGGATATTCATATGTATGTGAGTGGCTACTTTGGGATAGCTCTCCCTTCTATAAATAAAAAGGGATAAAGAAAAAGGGTAGGGAATGGGAGCTAGACCTAATAAATTAATTAAAACTTGAAGGAGTTAGAAGAACATGAATCTTGAGACCTAGTACGATGGTGGAAAGCTATCTAGGTGCATGCATACCAGTGGTGAGGAGTTGCATGGAAAGAGGGAGTTCGCGCTTGAAAGCGTCGATCTTGAGACGTTCTTCTTCGAGGCGGGAGAGGAATTCTTCAAGCTTCTGAGTCTGAGGCTGGTCGTGGAGGTGAGACGCCTGCAGATCCCCAAAGGATTTGAGGAGCATGGAGTAACTGTGGGGCTTGCAGTCCAGGCTCAGCTCTGAAGGCGACGATGCCATTTGACTTAAATATTGTAACTTTCACAGAAAACTCACTACTGTTTTTATAAGAAAATGTCGATGCTCAAGCAAAAACAAGAACAGGGTTATGCGGGAACAAACAAGAGCAAAAGAAGGTCTTTGGCTCTTTCTAAGAAACTCTAGATAGGATGGAGAAGTTTTTCAAAACAAGATTAGAGAGAGAGAGAAAGATATATAGAGATAAAGTGAGGGGTTGTTGGTTTCTGAAAACAAGGAGGATCGAGGTGGGATCGTCTTCTTTTTAAGGTGAGTTCAAGGGAATAAAGTGCTTTTTGCTGGAAGAGATTTAAGAAGACGAGAGAGAGAGAGAGAGAGAGAGAGAGAGAGAATAAAGGAAAGAGGGGATAAAGAGGGATGGTAACTTCTTGCAAAGAACAAAGGCAAATGAACAAAAGCTAAAAATGAGTCTGCTCTCTCTCTCTCTCTCTCTCTCTCTCTCTCTCTACTGGTCTTTGGCTGTGGGTGTTGGAGAAGGAATCGAGGTGTCTGACAGAAGATGGTCATGTGCTAAGAGCCTTTGCTTGGACTTGATACTCTCTCCCTCTCTCTCTCTCTCTCTCTAAGTCTGCCCGTCGAGTCTGTACGATTTCAAATTCACCAAAATAAAAGTTGATTCTTCTTACTACTACTGCTCTAACTTTTTTTTTTCTCCCTTTCTCTTTTTAGTAATTATTTCCCTTACTTTTCTTTGGTCCTTGGAATCGTACTCTGCTATGAACTTCTTATCCTCTACTCAACCAAAATTAAGATATATGTATTAATATTCAAGCTATCCTACAAAAATTAGTTCTTGTTTCCATTCATGTACTCTACTTCACCTAGTTTTGTTTTAGTCTAACATATGTGCATACACACATTGCCCGTGATATTTGACATGATGACCATGGAATGGAATGGTTCAAAACTAGCTACTGCTAATTGAAGAATTTCCTAGCAGTAATTAAGGATTAAAAATTAAAATCCGTTGAATCCTCAAATTCTAATGACTACACACTATTAGAACAAGAACATTCAACCTAAAATTAATAAATTACTTGAGAGGTCAAAATATTTGAACTAGTAAGGCAAAAATTTTATTTTCAATATGGGACAACTCTTAAAATACATAACAGAATTGACAAAATCAACCTTAAGCAGATCAACCACTATTTGGAGAAAGTTTATCTTATAAACTGTTGTTAGAAATGTGATGAAAACACATATAATTAGCAAACGTTAAATAAAATAACCTATCAAATCCTCAAATTAAAGGGTCAAGGAGAATGTAGGATATATTCCACGGTTGTGATGTACGTGTATCACATCTAAAGTCTAGCCAGTGAAAAGCTCTCACACCATACCAAAGTCCAAAGCAGCAGCAGATTGTAGATATTGGACACGCGTACGGCCAAGTAGTACGTATTCGAGACAGAGGGTACCCTTACGAAAGTATTCTATCATTTACATATAATTATATGTATTCATGATTCTATGATGATTAAATATTAAAAAAAAACACCCTTGGGAGAGGAGCTAGCATATACTATATATCATACACATCCATGATCCATATATATTAATTTCTTACCACGGAAATGGAATATGAGCTAGAAAGAATCGAAAGAGGAAGAAAAAGAGGACATATTCAAACTGGATAATTAGCAGCAATATTCCAAGCACCATGCTGCAATTGCATGAAACCTTTTTTTGGGTTTCAAAAGTTGCATAAGTGCTGTGCAATTGAGTGTATTCAGAGATAGGAAGGAGGAATATCTAATAAAAAGATGAAACATTCATGTTAAAAGAACATAATATTTTGCCTCTAAGGAAAAGGAATATCTTCGTTCCAATTCTACGACTCTAAATTGAGGGAACAAAACGCACAAAGCTTAAAGGGAAAACCATTACCACCCCAAAAAAGAATAATAAAGGAGCCTAAGAGATGGGAATCTTCTTCTGCTACTCACTTTAATGAAGTGGGTTGGAAGGTAAGAAGATTCTTTATAAAAATTAGGGGAATTTTTCTAGGGTTCTGAACCTCCATAACAATTAATCCCGATTCGCCTTTGAATGGAATGAATATATATATTTGAAATATATTTGTACCACAAGAAATATATTTGAGGGTGCATTTTTCTTCACTGTCCTCAAGTGGTGGTAGTGCTCACACCACCTTATTTGTTACTATTAGTTGAGTTCAAATTTTGAAATTTGTGTTTATCCGCTACATAAACAGGGTGGTGAGAAAAAATATTCCCTATGTTTGAGGGCTGTAGAAAAAAAAAATCAAACAGTTTGTGGATAAGATCTAGAAGTACCCACTTCGATATATAGCTTGTTACAAGCAATTACACGAATGGACTTGTAATGACTCAGATTACCTAGCTAGTTATCTTAATACTCAATTAGCGAAATTCTACAGTACTTCATAGAGTATTGTATCCTCACCCTAATGTGTTATATTTTAATCCTTAAATAAACGAGGATGATGGAAAAATTGTCGATCACTCAACTGCTGAATGGATTACAACTTGTGAAAAGGGAATTTAACTTTTTAAGTAGGAGTGGAAAACGGAAAGATACCACTAAACCCTCAATATTAATGCATAATACAAAGAGTTATAGATATTCAAGATGATGCATACCAATAAAGAACTACATACTGATTGAGTCTATCCACCTCTCAGGTCACAACAAGCTTTTAGTATTAATTGATACTGCAGTATAATGCATGCGCTTTCTAGGCTTTCTTCAATCCATCATATGAACTTTGTACACTATTTAATTAGCTTTTTGTTATAAATAATATGGTTGCTGCATGGCTTGGCATGCAACTAAAAAAAATGAAAAACGGTCAGTCTAAATGCAGGTCCATGAATTATCAGGGAAAGACCTAAGCTAGCAGTAAGAGAGACAGATACCTTTTCTGCTAGAAAATGATCAAAGTCGGAGAGAGAGGGAGAGGACTTAATAGCATTGCATCGAATTCTCCTTTATCTGTTCCAAAGAGAAAGATAGATAGAGATGTGTAAATAATGATGGTTGGTCGCTTTCTGAAATCAGTCTTCTCGTACAAGCCTCCAACCCTAACCTTTTCTGCAGATTCTCTCTCTCTCTCTCTCTCTCTCTCTCTCTCTCTCTCTTAATTTCTTTGTTTGTTTTTTTTTTAGGGTTTTCCAAAGGAAAGCAAAGCAAAGCAAAGGAAAAGAAGGAAAAGAAAGAGATTCTCCTGGTGACAACTGTCATGATATTCCCCAATATCGTCCCCTCTGAATATCCCTTTTGTCTGGCGCAAAAATAAAGGAATATTCATTCTCTTTTACTTTCCCGTTTTACGATTAAAATTGCATTGCCTTCATATTAGAAGAATTAAAATTGTGTTATAAACAGAAACCGAGGTGGGAATGCTCTGCCCCAATTGGCCGTTTGCTGAAATCCATGTAATGCTTTAGGCTTTCGTAGTCTCTGTTGTAAGTTGTCTGCGTACCCTACAGGCTACAGCAACTTGTAGCTTGAAATTGATTGATATTTTGGGTTGAAGTTAGATTAATGTAGACATCTATCAAACGAGTGGTTCCTCGGATTGATATTTTGGGTTGAAGTTGATTGATATTTTGGGCAACGTTTTCTCTATGCATGCATGCATGCCCTAATTCAATTACAGAAGAGATTTTTCAGTGTGCCAAAAACACGTCTCGTACATCAAATGTCATAATAAAAGTAGTTAAATACTTGAATAAAATTTTTCTAACCATTTGTATTATGATACTTGGTATACCGGGCCATATTTCCAAAACACTGAAAAATTTATCCAATTATAAATAATAGTTGCCACCGGTTTTTTAATGGGTTTCAGTGTTTCACATGGGCAAAAAGGTGTGATACCACAAATAGCCTATCTTATATTTTTCGCTAGCCTTTGGAAATAAACTTTACTGTGAAAAAACAAAGCCGTAGTTACTAGTTAAGGACCACTATTTTTTAACAGAAATCCCCACCAACTCCAAGATTAAACTTTTCCTATGCTCTATGCCATGCATACTTAAAAGGGCTCTCTCAGATGCTGGATGATAATTCAGGTTAAAAATGTAAATGTTCAGAAAGGTGTTTCATTGATTCCATTCGTAATTAACTTTGAAACCATCTATGCCAGGAAATGTCATACTGCATACCATACTGAACATGACATGATGCTTGTATAGATAATATGTTCAAAGAAGGAATACGAATTATTATACCAAGCTAGTTAGGTCTTTCACAATGACGAGACAATCTAAATACTATCTGAAAGGTGGTATATATATGTCCTATATACGTATATACACACACAGCAAATTATTATACCAGCTAGTTGTAGATATAAAGTCCACCTGATTTAGTATATGCTTTAAAATGCGCCACAAGGAGTCATCAAGATCAGTACCAGTCTTCAGTATAGTTAAGCTTTGAATATGAATACAACATTGTCAGATTCTATTCTATTCTATATCCACTAATTGATTATCCAAATTTACTTTTAGCGGGAACTGATTACATACATGTGTGTGTGTGTCGTCTGAGATGGATAGGTGGCACCATTTTTTTTACATAATTTTTGACATGTTTTTGTGGCCCACTTTGAAATGTATTTCAACGATTCGAACTGTCTATCTTTTAAGTCTTCCCTCAAAGTTATGTCCGCCAAAAATCACCCTAATTTGAATCCGAACCCATATAACCATTGGATTAATAGGGTTTAGGGTTTCTTTGTAGAACCTCTTCGTCGATTTTCCTTAGTACAAATGAATGTTTTAATGGTTTTGAGTTTGTCTAATATTTTGCAAAGATCATCTATGAATGATGTTTCAAAAGAAGAAGGTTTGGACCGTTAAAATACAATACGGAATGGGTCCACAAAAACATGTTTTAAAAATTGTATAAAAAAAAGTGGTGTCACGTATCCGGCCACCACTTTCCGGCCTATATATATATATATGCATTTATAATGTCAAAGTTGCTGCAACTGGTTTCAAATTAAAGGCCGAAAATATAACATAACAAAAGGGAATATTGAGAAGCTTTAAGAAGCGTTATATGCAATATTCTTATTTCCTGTAATTAACTTTGCGGAAAGGCAAATGAAAGCTACATTTACGGGCTGGAAGCTTGTCAATGAGAATCATCAACTAAAAATTGTTGATGAGAAAGACGATTTGTTCTACTAAATTCCCTAATTCACTTCAGATTTATGGATTCCACGCTTTGGCATCAGAATTTCATGTTTTATTGATGATTAATATTGCAATCTAGCTGTTGAGAAGATCATTTGAATTATATTTGGATATATACTTCATTATTCCTATCTTCAACAAAAGGTTGTGCCCTCTCTCAATCAGTATTTATAGAGTACTGCTATCCATATATACATTTTTGCTCTCACACAACTCTCTCAATTTTAGGCCGTTGGATTGAATGTGTTGAAGAAGGTCAATAGACAAAAATAACAAGAATGTGCGAAAAGGTAAAAATATGTGTGTAAATAGCACTGCCCTTTTTTATTGTAAAAATGAGAAAGTACTACTTCAAGAACGAGAACAATTCTTTTCCTTAGTCCTTAACAAGCAAACAGATATAGAAAAGAAGATAGAAGAAGAGAGTGGGGGATGTAAGCGTAGACATTAGCTAGAGTGGATGTTCTTGTTTCTATGCACTTGAATTTGAATTCGCATTCCTTCACTTTATATTAGTTTAAAATAAAATAAATTTTTTGTATAAAAATTACAATATATATATATATATATTTAATTTGAAAATTAATTATAATTTTCCAAGCCTTCTTAAGAATTTCCTAGCTAGAAATTAAAAATATCTTGGGATTTAATTGGTCAAAAATTAAATTCTGATTTTTCTTTCTGGAAGACTGGCACTTATCTTTTCTTGGAATTTGATGGAATTGGAGTTTTGACCAAAAACATTAAGAACTGAGTGCACATAGAATCTGAATAAGCAAGAAAGTGGAGTATGGAATTGGAATCACTTTGGTCGGCCTCTTATCAAAAGATATGAACTACTTAATTAATAATACTCATAAGACGGCACAGTTAGAGTGTTTATGAAGAAACGAATTCGAACATATATCTTAAATATATATTATGTTGTTGACCTATTATTGTCCTAATCAACAAAAAGTATTCAATAAAAAAAATTTCTTCAATTTGTTGAGAACACGATCTGGTACGCTTAGTGTCATAATACAAGTGGTTGGACATTTCTTTTTCTAAGTACCCAACTACTTGTATTATGATATTTAGTATACTAGCCGTGTTTCCGGACACAATAAAAATATTCTCCAATCAAGTCTTCTTCTTATAGAGAAAAAACAAAAACAAAAACAAAAATCTTCATCATGTAGGTACATGCATCACGACAAGTCATAAAATATCTAGTTTATGATAAACTTTATACGTCCAACATGATCCATCACCAACATTATTGATATTGTCCCGACATCATCGATATAATCTCTTTCTCACTTCGGTCGGTTTCACTGTAAGTTGATTGATCGCTTCAGTCTTTCTTGATGTGTATGTTGTATTTGATTTCCAAGAAAATAAGAATGAGTAGTGTTACACTTACCACATTTTCTATATCCCCTCTCGAATAGAGGTAAGGTCTATCAATACATGTGGGTCACATATCTGTTAGAGAGATGGTACAAATATGATATAAAAATGATAAGATTAGCATTTTTGAAGAAACTCATGGTTTTTTATTGTTTCTTTACGAAGTACTTTTAAAATTTAATAGGGATTTTGGCATGGAAAAGAAATAAAAGGGGCAAAAAGGATAAAATGAATGTGCGGAAATTATTTTTTCTTATCCTATATATACATAAACACATATAGGTATTCTAACGTCTAGCCCAAGGCCCCAATACAACAAAACAAGACTTAACCCTTAATTCTATGGACCGATGGATCTTCGTGCTTGGAGCCCAGGTTTCAATCTTAGGCCCATATTGGAACTTCCGACCCAAATAAAAATTTATATTGACGAAATATCCTTCCATCTTTCTGTGGCATTAACGGCCAACCGTATCCTTCTCCTTTGCTTCCTCTGCTTCAAGCTTTGGCTATGGCCTCTCTCTTCCCAAACACCACAATTCCCAACCCAAATATCTCTCTCCCCAGGCACTCTCTTCCCACAGAACCCCACAAAATCTCACAAACCCAATTCACAAAAACTCCAGAAAATGCGAAAAGCGATCAAATTCTGTACCAATCGTACTTCAGTCGCATGTCATCTCTCTGCAAGGCAGGCCAAATTCAACAGGCTGTCGACTTGGCCGCCGAAATGGAGCTCAAAAACCTCCGCATCGGGCCTGAAGTATACGGCGAGCTCCTCCAGGGGTGCGTCTACGAGCGAGCTCTTCATGCGGGTAGGCAAATTCACGCTCAGATTGTCAAGAAAGGTGCCATCTTTGCGATGAATGAGTACATTGAAACCAAGTTAGTGATTTTCTACGCGAAATGCGATAATCCGGAGGCTTCAAATAGTTTGTTTAGGAGGGTGAGGTTGAAAAATGTGTTTTCTTGGGCTGCTGTTATTGGGTTGAATTGCAGGAAGGGTTTTTATCAAGAGGCTTTGCTAGGGTTTAGGGAAATGCAGGAAAATGGGTTGCTACCGGATAATTTTGTGCTTCCGAATGTGTTGAAGGCTTGTGGTGGTTTGGAGTGGATTCGGATTGGGAAAGTGGTTCATGGGTTGGTGGTGAAGTTGGGTTGTGGTGGGTGTGTGTTTGTTGCTAGTAGTCTTGTGGATATGTATGGAAAATGTGGGGAGGTGGAGGATGCAAGAAAGGTGTTTGATGGTATGCCCGAAAGAAATGCAGTCGCTTGGAATTCGATGATTGTGGGTTATGTACAAAACGGTTTGAATGAGGAAGCTATCGAGGTGTTTTATGAGATGAGGGAGGAAGGTGTTGAGCCCACTCAAGTTACTATATCGAGCTTTCTTTCTGCTTCGGCTAATTTAGGCGCATTACAAGACGGTAAGCAAGGTCATGCAATTGCCGTGATATGTGGAATAGAAATGACGACCAATTTGGGGAGTTCTCTTATAAACTTTTATTCCAAGGTTGGTTTGATTGAGGATGCAGAATCGGTTTTTAGTAGGATGCTTGAGAAAGATGCGGTCACATGGAATTTGCTCATATCTGGATATGTGCAAATTGGGGAAGTTGACAAAGCACTGAATATGTGCCGTCTAATGAGACTCGAAAACTTGAGGTTTGACTCTGTGTGTCTTGCAACCTTAATGTCTGCTTTTGCAGATACGCGTAATTTGAAGTTGGGTAAGGAGGGACATTGCTATTGTATAAGGAACAACCTTGAATCCGACGTGGTTGTTGTGAGTAGCATTGTAGACATGTATGCCAAATCTGAGAAAATCGGTTGTGCAAGACGAGTTTTCAACTCTTCGATAACAAAAGATCTTATTCTGTGGAACACAATGCTGGCTGCTTTTGCAGAATTGGGCCACAGTGGTGAGGCCTTAAATTTGTTCTATCAGATGCAGCTAGAAAGTGTGCCGCCAAATGTGATATCATGGAACTCTCTGATTTTAGGGTTTCTGAATAGTGGCCAGGTCAATGAGGCTAAAGATATGTTTTTGCAAATGCAGTCCCTTGGAGTCCAACCTAACCTGGTCACTTGGACTACCCTGATCTCTGGTCTGGCTAGGAGTGGTTTTGGCTACGAAGCGATTCTGACATTCCAGCGGATGCAAGAAGCTGGAGTTAAACCTAATGTTGTGAGCATTAATGGTGCACTCTTGGCTTGCATAAACTTGGCCTCATTACAGATTGGAAGAGCCTTACATGGATATTTGATACGGCATTCACTCTACTTGTCAATTCCAATCGCGACCTCTTTGGTAGATATGTATGCTAAATGTGGCAATAGAGATCAAGCAAAGAGGGTGTTTGATATGATTCCAGACAAGGAGTTACCTATCTACAACGCAATGATTTCCAGTTTTGCATTACACGGTCAAGCTGTGGAAGCTCTTGCACTATATCGGTGCTTAAAGGAAGAAGGTTTGAAACCCGACAACATAACCTTTACCAACGCGTTATACGCATGTAGCCATGCCATGATGGTTAGTGAAGGGTTGGAGCTTTTCGTTGATATGGTGTCCAATCACAATATAAATCCGAGTATAGAACATTATGGCTGTATGGTTAGTCTTCTTTCACGGTGTGGAGACCTGGATGAAGCTTTTAGGCTCATTAGCGCGATGCCTTACAAGCCTGATGTGCAGATATTGGGATCATTACTTGCTGCTTGTAGGGAACACAATAAGATCGAACTCGAAGAATATCTATCCAATCAACTACTGAAATTACAGCCAGACAATTCCGGAAACTATGTAGCAATGTCAAATGCATATGCAGCTGCAGGAAGATGGGATGAGGTAAAAAAGGTGAGACAGTTAATGAAAGAAAGGGGCTTGCGAAAAATTCCCGGGTGCAGCTGGATTCAAGTCGGAGAAGAACTTAATGTGTTTGTTGCCGGTGACAAGTCACACCCTGAAACTGAAGAAATCTATACGACATTGGCGTTGTTGCGAATGGAAATGTCTTTTTGCTGATGTTTTCCTTCAAACTATGCTCGTCCTTTCGAATGCTACTGCTTTCCCTGGGTGGGTGGGATCTGTAAATACAAAATACTGAATCTTATGTGTATTTCGTTTGAAAACTTTACGGTTTCTGTGACGGATTGTATGCTGTATTTCTTCAACAAACGATAAGAAAACTAGAAAGATAATTTTACAACAGGTCATTATCTATCCACAACAACCGGAGACCACCTCTTATGAAGTAAAGACCGAGGGCCGCTAAACCATCTGATCATCGTCTGCTGTATTGGCTATCGCTTTCACATGGGCATTTGAGTGTAGACCACCAAGGAGTCCTTTTCTTTGGCACTGAGAAACACAAAGAACTGATGAAATGCTAGAATTGTTGAAGCAACGAGACCCACAATTCAATAAAAAAATGTGATGAGTTGGGTGTGATGCTTGCTTTTTACGAACTATTCTTTAATTATTTAGCAGAGAAAGGCAGGAAACTAATACAACTGGAGAGCAAAGCAGAGAATTGAGCAGTTGATTAACTTTTTCTAGGCTTTCACTATTTACTTCATCAAGTACGAGAAGATGAGCAAGAACGTGTTGTTTATACAACTGGATTGTCTGTCCTCCTGTTATTATTATTTTTTATTTATTTTTATTCGATCAGTTACGATTGAACTAAGTCAATATTTTATATTGATTTTTTGATAGAGATAATAAGACAAAAAACAATAAAAATATAAAATGTTGACTTGACTTATGTTACTATTTTCTTTTATTTATTTGGGTAAATGACAAAAAACTACATCAACTATTGGTGTCACGACACTTTCATACCTCATCTTTAAAACGTGACAATGTCATACCGCATCTTACGAATTTGTGACAATGTCATACCTCCGTCAATTTTTCTGTTAGTTTTTCTGTTAAGTGCTGACGTGGCAAGATATGGGGACCACTCACTAATACAGCTGGATTAAAAAATAATTAAATATATTTTTAATAATTAAAAAATAAAAAATTTTAATATAAAAATAAAAAAATTTAATTTTTTTAAAATAAAAAATAAAAAATTTTAATATAAAAATAAAAAAATTTAATTTTAATTATTAAAAATATATTTAATTATTTTTTAATCCAGCTGTATTAGTGAGTGGTCCCCATCTCTTGCCACGTCAGCACTTAACAGAAAAACTAACAGAAAAATTGACCGAGGTATGACATTGTCACAAATTCGTAAGATACGGTATGACATTGTCACGTTTTAAAGATGAGGTATGAAAGTGTCGTGACACCAATAGTTGAGGTAGTTTTTTGTAATTTACCCTATTTATTTCTATTTGAGCGGTTAAGATTGAACTAAGTCAATATTTTATATTGATTTTTTTATAGAGATAATAAGACAAAAAATAATAAAAATATAAAATATTGACGTGACTTAACTATGACCGCTCAAATAGGGAGAAATGGAAAACAGATGATAAATGGGAGAGCAGACAATCCAGATCCGTAGTTTATGACTCAACTGATGAAGCGGATTTGTCGATACATCTGAACTTGTGTATTTGAATATCCGCTCCCGAGTGTAATTTTTAGGGCAAAAACATGTGCTTTCAGTCACTAGTAGGTACCTTGTTTCATGTGGGAACATGGGTAACATGTCATGCTATTTTTCCAAACAGATCAAAGTGGTACGGACCTTGTTTCATGTGGGACATGGGTAAGATGTCGTGCTATTTTCCCAAACAGATCAAAGTTGTTTCACTATTTGCTTCGTCAAGTATGTGAATAAGAATTAGGGATGTACAGCTAAAGTGATTAAGAATATTTTTTATTGCATTTGAGCATATGTATTTAATTCCCCGCTCTCCGAATATTAGCCATTATCTTAATTTGCTTTTAAATTTGGTTGGTTGAGTTGGATATGACTTGAGAACAACCTCTAATAATTTGAAGATTTTTGTTTCTTGATAGATGACCTAAACATGCATATCATTCATAGTTCATCAATCTGATGCTCTGGGTAGACACAAAATAGGTGCAGTACTCTTGATGTTAAATGCAACTGTTAAGATGATTATTTATTTGAATTTCATTCCTACAACCCAAATTTAAACCTTTTAAGTTACAACCATATATTTGTTTATAGTAACTTCATAGAATTACTTTGAAGGCAAGTAACTGTAAAAGGCGGTAATATCCACACACACATTTTTACTTTCCATACATTCCTTGTTCATTTATGTCATCTGATCTTCTTCAATTCATATGCTCCAATAGCCAAAAATTAAAAAAAGTGTGCGAAAAGTTAAAAAAAAGTGTGTGGATAGCACCACATCTGTAAATATATATAATGTTGAACTTGTAGGTAGACGATGGTCAATCATATATTGTATCCACTTCTCTTTTGTATTTAATTGCTACATTTCCTTTCCTTGAGGAGGAAAAATATGTCAGCAATTGTTTTTGATAGATGACCTAAACATGCATATCATTGATGGTTCATCAATCTGATGCTGTAGGTAGACACAAATTAGGTACAGTACTCTTGATGTTAAATTCAACTGTTAAGATAATTATTTATTTGAATTTCGTTCCTACAATCCAAATTTGAATCTTATAAGTTACAACCATATATTTGTTTTTAGTAAATTCAAAGCATTACTTTGAAGGCAAGTAACTGTAAATGGTGGTACTATGCACACACACATTTTTACTTCTCACAAATCCCTTATTAATTTATGTCATTTGATTTTCTTCAATTCATTTGTTCCGACGGTCAAAACTTAAGATGAGTGTATGAAAAGTAAAAATAAGTGTGTGGACAACATCATCCACTCTAAATATATATAATGTTGAACTTGTAGGTTGGCAATGGTCAATCGTACATTGTCATCCACTTTTCATTTGTATTTAATTGCTACATTTCCTTTCCTTGAGGAGCAAAAATATGTCAACAACTGTTTTTTTTCGTTTTCTCTTTTCTCTATATGTATTGCAGATGTGAGTTTGGTCATTTGATAAACTCGTGTGCTGGTCTTTGGCATTAACGTTCAAGATTCTCTTCCTATAATTTAGAATATCATTTGTGTGATCAAAGAATGATAAATGAAGTTCGTCGTCCCTTGCATCCAAATTCGAATTCCGTCACCATTTCAAATAAAAAGTTCCCAACGCACGCATACTCTCTAGAACCTAACTTTCTGAACCCACTTTAATATGGGAATAAATTACTGAATTCAAACACCAAATGCTGAAGTTTTAGGCAAACTGTGTTCCCCATAATTTAGGTTTCTTCAAACATGAACTTTCTGTAATTAGGTTAACCATGCACTCCTTGCACTATTGAGCATTATCCAATATCTTGTAACTCCGACTAGGTCCTTCATCTGTGTCTAGGGCTAGAGTGTGTGGTGAACTGCACACACTTTTATTTTTATTCTTTATCAAATGATAGATTTGTTAGATTAGAGATCCAACCGGTTTTGAACCCACGTCGTGATGCAAGAACAACGCTCCTCTTTACCATTATAATAGAGGGCCAATTGCATGAACTGCACACACACACCCCTTTTTATCTTGCATGAACCATTCAAGACCAAGCTTTTCCACTGTCGCTAATCATTTTCAAGCTTGATTAATGGGTTTCACACTTCCCTTTCTTACATCTTACGTATCGTTTGACCTCTCAGATTAGATTGTTAGGCTTGTCAAATAGAAAAAACGAAAAATTTGTAACCAACTTGAAAGTAAAAGATAGATTAGTCACCATTCGTAAACTTATTTATTCTTCTAATATCTTGAATTATCCATTCTAATATAATCCTAAAAACAAACGAGGCTCAGATCAAGAAAAAAGGCTTATCATAAGACATGCGTGTCACGAATAACTCACGTGCCGCTCGGATATAGCAAATGCGGGATATACCTTTTATTTTGGAAGTGTTCACATGAATGAAAATCCAAGGAAAATGAAACAAAAACTGGGTCATATCATGCTATCCGATTGGTGCACTCCCTCACTGCAACCTTCACAATCAGTTGGAATATTAAGCAAAGAGTCATGTCTTAAACCATCTTATTTAACTTTATCCACAATAACACAAGCATATAATCTTTGAAGAATCTCAGTCAATAGTCTTTCCCCTAAAAAAAACACATAATAATTAAAGGTGGCAAGTCAATGTCATGCTCCATACGAAACTCCAAGAACTTAAGCATATAGATGTTCACATTTGGGGTTATTTGAAACTGCTTTGAACTTTAAAATGAATGAAGGTGTTTTTAAAAAAAAAATTGAGTTCTAAAAAAAACTACAGTTATGTGTTTTTTACATGAAGAGCTAAAATGTTTTTTCAGAATTCACTTGTATTTTTACTAAAGATTCATTAAAAACGTTTTCAGTAACTTTAAAAGTACATCTAGACTAGCCGTATATTATGCATGTTGTTATCGAGTTAATTATCGCTTATATAACTTAATCTTCTGATTGATTCGTTGCATTAACACCAGACAAAATTAGAAGGAAAATGTCAATTTTTTGTGCGACCACAAGCTGCTGGCGTCCAACTTTCGGTGCATCAAAACCATGAAAAATATGGCTTTTCGAAGGAGGCACGTGCATGCTTTGACCTAGACATATTTGGAGAGTAATCTTGTTCTCACGGTTGAGTTAGGGTAAGCATATTTAGTTCTCAAAAGTTGACAAATTAGCATTTTACAAAGAAGATTAGGAGTTGAGGATTCTTTAGAGTATCAATGGATTACGTATGAATTGATTAGCACATAGTGTTTGAGAAATGCTGAGGAGACTTGGTCAAAAGTAAGACTTTTCATAAATTTTCTGTCACCTCATATTTTTTGTCACAAAGATTTATAATGTTAGCACTGAAATTGACGTAAAGCAATGAGGTGACAAAGAGTCTATAAAAAGTTCAACTTTGAAAGAGTCTTCTTAGCATTTCTCATAGTGTTTTTGAGTAAATTTTTCTAGCATTTCTGTTAAATCAAACAATCGAGAATTTTAGTTTTCCAAAATTAAGCGATAAAGGATATGACCGAAGTTAATCTTTTTTATTTGTTTTAAGTCAATAGCTGAAATAAAATTGGTATAATAATGTATGAAAAGAATTGCTACGAATACTAAGATCATCTCTAACCGATGGCTGGCCAGAGGGCTCGTTTTAGCCCTCTGGCCCTCCAAGATTCTTCAAGATATTAATATTTTAATGAACAGTGCATGGCCATATTTGCCTCCGTCTCTAACCGAGGGCCAGAGGGCCAAGGGGCTCGTTTTAGCCCTGTCACAAAAAACCGTCTCCAACCGAGGGCCAAACATAATTTATTATTTAAAAACTACAACTTAAATTCAAATCCAACGGCTAAGTGACGTCAGCTAGCCGTTGGATTTGAATTTTTTTTTGCTATAAATAGGGTGGATATTGGGATATAATTCGCACAACTATGAATTCAATCTATTTCAATTCAATCTCTTTCAATTCAAGTTTGCAATGAATTCCAATTTTGGATCCTCTTCAGATTCCAACAGGGGGTCCTCATCCAATTCCAAAAAAGAAGCAAAATGGGCGCAAATGAGACGACAAAATGAGAAGTCTGATGAAGAAGTTCAAGTAAGGCGCAACAAACAAAACAGAGCAGCAGCCATAGCTGCGACCATGGTGTTTCAACCAACTGAGGAACAACCTCAATAGGGTGGCTCTATTGCTGGTCGTTCTTACAAACCACAAAATAGAGCGATGACGCATGCCAATCTGATGAACAACTACTTCAACCCCAACTCGGTCTACACAGAAGAGGATTTCAGACGTCGCTTCGGAATGAGGCGCCATGTCTTCGAGCGTTTACTTCGTGATGTCCAGCAGGTCAATCCGTACTTTGGAGAGAAGCGGGACAGAGTAGCCCGCCCTGGTTTCTCACCTCAGCAGAAGGTTACTGTTGCACTTCGAATGATGGCCTATGGCTCCCTAGCTGATTCGATGGATGAAACCCATGGTATGTCTGAGTTTACATGCCTTGATACTCTTCAACAATTTTGTGACACAATTGTTCAGGTTTACAAAGATGAGCACCTTCATGAGCCAAATCAAGAAGATTTGAATCGACTCCTTCACAAAGCTGAATACCGTGGGTTTCCAGGCATGATATGGTCATTAGACTGCATGCATTGGGATTGGAAGAATTGTCCCACTGGATGGCAAGGAAGCTTTAGCGGAAGGTCGAGAAAGCCAACTGTTGTGTTAAAGGTGATTGCCTCATATGACACATGGACCTGGCATGCTTTCTTTGGAGTCCCTGGATCCCAAAATGACATTACAGTTCTTGGGCATTCACCCCTCTTCAATAACTTGACAGAAGGTAAAACACCTCAACTTGACTACTACATCAACGACCGTCAATACAATATGGGGTATTACTTGGCCGATGGCATCTACCCAAAGTGGGCGACACTTGTCCAAGCAATTCCAAACCCTAGGAATGACGCATAAAAGTTGTTTACCTTACACCAAGAGGCATACCGGAAAGATGTTGAGAGAGTTTTCGGTATTCTACAAGCACGGTGGAAGATCATCAGCGAACCGGCAAGAGGGTGGAGTCGAGAAAATTTGGACTCCATCATGCTGTCTTGCATCATATTACACAATATGATAGTGGAGGATGAGCGAGATGGGTACATTGATGGAGAGTCCGATGACAACCAAGAAGATCCAAATAGGTCAAGAAGGGCTCGTGCAAAAATATATGATGGGCCTAATTTGCCTTTCAATCCAAGAGCTGGTAGTTTCTCTATAAGTGAGTACATGAGGCGCTATAGAATGATACGTTCTTGTGCCACAAATAAGTACCTACAGCAGGATCTTGTTGCACATCTTTGGGACGAAAGAAGCATGGAGTAGGTGTTTAAATTTTATATTGTTAAATGTTTTTAAAAATGTTATTTAAGTTTCATGTTGGTTAATGTTGTTAAATGTTGTTTCATGTTGTTAAATGTTTTTTCATGTTGTTAAAAATGGCATTTAAGTTTCATGTTGGTTAATATTATTTAATGTTGTTTCATGTTACTTAATTTAAATTAATGTTGTATAATGGCTAATGAAGTTATAGGAAAAAAAATATGAAATAGAAGTTATAGGAAAAAAATTAGAATTTAAAATAAAATGAAACAAATTTTATGAAATAGTAAAATTTCAACAACTTTTCTGTAAAATTTTATTAAATAAAAAATAATATGAAAAATTTACCGCATAAAAGTTATATGAAAAATAATAATAAAACTGTAAAAATAATAAAATTGTAAAATTTACCGCAACAAATTTTATTAAATAAAAAATAATAATAAAACTGTAAAAAAAAAAATTTAAATGCAACAGCTAACTGACTAGCCGTTGCATTTGAATTTTTTGTACATAATTCCTGTCGGTTATAACCGACAGGAATACATTTATATTATAACCGACAGGAATACATTTATATTATTAACCGACAGTAATACATTTATACTATTTAACGTAAATGTATTCTTGTCGGTTATAATCGACAGGAATTCCGACAGCTTAAAAAAAAATAGCCAGCCCTTTAGCCCTCCAGCCATCTCCGATTCCGTGGGGCCCTCCCAGATTCCACAGCCCTTTGGCCTAGCCCTCGGTTGGAGATGGTTTTTGGGCTCTTTTCGGCCCTCTGGCCCTCTGGACCTTTCGGTTGGAGATGGTCTAATGGATTTTGGTTGAGCCTTTTCAATTTAAGTCATAGAGAGTGGTCATAATCAAACACGTCTCTTGATGTATAAATTAATTTTTATTCGTCAAAGATATTTAAAATTGGAGAACTTTTGTTCAAGATTCACATCATTGAGTACCTCACTGCCATAAGTTGCATAAGTACTATCGTTATTTTTTATTGAGTGGTGATATGTTCACCCTAATGTCTTATTTCTCCACCCACCCACCCACCATTATTTTCAAAATAACCCTACATATTTCTTTCTCAATTTTTTCTTGCTTTAAAAAAATTATTACAAAAAAAAAAAAAAAAACCAATTATCACTAAATGAAAATACCCAAGAACTCCAAATATCACCAACAGCAGCGCTCTCCCCATAAAATTTGCAGAACCGTCACTACTGACTCCCCAAATCCCCAACACCAAGCACCCCTCTTCTATCGCCAACCATCACAGCACCACCACGTCTCGAAAACCGCTCCAGTACCCAATTTCTATCGTTTTCAATTTGAATTCAGATTCCTCCAAATTGGAAGAGCTTCACTCTTAGTTTGGTGCTACATTGGCTTTCCCTAACATCAAATTCCTCCAAATTATTTTGGTGCTGCATTGACCACCGTGAGTCCAATATGAACTATGAGCTTCTCTCCTCATCTATCTCAACATTATAATAGTCTTGAAGACTAACTTGCTTTACTTTCTGGTGAAGCTTGATCTCACCTTCCACAACATGCGCTTTATTGCGAGCCTTGAGGCTTTGCTTTGTCAAGTCCGAATTCACTCTTTTCCCGATAAATTTAATTTCTGAACTTCCTTCCCCAGGAAAGCTTGTGGGGTTCATGATATTTTTTTCTTTTTCTTATTTATGATATTTTAGGTTTTTTTTATCAGTATAACTAATAATTTGTTTAAAAAGAATCAATATAACTAATAATTATGTGGCAAGACATGATTGGTTGGTCTTTAGGTCTTTAAATGTCATTTTATAATAGGATGAATTTGCCAATAAGAGAATCATTTTATAGTGGGTGTGGAAATAAAACACTGGGTGGGCTTAACAACACTCTTTTTATTTTGTATGATCAATAAAACATATTGATGAAAGATAGAAGTTAGAAATTTCATTAATTTGAAAATAATTTTTCCAATGAAAGCAATGGTCAAACATTTTTAACAAGAACCGTTTTAGGTCTTGAAACAGAGATATTATATTAGCGAGTAGGCGACTGAAGAAACACAAGGGCGCGTGAAGAGGATTGCTTGTGGCTTCTGAAGGAAGATGGAAAAAGACGAAAGGAAGTTAGGTCCCAACGACCAGGGACCTAGATGGACGGATGAAGATTGACGCATGAGAGAGGTGGGGCCTCTGTTAATCATGCGAATCAACGGCTGAGATCTTTCCTAAAGGTCAAAACTCACTCTTTTCTTCTACGCAGTCAGTCAGGCAATAAAAAGAAGGAAAAAGAGAAAGCCGGCCAGGCTGTCACTATTCCTTCACAGGACCCACAGATAAAGGGACAGATGATGAGCCACGTGGCAAACTATCCCTACACATACTATCACAGCGACCTCCTACACCGCCGATTCCGGACTCGACGGTGCTGATTTTCAATCATTGAGCTCCTTCATTAATAACTACTCGGTACACCGTAGTTGGTGTGGCATACAATTATAGAGTGATATTCATATCTTTTTTTACTTTTCACATATTATTCTTATTTTTGGCTATTAATTCAAAAGAATTGAAAAAAAAAAATCAAATAACAGAAATTAATAAAGGGTGTGTGAGAAGTAAATCCACACACCCCTACAATTATGAAGAGAATATGAGAGTATTTATAGAGGTACGAGATTCCTTTAGAACAACATTTTCAAGGTTTTTTTTAGTTCAAATGGTATCTTGGATGACATAACTCTTCATTTTGGTGTCTGAGATTTAAAATCGATAGAAGTGATCTCTGAGATTTAAAATCGATAGAAGTGATCTCTGAGATTGTCCACTGTCAATCTTTTTGGTCGTTCTATGAAAATGTCTATTAAGTTGAAGAAACTACTAGTTCAAATGGTGGTTTGATTTAACACAAATATCTTCAATTTAATGGAGATTTCTTACATAATAGCCAAAATGATTGACGGTGACTAATTTCAAGATCACTTCTATCAATTTTATATCTCAGAGACTAGAGTAAGAGTTAAACCAATTTTAATGACCAGGATTTAAAAAAAAATTCTATTTTCAATTAATCATACAATCATGGAGCCTCTTCCTTAATCAGCACTTTTGTAAGATGAATGCTATTGTAATGTAATTGAATTGAAATAAGTCATAATGGCCTATAAGTTTTTTTTTTTTGGGTAGTGCTATCGACACACCCGTTTTCACTGTTTACACATCACTCTCAATTTATGGCCATCAGATAGAATGAATTGAACAAAATTAATTATAAAAAATTAATAAAAGATGTGAAAAGTAAAAAATGGTGTAAATAGAACTATCCCATTTTTATGCCCACTATCTGACTGTTTACATGTAAAAAGTTAATCTTTCTATAACAACACATTATTACTGTACAAATGTCATATCTAAAAAATCTATTCAATTAAACGATCAAGTGCGAAGATATTATTTGTTACCAACGATTTAATTTCCACACAAAGATAACGAAACAAATTTGAAAATGAATAAGAATTGATTGATGGTCACTACAAAGATGATCAACAATTCCAATTATGACGTAAGCGTCTTAAGTCACCAAGAAAAGAAGAATAGCTCCATAATTTATTACCAAATTATCGTCCTTTTATTTTGTTTCGAGTGTGAACGTCGGCACAACAAAATAATTGTTTCTTTGTGATTTAATGATCACAAATTTAAATCACAAAAACATTTCAAAGCAAAGTATCAGATATTTATTTCCGAAGAGTCTTGTTGCATAAGAGCGATTTTGTTTTTGAGTAATGGGCCAGAATTTAATAAGAATTTTTTTAGGAGAGTTTTTCAAAAAAGTTGGCTGCAGGAGCTGGATTCCAATAAAACAAAAAAGACCAATAAAAAAGTACACATAAAAACAACAAAGAGCCATGTGTAACGAGACAGAAATTCTGAATCATCAAATTAAAAATAATAAAAATAAAAACCAAAAGTCGATCGAATGGTCAATTCCAATCAGCTCATGGAACTCCCCCACGGGCCCCACCCCCAAAAACTTCATAAACAATTTAAACCTCCGTCCCACATCCCACCTGTAAAAATAATTGCCAAAATAATAAAAAAAAAAACAAATAAAAAAACAGATATTGGGCCCACCACAAATACACAACATTGCCTTATGTCCTTCCATTTCCGATCCTTTACAATTTTTTCTTCCCTTTTTTCTCTATTTTTTAATTGAGATTATTCTCTAAGGCGTGGGTGTGACGCTGGGTGGGGTCCTCGACCCAGCGGGAGGAGTATGACCGTCCGATCCTTTCGAAGGATCATCGGACGACTGTCGTAACCCGTCATCGGTCTCCGCCCGGTTCATATCTTCGATCATCCGGACCACCTCCTGCATTGCGGGTCTTTGATCGGGTACGGTCGACACGCACGACATGGCGATCTGTAAAAGCTGCACCATCTCCTCCTCAATGTTGTGGTACCTCATCAGCTCCACGTCGAACACCTCCGCCGTCCACTCTTCCCGGACCACCGACTGCACCCACCGTGGCAAATCGATCCCCTCCTCCCCCAGCGACGCCTGATTGGGCGCTTTCCCGGTTAACAGCTCCAGCAGCAACACGCCAAAACTGTACACGTCGGATTTGAACGTGACCTTTCGGGTCTCCACAACCTCCGGCGCGCGGTATCCCGCCACCCGGTTCGGCGGCGTGGAAGTCCCGAAGAGCGGGTTGAGGCCGAAGTCGGAAACGGAAGCGTCGTTGTCGGGCCGGAGGAGGATGTTGGAGGATTTAATGTTGCCGTGGACCACCTTGCCTGACACGTGGAGGTGCGCTATTCCTCTCGCCGCGCTTAGCGCTATTTTCATTCGGTTGTCCCAGTCTAGTGGCGTCCGGCCTGAGCCTCTGCTCCCTGCAACCAAATCATAATCTTTTTATTTAGGCCTCCAAATTATTATCTGTTTTCTTTTTAGAGAAGCTATATTCTAAAATTATTCATCGAAACGTTAATGTAGCGGTATTTTAACTCAATCAATCGAAAAAATATTATCCGCTAAATTGACGTGCAGTATAGATAATTTTTTCTCGTAATCTAAGAGAGCGGAATCCGACCTAGAGGGCAAGAGCACAAACTCGCATGACTAATTTTTGTAACGCATATTTGCATCGAATTATTCGTAACGTTAACGAACTGCTTGTTTAATTTTTATTTTATTTTTTAATTTTGTTAGGTATCTTTTAACTTTTCTAAAAAGAAGTGAAAGCCTTCGCACAGAAAATAAAAGAGAAAAGTGAAACAATGTCGGTGACCAGACCACCATGGTGAATCATGACGACCACATCATGTTTTTCATTCTATATCCAAATTTTTATTGTTTTTTTGCTCCAAAACAAAAAATAAAAACGTTAATGTCTGGTGATCATTATTTTTAAAATAAGCAGATATTTTATTTTTCCAAAAACCATTTTTTAATTGCTTAACTTATAAAGCCGATTTTGGTGAAAAAAATCAATACGAAACCGGCCTAAGAATGTTTGCACAGAAACAGCAATATTCCCAGTGATTTCAGCGCACCCACCGCCGATTAGAAACTTCAGAAACTGAAGAATTAAAATTTAAAAAAAAAAAAAAAAACCCCAGATGCTTATTTTCTATGAAATTATACCTACGAGAACTACATTTATTCCCTCGGATAATTTTTAATTATATAAAATAATCAGCATTAAATTGTCTAATTAAAAAAATGAAAAATTAAGAGGAAAATTGGAATCGGAATCGTACCGTGGAGAAGTGCAGACAAGCTGCCGGCGGACATGTAATCGGAGACAAGCAATTTCTCGTCCTTAGAGAAGTAAAACGCGCGCAGCGGCACCACATTGTCGTGCTTAATCTTCCCCAGAACCTCCATTGTCATCTCGAACTCTCTCTTCGAAACCACGACGTCCTTCAGCCGCTTCACCACCACCGTCGTCCCTTCCTCCAGCACCGCCTTGTACGACGTCCCCACGCTTCCCTTTCCCAAAACCTCAGCCGACGCTCTCAACAAGTCCTCCAAATCGAAGCTGTAAACTCCGCCGTTGAAGAACACAAGTTTGTTTCTCTCCGCCTCGGTGGACCCGCCCGTGATGTCGTCTTTCGAGGATGATGTTCCAGCCTCCGCCTCTACCGACCGTGTAGACACAGGTGGCTTTGGCGGCTTCGCCGGCTGCGGACGGCGCCGTTTCCGGAGGCAGAGGAAGAGTGCGAGGAGTAGGAACAGGGCTAGAGCGGACCCCACGGCGATGGCGACAATGGCGGCTGTAGAGAGCTTCTTGGACTTTTTGTGGACTGGGATTATGGCCGGGGACTCGGGCGACGGAGCAGGAGCAGGGAAAAATGGCTTGCACGGCTTAAGCGGGCCACCGCAAAGATCTAAGTTTCCAGAGAATGCAGAGGCGGGGAATTTTGATAGCGACGCCGGGATCGAGCCGTTGAGTTTATTATTTGAAACGTTGAAGCCGGTCAGATTGGGAGCGTTGATGTTCGGCAGCGTGCCTGAGAAACCATTGTTTTCAAGAAAGAGTCCGGTCAGGCGGGTCAGGTTGCTGACGGCAAATGGAATCGGGCCGCTGAAGTTGTTGGAGCTGAGATCGAGCCTGTTCAACCGCTCCAACTGGGTCAGCCCGGTCGGAAACTCACCCGATAATTGATTCCCCTGGAGGTAGAGGCTGCGGAGTAGAGTTAGGTTGGAGAAATCGGCGGGGATGGGACCGAAGAGTCGGTTAGAACGGAGACTGAGAACCCGGAGCTGAGTCAGCCGGCCGAGCGTTTTGGACGGGACCGACCCGACGAGGCCGACACCCGGGAGGCGGAGGGAGTAGACGTAGGACTGGTTGTCGTCGCACTTGATTCCGACCCAGGTGCAGGCCGAAACGGACGCGTTCCATTGGACCCGGTTCGCATGTGGAGTCTGGTTCAGAAACGCAAGGAGGGCTTGCTTGTCCTGAATCGGCTCCGAGTTGACTCGCTCGCCACTCAGTGACAGAAGCGTAATCAGAACAAAACCCACCACAGTAGCAGCACTAAAACTCACTGCCATTATATTTCTAAAAATAAAATACACATAAAAGGAAGAAGAAAAATGGGCGTTGTTTCAACAGTGGTTTGGACCGATGCAATAATTGGCTTGCCGGCGCTTCTGTAGACGGCGGTGAATGGGTTTCCAGCGAAAACCCATGAGAGAGAGAGAGCAGTGAATGGTGTGAGGGAGGAGAGAGAGGGGGGATTTGAGGTATCACGAGGGAGAAAAGTGAAGGTAAAGCTGGAAGAAAACAGAAGCTCATATGGTGTGGTGTGGGGTGGTGCGCTGTCAGGGACCGGAAACGTTTTTATTAGTAATTTGTGGGGCTGAATTTATTGGATTATTTATTAATAAAAACGTTTCGTTGAGGGTTTTGGAGTTTTTTGCTACGGTTTGCCGTAGGCGCGTGGTTTTGGCGGCACTCACGAGTGGCAACTTTGGCGATAGTATTCAGCTTGGCCTGCCCGAAGAACAAATACGGTGGAAGACAGCTGAAAATTCGTATTTATTAAAAAAATTAAAAGTAGTCACACTTCTAAATTGACCAAAACTATTATAATTTCGTTAAAAAGTCATTTCTTCGACTCATTTGATATGGCTCAAATTCCGTCAAATAAGATATTTAAAGCACCGTATCACCTCATACATATATATCTTTTTGTTATAGTTTCTCGCATTAAATTGCAAGAGAATAAGAGTTTTTGAAATGGTCAGAGAAAACCATTACTAATCTAGAACTATTACCTATTTTTGTCATCTCCAGAAGGGTAATAATTTAATATAAGTTCTTAGTATGATAGACGTATTTGTACATTACTCATGGAAATGAGAAAGGGAAGAACATTGAATTAAGTATGCGAGCTTAACAAACTAACTCTATTCCATAATGAATCAGAATTATTCAGGGAAGAATCAATTTAAAGCACCGTATCATCTCATACATATATATCTTTTTGTTCAAATACGCATATGTCTCATTTGATATTATATTTCAACCTGAGTATATAGTTTTTAAAAATAAATTTTCATTTCACGAAATTTTTGTTTATTATATTTTGACTGTCTAAATGAAATTTAAAATGGATTTAAGTTCTGAGGGTTTTTTTTTTTGGAACACGAGTTATGAAACTTTGAATCAATTTGAATTTTCTTCACCAGCGTGTACTTTTCCTGAATTTTAAATGAAATTTAAAATATGAAAGTGTTGAAAGTCGTAGGTGTCTGTCTTATGCAGTCAGGCCTACGACAATTCTTGCTTGACCGTATGATGAGGAAGGAGCGGCTGCCACGCACCGTTTAGGGGTTGTATTCTATGATCAAGGAGCAAATTCGTGAGGGTAAAACGACGGGTCGTAGATTATTGACTCTGCAAACAGGCTAAGATTAATTTAGATCCTTCCCAAATCTCGCGGTCTGTAGCTGGTGGATTGCGTAATTCGAACTGTTTAAAAGAAGGAGAGGTAGATTATGATTCTTAATTTTTGTTTGTGATATGAGTCAACGAAATGGATTAATAGAGACCGTAAAATTTAAAATGAGTTGTCCGAATTGCTCAATTTGTCGGCTCTAAATTTCGATTCTCAAAATTACATGTGAATGGCTAAGAGAGTAGCAGTGTTATCAGGCAATCGGATTTTCTTGATTTCCGTTAAGTGTCACATCTTCTAATAATTTTGTAATCAAATATCATCGCTTTTCTTTTCTTTTTCTTGGACTAAAAATATCATAAATTGTCACAGATGAGTTTAGCTTTTTTAAGTAGTAAATAATTGTAGATTATTTGTTGATGAAAGGAAGCAAAAGGTGAATTGTGAAGATAAAAATCATTAATCATGTAAGCTAAGTATTAAGATGCTTAATTTTTTATTAACTTAACGCTTTTGAATTCGAGTTTTCAAGCAAACTTGATAGGCTCATAATCGCAAAGACAACCCTAAATACACTTTACGTGTAAGATAAAAGTAATACACTTTTAACTAGTTGAAATACAAATTCAATGCAGTTCAATATTTTGTTCTAAAGACCTAAAAACATTCAAGATGTAATTGAACCAACTCAATTTGTAACTTTGTGTTAACTTATAAACTCGGTGGTTTCCTACGTATTTAGTATCTTTCGGTGCTAAATTAATTAAAATTACAAATAGTCCGGCAGTCAAACTTCTTTAACCAACTTAACTAAATTTAGATACATGTATTATACTGCTTATTATAAATTATTGGTTGAGGAGGAGCTAGGATTTTTACATGATTTTATCCTTCCTTTGTTTTTCATCTTTAAGAGTATTTGCCATTTCACCTATGTTTGGTATGGCATCGATTGCATTCTTAATTAATATTTCTTTTTCTCTTTCATATGTTTTTATTGGAGAAATTTTTCAATGTATTTAAAACATGGGACGGTACGCCACATTTTATTATACAATTAAAAAGATAGTTGAAAGAAAAAAAAACTTTTCCTCTAATTGTAAAATGTAGTTGTTTGGGCCCAAAATAGCACTTTGGGCCGAGGGAAGGTTTTCTCGGCCTAAAAGAGGGTTTACGTGGAACCCTAAGAACTAGGTAAGCCTAGGACGACAACTTTTCCTTAATTTGGGGTAAAAAACATGCCCTAAAACAAGGAAAAGAGAAAGCAAGAAAAGAGAAAGAAAATGGCTTCTTCACGTGACCCAACAAGAGAGGATTCAGATCCTATAAATACAGAAGCAATGGCAGCATGCAAGGGACATCAAACACAACACACAAATCTGCCCTGCGCAAATCCTCTCAACACCCTTGAGAATTTTTACTTTCTTTTTCGCCTTCACATCTTCAGTTTGGATAAACAGCACTGTGAAGGCAACCGGTAAACACCTTCAGTTTGGATAAACAGCACTGTTGCCGTAGAACCAGCCGTCCGTGAAGCACCTTCAGTTTGGATAAACAGCACTGCGACAAGGTCGATTGGTTATTTATCCTAGTCTCGGCCGACGAAGGAGTCTCGAATCCCCGTCGACAGAGGTCATCTCACCAGCCGGCCCGGCGAAGTGAGGTGTTGCTAATACCAAAGCTCGGTGCCTCGACGCCGAGTCGCTTTACGATTACGTACTCACAAGAGGATCTCATAACTCAACACCGAGACGGCCGAATCACGTCTGTGGCCGAGGCCTTCGTCAGTTTTGAGTACCTCTGCACTTATACTCTAGTGTCGATTCGGCGTGGTCTCACCTTCATCAATACGGTGACCGTGGCCGAATTGGACGACCACAATTTGTGAATTTTGTAATTGGCAGCCTTGTCTTCAGGCTCTAGAACCTAAAGGCCGAGACACGTTCCTTTCTCGGCCACAATCGCAAGATACAGAAGTTGGCCGCGCGCATCCATACCACATCAAGACAATTTACTTCTCGGCCGAAGCTCGGCCGACGAGTTGGCACGCCCCGCACACATTTGAAGGACAACAGTTAGACTACTATTCACTCGGCCTGCGCGCCACGTAGGCTAAGTAATATTTGTAGCCAACATTTTGGCACGCCCAGTGGGACCCAGTGCTAAAACTACGAAGTTCATGCCCGTCGAGACTCGATCGCTCAAGAAAAGAGTAGGGATGGGAAAATCTAACACTACTCCAGTAGTCCGCAATACAGGATCCGAAAGCTCGTCACAAGCGGAAGTCCACGACGCCGCAACGCCTCACTCACACCGAGAAAGAGAAGTCACTCTCGGTGAGCCACCTCATCACACTGGAGTTTTCACAAAAGTTACAAAAGACAATCTGGTCGAAGGGATTGTGGAAGATTGTGATGAGGATGGAGGCGATGCTACGGACCCACCGTCCCGGTCGTTTTTCAAGAGACGATTGGACGAACAGGCTCGGAAGTTCGAACAAACCGTCGGCCGAGACGTACAGTCGGTACTAGACGAAGTACGACAGCAAAGTGCCATGCAGACCAAGTTATACGAATACTTGGTACACATCACACCAAACTTGGGGCCGACCGAACGACCGAGACCATCTTGGCCTAAAGATAATATAGCAACTGCATCAGTAGCCGAGGTCGGCCCTACTCGGTCTAGAACACTGGATCTAGAAAAGAAGAGCGGATCGACCAGTTCAACAACTGACTGCGGCCCCAGCATGCCCGCCGTGAATGCTGCAGAAATCCAGCGAATGATCGATTCGGCTTTGAAAAAAGGGCCGAAGTTCCCCAAATTCATCCATCCATACCCGGAGTTTGTGGAGCGTTTCGAGTACCCAAAGGGTTTTAGGATTCCGGACTTCAGTCTTTTCGCAGGGGAGTCATCCTTGTCCTCTCTGGAACACGTGGCGCGCTTCACCGCGCAATGTGGAGATGCCAACAGTGATTATTATAAATTACGGTTGTTCAACTTCTCATTGACCGGTCCAGCGTTTGCGTGGTACATCAACCTTCCCTCGAATTCGATCCAAAATTGGGAGGAGTTGGTCGAAAAATTTCATGAGCAGTTCTATCGACCAGGGATGGAGATGTCGGTGTCTTCGCTGGCTAGGATGGCTCAAGCGTCCGACGAGTCACCAATGGAGTACCTAACAAGGTTTAAGTCGGCTCGAAATTGGTGCCGAGTGCCTCTTCCAGAAGTAGAGTTCGTCAGAATTGCTCTTAATGGCCTCGACTTGGAATATAAGAAGAAGTTCCTAGGGGCGAACTTCCGTGATATGTACGAATTGGCCCAACACGTCGAGCAATACGAGTACTTACTCCGAGAAGAAAAGGTATCAGCATCTTCAGCAAGAGGGACCATATACAAGAATCCTTCGGTCAATTACGCTGAGACCGAAGGAGACGGCACTCAATATGCTAGTATAGATGCGGCTGAAGTTATCATCGATAAGCCGTACATCTGTAAAGCTCTGGCTCATACTAAAGATGCCAAACCTCGCTTAGCCCCGGAAGACACAACGGCCAAAGCATCCAAAGTCTACACTTTTGACATCACCAAAGCCGATGCTATTTTCGATCAGTTGTTATCGGCTAAGATCATTAAGCTTCGGCCGGGGCATAACATCCCAAAGGCCGAAGAGCTGAAAGACAAGGTCTATTGCAAGTATCACAATTCAAGTAAGCATACGACCAATAATTGTGTGGTGTTTCGAGACACTATTCAGGGATGGATCGACAAAGGCAAGTTGAAATTTCCAGAAAAACAGATGGCTGTCGATGCTAATCCGTTCCCTGCGGCAACGGTTGGCATGGTAAACGCCCATTTACCAGGGGGCAAGGGCAAAGGAAAGGCCGAGTTCGTACGGCATATTCCGAAGCGAAACCCCCAGCCACGGCTTAAGATCAACCCAGCTTGTAAGAGCTCCTCAACGGAAGAGACAGGGCCCACAATTGTCCAAGCCAAAGCAGAGGAGCCTGAGAACCCAAAGATATTGTGTAATCGCTGCAAAGTGCAAGTGGTCGTAAACAAGCCACAGGCCCAGCAATCTCAGGTAACAACGCCACAACAACTACGGCCGAATAGGGCAGAACCTCGGTCAACACCCGCAAGTGTCTCAACTCCGCCAAAAGCACCCAGTTTGGGTCAGCAACATAAAGTGTTCAATAGACTTGGACCCCAAATACAGGCCGGAGGGTCATCTTCGGTCAGGCGACGACTTAGCTTCGATACCCCGTTCCACAATAAGGATTACTACGCGCAAGGTTCCAGCGGTTCCGGTTCGGTAGCTAGGCCAAAAACATTCAAACCACCGGAGACACATGACCAGCGCTGGTACACGTACCACTCACCGACAGGCGTTTGCACCGCCCTGTCCAAATCTCAGAAGCGTCGTCGCCAAAGGATAGATTGCATGGCTCGCCGACAGGCAATTCAAGGTTCATCGATTCCCAAATGGCAACCTAAGGGTACAAACTTTGGAGACGAGCGTCCACTCCCGGCCATCATGACCGAGTTATTCGAAGGAAAGCAGGCTACGGCCCCTGACATCGAGACGGCCTTCGAAGAGTCCGGCAAGCGGATCAAGATCCTGCTCCGATCAGGAGAAATGAAGGCTCGTTTCGAGAAACTTCAACAAGAGTCGGGTATAAACCCTCATCCAACACCGACATCCGAACCACTGATCCAGATACGGCGGAATCTCCATCCTCCCTTTGTTGGCGAAGCCCTGCAGTATATGTTGGAATTCCATAAGACGCACTCCGCCAATGATTTATACGGCCTACCGAAAGAATGTCAGCAAGTCCTCGACTTAGCCTTGACTTCCCCAGATGCCGAGCAGATCATTCAAAAGACTACGGACCCGGCCATCAAGGCAAGATTCCAACATATACGGGAGGCTCAGGTGCTTGGTTTTGAGGTGGACCCATACACAGACCTACCACTCGCCGAGCTCCCCTTTTCCTTCGACGATCTGGGGATTTTAAGGTTTCATTTCGAAGTCTTCTCAGCAGTGGCGCTCTTCGGCCTCACGGCCGATGAACATGAACGTGTAAGACGCCTCGACGCGTATCTGGACACAAGGAATACTTTAATTGCGTATCATGAGCAAGGCCGTCAATCCGCAAATGCCTTTATCCCCAGTATGCTCACGGGTGACACCCAAGTCAAGGTGGCCCCGAACAACGAAGCACCAGTCACCGATGAGACAACGGATGCCTTCACCGAGACTACTCCAGAACGGGTAATTTCGGCTGACGCTCATTGCGCGATGGAACGCGACTTACTAGGCCCTTCTATCCTGGACAACATGGCAATCAGCATGGTCCACGTCTTACCCGCCGAGTTTCAAACAACGGCTCCCCTACTATCATTCCTGGACGGCGATGTCGTGGCCGAAGAAGCAACACAGGTCGAATTTGTCCACACCGAGGAAGGAACGGACAGCCGAATCGACACCCTAGCGGCAGCTTTCGCTGAGTTGTTTCCCCGATCCCCCACTACCAATCTACAGCATCTGAAGCCGTTGTATGTCACGGCTCAGATTGAGGGCTACCCAGTTTCGAAGGTGTTCATTGATTGTGGGGCAACGGTCAATATCATGCCCGTTTCCGTCATGCGCGCTCTGGGACGGTCACACGATGAACTTATTCCATCAGGAATCACTATGAGCAGTTTCGTGGGTGACCGGTCCCAAACCAAGGGAGTTTTGCCTCTGGACGTAACCATAGCCAGTCGCAATCACATGACTGCATTCTTCATTGTGGATTCGAAGACTGAGTATAACGCTCTCCTTGGTCGTGATTGGATCCATCAGACTGGTTGTATTCCATCTTCCCTCTACCAAGTCCTCGTCTTCTGGGATGGCAAGTCGGTCATCGTCCACCCGGCCGATACACAGCCGTTTGAGACCAATATGATTCAAGCTCGTTACTACGATGATCACGTCGGCTACATCACCCTTCACGGTTTCAATGAGGAGGGCCGGCCGACGAAGATTTCTGTACAAAAGGCTATCGAGATAGCCGCCGAGACTGTTCACCAGGACTCGGCGAGACTCGACCTCGCCACTTTCTTCCCTACTATTGATGACTGACGACGACCATAACCGACGCCAGGCCGCAATCTCTTCAACCATGGAACGACTGCTGGCCCACTGGTATACAGTTTCCAGCCAACCATACTCCGGCGTTAATTTGGTCGAGTTTCTCGCCGAGGGAGACGATGGCCCGGTAGTATCTTTAGATAAGGTTCAGCCTGCACCGGCCGAACTCGAAGACCATCGGCCTCAGGTTAAGGACCCTTTGGAAGAGATCAATGTTGGGACGGCCGAGGAACCGCGGCCTTTATTTATCAGCGCTTTGTTGCCCCAACCCATGAAAACCGAGCTGTGTGATTTATTGAATGAATTCAAAGATTGTTTTGCTTGGAGTTATCACGAGATGCCTGGTTTAGACCGAACGCTCGTTGAGCACGAGTTACGCATTAAGCCCGGCTGTAAACCGTTTCGTCAGCCCCCTCGACGGTTCTCAACCGAAGTACAGCTTGGCATAAAGGATGAAATTGTTCGCCTTTTGAATGCCGGGTTCATTCGGACAGCCAGATATGTCGAATGGTTAGCAAACATAGTTCCTGTCCTCAAGAAGAACGGCGCTCTCCGCATTTGCATCGATTTCCGCAATTTAAATTTGGCAACCCCCAAGGATGAATACACTATGCCAATGTCAGACCTCTTAATTGATGCGGCCGCCAGCCATGCCATTTTTTCATTTATGGATGGACATGCCGGCTATAATCAGATTTTCATCGCTGAGGCTGATGTCCACAAAACTGCTTTTCGATGCCCAGGGGCACTCGGCACGTATGAGTGGGTTGTTATGCCATTTGGCCTCAAGAATGCCGGCGCCACATACCAACGCGCCATGAATACCATCTTTCATGACCTCATCGGTACATCAGTCGAAGTATACATTGATGATGTTGTGGTCAAGTCCAAGCGTCGGGAGTCACACTTAGAGGACCTTCGCCAAACTTTCTTACGCATGCGCCAGCACAACCTCAAAATGAACCCAGCCAAGTGTGCTTTCGGCGTCTCGGCAGGAAATTTCTTGGGATTCTTAGTCCATCACCGCGGCATTGAGATTGACGAAAACAAGGCCCGCGCAATTATCAATGCGCCGGCCCCCAGGACTAAGAAACAATTACAGTCTCTGCTCGGTCAGGTCAATTTTCTCCGAAGGTTTATTGCCAATTCGGCAGGGAAAATGCGAGCTTTCTCCACTTTGCTAAAACTCAAGGACCACGACAAGTTTGCATGGGGTTCCGAGCACGACGACGCCTTCACCCAAATCAAAGTAGCCCTAACTGCCCCGCCTGTTCTTGGACCGCCCCGCCATGGGAAACCTCTTAAGTTGTACATATCTGCGGCCGAAGAATCCATCGGCTGCCTTCTAGCACAAGACAACGATGCCGGCCGCGAGCAAGCCATTTTTTATCTCAGCCGCCATCTCAATACCCCCGAGATCAATTACACGGCTGTTGAGAAACTCTGTTTAGCATTGTTCTTTGCTGCCTCCAAGCTTCGGCATTACATGCTTCCATCCGTCACTCAAGTCATTGCCCAGACCGATGTCATCCGTTACATGCTCACCCGGCCAATTGTCAAAGGGCGAATCGGGAAGTGGACCATGGCACTATCCGAGTTCAATTTACAGTATGTTCCTCAGAAGGCCGTCAAAGGCCAAGCTTTAGCTGACTTCCTGGCCCAACACCCGTCTCCATACGACTTTGGGGATAATGATCTCGAAATCGGCCTGGTGGAAGCACGGGACAATTTCTGGATAATGTATTTCGATGGTTCCAGCACTTCCTTTTCGGCTGGCGTAGGCATTGTCATTCAGTCTCCCGAGCACCATCGATGGTATTTTTCTTTCAAACTGGACTTTGACTGCACCAATAATCAAGCCGAATACGAAGCTCTTGTCATTGGCCTCGGCATCCTTCATGACTTGCGAGCACCCCGCGTCCTGGTTTTCGGCGACTCTGAACTTGTCATTAACCAGCTCAATGGCATTTTTCGTTGCATGAGTTGCACTCTAGCTCCTTATCACATGGTCGCTAGCTATTTGGCCGAGTCTTTTGACTGTATCACATTCGAGCACGTCTCTCGGGTCCATAATGTCGACGCCGATGAATTGGCCCAAATCGCCTCCGGCGCGCAACTCATGGGGGGCAAACGAGGACGAGCGGTACCAGTCGTACGACGCTCATACCCGGCCTTGGTTAACCAACAAGTTATTACCCAGGATCATGTGATCCGAACACGAGTAATGTCATTACCATCGCTACTGGATCGAGGAGACCCCGTCGAGATCTGCGCAGTAGAAGCATTACCAGGTCCAGATGATTGGAGAGGCGCAATCATGCGATACCTTGATAATCCTGATGGAAAACACGAACGTAAGACGAAGGTTCATGCCACGAACTATGTGTCATACCAAAACGCTCTATATAGGAAGAGCGAGGACGGCTTACTGTTGTTGTGTCTCGGCCCTAAAGAGGCCGCACTAGCAATGACCGAAGTCCATGAAGGAATATGCGGAGCCCATCAATCCGGCCGGAAGATGCGTTGGTTGCTTCGCCGACACGGGTATTTCTGGCCGAATATCTTAAAAGACTGCATTGAGTACGCACGGGGATGTGTACAGTGTCAGATTCACGGCCCTATACAAAGGGCCCCGGCCGAATTATTGCATTCAGTCACTAAACCATGGCCGTTTAGGGGATGGGCCATGGATGTCATCGGCAAAATTACACCATCATCCGGCTCGGCAAAGCATGCCTGGATACTCGTAGCAACGGATTACTTTACCAAATGGGTTGAAGCAAAATCATACGCCATATTGACATCCAAAGAATTGTGTGATTTTGTCGAGGAACATATCGTAACTCGATTCGGTGTGCCAGAAACAATCATAACAGATAACGGCACGATCTTCACATCTGGCCGATTCAAGGAATACACAATGAATCTCAAAATTCGTCTCGAGCAATCTTCGCCGTATTACCCACAAGCCAATGGGCAGGCAGAAGCAAGTAACAAAGTTTTGATAGGGATTCTTGAAAAAATGGTGAGGGAACGACCGGGTATGTGGCATTTAAAGTTACATGAAGCGCTGTGGGCCTACCGAACGTCACCAAGAACAGCCACAGGAACAACGCCGTATGCACTGACCTATGGGCATGATGCCATGTTACCAGTCGAATTAAGTGTCAATTCACTACGAATGATAGAAAACAGCAGTCTGTTCGGTGATGAGTATAGTCAAGCCATGAGACAGGAGTTGGAAGACCTGGAAGGTGTCCGTCTTGACGCTTACAATTTATTAGTAGCGCAGAAGAAAATCGCCGAACGAGCGTACAATCAGCGTGTCAAACAAAAAACGTTCGGCGAAGGAGATTTGGTTTGGCAGACGGTTTTACCAGTTGGACTAAAAGACCCAAGGTTCGGTAAGTGGTCGCCGAATTGGGAATGACCGTTTGTTGTTCATAAGGTTCTCGGCAAGGGGGCATATCATCTCAAAGATCGAGGTGGCTTAATGCATAAGTTGCCGATTAACGGAAAATTTTTGAAAAAATATTATCCGACCAACTGGGAAATGCGGGAGTAAACAAGTTTTTTTATATATATATAGAAAAAGGGGTTACAAAAAAGGTGAATTCACAATCATAAAAAACTAAGGAAGATAAGCCGTGAGGGCTGCCTTCAGCTCATACCACCTTCCCTCCCCCAAAGTAATCTCGGCTTCCCGCATCCTCATCTCTGACTTCATCCGCGCAACCCGCCGGGCGCCGGCCGCAAGCTCCGTCAGCCTAGCCTTGTTAGCCTCAAATGTCGCTTCAAGAGATGAAGCGACATCCGACCGTCTACGTTGAAGCTCCGCAATCTGGTTATCAAGGGCCACCAGCTCAAGTTTTTTGGCCTTGATAACTTCAAGCTCCGGCCGGGCAGCCTCTTGGGCAGCCTCGTCAGCCTTCAGAACGTCGCCAGAACGGAGGGCGTTTTCAAAAATTGGGAAGAAGTCTCGAGTCTTCTCCAAAACCGAAGACAACTGAGCAACGGTGGCGTTGTCCAGATGACCTTCGGAGGCAAGAGCATTCAAGCACTCCCCAATAGTGTCAAGGCCGTTGTTCTGTAGGACCTCCAAGGCTGACAGCGACAGAACATCGTGCAGCCGAGAGAAAGCCGGATGAACGGCAGCCTCGGCGGCAGATCTGGTTGGCGAGACAGAAGAGCCGGCTCCACCAGAGGCCGTATAAAACAGAACGTCAAGTTCGGCCTGCCAGGTAGGCTGAAAACAAAAACGTCAGAATTATTCGAGGTAAATGTCAAGGAATTCTAAAGAGTAGAGAACTCACAGTGGTTGGAGGGACCTCATGGGAAGGGATGGTGAAATTTGCGACCGAAGGGGAAACCACCGGTGCTGTCGGCGTTTTAGGCTCGACCGCGGCCTTCTTTCCTTTGTCAACCACAGGAGGATCGGCTAAGGGATTCTCGGCCGTTGGAGTAGAACTTGGAAGAAGTTCATCCTCGTCCTAAAAAGATACTCGGTTAGGACCAAGTGTGAAAGATTAATCAGAGGAAGAAAAAGTATATGCAAACCTCGTCACTTTCCAAGACGACCGTTGATGCCTTTGGATACTTCGGGGGAGATTTGGCGGCCAAAGGGGTCACCTGCTCCAATACAGGGCCGCCAGAGACTTTTTGGATTTTGGGGGACTCGACCCGCCGGACAGGTTCTGGTACGGCTTGAGAAGCAACAGACGCAGACGATGGCCGGGGTGCACCAATACGGATGCCTTTGGAAGCTTTGACCGGCGCCTCCCGGTCTCGCTTCCCCGCCGAAAGTTTTGGGAACTTTGCCGGGCGGGGAGATTTATCGGCCGCTTCAACCTCTTGACGCGACCGTTTGCCTGACGGTTTGGTTTTGGCTACGGCAGCCGTGACCATTTTAGGAAGAACAATGGTCTTCTTCTTCTTGGCCACGACCACCGTAGCAACATCTGCTGGCTGGGATGCTCGGCCACCTAGGAAAAGACAAATAGTTAGAGATCCTCGACGAAGGTAAAAAGGGTTTTTGAGACAAAATAAGAAATAAGTACCGAAGAGTTTGGCGACTATGTCATCGACCGACGCGCCGAAAAAATCGTTTGTGTACGCCTCCCACCAGTCACCAAAAGTGTCGGTGCAAAGGGCTTCAGGGATGGCCGGCTTCAGACGAAACCTCTTGCACCTTTCCTGGAAGTCCGTCTCGGCGACTTCAAGATCCTTCCCAGGGGAGCCGGAGAGGCGTCCTCGGCCAAGAAGGGAACGGGAAGAAAGGAGGGGGACCGGGGCACCTTGGACGAAGCCAAGTTGCCGGGCAGTAAAATGGGGATGGTAAACTTCCCAGCTGGCTCGGCGTGCCTCGCAACCGAGAGGAAGATCGCGTGATAACACGAACGATCCCCAATGTTGGCGCAAAGCAAGATCCGTCTCTTCATCCCAGGCCTCAGATGGAAGACAGATCGATTGGGGGTAGTTCCGACGACGACATATCAAAAACTCGTCATCAGACAGCTCGGCCAGGCCAAAGAAGAACTTGAAAATTTCTTCGGCCCGGTGGGGAGGTATGGGTCGAGTCGCCAGCTGAGGACCGAGCGACTCAGCCGGATGGAAGGATGGAAGGTCAGGCCGAAGTGAAGCGAAGTAGACCTGCAGCCAGAGTTGGAAAATCCAGAGGGGCCCACTCTGCTGGGGGTCAATAGTGGCCGCAGTCGTCTCGGCCAAACAGCGGAACAGGTGGGCGAGAACGGCCGGACTCAGGGCCAAGGACTTGCCGCTCGCCAGGGCTTCGGCCACTGGCAGGTTCTCCACCAAGCATTTGTTTGACTTGGGACAACAAATAAATTTGTTGTACCAGTAGAAGAGGAAAGCTTCATGTTCCCCCTTCCTAGCCACTTCTTCCCCATGGCCGGCGAAATGCCAGTAAAGGGTATTATAGTTAAAGAAATTCTTGAATCGCTTCTGAATTTCTTCCTTGGTGGAACTGGCGCCTTTCTTCTCCTCCTTCAAGGATTCGGTAGCCCGAACTTCAAGCCAGGCCTTCAGATCGAGTCTCTTCGGGTAGCCGGCGAGGGCAGCATTGATTGTAAGGCCAGAAAGGGAAGTCCCCAGGATGGCCGAAATGTCAAGGACGGTGGGGCCGGCCGGGCCAAAGGGTAGAACCATTGTGTTGGTGGCTGAGCACCAGAAGTTGAGGGCCGCCAGCAGCAGCTCTTTATCCATGGCAATTTCCACGGTGGAAAGCCAGATGGCATCATAAATGCCTAACTTCTTCCATTGAGCGCCATGGAACCCTGACATGCGCTCTACCCAGACTGGCCAGTTAGCCGGAGTTGAAGGCCAGGAGCCTTGGGGCTTGGCCGAATCCCACTTGGCCCAGTCAATCCCATGGAGCAGGGGGGCAAGGCAATGGTTCTTGCATAAGTCGATGATGGAGGAAGGGACGGTTGTTCTGAAGACCGGTCCAAGCATCTGGTGACTGACGCTCAGATCATTTTCAAAGCGCATAGCTTTGACGGAAACCTTGTCGAGAATATCCTTGCACTTCTCGCATTCGGTGGTAAGCTTGGAAGATAGGGATGCCATTGGAGAAGATTGAAAAGTTGCAGAAGGAATTGGGAATTAACGGGATTCTTTGAGCAATGAAGATACGGGAGAAGAAAATCAAGAAAAGCTTAAGAATTTTGGGAGCGTAAAAGGATCAGTGGAAAAATTCTGGGTACTTATAGGCATTTGGGTAAGAAGATAGAGCGTTTGATTTTTAAATTCGGATAAAATCAATCGGGAAAAGCGCCAAGATTTTCCGAACAGTTGAAGGAATCCAGGTGAAAAGACCGAACATCCCACGCGTACATTATGATGCACGATTGCGTATGGCGGCGAGTAATAGTGGAAAACGGTTCAGTAGCTGCGCATGCTGTCGATAGGGTTGCTGAGAGCATTAGGGTGTCACACGTGTCAAGGAACGTCAAGAGGCAGGAAAGGCAAGGGGCACCGATCGTTCTCAAGATCAACGGCTTCAGAGATAGAGGCGTTCCCGCTCCTTCAAGGCCGGGCTCGGTCATGACCAGCGACCTCAGGAGCGAGGGGGCAAATGTTTGGGCCCAAAATAGCACTTTGGGCCGAGGGAAGGTTTTCTCGGCCTAAAAGAGGGTTTACGTGGAACCCTAAGAACTAGGTAAGCCTAGGACGACAACTTTTCCTTAATTTGGGGTAAAAAACATGCCCTAAAACAAGGAAAAGAGAAAGCAAGAAAAGAGAAAGAAAATGGCTTCTTCACGTGACCCAACAAGAGAGGATTCAGATCCTATAAATACAGAAGCAATGGCAGCATGCAAGGGACATCAAACACAACACACAAATCTGCCCTGCGCAAATCCTCTCAACACCCTTGAGAATTTTTACTTTCTTTTTCGCCTTCACATCTTCAGTTTGGATAAACAGCACTGTGAAGGCAACCGGTAAACACCTTCAGTTTGGATAAACAGCACTGTTGCCGTAGAACCAGCCGTCCGTGAAGCACCTTCAGTTTGGATAAACAGCACTGCGACAAGGTCGATTGGTTATTTATCCTAGTCTCGGCCGACGAAGGAGTCTCGAATCCCCGTCGACAGAGGTCATCTCACCAGCCGGCCCGGCGAAGTGAGGTGTTGCTAATACCAAAGCTCGGTGCCTCGACGCCGAGTCGCTTTACGATTACGTACTCACAAGAGGATCTCATAACTCAACACCGAGACGGCCGAATCACGTCTGTGGCCGAGGCCTTCGTCAGTTTTGAGTACCTCTGCACTTATACTCTAGTGTCGATTCGGCGTGGTCTCACCTTCATCAATACGGTGACCGTGGCCGAATTGGACGACCACAATTTGTGAATTTTGTAATTGGCAGCCTTGTCTTCAGGCTCTAGAACCTAAAGGCCGAGACACGTTCCTTTCTCGGCCACAATCGCAAGATACAGAAGTTGGCCGCGCGCATCCATACCACATCAAGACAATTTACTTCTCGGCCGAAGCTCGGCCGACGAGTTGGCACGCCCCGCACACATTTGAAGGACAACAGTTAGACTACTATTCACTCGGCCTGCGCGCCACGTAGGCTAAGTAATATTTGTAGCCAACAGTAGTGTATCACTCCGTATTATGGACATACTACAAAATTTGATTGAGGGTGATACAGGAGTGACTAAATTTTTATTTTATTTTGTATATTACATAATATGACAGTTGATAGTTTGACTCTTTCATTAGAACATTAAAAAAGAGTACAAGCATCAAACACTACCTCATGTGGTGTATAACAAATAATCTAAATACTTGGTATTTCTAACGTTTTTCCGTGATAATAATGCTTCTTAAGTTTGGAGTAAATAATTCATCCATCTCAACTGCCAATACTGCTCACCAACTCAAAGCAGGCACTTTTATGCCTTTTGCACCATAATAAGCTCCTGTTTTTTTAAAACTAATTTCCAAGCAAAATATTAACAAATGTTAAACTCTTAACTTATATTAAGGGCAACAAAAACTTTTATTTACGTACCTAATAATAAGTAGTTATGTATTTATGTGACTTAAAAACAGATGAAATGGGTAGGTAATATAATAATATTCATACCTTTCGGCTGTATGAAATGCCGGATAAATGGATAACGGTATAAACTAATATTTATCAATCCTCTTTCCATTGGAGTATTTAAAAGAAGAGCAACTTACTTATAACGCGTTTATAACCATCGTGACATTTTGATCTAAGGTACGTTAGAGAAATCAAAATTTTAAACTAAAGTTTGTAAATAAAATAATGTGGTTGTTGATAATTGGATTATTACTTAGAACTCGTTTATAAGTGTTTTAAAATAGCTAAAAGCGCAAAGTAGAATATCCCCTTTGCGGTTAGACATGGTGAACACTAAAGCTTGTCTCATTACACACAGTGCGTGTCATACCTATTGGGTATAAACCCTTAGCGCAAACACTAAGCAAATAATTTACTTTTTTTCGCTAAACCAACATGACATTCCATTGATTGAAGCCCGATTTCCACCTAGAATAGTAAGCCGCTTTGGAGGCCCTTTCCTCTATCGGGGGCTTTTACGATATGGTAATGGGCGACATTGTTGTGTTTAGTAAAAATGTAAATAAATATTATAAAAATATTTAAATGTTTCTGAAAGAAGTGCGTAACTATTTTTTTTGCAATAATTTAAAAACTTTTTCTCTAATAGCATTTTTAATTATTTAAAAACAATTTCAAATGAACTTTTAAGTAAAGTACTCATTTACTATTTATGATAGATTATTTAATTTACAAATTTAGGTTAAAAATTTGGGCTGCGGAATATTATCCTTCGATCTATGTGAGCTCTACTGTGGAAGGAAAACAAACATGAGAAGGATTTATAGGGAAAAGCACATTAGAAACAGGAAAAAGAAGTTGTTTCGCTTTGTGGAAAGTGAAGTATTATCTAATCACTTCTTGCCAAAACACAACTGGAGATTTTACCAGTACAGCGTAAATCAAACAAATCATGACAAATAAAGCTTCCACGTAATCCCTAATTTGGCCAGAGTAAGCAGTGATAAAACAAAGCACTTGCTGAAGTTGCTTTTTCAACAAGTGCTTGTACACAAGACACGTTTTCAATGTCCAATCAAATATAATTTCCTATTAAGAGATATTTACCTGCAATCGAAAGTATGGTCACACGAGTTTACATGTCATATCGTAGTGAGCGTTGTAGCCTTATGAAGCTATATTTCTAATGACGAAAGAAAATATATCGTCATACAAGCATGAGCGAATGTACATGGGAATTAAGGTGATTCTAGAATTACTTTGAGTAAAAAAAAAAAAAGGATTTAACTTTGTTGGCTCACATTTAATTTCGGTTAGACACGTCTTTGAGTTTAATTTAAAAAATTAAAACTTAGAAATTTGTCCACTCAGAATTGGGTATAAGCAGCAACTGCTGCTGAATTTGCAGCAACCAAGTCCAGTTCAAAAAAATATACATGTGAAGGTTTTCCGAGACTCTTCGAATGCCTGGTATGAGTTTTTTTTTGTGTTCATCAAGTGTCTGATGTAATGTCTGCTACGCATATCTTGACTAATTGCATCGACAATTTTTGACTAATTCTCTTAATATCACTTATCAAATTGCTTCGGCATACGTCGATATTTGTTGACACGTGTGCAACATAATTTGGCTAACGACAACAAGCATAACAAGTGTTCGACGAAATGAACGATGTTTATATCTAAAAAAATTTGACATTTAACACTGAAATCCAAAAGTTCATATTCTAGATCTGCCATTGTGCACAAGTATAGAATCGGCCGTGTGATCGGCTTACTTTGTGAAACAATAGTTTATATTACCGATTGTGGTGTTATTAGGCCAGAAATCTGATTAAAATAAGTTTATAATTAATTATATTACGAAGTTAAGAGAACGTCAGCATTTATCCAGAAGAAAAAAAGAAAAAAACTTTTCTGTGTTTTCTTTTCTTCCCAGGAAGTTTAATTTCAATATTTGATTGACTTAGAAATGGTTGAGAATAAATTTTTTTTCCAAGATCATTAAAATATGTTAATATTTTATTAATCCGAAAGAAGAATAAACCAGCTAAGCGCATGCATAAGAAATAAGGCCAGCAGAGACCAAGTCCTGCAAAATCATAATGTTTGGCAGCCACTGAAGCCGTATGGCATAAATCATGCTGTTTCCCCTCAGCTGCCCCAACTTCCGTATTTTCTCCTTTTATTTCCTACTTTAATTTTTAAATTTATTTTGTATTGTTTCATATAAGAAAAGTTTAAAATAAAATATAAATCCTCATGATCCGGGAGCTAATACGACCTCCAGTAAGCCGAAAAAATGAGTGAGATACTAATATATCGAAGAAAGCGCTATTCGTTCTGCTCTGAAATTAATCGGTCCCCACCAAGCCATCAAGCATCACAAAACAAAAATTGATAAAATCAAGTGGTTAATATGATCACAGACAGGTTCGACGACGATTGTGTATGGCCAACCAAATGGGGAAGGCAGCATGTGACCAGATGTGTGTCAATCCTTTGTATAGTAGAATCTTGAAAGCCACCTTCTCTTTTTATCTCTTTATTATGTCCCAGTTCTTTTAGAATTTAGACCCTTTTGTTTTGTGCTCTCAATTATTATTGAAGTACACTTAGCAGTATATTACACTGACGGGTTCGTCGAGTTGGTTTAAATAACGAGATGAATTTTTAAGAGCTTGCGAAACCTCTTCTTATTTATTTTTAATTTTTTTTTATGACTACTCTGGTGTTGATAGAGTTAGACTAGTTGTTCCTTAGTTTTTTTTTTCTTTTTCTTCCATGCTGCAAAAAATTGGCATGCATTTAGCAATATATTAAACTATACTTGTGTAACTTTTTGGTTTTATTGGGGCGGTATTTTTATAGTGGAAAATTTGAACTCAAATGTATATAGATGGATTCAAATAGGGGCCCCAATTCAAATTGGTTATGTCTCGCCTCTACCTGTAGGTGTGGACACAAGGCATTGTATTCAGATGACCAAGGGCGGATCCACAAGGGGTTAATGTGAGTCAGTTGACCTCATAGACGCCGAAAAAATGGTTAGGGAGAATCTCAAATGACCTTGTGATCGTCTCGGATGGCCATCCAAGCGGACCCTAGTGTATCGATAATTTAAGGGAAAAAAAATATGTTCATGTCTAAACTCCAGAGTAAAAATAATGGATCTCACGCTGTCGAGGATACAACGAATTTTATCCATGCACTAGAGATCTGTGTCAATGAACGTTCCTACATATCTCATCAAACTTCGATTTTCTGTCAGTCAGAAAAAACTGTCTCAGTTTTCTGTGGAAACAAAGCCTAAGTACTTGATATTTGGTAAGAACATATTTGAAAAGACTGGTGCTTATTTTTCTTACCGAAACAAACTAATTATGCAGGAAAATAGATACAACATGCTTCCTCTGTAGTTGGTATTGGTGCAGAATTTATTTGTACTCTGTTACACCTATTTATAGGCATGAAACTAAAACCCAAGATACAAAGAGTCAAGAGAATAAGTGAAGAAATGTGTCAACTCATACAAAGAGTCAAGAGAATAAGTGAAGAAATGTGTCAACTCTACTTACCACAGTTGCTATCATGGCTTACACACACACACACACATTTATGAATCTACGATCAAAGAAATTGACAAACATAGTGTTACTAAAAACACTGAAATTTAATGATACATAAACAACAACAACAACAACAACAACAAAGTTTTACCCTATTAAGTAAGATCGGCTACATGAATTCTTGAATGCTACTGCGCTCGGGTTTTCATCAAGTCTTTTGTTAGCTCTAAATACTTCATGTTTTTTCTTAGAGTCTCCTTCCAAGTGTTCCTCTACCACTTGAAGCTCGAGCCTCTGTCTTCTAATCGCATTTTTTAACTGGAGTATTCTTAAGTCTTCGGTTCACATGTTCAAACCATTTTAAATGATTTAAATTGAATGATGCATGAGAAAAGAATATATCAAATAGAGATTGAAAAGCTGATATCATGAGAGAGAGAGAGAGAGAGAGAGAGAGAGAGAGAGAGAGAGAGAGAGAGAGAGAGAGAGAGAGAGAGAGTAAAGATGAGATGAAGAGTTTAGGTGGGGTGTGTTATCATTGAGTTGGAACAAATACATGGATTGCATGGGGGAGAATATATGTTTAACTTGGAAAACATATTAATGATGATATAATTAGTATATAATATAGGTAGAGAGTGATTAGGTTGTTGGGGTGTCTTGGCTGTTGAAAAGTGTAATCCATCTCATGTGTGGTTCACCACTCACCACTCTTAGTTGTTTATAGAAGATGAACCAATTTAGTTGGTAGAACTTCTTGCCTAGGATAATTTTCTTACACCCTGTGGAACCATCGACGTCTGATTGTATTTTTGTAAGAGCTGTCGAATATATATTACATGCGGCTACCTTTTTTTTAATAGGACTGTTAATTTTACTATGTTCTCATACATTCTATACAATAAGATTATTTAATCGTTAAATTTTGGTCATTATCGATCATGCGATGCATGTTTAGCATACTAGACAAATCTCAATGAAAATGGTGGCTGATGCGGAAGAATAAGGTATGAGCAGTAACCAATCACATAGAAACAGCCAACACAACACTACAGCTGCTCTCGACGGTGGATTGAGATCTTCTCCGGATCTAAAACACTCTTAAGTTTGCGAACCGGGTAATTCAAAACGTTCAAGAAAAACACTCTTAAGTTTGCGAACCGGGTAATTCAGAACGTTCAAGAAAGTGTGCGAGATGAGCTAGTAGTATGAGCTAATAAAAACCACATGATTTAAATTGAACAGTTAGTATTGTTCGATCTGCGAGTTCTGAAGAGTGAGATTCGGATAGAATCTCAATTCTTCATTGGCTTCAAAAATCTTCGCCCGGCAGTCTATCTCAGTCTTACATGTCCAGTCTCTCCCACGTGCAATATCACTGTTTTTCTGATTAGTGACATCAAAAGGGAGAAGAAAAAAAGCTGGGCGATCCGGAAATTGCATTTGGTATTTTGCTCCTTCTGGTGCAAACTTGAAGCCACTGAGTACCAGTTTTGGCTCCTTCTATGGACCACAATTTTAGGCCTAAGTTACGTTCTACGCCACCATTCAAGTCATAGTTAGTATCAAAACGAGCCACGAGCTTCGCATTTTTACGTCTCAGACATTTTGACATTCAACTAATTTACACTTTTTGACAAGTTATTTGGTGTTAACTAATGACGTGGAGTGATAGAACCACTCACAAAACATCGTCGGTGTGATTCTTGTGGCACTGCTGGTGGTCTTGCTCCTACAAACGAGCCGTTAATGGTTGACTAGATTATCAACCTGCAAGGGTGTAAATGGGACAAATGTTGCAAAAGTTGAGGTGCAATGTGAAAAATTATAACCTCATGACTCATTTAGAAATTCATTCCTAACCTCAATGATGTGAAGTGCCTTTAGTTTAAATTTTACTATTTAATTTTCAACCGTTAAATTCGTAGTCAAGAATTCAATACCAAAGATTTAACGGTATAAAATCATCGTGTATAAAATACACTGAAATATACTAGAAACTCTCCAAAAAATAGTTTCTATTGGATAAAACATTCGAAGAATCGGGAGAACCGCCCTTGCCAGTGCCAATATGGGTCACTCAGAAATGTCAGAGGCCCACTGACTTGGAACGTCAGTGGATAAACAAAGGCCCACAGGCCCACTTAAACTTCATGGACATTTATGGATTCCTTCAGTCCCAACTCCCAATGATAGAGGAGTGCTCCTTCACTAGGCCCACAGTATAATAGTTTCTTTCTCTTTTCGGAAAATTGCATAATGTTAAATTACATCACCGCAAGTATTTACTAACAAAAATATTAAATACACATCTTTCTTTATTATTTTTATCTGTTGTTTTCGTATGATTTATTCATTTTATCAAAAAAATTAAAAAATTGCGCAACAAATGACCTCTTTGGAAATAGTAGACAAATTATCTTTTAAGATTTTATTTTGTAAACCAAAATATGTGATAGTTGACAAGTGAATTTCATTTTAGTGATTTAAAGAAAAAAAATTAACTATTAAACATCACATCACGTGGTTGATAATATGATCTCTAAACATCATTCGGAATGAGTCCCACTCTGAATCTGTGTTTGGAGTCCGCAAACCAAGAGATTTGGACCATTCAAGAGAGAAAAAGATATCTATGTAGTTTTAAGTTTTTGAATTTTTGAGGTAGGCCAACGAGATGAGCTAATGAGAGAATCCAGAAACAAGCTCTGAATAAAAATCTATAGTAAATTTTAATTTAATAGAGACTGTAAAATTAAAATTGAATAATCTAAATCTCTCAATCGGCGAGGCAGAACACAGAAATCGAAAGTAGATCTCAATCCAACACCACCCCAGCTCTTTTGTCCCTATAATGCGTATTTTTGATTAAAAATATCAAATAAGTGAAAGTCAATTGTATTTATATTTCCCAAATCATAACGAAGTTATGGGAGCTATGAGCTGAAGGGTCAAGCTATCGACTGTTCAACTGTACTTACAATGCCGACTAGACTGTAATTTTCAAAAATCAGCATCAAACAAACCAATCAGTGTTTTTCGTTCCTTTGCGAATAGATTTGGATGAGGCAAACAACAGATAGATTCATTTGTGCGGTTCATCGGTTTCCACGATTCCCAACAAGGCAACGTAGACCCCCACCATTTTTGGAGGCAACCAAAACCTCCCTCTGCAGCAAACCCCTGCAAAACCCCCACTGAAATTTGAGCTTAAACCCATTAATCCTTTCGTCTCCTCCGTCTGATCGAATCGTTCGAGCAGTTTGATTCGATCCAATGTCGTCCATATCGTCGAAATTTGCTCTCAAGGATTTCAAGCTGAGAACATGCGATGCTCTCTGCAGGCCAGCTAGGAGGCTGCAGTCCCATCTGGGTACGTTGGATATCATATTTCGTTTATTTTTGTTTCTGGATTGTGTTTTTTTGCGGAATTTGGCAATTGGGTTCTGGTTGTTTTGATGATTTATCTGTAAAGTTTTGTGCTTTGGGACTTCAAAGTTGCTGACAAGAAATTTGGGATAAGCTCGTTTTGATGTTTTATCTATAAATTTTTGTGCTTTGAGACTTTGATTTGCTCGTTTTCGGGTTCCTGAATTGTGGGGAGTTTGACATTTATTTATGCCCCTCCGTTCCTAGCATTTATTTTTCTAACATTGATTGGTGTTTCAGACTTAAGAGGTGAACTTTCTGTGCCTGAGAATGTAAGGTGCTGTGCGATCCAAAGCAAGACATGGAGTCCCATCGTTGCGAAACCTTCCTCTTCGATAATTCAAACATCAAGGTGTGTTTTATGTTTCTTGTTACCTTTGTTTGATGAGAGAAATGAGCATATATGTTAGTATATCAATGTGATCATGCACAAGAGTTACTGCTTAATGCTGGTGGTAACAATAGTGGTCTCGTAGTTCAATTTTGTAAAAGGCAATCGGAATAAGCGTGTTTAGTCTTGGAGGAGAATGTGGAATATACACCAGTTGGATGATGTAGGACAATAACGGTCTCAACCATTTCCGGTCTAGGCTGTCCTAACTTTAGCCAACTATTTGTAAAGATGATTACCGTTTTCATGCACTTCCTGGTTATGAATACCCGAGTCTACATTCATCAGCTTGTTGACAACTATATGTAGGAACTCCAGAGTTTTCTGCAAGGCTGCAACAAATTTATCTGGAGATCTTCCTAGTGGTACTCCTAGTGGGATGAACCTGTACGAGAAAATAATCGAAACTTTGACGACTCTATTTCCTGTGTGGGTAGGTGTTACATTTTATTTAACCAGATTCTCGTCTTTGGTACTTCTTAATTGCTTAGTTCTGTGTATATTTAAAATAAAGCTTTCTCAAGAACACTTGCAACTTTTAAATCTACTTCCGTGGACAGGTCATATTGGGCACCATCCTTGGGATCTACAAGCCAGCTGCGGTAATCTCTCTGTCTGCTACTTCATTGTGTGGCATATCAACTAGTGTATAACTAGCTTGTTTATGAGGTTTCCACAGGTAACTTGGTTGCAGACAGACCTTTTCACGCTTGGCCTCGGTTTCCTTATGCTTTCTATGGGGTTGACATTGACCTTTGAGGACTTTAGACGATGTTTGCGTAATCCTTGGACAGTGAGTAACATCCACTCACATTTAAATCGCGGACAGTATCTGAAACAGAATAATCCAATTTTTAAATTATAATTAATTTTTATGTTGCAGGTGGGTGTAGGTTTTCTTGCACAGTACATGATCAAACCCTTCCTAGGTTTTGTTATTGCCCTGGTAATTCTTCGTCAAAATTTTTGTTGTCTGTCATGTAATTTACTATCATGTTTTACAGTTGTAACTAAATATTTACTCAATTCAGACTTTAGTGAAAAAATCTCATGTTTACCACCAATGTTTGAAGATCTTCTCTTCTATTACAAAGAAGGGGAATGTTGACTGGATTAAGTTGTATGGATTACATATTTTGGATTCTATATTGATGAACAGCTTGCGAGTGTTTAGATGCAGATGTAACGTTGATGAAATATATGTGTTATCTAATATTCATTTTGATTTTCAGACTCTCAAACTTTCTGCACCTATTGCGACTGGTCTTATCTTGGTCTCGTGCTGTCCTGGTGGTCAGGCGTCAAATGTTGCAACTTATATCTCTAAGGGAAACGTAGCGCTTTCTGTTCTCATGACAACGTAAGTTACATGCCCTCAAATGTTTTTGTTTGTTTTGGCAGGTCCTGGATATGTTTGCAGTATTTACTAACTTTTTCTTAACTTATACTGCTACTGAAGTATGATAAAACCAGACTTGACAGTCTTTAATTTATCGTAATGTCACATATTGAAGCAACGATTATTTTGTGGTCTTTCTGTAGGTGTTCAACAATAGGAGCTATTATTATGACACCACTTCTTACAAAGCTTCTTGCTGGCCAGCTTGTTCCAGTTGATGCTGCGGTAAGTTGAAACATGGTTAACAAACTTCGTTGATAAGTTATGTAATACTTGGAACTTCTGCAGTTGGTTATGTAATACTTGGAACTTCTGCAGTTGATAAGTAATACTTGCTGGCCAGCACTTCCAAGAGTAATTAAAGAAATTTTAAAGATAAAATATAAAGATACGGAATAGTCTGTTTACGCTGAGATTTTCTCCCCGCCATCTTTGCAGGGCCTGGCTCTCAGCACTTTCCAGGTTGTTTTAATGCCAACAATTGTAGGAGGTAAATAGAAGGTTTTTACAGTTATCCTTGGAATTTGAAATCTTTCTACAAATCATAGCTTATTTCCAATATCTGGACATAAATTTATAATCAACCCTCTCCCCCCCGCTTTCCATGACAGTATTGGCAAATGAGTTCTTCCCCAAATTCACTTCAAAAATAGCCGCGGTGACACCTTTAATTGGAGTAATGCTCACCACTCTACTCTGTGCCAGCCCGGTAAGTCGCAAACATATACTGCATTGACTTCCATATGGATACATTTTGTTTCTCCTCAGTAAATTCATAGTAGTTACATTACGAATCTAATAGGGTAACTTGTATTCGCATAATTGTTAAGATCGGGCAAGTTTCTGAAGTCTTGAAAACACAAGGAGCGCAACTGATACTCCCGGTGGCTATTCTGCACGGTGCTGCATTTGGTATTGGTTACTGGATTTCGAAATTATCATTTGGTGAATCTACATCTCGTACCATATCCATAGAGTGTGGGATGCAGGTAAACATCTTCTCATTTAGTATTTTCTTACTGATTCTCGCGCGGTGTTTGTCAAGTTGAACGAGTTCAAACAATTAAGTACCCTCTAATCACTGTCTCAATATTTCATTCGCAGAGCTCAGCACTTGGATTTTTACTTGCTCAAAAACATTTTACAAACCCTCTTGTTGCTGTCCCTTCTGCTGTCAGCGTTGTTTGCATGGCGGTAAGATTCTCTTAAACTCTCTTAATTTCCTTCTTAACCACCCTTTTGAGTTAATTAATTATGGGAGTTCTTCAAAATAACGTTATTTGCTATCATCGTACATTGTCCCTCCGAACAGCTTGGTGGGAGTGCTCTTGCTGTCTTCTGGAGAAACAGACCAATTCCAATCGACGACAAGGATGATTTCAAGGAATGAGAAACTTGGCCTCCCTTTTGTCTGGGTATTTTTTTACTTAAAAATTACTTGTTAGAGATGGTTTAACTTTTTATTACCAAGTTACATGTGCATTAGACATCAGTTTTATGTCAAGTTTTATTAGTGTTAAAGCTAATAACATGGGGTTTGTCGCTCAAGTTGTTAACCGTTTACCATTGTGTTGAGATCTTATGTTCAAATTTTGACTCTTCTTCTATCAAGAAAAGGGCTTTACATGCACATTGGAGGATGTGCTTGAATACAACCGTGTGATTTACGGCAGATTTTTGTACACAACTGGGTTTATAATTTATATATGCAATCAGTTTTGTGCGGTCAGGTTAAGTCATGTCAATATTTTATATTATTATTATTATTTTTTGTTTTATTATTTTTATAAAAAATTAATATAAAATGTTAACTTGGGTTAACCGTGACTTCAAAAATAAGAAGAGAATGAAAATGTATGAAAAATATGAAAGTAGAGAATCTGCCTCTCAGGACAAGATAGTGCAAGTTATCTGTGACCGCAATCAAATAATTTTACAACCTACAAAGTATTTGAACGCAAGACTTTTTAGAAAAAATTGAGAGGACAGGAGTTTCCCAACCACCTATCTTTTGACTTCTGTGACCTCTTTTCAGCAAATCTGCAAAAGCATGTCCAACTTTTTTGGCTCCTTTTCTCTGGCACCAACGAAGACAATTGGCAGTAAATATTATAAATTCTGATGTGATCGATGAACGCATACTTTTTACCGACCACGAGGATCACTCCTAACTTATTCTCATCTTTTGACCTATTTGTGTTACTACTCCGATTGAATCAAAGAAAACTCGAAGTATGAACGGTTTGATCAGCTAGTTAGTTAAGTATTTGAGCAAGATTATAGAACAAGGATCCTCGCCGGATCCATTCTCTACGAATTTCATAATCGTGTTTGTTCATCGTATATCGTACGATCAGTTTTCATTAGGTATTATTTATATTTAAATTTTAAATGATTTCTAACCGCACGATATACGATAAACAAATACAATTGCAGGATTCCTGTAATTCCTAGAGAATGGATCCGGCGAGAATCCTTGTTCAAGATTATATGTATTGAAAATTATACTTATATAGTCGGATGACATTTATATATGGAACAAGTTGTTCCCTTGTTAGCGTGCTGATTGGTTAAGTACCCTTTGAAGTAAAAATAACATTAAAAGTAGGCCTGGCAATTTCTGACACGACCCGATAACACGACACGACACGAAATTAACAGGTGTTCGGGTCGACACGATAACGAATCGGGTCGTTATCGGGTAACCCGATAGTACCTGTTAAGATAACGGGTAAATTCGGGTATACACGTGGGTAACACGATACACGATAAGCAGAATATTAATTTCATAATTTTATAACCCTAAAAAAATACTAGTATAATTATATATATTAATTTAACAATTTTATACCCCTAAAAACTATAATAAATTAATTAATATATATTAAATTAATTTAATTAACTATAATAAATAAATCAAAAAATTTTAACTATAATAATTATAATTATAATAATTATACCCCAAAATATTAATCATCTATAATAATTATATATATATATATATATTAAATTTTATAAAACTATAATAATTATTCATTAATAATATGCATGAATCGATGAGCAATGCATGATGCATCCAATATTCCAATCCAAGTCCAACCATCGGACAGACAATCCATTCATTTTGATTCCATTTAAACTTTAAAGTGCCGCCCTTTTTGAAGAAAAAGGTTTTTGAAGAAAAATGGAGGGAAAATGAAAATGATAAAACAAGTTGAAAATGAAATAAAAAGGAGAGGGAATTATGAAAAGATGGGTAGGCTACTGGAGGGAAAAGTGAAAATTATAAGAAAAGTTGAAAAGAAAACAAAAAAGAGAGGGAAAAATGAAAATTAATAAAAGTGGTGATAATTTTGTTTTTTTTTTTAAGTTACTAACTTTTTATCACACATATATCATATCCCACTATTTTTATAATGATTAACACGTGTTAATATAATTATACGTACAAAATAAATGGATTTAAATCTACTTAATAATTATATATATATACACACACACACACATACATCACTAACACATAATACACACTATTGATTCATTGAAACTCGATGGGATACGAATTCTCCAAAACTAATTTCAACGATCGCAACCGTCAAACTTTTATGTATATGCTTCGAGATCACATCAGTAAAAAATCACAAAAAACAAACATTCAGAGATCAAGTAACGGGACAAAGCTTTTCGACGGTTATAAACGAAAAATCACGATTTAACGGTTATTTTAACTCTGATTTTGATGATTTTTTACAGATACACTCCTTGATCCTATATGAATACAATGAATGAATTCGATTTTCAATTTAAAATATTTATATAAGTGGATACCCCAAAATCTTATGTTATACTTAATGAAAGTATAAATAAACTCTAAGTGTTAGTGAATCTATCGTTTTAATGGGATAAGAATTCTCCAAAACTAATTTCAACGATCGCAACCGTCAAACTTGTATGTATATGCTTCGAGATCACATTAGCAAAAAATCACAAAAATCAAACATTCAGAGATCAAGTAACGGGCCAATGCTTTTCGACGGTTATAAACTAAAAATCACGATTTAACGGTTATTTTAACTCTGATTTTGATGATTTTTTACAGATACACTCCTTGATCCTATATGAATATAATGAATGAATTCGATCTTCAATTTAAAATATTTATACAAGTGGATACCCCAAAATCTTATGTTATACTTAATGAAAGTATAAATAAACTCTAAGTGTTAGTGAATCTATCGTTTTAATGGGATACGAATTCTCCAAAACTAATTTCAACGATCGCAACCGTCAAACTTGTATGTATATGCTTCGAGATCACATCACCAAAAAATCACAAAAAATAAACATTCAGAGATCAAGTAACGGGCCAAAGTTTTTCGACGGTTATAAACGAAAAATCACGATTTAACGGTTATTTTAACTATGATTTTGATGATTTTTTTCAGATACACTCCTTGATCCTATATGAATACAATTAATGAATTCGATCTTCAATTTAAAATATTTATACAAGTGGATACCCCAAAATCTTATGTTATACTTAATGAAAGTATAAATAAACTCTAAGTGTTAGTGAATCTATCGTTTTAATGGGATAAGAATTCTCCAAAACTAATTTCAACGATCGCAACCGTCAAACTTGTATGTATATGCTTCGAGATCACATCACCAAAAAATCACAAAAATCAAACATTCAGAGATCAAGTAACGGGCCAATGCTTTTCGACGGTTATAAACTAAAAATCACGATTTAACGGTTATTTTAACTCTGATTTTGATGATTTTTTACAGCTACACTCCTTGATCCTATATGAATACAATTAATGAATTCGATCTTCAATTTAAAATATTTATACAAGTGGATACCCCAAAATCTTATGTTATACTTAATGAAAGTATAAATAAACTCTAAGTGTTAGTGAATCTATCGTTTTAATGGGATAAGAATTCTCCAAAACTAATTTCAACGATCGCAACCGTCAAACTTGTATGTATATGCTTCGAGATCACATCACCAAAAAATCACAAAAATCAAACATTCAGAGATCAAGTAACGGGCCAATGCTTTTCGACGGTTATAAACTAAAAATCACGATTTAACGGTTATTTTAACTCTGATTTTGTTGATTTTTTACAGATACACTCCTTGATCCTATATGAATATAATGAATGAATTCGATCTTCAATTTAAAATATTTATACAAGTGGATACCCCAAAATCTTATGTTATACTTAATGAAAGTATAAATAAACTCTAAGTGTTAGTGAATCTATCGTTTTAATGGGATACGAATTCTCCAAAACTAATTTCAACGATCGCAACCGTCAAACTTGTATGTATATGCTTCGAGATCACATCAACAAAAAATCACAAAAAATAAACATTCAGAGATCAAGTAACGGGCCAAAGTTTTTCGACGGTTATAAACGAAAAATCACGATTTAACGGTTATTTTAACTATGATTTTGATGATTTTTTTCAGATACACTCCTTGATCCTATATGAATACAATTAATGAATTCGATCTTCAATTTAAAATATTTATACAAGTGAATACCCCAAAATCTTATGTTATACTTAATGAAAGTATAAATAAACTCTAAGTGTTAGTGAATCTATCGTTTTAATGGGATAAGAATTCTCCAAAACTAATTTCAACGATCGCAACCGTCAAACTTGTATGTATATGCTTCAAGATCACATCAGTAAAAAATCACAAAAATCAAACATTCAGAGATCAAGTAACGGGCCAATGCTTTTCGACGGTTATAAACTAAAAATCACGATTTAACGGTTATTTTAACTCTAATTTTGATGATTTTTTACAGCTACACTCCTTGATCCTATATGAATACAGTGAATGAATTCGATCTTCAATTTAAAATATTTATACAAGTGGATACCCCAAAATCTTATGTTATACTTAATGAAAGTATAAATAAACTCTAAGTGTTAGTGAATCTATCGTTTTAATGGGATAAGAATTCTCCAAAACTAATTTCAACGATCGCAACCGTCAAACTTGTATGTATATGCTTCGAGATCACATCACCAAAAAATCACAAAAATCAAACATTCAGAGATCAAGTAACGGGCCAATGCTTTTCGACGGTTATAAACTAAAAATCACGATTTAACGGTTATTTTAACTCTGATTTTGATGATTTTTTTACAGCTACACTCCTTGATCCTGTATGAATACAATGAATGAATTCGATCTTCAATTTAAAATATTTATACAAGTGGATACCACAAAATCTTATGTTATACTTAATGAAAGTATAAATAAACTCTAAGTGTTAGTGAATCTATCGTTTTAATGGGATACAAATTCTCCAAAACTAATTTCAACGATCGCAACCGTCAAACTTGTATGTATATGCTTCGAGATCACATCACCAAAAAATCACAAAAAACAAACATTCAGAGATGAAGTAACGGGCCAAAGTTTTTCGACGGTTATAAACTAAAAATCACGATTTAACGGTTATTTTAAATCCGATTTTGATGATTTTTTACAACTACACTCCTTGACTCTATATGAATACAATGAATGAATTCGATCTTCAATTTAAAATATTTACACCAGTGGATGTGGATAGTGGATATCACAAAATCTTATGTTATATACTTAATAAAAGTATGAATCAACTATAATAATTATATATATTAATTTAACAATTTTAAACCTCTAAAAAAACTATAATAATGATATATATTAAATTAAATTTTAAAAATTGATGACCATTGGATCGGCTGAGATTTAATCTCAGCCATCCATTTCATAATTATATATATATATATATATATATATATATTTATTAAATTTTAAAAATTGATAACCTTTGGATTGGCTGAGATTTAATCTCAACCGTGTATTATTCATCTTCTCTCTCATAATCTCATTTACTCTCAGACAAGTCAGAGACTCAGATAGACTCACTCTCTCTCTCTCTCTCGAATCTCGATCGACTTCTTCGTCGTCACTCACCCAAAAATAAATATTATATATATATATATATATATATATATTTTAATTATAAGAGAATTATTTCAACCATTGATTGTTTTAGATTTAATGCCGTTCATTTATTTTTAGGTTAGATGAGAATGAGATCCTATTTCGTTCACTTCCGTTCCCATTTCATTTTCATTTTCACTTCCCCTTCCATTTCGTTCATTGAGGTTTAAACTTTTGAGAAAGACTTAGAGTTAGAACCTTGAAAACAAAAACTCTTTCATTTTGCATATGCTTGCACATTTAATATTTGTAATAAATTAGTAGTGTATGTATTATTTTTTTATTAGGTTCTTATTTTCGAGTGTAGATATAGTACTTAAATGACAAATGTTTTAATGTTTTGAAGTAATATATAATAATATATGTGGTATGTGCAAATTTTAAAAAATATATATATTTTTCTTAACGGGTCATAATGGGTCATAACGGGTCGGGTCACTTTACCTGTTGGGTAAAGTGACACGACCTGTTAAGGACCCGTTAAGATAACGGGTGTGACACGACACGACCCGTTAAGATAACAGGTGTTACACGAAAACGACACGAACACGACAGACACGACACGTTTGCCAGACCTAATTAAAAGGCACTTGCTAGGTTTGCCCTATCTCTTTAATGCAAAGACAATGAGAAGTAAAATGCGTTACATCAAAATAAATTACATAAGATTAAAAAAAAATTGAATTATAGAAGACCATTAAATTTATTTGATGTGGAAATCATGGTTTAAATTATATAAACATGGATGTGTTGCTTGCCAACCAAGTTATTAAACATTTTAAAAATACATAAATTAAAGGCCAACATGTTTCTGCACCGATTATAATTTTTTTTTTTAATGCAGTTTTGATAGTACATAAGGAGAAAATATTAATTGTGACGAGAACATGAGTGGTATATTACGTGTTTTTATGTAAATAGTGAGAAATTTTATTGTTTTAACATACATATACTACCATTTGTATAATACTAAGTGGTGTATTATCTCGTGTGCCAATCACACTGATAAATCTCTCGTGCATAAAACGGCAACACACTTTTGTACATAAATTCAACTGCCCATAAAAATTAAAAAAATGAGTTGGTGGCTTTAAAAAGTTCATTCGTAGGAGTTCCAACTCGGGTTTTTTTTTTTGAAGAAGAATCTAACTCGGGTTTTCGGTCCAAAAACTTTTGTGCGTTTTTTTTATTAAAAATAAAATAGAAAGTTTTTTTTTAATTAAAATGATCTTTGAAATTGATATAATTTTTAATTTTGGTCCGTGAGATTTAAAATTAATAGAACTGGTTTATGAGTTTGCCTTAATCATTTTGGTCATTCTGTAAAAAAATATACGTTAAATAAGTGTAAAATGACCAAAATATCTTCAATTTTGTCAAATTATTTAGGTCCATTATTTATTAAAGGTGTTGTTTCATTTTGATTCAGGGACCATTTCAGCAAAAATGCCTAATGGTAATTATTATTTTAGTATTGACTTAATAAGGGGATTACCGTCTTCCTTCTACTGTCTTTTATAAAGAGTGAGAAAGATAAAATATATTTTGACAAAAAAGAAGAAGAGAAAGATAGAATATAAAAAAGAGACAACAAACAAACTCTCATTTGCTTCCGCAGAACCAAAAAAGACAGAGCCTCCGACATTCTACTTCATCATCATCTGCTAAGTGTCCCAAGTTTCGGATTTTCCTGCAAATTAAACTTGCTGCGAGTATCTTAGTCATGTCTCAGAGCCAGACCAATTGGGAAGCTGATAAAATGTTAGTAATTTTGCACTGTAAAATTTTCTTTTCTCCTAACGTTATTTTGGTCGAAATTTTTCTGGGGTTTTTCGTGTTCTTACTGCCATGGCAGCAACTTGGACTCTGGGGGTTTTTGGTTGTAGGGCTTTGGTGGGTACTATTGTTTTCTCATCTTTTTTTTTCTTTTCCAAATGGGTATTTTATGATGTTTTGCTTTTTGTCATTTGGGTTTGTTTCACTTATGTTGTTCGTTTTCTCGCGTAAATAACCATCCTTTCGTTTAAAGATTGAACCTTTGCTGCTTGGTTGTGGTAAATTTGTGTTTTTCATGTTTTGCTGACCTTAATCTGTATTGGGTTGTTTGATTTTTACATGTTTTTGCAAGCTATGTCGAGATATCCTCAATGTTTTTTTTTGTGTATGATAAGGTTGTGTTCTTGTTGTTGGTAACGCCCTGGCTGTCTGGCTCTCAGTTTTCTATTTTATCCTCATGCTCCGGAAAAAAAAAAGGAGAAAATAAGAAAGAAATTTAAATTTTCAGACTTGTATGGGGACATTGGGGATCCAAAAAGTTGTTTTTCTTACATTTTCTTAGCGGAAGTAAAGCAACATGTCTTTTGATGCTGTGGATTTTCTTAAAACAGCTTAAAATTTTGTTTCTCGTGTTTGATTCAGGTAGTTCTAGGAACTAAAGAATTCGTTTCAACAAAATTTGACATTAAAAAGGATAATTAGTGATAAGAATTTGAGTTTTCGGGGCTCGAAGATCTTCACTTTTAATAGTTCCATTCATTTTCTTGGCACTGGATCGGTGGATTAGCATCATGTGAGATGTTATGTTTCTGCATTTTGTACCTTCTGCCAATGTTATTTTCTGCAAATTCTCAAGTGTTAAGAGTTTTTTTGGATTCATGACATGTGGAAACATTATAATGTGTTTGGATCTCAGGTTGGATGTGTATATCTATGATTACCTTATGAAGAGAAAATTACATGCTTCTGCAAAGGCATTTCAAGATGAAGGAAAAGTTTCTACGGATCCTGTAGGTGAGAATATATTTAAATCTGCCAAAGAAAAGAGATTCATTGTATATACGTGAATTTATATCTGAATTTAATTAAATTTCTTTGATTTTATGGTTGCTTCAGCTATTGATGCACCTGGTGGCTTTCTTTTCGAATGGTGGTCTGTCTTTTGGGATATATTCATTGCTAGGACGAATGAGAAGCACTCAGAAACAGCTGCATCTTACATTGAGGTGTGGACTTAGATTTGACTTCATTCCTGGCTCTATTGTTTTTGCCGCCTTTGCAATATAGTTGGCATTTTTTGAATTTCTCCATTTTAAGTCATTTCCCTGTTTGTCTGGATGTGTTAGACTCAAGTGATAAAGGCGAGGGAGCAGCAGCAGCAGAAGCCTCAGCAGCAAGATCAAATGCAAATACAGCAGCTTCTATTACAAAGGCATGCTCAGCAGCAACAGCAGCAGCGACAACAACAACAACAACAGCAGCAGCCGCAGCAGCCACAGCAGCAACAGCAACAGCAGCGTCGAGATGGGACCCAGCTTCATAATGGCACTGCCAATGATTCTCTTTTGAGGCAAAACCCTGCAACTGCAAATTCTATGGCAACAAAAATGTACGAGGAGAGATTAAAGCTTCCACCACAGAGAGATGCTATGGATGATGCAGCTATCAAGGTAATGAGTTTTGCCATATACTCCGAGAGACTTTCTGTCTATCTTATATTCGTTTAATCTAGTTACAAACTCACAATACATACACCATGCAGCAAAGGTTAGGCGATAATATGAGTCAGCTTTTGGACCCCAATCATGCGTCGATGATGAAAGCAGCCACAGCAGGTGGCCAGCCTCCTGGGTATTTCTCTTAAGATTCCACACTTATCATGACTCAGCTTTACGTTGTAACACATGTTCTTTGCATGCAATTGATACTTAGTATGAAAGTGGTTGAACTCCTTTACAGTCAAATGCTGCATGGTACACCTGGAGGTGTGTTGGGGAATCTTCAACAACCTCACAGTCGGAGTCAGCAACTTCCTGGTTCTTCACAGGTGATTATCATCAGTGATCTGTTTCCTCATCTTTTATCCCAACAATTTGATTTTCTTATTGTGGGTGTGTTTTCTATGATGAAACAGGACATAAAGAGTGAGGTGATGAACCCCAGAGCTGTTGCTCCAGAAGGATCATTGATTGGCGCTCACGGTACTGAATCTACTGATTGATATCATCAGTTAGGACTCATATTTAATGCAGAAAATGCAATTTCCATTTCAGTCTGTTGCATATGTCATAGTTTGTTTATGTGTAGAAATCATTACTCATATTTTTGTTTAATTCTTCTCTTACAAATGATTTGTGTTTTCATTTTAGGATCAAATCAAGGCAATAACAATTTGACTCTGAAAGGATGGCCTTTAACGGTAGGACTGAATATACCCTTCCACTCTATATGATTGTAATGTATCTTTTCTGTGTGTTTCTTTCAAATTAGATAAACAGTGGTTTTCTGATTGAGTTTCACCTTTTTAGGGATTTGATCGGCTTCGACCTGGGATTCTTCAGCAGCAAAATTCTTTGGTCCAGTCCCCCCAACCCTATAATCAACTTCTGCAACAGCAGCAACTTATGCTAGCACAACAAAATTTGGCTTCCCCATCTTCCAATGACTTGGACAATAGACGGATGAAAATGCTTCTCAACAATCGAAATATGGTTCTTGGGAAGGATGGTCAATTAAGTTCTGTCGATGTACCTAATGTTGGATCACCAGTGCAAGTTGGTTGCCCAGTCTTGCCTCGTGGAGATGCTGACATGCTAATGAAGGTATCATTTCTTCATCTACACTAGATTTTTTGAATAGCTTAACTGTTATTACTAGACGTCAACTTCATGCTTCCTATATATATTTGCGTATATAGCCAACTTATGAGTTACAGCAACAGCAGATGCAAAGCAGCAATCAACAGCAGCAACCATATTCGCAGCATCTGCTTTCAGGTCAGCATTCTCAGAATTCAAGCCAACACCTTCAGCAGCATGAAAAAATTATGGGTTCTGGCAGCATGGCGCCAGATGGTAGCATGCCTAACACCTTACAAGGGAATGATCAGGTTTTCTGTCACTGCCTATTGAATTCATGTTTTCTGTAGCTATGTCCTTTTTCTTATTATCTCTTTCTTTTCTTCAACTTGATCATTGCAGTAAGAACGTTCTATAAATATATTGTGTAGTTTGCATGCTTAAACTTCCATCCTACGTAACTGGTTTATTAATAGTAAACTCAATTTCATCATATTTCTTGAGCCAGTGGCTTTTTAATCTGTATTTTCGCTGTGAACATGATTAGTGTTGAATACTGTTATATGAGATTCTCACTTTAGTTTTCCTTGTTTAAGGCTTCAAAGAATCAACTTGGGCGAAAGAGAAAGCAGCCAGTGTCATCTTCGGGTCCTGCCAATAGCTCAGGGACAGTTAATACCACAGGACCATCTCCCAGTTCACCTTCAACGCCTTCTACTCACACAGCAGATGTCATGTCTATGCCAACTTTACCCCATAATGGTGGTTCATCGAAGTCTCTACTTATGTTTGGCTCTGATGGTTTGGGCTCACTTGCATCAGCGCCAAATAAATTGGTTAGAAACTTGAAATTATTTTATCCAACTTCTCTGTATTGATTGCATTTGGGATGACTTGATTTGTGTTACCCCAAGTCACTTGTAGTGGGTATAACATGCTCTTAGAGACTTGACTCACATGTGATTTTCTTATCATGAATGTGCCCTTTGCGAGAAAACGTAGAAAGTTTACTTATCAGGGATTGTTCTTAGAACTTCATTGGCAATCTGTAACTGAGCTATATATTGCAGACTGATGTAGACCGTTTTGTGGACGATGGATCTTTGGAGGATAACGTTGAGTCATTCTTATCACATGATGATGCTGACCCTAGAGGTAGAGTCGTTCGGTGTTCAGATGTCAGCAAAGGTATGACCTTTGTTAATTATGTCAGAAGATGTATGTCTTGGTTTCTTCATACTAGAAATGTAACAAAAGGCTTTCTACATCTTCTTGATGAAATAGGCTTCAGTTTTACGGAAGTCCAGCTTATTCCTGCAAGTACAAATAAAGTTGAATGTTGCCACTTCTCTTCGGATGGAAAATCACTTGCCACTGGTGGGTATGACCGAAAGGTAAAGCCTAGATCGAAATTTCATATAGATACTATGGGCATGACCAACTTAAATTGCTATCTGCTCCTTTTTGTAAAGAAGTGTTGCAAATATGAATGGTTCAAGTTTGATACTGTTTCGGTTGATCATATGGTTTATATAAACACACAATACTCATGATTAATTGATTACTTTGTGGTGCAGGCTGTATTGTGGTGCACTGAAACTTATAGTGTCAAGTCTACCCTTGAAGAGCATTCTCAATGGATAACTGACGTCCGCTTTAGTCCTAGCATGTCAAGGCTTGCTACATCTTCTGCTGACAAAACCGTCAGGGTTTGGGATGCTGATAACGTGGGTCAACATTTTTGTTTTTTCTTAATTCAATACAATGCTGATAATGTTTCATGCAATTGATGATTTGATGTTATTTTGTGCAGCCTGGATATTCACTACGTACTTTTACAGGACATTCTACCACTGTCATGTCGGTGGACTTCCACCCCAGCAAAGAGGACTTTCTCTGCTCCTGTGATGACAGTGAGATACGGTACTGGAGTATCAAGAACGGTAGTTGTGCTGGAGTTTTCAAGGTATACAACAGTGTTAATTTGTCTACTCTGTATACGGAGTACGAGAATTCTGTTTCTCCGTTTAGTAAATCCATTTGTATTTAATAATGTTACCCTATTTTTTCAGGGTGGTGCAACTCAGGTGAGGTTTCAACCGCGTTTTGGAAGAAACCTTGCTGCTGCAGCAGATAATTTTGTATCCATCTTGGATGTGGAGACACAAGTTTGCAGGCTTAAGTTACAGGTTTCTTATTGACTTCCCGTTATTTTTAATAGTTTTGGTATTGATTTTAAATTGTTAGGATGGGTTGTAGTGTCCACATTTGGGCTCTAGTGAAACTGTGAAAGTATATGAAAACAAGATTACTGTGTTCCTTATTGACTTCCCGTTATTTTTAATATTTTTGGTATTGATTTTAAATTGTTAGGATGGGTTGTAGTGTCCACATTTGGGCTCTAGTGAAACTGTGAAAGTATACGAAAACAAGATTACTGTGTTCTTTTGCCTGGACACTCTTTTTCTTTACAAGCCGAATTAATGTATATACAATTTATACTGATCACCTCAAAATCTTATGATTACGGTCCTTGTTTCTTAAACTTTCCTAACCATCATGTTCATCATGATTGCTTTCTCATTTGCTTCGTGGTATTCATCATAGGGTCATAAAAGCAATGTCCATTCTGTGTGTTGGGATCCCTCTGGCGAGTATCTAGCATCAGTGAGTGACGATTTGGTTCGAGTGTGGACAATTGGTTCCAGCTACAAAGGGGAATTCATTCACGAGTTGAGCTGTTCTGGCAACAAATTCAATACGTGCGTGTTCCATCCAACTTATCCTGCATTGTTGGTCATTGGCTGTTATCAGGTAAGTCATAACTTATCTCCCCTTCTTTTATGCGTTGACTTGCTCTTATCGAAGATGCTAAGTGGATTTTTGTTTTGATGTGGTGTGAATTCAGGCTTTGGAGCTTTGGAACATGGCCGAGAACAAGACAATGACTCTGCAAGCTCATGACAAGCTAGTGTCTTCTCTGGCGGTATCAAGTGCTACGGGGTTAGTTGCTTCAGCCAGCCATGACAAGTGCGTCAAGCTCTGGAAGTGAGTCAGTATTTAGATGCTTTAGTTGTTTATATGGTTACTGTGTGTCGTAGCACGAAAAAAGGGGCTTTAGATCTTTAGTTTAACCAACCCCTGTTAACCGATATAAGAATTTTGTTGCCCCAAGCCTAACCGCGATGTCAAAACGATCTCGATCGAAGAATCTCGTTCAACTTAAGGGGATTATATGTAAATATATTTTCAGCCAAAGGAAATATATCAGATGTATGCTAGTACAGCTTGTGTGCATCTGTCTGGATTAGTTCAAGCGCCTTTGTCGAAATACGTTGCTTTGTACTCAGGGTACTCTGTCCATGTTACCGGGGATAGAGCGGACGATTGTGGTCAATCAACGGTGATATCTTCACGTCCATTGGCGGGCCATATAAGTATGAGATCGAAATCCGATGGTGTAGTTTGTTCACAACTGCACGATGCACCGCAATCTTGAAGCGTCCGTTGTACGGTATGTGCATTAAATCACCGACGTTTATGACAAGTGCACCGGGGATCGGGTGCGCCGGATCCAGGACTTTGGAGGGCGCTTGTGTTGATTTGGGTTACCATGCTTCCGACGTACGATATATCGGATTGTATACTAGTGTCCATAGCCCGAGAAAAATCGATTGTGATGAGAGGGCAAGCGGATATGTATCGGAGAACAGTCTCACATCATAGATATAAACTAATGTACACTTTACATGTCAAAGGGTACAACAATTATCACTGATACTTTTTAGGATGGAATTGTATTATTGCTTGGTTAGCATAGTGGCTAAGTTAGGGATAAGATCGGTGTTGAACTATTGACTCGTCTCTTTGATACAAAGCTTCTGTATCGTGACACGACTCTTGAATCACAACTCTTGAGAGATGATCGAGGCCGTTGGATTTTTTTTTTTCTTTACTTATTGTGTCAGTCATGTATGATTGACATGCCAATAAAAAGCACAAAATAGTTATCAGACGGAACCTTAAAAAACAAAAAAGACAATGACATTTTATTCGGTAAGTTGAAGAAATGCGTTCAAACCAAAAGTATGGAACAAGTAAATAGTTTACAAATGAAAAATTCCAGCCAGTCCTCCGGCTGTTATCTGCACTCGATCTAAAACAAACAAATAAGTTGGTCCTATATATATATATATATGTAAAACTTGTAGCTATATACCTCAACTGTTTCTTCAGGAGAAGCTGCTATACTTGTAATACAAGTAACAATCCCAGAACTGAAGCAATGTGGTATGAAAATCAGACATGTCATCTTCTCTGGAAGTTGAATGATTTTATAGCGAAGGCAAAAATGAAGGCGAAAAACACGCAGAAACCGACCACCATAATGCCGGCTACACCCAGAAAATCATGCTTGTAACCAAACCCTACTCTGAGTAACTGCCTTACAGGCATTTTATGAATTCCGTCAGCTAGTGTCAAAAGACTGTCATCTTCGCCGTACTGTGAAACAAAGAGGCCGTACAGACTCCAGGCTACCGGGTTTGCCCAGTAATACCATCTCCACCATATTGGAATGCTCTGAACAAGTACGTGTTATCGCGTTAGATAGCTAACTCAATGAATCAGTGTTTTCTCCTGTAAATCAGGTTTTCCTGCTAGTTTCGTGTCTGAAACTAGCATTATACATCCGAGATGTAGCACAGAAACAGAATGCAAGTGATCTAATTAAGCAAACTGAGAAGAAAGAAAGCAGTCGCTTTTGTTACCTTGTGAGGAATCATAAAGCCGCTGAAGAGGTTCCACAGCATATAAAATGGAGCAGCAATTACAGCGGCCACGTTATGATTTGGCGTGACAGCGGTTGTCATCATTCCGTAGAAGGTGAAGTATAGCATTGTGAAGTACATAAAGAATATGTACCAAAGAAATTTCAAAGCAGTCCACTCAAATGAGGCCGTGGAGTAAAAAATTGTGCAGTAGATAATTGCTTGTGCAAACACATAAGGGAGCTCTATCACCACCTGCAGGCATGGCCAATGCATTAGATATCTTTTCGGATACCAGGGTATTGTGCGTTAAAAGAGTCGCGTAACACAACAAAGGTAAACCTGAGCAAATGCAAATGGTAAAGCTGAGTACATCCCTGCAGCTCTCTCTCGATATGAAACAAATCGTTCTACAGAAACAACAGGTTGGACAGCAGTGGCATTGGTGATTCCGCTGAATAGGATTGCTGCATACATGGATCCCATGGCATTTAATAAATCCTGCTGCGTATCCCTGTAAAGAGAACAAAAGTAAATTCCTGTCATCTACTGAACCCAGTACGGATATTCATCTTAGCTCGAAATCTATTGGAGTTGTAATAAAATCAAAATATTAAGAAAAAGAAGGAAACCTCTTAGCTCCAAATCTCCAACAAATTGTTCCTAACATTAATGAGATGATGACAGTGTAAAAGAAGCGAACTGCAGTGTACTGAGGGTTCCGCCAGTAAGACAGATTTTGCTTCCAAAGACAAGTGAGAAATTGTTCGAAAAATGACTGAGAGTACTTGGTTGGAAAGTTTATTTCTTTTGAATTGGCACTTGGCTTGCTTAGGTTTTCAACCAACTCTTTGTTATGTCTGAAACAAAGGAAGACAGGCTGTTAGCTAAAGAAGCAGCTAGTTCTGTGTACAAGCAACACAGCCATAGTCATACCGAAACAAGTTAGAACTTCGGTAAATTTCTGCAAAATCCACCCCAAGACGACTTTCTTCAACTGTAGAAGTAACATCAAGCATCCATGTGGCAGGATTATATCCAGGCCTGATCTTTTCTACTCCTTCGACTGCCTGCAGAAGGACATATTTATATTGTAAGTGGACAATCATAACCATTTCGCAATCTCACACGAAATACTGGCGTGCAAGATCCGACCTCAAAGTACTTGATGAGTTCACAAGACTTGGGACCAAGTGGACCAGCATATATGAGCTCTCCTCCACGCTTCAAAAATAGGAGCTGCAATGATAGATAAGATTATGGCAGGATGAATCAAGATACTAAAGCGTTATTCTTGGTATATTTATACATGTGGAGAGAGAGAGAGAGAGAGAGAGAGAGAGAGAGAGAGAGAGAGAGAGAGAGAGAGAGAGAGAGAGAGAACCTCATCAAAGGATTCAAAGATGTCTATGCTAGGTTGGTGGATTGTGCACACAATAGTACGTCCAGTATTGACGATATTCCTCACAGTCCTCATCACAATAGCTGCAGAACGTGCATCCAACCCTGATGTTGGTTCATCCATGAACACTATTGAGGGGTTGGCGACCAGCTCAACAGCTATCGTTAGCCTTTTTCTTTGTTCTGTAGACAAACCATCTACCCCCGGTAGACCAACCAACGCCCCACTTAACGGAGTGAGCTCCACAAGTTCCATCACCTCTTCTACAAAAGCCTGAATGTTTTTTTTCAAATTATTAAAATGATGGATTAATTGATCTTAAGACATACATAAACAGTAAATAATTTTATGTGCATACCCTTTGTATCTCCAACTCAACATCTGATGGTATCCGAAGCCAAACAGAGAAGAGAAGCGATTCCAGGACAGTCAAGCAGGGGGAATGAATATCAGACTGCTCACAGTAACCAGAAATTCTCGCAAAAGTTTCTTGTCTTTTTGGATAACCAGATATATGAATGCTCCCTTCTATCGTCCCACCAGTTTTTCGACCAGCTAATACATCCATGAGGGTGGTTTTCCCTGCACCACTTACTCCAACCAATGCTGTGAGCACCCCAGGCCTAAATGCTCCAGTGACATTACTCAACAGCTGCAATTTCTCTTCTTGAATGCCCTGCTGCTTCAATTCCTGCAGCCGTACTTGGATCAGAAACTATTATATAGTCAACATGTTTCCGAAAATAGATGGCACAAGTGAGTAGTGTTAAATTCTCACCAGAGGGACATCGACGTAATAATTGATATTGCTGAAAGACATGGAAAGTTGTTGAAACGGGAGCACCATTCCTCTCTGCTTAAAATATTTTGCTGCACAGGATATGAACAAGAATTTTGGAAATTAGACTGATCCATAGTTAATTGAAAAGAGTTGTTCTAAAACATTCAATTTCTGAACTTTACAAACCATTTAATGACTCTGAATGCTGCAAGTACTGTCTCAGCTCAATAACAACAGTTTCTCCTTTTCTTCTCCTTTCTCTCTCTTGAAGCTCGTCCTTGGTAACTACTGCTTGTCGTTTCCCCATGGCTATTATATATACCATAAATTAACTCAATTAGCTTTCTTTCTTTGAGTTTGTTTGGCTGCATGTAGCACTAAAGAGAAAACAAATATTAGGGTATTCTTGCAAGCAGAAATGACTTACGGTTAAGGTAAGCTAGGAAGAATGTGAAGAGCGCGTTGAATAAAATTGTATATCCAAGCAAAGCACCAGCACCAATCCAAAACCAGTAGCTCTGTGGAAACAAACTGCGTGCTCTTAGCAATGCCTCGCCCAATGGAATGGTCTCGTTTCCAATTTTCTGCATAAATAACAGAAAATACGAATTAGAAGTTCCAAATTAGAATCCTAGAGACTAGCTTGATAAAATATGTATCTTCTATACAGTGGGATTTTGTTAATATTTACACGATTTAGCAAAATTAATAAAAAATTATAATCCATTAATCAAAATTGAATATACAGTGAATTGGAAGGTTACCTTATCCCATTTATGTCCAAGGAATTCATTTACGGAAGCTGCATTTTGAGCATACATCAAGGGAGAAAACCAGAAACCCCATATCCACCACTTTGGTATACGATCTGTCGCAATCAAATAAGGACATTAGTAAAATTATAAACTCAAATTGGAAACATATAGGCATTGACAAAATGTTAGTTTACCTTTTGAGATGATGTATCCTCCAAGAGCCATAACAACTAACATAGCAAAAGATCCAAAAGTGTTGGCAACTATCATATTTCTACCCAAGGATCCCATAAGACGGAAGAGAGCTATTGACATCTGGTGTAGCAAGAAATATATCAAGAACTGCCCACAGAATCTGCATATTCAACAATTTAACCTAAGAATTTCATCCCAACTTTCAGAATGCATGGAGAAATCCAAAGGAACGTATGATTTACCTAGTAATTGAAGGATCAAATCCAATGACATAGTATGTGATTGCCACCCAGAAACCAGACTCTATGAATGAATTTGGAACACTTAAGGCCCAGGACGGAATGGTATAGACCCAGCTAGGGTAGAAATGCAAGTCCCTATGCTTGTAAAGTACCGGAAGCTTGGCAACCAACATTGACACCTCCATGAAGCCATTGAAAAGAATAATAACCATGGAAAAGTATAGTGCGCCGAGATATAGGCCTCCATCATCAATTGTATTGTGGTGCAAAGTCGACCGGAAAAAAACACTCATTGTGACCATAGCAACAAAAAGAAGCTGGAAGACAGAACATATTACTTGGGAAATCAGCACCAGGTAGCAAAAAGAAACCGGAAAAAAAAAATACTCATTGTGGCACAATGTAACAATTTCATTTTACAGATGATTGGGACAAGGGAAAAAAAGATACTAAGGTATTCTACAAGCTAACTCAGAAGTGAACTAGTACCTGAATGAACTTGAAAACATAGATAAATGCATTTCGCTTCATTAGAAGAAGTTGCCAGTTATAGCTTGTTTTGAGAAGCTCACATCTCTTCATGCCATAGAGAGACGTAGCTAAAGCTGCAGGATGGTTATAGCGTTTATCAAAAGGAACATCTAGTTCTTCAGACAAAGTTTTCCCAGCTTGAAATAAACGATAAGCGTCAACAAACTTTGCCGGTGAAACAAAGCGGTACGGGAGATCGGGATTGGACCAGTACTGCTCTTGGTCCTTCTTTGATATAACCTGCGTAAAAGGAAAACAATTATCAACCATTCCATGTAACAGAATGCAAATTCACAACTACAACTCAAGATTTCTATATATAACTTACTTCTTGCAAGAAGTCTGCCACATTCTTTCTCAGTGGACATCTAAATCCCATATATGAAAAGAAATCAAGAGCAGTTTCGCGGGGTCCCTGATACACAATCTGGCCCTCACACAAAAGTATAACATCATCAAACAACTCATAGGTCTCTGGAGCAGGTTGAAGCAAAGATATGACAGTGGTTGCATCAAGTGCTCGAGTTGAATGCCTTAGATATTTGACAATTTGATAAGTAGTAGAACTGTCAAGACCAGTTGATATTTCATCCATGAACAGAACTCTCGCCGGACCTACTAATAATTCCCCTGGAATTCATAGTGGAGTTATTAGCAAACAGCTTTACCTTAAGAGTGCACAAGAACTCCCTCTCTCTTCAAAAATTAAAAAACAAAGTATGCACCTGTAGTAAGCCGCTTCTTTTGCCCCCCTGAGATTCCCTTGAGCATTTCATCTCCAACCAATGTATCAGCACATATGTCCAACCCTAAAATCTTTGTCAAACATATTTTAGTATCAAAAGATAATCAGAATAAAACTAGATTGTGACATACTATACACGACAATGAAATCCAAATAAGGGATACATGAAAAAACCTAATCTAATCTCTCTACTAAAACAAATTCTCCATAATCTCTTCTCCTTCAGTTCGAACTTCAAATCACAATTTGCCCGCTTTAACAATGTGGTCCAGAATGTTGTTGAAACAAGGCGTTTCCGTTTTTGGGAGAATATAACCTCACAAAATATTGTCATTCATTCTTAAAATGAAAATAACCGGACAGACTATATGTATTCGGAAATGATCGGAAATGACAAGCATCAAACAAGTACCTTCATGATGTACTCCACCACAAGGCTTGTCTCCTTCCCCCCAAGAGCTAATGACTGGAAAAGAAATTGTGTCAGCAATCATTTCATATACAATGGAATTGACATATCTAACAACTGCAAGTACCTTCATGAATATATCAAGATCTTCGTCGGGTATTATCCCAGCGCACTTTTCTCTTCTTGCAAGTTCTACTAGCATATCTATGATGACAAGTATTCATGTCAGCATATAAACAAGAACGATACATACACAAACATGTAACCTCGCAAAGCTTACCATATTTGGTTCCAACACCTTGACATCGTCCGGCAAACTCAAGAGTTTCCCTTACAGTCATCTCTGCCGCGTGCCAATCCTGTTGGCTGACATAAGCAGATGTCCGCTGAGGGACAAACTCCTTTAATCCATGTCCGTTATACGTGATGTTCCCTGACATCTTCAAAATAATCAAAAGTACAAATGAGCAAAAGGAAATGTCAAATGGGGCGAGCAACTAGTAGAAAATCTGTCATTAAATCTGAAAAACAATAGTAATTTCACAACACGAAATACTGTCTCACCCTTCAAACATTTGCTCAAAAGGTAAAAGATCAAAGATTTCATGATTTCATGAAAACTCAAAAAAAGTAACGGAGTTACCTGCAAACCGGTTCCCAGGCGTCCGGCAAGAGCCAATAGTAGCGTAGTCTTTCCGGAGCTTGGTGGACCCAATAGTAATGTCAATCTAGAAGACAATACCACCGGCTTTTTAGTCGTGTAAACACAGAGACATTCTGATGTCACTGTGGCCGTATACCAAGCCAATCAAACACTACCACGCGAGAAATTGACTTGAAATACTGCCACAATGGCATCTGAATTATAACCAAGTACTTCTCGTGAACACTGGACTGGAAATTTAGTAACCGAGTACTGACTGAAGCTTAAAAAACTTACCTTGAAGGTCTTACAATCCCGCTAATGTTGTCTAAAATCGTTAATTTGCTTCTCTGCCCCCTGTATATTCGCAATTGCCTAAAAAGGGCCTAAAAGGCCATCCGAAAAATGCAAAGATTACAAATTTTTCAGACAATTATGTAATTTAAGAAAATTAAAGGGAGAATTAGAATGAGTTTATACCTCCACCATATTAAAAACAAAATTGGGAATAGTCGGCAGCGCTCTGCTTCCGACTTGGACGAAAGCTTCAACCTTCAAGTTCTGAAATCGGACCTCGATCTTCGGAAAATTCAATGCTACTCTGCACACTCAAATACAGAACACCAAAACAAATTAAGCACAACAGAAAAGTTCCGGAATTGAAAAGGACAAAATGAAAATCTGTTTGGTTGCTGAGAAAACGAGAGAAAACAGAAACTTCAGTACTCGCAGTCTCTGCCGACATTTTCTCAGCAGCCGAACAGACTCAAATTAAGTACACGAAAAAAGTTTCGAAATTGGAAAGGACAAAAAGAAAATCCTCCGTTTGGTTGCTGAAAATAATCGCATTAGGCATTATATTAATACTGAAATCAATGATTTTCTCAGCAACCAAACAGTGTAAATCAAAGTATATCCAGTAGAATTGAAGAGGATTACGCGTCAAATCTGCGGCGCATGCGATCGAAGAATTGCTCGGGGTCGTCGTCCGCGGAGCTAACGAGCCGGTCGAGAAGGAGCTTCTGCTCCTTAGCCTCGAGCTCGCCGACGTCGATCTCCATAGTGTCTCCGACGACGTTTCTGAAAATGCCGCGCCGTACTCGGGCGTAGGTCGGGAGCCGCTCCAGCGCGGCCCACCGCAGCGCCTCCTCATCGTCCCCTACCTCCCGAAACGACCCCGATCTCGCGAACACGTTCTCCGCCGAGTTCCACATCGGAAATCCCCAAAAGCTCTCCCTAGCCACAGAAAAATGCAGAGGCTTTGGCTGAAGAGGGAGAGAGGGAGAGAGAGAGAGAGAGTGAGTTTCTAATTAAAAGTGGAGTGTGAATGTGAGAGGGACATGTTTGATTGCTGGAAATGGTGGTTGGAGCTCTGCATTTAATTTCTGTCTCTAAATAAGTCTTGGTGTTTGTTGTGACGGGTGAGAGAGAGACAGAGACAGACAGAGAGAGCTTCTACTTTCACTCTCTAAAATATTGCATCTTTCTCTCCCCAAAATGCCCGTTAAAGTATTTTCACAGTTTGTGCAGGACGACAGAGAGAGAGGTTCATTTAATGGCCGCGGGAAAGACAATGGGCAGGAGGTCTCTTTCCAACCCCGACCCGCGCGGCTATTTAAATCAATTCTATTCGCTCCACGGACGAAGCTTCTATCTCATCCAACGGCTGGAATTAATCGTGAAATGGGAAACTTTCAAATTTATCTATTCTTAGAGCAAGTCCACTTCTAAGGACTTTGTGCCAGCATCCAGCACATTTATCCACTCAAATAAACAGTAATAGGCCAAAGTATCTCCACCCCTAACAAAAAATAGTCTAGTCCATTTTATTAAAATATTATTATTTTATTATTATAAAATAATAATTTTATTTTTAATTTCTGAATTTATAACAAATAAAATAATAATATCTAAATTTATTAAAAAAAATCTGTATTTTTTAAAGGTGAAATTCTTAATTTTTTGGGGGAAAAAACATGGACCGTTGATCTGTGATCGGACGGTCCAGTTAAAAAGTGAAATTCAAATTTTTTTTTACCGTTGGACATCCAATGGTCTAGAATAACTAGTTGTTGGAAATCCAACGGCAGAAATTGGGCCACGTCGCCCACCCGGGGCTCAGCCTCTGAACGGTTGTCAGCTACTCGCCATGAAGGCCGCGTGAAAAGCACGCGCCAGCCCAATTGCCCGGTTCCTTGCTCAGTCAAATTTGGGCTGGCCTGGAGACCAGCTTGGGCTGCGTCCCAGGCAAAAGGTGGGCTGGAGTGGATTGACAGGCTCCCAGCCTGATTTTTGTACTTTGTGCTAGGCAAATTCCACTCCGGTGGACTTGCTCTTAGAGGCTCAAAATAATTGATGCCTTTGTTTTCTTTTCCACATACGAAATAAGAAAACTCTGTTTTTTGGTACTATTGCTTGAGAGTCAAGACCCTTCAAAAACAACTCGAGCCCTTTCAACACCTCTTGAATAACATAAGTAAATATGACACTCAAGACAATAAAAAAGACTCGACAAGTGCACGAGATGAGCTTAAGACGTATTGGAGAGTGGCAACTAAAGGTAGATAAATAATTTGAGTGCAATTAAATTATGACTCAGAAGCAACACGTAATAGTTGAACAGTTACTACCTAACATCACGTGTCGATTCTACATGTATTTCGATGTCGGGGCACATTACATCCGGATAGTTCAAAGACTTATTTTTGTGTGAGGTGTATCAGTAAAATGAGCTAATAAAAGCCACATGATTTAAAGTAAGTGGTCGGAATCTCTCGATCTATCTCAATTTATATTATAAGATCTATTAAGTCTTTTCACATACAAAAATAGCATATTTTATAAATTAAAGAAACAAAAATAGTTCTGAGCCCAATAAAAATCAATTTTCCAACATTCCCACTGTGAAGTATGAAAGGCCGTTGGTTTTGTTGACAGGTCTGGCGCGTGTTGGTTTTTTACGTGGGAATTTAAATGAAACGGTTGGGAAGGTGTGATTTTACTGATTTACCACCCTGTTGGGGTGATACGGAGTAAAAAAACGGCGGGTAAAGTTCAATTTTACAAGGGAAAAAAGTAAGACGCTTCGCTTTTCCCTTTTTTTTTTTTTTTTTTTTTTTTGTTGGAAACGACGTTTCGCTTCTTTAAACCGAAGCATTCATCCATTATCCACCATTTCGTCCAAAAGGTGAGGCAATGCCTATTTTGTGGAAGCTTTTCCATTGCCATTGCTCACGATACTCGTGTGTTTTTGCCAAGGTTAGTTCTCGTTATTTCTAACTGTTGATGTATTTTAATTCTTCACAGTTTTTAGTTGAGGTTGACACAGTTGCTCACAATTTATAATTGTTGATTCATAATAGATCATTGCTAATCCTGTCAGTCGTTTACTATTGATAAATAATAGGGAACATATATGATGATTATCATCTACAATTCCTCATCGTTGATATCCAATTTCCTAACAATTGATGCGTTTGTGGGTTTTGGTTGCTCTGGTATTCCAATTTTTTTTATCGTTGATGTATTATTGGTTACGAATGCTTCGGTCAATCGCCTACAATCCTAATTGTTAACACATTGTAAGATAAGAACAGTCTAGACTATCACCTGCAATTCCGTACGTGAACGACAGAACATATAAACTTTTGTTTGTTTCAGGTCATAAATGTATATGATCATATGGTTAATATGATAAATGGAGTGTAAATGCAATTTCTTAATTTGTATATCTTTTGGTAGCATGAGAGCTTCATTTCATCAATATGGCATGGCAGTTCTTAACCCCACTGAACGTGACATTTTCATCAGAATAGGTTCTGTTAAATTGTCTTGTTGTCTTCTGTATATTGTATGAAATTTGTGGATTTTCAAACCCTAGTCGTTTTCATGTACCAAAAATATTGCAATATCTACCATCGATGGTCAGAAAATATTTGACCTACTCAGACCAAAATCTAGAACAATCACAAAATGATTCAATGGCAGAAGACAAATTATAGATTCATATTCCACATGACACGTCTTGAATTTGATCAATGACGCTGGTGAATTACATGATAATGGTCAAAGGGCAATAATGGTCAAAGGAGGCTGAAATATCTCTGTAAGTCTTCCGAGCTCCCAAAAAAATTTATAAAAAAAAACCAAAATCTATGGAAATTAATTTATTACACTCAACTCAGCTAATATATGTGACGTTTAATTTAATGCTCCCTAATATAAGATGTGAATTAATTAAGAAACTTCTAGATAATTATGCTAGATTAGTTTTAACTTCTAACCATAAGTATTTTATTAATATATTATCCTATGATAACAAGATTGTAGTACATAAATACGTGTGTTGGATGCAACAGAATTGAGGGAATGAGGCGAAGCCTGCCTAAAATATTGTTCTATCGACTTAAAACTGTTACTAATTAGTTGTGTTTGGCTGCTGCGCTTGACCTAACCGATTGAGAAATATTAATAAAATGTATTTCAATAATCTTTTTATTGTTTGATTTCTGGCACTAATAAATCAAATGATGGTAGTTAGAAAGAGGCTAAAATGTTTCAGTGAGTCTTCTCGACCGCTAAAAAGATAGATTATCGTGGCGAAGCAGCCACTAGCTAGACATTTTGAAAGAAAAAAAAGAGTAATTTAAGTTTAACTAACTTATATTGGCAGTGGCATATTTTTCACCTTAAGTTCAAAGTGGGTGTACCGTAAGTAGGTAATTTACATACCAATTATGTTAAGTTAAGCAAGGAAGCTAATTCCATATGAGTTGCATATCAGCTCGTAGTTGATTAGACAAGTGTGCGTTTCCTTTCATGCGCAAAAATTCAGATCGACACTTTCGAAGTTTAGGTTAATTTATAATATTACTCGGATATATAAAAAAAAAACCCCGTAGAAGATAATTTCGGGTTAATTAGTTAGTGGACTATGATTTTACTTTCCTCTTTTAGTCTTCTACGCGTATGACATAATTGCGTAAAGATTGTAAAACTCTCAAATTGTGGAGTACATGAGTGTAAAAACTGCTATCTATTTGAAATTAATCTACAACGAGAAAATGTGGTCGTTTTTACAATCAAGCCGAGAAGTTATCTCTTATACATCTAATTGGCTAGTGATTTTACACTCATCTTTCTGTCTTTTTCATTGGCTAAGGTAAATCTAAACCTAGAGATAAAATGTCGTAACTTTTACAATCAAGCTAGGAAGTCGTGTCCGACACTACACGTATATGATAAAGGGTAATGCCAATGAGACAAAATTTGCAGACAAAATTTTAAAAACTAAATGACATGAAAGTCGATGACTGATTTATTCATTGAGCATTGATGAATGTATTCATTCTTATTAGTGACACATAATTTAACAATAAAGAAATCTATAGTCAGAATTAGGTGATCAAAAAGCACAAAAGACAGGGAGGATTTAAATTCTGCCTCCGTTACGGACGGGAATTTTGTTTATATGGAAAAAGAAATAGTGACAAGTCAAAGAAAGAAAAAAAAAACTATTCAGACAGTTGAAATTGGAAAACATTTCCCTGCCAACTGCATATTATTATTGTTCCTTTGCCCTTTTACTAGTTGGCAATGGCGTTGGGATATTAATGGGAAAACTAAATGCCCAAGGCCCAGCATTGAAAATACGTAACACCACCACTGCTGCTTCATATGTGGTTGCAAAAACTCAATAATTCCTTCCAATCCCCCAAATACAACAATAAAATTTTGTTTAACTAAACAGGTCGACTGTGTGAATCCTGAAATGATATTGTGCTTGGTTTTGCATCAAATCATCATTTACCCCTATTACCCTAAACCTCTGTGTCAAAAGTGCATTTTCTAACTTGAGAATTTGTAGAATTTCAGTTCACATGTCTAACATTTTAACCGATTTTCTTTCATTTATCTTCAATTGCAGTTATTCTCACTTTATCTTGGATATCCTCGTTCCTAATATTGTCTTTCTAATCCACCAACTAAGTGGTGGAATTTATTGCTATATGTTTTTTATGTGCTCCCCTTGACGAAAATATTGTTTTAAGTTTCAATAAAATTGACCAAGATGCTAAGGCATTTACATAATTGAGCATGTTTATGGAACAACGTGATCATACATACAAACCATATGTCAGAAGTTTGAAATATGCATGGTGGAGAGTAGACTTGTGACTCTCTGAGTTGTGTAATTATTACATCAAGAAAACCAAACTTCCTCACCTCTCTTGAATCTTAACGGGCAATATTGCATCAAGGACTTACTTCTCTCGTTGTGTACTAGTTGGTGGAGAGTAGTTCACATTGGTGGATGGTGAGCAACTATTAACAATATTCATGATCAACCATAAGAATTAGAAAACCATGTACAAGGATGTGTGTGTGTGTATTAAGCCTTTAAGCGATGGGATCCCTATTTTTATGTTTTATTTTTAATTTTTTAAATAGGGATTAGTTGTGAGACCCACACTACATTAAAATTTAATGATCCGAACCGTTTATATTTTTAAGTTGTATCTCATAGATCATTCTTGCAAAATATGGCCAAATCGAATATACTTCATATATCTACATGGGTTCAAAGAAATTAACGAACACTTTGTTCTATAAAAAATAATAAAATTTCGTCATGATAATCAAATAGTTAAATTGTTTCGTATTGAATTGAATTTTTGTAAGAATAATCTATTAATCAAGACTTACAAATAAATGATTCATATAGTTGAAATTCAATGTGAAGTGGGTCTCACAACTAAGCCACATTATATACAGTTTATAGGTTGAACTAGAATTTTATGACGTGAATTACAATTTTAGATTGTAAATTTAAATGTCAATTATCAATAATACGTGATGTAACAAGTGGAGTTCACTTTGTAGAGATAAGCGTGGGTCAATTTGATTCAATTCAAATCTTAAACAATACCCCAATCAATGTAGCAACATCGTTAGGATTGGTTTTGGTTGAATAGTTTCCTAATATGTTAATTTGAATTGAACCAAACCAAACCAAGCTAATTATAATTTAATTTAGTTCAACCTAAAGTTTTACCTTTTTCATTCTAAAAGTCAAACCAAACTACTTGGATTGGTTTTTTATATAACGATATATTTACACTAGAAGCAGAGGTATAAAGTTGAATCAAACCTATTATTTATAAAATTTAAGCTTAAGACCTCTCATCCTATAGTCATTCGGCCGTAATAATCCATGCTTTCGGCCCATACAGCATATGACCTTTAAGGCTACACATGGGCCTGCCTTGTCGGTTGTCCATTACATTTTAGGCTTTCATTTTGGGCCACTGGCCCTTATTCTCACAAAAGGCCAACCAATAACCCAGACGATGCCGTTTCATGAACTATTTGGGACTGTACAATATATTTGCCGTTTTCTGGCGCGAAAAAAATAAAATCAGGTAACCCCCAAAATCAAAGCCGCGGCAAACAGGCACTGAAAAATGGAGGGAGTTAAGGCGCCGCTTCCGACGCCGCAATCGAAACCTTAAGAACCAGAGGATGGTGCTTGGCGACCACGAACAAGTGGAGGCGATGATCCTGATCCACTCCGCCTTGTCCGACGACAAGCGTACGGTGGTGAATTCAGTGGAAGCCGAGCTCACCAACATGGACCTCAAATCCATCTCCGCTAGGTCCTTGCTCGACCCGCATACGCTCCAAAAGTCCTCTCACCTCCTCGGCTCCGAAGTCCTCCAGGTAAATCACACCTCTCTGTATTTCTCGTTAATTTTTCTTGTTTTCTGTTTGGTTGCTGAGAAAATAGATGAAGAGAAAGAAAAATGTGGTCTTTCGTTTGCGAGGAATTCGAGTAGTCGGCGGCTTTTGAAACTTGGGCTCACAGAGGCGTCATTCCTGGAACTAAGGTAATTACTGCTACTTGATGCACATGGAAATAAGTTAGAGATTTCTTTGATTGATCACTTTTTGGATTTTGAATTTGTTCAGTTTAGTATTCAAGCTAGTATGAAATTGAGCTAGATTATGGAAAACAACGGCAAATAAGATAATACCATATTAAGAAACTAACTTTTTCTTAGAACTTAGTAATGAACACTGTGCTTCGTCTTTGTGTATGCAATCTTGAAGCGAATCCACATCAAATTTTTAATTCATGTAAGTTCATTTTCATGAAACTCAATATGTTGAGATAAAAAATCTGATAAGACAAATATGATGAGACTTCATAAAGCCTTGTATCAAAGTGTCTTGTCTTTATGTCTCCCTAAAACAAGGGATCATGTTTAGAGCTTAAATTAGGGAATAGTGTTGTAGTGTTTTTTTCTTTTGCTCTTTATATTACTTGTAAGCCGTGTGCTTCTAATAATCATCAAATACAAAGTACTCTTTACCATTCTTAATATGGTATCACAGAGCTAGGGAAATCCAAGTTCTTCCCGCTGCATTTTTTCTGCATTTTTTTCTTCTGTGTCGTTATTCTTTCATGGCTGGCGAACAGAGTTCGGATGGAAATAAGCCAGATATTTCCAGTCCTTTTTTCATTCACCATTCCGATCATCCGGCGATGGTCCTCGTCTCCAAGCTTCTAAACGGAGACAACTACTCCACTTGGAGTCGTTCTGTGAAGCTTTCTCTAAGTGCCAAGAACAAGCTAGGTTATGTGGATGGGACACTGAAGGCTCCTGATGAAAACAAGAAACCAGATGACTTTGCTTCCTGGAAACGGTGCAACGACATGATCGTTTCTTGGATCTTGAATTCAGTTGACCAGACTATCCATGATAGCATTGTCTACTACACCACACCCCAAGCAATTTGGCAGGATCTTGAAGATCGTTTCAGCCAAGGTAATGCACCCAGAATTTATCAAATTCAACGAGATATAGCTTCTATTTCTCAGGACCAATTATCTGTTGCTGCTTATTATACCAAACTGAAAAGTTTATGGGATGAACTTGCATCCTACAATGATCATGAGTCTTGCACTTGTGGTGCTTTAATTAAGCAAGGTGATCAAATGGAGAGAACCAGATTAATGCAATTCCTCATGGGTTTCAACGAGTCCTATAGTGCTGCGCGTGGCAACATCCTGATGATGAGTCCATTGCCCGCTGTGCGTTCAGCATATTCCATGATTGTCCAGCAAGAAAAACAGTGCGATGTGAGCGATTCACGTGAAACTGCAGAGGTATCAGCAATGGCGGTTCGTCAATGGCAGAAGTCGCAAACTGGCAGCCAAGCTAGTAGCCAAACAGGCAGCAGCTCATCTTCCCGTAAACAACTCCACTGCACTTATTGTGACACTGCCCACCATACCATTGACACATGCTACAAACTACACGGATATCCTCCCGACCATCGTCTTCATCGTAGCAACAAAGTTGGTGGACGTGGGAACAACGGTGGTGGACGCAACAAACGCCATGGAAGTTCTGCCAACAATATCACCAATGGGGCTTCTCTGCAAGAACTGCATTTAGCTGTACCTGGTCTCTCTGACGTTCAATTCCAGCAAATACTATCCATCATGAACAGCAATGAGACAACACAGAATGCTCCCAAAGCCAATGTCGCTGCCAATGCCACTGAAAACTCATCAGGTTTGTTAAAACCTCTGAAGTACCTTCGTCGATGGATAATCGACAGTGGTGCAACGGACCATATTACATCTTCACCAAATTCACTCACTCATTGTACCAAGAGTGTCACCTTACCACCTGTTCAAATGCCTAGTGGACAGAAGGCTCCTATCACATCCATTGGGAATTTATCTTTAAATTCTTCAATTAATTTGCAAGATGTATTATGTGTGCCAACTTTCAAAGTTGACTTAATGTCTGTAAGCAAGGTCACTAGCGCTATGGCTTGTTCAGTAACATTTTTCCCTTACTGGTGCATTTTGCAGGATTTGGCTACGAAGAAAACGATTGGTTTGGGTAAACAGCGTGGAGGACTGTATTACTTGGTGGCGCTAGTTTCAGAAAGGCCAACGACTCCTGCCAAACCCTCCTACAACCTTGTCACCTCTTCCACTGAATTATGGCATCGACGTTTAGGTCACATATCGTCATCTCGATTAGAGTTCATGGCAAAAAATATGTTACATATCCCTTTTAAGTTGAATGATGCTTGCGATATATGTCCATTGGCCAAGCAACATCGTCTTCCCTTTGGCATTAGTTCAATCACTACTAAGAAGCCTTTTGATCTCATCCATTGTGACATTTGGGGTCCTTATAAGATAAGTTCTCTTTCTGGAGCCAATTATTTTTTAACAGTGGTAGATGATTATTCTAGGTTTACATGGGTCTTCCTCATGCACCATAAAAGTGAAACACAATGCCTTCTCAAATTTTTTTTTTCCTCTGTGCAAACACAATTCCAAACACAAGTCCGAACGATTCGAACCGATAATGGTGGGGAGTTCCTTTCATTGCGTCCTTTTTTTAAGGATATTGGGGTTGTTTTTCAACATTCATGCGTCTATACGCCCCAACAAAATGGCGTTGTAGAACGCAAGCACCGTCACATTCTTGAAATGGCACGTGCTTTGCGTTTTCAGGCTCATCTTCCATTACGTTTTTGGGGGGATTGTGTGTTAACTGCCGTTCACCTTATAAACAGATTCCCAACCCCTCTCCTCCATTACAAAACACCTTATGAACTGCTTCATGCTAAACCTCCCACATTTTCTCATATACGTGTGTTTGGATGTCTTGCCTATGCAACCAATGTACATGTTTCTCATAAATTTGATGCACGAGCTAGGCGTTGTGTATTTCTAGGTTATCCTTTCGGGCAAAAGGCCTACAAACTTTATGATTTAACAACAAAACAGATTTTTACGAACCGAGATGTCATTTTTCATGAAAATACCTACCCCTTTCAGACCTTGCCATCTTCTCCCATGGTAGAACCTCCTACACACATGCATCCATACCCTACTGTCGACCCTATTCCTTCTACACCCATCATTTCTCCATCCACTCCAGAAACGCCTCGTCCACCATCTCCTGATGCCTCATCCCCTCCTACCATTACAGACCCTCATTCACCCAATACAACCACCTCTGACACATCTCCATCCAATCCCATAACTCCTTCTCTTTCCACTGATGACAGCATAGCTCCACCAGACTCTCTTGGGCGACCCCAACGCCATCGCACTGCACCTGCTTACCTCGGTGATTATGTTTGCTCTCAAGTGATGCTGCCCTCACCCAAACCATCGTCTTCTTCATCGTCAAATCTTTCTAAAGGTACACGGTATCCATTGAGTAACTTTTTATCTTATCACCGTTACTCACCTCATCATTTTGCTTACATTGCTTCTGTTACTCATGATGAGGAGCCTAGTACATATACCAAGGCCGCTTCTAACCCTCACTGGCAGGCTGCAATGCATGCTGAATTACAGGCGTTGGCAGATAATAACACTTGGACACTTACTCCTCTTCCTCTTGGAAAATCTCCCATTGGTTGTCGATGGGTTTATAAGATCAAACGGCGTTCTGATGGCACCATTGAGCGTTACAAAGCGCGTTTGGTAGCCAAGGGCTACACTCAGATGGAAGGCATTGATTATCATGATACTTTTTCGCCTACAGCTAAAATGACTACTGTTCGATGTTTACTAGCCCTTGCTTCTGCTCAGAATTGGTCCCTTCACCAACTGGACGTTAATAATGCATTTCTGCATGGTGATCTTCATGAGGAAATATATATGTCACCCCCTCCTGGTCTTCTGCGACAGGGGGAGAGTTTAGTGTGTCGCCTCAACAAGTCGTTGTATGGTTTAAAGCAAGCTTCTCGTCAATGGTTTGCCAAGTTCTCCACTGCTATTCAAACTGCAGGTTTTGTACAATCCAAAGCCGATTACTCTCTTTTTACTCGTCAAAAAGGAAAGTCATTCACGGCCCTTTTGATTTATGTGGACGACATCGTCATTACTGGAAATGATATGGCTGCCATATCCTCTCTTAAAAGGTTTCTACATAGTCGTTTTCGAATCAAAGATCTTGGACACTTGAAATATTTTCTAGGAATTGAAGTGTCACGTTCACACAGAGGTATTTCCCTCTCACAACGGAAATACGCTTTGGAAATTTTGAAGGACGTTGGCCTCTTGGGAGCACGGCCAGTGAACTTCCCAATGGAGCAAAATTTGAAGCTTTCAGACAAAGGGGAACTGCTTAAAGATCCATCTCAGTATAGAAGAATTGTTGGGCGTTTAATCTACTTAACCATCATTCGGCCTGACATTACTTATTCTGTGCATGTGTTGAGCCGTTTTATGCATGAACCACGTAAGCCACATATGGAAGCAGCACTTCGTGTTCTACGATATATCAAAGGCACACCAGGTCAGGGCCTTTTCTTTTCCTCACATCACAATCTAGCTCTAACAGCTTATTGTGACTCGAATTGGGCAGGTTGCCTAATCACCCGAAGGTCTACCACAGGTTATTGCATATTCTTAGGATCTTCTTTGATTTCTTGGAGATCAAAAAGACAAAAGACGGTTTCCCTATCTTCAGCCGAAGCTGAGTATAGAGCTATGACTGGTGCTTGTTGTGAATTATCTTGGCTTCGACATCTTCTCAAAGACCTGAGCTTATCACATCCAGGGGCCGCAACACTGCATTGTGATAACCAAGCAGCTTTACACATAGCTGCTAACCCCGTCTTCCATGACAGAACGAGACATATAGAGATTGATTGTCACTTCATCAGAGACAAAGTGCAAGATGGTTCCATTGTTACAAAATATGTCTCTTCCTCACACCAACTAGCAGATGTGTTCACAAAGGCGTTGGGAAAGGATATTTTCTCAACCATGTTACGCAAGTTGGGAGTTCTTGACATACACTCTCCAACTTGAGGGGGAGTGTTGAGATAAAAAATCTGATAAGACAAATATGATGAGACTTCATAAAGCCTTGTATCAAAGTGTCTTGTCTTTATGTCTCCCTAAAACAAGGGATCATGTTTAGAGCTTAAATTAGGGAATAATGTTGTAGTGTTTTTTTCTTTTGCTCTTTATATTACTTGTAAGCCGTGTGCTTCTAATAATCATCAAATACAAAGTACTCTTTACCATTCTTAATAAATTTCATAAGAAGTTTTAGGTGTCTCTCTAAACTCAATATGAATTTCAATCAATGGCAGATGAAAAAAAACATTCCATGTTTTTTACGTTTATCTTTTAACGCCCCCCCTCCATTTGAGAAGTTGCAAGTTGGGGCAGCTAAAAGTCGGTTTCCTCAACAGGACAAGTTGCTATTACCATAATTTTTAACCACTCAACGTTGCTATTGCATGCATAACTCATGGGCATGATGCAATCATGGGCAGATTACTCTGATGATAGCTCCAAGAGTAGTGGGCTATTGCCAGAAATACTGAGGTTAGATCAGTTGGAAGGTAGCAGAACCTACATTTGAAAGCAAGAGAATAAATCTTATAAAAAAATTGAGACAGATAACACTCGTAAGGCAGATTCCCATGATAAAAGAACTCAAGACAAACCGAACAGCTCTGCAACCACCACGAGGCCAAAAGAAGGTGGATCTTCATTCATGTCCAGCTTGCAGGTTGTTATAAATTTTTACTATTATTCTATGCTGCATCCGGGTTTTGTGTAGTATTAACTATTAAGTTTAATTTTATGTCACTTAGTTGTGGGGAAGGAGTCTGAGAGGAGACAGTGTTTTTACACTTGGATTTGTTCACTAATTATTTCTAGTGGTGAACATATAGTTGTAGATGGGGCAGGTGTAAGGTGGCAGAATAAAACTTGAATTTTTTGAATGGAGGGAAAACCAAATTTCTGCTTAGTTTTGTCTGTAAGGGACTTATACTTGAATCACACAAGAAACACATTTAGTTGAACTTATTTATTTATTTATTATAAATGTTCTACATTTTTTCACTTTGTAATTTCATATTGATATATTCATGGCTTCCACAGCAATTGAAGCTGTCCCTGTTCAAAACCAAGCAGCCACACAAAAGCTTCCTCAAAAAATGAGTCATCGAAACCCAATGGGAAAAGAGAGTTTGGGGGAAAGGGGAGGCAAGAGGAAGAGCCTGACGGGAAAAGAGAAAATGCCGGGGCAAAGCCTTCAATTGGAGGTGCCTGTATAGGTAGTAGTTGTGAGGAGGAACTTGCACGGCAGCTCCAAAATCAATTTGATTTGGATGATTATTGTTGAAGTTTTTTTGTATTATTATGTATAAGCATGGAAAGGTTACACAAATATATAGAGGAGTTTCTCATCACTCCTTAAAACATTCCTTAAAACACTCCTTAAAACATTCCCTAAAACACTCCTTAAAACATTCCCTAAAACATGCTCCCTTGAAATAAGGAGAAAGCAACTTAGATAAGACAAACATTCCTTAAAACATGCACCCTTGAAATAAGGAGAAAGTAGTCTTAAATAACTAGAGATCCTTCAATACTCCCCCTCAAGCTGGATCCAGAAGGTTGATGGATCCAAGCTTGCCAAGGAGCAGTTGAAATTGATGCGAGGCCAAGGATTTGGTGAATAGGTCTGCAAGTTGATCCGAGCTCCTCACAAACTGCGTTTGGATAACATGAGATTGGACTTGGGCACGAACATAGTGGCAATCGACTTCAATGTGCTTGGTTTTCTCGTGAAAAACGGGGTTGGAAGCAATGTGCATTGCAGCTTGATTGTCACAGAAAATGGGCATGGATTGATGATTGAAAACACCTAAGTCACACAGTAAACTTTTGAGCCAGATTAGCTCACACGCAGTCGATGCCATGGCTCGATATTCTGCTTCAGCACTGGATCGTGCAACAACAACTTGTTTTTTGCTTTTCCATGTGACAAGATTGCCTCCCACAAATGTGCAGTATCCGGTTGTAGACTTTCGATCAATAGAATTGCCGGCCCAATCGGCATCACAATAACCTGTAATCTCCGTGCTCTCATTTTTCTTCATGAGTATGCCTCGTCCCACAGAGCCTTTTAGATACCTGAGTATCCTTTCAACCAGATTAAAATGCTCCATCGTGGGAGAATGCATAAATTGGCTAACAATACTGACAGCATAGGTAATGTCTGGCCTTGTGATGGTCAGGTATATCAACTTACCAACCAACCGCTGATAATAGCATATGTTTGGAAGAGGTTCCCCCTCTAAGCTGAGCTTAAGTTTGATATCGAGAGGTGTAGGAACTGGTTTAGCATCACTCATTTTTGCTTCCTTGAGAAGATCAAGAACATATTTCCTTTGATTCAGAAATAAGCCCTTGTGAGAAGTAGCCATTTCGATGCCGAGGAAGTATCTCAGTACACCAAGATCTTTGATTGCAAAACGTTGCTGAAGAGAATGCTTGAGTTCGTTGATTTCTTCAGAGTTATCTCCAGTGATAATCAAATCATCAACATACACGAGAATAACCAATGTACCAGCAGTACCAGAACGTACAAATAGAGAGGAGTCCGCATTGCTTCGTCCAAAACCAACACTTATGAGGACAGAACTGAGCTTAGCATACCAGGCTCTCGGTGATTGTTTAAGTCCATAAATTGATTTGTGCAGTTTACACACAACATCAGGTTTATGACTTTGAGGGTGACCTGGTGGAAGTCTCATGTAGACGTCTTCTTCAAGCTCGCCATGTAAGAAGGCATTTTTTACATCCATTTGATACATATGCCACCCTTTGTTGACTGCCACTGACAGAAGTACCCTCACAGTGTTCATCTTTGCAACTGGGGCAAAGGTTTCCTTGTAGTCCACATCAAGTGTTTGAGTAAAGCCACGGGCCACTAATCGTGCCTTGTATCTTTCTATGGACCCATCAGAGTTGAATTTAATCTTGTATATCCACCTGCAGCCTACAATCTTCTTTCCTTTGGGCAGTGGTATAATGCTCCAGGTTTTATGTTGATCGAGGGCAAGCAACTCATCCTGCATGGCTTGCTGCCACACCTGTGATTGGTTAGCTTCTTGGAATGATTGAGGCTCCATATGCGCAGATATATTACACAAATAGGCAGTGTAAGTAGGTGACAATTTTTGGTAGGAACAGTAGTTGGACAATGGGTGCCTTGGCTTGTAAGTAACAAAGTCTTGCAGTCTTGCTGGTGGGTGCCTTTCACGAGTTGGATTCCGGCGAGGTATGATAGGAAGAGACTCCTCTGAAGATTCTTCAGGTCCAACACTGCATAGGGTTTCATCTTCAACATGCATGTTGCTGACGTCATTTTGATCCGGTTGGCTTGGGACCACAAGATCTATTGTGTGAGGTTGATCACCCGCATTGTGGAGGATCTCAGTCCTTAGCAGTGGGAACATGTCCAAGATACTCTCCCCCTGGCTTGTACTATCCAGAGATTTACTGTAATAAGGATTAGTTTCATGAAATCGAACATCCTTTGAAACAATTAATCTTTTTAGTTGTGGATTCTAACACTTATACCCTTTTTGTGTGGATGAGTAGCCAAGAAAAATGCATTTAGTTGCCCTAGGATCAAGTTTGTCTCGATATAGGGGCTGAACATGTACAAAACAGATACATCCAAAGACTTTAAGATGAGAGAGATCCACCTTTCTGTTCTTGACAATCTCCATTGGAGATTTGAACCCCAACACCCTACTAGGTAACCTGTTGATCAGGTATGCTGCTGTCATGATACTTTGAGACCAGAAACGTTTAGGCACATTCATTTGTAACATCAATGCCCTAGTTTTTTCAAGAAGATCCCGGTTTTTTCTCTCGGCAACACCATTTTGTTGGGGTGTGCCAACACAGCTAGTTTGATGTATGATGCCATTGTTGCTCAAATATTGAGTCATGACTTGGGACATGTATTCGGTGCCATTATCAGACCTTAGGGTTTTGATTTGAGAAGAAAAATGATTTTTAACAAGGTTGTGAAAGTCCTTAAACACTTCCATTACCTCACTTTTTGATTTTAACAAATATAACCAGGTGGCTCTTGAATAATCATCAACAAAGGTTATGAAATATTTATAACCATCAAAAAATTCACTAGTTGGTCCCCATATATCAGAGTGAACAAGCTCAAAGAGGTGAAAAACTCTAGACATGGAAGAGCCTAGAGGTAACTTTGTTGCCTTTGACATATGGCAAGTTTCACAATGGATTGATTCTTTGCCTAAGTCAGGAAATAAGATGGACAAAATAGGTTGAGATGGATGAGCTAGACGCTGGTGCCATAAGGATGAAGCTTGAATGGAGGTTGACTTGGCAAGAAACCCACAGGGAGAGCTTTTCGATATGTAATAGAGACCATCTAGGTAAAACCCCTCACCAATCGTCTTCTTGGTTATGCAATCCTGAAAGATGACATTTGTAGGTGAAAAAATGGCTAAACAATTTAATGAATTAGTGATTCTTCCCACTGAGAGAAGTTGAAAGGGAAATGATGGAACATATAAGGCCATAGACTTTATTTGATCAGATATCAGATGGATTTTTCCCTTTCCTGCAATCCTAGCACCTTTACCATTAGCCACAGAAACATGTGAGGGATTATGAATTTTCTCAAATCTATGTAATTTTGACATTTTATTAGTCATATGGTCTGTGGCACCTGAATCTACAACCCAAAAATGATGCAACTCATTTATTTTAAGAGCAGTTTGAAAAGCTTTCATGATACCTTTCATGTCTGTCTGAGGTACACGATCAGTATCAGCTAAAAAACCAGCAAATTTGCCTAGCAATGCAGTAGTACTTCCATCTTCATGAGCAACTGATCCCTCTTCTTTTCCCTTCTTTTGTTGGAGATAGGCTGCGAAATCATTTAGAAGAGAGGCAGGATTTGCAGTGAGCTGTTGATAGATATCAACACTGTTGATAGATATCAACACTGTTGATAGATGAAGATATAGCAGTGTTGGCACGGGGGTATGCCCGACTTGTCTTTGGTGCAGTTTTATCCTTCATGAAGTCAGGTTTGAGTTCAGGATGAAGAATCCAGCACTTGTCTCTCACATGCCCGATGTTTTCACAGTGTAGGCATTTCAAATGAGGGTTTTTCCCTTTATACCTTTTTTCATTTGTCAGGTAAGCCCTAGCTTCTGTCACGTTGGTTTTTATACCATTGTTCATGACTTTTCTTCTTACCTCCTCGCGTTGGATAGTAGCACATATACTAGTGAAAGATGGTAGCTCAGAGTTCATGAGAATGTGACTTCTCAAATCCTCATAATCTGAGCTCAAGCTAGACAATAATTGAAAAATTTTATCTTCTTCAGTTCGTTTAAGAAGCACAGAAGAATCAGTCGTGTGAGGTCTGTACACATCTAACTCATTCCACATGCTTATCAAAGAACCAAGATGTTGAACAAAGCTTTTAACCTTCTTGTTGTATGTTTGAGATGTCTTTCTTAAGTTGAAAGATGCGAGCTGCATTGTTTTGATTGCCATACATCTCCTTCACGGTGTTCCAAAGGATGAAAGATAACTCGGAATAGCTGAAGATTTCAGCAATCTTCCTTTCCATGGAGTTTAAGAACCATGACATGACTAGTTGATCTTTGCTTAGCCACCCTCTATATTCTGGAGAAGAGACATCAGGTGCAGATTGGCTGCCATCGATGAATCCAAGCTTGGATCTTCCACCGAGTGCAAGACTAACAGCTCTTGCCCATGGCAAGTAATTAAACTCATTCAATAATACTGAACTGAGTCGTAGGTTTGGATTGATATCCATTTCAGAGGAGTTTACAGATGAAGCAGCAATGATGCTTGCATCCTTGGAATTTTCATCTGCCATTGTTTTTGAAAAAAAATAACCACAACAGCTTCGATATACAGAACTGGCTCAGGATGATGCCGGCTCTGATACCATGTTGAAGTTTTTTTGTATTATTATGTATAAGCATGGAAAGGTTACACAAATATATAGAGGAGTTTCTCATCACTCCTTAAAACATTCCTTAAAACACTCCTTAAAACATTCCCTAAAACACTCCTTAAAACATTCCCTAAAACATGCTCCCTTGAAATAAGGAGAAAGCAACTTAGATAAGACAAACATTCCTTAAAACATGCACCCTTGAAATAAGGAGAAAATAGTCTTAAATAACTAGAGATCCTTCAATAATTATCATGTCAGTGTGTCAGCATATTCTGATCATTAAAATTGGTATTGTTGTTGTATTGCAAGATTTCTGATGTTATCGTGCTGCAACTTCAGGTACAAAAGGGTCCTCATGATGTGGATGCAGAGAATATTAAAATGAGCATGTTTAGCTACCAAAAAGAAGATGATAGAGATATTGAAGGGAGAGGAAGAGGAGGAAGGGGACAGGGGAGGAGCAGAGGGAGGGGAAGAGGAGGATTTAGTTGACTTTGTCATTACTTTTATTCTCATCACGCTTTACTCTGTCAGTCAATTTTTGTTCTTGATATGTATATGGTGATGGTGAAACTGTAGCTTTCAATCTTAGAATTTTGGTGGTTTAGCTACATTTGCACTGATTTGCTGAAAAAGAGTTTTTTCTCATTGTGTCGTAATAGATACTCTTTCTGTAAGTCCGATAGAGTTTGTTACCCCAACAAAAAGCTGTCTCTTTTTTTCTAATTGAAGTCCACCAACATATGTAAGCTATATTTATTATGTTCATTTTTTTTTTTTACTGTGTGTGTGTGACATCTTAACTTGATGGTGTTTACAGAAGGACACAACATGTAGATGTAGCAAATGTGTTTTGTAAGGGCCGAAGAAACTGATCATGGGCTGGTGTTTGCAATTGGTTTTCAGGTAAGGGATGTAATTAGCACTCATAAAGTGTGGAATAGACGAAGTTTATGAACTCATAATTAGCACTCATAAAGTGTGGAATAGACGAAGTTTATGAACTCATAAAGTGTGGAACAGCTCTACAATCTTACAAACAACTTCTAAAGTTTTGGAGAATCCAACAGAAGACTTATTTATTTATTTTTTATTTTTGCGCAAAAGAGTTCATCGACTGCAAAGGTATTAGAAAAGGTAATAAATCTTTTAGTAAATGTAGAGTCAATCTTCCTAACCTTTTTTTTTTTTTTTTTTTTTTTTTAGACTAGTGTCTCCGGATCTTTGACCCGACTAATCTTCTGCTAACCTTAAAAGTAAATTCCTTGAATATGTGGCGGAAGAAGGGCAAGTATTTGTGCAAATTGGAGTAGTATTTGTCAAATATTTGGGTGAATGTCTTATATTGATTATTGTAATGTTGAAATGTTACTTGATGCAATAAATTCAAAATTCGAAACAACTAATTGAAAAAATCATAGGAATCTGAAAAAAAAAAAAAGAAAAAAAAAGCATGAAATATGGACTCGCCTGCATTATCGAACTAGGAAAGCGAAAAATGGTGAGGTGTTTGACGAATTGATTGTGATGTTTTCACCTTCATTCTGCACAAACGAGTTTATCAGATGCGTCGTGGCTTGGTCCTCCCTCATCATGGCTTGTTGTCCCCATTGCATGAAAATCATCCCAAAACAGCATATATCTGAGCGGGTCGTCCTTCATTATAGAAGTGAGCCCGATGCGATTTAAAAGCTTATCTTTGTTCCTCCAAATCATCTCTTCGTACCTCATCGTCATGGCTTCTTGGTCCTTAGTGTCACACCAATCATGCATATTTTCCTTCATAAGTTTGTCCCATACTAGATTAACTCCTGTTGTCATCATTTCAACAGAATAAATATATCCGCTTCAAAAACTATTTCAACTTTATCCCCGCCTTGCAAATTGAGCTCATTGTTCGAGAGTTGTCCCTGCCAAAGATAATTATCTTCATAATCCTCATTCATCATATATGTTCTGGTTTTGTAGGCCTCCAACTTAGTACGCTTGGTATTACTTATAACAGTAATGTCAAGATGAGGTAAATTATTTATTTTGCATACACGGAACAAGCAGAACAAAGTTAGCCCTTTAAAATTACGATTATCGGTCGAGGGAATATCAAAACTGACTTTAGTGCCCTCGTTGACAAACTCAAACCAATCAGGAACATAATTTCCATGGAGAGCAATGCCACCAACTCCGCAAGAAGTCCATCCCTATATATACAATATAAGTGTCATATATATATATATATATATATATATATATACATGTATGCGCACGATAGGAAGGCAATGAGAGGGAGAGAGGGAGAGAGATACCTGTAGGACGTTCTTCCTAAAATCAACTCTGAGATTGGTGCACTTTTTCATATCAATCCACGCCATGGAGTTTAATGACTTATCCAAGCCTGGAACCTCAGTGAGTTTGGCTGAATCACTTACACCCAATTCTCTCATATTTGACATTTCCGAAAAGTCCGGCATTGTTTCCAATGCAGGGCAATCATCGGCAAGCAGAACTTTCAAATTTGTTGGTAAATCAGGGATTGTATGAAGATATTTGCTTCCATTTAACCACAATGTTTGGAGCTTTGAAAGACCACTGAGGTTTGGTAAGCTATGAAACTTATTATATTGAAGATGCAAATGTTGTAAATAAATTAGACTGCCAAGATCCTTAATTGCATCATCTAATGCGCCGCCTACGAGATCGAATTCTCTTAACGAATGGGGCAATTGAATACCCCTCAAATTACACTCCAGAGATAAACGAGTGAGATTCTTCAATCTCACTATGGAAGGTGGTACTTTTCTTATGGCTGTGCGCTCTGCTTCAAGTGTTCTCAGTGATATCATCTCCCCTATATCCTCATGCAGTTCTCTGAATTCCCAACATCCATTAAGAAGAAGAGTCTCAACAGATTTCAATTTATAGAAATCCCTTGGAAGAGAAATAAGCTTGTAACAGTTGGTAAGGTTCACCAAAGAAAGTCTTTTAAGATGACCAATGGAGGGGTGAATCTCAGACAAATTAATACATGATTTCAATATCAACTCTTCAAGATTTGGGACTTGTGAAAAGTCCGGTGATTTCTGTAAGGAATAGGAACCGCTGAGATCAAGGGTTTTCAAGTTATGTAGCGACTGTTGCAGAAAATCAAAAGAAAATTGAAATTAATATCTGAAATGAAGATGTTATAAAAAAAAGAGAAGAAATCCAAAAAACAAATAGAAACAGAACATCATCAGGTGTAATTCATTGTACCTTGGAACCCTCCCAAGCTTGTACCAGTTCGCTATCCTGCATCTCTAAAACAACTAGTTTATCTTGATTAAAGAAGTCATCTGGTATGGACTTTAAAGGGCAGTCTTCCCAGCGCAACCATATTAACTCTTTGGGAAGATGTTTGTATTCTCCATTGAGCTTTACGCATCTGAGGTGAAGCAATCTCAGTTTCTTCATATTGGCAAATGCTTCTGTACTGAAACTAGCAGTAATCTCAAGTTTTGTATAGCCTCGAAACAATTGAGGGAACTCTAGAGCAACTCCTTCAATTTTTCCAGTTCCCTGTTAACAAAAAAAAAAAAGTTATGGTAAGAAACGGTATATTTGCATATGTTTACATGTATTATTATTATTCATTATGTAAAATCACGTACGGTGAATATATTTACACATGAATGTTGTTTAATGTATAATTGACTTGCGCGGGTTACATATATGCTTTCTTGTATGATGCATAAATCCAAAATTTATTGGGAATGAACTTACAGATTTATTTGTCAATACATCGGTGATCTCTTGACGGTTCCACAACCTACTCCATTTTTCAGGGCGATCAGGAGATTTTTCAGAAATGATTACTTTGGCCATTTCTCGAAGCAAATCATGCATTTTCAAATAGTTGCCTTCAACAGTTACAAGACAGCGTTCGCGAAGGACACTAATTCCTACTGTTGCATAAAATCCACATCCATCTAATATTTTGGTGACATAGTCCTTGTCCTTTTCAAGAAAGAAACAAGATATGTCAAGGAATGTATCCTTCTCTGTATCATTTAGCCCTTCAAAGCTTATTCTTAGTGGTTTTATTATTTTTCCTTCAGGAATTCTTTCCAATTTCTCCAATTGACTTTTCCACTCTTTAATGGGTCTTTTAAACAAAAAAGAACCTAAAACTTCAAGGGCTAGTGGCAAACCTCCACAATAAGAAACAACCTTTTTTGAGACTTCAAGATATTCTTCGTCAGGCCATCTATTTCCAAAGGAATGCCAACTAAAGAGCTCCATGGCTTCATCTTCATTCATTTTTTGAAGCGGATACACTTTGTCCACATTTAGTAGTAGACGTTCATCTCGTGTCGTTATGATAATTCTACTTCCTGGACCAAACCAATCGTGACTTCCAGCTATTGCACGCAATTGTTCCACTTCATCTATGTTGTCCATGAAGACAAGTACCCTTCTATGTTGAACTACTTCTTGTATCTTACTGATACCTCTGTCAACACTTCCTACTTGAGACTTCTGTTTCAAGATGTCAGAAATAAGTGTTTCTTGCAAATAAACCAGACCATGTTTACTTGAAGTGTTGCCAACGTCGGCAAGGAAACTTTCGAATTCAAACATACGATGAATTTGGTTATAAATGGCTTTGGCAGCTGTTGTTTTACCCAATCCACCCATCCCCCAAATTCCAACCATTAGAACATCGTCTGATCCACCAATTGAAAGATAAGTGATAATATCTTTAATGCGTGAATCGATACCAACTTGGTGCTTGGCCACATGTAATTTGTTTGGGGTCAAAAGCCATCCCGTAATAATCTTGTCAACAATTTCTCCAATAACCGTTGCTTCACTTCTGAAATTTGAATTGGTAAGCTTTAGTGGGACTCAGTGAAGGCCAAGTACGAGCTATCAGTACATAAACAATTTTCTTTCCTTAATATCTATATACTAACTAGCTACTAGCTAGTGTGTGATTTTGTGACCAACTTGAATAAAAGAAACAAAGTTATTCATTGATATATAATTAAACTCCAATCATGGTTTAGGTTTTATACGAGACATTAAAGTGTATTAATTAAGCAAGTTGATAAGAGTAATACAACTTAAAGATGTATTTCAGATCTATTTTTTATTTTATAAATTTGTATTTTTCCCCCCTCTTTGTGTGTGATACTCATTCGTCTAATAATTATCCACAAAAATGTTTCAAATTCTGAAAAGCAGGTGAATGATTACCCATTGTCAGTGATTTGAAGAGCGTGGCCAGACAAATTTGCAGCTTCCGTAAGAGCCTTTCTCCACTGTTTTACCCTTTCTTCCTTGGCTTCACGTTCCTTGTCATCTTTTTCTTTACGGATGTCCTTTTTGTGCTTCTTAAATGCTTGGGCAAAAACTCCGTTCTGCTCCCTCACATGTGAAGGATCAACGTGATAGAATATTGGCAAAACAAGTCGCCCCAGTTTGTCTCTGCACTCCATGATCTTCACCAGCTCATCAAGACACCAACTTGAATCTGCATACCTCTTTGAGAAGACAATGATACAGATCCTCGACTCTTCGATCGCCCGTAATAGTTCCTCTTTTACTTTCTCCCCTCTTTTTAGATCGTCCTTATCCATATAAGCCTGGTATCCCTTGCCTTTTAATGCCGAGTGGAGGTGGCCTGTGAAGCCATTGCGGGTGTCTTCGCCTCTGAAGCTTAAGAACACGTCGTGATTCCAAAGTTTTGACTTGGAAGAGGATGAAGCGGAGGCTTCCTGGACTGTCATGGCGGTATCCACATTCGTGGCACTGCCCTGGTTTAGATCACGACCAAAACAAAGGCAGTGGTTGTGTTTGCATATGGACTTGAGAAATGACATACTGCAGCGATTCAGATCACAATTGAAAAAATGGCAGTAGTTGTGGTTGTGTTGCCTAACGGATGCTACTGAAATACATATACCCAAGTCCAGCTCCTTCAGGCAACAAGAACAAAAGTTTATAATATAATAATGTTTGCGTATAGACTTGAGAAATGACAAATTGCTACCCAGGAACAGACTTGCATTCGTGTCATGTTTCTCGTGTTCGTGTCGTTTTCGTGTCATACCCGATAGCTTAACGGGTCGTGTCATGTAACACTCGTTAAAATAAACAGGTAATATGACTCAATCCGAAATTGACCCGTTAATATTATCAGGTAATATGACCCGACCCGTTACTCGTTAAGAAAAATATATTTTAAATCAATAAATAATGAAAATGAAAAACATAATTTAACCCCAAAAAATGTAAAACATAATACTAAATTAGTATATACATACCACATTGTCACATAAATACTTCAAAACATTAATAAATTAATAAATAAAACATTTTTCTTTCAAGTTTACATACCCCAAAATAAGAGTCTAATGAAAAAACATTAGTGCATACTACAAAATACAAATGTTCAAAAATATGCAAAATGAAAAGAGTTATGTTTCAAGATTGAGGAACCTTGTACATTTTTTACAAAAAAAACCCTTCAAGTTTCATCAATCACAGAGGGAATTGGTATTGGAACTTATTGACGATGTTTTCACTGAGGTTTTCCATTATCCATAAATTATAAATTTAAATTTAATCGTTGATTATTGTTTACATTTACGTTCCATTCTTCTCACCAAATTTTGTTTTTTTTTTTCGAATTTTCTTTTTTGAAAACATGATCTCTTACAGGATGCAGGAAGATGAATAGTTCGGATCGTTTATATTACGATGAGAGTTTTACCATTAGTGAAAATATAGCTCGAAGTGTCTCTAGAAACTATATAACATGAACTCATATTTTAGTTAACCGTAAATATCGGAATGTTATATCAACGATCTAAACCGTTCATTTTTCTACATCCATTAAAAGAACACTTTTCAAAAAAGAAAATTTAAAAAATGAAATTTGGTGAGTAGAAGACAATAGACGATTAAATTTAAATCTAAGGTTTATGGATTATGGTGTTAGATTTCAGAGTTTGCCACTTCACGAAAGTTGTAAAACTTGTGATTACGAGTGATTGTATATTTTTTTACTTCTACAATATTATTAATTTTGCACTATAAAAAACATTATTCATGAGATTTGGAGGGTTTTAAAAATTTAAACGACCATGTAACGATTGTCTAATGGTAGATGATGCAATTATGAGCGTTTATATAGGGGCGTGCTATCCACACCTCATTTTACTTCTTACACACCCCTTATTAATTTCTATCCGTTGATTTTCTTCAATTCATCCAATCCGACGATCAAAAATTAGAAGGGTGTGAAAAGTAAAATGGGGTGTGAATATCACCCCCTTTATATATGTTTTCACATTTTCCAGACTTATATATTAATGATTATGAATTTTATTTATTTTGAACTTCCTTAAAAATACATGAGGGTTTGTATAGTTTTAAAAATTCATGTACGCACCTTTAAAGCGTAGAGGATGCGATTAAGAATGGTTGCATATATTTTTCCACATTTTTTGCACTTGTAAATTAATTATTATAAATATTTAAATGTATTTGGTATTTTTAAATTACTTGATGTTTTTATTTTTAATGTGTTTTAAAAATTTTTAATCTCACTGCTCATAATATTTTACAAAATAAATAAATAAAACTTAAATTTTTAAAATTTATTTAAAATAATAATACAATAATAATTAATGAGCAATATATATATATATATATATTCACTATATTTATTGTATTTTATAGTAAGTTTTTTTATTAATTAAAAAAAGTTAAAATCATCAAAATAACTTTTTCCTTTTCATGTCGAAACAGGTTACTCACATGTCACTCTTGTGTAAACCTGTTAAGGACCCGTTATTAACGGGTTCTTATCGCGTGACCCGATAACACCCGATTAGTTATCGTGTTGACCTGAAATCCGTTATTTTCGTGTCGTTTACGTGTCGTGTAAAAAACAGCCAGGTCTAGCCAGGAAGGTACAGCGAAAGAGAGAGAAAAAGAGGAAAGAAACGAACATGAAAGAACAAAGAATATCCAAAGATTATTGGCGGTGATAACAGCTATTCAACAATCATTAATGATTAATAAACAATTATTCAAGATGGGTGGTAAATGATTTAAGTCATTTTCAAGATTCGAACAATTATTGAATGGAGGGAAGATCAAATTTCTGCCAAGTTTTGTCTGTATCAACTATCACACAAGAAACACATTTAGTTAACTTACTAGGAAGTGATGCCACGCATTGTTGTAGGATTAGAAATTGTATGGATATATTTGAAAGACTATCAAAGTTAAATCTAGTGTAATCAGCAGATCTCTAGCTTTCTAGTAGTATATAAATTTGAACTAATAAATGTATCTCTAAGTTTCCAGAAGTGTTTAAATTAAACTAATAGATTTTTTTTTGCATTTTTTGCATACTGGTAATTTAAGAATCAAAGTAACTGATCTTTCTTCTCAAACTTGATAATTTAGATTCGCTATGAAAAAGGAATTCGTATATAGGTTTCAAAGTGTACTATAACATTGATTAATCTAAACAGAAGTACCTCAGCAAACCAAACAATTTTATTTCCTCCAGAAATGTCCTTGTTTTGTTTACAATTCTAATTTGTTTCAAAAGATTGAAAGCAAATGGTATTCAACTTTGAAATTCCACATCATGAATAGATTAAAAAAAACACTTTCTCCAATTATATTCAATACCACTAAACCACACGATGACATTGTCTTGTTGGGAACAAAAAGAAATTTATACAAACAATCAGAAAGAATATAATTATAAATGTAAATTGACGTGATCTAATGGTTAAAAACTATGTAAACCATCTAGACATCAAGAAATAAGAAGTCTATGGAAATCCAGGACTTACTTGAGCTAAAAGTTCACATAATGCTTTAAGAACGATAAAGTTTTGTTGGATTGAGTTGCTTGTAATGAGATATCACCTTTCTGCACATAGGAGTTTCATATGCATGTTAAAATTATTAGCCTAACCTAGATTTATAATATAGAAAACTTCATTTTAGTCCTTGGCAAAGATTACTTTTTGATTAAAACCATGAGTAAGATCAAAATCTAATTTTAGTCCCTTGATACATTAATAACCTCATTTATTAATTATATTTTGATTTTTTAATTATTTATATTTTTCTTTTCTAATTTTTAATGTATTAATTTTATTTGATTATAATTGTTATTTTCATTTCATTCATTGTAATATATTTTTGTTGTGAACATTTAGATAAACTAATTTTTGTTATACAATATATTTCGATGTACTGTAACTTCTTCATTTAGGTATATTAAATTCATTATAATACATTTCGGTGCATACATTTAGGTATACACATTTTCGTACTAACATTTCGGTGCATACATTTTGGTACACACATTTCGGTGCATACATTTAGGTACATACATTTCGGTACTAATATTTCGGTGCATACATTTCGGTACACACATTTAGGTACATTAATTTAATATTAATACATTTCAGTGCATATATTTAGGTACATACATTTCGGTGCATATATTAGGTGCATATAATTAGGTATATACATTTCGGTGCATATAATTAGGTATATACATTTCGGTGCATATATTTAGGTACACACATTTCGGTGCATACATTTCGGTGCATATATTTAGGTACACACATTTCGGTGCATACATTTCGGTATACACATTTAGGTACATTAATTTAATATTAATACATTTCGGTATACACATTTAGGTACATTAATTTAATATTAATACATTTCGGTAGTAACATTTAAATATATTAGTTCAATATAATATATTTCAGTACACACACTTCAATACTAACATTTAGGTACATTAATTGAGTCTTTCAAATTTGAAGAATGTTAAATAAAATTAATAAATTAAAAAACTCTTTTTTGGTCAAAAAATAAATTAAAATTTGTGTATTAATAAATTTAAATATTTAATGGGAGATATTAAATAAAATACACATTAATTATTTTGAATTAAGGACACATTAGGGACTAAAAATCAATATTCAATCTAACACCAGGTTTTTTTTAAATTTTAATCTTTTTGAAGGATTAAAGTTAAAAAAACCCCTTTATAATATTTGAGAATTGTGTTTATACATAAATACATACACACAACACACACAAAAAATAAATAAATAAAGGAAGGCAGAAAACGGGGAATTATAGGTATACTAAGATGCATGTCAAATATGATTGACAAAAGAGATGCTCTTTTTCTTTTAGGAATTTCAAGGAGGCATATGGGGGTGGACCATTTAATACACCCAAATGGACATTAGGATTAAACTGTTAAACACTATTGCGTAATGAACCATAAAATAAAGGAGTTTTTAAACTTCAATTCTTAAAGAAGATTAAAATTCAATAAAAACTTAGTGTTAGGTTGGATATTGATTTTAGTCATCTAATGTGTATTTAATTCAAATTTATATTATATTTTTGTTTTAATATTTAATAGATATCTTACTTAATGTCATTACATTAAAATTAAAATTATTTATTATTATACACATTTTAATTCATTATATTTATTTTACTTCCTCTAATTATTGTACCTAAACATTTGTATCATAATATATTTTATTAAATTAGTGTACGGAAATATTTATACCTAAATATATTGTACTGAATTAGTGGCACATAAGAAAATATGCAAAAACATAAGTGTACCGAAAAATCCCGTACCTAGATATATGATACTAAACTAGTGTACCTAAATGTCGGTATCTAAATATATTATAATAAACTAGTATACCGAAATGTCTGTACCTAAAAATATTATACTAACCTAGTGTACCGAAATGTTCGTATCTAAATATATTGTAATGAATTTAGTGGCACATAAAAAAATATGCAAAAACATGTGTACTGAAAAATCTTTACAAAATAAGAATTAATATTAATAAGAAAATGTTCGCACTTAAATATACTTACCGTAATAAGAATTAAAATTTATAATATTTTTATAAAATTTAATTTATAAACACCATAAAATTATAAATAAATAAAAACATTTAATATGCTGATAATAAATAGAGCCTAAAGACTAAAATTAATTTTTAATCTTGTATAAGACATTTGTTTAAACTTCATTTTACTTAAGGATTAAAATCTACTTTTCTACTAAACGAAACCCAGATGGATGCCATGTATAATTATATATTATATATATGGTGATTAGCTAGTACACCGGATTCTGCAGAATTTGGCTGGATTTCTGGGTAATTTTCAAATCGTCATATCTTCTTCAATTCTTCACCAACTTTCACGATTCACATACCAAATTGAAACTAGAGAAGAGTAGAACATGTTCATACCTGTTTGGAGTTCAAAAGATGGGTGGAAACGGTCTGAAATTGACGGGAAAGTCTCCGGCTCCAACCGGAGTTCATGGAATCGCGTCTGTTCACGGATTTTCAGGGAACAACTGCTATGTTCATGTTCTTTGGGACGAAAGGAATCTTTTGATTGTGTTTTGGTGTTCAAATCGTCAAAGTTCAGAGGTGGTGATGGTTATGGTTTCACGAGAAAGAAGAGGCGAGAGAGGTGAGAGAAATGGAGAGAAACGAGAGAATAAAAAGGAGACGCCTTTAGATTTCTGGGAGGTGGGCTCCTCGGTCCATGTGTTATTCACACATTTTTTTTACTTCTCATTTACTATTTTTTAATTTGGATAAATTACAAAAAATTAAATCAATTATTGGGTCGTTAACAATTTCATACCTCATTTTTAAAAAGTTTCAATGTCATACATTTGCTTACGAATTTGTTGCAATGTCATACCTCTCGCTAGGCTACCGTCAATTTATCAGTAAAATGCTGATGTGGCACACTTTATATTCAAAAACTAACAAATATATTTATTTATTATAAAAAATTAAAAACCATCAGATCCCCCCCCTTCTTCCTTCTTCCCCATCCCCATTCCACCTGCAACCCGAAAAAAAAAAAAGAAAAAAAAAATATATATATATATAGCTTAAGGGGAGGGATTCCCATTTTTCAAAAAAAATAGGGACACGCTCCCCACCGTTAGATTTAACTTTAATGAAATTGTGTGGTTGAGATTGTGTGGCCTGTGTTTTAATCTCAACTACACAATTTCATTAAAGTCAATCTAATGGTAGAGAGTGTGTCTCCATTTTTTTTTGAAAAAATGAAAATCTCTCCCTTTAAGCTCTCCCTATATATGTATATATAAGCATACCCGCACCACCTACCCCCACCCCGCTCCCCTACCCTACCCCCACCCCCTATGAATTATCTACCGTATCATATTTTCGACGTAATTTTTATGTCAATATTATAAAATCTTATATAAAAAACATGAATGATCAAAGAATCCATGAAATGTCTCGTATGCTCTTTATTATTTCTCTTATTGAATTTAATGTAAAATGATGTGCGTAATCACTTTCTCCGAGTGAAATACTGAAGAAGAATATCCTCTGAAAGCAAAGCAGCTTCGGTCCAGGCCCCAGGGAGACAAAAATGGACCTGTAGCGCTACCGACACGTAATAAGACGGTGGAAAAGTATGCAGGACTTGCTTTATAAAGAAAACCAAGGGAATGACGTTTTCAGTGGAAATCCCGCACGATCTGATCACTGAACGGCTGAGATTGAGATTTAAGTTTGGCGCGTTGTGGTGGGTATATTTATAGAAAGTCAAAAAGTGAGTCATAGATGATGCTTTATTCACATTTTTGGTCATAAAGAGCTTTCATTAATAAACAATTGAAAGGGATAGTAAGCCCAGAACCGAAATAGAAAACAGCAGAAAGAAAACAAAAATATTATTCATATCACTTATTTGTACTATTAATTGTATCATCTCTTTAATAAAAATAAAATTTACATGAGTTAACAAGTTTTATTTTCACTAAAAAATTATATAAATAAATAGATAATAAGAGTATCATTATCAAAAAGAAAAATAAAGTGAACCAGAATACTCTTCGGATACCTCTCTCCGTATTTGACTGGAAAAGCAGGGAGATAAAAGTCGTACTATAACCCTACCAACACGTAATAAGACGCGTGAAAAGCTTTCAGGGGCTGCTTTTTGTAGGAAACCAAGGGAAGGAAGTTTCCGGTGGGAAACTACGATGCTATTATCTGATAACGGCTAAGATTGAAGTTCTGCAAATGATTCATGTGTGAATACGATCGAGATTGGCAGCGTGTTGTGGTGGGTACATATCGGAAACTCTGACAGATGCTTTATTCACGCTAAAGAAAAGGTAACACTGAGAATTCTCACGCTAAAGAAAGGATCAAAGCTCGGCCTGGTGGGTCCCCTTCGTTTTTTTGGCCTATTCCTCCATTGGAGTTGAGTTTTGAAGCATTTTGTGCAGGATTTTGGCCTATAGTCCTATAAGCATCTCCCATTGGAGATGGCTTAAGCAAACTCAAATCACTCGAGAATATCATAAATCCCTTTTTGATGTATAAAATGTCCATCCCTAGGCTATACATGTTGAAGAGTACTAGAATCTTACATCAAATGATTTATATTGTGCAGTTTCCACTTCTAATTATATCGGCGTTTGTGATTAAACTTTCACATATGATGTGTTGTATATGTGCTAAGATTCAAGTTGAAGAAAGTATCGACGTGGTTAATGATGGATTGTTGATCAGTTTGACTGAATCTTGACAATATTTGCATTTGTTATGTATGTGTGGTAAGCTACTAAGGATAATACCGAAATAGGCACCCAAGTCTCAAGTCCATATAATATAATTTTCACGTCTAAAACTTGAGATATGACCAAGTCCCAGGAACGGAGAGGTGCACGAAATTCCTCTATTTTAGTATAGGAAAATAGTAAGGAGATTCTCTTTTAAAAGTGGAGCTCTTTAGAGACTCTTTGTTATTTTATATTTTTAGCATAGTTTTCATACTAACATTATAAAATCTTATGCAAAAAATTTAAGGTAGTAAAAAGTTACGGAGAGTCTCACAAATCTTCATGTACATATAAACTAGTGCAGAGTCAAAGTCATGCAACTTTGTCATTTTTTGAGATTCTAATTAAAAATATTGAAAAAAAAATTCTAATAAAAAATGTAAAGTTCGATTTTTGTTATTTTCATTTTTCAAAATTGTTTGCAAGATGAGGTTGTCAAAAACTGATGTCAAGAAGCGGCCTTGAAGATAGGGAAATTGAGCGTCTCCAGAGCAAAATATATGAAAGTCCCGGGTGAATGAGTGAAGAAAAACCCGGAGTTAGAGGCCACTACACATAGCCACCTACATCTTGTCAAACTCCTAGACAATATTGCATCAAGGACTTGCTTCTCTCGCTGTGTCCTGGTTGGTGGAGAGTAATTCACATTTGTGAGCGACTATTTAACAATATTCAGGATGAACCATATGAATTAGAAAATCATATATAAGATTGTTTATATACATAGTAAACAAATTTATATATATATATATATATGTATATATAGGCTTATTATATTAACACCCCACAAATTGTTGAATAAACCTCACATACTTAATACACCCCACATTTGCTTTTTCACTTAAAAATTATCTTCATACACCCCATGTATTTTCCCATAATACCCCTACACCCCACATTCTTAATATACACCTAATATTTTGTACATACACCCCACATTTCTCAATATACTCCTTATATTCCTCCACAAGAAATTGATGCAAAAGGGTTACCGACCTTTTGTACTGAACACTCATAGTCACACTTTTCCATTTTCTTACAGTCAAATATGGAGCAAGTGTATGTAGTGGGTTTGCTCATTGTGTTGCTCGAGGGATTAATCTCATGTACGTGATAACCATGTTACTATCTTGTTCAAGTTTAATGGGACTGGATTGTATGCTATTGTTTCAGAATATATTCATTTCTCAATCAACATGTTTGTAGTTTCATTGGTTAGGGTTTTGTTCAAAAATAGAGGGTGAGAGGGTTTTGATAGTTGAAAATATAAATAATACGCTAAAAGTGATTTGAGGTGTATTTAGAAAATTTTATTTTATTTTATTTTAAAACCTAATAAGGTCAAAATTGTCATTGCATAGTGGGGTAAATAAGTTATTTAATATTAAATTTTAATGTGGGGTGCATTCAACATTTTGTGGGGTGCTAATAAAAAAAACCTATATATATATATGAATGGTACCTTTTGTTATGGTTAAAATGTGGGTTATCAGTAATTCAGCTATGGCCAACAAATACCAACTTATACACCATTTATAGGTTGAACCATAATTTTATGATGCAATTGTACACATATATGGAGTAATGCATCGGTTATAAATGACAAAAGAACGAGGATGATGAGTGATTTCCGTGGTCTCTTGTTATCCACCTGCACTCCTTAAGTTTGTTATATTCTTTTATATTGAACAAAATAAAAGAGAACTAGTGGGCATAAATAATATGAGATGTGAAAATCATTATTCTAAACGAATCCCTTTTATCTCTCTTTTAAGAAAGCGACTTGCTGGTGGCTTCGCCACAACAGTTTACTTGGGGGCCAGGAAGACTCATAGAGGCATTTTAGCCCTCCCATGGCTACCATCGTGTAATTCATCAACGCTAAGAATCGAACATAAAACGTGTTGCATGAAATACAGGCCTAAAATTCATTCCTAACCCGGCCACCCCATGGTGGTTCAAACGGATCACATTTATAGACTGTTTGAATTAATATGCCAATTATCAATAATAATTAATGTTACAAGTGGTCTTCGCTTTGTAGAGATATCAGTTTGATTCGGTTCCAGTCTTAGACAATACACCAATCAGTGTAGCAACATCGTTCAAATTGATTTTAGTTTTAGCAGTTTCCAAATACATCAAACTGAGCCAATGATACACGTTAAACTGAAATTGCTCCTTTTCATTATAAAATACGTTAAACTGCTTGGATTGGTTTTCATACAATGATATCTTTTTTTGGGGCAATCCAATGTTATATTTCCATTAGAAGTAGAGGCATAAATTTATATGAAACTCGTTATTTATAAAATTTAAATTTAAAATTTCTTATTTATAAATAAAGAAAAATATCACTATATCATAATATTAAGTATCAACCACTTGAAATGGTTTAATTTGAACAGTTGGGACGATTTTTCCCCACACCTGCGTACTCGCCGCATAAGTGATGTGCCATGTCGGACTGGATCATCCTATAGCCATTGGGCCGTAATGGGCCCATTCATGCTTTAGGCCCACCCAACATATAGACCTTTAATGCTACACATGGGCCTGCCCTTGTCGGTTGTCCGTTACATTGTAGGTGTTGATTTTGGTCCATTTGCCCTCATTCTCACAAAAGAGGAACCAATCCCCCTACGACGCCGTTTGTTGACATACTTGAGGCTGTACCGTACATTTGCCTTTTTTGTTGCAAATTTCAGAGAAACCCCAAAATCAAACGCCGCGGCAAACATGCGCCAAAAAAATAGAGGGGAGTTCCGGCGCCGCTTCCGACGCCGCAACCGAAACCCTAAGAAGCAGATGGTGGTGCTTCGGCGACCTCGAACAAGTGAAGGCGATGATCCTGACCCATTCCGCCTTGCCCGACGACACGCGTACGGTGGTGAATTCAGTGCAAGCCGAGCTCACCTACATGGACCTCAAATCTGTCTCCGCCAGGTCCTTGCCGGACCCGCATACGCTCCGAAAGTCTTCTCACATCCTCGGCCCCAAAGTCCGCCAGGTGAATCACACCTCTCTGTATTTCTCGTCAATTTTCTTGTTTTCTCTCTGTTTGGTTGCTGAGAAAAATGTGGTCTTTAGTTTGGGTTTTTTTATTTTTTATTTTTTATTTATTTATATCAGATAGCTTGGGTAAGAGACGTTGCTAAAATCTTGTTCTAAGGTACTTTCTGATACTTGATGCTTGCTCAATAATCAGCTAAATAAGTTAGTGATTTCTTTGATTGATCACTTTTTGTATTTTGGATATGTTTAGTTTAGTATTCAAACTAGCATTCCATAATCTGTAGCTCAATTCCATGCTAGTTTGAATGCTAAACGAAACATATTCAAACGAGTTCATCGACTGCAAGGGTAGTAGAAAAGGTAATTCAAACCTTCTGCTAACATGTCAGGGCAAGTCGAAATGTGTGCAATAATCTAGATTCATGAGAAGGTAATATTCACAATATTGACAGAAATAATGGCAATATTCACTAAAACTAAATCAAACTTTTATGACTAAATCTAAACCATATTATTAAATGGGATATCCACAATATTCACAGAAATAATGGCAATATGATAGATTAACGAGAAGGTCATAGAAAATATTGACTGGCATCTGGAGGCTTTCAGTGATTTTCTAATCTTAAAGGTAAATTCCTGAAATATGTGGTGGAAGCAGGGCAAGTATTTGTGCAAATTTGAGCAGTATTTGTCAAATATTTTGATGAATGTTTTATGTTGATTGTTGTAATGTTGGAATGTTTCTAGGTGCATTATTTGTCAAATATTTGGATGAATGTCTTATAGGAGTCTAAAGAAGTATGAACTATGGAGCGAAAAATGAAAGAGGTGTTTGACGAACTGACTGCAATCTGACTCAGATATGTGAGGATGACGGTGCATCACCGCCTTGATCCATGCTTCACCATAGAACCAATTTGGGTGTGACTTAATCAAGACAGATAATGCTTCACTTCAAAATTTTTGCCTTTTCCCATTTCTATGATTGCTTGGTCCTCCCTCATCATAGAACCGAGCTCGATGTGAGTCAAAAACATACCCAGCTTTGTCCAAATCATGCATATTTTCCTTCATAGGTTTGGCCCATATTAGATTAACCCCTGCTCTCATCACTGTAACATAATAATTACGATCTGCACTTGGAAAGGGGTTTTCAAAAAATATATCAACTTTATCTCCGCCTTGCAAATTGAGCATATTGTTTGAGAGTTGTCCCTGCCAAAGATAATCACCTTCATATTTCATATCGGCTGGTCCTCCTATGCTTATGCAGGCCTGCATCTTAGTATGCTTGATAGTATTTATAATAGTAATGTCAAGAGGAAGAGGAAAACAAATTCTTTTGCCTGAGCGGTAAAAGACGAATAGACTCGGCCCTGCATAATTACGATCATCACTTGGGGGAATATCAAAACTGACTTTAGTGCCCTCGTTGACAAACTCAAACCTGTCAGGAACATAATTCCCATGGAGGAATGTGCCACCAAGTTCGCAAGAAGTCCATTTCTACATATACAATACAAGTGTCACATATATATGCGCGCGCACACACACACACATGTATGCTCACGACAGGAATGAAATGAGAGAGGGGGAGAGAGAGAGGGAGAAATACCTGTAGGATGTTCTTCCTAAAATCGGCTGTGAGATTGGTGCACCCTCTCATATCAATCCATGTCATGGAGTTTAATGACTTATCCAAGCCTGGAACCTCACTGAGTTTGGGTGAATCACTTACATTCAGTTGTCTCATATTTGACATTTCCGAAAAATTGGGCATTGTTTCCAACGCAGGGCAACTAGAGGCGTACAGAAATTTCAAACTTGTTGGTAATTCAGGGATTGTGTGAAGGTTAAAGCATTTATTTAACCGCAGAGTATCAAGCTTTGAAAGACAATTGAGGCTGGGTAGGGTATGAAAATCATTCTTTACAAGATGCAAAGCTTGTAAAGAAATTAGACTCCCAAGACCCTTTGGGATTGCATCATCAGCTAATATGCATCCAGAGAGATCTAATTCTCTTAAAGAGCTTAAGCCATGTAATGAATGGGGCAAATGAATACTTTTCACACCATATAGGGATAAGCGAGTGAGATTCTTCAATCTTACTATGGAAGGTGGTACTGGTCTTATGGCTGTGAAATCTGCTTCAAGTATTCTCAATGATATCATCTCCCCTAAATCCTCATGCACTTCTTTGAATTCTGAACAGTCATTAAGACAGAGTCTCAACAGATTTCAATTTATAGAAATCCCTTGGAAGAGAAGTAAGCATTCTGCATCCTCTACGGTTCACCAAAGAAAGTCTTTTACAATGACCAATGGAGAAATCAATCTTGTACAAACTCTCACAACCTTCCAATATCAACTCTTCTATATTTGGGACTTGTGAAAAGTCTGGTGATTTTGCTAAGGAATATGGATGACTGAGATTAATGATTTTCAAGTTTTGAAGCGACTGTTGCAGAAAACCAAAGAAAAATTGAAATTAATATCCAAAAGGAAGATGTCATAAAAAGAGAAGGAAATCCAAAAACAAATAGAAATACAGCATCATCATGTGTAATTGATTGTACCTTGGAACCCTCCCAAACTCTTACCAATTTGCTAAACTTCATCTCTAAAACAACTAATCTTGGTTGATTAAAAAAGTCATCTGGTATGAACTCTAAAAGGCATCTATACCAACGCAACCATATTAACTCTTTGGGAAGATGTTTGTATTCTCCATTGAGCTCTATGTTGTAGAGGTAAAGCAATCTCAGTTTCTTCATATTGGCAAATGCTTCTGTACTGAAACTAGGCTTGTTAGACCTTTGAAACCAAAGACTCGAGAGTCCTTCAACTTCTTCAGTTCCCTGTTAACAACACGACACAATGGGTAAGAAAAGGGTTATTTGCATATATTTTCGTCATTTTGCCTAATTGAGCTTTTCTTGTGCAACTGCATATATTTACACATGAATGTTGTTTAATGTATAATAGACATACGTGGGCTACATATATGCTTTTCTTGTCCGATGCATTAATCAAAATTTTTATTGGGAATGTACTTACAGATTTATTTCTCAATACATCAGTGACATCTCGAAGATTCCACAACCTACTCCATTTTCCAGGATGACCAAGGGATTTTTCACAAATGATTACTCTAGCCATTCCTCGAAGCAAATGATGCATTTTCAACTTGTTGCGTTCAACAGTTACAAGACATCGTTCATGGAGGACATCAATATCTATTGTTGCAGGAAATCCACATGCATCTAATACTTTTGCAACATAGTTCTTGTCCCATGGAATAAAGAAACAAGATATGTCAAGGAATATAGCCTTCTGTGTGTCATCCAGTCATTCAAAGCTTATTCTTAGTGGTTTTATTATTTTTCCATTAGGAGTTCTTTCCAATTTCTTCAATTGACTTTTCCACTTTGCTACGGTTCTTTTAAACAAAAAAGAACCTAAAACTTCAAGGGCTAGTGGAAAGCCTCCACAATAAGAAACAACTTCTTTCGAGAGTTCAAGATATCCTTCGATAGGCCATCTATTTCCAAAGGCATGCCAACTAAAGAGTTCCAGAGCTCCTCCCGTCACCTCCTCAGCCCCAAAGACCTCCAGGTAAATCACAGCTCTCTGTACTTCTCGTTAATTTTTCTTGTTTTCTGTTTGGATGCTCAGAAAATAGATAAAGAGAAAGAAAAATGTAGTCCTTCGTTTGCGTTTTTTTATCAGATAGCTTGTGTAAGAGACGTTACTAAATTCCGTGTGGAGGGTTTTACGAGAAATACGAGTAGTCGGCAGCTTTTGAAACTTGGGCTCACAGACGGCCACAGTGAGGTAGCAGCTGTGGAGTACTCTCATATCCCGGCAATCCCTGACGACGTCGTTCTTGGAACTAAAGTATTCTCTGGTACTGATTAAACTTGCCTACTACATTTACAATGAATTAGGAAGTTTTAGGTCACGACTTACAATTTAGACCATCTCTAATGGTGACTTAAAACTTAAAAATATTTAACCCAGAAAATTTAAGTTTTAGTTCAGAAACAGCTTTTCTACTCCAACCATTATGACCTAAAATTTTAGCCCGAGATTATTAAAGAATGAATTAAGGCTAATTTTTTTTTTAAATTAACTTTTTAATTTTATGAACATGTTAACCTAAAAATATTTAAATTTCGATAAATTTTGAAAAATTACTAAATCAATACATGAAAATCATGATAAACCACGTAAACTTAATACAAATGACATTTAATAAACCACATAAACTTAATACAAATGACAATTAATAAACCACATAAACTTAAAAAAAAAAGAAGTAATTTATAGAGTTTTTGGTGTGGATGTTTGAACAAATATATAGGTATTTATAGAGCTTTTGGTTGAATTTTGAGTTAAATAAATTTTTTTTAAATTATTTTAGCCGTTGGATTTTAATTTGGACCGTTAGATCTTTTTTTTTACCGTTAGATTTGATTATATTTGATGTAAGCCGTTGGATTCAATAAATATATAAATATAAAACAAAAAAATTATTTGAATGTGGACCGTTGGCTACAGACAAAGGTGGACAAACCGGGGGACACACCCACGTGGGTGGGGTCCACCTCGGTTGAATGCCGAATCCAGCCTTCGCGTGCTGGCGCGTGGAGCAAGTGGGAATCGGGAGTTGGGCTTCACAGCCCAGTTTCAATCTCACTTGGTGGGGTCCAATTTACTTTGTGGCCTAAATTTGGGCTGGTATTTGGGTTAGTTTTAAGTTTTAGGTTGTAGGTTAATTTTAAATCATTGTTGGAGTGGGTGTTGGGGGGTAAAAAAAGGAGAAATTTTAGGTTATAAGTCACCATTGGAGATGGTCTTATGGCTCCAAAGTGTTTATCACGAAATTGATTATTTGATTGGTGGTGTTTTGGTATCAAGAGGACGAACAGATTCGTGCAAGCTTGCCGTCAGAAATTGAGGAAGGAGAGATTTAATGATAGGTATTTATCCAATCTCAAATTATTTTATTTTATTTTATTTTTTTTACAATTTTTGAAGAATTGGGTTGTTTTGTAATGATGAAATTGTTGGAAAATATTAGTATTTTGATTTATTTGAATGTTTGGTTTTCTGGGCTTAACCTGTTAGAATTAGGTTTTGTTAGATATTATGGTTAGTTTATTATAAATAGTGTGCTTTGTTATTCATTAGAGAACAAGCTAGTCACAATGTAGGTTTTGTAGCCGTTCCGGCATTTTCGTTTGTTTAATAATATTCTTATTATTTTGTAGTCTTGTTTGTTCTGCAGTCTGATATTCAACTTGGTATCAGAGCAGGTTAAATCCTTCGGGAATGATCCAAAACTTGTAAAGAAATTAGACCCCCGAGATACTTAGGGATTGCATCATCAGCTAAATTGCACCATGAGAGATTTAAACGAGTGAGATTCTTCAATCCTACTATGGAAGGTGGTACTTCTCTTATGGCTGTATGCTTTGCTTCAAGTATTCTCAATGATATCATTTCCCCTAAATCCTCATGCACTTCTCTGAAACTTGTACACCAATTAAGAAGAAGAGTCTCCACAGATTTTGACTTATAGAAATCCCTTGGAAGAGAACGAAGATTGTAACATTTGGTAAGGTTCACCAAATAAAGTCTTTTAAGATGACCAATGGAGGGGTGAATCTCGGACAATCTCTTACAGCCTACCAATATCAACTCTTCAAGATTTGGGACTTGTGAAAAGTCTGGTGATTTTTTTAAGTAAGGGGAATAAGTAAGATCAATAATTTTCAACTTTTGAAGCCGCTGTTGCACAAAACCAAAGGAAAATTGAAATTAATATCCAAAAAGAAATGTCATAAAAAAAAGAAGGAAATCTAGAAACAAATAAAAACAGAACATCACGATGTGTAATTGATTGTACCTTGGAACCCTTCCAAACCTGTTCCAGATTGCTATACCGCATCTCTAAAACAGCTAGTCTTGGTTGATTAAAAAAGTCATCTGGTATGGACTTCAAAGGGCATCCTTTCCAACACAACCATATTAACTCTTTGGAAAAATGTTTGTATTCTCCATTCAGCTCTACGTGGCTGAGCTGGAGGAATCTTAGTTTCCTCATATTGGCAAATGCTTCTGTACTGAAACTAGGCCTGTTAAAGATTCGAGGGTAAGGAAGAGGGAAATTTAGAGCAATTCCTTCAACAGGGAAATTTAGAGCAATTCCTTCAACTTCTTCAGTTCCCTGTTAACAAAAGGTTATATTCATGTGTAAGAAACAAATTATTTGCACATGTTTTCATGTATTATTATTCAATAGGCAAAATCACCTACGGTGAACATATTTACACATATGTGGGTTATATATATGTTTTCAAGTACGATGCACTAATGCAAAATTTTATTATGAAAGTACTTACAGATTTATTTCTCAAGACATCGGTGACCTCTCGATGGTTCCACAATCTACTCCATTTTCCAGGTTGACCAAGAGATTTTTCAGCAATGATTACTCTGGCCATTTCTCGAAGCAAATCATGCACATTCAACTTGTTGCCTTCAACAGTTACAAGACATCGTTCACAAAGGACAGTGATTCCTATTGGTGCAAAAAATCCACATCCATCTAATACTTTTGTGACATAGTCCTTGTCCTTTCCAATAAAGAAACAAGATATGTCAAGGAATATAGCCTTTTGTGAAGAATCTAGCCCTTCAAAGCTTATTCTGAGTCGATTTACAATGTTTCCATATGGATATCTTTTCAATTTCTCCAATCGACTTTCCCACTCTGTCAACGTTCTTTTAATCAAAAGAGATCCTAAAAATTCAAGTGCTAGTGGTAAACCTCCACAATAAGAAACAACTTTTTCTGAGAGTTCAAGATATCCTTGATTAGGACAACTATTTTTAAAGGCATGCCAACTAAATAGCTCAAGAGCTTCTTCTTCATTCATTTTCTTAGCCTCACATGCTTTGTCCACATTTAGTAGTAGACGTCTATCTCGTGTCGTTATGATAATTCTACTTCCTGGACCAAACCAATCATGATTTCCAACTATTGCATCCAGTTGTTCCTCTTTATCTATGTTGTCCATGATGACAAGTATCTTTCTATGTTGAAATCGTTGTTTTATTAGACCGATACCTTCATCAACACAGCTTATTTTAGGCTTCTTTTTCAAGATGTCAGAAATAAGTTTTTTTTGCAAATCAACCAGATCGCGTTGACTTGTAGCATCGCGAACGTCGGCAAGGAAACTTTTGAATTCAAACTTAGGATGAATTTGGTTATAAATGGCTTTGGCAGCTGTTGTTTTACCCAATCCACCCATCCCCCAAATTCCAACCATGAGAACATCATTTGATCCACCACTTGAAACATAAGTGATAATATCTTGAATGCGAGAATCGATTCCAACTGGGTGCTTGGCCACATGTAATTCGTTTGTGCTGATGAGCCATTCACAAATATTCTCGTCAACAATTTTTCTAATGAACTCTGCTTCACGCCTGAAAATTGAATTTGTAAGCATTAGTGGGGCTCAACGAAGGCTCGGTAGGAGATATAAGTGCATAAACAATTTTCTTTCTTTCCTTCATATATATATAAACTAACGAGCAACTAGCTAGTATGTGATTTTGTGACGAACTTGAATAAAAGAAAGAAAATCATCCATCGATAAATAAAAGTTAGGTGCATGAATTAAAATCCAATTACGGTTTAGGTTTTATATGAGAGACTAAGGTGTATTCTTTAAGCCTGTGAATTAATGTTGAGTTAGTAAAATGTTAATTAAGCATGTTAACTATATGAGGGATTAAAGTGATATACTAAAATGTTCCAAATCTTCAAAAGCATGTGAATGCTTACCCATTGTTAGTTGTTTGGTTGTCAGACAAATTTGCAGCTTCTGTAAGAGCCTCCCTCCGCCTCTTCCTGGCATGTAAAGGTTCAACGTGAGAGATTTCAGTTATATTTCTTTGGTCATAGAGATTAAGCTATATTAAGCATGTTAATTAGAGTAATACAATTTAAATCTTGAAAATCAGCTGAATGTTGACCTATTGTTAGTGATTTTAAGAGGGTGGCCAGACAAATTTGCAGCTTTTGTGAGAGCCTCTCTCCATTGCTTTACCCTTTCTTGTTTAGCTTCACGTTTCTTGTCATCTTTTTCTTCACCGATGTCCTTTTCGTGCTTCTGAAATGCTTCGGCTAAATCACCGTCCTGACGTGCGAAGGATCAACGTGATAGAATATTGGCAAAACGTGTCGCCCCAGTTTGTCTCTGCACTCCATGATGTTCACCAGTTCGTCAAGACACCAACTCGAATCCGCATAGGTCTTTGAGAAGACAATGACAGAGATTCTCGACTCTTCGATTGCCCGAAACAGTTCCTCTTTTATTTCTTCCCCTCTTTTTAGATCGTCCTCATCAATAAAGACCTGGTATCCTCTGTCTTTCAATGTCGCGTGGAGGTGGCTCGTGAAGCCATTGCGCGTGTCTTCACCGCTGAAGCTCAAGAACACGTCGTACTTCCAAAGTTTTGACTTGGAGTAGGATGAAGAAGAGGCTGCTGTCATGGCGGTATCCACCGTTATGGCCCTGCAGTGGTTGTATTTGTGTTGCCGAAGGATGATACTGAAATAGCTAAACACAAGTCAAGATCCGACATTACAAGTTAACTTTATGTTTTTGGATGTACATATTGTTTCTCTTTTGTTTTGAATCAATGTATTAAAAAGTACCAAAATTTGGTCATGATATCTTGAAGAAACGTGACCTACGTTGTATGATTAAACATTAACGTTATTTCGTTTACACATTTATCAAACACATTTAAAAAATTTAAGAGCATTTAGCGCCCGTGATAAATAGAAGGCCTTTTGCACGCGCGTATGTGCGTGTAGAAAGGCTAGTTAATAGTAAATTACAATTTGACACATGTATAAAAGTTACTTATTAAAATTATAAAATAAAAAAAAATTTGCACATGTGTCAAACAATAATTTGTCTACAACCGCAAGTGAGAACAACAACTTAGGTAAGGAGCCAAGTATTTTCGTATAATCATTATCCCTTATTTCATTATAATTAGGCTTAATTGGATTAATATTCCTTATGGTGATAGGGTAGTTGGATGATAGCCCTTGTGGTAAAAAATTAAAATAAAAAAAAACTAGGATTTAAGCCTTGTGGTAAAGTCTGTTAGGATTTATATCCAAAATTGAAAATTTTGTCAACTTTATGTTAATTATTTGTCTCTGCGCTGCGGGCTGGCTCACGTGCTAATAATTAATAGAAAATTGATGAAATTTTCAATTTTGGGCATAAATTCTAACAAACTTCACCATAAGGGCTTAAGTCTTAGTGTTTTTTTACCACATAAACTATCTTCCAACTACTCTATCACGGGGACTAATTATCTAATTATCTAATTAGGCCTTATAATCATTATGATCATATAATTTCAAGACCACAAACGTACGTGCATAATTTATTATATCACTGAGTTGTATATATGTCAAGGAAATTAAATAGTGAAACAAATTTAGTTTCTATATATGGCTAGGAGGTGAAGTGATTAATTCAAACGATCAGTCCACGACTTGCTATCAGCTAGCCTACTAGCAGTTGATCATATTCAACAGGGAAAGTAGAACTATAGAACGGACCAGATCGATCTTCATGTAGAAATATTGCAGGTAGAGAAAGTAGGGTTAGAGTGATATAGTAATTAAGATGCATGTCAAATATGATTGACAAAAGAGATGCCCTTTTTTCTTAGAAATTTCAAGGAGGCACATGGGGTAGACCATATAATACACCCATATGCACCAATTTTTAGGCTCCACTGCAAAAAACTATTGCAAAATGCGCATTAGGATTAAACTGCTAAAAACTATTGTGAAATGAACCATGTAATGGATGCCGTATGTGCATATCATATAAACAATGTTTTGAGAGGACAAGGGAACTAACAGTGTCTTTTTATACGACTTGGACTTGGAGTTCTGGCTGCAAATTGCATGCAATGACTTTCTTGGCAGTGATTAGCTAGTACACCGGATTCTGCAGAAATTTCACCGGATTTATGGGTAATTTTCAAATCGTCGTATCTTCTTCAATTCTTCACCAAATTTTACGATCCATATACCAAATTGAAGCTAGAGAAGGGTTGAACATGTTTATACCTGTTTGGAGTTCATAAGATGGGTGGAAACGGTCTGAAATTGACGGGAAAATATCGGCTCCAACCGGAGTTCATGGAATCGCGTCTGTTCATGGATTTTCAGAAAACAACTGCTATATTCATGTTTTTTGGGACGAAAGGAATATTGGAAAAAGTTATGGAAAAACTGCTATATATTTTATTTTAAATTATTAAATAATACACAATAAAATTTCTACAAATGCAAGAAGAATAAGGAATAGAAGAACTTTAAGAAATCGAGGCTAGAATTTGATTCTATAGCCTTAAGATAAGATTGCCCCTCAGTGGTGCCTCAAGGTTTGCGTTGGCAAATGTCTCCCAGGATACAACGATCTTTCTCTTTACAGAAGTAGCACTCCAATCCACAAAGAACAACGAACCAAAAATGTTTAAAACTCTCTCTTTATTGAACACTAAACTACTCTAATTTATATATGATTTCTGGATGCAAAAGTATTTCAAAATGCTTGACTTGGTAGTCTATTTATAGGCTTTGACATGCCCCTTTTCAAAGATTGTGTCTACCTCCATAAGACAAATGATGCAATATTTGTTCAACAATCACATCCCAACCTTGTGGAAAAACTGGAGGAAACCGTTTCGGTTTCCAAGTGATTCGAACAAAATGAGGTGTCTGATAGTTGGTATTAGTGCCCACATGTATCAGTGCCTTTTTAACCAATGTGTCTTTCGAAATTCTTGTTTGAATTCAAACAAGAACCGGTCAAACCCATGTCCACTTTCATAACAAGATAAAACTAAAAAGAATTATTGCAGACTGCTAACATATAGCCAATTCAAGACTAACTCATTTTTTTATTTTTATTTTCATTCACTTGAATATTTAATATTTAAATATTAATAATACTAATATTTAAATTATTAAATTTCTAACGAGGAATCTTTTGATTGTGTCTTGGTGTTCAAATCGTCAAAGTTTGGAGGCGGTGATGGTTATGGTTTCGCGAGAAAGAAGAGGCGTGAGAGATGAGAGGTATGGAGAGAGAGGCGTGAGGGAAAAATGGAGGAGACGCCTCCAGATTTCTGGGAGGTGGGCCCCACGGGTCCACACATCAAGTTTCATAAAATTTCGTTTTAGTTTCAAATTACATTCTGCTTGCACCTACGTGTTTATATCGATACGTACTATTCAATTATGCAAAGGAATGTGGCAAAAAAAGGTCACTTAGTAGTACGGTCTAGTGGTATTCCTCATCACTTATAAGTGATGAAATACATTATTATGTTAATATTAGAGACTTCGATCAAAACTGAAAACCAATACATTTCAGTCAAACAATATTGATAATTAGACACCGCATATTGTTTTCATTTTTCAAAGTTGATTGTAAAACGTTATAAGATGAGAGCTTATGTTAGCCATCATTAGTTAGTAAACGTTACCTACCTTAATGAAAATTAGGTTCCTGAATAATTCTTTTCGATAAAATAAGTCTCTAAATTCATTAGAAATTGCTAATTTCATCCCTACAGTTATATTCAAAACTATTTTAATTATCCAATTTTTCGTCAACTTAAGTCACTTGACACACATTAGAGTGTAATACCATCATTTTCTCGTCTACAAACCCTTAACATTTCATATAGGTCGCGGATTTAATGTCTAATTTACCCTCAAAAGTTAACTTACACTATTATTTTATGAAAAAACTACCAATTTATCTTCCAAACTTAATTCTATACACTATTTCTTTATGAAAAACTACTAATCTACCCTCCAATGTGTATCATATGCAAGTAACGTGACTTAAATTGACGGAAAATTGAATATAAAAGCTTCGAATATAACATTAGGATGTAATTGGCAGATTTTTATAATTCAAGGACTGATTTTTCTGAAAAAAAAAATAGTTTAGGGACCTGATTTTCACTAAGGTGATAATTCAGGAACTAAATTGACAGTTCATCCTATTATAAATAAAACTGACTTCTTATTAATAAGCACTTTATAAAACGAATAAGCACTTTACTAAAAGCACTTTAGAAACCACTTATGTTTGTCACTTTTGTTCTTTAGAAACCATTTTAGTATACAAGCACTTTACTAAGAGCACGTCAAAATTTTGAGTATATTCTATTCTTTAAAAGCACTTCTATCATTGTCACGTAGTATTACGGTCTAGTGATATTCCTCTTCATTTGTAAGTAAGAGGTCTTAGGTTTGATTATCGTCAAAGGCAAATTTGAATCACATTATTGCTAGCTCATTGTGAGGCTTAGTCTACTCCATCTCTATAGTATAGACTAGCACATGGGCACATACAAAGTGTGTGAGAATTTTTTTTATTTTTTATTTTGAAATAGAAGGAGAGAGGAAGAGAGTGATAGAGAATGTGGGAGTGGGAAGTTTTTATTTTTTTTATTTTTTAAATTAGAGATATGTTACGATTGCATGTAGGTGATGCTTTGAAAAAAAAAAGCAAAATTTGGTTGTATGAAATTATATTTCTGCCACATATTTCTTATTCATATTCTGTTTTAATTAGAAGGTTAAACTGGTAATTTCATAAGATTTTTCTTAACAATGAGTGTTTTATTAATTACTAGAGATAATATTGTTTGTTTCAAAAAAACATTTCTATCCTTTAAAACCACTTATCATTTTTTCGACTAACATCATTATAAACGCTTAAAAAAAAGTTGTCTGGACCTTTAGTAAAATCTTGTTTGTTAACCAAAATTTTACAAAATTACCATTCTAACCTTGTAATCAAAACTGAACAAAAATATAAAAAAAAAACACTGAAAATTAAGAAATTACATGAACCACAAATTTTGATGTTTTTTACCCAAGCCTCACATCCATGTAAACATAGCACATCATATTCAAAACTAAAAACTAAATAAAAATATTGAGAAAGTTCTAACCCCACGTCTCCCATTTTGACGAGAAATTTTTCATTGTAATCGGAATACGAATGGTACATTAAGTGTTTTTATATAAGTGGTAGGAAATTTTATTTTTTAAGTTATTAACATTTTAACAAACATACCCCACAATTTGTATAGTGACACGTGATGTACCATCTCGTGTACCGATCATATTAAAAACTTTCTCTACTTTGACACCCTCCTCTTTTTCCACGCCCAACTTTTTTTTGAAAAAGTTTTCATTTTACATTAAAAAAGTTGATAAATATTTATAATAAAATAATAAACATTTTTTTTGAACAAAAATAATAGACAAATTTAATTATACACGAATAACGTGTAGGCATATAACTAATTTAGATAAGCCAAATAAGAGTAATAGACACGAGACAGTGTTACATCCTCCATAACCAATTTAGATCATCCAACACTATCCAAAGTACCCATTTACATTTTAAAAATGAATAGATTTTTAGCCCATTTATAAACCTTACATTATCCACGTTGTACGATTATATACATTTTTAAGTTCTAACACAAGAGCCCAAAATATCCATTTTGGTCAGCCAATTTCAATTGCGTGAAATCATAGTCTATATCATATGGGTCTCGACAAACATAAGAGTAAATTTTTTTTGTCATTTCTTTTATTCTCATCACACTTAACTCTGTCTAAGTAATTTTTGTTCGTGATATGTATACGGTGATGGTGAAACCGTAGCTTCCAATATAAGAATTTTGGTGGTTTAGCTACATTTGCACTGATTCACTAAAGTTTTTTCTTGTTATGTTATAATAGATACTTGTTTTGTAAGTCCAATAGAGCTTGTTACAGTTACCTACTATCGTGCTGCACTTGCTCTTAGTCATATTCAATGGAATACAACGTTTAAATTATATAGGGACAACCACCGTATAAAATGAGTATAAAACAAATATAGGGACAAAATGGATCGGAAAATGAGTTCTTAAAGCATAAGGACTCACCGAATATTTGGCGTATGTATATGTACCCACATATAAGGACTCTATAGGGACTAAAATAGTGGACCCAATAGGACAATTTAAGTGGAAAGGCAGGTGTGGATCCTAGTCACATGGCCTTGTCTTTTTCTTTTTCCTTTTCAACCGTTTAAAATGGAGGGTCCAGATTGATTCTTGCTTTTCAAATTTTTTTTACCATTAAAAGATCAACAGTTCCAATTAAATAACCGTTTCAATTTAGGTTACTCTCTCACGTTGGTTTTCAAATTTTCTTTTTTTCTCTTTGAAAGGTTAACAGTTTCAATTTTTTTGTCTCTCTCTCATGTTGTTTTCTCATCATTCCTATAAATATCAAGTTATCTAACCAAAAACTTACCACAACTTCATCTCCTTTACTCAGTTCACTCATTCTAGTTACGTTTTTTGTGAAGAAAAAAATTGTTGTCAGAATTTAAATTTTTTTTTGCTAAAATGTTCACAAAAATATTTTATGAAACGTAATGTTAAATTAATTCAAAATGTTAACATAAATAAAAAATGTGCACCTAATCAAATTATCACATAATAATGTAAAACCTCAAATTTAGGGATTCTAATATTCCTTAGGGACACAAAGATTCTTTTTAAGTTCTTAAATGAGTACTCAAAGGTGATTGCGGGAGTCCCTATTTATTGGAGATGATCTAAGGCAGACGTAAGTTAATCCATCAGGTAAAGCGACTTCGCCTTACGAAAATATTGCATCAATGACTTAGTTCCTCGTTGTGTACTCCACCACAAGGCTTATCGCCTTCCCCCCCTCAAGAGCTAATGAGTGGAAAACAAATTGTGTCAGCAATCATTTCATATACAAGGGAATTGGCATAATCTAACAAGTGCAAGTACCTTCATGAATATGTCAAGATCTTCGTCGGGTATTATCCCCGCGCACATTTCTCTTCTTGCAAGCTCTACTAACATATCTATGATGACAAGTCGGCATATAAACAAGACACAAACATGTTACCTCGCAAAGCTTATCATACTTGGTTCCAACACCTTGACATCGTCCTGCAAACTCTAAGAGTTTCCGTTACAGTCATCTCTGCCGCATGCCAATCCTGTTGGCTGACATAGGCAGATGTGCGCTGAGGGACAAACTCTTTCAAGCCATGTCCAATATACGTGACCTTCCCTAACATCTTCGAAATAATCAAAGTACAAATGAGCAAAAGGAAATGTCAAACGGGGAGAGCAACTAGTAGAAAATCTGTCATTAAATCTAAAAAATGCAGTAATTTCACAACATGAAAAGTCAAAAAAGTAATGGAGTTACCTGCTAACCGGTTCCCAGGCGTCCGGCAAGAGCCAATAGAAGCGTAGTCTTTCCGGAGCTTGGTGGACCAATAGTAAGGTCAGTCTTGAAGACAATACCAACGGCTTGTTAGGCGTAAACACAGAGATATTCCGATGCCACTGTGGCGGTATACCAAGCCAATTCAACACTACCACGCGATAAATTGGCTTGAAAGTCATTACTCTGCCTCCTGTATATTCGCAATTGCCTAAAAAGGGCCAAGAACTGTTGGAAAATATTAGTACTTAGGTTTATTTTAATATTTGGATTTTGCTTGTTAGTTTAGGATTTGGACTTAGCCCATCCGAGTTAGGGTTTCTTAGGTTTAGTTTTCTATAAATATTGCTTGTAATTTAGTTTGAGAAATAAGTCAGGCACAATCTAGCCTATTAGGGTTTTGTAGCCGTTCTGGCATTCTGGTTAGCTTAATAATATTCCTTTTATTTTGTAATCTTGTTCGTTGCGCTTTCTGATATTCAATTTGATATCAGAGCAGGTTAGATCCTTGGGATCAATCTACTTTGGTTTGGTATCAATTTGTTGGTCTGTCTAGATTAGGTTCGTGAGAATTGTTTGTTTGGTTTCGTTTTGTACCTTGATTAAGCTTCCGCTTATGTTCGAGTTGGTGAATCCGCGTTTGTTTTCTATCTCCATTCTTTGGTGTCTCCATTATTCCTTTTTTTTTAGATGTCAGATATAGTGTGAAGAAAACTTTGGAACTGAAACAGCGGCCAGCTGGGCCTTAGCCTGAAGATTGAAGGCGTGAATCGAGATCGCATCGACCCACTTGCACCACATGAACTCGTATGTGTCTGACTGTTAGAAAACCACCACCGTCGACACCTTGAACCGCCATCCGCATCTGCACGAACCCTCTATTGCAATTTATTCGTCCTCGCCGCCATACTGCACCCACAATCTACTGTACCCGCACGACTCTATGATCTTCTTCTTGCATCGTACTCGCAACTCGCGAACCTATCGCCTGCAACCCATCTGCACTCACTCCTGGATCCAGCTCTGCCTCACCGACCTTTTCCACCATCCCCGCCGTCCGTATTCGTCCCTAATGAAGCCCAGATCCGAGAACCACTCGGGTTGAGTTCGTCTCCACTTGAAGTCCTGTAAACATGCATCTGTTTCTGTTCTGCACCACACACCCGTTGTCTGCAACTTGAATCCGTATCTGGACTTGTGCTTGTTTTGCACGAGTTGAGAAAAGAGAGAGAAAGATGGAAAAGGAACAGAAATTGTTTTGGCTGTTTGTTTTAGGGCCCACGTTTGATATTGGGTTTGTGTTTGGAACCTGCTGTTGGAGCTTGTTGTTACCCGCAACGATCGTTCGAATGCTTGGATTGGTGACCACTTGAATGACGTTGTGGACATAGTAAATTGGATTTTTTGTTTGTTTGTTCGAAAGTTGGAATTTGCATTGGCATTGGCATCGGCATTGACATTGACACTGGCACTGGCATTTGGATTTTGCATTGGCATTGGCACTGGAATTTGGAATTTTGCACTTGCACCGATGTAATTTCGTATTGGAATTGGCATCGGAAATTAGCATAACAGACTTGCATCCACATCGTTTGTTGGCAAACTCATGTCGTGTACCACCATGAGTTTGACGGGGGGTGTTGAAAAATATTAGTACTTACGTTTATTTTCATATTTGGGTTTTGTTTGTTAGTTTAGGATTTGGGCTTAGCCCATTTAAGTTAGGGTTTCTTAGGTTTAGTTTTCTATAAATATTGCTTGTAATTTAGTTTGATAAATAAGTCAGGTACAATGTAGCCTATTAGGGTTTTGTAGTCATTCCAGCATTCTCGTTAGTTTAATAATATTCCTTTTATTTTGTAATCTTGTTCATTGCGCTCTCTGATATTCAATTGTCATCCCAAAATGCAAAGTTTACAAATTTGTCACACAATTATGTAATTTAAGAAAATTAAAGGGAGAATTTGAATGAGTTTATACCTCCGTCATATTAAAAACAAAATTGGGAATAGACGGCAGTGCTCTGCTTCCGACGTGGACGAAAGCTTCAACCTTCAAGTTCTGAAATCGGAACTCGATCTTCGGAAAATTCAATGCTACTCTGCACACTCAAATAAAGAACACCAAAACAAATTAAGCACAACAGAAAAGTTCCGGAATTGAAGGGGACATAATGAAAATCTGTTTGGTTGCTGAGAAAACGAGAGAAAACAGAAACTTCAATACTCGCAGTCTCTGTCGACATTTTCTCAGCAGCCAAACATACTCAAATTAAGTACAAGAGAACGAGGAGTAACTTTCGTAGTCTCTTGTTGTCCACCTGAACTAGTAGGCATAAATAATATTAGGTGTGAAAGTCATTACTCTAAACGATTCACATTTTTAGATTCTGTGAATTAATATGTCAATTATCAATAATAATTGATATTACAAGTGGACTTCACTTTGTAGAGATATCAGTTTGATTCAGTTCAAATCTTACGCAATACACCAATCAATGTAGCAACATCGTTCAATTTGATTTTAGTTTTAGCAGTTTCCAAATACGTAAAACTGAACAAAACCAAGCCAAGCTAATTAAAATTTGATTTAGTTCAATTTGAAGTTGCACATTTTCATTATAAAATAAGCTGCTTGGATGGAGTTTTATACAATGATATATTTACATTAAAAGTGAAAATATAAATTTGTATCGAATTCGTTAGTCATAAAATTCGAATTTAAAATATCTTATTTATAAGTAAATGAAAATATCTTATTTATTCGTTAGTCATAAAATTCGAATTTAAAATATCTTATTTAGAAGTTCTTGGAATTGGATCCTCGCCGGATCTAATTCATGGGGATCATAGCGATCAACCTACGTGGGTCGTTGATCAAAAAATCATGCGGCCACAATTTTTTTCTTTTTTATATTTTTCACACAAAACGAAATTGTTTGACTTTTAAAACATTTAATTATGACCACACGATTTTTGATCAACAGCCCATGTGAGTTGATCTCTAGGATCTCCATGAATTAGATCTGGCGAGTATCCAATTCCGAAGTTCTTCTACTAAAATGTATAGTCAATCGTCTGCTAACATGTTAGGGCAAGTCAAGTTTAATGAAAAGGTAGTAGAAACTATTGACTGGCTATCATTGATTTTCTAACATTAAAAAGTCAATTCCTGGAATATGTGGTGGTAGCAAGGCAAGTATTTGTTTGAATTCTGAGTATTATTTGTCAAATATTGGGATGAATGTCTTATATTGATTGTTGAAATGTTTGTAGATTCAATATATCTTCAAAATTCAAAACAACTACTTAGAGCAACTCCAGTGTAGGAGCCCTCTTCCTAGGCTATTCACTATTTAATCCACTCAGTGAACAGTAACTGCCCTTAATAAACAGTGCATTCCCCTGGTAATTATTTTTTGCATCTCCACCCCTGTACCGAATAGCCCTAGCAATTGGCAATAAAATATTAGTATTTTTTATTTTTAATTAATATTATATTATTTATTATTTATAAATTAATATTTTCCTTTTGCTCTTCTCGAAACTTCTACCATTTGGGGGATTTTCACTCTCTCACTCCCGAAACTCCCACCTTCTCTGACTTCTTCTTCCTTCCCACTCTCTCACTCTCACTCCCCTCCCTTCTCTCCTCTGCGCTCACCTAACCCTCTTCGATCCCCTACACATCCAACCTTCCCCTCCCTCTTTGATTCCACTCTTCTCTCCCCTGATCCTTCCATACCCTACCCATCTCTAGCTCACCACCATACCCTAACCCCACCCATTTTACGGCCGGTGGTCAATAAAACCCAGATTTACGGCCAGAGAGTCGGTTTGACGATGGTGGAGAACAAAACTTAGCAACCGGAGAAGACGGTGGTGGAGAGCACAAACCCAGCGGCCAAACCGATTTTTTAATATTTTCAAATTTTCTTTCAATTTTTGCATTGAATATGGCCTCTATTATGCAAGATTTGGTTTGATTTGGATTTTTTTTCTCTGCATTTGTTGTGGATTCGGATCCCAGGTGCCATTAGTCTCGGCGACGAACTCCGGCGAGAGCCGTTGAGTTCGAAGTCAGAGTTTTACATTTTTTTTAATTTTTTATATTTTTATTAATTTTATATTATGGATGACGTCGTTCTGACGTCAGCCCACGTCACATGGCCTTGGGCTCTCAGGCTGTCAATTCCTGCCGGCCTGTTGCTCGAGCATCGCCTGTCCATCGGGCTCCCTTACGCTGGACCCTATCCCCCCAACAATTTGGTCCTATTTGCTGGCCTGTCCTTCGAGCAACCTCCCCCACTGGAGTTGCTCTTATTGAACAAATCGTAGGAATCTGAAAGAAGTATTAAATACGTACTTGCCTTCATTATCGAACTGGGAAAGAGAAAAACGAAAGGGGTGTTTGACTCAAATACGTGATGATGAGCGTGACGATGACGATGCATTACCACCCTGATTGTGCTTCACCGTAGAACCGAGCTGGATGTGGGTCAAAAACATAACCAGCACGATCCAAATCATGCATATTTTCCTTCATAGGTTCTTGTCCCATATTAGTTTAACCCCTGTTTTCTTCAATGGCCTTGAATATTTAGATTCTGCAAAAATTATACCAACTTCGACTTTATCCCCGCCTTGCAATTTGAGCTTATCATTCGATAATTGCCCCTGCCAAAGATAGTTTTGTCTATCTTTTAGGTGCTTCACCCAATCTTCTCTGCTTATGTTGGCTTGTAACTCAGTACGCTGGGTATTATTTATAACAATAATAGCAAGAGGAAGAGGATGATGCATTCTATTCCCTGAGTTGTACAAGCATCACTCGGGGGAATAACAAGGCTGACTTTATTGCCATCGTCGACAAACTCAAACCAATTAGGAACATAATTCTCATGGAGGAAAATGCCACCAAAACCGCAAGAAGTCCATCCCTATATATACAATGCAAGTGTCATATATATAGGGGTGTGCTATCCACACACTTTATTTTACTTCTCACACACCCCTTGATAATTTCTGTCTGTTGATCTTCTTCAATTCATCCGATCCGACGGCCGAACATTAAAGAGATGTATGAGAAGTAAAATGGGGTGTCTAGATATCACACCCCTATATATATATATATATATATATATATATATATATATATATATATATATATATATATAGACACATACACACACATGGACATGTGCGTTTGTGTGTGCATGCGCATGATAGGAAGGCAATGAGAGAGAGAGAGAGAGATACTTGGAAGATTATCACGTCAGTGTCAGTGGCGGAGCCACAGTGGGGTCGGAGGGGTCGCGCGACCTCTTGGAAGCCATGGAAATAACCTTCTACGTCCCTTGGAGCTGCTGATGCGACCCCTTGGAGCTGCTGATGCCGTGGTGCGACCTCTTGGAGCTGCACACCAAGTGCTCGACAGAATGTCTGAACGAAGAAGAAGAAAGGGCAGCGGCGCGGAGAAGAAGAAGAAGAGAGGCACCTTTTTGCACATTCGCATTGGCAGATTTGCTTGCATCTAAACGGATGAATGTTGATGTTGAGTCATATTGTTTTAGTATTGATGAGTTTGAAGCAGCAAGCCAAAGCTGCGAAATGCTTGTTCAAGATGCTCGATAAGAACCTCGCCACCAGCTTGTTCAAGATGCTTCTCAAGTACAGGCCAGAGGACAAAGCTGCAAAGAAGGAGCGCCTTTTGAAAAGGGCCCAGGCCGAGACCGAAGGGAAAACTGTTGAGGCCAAGAAGCCTATTGTTGTGAAGTATGGTCTCAACCATGTGACTTACCTGATTGAGCAGAACAAGGCCCAGCTTGTTGTTATTGCGCATGATGTTGACCCAATAGAGTTGGTTGTCTGGCTTCCTGCGTTATGTAGGAAGATGGAAGTCCCATATTGCATTGTGAAGGGCAAAGCACGCTTGGGATCCGATGAAATGACGATATACATGCCGTTTCTGTTAAAAAAAAATTTCGCGCTGCGCGCGCTATCCTTATTGACCCCCCAAACATTATTTCCTGGATCCGCCACTGGTCAGTGTCACTGCCTATTCTGATCATTAAAATTGGTATTGTTGTTGTATTTCTCTCTTTTTATTTTTCAATTGAAATCCTATAAGGATATACGCTATATTTTGATGATTTCATGTTTTTTTAACTGTGTGACATCCATCTTAATTTGATGGTGTGTGTAGAAGGGCACAACACGTAGTTGTAGCAAATGCTTGCTGAGAAAATAATCACATTAGGCATTGTTATACTGAAATCAATGATTTTCTCAGCAGCCAAACAGTGTCAATCAAAGTATCTAGTAAAACTGAAGAGGATTACGCGTCAAATCTTCGGCGCATGCGATCGAAAAATTGCTCAGGGTCGTCGTCGGCGGAGCTAACAAGCCGGTCGAGAAGGAGCTTCTGCTCCTTAGCCTCGAGCTCGCCGACGTCGATCTCCATAGTGTCTCCGACGACGTTTCTGAAAATGCCTCGCCTTACACGGGCGTAGGTCGGGAGCCGCTCCGGCGAAGCCCACCGCAGCCTCTCCTCATCGTCCCCTCCCTCCCGAAACAACCACGATCTCGCGAACACATTCTCCGCCGATTTCCACATCGGAAATCCCCAAAAGCTCTCCCCAGCCACAGAAAAATGCAGAAGCTTTGGCTGAAGAGGGAGATCAGAGAGAGAGAGAGAGAGTCTCTAATTAAAAGTGGAGTGTGAATGTGAGAGGGACATGTTTGATTGCTGGAAATGGTGGTTGGAGCTCTGCATTTAATTTCTCTCTCTAAATAAGTCTTGGTGTTTGTTGTGACGGCTTCTACTTTCTCTCTCTAAAATATTGCATCTTTCTCTCTCCAAAATGCCCGTTAAAGTTTTTTCACAGTTTGTAATGCCCGCGGGAAAGACAATGAGCAGCAGGCCTCTTTCAAAGCCCGACTCGCGCGGCTATTTAAATCAATTCTATTCGCTCCACGGATGAAGCTTCTATCTCATCCGACAGCTGGAATTAATCGTGAAATGGGGAACTTCCCTCAAATTTATCTATTTTTAGAGGCTCAAAATAATTGATGCCCTTTGTTTTCTTTTTCACATACGAAATAAGAAAACTCTGCTTTTTGGTACTATTGCTCGAGACTCTTCAAAAACAACTCTAGCCCTTTCAAGACCTCTCGAATAATATAACAAGAAGTAAATATGACACTTAGACAATAAAAATGACTCGACAAGCTCGAGATGAGCTAAAGATGTACTGGAGAGTGGCAATTAAAGGTAGATAAACAATTTGAGTGCAATTAAATTATGACTTGGAAGCAAGGCGTAATAGTTGAACATGTACTTCTTGAAATCACGTGTCGATTCTGCATGTATTTCAATGTCGGGCATATGACATTCGGACAGTTCAAAGGCTTATTTTTGTGTGAGGTATATCAGTGAGATGAGCTAATAGGGGCCGTATAATTTAAATTAAGTGGTCGAAATTTCTCGGTCTATCTCAATTTATATTATAAGACCTATTAAGTCCTTACACATACAAAAATAGCATATTTTATAAATTAAAGAAACAAAAAAATTTTTGAGCCCACTAAAAATCAAATTTCCAACATTCCCACTGTGAAGTGTTGAAAGGACGGTTAGTTTTGTTCATAGGTCTGGCGCGTGTGATAGTTGGATTGGCGCCGGCACGTGTGGGTTTTTTTCGTGGGAATTTAAATGAAACGGTTGGGAATGTGTGATTTTATCATTTTACTAATTTACCACCCTGTTGGGGTGATTCGGAGTTAAAAAACGGCGGGTAAAGATTAACTGTTAATGCATTCTAATTTTTCACAGTTTTTAGTTGAGGTTGATACTATTAGTCGCTCACAATTTGTAATCGGTAATTCATAGTAGGTCATAGTTAATCTTGTCAGTCGCATACTGTTGATGAATAGTAGGTAAGATATATAATATAATTATCATCTACAATTTCTCATCGTTGATATCCAAAATTCCTAACAATTGATGCATTGTGGGTCATGGCTGCTCTAGTATTCCAAAATTCTTGATCGTTGATGCATTATTGGTTAGGAATGCTTCGGTCAATCGCTTACAATTCTAATTGTTAACGCACTGTAGGATAAGAACAGTCCAGACCATCACCTGCAATTCCGTACGTGAACGATTGAACATATAAACTTTTGTGTGTTTCAGGTCATAATTGTATATGATCATATGGTTAATATGAAAATGGAGGGTAAATGCAATTTCTTAATTTGTATATCTTTTGGTAGCATGAGAACTTCATTTCATCAATATGGCATGGCAGTTCTTAACCCCACTGAAAGTGACATTTTCATCAGAATAGCTTCTGTTAAATTGTCTTGTTGTCTTCTGTATATTGTATGAAAATTGTGGATTTTCAAACCCTAGTCGTTTTCATGTGCCAAAAATATTGCAATTTCTGCCATCGATGGTCAGAAAATATTTGACCTACTCAAACCAAAATGTAGAACCACCACTGAATAATCCAGTAGTAGGAGACGAATTACAGGCTCATATTCCACATACTACGTCTTGGATTTGATCCATGACGCTGGTGAATCACACGATAATGGTCAAGGAGAGGCTGAAATGTCTTTGCAAGTCTTTCGAGCCCCCAAAAAAATATATAACGTGACGAAACCACCACATCGTCCTTTTTCTAGAAAGAAAGAAAAAACCAAAATCTATGGAAATTAATTTATTACACTCAACTAATATATGTAACGTTTAATTTAAGGGAATTTTAACGAAAAGCTCCCGGTACTGTCCACTTTAACGAAAAACCACATTTTTACACTAAAAACTCAATCTTGATACTATTCACTTTACCCTTTATTTTGTCCTTATCGTTAAACTCAAAGTTTTCATGCTATTTTCATTAGTTTTTCTTAATTCAATACTCCCTAATATAAGATGTGAATTAATTAAGAAACTTCTATATAATTAAGCTAGATTACTTCTAACTTCTAACCATATATATTTTATTAATTATATTATCCAATGATAACAAGATTGTAGTACATAAGTACGTGTGTTGGATGCAACAGAATTGAGGGAATGAGGTGAAGCCTGCCTAAAATATTGTTTTGTCGACTTAAAACTGTTACTAATTAGTTGTGTTTAGCTGCTGCCCTTGACCTAACCGATTGAGACATATTAACAAAATGTATTTCAATAGTCGTTTTATTGTTTAATTTCTGGTACTAATAAATCAAATGATGGTAGTAAAAAAGAAGCTAAAATGCATTTGTGAGTCTTCTCGGCCGCCGAAAGGGTAGATTGTCGCGGCGACGCAGCCACTAGCTAGTCCTTTCGAAAAGAAAAAAAGAGTCATTTAAGTTTAACTAAATTGTATTGGCAGCATATTTTTCACCTTAAGTTCAAGGTGGGTGCACCATAAGTAGGTAATTTACATACCAATTGTGTAAAATTAAACGAGGAAGATAATTCTGTACGAGTTGCATATCAGCTCGTAGTCAAATTGATTAGATAAGTGTGTGTTTCCTTTTATGCGCAAAAATTCAAATCAACACTTTCGAAGTTTAGATTAATTTATAATATTGCTCGAATATAATAAAAAAACCCGTAGAAGATAATTTTGGATTATTTAGTCAGTGGACTATGATTTTACTCTCCTCTTTTAGTCTTCTATGCTTATGACATAAGTGCGTAAAGATTGTAAAACTCTCAATTTGTGGAGTACATGTGTAAAAACCGTTATCTATTTGAATTTTTCCATTAACTAAGGCAAATCTACAACGAGAAAATGTGGTCGCTTTTACAATCAAGCCAAGAAGTTATCTCTTATACATCTAATTGGCTAGTGATTTTACACTCATCTTTCTACCTTTTTCATTGACTAAGGTAAATCTAAACCTAGGGATAAAATCTCATAACTTTTACAATCAAGCTAGGAAGTCGTCTCCGACACTACACACATATGATAAAAGGTAAGTTAGGGAGACTAAATTTGTAGACTAAATTTTTGAAACTAAAGAACATGGAAGTTGATGATTGGTTTATTACTTAAGTGTTGATGAACGTGCTCATTCCTATTAGTGACACATCATTTAGTTTGCAAATTTTATCTCTAAATATAGTCTCTCTAGCATTACCCATCTGATAAATATACAAGAAAGAAAGCTAGGGTTAGGGTTAGGTGATCAAAATGCAAAAGGGACTGGTAGGATTTAAATTCTGCCTCCGTTATGGACGAGGATTTTGTTTATATGGAAAAAGAACAAGTGCCAAGTCAAAGAAGAAAAAAAAAACTATTCAGACAATGGAAATTGGAAAACATTTCCCTGCGAACTGCATATTATTATTGTTCCTTTCCCCTTTACTAGTTGGCAATGGCGTTGGGATATTAATGGGAAAACTTAATGCCCAAGGCCCAGCATTGAAAATAGGAAACTTTAACGAAAAATTTCCGGTACTGTTCACTTTAACGAAAAACCACATTTTTACACTAAAAAGTCAATCCTGCTACTATTCACTTTACCCTTTATTTTGTCCTTATCATTAAAACTCAAAGTTTTCAAGCTTTTTTCATTAGTTTTCCTTTGAAAATATGCAAGGTTCTAAAAGTTGTTAGGCGCTAGTCGGGCGGCGGGCTGTGGCCAAGCGCCTAGGGGCCTAGGCGGGTGCCTAGGCGGACTATGCGGATTTAAGTAAATCAATCATATTTCGTGTAAATAAGTGTCTGCTTATACTTGAAATATATATAATTTCATCATAAACTACAAAATAGAATGCATATATATATTACGAAGTATTGAAACATAATGAAAACATGTGAAATAAGGATATAAGTATGCAACAAGTCTTTTACAATTTATTGGAAAAAAAAAAAATGCAAAATGAAAGTTATCTATTTTCTATCTAAGTGAGTTGCGACCTAGGCAAGTGTTTAGGCGGGTGCTTAGGCGTTCTAGGCGGTGCCTCAGCAGGTCTAGGCGCCTTTAGCATTAATCGGGGCGGCGGGCTGGGGCCTAGGCGGCGCTAGGCGGGGATTTTTAGAACAGTGAAAATATGTAACACCACAACTACTGGTTCATATGTAATTGCAAAAACTCAATAAATCCTTCCAATCCTCTAAATACAACAACAACAAAGTTTTGTTCCACTAAACGAGTGGACTGTATGAATCCTAGAACACCATTGTGCTCAGTTTTGCGCCAAATCATCATTTACCCCTATTACCCTAAACCTCTGTGTCTAAAGTGCAATTTCTAACATGAGAGTTTGTAGGTCTTCAGTTCACATGTCCAACCATTTTAACCGATTTTCTTTCATCTTATCTTCAATTGCAGTTATTCTCACTTTATTTTAGATATCCTCGTTCCTAATATTGTCCTTCTAATCCACTAAATAAGTGGTGGAATTTATTGCTATATGTTTTTGATGTGCTCACCTTGACGAAAATGTTGTTTAAAGTTTCAATAAAATTGACCAAGATGCCAAGGCAGTTACATAATTGAGCATGTTTATGGAACAACGTGATCATACATACAAACCATATGTCTGAAGTTTGAAATATGCATGGTTGAGATGTGCATGGCGCATAGACTTGTGACTCTATGAGTTGTTTAATTATTACATCAAGAAAACCAAACTTCCTCACCTCTCCTGAATCTTAACGGGCAATATTGCATCAAGAACTTCTCTCATTGTGTACTAGTTGGTGGAGACTGGAGAGTTCACATTGGTGAATGGTAAGCGACTATTAACAATACTCACGATCAACCATAAGAATTAGAAAATCATGTACAAGGATGTGTGTGTGTGTATATATATATGAGGCCTTTAAGCGAAGGGATCTCTATTTTTATTTTTTATTTTTAAAAGGCCACACTACATCGAACTTCAATAATCCGAATCGTCTATTTTTTAAGTTGTACTTCATAGATCATCCTTGCAAAATATAGCCAAATCGGATATACTTCAGATATCTAAATGGGTTCAAAGAAATTAACGAACACTTTGATCTATAAGAAACAATAAAATTTCATCATGATAATTAAATAGTTAAATGATTTTATATTGAATTGAATTTTTGTAAGGATGATCTATGAATGAAGACTTACAAAATAAACGGTTCAGATAGTTGAAATTAAATGTGGAGTGGGTATTAAATGTGGAGTGAGTCCCACAACTAATCCACATTATATACAGTTTATAGGTTGAACCGAAACTTTATGACACAATTGTACACAAAGACGGAGTAATTAATGCACATGCACTCTTTAAGTTTGTTATATTCTTTTATATTAAACAAAATAAAGGAGAACTAGTAGATATAAACAATATGAATGTGAATATGATACTCTAAACGAATTACAATTTTAGATTGTAAATTTAAATGTCAATTATACCCCAATCAATGTAGCAACATCGTTAAGGTTGGTTTTGGTTTAATAGTTTCCTAATACGTCAATTTGAACTGAACCAAACCAAGCTGATTATACTTTAATTTAGTTCAACCTAAAGTTTTACCTTTTTATTCTAAAAGTCAAACAAAACTACTTGGATTGATTTTTTATACAACTACTAAACAGAAGTATAAAGTTGTATCAAACCTACTATTTATGAGATATAAGTTTAAGACATCTCATACTATAACCATTCGGCCGTAATAATCCATGATTTCGGCCCATACAACATATCACCTTTTAAGGCTACACATGGACCTGCACTTGTCGGTTGTCCATTACATTTTAGGCTTTAAGTTTGCGCCACTGACCATCATTCTCACAAAAGGCGAACCAATACCCCGGACGATGCCGTTTCATGAACTATTTGGGACTGTACCATATATTTGCCGTTTTCTGTTGCACAAAAACAAAAACAAAAAAAAAAAAAAAAAAAAAAAAAAGGGAAATCAGATAACACCCAAAATCAAAGCAGCGGCAAACAGGCGCTGAAAAATGGAGGGAGTTCCGGCGCCGCTTCCGACGCCGCAATCGAAACCTTAAGAACCAGAGGATGGTGCTTCGCGAACACGAACAAGTGGAGGCGATGATCCTGATCCACTCCGCCTTGTCCGACAACAAGCGTACGGTGGTGAATTCAGTGGAAACCGAGCTCACCAACATGGACCTCAAATCCATCTCCGCCAGGTCCTTGCCCGACCCGCATACGCTCCGAAAATCCTCTCACCTCCTCGGCTCCAAGGTCCTCCAGCTAAATCACACCTCTCTGTTGAGTTTAGCATTCAAGCTAGTATTCTATGCTGTATCCGGGTTTTGTGTAGTATTAACTATTAAGTTTAATTTTGTCACTTAGTTGTTACACTTGGATTTGTGGGGAAGGAGTCTGAGAGGAGACGGTGTTTTTACACTTGGATTTGTTCACTAATTATTTCTAGTGGTGAATATATAGTTGTAGATGGGGCAGGTGTAAGGTGGCAGAATAAAACTTGAATTTTTTGAATGGATACACATTTAGTTAACTTATTTATTTATTATAAATGTTCTACATTTTTTCACTTTGTAATTTCATATTGATATATTCATGGCTTCCACAGCAATTGCAGCTGTCCCTGTTCAAAACCAAGCAGCCGCACAAAAGCTTCCTCAAAAAATGAGTCATCGAAACCCGATGGGAAAAGAGAGTTTGGGGGAAAGGGGAGGCAAGAGGAAGAGCCTGATGGGAAAAGAGAAAAGCCGGGGCAAAGCCTTCAATTGGAGGTGCCTGTACAGGTAGTAGTTGTGAGGAGGAACTTGCACGGCAGCTCCAAAATCAATTTGATTTGGATGATTATCATGTCAGTGTGTCAGCATATTCTGATCATTAAAATTGGTATTGTTGTTATATTGCAAGATTTCTGATGTTATCGTGCTGCAACAACAGCTGCTTCGCAAAAGGCGGGGAAAGGGCCAAGTCTGATTGCCAAGCTCATGGGAATCGAAGAGTACCCCTCGAGACCTTTGCAGGCCACTCTGAAGAAACAGTTTGAGGAAGGTGAGAAGACTGTTTCATGTCAATATCTCGGCAACCAATTACTGCGACAATCACAATCTTGAAACGCTCATCTCAGAAATGTAGCATGTAACTCAACCGAGCGGAAAAGAAATCACTTAAAGAAGGAAAATCCAGCCAAAGATCCTAAAGTAACTAAATCAGTTGTAAGTCTTCCTTGTCTCAAAATCGTTTTATAAAATTTCTGCTTTTTTTTTTTCACCTTACAAATATAACTTTAGGAAGCTAAACGTAGTAATGTTCTTTATGCAGACCAAAAATGTTGTGAGTGAAGAAAGTGAGAAGAGAATTATTACAAAGCTGATCTTGCAGACGAAAACCCTAAGGAAGAAGAAACAGATGCCTTTGTATGTCAGAGTGAGTGGAGGTATGGCCTTTGTATGTCAGAGTGAGTGGAGGTATGGCCTTCTTGAAATACAAGAACTTGATTATGTAATGTCCCGTGTTGAATATTAAGTATGGTTGCACTCGTAAAATGAGAACGTGCATTTGACAAGAAAACGTTGGTGCATTTGTATTTCTGCGAATTTGAGTGCTATTTCTGGAATCAATGGATGCATCTTATATTGGTTTTTGTAATATTGAAATGTTACTGAATGCAATATATCTTCAAAATTCAAAACAACTACGTTTTGGAAAAACCATAGGAATCTGCATGCGCACAATAGAAAGGCAATTAGAACTTAGGGGAGAGAGAGGGAGGGGGGAGAGAGATACCCGTATGATGTTCTTGCCAAAATCAGCTGTGAGATTGGTAAACCTTTTCATATCAGTCCATGTCAAGGGGGTTTTAATAACTTATTCAAGCGTGGAGCGTCAGTGAGTTTAGGAGAATCACTTGCTTCCAGTTCTCTCATATTTGACATTCCGAAAAATTGGGCATTGTTTCCAATGCGGGGCAACCAACGGCGTACAGAAATTTCAAACTTCTTGGTAAATCACGGATTGTATGAAGATAGATGCATCCATTCCCTCCAAGCTTTGAAAGGCCACTGAGGCTGGGTAGGGTATGAACATCATTCCCACCAAGATCCTTAGGGATTGCATCATCAGGTAATTTGGGCAAATGACTAGGCACAGTACTCAGAGATAAAAGTGAGATTCTTCAATCCTACTATGGAAGGTGGTACTTGTCTTACGGCTGTAGAATCTGCTTCAAGAGCCCCAAAGAACCTCAAACTCCAAAGTAAAAGCTTGAAAAGATAGTCTTCATATGGTAGCTCCTCCCAATCTTCTCTGCCTATTTCACATGCTGACTTTCACATTTGGTGGTATATCAGGGATTGTACGAAGGTTAATGCATCCGTCTAACCACAGAAATTGAAGGTTTGAAAGACCACTGAGACTGGGTAGGGTATGAAAATCATTCCCTGAAAGATCCAAAACTTGTAGAGAAATTAGACTCCCAAGATCCCAAGGGATTTCATCATCAGCTAATTTGCACAGTGAGAGATTTAATTCCCTTAAAGAGTTTAAGTTGTGCAACGAATGTGGCAAATGAATACGTTGCACACCTTGTAAGGATAAACGAGTGAGATTCTTCAATCCTACTATGGAAGGTGGTACTTCTCTTATGGCTGTGCGCTTTGCTTCAAGTGTTCTCAGTGATATCATCTCCCCTATATCCTCATGCAGTTCTATGAAGTTTGAACATCCATTAAGACGAAGAGTCTCAACAGATTTCAATTTATAGAATTCCCTTGGAAGAGAAATAAGCTTACGGCATCCTTTAAGGTTCACCAAAGAAAGTCTTTTAAGATGACCAATGGAAGGTGGTACTTCTCTTATGGCTGTGCGCTTTGCTTCAAGTGTTCTCAGTGATATCATCTCCCCTATATCCTCATGCAGTTCTATGAAGTTTGAACATCCATTAAGACGAAGAGTCTCAACAGATTTCAATTTATAGAAATCCCTTGGAAGAGAAATAAGACTGTCGCAGCCTGTGAGGTTCACCAAAGAAAGTCTTTTAAGATGACCAATGGAAGGTGGTACTTCTCTTATGGCTGTATACTCTGCTTCAAGTGTTCTCAGTGATATCATCTCCCCTATATCCTCATGCACTTCTCTGAATTCCCAACATCCATTAAGAAGAAGAATCTCAACTGATTTCGACTTGTAGAAATCCCTTGGAAGAGAAATAAGCTTACGACATCCGCAAAGGTTCACCAAAGAAAGTCTTTTAAGATGCCCAATGGAAGGTGGTACTTCTCTTATGGCTGTGTGCTCTGCTTCAAGTGTTCTTAGTGATATCATCTCCCCTATATCCTCATGCAGTTCTATGAAGTTTGAACATCCATTAAGACGAAGAGTCTCAACAGATTTCAATTTATAGAAATCCCTTGGAAGAGAAATAAGACTGTCGCAGCCTGTGAGGTTCACCAAAGAAAGTCTTTTAAGATGACCAATGGAAGGTGGTACTTCTCTTATGGTTGTATCCTCTGCTTCAAGTGTTCTCAGTGATATCATCTCCCCTATATCCTCATGCAGTTCTATGAATTTTGAACATCCATTAAGACGAAGAGTCTCAACAGATTTCAATTTATAGAATTCCCTTGGAAGAGAAATAAGCTTATGACATCCGCAAAGGTTCACCAAAGAAAGTCTTTTAAGATGACAAATGGAAGGTGGTACTTCTCTTATGCCTGTGCGCTCTGCTTCAAGTGTTCTGAGTGATATCATCTCCCCTATATCCTCATGCAGTTCTATGAAGTTTGAACATCTATTAAGACGAAGAGTCTCAGCAGATTTCAATTTATAGAATTCCCTTGGAAGAGAAATAAGCTTATGACATCCTTTAAGGTTCACCAAAGAAAGTCTTTTAAGATGACCAATTGAGGGGTGAATCTCGGACAAACTAGAACACCATTCCAATATCAACTCTTTAAGATTTGGGACTTGTGAAAAGTCAGGTGATTTCTGTAAGGAATAGGAACAGCTGAGATCAAGGGTTTTCAAGTTATGTAGCGACTGTTGCAGAAAATCAAAAGAAAATTGAAATTAATATCCGAAATGAAGATGTTATAAAAAAGAAGAAATCCAAAAAACAAATAGAAACAGAACATCATCAGGTGTAATTCATTGTACCTTGGAACCCTCCCAAACTTGTACCAGATTGCTCCACCGCATCTCTAAAACAACTAGTTTATCTTGATTAAAAAAGTCATCTGGTACGGACTCTAAAGGGCATCGTTCCCAGCTCAACCATATTAACTCTTTGGGAAGATGTTTGTATTCTCCATTGAGCTCTACGTTGTATAGCTGAAGCAATCTCAGTTTCTTCATATTGGCAAATGCTTCTGTACTAAAACTAGCAGCTTTTGTACTGTGAGATAGAGAAAGTCCTTCAATTTTTCCAGTTCCCTGTTAACAAAAAAAATTTAAAAAAAAGTTATAGTGGTAAGAAACGGTATATTTGCATATGTTTACATTTATTATTATTATTATTCATTACACAAAATCGCGTACGATGAATATATTTACACATGAATGTTGTTTAATGTATAATTGACTGGCACGGGTTACATATATGCTTTTCTTGTATGATGCATAAATCCAAAATTTATTGGGAATGAACTTACAGATTTATTTGTCAATACATCGGTGACCTCTTGACGGTTCCACAGCCTACTCCATTTTCCAGGGCGATCAGGAGATTTTTCAGAAATGATTACTCTGGCCATTTCTCGAATCAAATCATGCATTTCCAAACAATTGTTTTCAACAGTTACAAGACATCGTTCGCAAAGGACACTAATTCCAAATGTCGCATAAAATCGACATCCATCTAATATTTTGGCGACATAGTCCTTGTCCTTTCCAAGAAAGCAACAAGATATGTCAAGGAATGTAGCCTTCTGTGTATCATTTAGCCCTTCAAAGCTTATTCTTAGAGGTTTTATTATTTCTCCTTCGGGAATTCTTTCCAATTTCTCCAATTGGCTTTTCCACTCTTTAATGGGTCTTTTAAGCAAAAGAGAACCTAAAACTTCAAGGGCTAGTGGCAAACCTCCACAATAAGAAACAACCTCTTTTGAGACTTGAAGATATTCTTCATTAGGGCAACTTTTTTTAAAGGCATGCCAACTAAAGAGCTCCAGAGCTTCTTCCTTTTTCATTTCCTGAAGCAGATATGTCTCATCCACTTCCACGTGCTTTAATAAATGTTCATTTCGTGTCGTAATGATAATTCTACTTCCTGGACCAAACCAATCGTGACTTTGTGCTATTGCATCCAGTTGTTTCTGGTCATCTATATTGTCTATGATGACAAGTACCCTTCTACGTTGGAGATGTTGTTTTATCAAAATAATACCTTCATCAACACTGCTTATTACATACTTCTGTTTCAAGATGTCAGAAATAAGTTTTTCTTGCAAATAATCCAGACCACGTTTACTTGCATCGCTAACGTCGGCAAGGAAACTTTTGAATTCAAAATTGCGATGAATTTGGTTATAAATGGCTTTGGCAGCTGTTGTTTTACCCAATCCACCCATCCCCCAAATTCCAACCATGAGAACATCATTTGATCCACCACTTGAAAGATCACTGATAATACCTTGAATGCGAGATTTGATTCCAATTGGGTGCTTGGCCACATGTAATTCGTTTGTTCTGGGGAGCCATTCCCAAATATTCTCGTCAACAATTTTTTTAATGAACTCTGCTTCACGCCTGAAAATTGAATTCGTAAGTATTAATGGGACTCAATGAGGTTATGTAGGAGATACCAATACATAAACAATTTTCTTTCTTTTCTTCATATATATATATATATATATATATATATAAAATACACTAACTAGCAGCTAGCATGTGATTTTGTGACGATAACTTGAATAAAAGAAAGAAAATAGTTAGGTGTGAGAATTAAACTACAATTACGGTTTAGGTTTTATATGAGAGATTAAGGTGTATTCATTAAGCATGTGAACTAAAGTTTAGATCCGTCGAGCTTTTCTAAAAATAAAAAAATAAAAAAAAGATTACGTAAAATGTTAATTAAGCATGTTAATTAATTGAGAGATCAAGTCATTCACTAAAATGTTTCAAATCTTGAAATAAGCAGGTAAATGATTACCCATTGCCAGTTGTTTGGTGGTCAGACAAATTTGTATCTTCTGTATGACCCTCTCTCCTCCTGACACGTGTCATGTGAAGGATCAGCGTGAGAGATTAAGGTGTATTAATTAAGTATGTTAATTAGAGTATTACAACTTAAATCTTGAAAAGCAGGTGAATAATTACCTATTATTAGCGCCTTGAAGATGGTGGCCAGACAAATTTGCAGCTTTTGTGAGAGCTTCTCTCCACTGCTTTACGCTTTCTTGTTTAGCTTCCCGTTTCTTGTCATCTTTTTCTTCACGGATGTCCTTTTCGTGTTTTTGAAATGCTTCAGCTAAATCTCCGTCTTGCTTCCTAACATGGGAAGGATCAACGTGATAGAATATTGGCAAAACATGTCGCCCCAGTTTGGATCTGCACTCCATGATCTTCACCAGCTCTTCAAGACACCAACTCGAATTTGCATACATCTTTGAGAAGACAATGATAGAGATCCTCGACTCTTCGATTGCACGAAGCAGTTTCTCTTTTATATCTTCCCCTCTTTTTAGACCGTCCTCATCAATAAAGACATGGTATCCTCTGTATTTTAATGCCTCGTGGAGGTGGCTGGTGAAGCCATTGCGCGTGTCTTCGCCTCTGAAGCTCAAGAACACGTCGTAACTCCAAAGTTCTGACTTGGAGGAGGACGAAGAGGGGGCTTCGTGGGCTGTCATGGCGGTATCCACCGTTATGACACTGCAATGGTTCAGATGAGAGACTGAAAAATTGGCAACGGTTGTGTTTGTGTTGCAGAAGGATGATACCTAAACACAAGTCAAGATCCTTCAGTAAGCAAAAGCAAAAGTTTATAATATAATAATGTTGGCGTATGGACTTGAGAAACGACACACTTACCGGGCACGAAGGTGCAAGGAAAGACAGAAAAAGAGGAAAGAAAGAAAAACGAAAGGACAGACTACCGACACGCAATATGACGGTGGAAAGCAGGAAAGGAAGGAACTCTGAAAGTGAAAGATGCTTTATTCACATGAAGGAAAAGGCTCACGTGAAGGAAAAGGCTCCTGTTTAATTAAGATCTACCTCATATTACATTTATTCCCAACCAATGTTAGTAACATTCTGTTTTAATTATGCTTTTTATACATTGATTTTCCCCAAGAACATATACATAAAAAAATTTCGCACTATGTTTTTATTCTGCAATATCTCTCCTTGCTAAAGATAATCGCTTTTGCGTTCATGAGATTTTGGTAGCACTGAGGTAAATGTTATCAAGGTGTGCAAAGTAGTATGCTTGGTAGAATTTATAACAATAACCTCGTGAGGATCTTCAAGTTGTTCACTTGACGAGTAAATGCATTAGACAATCAACTCTTTAAAATTATGATCATCACTTTCAGGTATAACAAAGTCAGCTACATTTCCCTCATAAGCAAACTCAGACCACTCGGGGATTTCATAAATACCATGAGATAAATGCCACCATTTCCACAAGAAATCCATCACTATACATGTTGAAGTGTACAAGAATCTCACATAAAATTTGACAAAATTAAAGATAGCTTTTATTGTGCGGTTTCCACTTCTAATTATACCAAAGTATTTTATGATAAAACATTCACATATGATATGTTGTGCATGTGGTAAGATTCAAGCTGAAAGAAAATATTGGTGTGATTAATGATGGGTCGTTGATCAGTCTGTATGAACCTTTTACAATATTGCATTTGTTATGTGCGTGCGGTAAGCTACCAAAGATAATACCAAAATAAATACCCAAGTCTAAATCTTAATAATATAGCCTTCACGTCAAAAACTTGAGATATGACCGAGTCCCGGGAACGGAGAGTTACACAAAATTAAAGTTGCAAAGACAATCCATTTTAGTATAATAATCTTCACGTACATATAAACTAGCGCATAGTCAAAGTCATGCAACTTTGTCGTTTTGAGATTTTAATTAAACATGTAAGTTCTATTTTTGTTGTTTTGAATTTTAAACTGGTAATAAAACGCTACCAAATGAGCTTTTAATTTATATTAGTCCTAATTAGTGTAAAAAACACTATACCAACAAGCCACGAAAGTCTAAATGTTATATTTCAAATAAAACTGGTTTTTGGTTTGGAGTTACGATGTTTTATAAAAAAAACTAAACAATGAGAGAAGGTATTGATAAGAATTTGCTCACCTTTTCCAATCAATGCCAATGGCCCTTAATTGAGTGTCAAGTGCATTGAAATTTGTATAGAATTCTTTTTCATGTCAAGTGCATTTAGAATCACACATCTGTAAATCATAAGAATAATGTTAGAATTCATTTTCCTATCAAATTGAATAGTGATGATTTGATTTCGTAATCAGAAATATTTAACACATTGTACTAAAAAAATTTAAGAACGTAGAGAAAGCATTTAAAATTTATTGAATTACAATGTGAATTTGGTAATTTGGACTTATAAAGAATGTAAATTGACAAAAGTACAGACATAATCAGAATTTTGGAAAACAAATTATCAAACGTTCAAAATTTTTAAAGCTTTTGGATTAGTTTTTTACTTACATTGTAGTCTATAATTTATTGAACTCCAAGAGAGATAATTGGGAAGCGAAGGTCCCATAGAAGGTTGTTGACAATCGGTAAGAGATTATAGGGCTTTGGATCCTCTCCGGATCCACTTGATTTGAGCATGCGGATCAAGTGTGATCCGTAGTCGAAATTTGATCAAACGGCTACAAACAGGGAGCCCCTTTAAAGTTATAATAATTGTAACCGTTGGATCAAATTTGGATGACCCAGATCACTTGATCCGCAGGCTCAAATCCTTTGAATCCGAAGAGGATCAAAATCCATATGATAGCCCACAAAACTCAAAAATAACTATTTTTTAAAATACAGGGTTTTGTAAATCTTATCAAGCTTTAAAAAATTAGTACAAATGAGTTTGTTCTTATTTTCACCATTTATTTTTTCTTTCGATTAAGAGGCTATAATTTTAGGAAAAAAATTAGTAGGTCGAAGTCCTATTCAAAAGAAAGATAAATAAATATATTTCAATTTGAAATTGGGCATAATGAAAATGGGAGAAAAAAAAAATCTTTACATTCCTTTGCATCGATGAGGAGAATAGAGATAAAGAGAACTACATACAATTAGCTGTGCAAACCATTTATTTAATATTAAACTAAATTAACATTGAAATCTTGAACTGCATTACAATAGTTGAGATTAAGTTACTAAATCAAATATTTTTTAATATTAACAGAGATTATATAATTGACACAGAAACTAAAGAAGGTGCATATACAAATATATAACTGCATATATATGTATATATTAGTACTGTGTTTGGTGTGTTGGAGGAATACAAAAAACTGAGACTTTTTTAAAGCACAGAAACAGAGAGAAGAAACGATTGGAAGTAAAGTTTGAAATCTTAACGAGGGGCTTTAAAAGAAGCACAAAAATGTACGCTGATGATTTTGCACTTTGGTGAGTGGTATTAGTGAGAGAGGATCTTTTGCACCCAAAAACTCATGTGGCCTCTACGTGCTTTTAATTTTATTGAGCATGTCTTGGGACTCGAGACTTAAATAAGTAGAACTTATGGGGGTTGAGACACTTTACAAATCTTATCAACAAAGGAATAGATGATATATATATATATATATATATATATTAATATTAATGGGAACACCATCTTAACCGTTGTATTGACTTTGATGAAATTTTGTAATTGAGAACAAAATACAGACCACACAATTTTATTGAAGTCAAATACAAAGATCAAGAGGGAATCCCCATTTTTTTACCTCTTGTGAAAGGATTCCTATATATATGTCACATATTAAACATGCCAGATTTATAATATGAAAAACTTTTAACAAAGCTAAATTCTTTTCGTCCAACTATTACACTAAACCTGTTTTGTTATTGTATTTATACAATAACTAAAGGTCACCGTACAAAAAGAGAATGGGAAACAGTCCTAACTTTTTTGAGACCCCAACAAAAAGTTGCAGACTTTCAACAGCTAAATAATGGATATTAAAATCAAAACTCTCATGAGGCATTTCCCTTAAAGATTCCCAGTTCTCAACCCACCAATTTGTCAGGCAACACACTGATCAGATTCAGATCTAACAGGTTGGTGGAATCAAGAAAAATAAATAAAAGAAAAAAGAGAAAATCCCCACAGATTTTGTAATGTACAGAATACCCCAGATGGGCAATTTGTAACAAAACGCCCCAAAAACAAAAGTTGGAGGCATAAGAAAGATCTAGATCAGATCCCAGAAGATAAAAAATTTTAAAAAGGACGTACCGTTTTACTGAAAACAACAGCTTTCTCTTCCTCTCTTCAGAAACAACTACAACAAGAAGAAAAATAATCCCAAAAGAAAAAGGATTAGTCCCAAACAATTAAATAAATTCAATTTAACTGACAGAAAATAAAAAACCCATTCCTTATAATTTCAGGATTAAATTCTGCAGATAAATTGGCAGAAAGGAAAGAGATAGATAGAGGGAGAGAGAGGATGAACCTTAGCACCCAGAACAGAGAGAGAAACATCCTGCAGTTGAATTAAAAGTTTCAATAAAAATGATTGATCAGAGAGCCGAAAAGGAGTACGCTTTGGAGAAGAGATTGAGAGAGAGAGAGTGGACAGAGATGTTAACCATGGTTTCTTCACTAATCAGAAAAACTTATCCGTTCAAACCAACTCACCATGAAATCAAAGCGACTTCACAAATCTTCTTCAAATCCAGACCGAACAGGAAGCACAGAGTGCGTTTGGCGGAAAATGGCGAAAAAGAAGTAGAATCAGCGCAAGAAACAGAAGATCAGTGGAAACAAGCAGAGAAAATCAGGTCTTCGAGAGAAAGAAATGAAAACCGAAAGAAAAATCGAGGGAGATCGACCGACGCGTGGAAAGGGGATGGTGGAAAGGAGGTCGAAGAAGGATGAGAATGGCGAGAACGGCCACTGAGCAAACGAAGGTCAAAGCAAAAGCTACAGGGACGATAGACGCGTGGGCTAGGAAGGCACAACGGTCTTTTTGCTGTGCTAAACAGTCCGTTTACTGTTAGTAAAAAGTGTTTTTTTGTTGAGTTTTGGTAGGATCTTCATGTGTAGAATTATTGAAGGTAGAGAAAGTACGGTTAGAGTAATAAGGTGCGTTTGTTGCATCGGACTGTCTCAGACTGGACTAGTTTCAGAGACTAAGCTGTACTGGCTTAGACTAGACTAAACTGGACTAGCTTAGTGAAGCGTTTGGTGCAGTGTCGGACTAACAAGCAGGATAATTAACAAACTCTAATATTATATTATTTAATCCATAATTATTAATATTTTATTTTTATTCTATTTTTTTATCCCTCTAATCCTTCTTTACCCCCATTCTCTTCCTCTTTTTCTCCATCTTTTTCTCCCTTGTCTGTTCCAATATATTCTTCAATTTGGTATTTTATATGAAAATTGGTTGTGAAAAGCATCTAGTCCAATGGCTTTCGAATGTGAGTGGTCGAGGAGCAAGGCGAGGAGAAGAAAGGGAACAGTCTTAGCTAGTCCCATGGTTTTTTAGGGGTCTCACTAAGACCAGCTAGTCCCTGATTTAGTCTAGACTAGTGAGATTTAGTCTCATTAAACCTAGTCCCTATCAAGAACAAACATGGGACTGGACTAACCCTTAGTCCAGTCCAGTACCCTTTAGTGAGGGCAAACAAACGCCCCCATATAGTTTTGGCACATGACGGGCAGGGCAAGGAAAATGTGGACGGAGCGATGCCAAAAGCACTCAATATAATAGTGTTACTATCTCATTTAAAACTCATGGTTATGAATAAAATGTCATGCAGGTATGAGTAACTATTATTATCCGCTCATTTAAAATTTATGGTAATAGTTATGGGTAACAATTTAAACAAATAAACGATTATGAGTATAACTGTTTATTCGTAAAATTTAAATTGATAATTATGATTATTACCCGCAATTATAACGGATACACATTTAACTGTTTATTTAATATATGTCATATTAAAAATTTGAAAACTCTAAAATTGTTTGACCTCTCCCACACTCCTGCCACTCATCTTTCTTCTTGCTACCCTCTCTCTCGTCTCTGCCTTTCTAACCTTCGGCAAAACAGCAGATTTGTTGCCCATTTTTAGTCGTCCATGATAGGGGCACCTCATTCCGAATAATATACAAAAGCAAAAGTTTATAATATAATAATGTCAACGTATGAACTTGAGAAGCGACGTACTGTCAGCTGGGAAGACGCATGAAAGAGAGAGAGAGTTCCTGAGATTCGTGAATCGTGTACTTCATCGTATATCATGCGATTAAAAATTATTTTAAATATTTTTATTTAAAAATAAATATAAACAGTATTAAATAAAAACTGATCGCACGATATACTATAAACAGACATGATTCACAGACCCCATAATCCTTACCAGAGGATTCGGATAGGATCCTGTTGGACTTCTTGCCAGTGATTACAGCTATATATTCACCTATTCAACATTGAATATGTAAAAAATATGATATGATTATTTATGCAAGTAACCACCTCAAATCTTATTGGTGCTAATTAACTAATGTAATAAACAAATCTTATTCGACATTGGATTCCTTACCAAGTGGAACTTTTTTACTATGAATGTATATAAAATATGATATGATTATTTATGCAAGTAACCAACTCAAATCTTATCAGTGCTAATTAACTAATGTAATAAATAAAATAAAATCTTATTAGACATTGAATTCCTTACCAAGTGGAACTTCTTTTTTCTTTTTTTTTCTTTTTTTTTATAATTTTATAAGTCTAGTAGTGATTATATCTTAATATTTTTGTTTTTTTTTTCCATTAATTGTAGTCTATATTATTGGGGCCCTATTCTTGTAACACTCTTTTTAGGTCGTCCTCATCGATAAAGGCATGTTATCCTTTGTCTTTTAATACGGCCTTAAAGTTAGACCTGACATTCGTGTCGTGTTTTTCGTGTTCGTATCGTTTTTGTGTCATACTCGATATCTTAACGGATCATGTCGTGTAACACCCGTTAAAATAAACGGGTAAAATGACCCGACCCGAAATTGACCCGATAATATTAACAGGTAATATGACCCAACCGTTATCCGTTAAGGAAAATATATTTTAAACCAATAAATAATCAAATGAAAAACATAATACTAAATAAGTATATACATATCATATTATCACATTCAAAACATAAAAACGCATTTGTCTTTCAAGTATTACATATTTACATACTCAAAATAAGAACATAATAAAAAATAAAAAAAATAAAACATTAGAACATTACAAGATATCAAATGTTCAAAAGATTTGCAAAATTAAGGGAGTTATGTTTCAAGATTTGGCACCTTGCACATTTTCTTACAATCAAACTCTTCAATTTTCATCAATCACCATGAAAAACGGTATTAGAACTTTGGCTTGATATATTGTCTTCAAGAGTTATATTGATGATATTTTTAGTGAGGTTTTCTACATTAGCACTCTCTTCTCATTTATCCTATAGCTATTGTTTATGTAAAGTCTTTAATAGTTTTTTAATTAATGCAGAAGTGTGAAAAATATAGAAAAATATATATAAACGCTCGTAATGACAAGCTTTACAACTTTCGTGAAGGGCTTAACTTTGAAATGTGCCACTATAATCATATAAATCATAGATCAAAATTTAACCGTCGATTGTTGTTTACATTTATGCTTCATTTTTCTCACCAAATTTTGTTTTTTGAAAACATGATCTATTAAAGGATACATGAAGATGAACGGTTCGAATCGTTGATATTATGGTTAGAGTTTTACCGTTCGTAAAAATATTGCTTGGTGTTTATAAAGTCTCTACAAACTATACAACATCGACTCATATTTCAATTAACCATAAATATCGGGACGTGATATCAAAGATCTGAACCGTTCATCTTCCTACATCCCCCAGAAGATCATGTTTTCAAAAAAGAAAATTTTAAAAATGAAATTCAATAGAATAAAGCCTAAACGACAATCGACGGTTAAATACAAATTTAAGGTTTATGAATTATAGTGTTGGATTTTGAAGTTGACCCCTTCACGAAAGTTGTAAAACTTGTTACTAAGAGTGATTGTATATATCTTTTTTTTACATTTCTTACACTTCTACAATAATTATTATTAATTTTATTACTTTTACACTCAAATAAAAAATACTATTCATGACGGTTTTGAGGGTTTTAAAAATCTAAACGATAATGTAAGTGTAAGCATTGTCTACTCGTGGAGGATTAATGAATCACAAGTGTTTATATATTCTTTCACATTTTTCAGACTTGTAGGAATGTCTTATTATCTATACTAATACTATACTAGTTTATTTTAATTTTGGACAATATGTTAAGCAAAATTTATCCTATTAATGATAATAAGAAACTCTCATAATAAAAATAAATAAATGAATAAAACTTAATTTTTAGGGTAAAAGAGAGTTTTCTACCTTGATGTTTAGTGGTTTTCAACATTTAGTACATCAATTTTTTTTATCCCAGAGTCATACCTAAAGTCTAAAGTTTGGGACAGTCTCATACATCTGTTAGTCAAACTGTTAGTTCTCCCGTTAAGTGATGACGTGGCGCCTTTGTCATTAAAAAAATATTTAAATAAAAAAAATATTAAATAATTATTTAAATAATAATATTATTTTTTTATTCTTCTCTCCTCCTCCTCCTCCTCATTCTTCTACTTCTTCTTCTTCTTCTTCCTCTTCTTCTTCTGGGTTCGGTTTCTCTGTCTTTTTTTTTGTTCCTTCTCCTTCTCTATTCTTTCCTCTGCAACTCCCACCCACCCTCCCTCCTTTCTCTCCTCTGCAACCCGCATCACACACCCTCCCTCATCTCCTCTGCAACCCGCACCAAATTTAGCAAAACAAAACTAAAAAAAAATCAAATCCATCAAAGTGCAGACCACAATCCAAAACCCTACCACCTAAAAAGCAATTAGCATAAGAGGGAGAGAGAATCCCACTTTTCTATTTCGTTTTTTTTTTGGAGTGAGATTTGAAACTAGAAAATGATAATTTGAGTGTGCATGGGTTTTCTGCTGCTCTGACTCCGAGAAGGAGAAGAAAAGAGGAAAAGAGGGAGAAAAGAAAAGATGAGGGTGATGATAATTTTGGGGGTTAGGGTTAGGGTTCCGTTGATGCTATGATTTTGATTTGGTAGATGGGTGGTACCATTGGTGCGAGGTGGGTGGTACGGGTTGGAGAGGAGATGAGGGAGGGTGGGTGGGGGAAGGTTTGGGTTGGGGGGACACGGGTCGACGGGAAGATCTGGGTGTGGGTGGGAGGGTGGGCACGAGGGGATTGGGGAAGACGACCTGGGTTGGTTGTTGTTGGTTTTATTTATGTATTTATTTATTTTTATAACCATTCTTTAAATAATTTTTTTTTTGAATTTATAATTTCCACGTGGACCCTTTTATGACACGTGGCGCCTAGTTATTGTCTACATGAGTGCCACGTCATCACTTAACTGGAGAACTAACAGTTTGACTAACGGATGTATGAGACTGTCCCAAATTTACAGTTTAGGTATGACTCTGCGATGAAAAAAAATTGATGTACTAAATGTTGAAAATCACCAAATATGAGGGTAGTAAACTGTCTTTTACCCTAATTTTTATAACTTACATAGAATAATAATAATATATATATATATATATTTATTTAATATAGAATATACCAACATATACAATATGGCTATTGTATTTTATAATAAATTTTTTAGTAATTAAACTTTAAAATTATAATTTATTTTTCTTAACCGGTCGAAACGAATTACCCACGTGTTATTCGCGTATATAGTATATACCCACCCGATAATGACCCGATTAGTTATCGTGTTGACCCGAAACCCGTTATTTTCGTGTCGTTTTCATGTCGTGTAAGAAACTGCTGGGTCTAGTGAAAGTGGCCTGTGAAGACATTGCACGTGTCTTCGCTCCTAAAGCTCAAGAACACATCGTACTTCCAAAATTTTGACTTGGATGAGGATGAAGGGGACGCTTCATGGGCTGTCATGGTGGTCTGCAGTGTTATGTTTTGGAGTAAATGAAGAAAGATAGAGAATAATTCGAATGATGATTTTGAGGTACAACTTGAATCATTTTCTTAAAATGTTATTTGCTCCCACTCGAATGAGTTTGCTAAAGGGTGTTCTTGGTAAATCACTTCTAGGATATAACAAAGTATGGAATATTCGATTAGCAAAACCGAATTACATTCCCTTAGAAATAACTGAAAAAAAATTGTATGAATGTGATGAAGAGAAAAGAGAAAGCAAGGAAATTGTGTAAACAACAAATTTCTGAATAAATTTCTCTTCTACCAATTTACCAATATATAAGGGAGATTGCACATAACCATTTGTTTTGGATATGCCTTCTCGCCATAGGGCATAGGATACAACTGAATTAATATCACAGCAATATGCCAATTCACATGTCTGATGCAAAGCATCAATTACCAAAGGTTGTGTCTGTTAGTAAACTATGCACAAGTCAGACATGGATCATGTCTTTTGGCAAAGTTGGAAAAGTCACATTGCTTTAATATGATGAAGAGCAACTGTTGGGCAAATACCCTAATTCTTCCATACGAATATATTAATAAAATATTTAACAATTCTTCTCTATTTTAAAAATAGGCTTTTTTTTAGTCAAAATGGTCACTGAGATTTGCATAACACATCATTTTGGTCCTTGAGATTGTTCACCATCCTTTATTTTGGTCATTCCGTTAAAAACTCCGTTAAGTGTCCTGAAGAGAATGATACCTTTCTTGACAGCTAATTCGTCGTGATTTGGCTAATTCGTCGTGATTGAGACCAAGACAACTATTTTTTGGCTGAACCACGACGAATTAGCCGTAAAAAATGTATCATTCTCTTCGTATCGTCGAGAAGGATGATTTTATTTTTGAATTACTAGATTTCGTTGAGTATTGAAGAAGTTAAGAATGTTTAAAGTTTACGCAGTTTCCAGCGAGTTTTTAAGTTTTTTTGCTGACCAGTGACCTTTTAGGCAATTTTTCAGCCATCTCCGGCAACCAATGAACTTCCAAATAGGTATAATCTTGTTCTACACTTTTCTATCTTCATTTTGATATATTATGGGTCTAATTTGGTTAAGAAACGATTGAGTTACGAAGCTTTGAAAATTGCCCAAACTTCTGGCCAAGAACTCCAGGACACTTAACGAAGTTTTTAACAGAAGGACCAAAATAATGGATGGTGGACAATCTTAGGGGCCATTTCTATTGATTTTCAATCTCAGAAACCAAAGTGATGTGTTATGCAAATCTCAGGGACCATTTTAGCTAAAAAGCCTTAAAATATATATAATAAATGATATTACAATAATTCTCTCTTTAGGAAGCTAAACGTAGTAATGTTCTTTATGCAGACCAAAAATGTTGTGAGTGAAGAAAGTGAGAAGCGAATTATTACAAAGCTGATCTTGCAGACGAAAACCCTAAGGAAGAAGAAACAGATGCCTTTGTATGTCAGAGTGAGTGGAGGTATGGCCTTCTTGAAATACAAGAACTTGATTATGTAATGTCCCGTGTTGAATATTAAGTATGGTTGCACTCGTAAAATGAGAACGTGCATTTGACAAGAAAACGTTGGTGCATTTGTGTTTCTGCGAATTTGAGTGCTATTTCTGGAATCAATGGATGCATCTTATATTGGTTTTTGTAATATTGAAATGTTAGTGAATGCAATATATCTTCAAAATTCAAAACAACTACGTTTTGGAAAAACCATAGGAATCTGCATGCGCACAATAGAATGGCAATTAGAACTTAGGGGAGAGAGAGGGAGGGGGGAGAGAGATACCTGTATGATGTTCTTGCCAAAATCAGCTGTGAGATTGGTAAACCTTTTCATATCAGTCCATGTCAAGGGGGTTTTAATAACTTATTCAAGCGTGGAGCGTCAGTGAGTTTAGGAGAATCACTTGCTTCCAGTTCTCTCATATTTGACATTCCGAAAAATTGGGCATTGTTTCCAATGCGGGGCAATCAACGGCGTACAGAAATTTCAAACTTCTTGGTAAATCACGGATTGTATGAAGATACATGCATCCATTCCCTCCAAGCTTTGAAAGGCCACTGAGGCTGGGTAGGGTATGAACATCATTCCCTCCAAGATCCTTAGGGATTGCATCATCAGGTAATTTGGGCAAATGACTAGGCACAGTACTCAGAGATAAAAGTGAGATTCTTCAATGCTACTATGGAAGGTGGTACTTGTCTTACGGCTGTAGAATCTGCTTCAAGAGCCCCAAAGAACCTCAAACTCCAAAGTAAAAGCTTGAAAAGATAGTCTTCATATAGTAGCTCCTCCCAATCTTCTCTGCCTACATAACATTGCACGCATAGACCTCAGGGTATTACTCATGCTGAACTTTCACATTTGGTGGTATATCAGGGATTGTACGAAGGTTAAAGCATCCATCTAACCGCAGAATTTGAAGCTTTGAAAGACCACTGAGACTGGGTAGGGTATGAAAATCATTCCGTGAAAGATCCAAAACTTGTAGAGAAATTAGACTCCCAAGATCCCAAGGGATTTCATCATCAGCTAATTTGCACAGTGAGAGATTTAATTCCCTTAAAGAGTTTAAGTTGTGCAACGAATGTGGCAAATGAATACGTTGCACACCTTGTAAGGATAAACGAGTGAGATTCTTCAATCCTACTATGGAAGGTGGTACTTCTCTTATGGCTGTTAGATCTGCTTCAAGTGTTCTCAGTGATATCATCTTCCCTATATCCTCATGCAGTTCTATGCAGTTTGAACATCCATTAAGAAGAAGAGTCTCAACAGATTTCAATTTATAGAAATCCCTTGGAAGAGAAATAAGCTTATGACATCCGAAAAGGTTCACCAAAGAAAGTCTTTTAAGATGACCAATTGAGGGGTGAATCTCGGACAAACTAGAACACCATTCCAATATCAACTCTTCAAGATTTGGGACTTGTGAAAAGTCCGGTGATTTCTGTAAGGATTTAGACCAGCGGAGATCAAGGGTTTTCAAGTTATGTAGCGACTGTTGCAGAAAATTGAAATTAATATCCGAAATGAAGATGTTATAAAAAAAGAGAAGAAATCCAAAAAACAAATAGAAACAGAACATCATCAGGTGTAAGTCATTGTACCTTGGAACCCTCCCAAACTTGTACCAGTTTGCTCAGACGCATCTCTAAAACAACTAGTTTATCTTGATTAAAAAAGTCATCCGGTATGGACTTTAAAGAGCATCGTTTCCAGCATAACCATATTAACTCTTTGGGAAGATGTTTGTATTCTCCATTGAGCTCTACGTTGTATAGCTGAAGCAATCTCAGTTTCTTCATATTGGCAAATGCTTCTGTACTAAAACTAGCAGCTTTTGTACTGAAACTAGCAGCTTTTGTACTGAACCTAGCAGCTTTAAAGAAATCAAAGAATGAAATCAAAGGATCATGGCACTCTAGAGATAGAGAAAGTCCTTCAATTTTTCCAGTTCCCTGTTAACAAAAAAAAAAGTTATAGTGGTAAGAAACGGTATATTTGCATATGTTTACATTTATTATTACTATTATTCATTACACAAAATCACGTACTGTGAATATATTTACACATGAATGTTGTTTAATGTATAATTCACTTGCACGGGTTACATATATGCTTTTCTTGTACGATGCATAAATCCAAAATTTATTGGGAATGAACTTACAGATTTATTTGTTAATACATCGGTGACCTCTTGACGGTTCCACAACCTACTCCATTTTCCAGGGCGATCAGGAGATTTTTCAGAAATGATTACGCTAGCCATTTCTCGAATCAAATCGTGCATTTTCAAACAGTTGTTTTCAATAGTTACAAGACATCGTTCGTGAAGGACACTGATTCCTAATGTCGCATAAAATCCACATCCATCTAATATTTTGGCGACATAGTCCTTGTCCTTTCCAATAAAGAAACAAGATATGTCAAGGAATGTAGCCTTCTCTGTATCATCTAGCCCTTCAAAGCTTATTCTTAGAGGTTTTATTATTTCTCCTTCAGGAATTCTTTCCAATTTCTCCAATTGGCTTTTCCACTCTTTAATGGGTCTTTTAAGCAAAAGAGAACCTAAAACTTCAAGGGCTAGTGGCAAACCTCCACAATAAGAAACAACATTTTTTGAGACGACATCGAACAAGTGAAATGGATGACCTGATCCACTCATTCTCGTCCGACGACACGCGTACGGTGGTGATTTCAGTGGAAGCGAAGCTCACCAACATGGACCTCAAATCCATCTCCGCCAGGTCCTTGCCCTACCCGCATACGCTCCGAATGTCCTCTCAAATCCGGAGCTCACCAACGGTGGTTAATTTTTCTTGTTTTCTGTTTGGTTGTTGAGAAAATAGATAAAGAGAGAAAAAAATGTGGTCTTTCGTTTGTGTGTGTGTGAGTGTTTTTTTATTTAATTTTTTTTGTGTTTTATATTTGAACAAGTTAAAGCTTTTTTTGATTGATCACTTTTTGGATTTTGAATATGTTCAGTTTAGTATTCAAACTAGTATGAAATTTAGCTGCATTATGGAAAACAACGGAAACTAACACTTTCGTAGAACTTACAAAGATATCTAAGCTATATTTGATGATTTCATGTTTTTTCAAATTTTTTTTTTCAAAATGTGTGACATAATACAATGCAGGGCAATCAACGAGTTTGGGAGAATCACTTGCTTCAGGTTCTCTCATATTTGACATTTCCGAAAAATTGGGCATTGTTTCCAATGCAGGGCAATCAACGGCATACAGAAATTTCAAACTTGTTGGTAAATCACGGATTGTATGAAGATATATATGCATCCATTCCCTCCAAGATCCTTAGGGATTGCATCATCAGGTAATTTGGGCAAATGACTAGGCACAGTACTCAGAGATAAATAGGCCGTAGAATCTGCTTCAAGAACCCCAAAGAACCTCAAACTCCAAAGTAAAAGCTTGAAAAGATAGTCTTCATATGGTAGCTCCTCTCAATCTTCTCTGCCTATTTCACATGCTGACTTTCACATTTGGTGGTATATCAGGGATTGTACGAAGGTTAATGCATCCGTCTAACCGCAGAGTTTGAAGCTTTGAAAGACCACTGAGACTGGGTAGGGTATGAAAATCATTCCATGAAAGATCCAAAACTTGTAAAGAAATTAGACTCCCAAGATCCTTAGGGATTGCATCATCAGCTAATTTGCACCGTTTGAGATTTAATTCCCTTAAAGAGTTTAAGCCGTGTAACGAATGTGGCAAATGAAAACTTTCCACACCTGATAGGGATAAACGAGTGAGATTCTTCAATCTTAGTATGGAAGGTGGTACTTCTCTTATGGCTGTTTCCTCTGCTTCAAGTGTTCTCAGTGATATCATCTCCCCTATATCCTCATGCACTTCTCCGAATTTCCAACACCTATTAAGAAGAAGAGTCTGAACATATTTCAATTTATAGAAATCCCTTGGAAGAGAGATAAGCTGAAAACAGTATGTAAGGTTCACCAAAGAAAGTCTTTTAAGATGACCAATGGAGGGGTGAATCTCGGACAAACTCCAACAGTCTTCCAATATCAACTCTTCAAGATTTGGGACTTGTGAAAAGTCCGGTGATTTCTGTAAGGACCAGGAATGGCTGAAATCAAGGATTTTCAAGTTATGTAGCGACTGTTGCAGAAAATCAAAAGAAAATTGAAATTAGTATTTGAAATGAAGATGTTATTAAAAAAAAGAGAAGAAATCCAAAAAAAAAAAAAAATTAGAAACACAATATCATCAGGTGTAATTCTCTGTACCTCGGAAGCCTCCCAAACTTGTACCAGATTGCTCCACTGCATCTCTAAAACAACTAGTTTATCTTGATTAAAAAAGCCATCTCGTATGGACTTTAAAGGGCAGTATTCCCAATGCAACCGTATTAACTCTACGCTGATGCGGTCAAGTCTAATACTTCCCACACGTGAACGAGTGAGATTCTTCAATCTTACTATGGAAGGTGGTACTTCTCTTATGGTTGTTCCTTCTGCTTCAAATGTTCTCAGTGATATCATCTCCCCTATATCCTCATGCAATTCTCTGAATTGATGAGAATTATTAAGAAGAAGAGTCTCAACAGATTTTGACTTATAAAAATCCTTTGGAAGAGAAATAAGATTTCGACATCGTGTAAGGTTCACCAAAGAAAGTCTTTTAAGATGACCAATGGAAGGTGGTACTTCTCTTATGGCTGTTCCCTCTGCTTCAAGTGTTCTCAGTGATATCATCTCCCCTATATCCTCATGCAGTTCTCTGAATTGATAACATCCCTTAAGAAGAAGAGTCTCAACAGATTTCAATTTATAGAAATCCCTTGGAAGAGAACTGAGACTATAACAATATCTAAGGTTCACCAAAGAAAGTCTTTTAAGATGACCAATGGAGGGGTGAATCTCGGACAAACTCTCACACCCTTCCAATATCAACTCTTCAAGATTTGGGACTTGTGAAAAGTCCGGTGATTTCTGTAAGGAAGCAGACCAGCGGAGATCAAGGGTTTTCAAGTTATGTAGCGACTGTTGCAGAAAATCAAAAGAAAATTGAAATTAATATCCGAAATGAAGATGTTATAAAAATAAATAAATAAAGTGAAGAAATCCAAAAAAGTAAAAATAAAAACAGAACATCATCAGGTGTAATTCGTTGTACCTTGGAACCCTCCCAAACTTGTACCAGTTTGCTCCACTGCATCTCTAAAACAACTACTTTATCTTGATTAAAAAAGTCATCTGGTATGGACTCTAAAGGGCACTCTTCCCAACGCAACCATATTAACTCTTTGGGAATATGTTTGTATTCTCCTTTGAGCTCTACTCCGTCGAGCTGAAGCAATCTCAGTTTTTTCATATTGGCAAATGCTTCTGTACTGAAGGCATTGCCATAATCATGACCCCAAGGTACAGCAAGTCCTTCAACTTCTTCAGTTCCCTGTTAACAAAAGGTCATATTCATGTGTAAGAAATCGATCATTTGCATATGTTTACATGTATTATTATTCATTATGCAAAATCACCTACGACGAATATATGCAAGTACTATTTGTTGGCTATTTGAGCTTTCCTTGCGCAACCCCAATTACACATGAATTTTGTTTAAGGTATAATAGACATTACATATATGCTTCTCTTGTACGATTGATTAATCTAAAATTTTACTGGGAATGGACTTACAGATTTATTTGTCAATACATTGATGACCTCTCGATCATCCCACAACCTACTCCATTTTCCAGGGTGACCAAGGAATTTTTCAGAAATGATTACTCTGGCCATTTCTCGAAGCAAGTCATGCATATTCAACCTGTTCTGCTCAACAGTTACAAGGCATCGTTCACGAAGAACACTGATTCCTATTGTTGCAGAAAATCCACATTTATCTAATACTATTGTAACATAGTCCTTATCCCATCCAATAAAGAAACAAGATATGTCAAGAAATATAGCCTTTTGTGTATCATCTAGCCCTTCGAAGCTTATTCTTAGGGACTTTATTATTTTTCCTTCAGGAGTTCTTTTCAATTTCTTCAATTGACTTTTCCACTCTGCTATGGGTCTTTTAAACAAAAAAGAACCTAAGACTTCAAGGGCTAGTGGCAAACCTCCACAGTAAGAAACAACTTTTTCTGAGAGTTCAAGATATTCTTCATTAGGCCAATTATCTCCAAAGGCATGCCAACTAAAGAGCTCCAAAGCTTCTCGTTCATTCAATTTTTGAGCCGAATATGTCTTATCCACTTGCTTTAGTAAATGTTTATCTCTTGTTGTTATGATAATTCTACTTCCTGGACCAAACCAATCATGATTTCCAACTATTGCATCCAATTGGCCCACTTCATCTATGTTGTCCATGATGACAAGTACCCTTCTATGTCGAAATTGATCTTTTATTAGACTGATACCTTCATCAACACTACTTATTTTAGACTTCATTTTTAAGATGTCAGAAATAAGTTTTTCTTGCAAATAAACTAGACCATGTTTACTTGCAGTGTTGCTAACATTGGGCAGGAAACTTTTGAATTGGAACTTATGATGAATTTGATTATAAATGGCTTTGGCAGCTGTTGTTTTACCCAATCCACCCATCCCCCATATTCCAACCATGACAACATTTGATCCGTCACTTGAAAGATGATTGATAATATCTTGAATGCGAGAATTGATACCAACCAGGTGCTTGGCCACATTTAGTTTGTTTGTGCTCAGAAGCCATTTCGTAATAATGTTGTCAACAATTTCTCTAATAAGATCTGCTTCGCGCCTGAAAATTGGATTCGTGCATTAGTGGGAATCAATGAAGGCTCCGTAGTACATAAACAACTTTATTTCCTTATTTCCTTCACACACACAACAACTTTATTTCCTTCTTTCCTTCACACACACACACACACACACACACACGCTAACTAGCTACAAGCTAGTATGTGATTTTGTGACCAACTTGAATAAAAGAACGAAAGCATTCTTTAATTAAATTCCAATTACGGTTTGGTTTTGTATGAGAAATTAAGGTGTATTAATTAAGCATGCTAATTAATGTTTAGCTCATGTGAAATGTTAATTAAGCATGTTAATTATATGAGAGATTTAAGTCATTCACTTAAATGTCTCAAATCTTGAAACGAACGTGAAAGATTACCCGTTGTCAGTTGTTTGGTGGTCAGACAAATTTGCGGCTTCGGTAAGAGGATCTATTCGCCTCTCCTGACATGTGAAGGATCAACGTGAGAGATTAAAGTGTATTAATTAAGCATGTTAATTAGAGTAATACAACTTAAATCTTGAACAACAGCTGAATGATTACCTATTATGAGTGGATTTAAGATGGTGGCCAGACAAATCTGCAGCTTTTGTGAGAGCCCCTTTCCATTGCTCTACCCTTTTTTGTTTAGCTTCACGTTTCTCGTCATCTTTTTCTTCACGGATGTCTTTTTCGTATTTCTGAAATGCTTTGGCTAAATCTCCGTCCTGCTTCCTGACATGCGAAGGATCAACGTGATAGAATATTGGCAAAACATGTCGCCCCAATTTGTCTCTGCACTCCATGATCTTCACCAACTCGTCAAGACACCAACTCGAATCCGCATACATCTTTGAGAAGACAATGATAGAGATCTTCGACTCTTCGATTGCATCAAACAGTTTCTCTTTTATTTCTTCCCCTCTTTTTAGATCATCCTCATCAATAAAGACACGGTATTCTCTGTCTTTTAATGCCTCGTGGAGGTGGCTGGTGAAGCCATTGCGCGTGTCTTCGCCTCTAAAGCTCAAGAACACATCGTAATTCCAAAGTTTTGACATGAAGGAGGAAGAAGAGGAGGCTTCGTGGGCTGTCATGGCGGTATCCACCGTTATGGCACTGCAGTGGTTCAGATCAGAGGCTGAAAAAATGGCAATGGTTGTGTTTGTGTTGCCGAATGATGATACCTAAACACAAGTTAAGATCCTTCAGTAAACAAAAGCAAAAATTTATAATATAATAATGTTAGCGTATGGACTTGAGAAACGACACACTACCGGCCAGGAAGGTGCAAGGAAAGAGAGAGGAAAAGAGGGACAGAAAAGAACATGAAAGGACAAACTACGGACACGTAATAGGAAGGTGGAAAGCAGGAGAGAAAGGAACTTTGAAAGGGAAGAGGATCCCTATAGATTCTTTTTGTGGGAATCCTCGAACTCAGTGTATTCATTGTTTATTAAGCGGTCAGTTCTCATCAAATACTATTCATGTTTAATTTTAAATATATATATTTAAAATAATTTCTAACCGTACAATAAACGATAAACGCTCAAAATTCGAGAATCTCCGGAATCCTCACAAAGAGAATCCGGAGGGAGATCCTCTGCCCTTTGAAAGATGCTTTATTCACGCGAAGGAAAAGGCTGGTGTTTGCTTTTCAAGAATATCTGAACACAAGGAAATGGTTCACGTGAAGAAAAAGGCTCATGTTTAATTCAGATCTACCTCATGTTACATTTATTCCCAGCCAATGTTAGTAACATTCTGTTTTAATTTTGCTTTTTATACATTAATTTTCTTCAAGAACATATACATTAATTTTTTTCGCACTCTGTTTTCGTTCTGCAATATCTCTCCTTGCCAAAGATAATCGCTTTCGCGTTCATGAGATTTTGGTAGTACTGAGGTAAATGTTATCAAGGCATGCAAAGTAGTATGCTTGGTAGAATTTATAACAATAACCTCATGAGGACCGTCACGTTGTTCACTTGACGAGTACATGCATCAGACAACACTTTAAAATTACGACCATCACTTTTATCTATAACAAAGTCAACTACATTTCCCTCATAAGTAAACTCAAACCACTCGGGAATATAAAATTTGACACCATATCCACAAGAAGTCCATCCCTATACATGTTGAAGTGTACAAGAATCTCACATAAAATTTGACAAAATTAAAGATAACTTATATTGTGCAGTTTCCACTTCAATTATAGTGCAGTTTCCACTTCATCAATTATACCAAAGTATTTTATGATAAAACTTTCACATAAGATATTGTGCATGTGATAAGATTCAAGTTGAGAGAAAGTACTGGTGTGATTAATGATGTGTCGTTGATCAGTTTTGTATAAATCTTTACAATATTTGCATTTGTTATGTGTGTGTGGTAAGCTACCAAAGATAATACCGAAATGAATACCCAAGTCTAAATCTTAATAATATAGCCTTCACGTCAAAAACTTAAGATATGACCAAGTCCCGCTAACGGAGAGTTGCACAAAATCGAAGTTGTAGAGAATCCATTTTAGTATAATAATCTTCACGTACATATAAACTAGCGCAGAGTCAAAGTCATGCAACTTTGTTGTTTTGAGATTTTAATTAAACATGTAATGTTCTATTTTTGTTGTTTTGATTTTTAAACTGGTAGTAAAACGTTACCAAATGAGCCTTTAATTTATATTAGTCCTAATTATACCAACAAGCCACCAAAGTCTAAATGTTATATTATAAATAAAACTGGTTTTTGGTTTGGAGTTGTGATGTTTTATAAAAAAAACTAAACAACGAGAGAAGGTATTGATAAGAATTTGCTCACCTTATCCAATCAATGCCAATGACCCTGAAGTGAGTGTCAAGTGCATTGAGATTTGTATAGAATTCTTTTTTCTGTCAAGTGCATTGAGAATCACACGTCTGTGAATCAGAAGAATAATGTTAGAATTCTTTTTCTTGTCAAATTGAATGGTGATGATTTGATTTAGTAACCAGAAATATTTAACACGTTGTACTAAAAAAATTTAAGAACGTAATAAAGAATGTAAGGATTGACAAAAGTAGAGACATAATCCGAATTTTGGAAAGCAAATTATCAAACGTTCAAAAATTTTAAAGCTTTTGGATTAGTTTTTTACTTGCATTGTAGTCTATAATTTATTTAGCTCCAAGAGAGATAATTGGGAAGCGAAGGTCCCATGGAAGGTTGTTGACAATCGGTAACAGATTATGGCCAACAAAACTCATAAATAACAATGAGTAAATTGTACAAATGGTCCCTCAACTTTAATCAAATTGGAGCAATGGTCCCTCAACTAAAAATTCATTACCATTGGTCCCTCAACTTATTAAAATGTGTAGCTATAGTCCTTTTCATCAATTTTGTCAAAATTTTGTCAAAATAAGCTATGTTGGAATGACCATTTATACAATTAGAGTCTCTCAACTCATCAAAGTGTATAATTATGGTTCTTTTCGTCAATTATGTCAAATTTTTTGTCAAAATGAGTTATATTGGAAGGACCATTACTACAATTGAGTTAAAGTTAAGGGACCATTTCTCCAATTGAATTAAAGTTGAGGGACCAATGGTAATGGATTTTTAGTTGAGGGACCATAGCTGCACGTTTTGATAAGTTGAGGGACCAATGGTAATGGATTTTTAGTTGAGGGACCATTGCTTCAATTGAGTTAAAGTTAAGGGACCATAGCTACAATTTACTCAATAACAATTTTTTAAAATACAGGGTTTTGTAAGTCTTATTAAGCTTTAAAAATTTAGCACAAATGAGTTTGTTCTTATATTCACCATTTATTTTTTCTATCAATTAAGAGGCTATAATTTGAGGAAAAAAATTAGTAGGTCGAAATCCTATTCAAAAGAAAGATAAATATATTTCAATTTGAAATTGGGCATAATGAAAATGGGAGAAAAACATTCATTTGCATCGATGAGGAGAACAGAGATAAAGAGAACTACATGCAATTAGCTGTGCAAACCATTTATTTAATATTAAACTAAATTGACAATGAAATCTTGAACTGCATTACAATAGTTGAGATTAAGTTACTAAATCAAATGTTTTTTAATATTAACAGAGAGATTATATAATTCACAAAGAAACTAAAGAAGGTGCATATACAAATATATAACTGCATATATATGTACATATTAGTACTGTGTTTGGTGTGCTGGAGGAATACAAAAACTTGAGACTTTATTAAAGCGTAGAAACAGAGAGAAGAAACAATTGGAAGTAGAGTTTGAAATCTTACCGAGGGGCTTTAAAAGAAGCACAAAAATGTACGCTGATGATTTTGCACTTTGTTGAGTGGTATCAGTAGCACAGCTTTTCTGTTTAACAAAAGTAAAACTTATGGGGGTTGAGACGCTTGTACAAATCTTATCAACAAAGGAATAGATGATATATATTTATACATATAGGTCACTTATTAAACATGCCATATTTATAATATGAAAAACTTTTAACAAAGCTAAATTGTTTTCGTCCAACTATCACACACAAAAGGTTATTTATACAATAACTAAAGGTTCTTCTCACTTCTCACCGTACAAAAAGAGAATGGGGAAACAGTCCTAACTTTTTTGAGACCCTAACAGTACCGTTTTACTGAAAAACAGCAGCTTTCTCTTCCTCTCTTGAGAAACAACTACAACCAGAAGAAAATAACCCCAAAAGAAAAAGGATTAGTCCTAAACAATTAAGTAAATTCAATTTAACTGTCAGAAAATAAAAAACCCATTCCTTATAATTTCAGGATTAAATTCTGCAGAGAAATTGGCAAAAAGGAAAGAGATAGATAGACATACAGATAGAGGGAGAGAGAGAGGATGAACCTTAGCACCCAGAACAGAGAGAGAAACATCCTGCAGTTGAATTAACGTTTCAATAAAAATAATTAATCAGAGAGCCGAAAAGGAGTACGCTTTGAACAGAGTTTGAGAGAAAGTTGGATTACAGTGAAAGTAGAACTGTAGAACGGACCAGACTGATCTTAATGTATAGAAATATTGAAGGTAGAGAAAGTTGGGTTAGAGTGATATAGTTTTGGCAAGTGACGGGCAGGGCAAGGAAAATGTGGATGGATCATGGAGCAATGCCAAAAGAACTCAAATTATCTGTATATATACTAAAACTCAGTTTTCGTTGGCCACTGTAGATCACCAGTATTTTTACCGTTTTGCCCCTGGGTTTCTCCTTCCTTCCCTAATTTGGATCCGCTTTGTACAGTAAAATTACGGTTTTGACCTTCTCATCCGCGCGTTTTTCATGTTTGGTTTCTCCGCTTTCCTCGTCAGCCGTCTTTTGGCCTTCTCATCCGCGCGTTGTTCATGTTTGGTTTCTCCGCTTCCTTCGTCAGCCGTCTTTTGGCCTTCTCATCCACTCGTTTTTCATCTTTGATTTCTCCGCTTCCTTCGTCAGCCGTCTTTTGGGTTTAACCTTTTGCTTTTGCGCTTCTTTCTTTCATCCGTTCGTTATTATCGCTGTTGCTGTCCAATTGTTTACTGTGTTTGTTGCCTCACAGAGTAATGGGCAAACAGGAGGGGAAAGCTCCTGATTTTCGTGATTTGATCGATCTTATTTTTGGTGTGCGATTTCAGGGGGGTCTCCGCTATTTTCAAATCTAGGGTTCTGGGTGTTTTCTGCGCTCTTAAAAAATTGTTTTCCCAGATTTGCAGAGTTGGTGTTATGGGTCTTCTTTTGTGCAGTTTAGGAAGGGGTTTTTGTTTAAGGTGAGAAACTTGCAATGAACATCTGTGTTTTATTCGATTTCCCTTTCTTGGTGTGTTAATCTGATCCCGGTATTTTTTTTTCTTTTGATTCTGTTTTTAGGTGCGGAAGAACATGTATTTACTCTTTTAGATCAAAAAACCCCCAAATTCTAGAAATCCCTAACCTTCAACGACCATCTGGTGAGCATTTTTTCTGGTATTTTTTTGTCAGATTATTTGTGTTTTCCTTGGTTTTTTGGGTTTGTTCAAGTTCTTGAGGAATCTTTAGCTTTTGGGTTTTTGATTGAATATGGGAGTTAATGGGTATTTATTTTTCTGAAGGTATTTTTTGGGTGGGCTTCTGATTGCTGTAATCAATTTTGGGTATTGTCGAATGAAATAGAAAGATAGAGGTTTGGAAACCAAGAGTAGAGCTTAAACGAAAAAAACCGTGAGTTCTTTTTTATTTTTTTAAAGCAATTTTGGATTTTCTTTATTTACTGTTTGGTTGCTGAGAAAATTGAGTTAGTTGGTGATAAAGAAGTTTCGTACTTTTGGGGCTTATCGGGATTAAATTGTTTTCAATTAAGTGTTTATTCTGATTTATGGGTTCACCCATGTTGCGACAAATGTGTATTTATCTGAGGTTTTTGAAATAGTTGTCCAAAGTTAGTTTGATTACGTTGTGTCTATTTTTATGGAAATTATCTATGTCCAACGACTGTTTTTATTATTTTTGTCTATTGGTTGGTCCAGCAATTTTTGGGAGTTCATGGTTTTTTTTTGTGTTAGACACTTATAACAAATGTAGATTGGATGCTTATTTAGAAATTGATAATTGTTTGGGTGTGTTCTTGCTTCTCATCTCTTTTGTCAGTGTTTCTGAAAATTTTCATATCGGTACATGAGGTTAAGTCTGCTTGATTCTCCCATTTGAGTCATTTCATTAAATCATTGATAAAGATTTCCTCTTCAAATTTTAGTTTTGGAATAGGTAGGTGGGAATCTCTGCTTCGTTCTGTCAATAGAGTCACTTCATTTAATCTTAGAGATTTCATTAGGTTGCTTTAGTTTTGAAATAATGCAATACAATATGATTAAAGAAAGAAAAATCTTACATGATCCATCTTTGTTCCCCACCTTTTTTTTTTTTATTTTTAATATTTTGTTGTTTTCAACTTTTGCTTTGCATTCTGTTTATATCCATCTACATATACAGTAATTCATCACGCTGTATTACACTAAATTAATTGCATATAAACTATTGCAAAACTATCCTACAGTTTCTGCCAAACCAACAGTGCTTTCATTCTCTTTTTCAAATTGAGTTTTCCCGTTTTGCCTTTTCTTGTTTCCAGTTTTGTCTTTTCCGCGTGTTTTTGTTTACTGTGATACAAACTTTTCTTAACATCCAGTCTGTAATTTTATTGATAGATTTTACAGGTTGTTTCAATGTGATATGAAAGTGTATTTCCTTTTAGATGGTGTTGTAGTTTTTGGTTGTTTTATTTTTTGGAATCTTAGGTTTTCTGTGGTAATGTTAGGTTATAATGGTTTTATAGATACTTAATGATGGATTACTAAGAGATTTTTGAGGTTGTTCGAATGTGATATAAAACTGTATTTTCTCTTAGGTGATCCTGTCCTTTTCGTTTGTTTTATTTTTTGACTTCTTTGGTTGTCTGTGGTCATCTTAGGTTAAAATGCTTATATAGATACCTACTAATAGATGTAATGGATTGAAATATCTAAATGTGTTTGTGATGCTAATTATTCAGAGGTAATTTTATTAATAGATCAATTAATTGTTTAAATTGGAGATGAAGGTGTATTTCCTTTTGGGATATCATGTGGTTTTCGTTTGTTTTATTTTCTTGGTTGTTGAGTTTACCGTTGTAATCTCCCATTGAAGTTTTTATATAAACACTTAAAAATACACGCAATGGACTGAGTTAGGTGAGTGAATTTGTGATGGTAACCATTTGAAAGTAATTTTACAATTTAGGGTTTAGCATTGAGGGTTAAGGGTTGAGGATTTAGGTTTTTCAGGTTGGTTCAATGTCATATGAAAGTGTATTTCCTTTTAGGTTATGCTGTTGTTTTCGTTTGTTTTATTTTTTTGGTTCTTAGGTTTTCTGCGGGTTGACCTTTTCACAAAAGAAAATTAATCTCTAAATCCAAATCCTTTCAACCTCCTTAATGTTCTCAACTGAACCTTCCCTGTCAGGTATTCCAAATTACAAATCAAGGCCTCAATGGTATGTATCAATGATTCAAACTTTATTCACTTTTTTTTTTTTTACTTTATATTTCAGTTTTGCATTCAATTTTTGCTAACATTTTTTCTCAAGAGAATTGGCAGCTACCAATGTAGATATTAACTATCTTCTTTGACTTGATCTCCAATACATGATTAAACCCTTCCCTAATCACTCCAGGTTTGTTTCAATATCTAAAAGTATCAATCAAGACGTACCCATTTTAGATATTATCTTTGATTGGAACATCTTTGTTGATACTTTTAGAAATCCATTCTAAACCCTTGAGTGATCAGCATAGTGATTAGCCATGTATTACGACCAATCCAATTGAAGAGTCTTTACCTACAAATTTGGTAGCGGTCAATCTTCTGAGAAAAAAAATATGGAAATGATGATTGTTTCTCCAAATTATCCAACCTAAAACAACTTACCAACTTATGCTTCTGTATTATACAGAAACACTGAACCAGACATATCTGATCCATCTTTGTCTACTGCCCCTTCCATTTTTAAGGCAGCATTTGCTCCCTTCAACACTAGATTGCTCTCTATTTTATCAAAACCTAGCAATTTGAAGGGTATGAAGTACAAAAAATGATTAAACCCATCACACATTAAACTTATTCGAAATCAATGTCATATTGGTTGGTGTGCTTTTTTGCATGTTTTCTTTTTTGTTTTCAATTTTCCTTTGATGGGTTTTCTGAAAAAGGCATGTTACAGTTGACAATTTGGTTTTATTCTTTTTTATGAGTGTGTTTAATTCAAAGTTCCACAGAAGTGAGGCTGCACAAATTTGGATTTTTAGCCCTTTTCTTTTACATTCATTTGATTGTATGAATTTTAGGTGGGTGTTGGAGGTTTGCTGTGCTGCTGCCAAGTTTCACTTGGGTTTTCTGAATTTGGGGTTTTGGTGCTTTAATGAGAGGCATTAGCATTTGGGGGTTGTAAAAGTTGAGATTTTGTAAGTCTGAGGAGTAATGGTGGTTGTGTTTTCCCTTTAATTTAAAAGATTACTGCTTTTTTCACAAGTTTAGGTGTTTGGTTAAGTTTAGATATTTTTGATGCTGAGTGTGTAACTATGTTGTTGTAGTGGTTATGTTTGATGTCATGTAGCTTACATTGTTAAAATACAAAGTGGCATATCTGATTATCCTTTGCTTCTTAAGACAGTGATATTTTCATTTAGTCTATATCTGAGTCTGTCACTCTGTTGTTGGAATGGTTCTTGCTTTTTTTGCGAATTACTTCATTTGGGTTGGTTTATTTTCTGTTTGGTCAGGGATCTTTCAATGAAATTTTTGCCGTTATTTTAATTTTTAATTTTTGTCGATGGGATAAGCAGTATGCGAGTTTTATGGTATAATTCGTCATTTAATACTTTGAAAATTTGACAAGGAGTTTGGAGCTCAAATGATTACAAATATTTACCCATGTATCTTAAGTCTTAAGTTCAAATCCCCAACCAGTCGACAATTTGGATAATGTTGGTTTTAAAATTGAAATTATTGTAATTTCGTCTTTCAATTTGGTTTGGTTTTGCATTTTTTAGTTTCCCATGTTTGCTTGGTTGGTGTACAGTCAGCTCTCTGTTAACTTTTAAAACTTAATGTGAATGTCATTTTCTTCTTTTGATTTACTTTAGTTTTGCATTTTTTTATTGGTTCGGACAAAACTAAATTCATGATTCTGTTCTGTTTATTTTTTAGAGAATAATTTTTATCTTTGTGTTAAAATTTTATCAGCTCATATATTTTCTCAAATTGATTGTCACATCTTTACTACTAACCTATGCATCATGCTCGCACTAAACACTGCAAGTCTTTTATTCCTCCAGTAGTGTTAAATAGTAAGACAAAACATACTAAAGCATTGTACTGTTTGTTATACCATTTTTTATTCAGTATATGTCGAAATTGTTGTTTTATCAGGCTGATACCACCATCAACACTACGAATCTGAGACTTGGTCCGTTTCAAGATGTCAGAAACTAGTGTTTCTTGCAAATAAACCAGACCATGTTGACTTGTAGTATCGCTAACATCGGCAAGGAAACTTTTGAATTCAAACTTATGATGAATTTGATTATAAATGGCTTTGGCAGGTGTTATTTTGCCCAACCCACCCATCCCCCAAATTCCAACCATGACAACGTCATTTGTTCCACCACCTGAAAGATGACTGATAATATCTTGAATGTGAGAATTGATTCCAACTGGGTGCTTGGCTACATTTATTTGGTTTGTGCTTGGAAGCCATTTCGTAACAATATTGTCAACAATTTCTCTAATAAGCTTTGCTTCGCTCCTGAAAATTGAATTCGTAAGAGACTTAAGGCTGGGAAGGACACGGAAATTGCTCCCTTCAAGGTCCAAATATTGTAAAGAAATTAGACTCCCAAGAGACTTAAGGGTTGCATCATTAACTGAACGAAATCTGAGAGATAATTCCCTTAAAGAGTATAAGCCGTGAAACGAACAGGAAGGTGGTACTTCTAGGAATAAACTAGTGAGATTCTTCAATCTTACTATGGAAGGTGGTACTTGTCTTATTGCAAGTATTTTCAATGATATCATCTCCCCTAAATCCTCCTGCACTTCTCTCAATTTAGAGCATCCAGTAAGAAGAAGAGTCTCAACAGATTTCAACTTGTAGAAATCCCCTGGAAGAGAAATAAGACTGCGACACCACCTAAGGTTCACCAAACAAAGTCTTTTCAAATGGCCAATAAAGGGGTGAATCTCAGACAAACTCCCACATCCTTGCAATATCAGACCTCTAGTACTATAGCCATTCGGGCGTAATAATCCATGCTTTCGGCCCATACAACATATCACCTTTAAGGTTACACATGGGCCTGCCCTTGTCGGTTGTCCATTACATTTTACTCAATTTAAGACAAACCAACAAAATGTTAAAAAAAAAATTTAATTTTAATAAAAAAATAACAAATAAAGGAGTAACGAATAGTATTTAAAAAATGTAAAAATGTAATTTTTTGTTAAAAATAAATAAAAGTGTTTCGTTAAAAATCTAACATTTTAGGCTTTAAATTTGGGCCGCTGGCCCTCATTCTCATAAAAGGTGAACCAACACCCCGGACGATGCCGTTTCACGAACTACTTTGGACTGTACCATATATTTGCCGTTTTCTGTTGCAAAAAAATAATTAAAAAAAAATCAGATAAACCCCCAAAGTCAAAGCCACGGCCAGTAGGAGCTGAAAAATGGAGTTCCGGCGCCGCTTCCGAAACCTTAAGAACCAGAGGATGGTGCATCGCGACCACGAACAAGTGGAGGCGATGATCCTGATCCACTCCGCCTTGTCCGACGACAAGCGTACGGTGGTGAATTCAGCGGAAGCGGAGCTCACCAACATGGACCTCAAATCCATCTCCGCTAGGTCCTTGCCCGACCCGCATACGCTCCAAAAGTCATCTCACCTCCTCGGCTCCAAGGTCCTCCAGGTAAATCACACCTCTCTGTATTTCTCGTTTTCTGTTTGGTTGCTGAGAAAATAGATGAAGAGAAAGGAAAATGTGGTCTTTCGTTTGCGAGGAATTCGAGTAATCGGCGGCTTTTGAAACTTGGGCTCACAGAAGCGTCGTTTCTGGAACTAAGGTACTTACTGCTACTTGATGCTTTGCTCAATGCTCAGCTTGTGTTATACATGTTATCACTTTTTGGATTTTGAATATGTTGAGTTTAGTATTCAAGCTAGTATGAAATTGAGCTAGATTATGGGAAACAACGGCAAATGGGATAATACCATATTAAGAAACTAACACTTTCTTAGAACTTTGTAATGAACACTGCTTCTTATTTGTGTATGCAATCTTGAAACGAATCCACATCAAATTTTTAATTGATGTAAGTACATTTTCATGAAACTCAATATGAATTTCATAAGAAGTTTTAGGTGTCTCTCTAAACTCAATATGAATTTCAATCAATGGCAGATGAATAAAAAATATTCCAGGTTTTTTACGTTTATCTTTAAGGCTTTCACAGGAGAAGTTGGGGCAGCTAAAAGTCGGTTTCCTCAACAGGTCAAGTTGCTATTACCATAATATTACCTCCAAGAGTAGTGGTCTACTGCCAGAAATACTGAGGTTATATCAGTTGGAAGGCAGCAGAACATTCAATTGAAAGCAAGAGGATAAAAATTATAAAAAAAAATTCAGACAAATAACACTCATAAGGCAGATTCCCTTGATGAAAGAACTCAAGACAAACCGAGTAGCTCTGCAACGACTACGAGGCCAAAAGAAGTTGGATCTTCATTCATGTCCAACTTGCAGCTTGTTATTAAATTTTACTATTATTCTATGCTGCATCCGGGTTGTGTAGTATTAAGTTTAATTTTATGTCACTTAGTTGTGGGGAAGGAGTCTGAGAGGAGACGGTGTTTGTACACTTGGATTTGTTCACTAATTCTTTCTAGTGGTGAATATATACTTGTGGATGGGGCAGGTGTAAGGTGGCAGAATAAAACTTGAAGGGAAAACCAAATTTCTGCCAAGTTTTGTCTGTAATGGACTTATACTTGAATCACACAAGAAACACATTTAGTTAAACTTATTTATTTATTATAAATGTTCTACATTTTTTCACCTTGTAGTTTCATATTGATATATTCATGGCTGCCACAGCAATTGAAGCTGTCCCTGTTCAAAATCAAGCGGCCGCGCAAAGGCTTCCTCTAAAAATGAGTCATCGAAACCGTGATGACAAGCATTCAAGAGGCAGACAGTTTTGGGGAAAGGGGAGGCAAGAGGAAGAGCCGATGGGAAAAGAGAAAAGTCGAGGCAAAGATACTTTCTCATTGTGTTGTAAACTTGTAATAGATACTTTCTGTAATTCCGATAGAGTTTGTTACCCCAACAAAAAGCCGTCTCCTTTTTCTTTTTTAATTGAAGTCCACAAACATATGTAAGCTATATTTATTGTGTTCATTTTGTTTTACTGTGTCTGTGTGACATCTTAACTTGGTGTTTACAGAAGGACACAACATGTAGATGTAGCAAATGTGTTTTGACAGGGTCGAAGAAACTGATCATGGGCTGGTGTTTGCAATTGGTTTTCAGGTAAGGGATGTAATTAGCACTCATAAAGAGGGGAACAGTCGAAGTTGACCATTTTTAGAATAAGTGGCAATAGTAGAACTGAGCGCATGTATATTTATACTTCTGAAGCGTAGCATTAGGATCAAACACAATTTCATGTGCAATTCATACTTTTGCTTTTCATTTTTCAGTTTGTTCTGTTGATGGTTAAGAAGACATGAATTGCATGTATGTAAATATTGCATATCGTATATATACTTAGAACTTTTGTCATGTTTTATATGATTTTAAAACCTGCAGCATCACTAGTAGAAACTAAAATCGGAGAAGGAAGCTTATGAAGTCATTGTCAGAGTGGAAGGGAAGTAGAGAAAATTTCCGAGATATTCTATTGAGCAATCCATCAATTCATCAGCCCATGAAATCCTCTGTCCAAAAGAGGATTTCATGATCCCATTCATTTACCTTATTAAGCCTCCTAATTGTTTGCACATATTCAATTGTAAAATCTTTCCTTGTACAGATTGTCAACTCTTGTAAAGTCTGTGAAATTGTATAAATACCTTATACTGAGATCAATGGTGATCATCAAAACATTCAACCAAAAATCTGTGTGTACTTTATGTTCTGCAGCATTTAATCTTTTAGCAAATGAGATTTTTTTTTTTTTTTAATCTTAACAGGAGCAGCTCTACAATCTTACAAACAACTTCCTTCTAAAGTTTTGGAGGATCAACAGAAGACTATTTTTTTTATTGCGCAAACGAGTTCATTGACTGCATAGTTATTAGAAAAGGTAATAAATCTTTTAGTAAAAGGAAAACTAACGAAAAGTCCTAAAAAAATTTAGTTTTAATAAAAAAGACAAAATAAATGTGTAAATGAATAGTACCCTAAGTGATTTTTTAAGGTAAAAATGTCTTTAATGTTAAAAGTGAACAGTACCAGAAACGTTTCATTAAAATTCCCTTTAGTAAATGTAGAGTCAATCTTCTGCTAACATGTCAGGACAAGTCAAGATTAATGAAAAGGTAGTAGAAACCATTGATGGGCATCTTGAGGCTATCATTGATTTTCTTTCTAAACTTAAAAGTAGGTGTGCTATACACACCCTTTTTTACTTCTCATACACTCCTATTACTTCCTGTCCGTTAGATCTTCTTCAATTCTTCCGATCCGAATGCCGAAATCTAAAAAAATGTGAGAAAAGTAAAAAAGAGTGAATATCACACCCCTAAAAGTAAATTCCTCGAATATGTGACGGAAGAAGGGCAAGTATTTGTGCAAATTCAAGTAGTATTCGTGCAAATATTTGGGTCAATGTATTATATTGATTGTTGTAATGTTGAAATGTTACTTGATGCAATAAATTCAAAATTCAAAACAACTAATTGAAAAAATAAAAGCATGAAATATGGACTTTCCTCCATCATTGAACTAGGAAAGCAAAAAATGGTGAGGCGTTTGACGAATTGACTCTGATGCTTTCACTTTCATTCTGCACAAACGAGTTTATCAAATGCGTCATGGCTTGGTCCTCCCTCATCTAGAACTCAGCTGGATCACAGTCAAAATCGAATCTAGCGTCATCCAAATCATGCATATTTTCCTTCATAAGTTTGTCCCATACTAGATTAACCCCTGTTCTCATCATTTTAACAGAATAATTCCGATATGGATTTTCAAAAACTATATCAACTTTATCCCCGCCTTGCAAATTGAGCTCATTGTTCGAGAGTTGTCCCTGCCAAAGATAATCATCTGCATAGTTCTTATACCCCATACCTCCTTTGGTTTTGTAGGCCTGCAACTTAGTAATCTTGGTATTACTTATAACAGTAATGTCAAGAGGAGGTAAATGTTTTATTTCGTATACACGGAACAAGCAGAACATATTTAGACCTTCAAAATTACGATCATCGGTCGGGGGGATATCAAAACTGACTTTAGTGCCCTCATTGACAAACTCAAACCAATCAGGAGCATAATTCCCATGGAGAGCAATGCCACCAAATCCGCAAGAAGTCCATCCCTATATATACAATACAAGTGTCATATATATACATATACATATACATATACATATATATAGATATAAATGTATGCGCACGATAGGAAGGCAATGAGAGGGAGAGGGAGAGGGAGAGAGAGAGAGAGAGAGAGAGAGAGAGATATATACCTGTAGGATGTTCTTCCTAAAATCAGCTGTGAGATTGGGGCAATCATGCATATCAATCCATGTCATGGAGTTTAATGACTTATCCAAGCCTGGAACCTCAGTGAGTTTCGCTGAACCACTTACAATTAGTTCTCTCATATTTGACATTTCCGAAAAATTGGGCATTGTTTCCAATGCAGGGCAATCATCGGCAAACAGAACTTTCAAATTTGTTGGTAAATCAGGGATTGTACGAAGATATCTGCTTGCATTTAACCACAATGTTTCGAGCTTTGAAAGACCACTGAGCTTTGGTAAGCTAAGGAACTTGTTACCTTGAAGATGCAAATGTTGTAAATAAATTAGACTGCCAAGATCCTTAATTGCATCATCTAATGCTCCGTATGTGAGATCGAATTCTCTTAAAGAATGGGGCAATTGAATACCCTTCATAGTACCCTTCAGAGATAAACGAGTGAGATTCTTCAATCCTACTATGGAAGGTGGTACTTCTCTTATGGCTGTTTCCTTTGCTCCAAGTGTTCTCAGTGATATCATCTCCCCTATATCCTCATGCAGTTCTCTGAATTTTGAACATCCATTAAGAAGAAGAGTCTCAACAGATTTCAATTTATAGAAATCCCTTGGAAGAGAAATAAGCTTTTGACACTCTCTAAGGTTCACCAAAGAAAGTCTTTTAAGATGACCAATGGAGGGGTGAATCTCGGACAAATTATAACAGTGTTCCAATATCAACTCTTCAAGATTTGGGACTTGTGAAAAGTCCGGTGATTTCTGTAAGTAAGGGGAATGGCTGAGATCAAGGGTTTTCAAGTTATGTAGCGACTGTTGCAGAAAATTAAAAAAAAAATTGAAATTAATATCAGAAATGAAGATGTTATATAAAAAAAGCGAAGAAATCCAAAAAATAAATAGAAACATCATCAGGTGTAATTCATTGTACCTTGGAACCCTCCCAAACTTGTACCAGTTTGCTAGACTTCATCTCTAAAACAGCTAGTCTTGGTTGATTAAAAAAATCATCTGGTATGGACTTTAAAGGGAATCCTTTCCAACACAACCATATTAACTCTTTGGGAAGATGTTTGTACTCTCCATTGAGCAATACGCAGTTGAGCTCAAGCAATCTCAGTTTCTTCATTTTGGCAAATGCACTGACTTCAAAGAGTGTTAAAGGGTAATCTAGAGCAAGTCCTTCAATTTTTCCAGTTCCCTGTTAACAAAAAAAAAAAAAAAGTTATAGTGATAAGAAACGGTATATTTGCATATGTTTACATGTACTATTATTATTCATTACGCAAAATCACGTACGGTGAATATATTTACACATGATTCATGTGACATGAATCTTGTTTAATGCATAATTGACTTGCGTGGGTTACATATATGCTTTTCTTGTATGATGCATAAATCCAAAATTTATTGGGAATGAACTTACAGATTTATTTGTCAATACATCAATGACCTCTTGATGGTTCCACAACCTACTCCATTTTCCAGGGTGATCAGGAGACTTTTCAGAAATGATTACTCTGGCCATTTCTCGAAGCAAATCATGCATATTCAACTTCTTGTGTTCAACAGTTACAAGACATCGTTCACGGAGGACACTGATTCCTCCTGTTGCAAAAAATCCACATCCATCTAATACTTTTGCAACGTAGTCCTTGTCCTTTCCAATAAAGAAACAAGATATGTCAAGGAATATAGCCTTTTCTGTATCATCTAGCCCTTCAAAGCTTATTCTTAGTGGTTTTATTATTTCTCCTTTAGGAGTTCTTTCCAATTTCTCCAATTGACTTTTCCACTCTGCAATAGGTCTTTTAAACAAAAAAGAACCTAAAATTTCAAGGGCTAGTGGCAAACCTCCACAATAAGAAACAACATTCTTCGAGAGTTCATGATATCTTTCATTAGGTCCACTATTTCCAAAGGCATGCCAACTAAAGAGCTCTAGAGCTTCGTCTTTATTCAATTTCTGAGCCGAATATGTCTTGTTCACTTTCCCTTGCTTTAGTAAATGTTCATCTCGTGTCGTTACAATAATTCTACTTCCAAGACCAAACAAATTATGGTTTCCAGCTATTGCATGTAGTTGTTCCACTTTATCTATGTTGTCCATGACGACAAGTACCCTTCTGTGTTGAACTACTTGTTGTATCATACTGATACCTATGTCAACACTTCTTATTTGAGACTTCTGTTTCAAGATGTCAGAAATAAGTGTTTCTTGCAAATAAACCAGACCATGTTTACTCGAAGTATCGCTAACGTCGGCAAGGAAACTTTTGAATTTAAACTTATGATGAATTTGATTATAAATGGCTTTGGCAGCTGTTGTTTTACCCAATCCACCCATCCCCCAAATTCCAACCATGAGAACATCATTTGACCCACCACTTGAAAGATCACTGATAATACCTTGAACGCGAGATTTGATTCCAACTGGGTGCTTGGCCACATATAATTTGTTTGTTTTGGGGAGCCATTCCCAAATATTCTCGTCAACAATTTTTTTAATAAACTCTGCTTCGTGCCTGAAAATTGAATTCGTAAGCATTAGTGTGACTCAATGAAGACACTGTAGGAGACATCAGTACATAAACAATTTTCTTTCTTTTCTTCATATATATATAGACACACACACACTAACTAGCAACTAGCTAGTATGTGATTTTGTGACGAACTTGAATGAAAAAAAGAAAGTCATTCCTCGATAAATAAAAGTTAGGTGTATGAATTAAACAATTACGGTTTAGGTTTTATATTAGAGATTAAGGTGCATTCATTAAGCATGTGAATTAATGTTTAGCTTCTGTAAAATGTTAATTAAGCGGGTTTTTTATATATAAACTCTTGTAACTCTTATTTTCTAGACAAAAATCCACCTAATTTTAAACATCCAAATTTGAAAAGACTGCCAAGTAGAAAGGTAATTGACCTAATATTACAATATATTTACAACTTGTACTACAATATTCAAAATAAATCAATAAATGTTATTACTCACCTTAATTATGATAAACAAACAATAATTGCACATATTATTACCCTTAACATATACACACACACACATTCAAAATATATAGTATAAGTTCAATATATATATATATATATATATATATATATATACATACATATTTTGTAAGTGAATTAATTTTAAATCAAATAACGTTCCTTTATTATGTAGGTATTTTATTTTGTAGGCTTGTTATATTAAAGCACCACATATTGTTGAATACACCCCCACATTTGCTTTTTCTTGTAATTAAAAATTATCATAACACACCCCACTTTCTTTCCCATCAGACCCTCTTTACACCCCACACTCTCAACACACCTTACATTTTCTACATATACTCCATATTTTTTACATATACTCAACATTCTTCACATCTTATAGTACTCATTTTTAACTTTTATAAAAAAAAATTGTCAAATAAAAAAAAACCAGGAGTATTTGCTTCCTTTGGGTACTTCGAGCAATCCTACGTAGACAAGTGTCAGCCCCTCTAGAGAACGCTCTGATTTACTCAGTGCCTCAACATTTATCAATATGGATTCATTACAGGAGTTATGCATATTTTAACAATCAGTATGCAACTAAATTGTGCAACATGAATTATATTAGGCTTGGCTTTAATGAAATTCTGTAGTTCAGATTCTGTGGCCTGTGATTTAATCTCGACCACAAAATTTCATTAAAATCAAATCTAACGGTCAAATTTCATTAATGAAAAATGGGAATCTCTCTTGTTGAAGGGCATGTATATATATATAAGGCAATGAACTTATAACATTAATGTTTTTTTTTTGTAAAATAACTAATTCTCCCTTAGAATTTGCATGGAATTAATTGTGCACATAAAACATTCAAATAGGGGTATTTTAGGCATTCAAAATTTTTTAAATGTGTAAAGTCAAACCTAGGTAATGAATTTGTTGATGTGGAATTTAATCAATGAGTTTTATTCAAGGTAAAAAACTTTTGTTGGGTTTTATAAGCGTTAGGGATAAAGTTATATTTATTGTTATAATTATATGAGAGGTTAAGTCATTCACAAAAAAATAAAATAATAATAATTAAAAAAAAAAGATAAAAAAAAGAAGCATTCACTAAATGTTTCAAATCTTGAAGAACATGCGAAGGATCAGCGTGAGAGATTAAGGTGTATAAATTAAGTATGTTAATTAGAGTATTACAACTTAAATCTTGAAAAGCAGGGGAATAATTACCTATTTTCAGCGCTTTGAAGATGGTGGCCAGACAAATTTGCAGCTTTTGTGAGAGCCTCTCTCCACTGCTTTACCCTTTCTTGTTTAGCTTCACGTTTCTTGTCATCTTTTTCTTCATGGATGTCCTTTTCGTGCTTCTGAAATGCTTCGGCTAAATCGCCGTCCTGCTTCCTGACATGTGAAGGATCAACGTGATAGAATATTGGCAAAACACGTCCCCCCAATTTGTCTCTGCACTCCATGATCTTCACCAGCTCGTCAAGACACCAACTCGAATCCGCATACATCTTTGAGAAGACAATGATAGAGATCCTCGACTCTTCGATTGCACGAAACAATCTATTTTTTATTTCTTCCCCTCTTTTTAGATCATCCTCATCAATAAATACATGGTATCCTCTGTCTTTTAATGCCTCGTGGAGGTGGCTGGTGAAGCCATTGCGCGTGTCTTCGCCTCTAAAGCTCAAGAACACGTCGTAATTCCAATGTTTAGACTTGGAGGAGGACGAAGAGGAGGCTTCGTGGGCTGTCATAGCGGTATCCTGTTATGGCACTGCAGTGGTTCAGATTAGCGACTGAAAAACTGGCAATGGTTGTGTTACCTGAACACAAGTCAAGATCCTTGTAAACAAAAGCAAAAGTTTATAATATAATATAATAATGTTGGTGTATGGACTTGAGAAACGACACACTACCGGGCAGGAAGGTGCAAGGAAATAGAGATGAAAGACTACCGACACGTAATAATAATATTCACGTACATATAAACTAGCCCAAAGTCAAAGTCATGCAACTGTGTTGTTTTGAGATTTTAATTAAACATGTAAAGTTCTATTTTTGTTGTTTTGATTTTTAAACTGGTAGTAAAACGTTACCAGATGAGCTTTTAATTACTGTAAAAAACACTATACCAACAGGCCACCAAAGTCCAAATGTTATAAAGGCTAAATAGCCAAAATGGTCTCTGAGATAACACATCACTTTGGTCCCTGAGATGAAAATCAAAAGAAATGGTCCCTAAGATTGTCCACCATCCATCATTTTGGTCCTTCCGTTAAAAACTCCGTTAAGTGTCCCGGAGCTCTTGGCCGGAAGTTTGGGCAATTTTCAAAGCTTCGTAACTCAATCGTTTCTTAACCAAATTCGACCCATAATATATCAAAATGAAGATAGGAAAGTGTAAAACAAGATTATACCTATCTGGAAGCCCAATGGTTGCCGGAGATGGCCGAAAAATAGTCTCAAAGGTAACTGGTCCGCGAGAAAACTGAAAAACTCGTCGAAAACTGAGTAAACTTTAAACGTTCATAATTTCTTCAATACTCAACGAAATCGAATGATTCAAAAACGAAAATCATACTTCTCGATGAGACGAAGAGAATTGTACCTTTCTCGACGGCTAATTCACCGTAGTTTGGCCGGGAAAAGGCTCAAAATTGGCTAACCATTTTCAAGTTAGCCACTTTTGAGCCGTTTTCCGGCCAAACCACAATGATTTAGCCATTGAGAAAGGTACCGTTCTCTTTGTCTCATTGAGAAGTATGATTTTCATTTTTGAATCACTCAATTTCGTTGAGTATTAAAGAAGTTATGAACATTTAAAGTTTACCCAATTTCCAGCGAGATTTCCAGTTTTCCCGCAGACCAATCAACTTTGAGGCTATTTTCCGGCCATCTCCAGCAACCATTGGGCTTCTAAATATGTACAATCTTGTTCTACACTTTCCTATCTTTATTTTGATATATTATGAGTCAAATTTGGTTAAAAAACGATTGAGTTACGAATCTTTGAAAATTGCCCAAACTTCCGGCTAAGAGCTCCGAAACACTTAACGGAGTTTTTAACGGAATGACCAAAATGATGGATGGTGAACAATCTCAGGGACCATTTCTATTGATTTTCAATCTCAGGGACCAAAGTGATGTGTTATGCAAATCTCAGGGACCATTTTAATTATTTAGCCTATTATAAATAAAACTGGTTTTTAGTTTGGAGTTATGATGCTTTATGGCTTCGTTTGGAGTTAGGATGTTTTATAAAAAACTAAACAATGAGAGAAGGTATTGATAATAATTTGCTCATCTTATCCAATCAATGCCAATAACCCTGAAGTGAGTGTCAAATGCATTGAAATTTGTATAGAATTCTTTTTTCGGTCAAGTGCATTGAGAATCACACATCTGTGAATCATAAGAATAATGTTAAAATTCTTTTTCCTGTCAAATTGAATGGTGATGATTTGATTTAGTAATCAGAAATATTTAACAAATTGTACTAAAAAAATTTAAGAACGTAGAGAAAGCATTTTAAATTTATTGAATTACAATGTGAATTTGGTAATTTGGATTAATAAAGAATGTAATGATTGACAAAAGTACGGACATAATTAGAATTTTGGAAAGCAAATACGGACATAATTAGAATTTTGGAAAGCAAATTATCAAACGTTCAAATTTTTTAAAGCTTTTAGATTAGTTTTTTACTTGCATTGTAGTCTATAATTGATTGAACTCCAAGAGAGATAATTGGGAAGCGAAGGTCCCATGGAAGGTTGTAGACAATCGGTAAGAGAAGATAGCCCACAAAACTCAAAAATAACTATTTTTTAAAATACAGGGTTTTGTAAACCTTGTTAAGCTTTAAAAAATTAGCACAAATGAGTTTGTTCTTATATTCACCATTTATTTTTTTTCTATCGATTAAGAGACCATAATTTCAGGAAAAAAAATTAGTAGGTTGAAGTCCTATTCAAAAGAAAGATAAATAAATATATTTCAATTTGAAATTGGGCATAATGAAATGGGAGAAAAAAAATCTTTACATTCATTTGCATCGATGAGGAGAATAGGGATAAAGAGAAGTACATGCAATTAGCTGTGCAAACCATTTATTTAAAATTAAACTAAATTAACATTGAAATCTTGAACTGCATTACAATAGTTGAGATTAAGTTACTAAATCAAATGTTTTTAAATATTAACAGAGAGATTATATAATTGACAAAGAAACTAAAGAAGGTGCATATATATGTACATATTACTACTGTGTTTGGTGTGCTGGAGGAATATAAAAAACTGAGACTTTATTAAAGCATAGAAACAGAGAGAAGAAACAATTGGAGGTAAAGTTTGAAATCTTACCGAGGGGCTTTAAAAGAAGCACAAAAATGTACGCTGATGATTTTGCACTTTGGTGAGTGGTATCAGTAGCACTGCTTTTCTGTTTAACAAAAGTAGAACTTATGGGGGTTGAGACACTTGTACAAATCTTATCAACAAAGGAATAGATGATATATATTTATATATGTAGGTCACTTATTAAACATGTCATATTTATAATATGAATTTTTTTTAACAAGGCTAAATTGTTTTCGTCCAACTATCACACACTAAACCTGTTTTGTTACTGTATTTATACAATAACTAAAGGTTCTCACTTCTCACCGTACAAAAAGAGAATGGGGAAACAGTCCTAACTTTTTTGAACTCCCAACAAAAATTTGCAAACTTTCAACTGCTAAATAATGGATATTAATATCAAAACTCTCATGTGGCATTTCCTTTAAAGATTCCCAGTTCTCCACCCACCAACTTGTCAGGCAACACACTGATCAGATTCAGATCTAACAGGTTGGAATCAAGGAAAATAAATAAAAGAAAAAAGGGGAAATCCCCATAGATTTTGAAATGTATAGAATACTCCAGATGGGCAATTTGGAACAAAACCCCCCAAAAACAAAAGTTGGGGGCATAAGAAAGATCTAGATCAGATCCCAAAAGACAAAAATGATTAAAAAGTAAGAAAGTCAGTACCGTTTTACTGAAAAACAGCAGCTTTCTCTTCCTCTCCGCAGAAACAACTATAACCAGAAGAAAATAACAACAAAAGAAAAAGGATTAGTCCCAAACAATTAAGTAAATTCAATTTAACTGACAAAAAATAAAAAACCCATTTCTTATAATTTCATATCGTTCAGGATTCAATTATGCAGAGAAATTGGCAGAAAGGAAAGAAATAGATAGATATATAGATAGAGGGAGAGAGAGAATGAACCTTAGCACCCAGAACAGAGAGAGAAACATCCTGCTGTTGAATTAAAGTTTCAATAAGAATGATTAATCAGAGAGCCGAAAAGGAGTACGCTGTGGAAAAGAATTTGATGTGAGAAAGAGAGGGGACAGAGATGTTAACCATGGTCTTTTCACTAATTAAAAAAAATTATCCGTTCAAACCAACTCACCATGAAATCAAAGCGACTTCACAAATCTTCTTCAAATCTAGACCGAACAGGAAGCACAAAGTGCGTTTGGCGGAAAATGGCGAAAAAGAAGTAGAAAATTTGAGGGAGAACGGGAGACGCATGGAAAGAGGAGGAAACAGAAGCGAACCATTCGGCGATGATGGACGCGCGGAAAAAGGATGGTGGAAAGGAGGTCGAAAAAGGATGAGAATGCCGAGAGGAAGATACCAAAAGCAAACGAATATTGAAGCAAAAGCTACAGGGAAGATAAACGCGTGGGCTAGGAAGGCACAATGGTCTTTTGCTGTGCTAAAAGGGCAAAAAATAACTAATCCACAAAGGAATTGAAGGGCAAAACAAGCCCACTAATGAACAGTATTTTTTGGATCACAAGTTTGACAAAAAATAATTGGACAAAAGTGCATCTCAAACAAAAAACTTCAAAAGCAATCTAAAAAAGTGCATCAATTGTGATAGGGATATTTTCGTCATTTTAATGGTGTTTTAAATAAAAAAATGTACACCTAATCAAATAATCACATAAAATTGTAAAACCTCAAATTTAGGGATTCTAATATTCCTTTGGGACACAAAGATTCTTTTTAAGTCTTTAAATGAGTAAACAAAGGTAATTGTGGGAGTCCCTCCATTGGAGATGATCTAAGGCAGACGGAAGTTAATCCATCAGGTAAAGCGACTTCGCCTTACGAAAATATTGCATCAATGACTTAGTTCCTCGTTGTGTACTCCACCACAAGGCTTATCGCCTTCCCCCCCCCCCCCCCCCCCTCCTCTCAAGAGCTAATGAGTGGAAAAGAAATTGTGTCAGCAATCATTTCATATACAAGGGAATTGGCATAATCTAACAAGTGCAAGTACCATGAATATGTCAAGATCTTCGTCGGGTATTATCCCCGCGCACTTTTCTCTTCTTGCAAGCTCTACTAACATATCTATGATGACAAGTCAGCATATAAACAAGACACAAACATGTTACCTCGCAAAGCTTATCATACTTGGTTCCAACACCTTGACATCGTCCTGCAAACTCCCTTACAGTCATCTCTGCCGCATGCCAATCCTGTTGGCTGACATAGGCAGATGTGCGCTGAGGGACAAACTCTTTCAAGCCATGTCCAATATACGTGACCTTCCCTAACATCTTCGAAATAATCAAAGTTCAAATGAGCAAAAGGAAGGAAATGTCAAACGGGGAGAGCAACTAGTAGAAAATCTGTCATTAAATCTGAAAAATGCAGTAATTTCACAACATGAAAACTCAAAAAAGTAATGGAGTTACCTGCTAACCGGTTCCCAGGCGTCCGGCAAGAGCCAATAGAAGCGTTGTCTTCCGGAGCTTGGTGGACCAATAGTAAGGTCAGTCTTGAAGACAATACCAACGGCTTGTTAGGCGTAAACACAGAGACATTCCGATGCCACTGTGGCGGTATACCAAGCCAATTCAACACTACCACGCGATAAATTGGCTTGAAAGTCATTACTCTGTCTCCTGTATATTCGCAATTGCCTAAAAAGGGCCAAGAACTGTTGGAAAATATTAGTATTTGTTGCAGTCTTATTTAGAATAGGAATGTGATTGTGTAAATCCTAGTAGATTAGGAATGTATCTTATATTCCTATTAGGAGTAGATTACTTATTAAGTATTGTAATCCTTATGGGAAAGGGTTTGCCCTTTCTACTACTATAAATAAAGGCACAATGGGGTGAATAAAACACACCTCACAATTACATGTTGGAAATTTTGAGTAGAAATTTCTTATGTGGGGTTTGTCCCACATTGACTATTCACACAAGTTCTCCTCACTTTATAAGGCTTTGTCCCTTATAGAAAGTGAATGGAGAATAGGCCTTGGAGAAGGAAAATTGGGCTCACCCTTGGGGTTGGGCTTTGGGATGTGCTAATTAATTAGTAATTAATATATATTTAATTAATTATTTTTGAATTTAATTAATTATTAATTAATTAATTAAATTCGAATTTAAATTTTAAACTTAACAGACTCATCTTTTCAGATGAAGTCTGCAAGTGTTTCTGAAAGATGGAGCAGCACAACCCTTGGTTGAACAGTCACCTTCCCCACAACATGTCTGATGCGAACAGACATATGCACCCTATAAATTTATACATATGCATGTCATTCAAACACACAGAAAATCATAAATCGTCTTCTACATTCCATAACCTTCATACTGAGAGAACCATAAAGATTTTCGCCAGAAGTTAAAGTTTTCCGGTGCTGGAATCTTAAACTTGATCGTTGAATCCTGGTGGAACAGTCGTCCATCGAACTACAAGCACATAGTAGGGACGAAATTCTGTTTCAAGGACATTGCGGTACGCAAGCCTCGATCTTCAAATTGTTTGTTTTATATTTTTGTTTTGTTGTTCATACTCTGTTAAAGTATTATTCGCATTTATTTATTAGCATATATAATTGTTATTGATTGTTGATAATTTTCCAACATTACACATCTCTCTCTTCTCTCTAAAAGTGGCCGGCCTCCCTCTCCCTCTCTAACCCTAGATCGCTCAATCAAATAGGCCTACAACACGTTATCAGCACGCTCTTGACGCTACGCTAACAAGAGAGTTTATTCTTCAATTAGGGGAGTATTACGTTTTAATTATTTTTTTGAAATTAATTTATTATTATTTTGAATTAATCTACATGATATTGATTCAATTTAATTTTTCTTTGTTGAACGTGATACAACGCATTGAAGACGCGATTTCGGCTTTCTGAGAAGGATCTTCTACAAATTCAAAGGCTTTTATAAGTTTTCTGCCAATCAGGTACGCTTAAAATAAAGTAAGATATTTGAAACGACCGTGAAGCATGAAAACATTCCCCATGATGCATGAACCCCCTATGTTTATATTTTCCTTCCGATATATATATTGTATATGTTCATATATTTGTCAATATATATATATATATATATATTTGTTTCATGCATTACGCAATTATAAATCACTATGTGGAATTTGTAAGTCAAAGAATCGAATTAAATTAGAAGCAAATTAGGGTTCCTAAACCCTATGGGTATTGAAAAAGAAAAAAAAATAGCAAAAGAGGGCCGGATTTGGTGCGGCACCGCACCATCCTAGTGGAGCCAGGACACCAGGCTTCGACCTAGACCTTCCCTGCTGGGTCTGCAGCCCACGGTTTCCTTGGCCCGCATGACGCCAGTCTTACGCTTTGGCTCTCCCGCGCGCACCATGAAGGCCAGCCTCGCGGCTGGGCCTTGTGCTTATGGCCTACATGAAGCCAGCCCACGTGGCTGGGCCTTGCACTCCGGATCACACACTGCCAGCCCACGTGGCTGGGCTCCCCCGTGACAACCAAAGGCCAGCCTCTGCTGGACCTTGTCCCGAGCAGACCACACGGCCAGCTTTTGCTAGGCCGTCTCCATGCCCCTCTTGCGGCCCAAAAACCCAACCCAGCTTCGGCTGGAGGTTTTTCTGTCCCTCACCCGTGGCCTGCAGCCACTCCCTTTGAGGTCCTTTAGGCCCTGCCCATTTTATTAAGGCACCCCGTGCTTTTCTTTTTGCACGGCACCCATACCCAAATTTTTTTGGGATATATTTTTCAACCCACATGCTATTATTTTAGCATTATAAAATAATTTAACCCGTATGTTAATATTATTTTGCTTCTACAATCGACCCCGTTTGGTCCTGATGTATTGAATTAATTAAAAGTGACATGCAGTCCATTAATCTGATAATGAATCCAAAATTCTTGGTCTGAAGCTCACTTTTGGACATTAACGATTCAATAATTTATTTCTCTTCTTTGAACCGTTGACTCACTTTCGTAGTCCCGAATCACTCACACTTGAGTTCCCGAAGAACCTCAAAATCCACTACACTTAGTTATATATTGCATTCTGTGTTCTTACAGGAACCTCTCTTTTATGAACTAAACATTCATAAACTAAATCGAACCTGTAGTTTCGAATTTAGTGCCTTTGAAACCCGAAGTTTTTATAAAACAATACACCCATGAAAACCCGACGTTTTTCATGAAACCATGTCTTAGAACTCGAATGTTCTAACTTTGATGCTTATGGATGATTCCTTCCCATAGCACCAATCACAATCTTGTTCCCTCCAAATTCAATGGATTGTCGAACCGTCACAAGTTTGATTTCCCTTATTTTGGACGTTTCTAATAGAAACCACTTTATGTAGGGTACAAGACGTGAATCTCCACTTGACTATCAAGAAGTTGAGCAACCATTGAAGCCAATAATGGCATAGAAGAGCTGAATAAGCCTCCGCCATGATCTTCATTCGAAGACTTGTGCCCGAAGCAGTACAAATGGAAATACCTCCGAATGAGGATTCCATGGCTCTTTGGCTCGCTTCTACGGATTGTTTAATCATGAAAGATATTGCTCGAAGCATACCATGATTACGTCCATGAATGAGTACAATCCTGAAGTTTATAAATCCGATTGAATTTTGACTGGAGAATACTTTTCTCGTCCTTCCTTATTTCTAACTTGCTCCTGAAGCAACAAGTGTAGAAAGCGGAAGTTTACCAAATTCTCGGATCTGATTACTACCACAATCATAAGATAGAATCAGGGCCTGCCAAGGTGTGGCATCATGCACGAAGCGTGATCCTTGGCACTTAAGACCTAAAACTTCAAGAATAAGGGATAGTATTCCCGAACCTTAACCCTGCAGAATCTACTTCCATCTCGATGGAATAGATCATTGGTTATGCACCTGTTCGTGCCCCTACCAATGTTGTTAAGGAGTACCATTCTCGTAGTCAATATGTGAGATTAATTTTTCTCCACCAAACACCGTTGGAAGAGCATAATTATGACATGGATGGCCTTATTGGCCGAATCCCCTTAGTAAACCATTTACTTTGTGAACATTTTTCCATGTTCTTGGATTCAAGTTTGGTGTATGTTTTACTTATGGATAATCTTATTGATATTGTCCTCGAATATGAGTTAATTAAATCATGTTTCTTAGTACATGTGACCGATTCAATTAAACACGTGATTAGGTATGAATGTGGGGAAGTTAGTTGTCTGGACGAATGTGTACTACACACACTAACTTTACACCTAAATCACATCTCTAAACAACGACTTCAAGTCTATCCAACCTGATTAAGAGCATTGGCACGCTCCTCGTTGTATGAATGGTACTGCATCACCATTTAAGGGACCTTAAATTCTCCCTGACGTTGAGTTTTTAAGGATATTCGAGATGACAATGATCATAAATGAAACCACTAAAGAAAATAGAGTGAAATGTCTTTGCACCACCTCCAAAAATGAGCCTAAAGCTTTGATTTGGGGCCAATGGGTTGTCTCCCAATTGGGAACATGCCACATGTGGCCGGCCTAGTGCTGGGTGATTGAGCAGTTTCCTTACTTTGACATGACCTTTTTGGGACACTTAGGTCGAACAATGACGCTACGACGCATCTCCTTACCCGAAGTAAGGATCTTGTGCCTACAAGCACACTTTGTCAAGCCTGCTCATTAAGGAAATTGATTTTCTATATCATTCCTCGCAAAGATACGAAATCACCTCTTTTCCATAAGTGGATTCAAGGGAATATATGTGGACTAATCCAATCAAAATGCGGACCATATAAAGACTTATGGTTTTGATTGATGAATCGACAAACTGGTCACATGTTTGTCCACACACATTACTGCTAAACCTCTTGGCCGATTATGGGTTCACCACCCTACTTATCCCTTAAGGTCCTGGAGACTGGATAATGCTGGAGAGTTTATATCGACGGTTTTCGATAAAGTATTGCATGTTGTTTTGGGTTTCTAATTGAACATTGAATTCCCATGTTCACCCCAAATAGCCTCGCCTAGTGATCATAAAGCGCAAATTTAAATGATCGCCCGAATTTTGGTGAACATACCAAGTTTTCGGTTTCTGCCTAGGGCTATGCAATCCTTGTACGTAGTTATGTTGGTCCGCCTTGAGGCCCATTGCCACTCAACCTATATGACGTTACAGTTGGTTACTGGGTACGAACCTGACGATTTTCGTATTTACGCATTTGGGTGTGCATTCCATGTGCCAAGTTGCGCCGCCGCAACGTACCACCATGGGTCCTCAAGGGGGAGTGTTGCAGTCTTATTTAGAATAGGAATGTGATTATGTAAATCCTAGTAGATTAGGAATGTATCTTATATTCCTATTAGGAGTAGATTACTTATTAAGTATTGTAATCCTTATGGGAAAGGGTTTGCCCTTTATACTACTATAAATAAAGGCACAATGGGGTGAATAAAACACACCTCACAATTACACATCTCTCTCTTCTCTCTAAAAGTGGCCGGCCTCCCTCTCCCTCTCCCTCTCTAACCCTAGATCGCTCAATCAAATAGGCCTACAACAGTACTTAGTTTTATTTTAATATTTGAATTTTGCTTGTTAGTTTAGGATTTGGACTTAGCCCATCTGAGTTAGAGTTTCTTAGGTTTAGTTTTCTATAAATATTGCTTGTAATTTAGTTTGAGAAATAAGTCAGGCACAATGTAGCCTATTAGGGTTTTGTAGCCGTTCCGGCATTCTGGTTTGTTTAATAATATTCCTTTTATTTTGTAATCTTGTTCATTGCGCTCTCTGATATTCAATTTGATATCAGAGCAGGTTAGATCCTTGGGATTAATCTGCTTTGGTTTGGTATCAATTTGTTGGTCAATCTAGATTAGGTTCGTGAGAATTGTTTGTTTGGTTTCGTTTTGTACCTTGATTAAGCTTCCGCTTATGTTCGAGTTGGTGAATCCGCGTTTGTTTTCTATCTCCATTTGGTATATGTCTGCCTGTTTTTGGTGTGAATCGAGATCGAGATCGCATCGACCCACTTGCACCACATGAACTCGTATGTGTCTGACTATTAGAAAACCACCACCGTCGACACCTTGAACCACCATCCACATCTGCACGAACCCTCTATTGCAATTTTTTCGTCCTCGCCGCCATACTGGACCCACAATCTACTGTACCCGCACAACTCTATGATCTTCTTCTTGCATCGTACTCGCAACTCGCGAACCTATCGCCTGCAACCCATCTGCACTCACTCCTGGATCCAGCTCTGCCTCACCGACCTTTTCCACCATCCCTGCCGTCCGTATTTGTCCCTAATGAAGCCCAGATCCGAGAACCACTCGGGTTGAGTTCGTCTCCACTTGAAGTCCAGTAAACATGCATCTGTTTCTGTTCTGCACCACACACCCATTGTCTGCAACTTGAATCCGTATCTGGACTTGTGCTTGTTTTGCACGAGTTGAGAAAAGAGAGAGAAAGATGGAAAAGGAACATAAATTGTTTTGGTTGTTTGTTTTAGGGCCCACGTTTGATATTGGGTTTGTGTTTGGAACCTGCTGTTAGAGCTTGTTGTTACCCGCAACGATCGTTCGAATGCTTAGATTGGTGACCACTTGAACGACGTTGTGGACATAGTAAATTGGATTTTTTGTTTGTTTGTTCGGAAGTTGGAATTTGCATTGGCATCAGCATTGGCATTGGCACTGGCACTGGCATTTGGATTTTGCATTGGCATTGGCACCGATGTAATTTCGTATTGGAATTGGCATCGAAAATTAGCATAACAGACTTGCATCCACATCGTTTGTTGGCAAACTCATGTCGTGTACCGCCATGAGTTTGACGGCGCGGGGGGGGGGGGGTGGTGGGTTGAAAAATATTAGTATTTATTTTCATTTTTGGGTTTTGTTTGTTAGTTTAGGATTTGGGCTTAGCCCATTCAAGTTAGGGTTTCTTAGGTTTAGTTTTCTATACATATTGCTTGTAATTTAGTTTGAGAAATAAGTCAGGTACAATGTAGCCTATTAGGGTTTTATAGCCATTCCAGCATTCTCGTTAGTTTAATAATATACCTTTTATTTTGTAATCTTTTTTCGTTGCGCTCTCTAATATTCAATTGTAATCCCGAAATGCAAAGTTTACAAATTTGTCACACAATTATGTAATTTAAGAAAATTAAAGGGAGAATTTGAATGAGTTTATACCTCCGTCATATTAAAAACAAAATTGGGAATAGACGGCAGTGCTCTGCTTCCGACGTGGACGAAAGCTTCAACCTTCAAGTTCTGAAATCGGAACTCGATCTTCGGAAAATTCAATGCTACTCTGCACACTCAAATAAAGAACACCAAAACAAATTAAGCACAACAGAAAAGTTCCGGAATTGAAGGGGACATGATGAAAATCTGTTTGGTTGCTGAGAAAACGAGAGAAAACAGAAACTTCAATACTCGCAGTCTCTGACGATATTTTCTCAGCAGCCAAACATACTCAAATTAAATACAAGAGAACGAGGAGTAACTTTCGTAGTCTCTTGTTGTCCACTTGAACTAGTAGGCATAAATAATATTAGGTGTGAAAGTCATTACTCTAACGATTCACATTTTTAGATTTTGTGAATTAATATGTCAATTATCAATAATAATTGATATTACAAGTGGACTTCACTTTGTAGAGATATCAGTTTGATTCGGTTCAAATCTTACGCAATACACCAATCAATGTAGCAACATCATTCAATTTGATTTTAGTTTTAGCAGTTTTCAAATACGTAAAACTGAACAAAACCAAGCCAAGCTAATTAAAATTTGATTTAGTTCAATTTGAAGTTGCACATTTTCATTATAAAATAAGCTGCTTGGATGGAGTTTTATACAATGATATATTTACATTAAAAGTGAAAATATAAATTTGTATTGAACTCGTTAGTCATAAAATTCGAATTTAAAATATCTTATTTATAAATAAATGAAAATACTACTATAACATAATATTAAATCGCAACAGCTTGAAATAGTTGAGTTTGAACAGTTCGGACGATTTTTCCGCACTTCTGAGTACTCGCCGCATAAGTGATGTGCCATGTCGGACTGGATCATTCTATAACCATTGGGCCATAATGTGGCAATTCATGCTTTCGGCCCACCCAACATACCGACTACACATGGGTCTGCTCTTGTCGGTTGTCCGTTACATTTTAGGCGTTGATTTTGGTCCATTGGCCCTCATTCTCATAAAAGAGGAACCAACCCCCTACGACGCCGTTTGTAGACCTATTTGGGATTGTACGGTACATTACGAATAACAAAATTTAAACCTAATTTAAACATAGATGGTGATCAAGCATCTAAATAAAAATCAAGCACATTACGAATAACAAAAAATACTCAATAAAGAAGAAAAACTTGAATATAACAATGTCATAAGGCAATTAAGTATTCATGATCACGTTACATCGTAGCCCTAGCAAAGAAAAAAAACTAAAAAACCTCTCCCCTCTTCTCTTCCTTGCCACAACTCCCTTCCAATTAAGGAGAAGGAATCCTCCTTATAAAACCCACGGCAAAAGGCCAAGAAAGAAAAATAACAATTAAAACCCCACTAAAATCCTATCACTAATGGACTTTAAGTCCTTATTAAATAAAAGGAAAATAAATAGAAATAATAAAAACAGATAATTATGTCTCTCCTAAATCCATTGAATAACACTTCCATGTCCATTTGATTCCAAAACTGCTCGGTTTCATCTTTTTGTTGTGATGCATATGTCTTGGTGCAATTAATTAGCCTCTTGCTCCACTGAAATTACTTTAGACACCTGAAAAGCTCATTTTCCACTTCTTTTTCATGTGACCCTAGTATTGAATGCCTAAAAATAAAACAATAGAATTTAATACATTTAAATCATTCATATATACAAAATCCAAAGGAAATATATGAAAATATGCACACGTCACTCTGTCACTGACCGCGGGACCCTGTGGCTGGAAGAGTACTGGGAGATTCGCAGGACGAGTTTGAGGTTGAGAGTGAGGCTGCCGCAAATGAGGCTGTTGTAAACGAGACTGAATATGACGGCCTGCGAGTATCAAGAGACAAGGAAAGGCGTAAATGCACAAGGCCGAGAGGATCATGATCATGCACTGCTACTGCTAGTTGTTCTTCTGTCACATGCGCCCATTAAATCGGGTATCTGCTCTCTTCCATCACTTACCTGATGCGAATCCTGATGTACTCCTAATTCTTCATCTTCATCTGTACATGATTTTTCAACTTCAACTTCATCTTCATCTTCATCTGTACACCCATGTAATTACTGGGATCATAACCATCCTATGACTCATAATCATCAGATGACTCCTCATAAAACCGAGCTGGATGTCGGTCAAAAACATAATTAGCTTGGTCCAAATCATTCGTATTTTCCTTCATAGGTTTGTTCCACACTAGATTAACCATTGTTCTCATCGATTCTTTTCTCACCATTGGCTCACATCTAACCTCAACTTCAACTTTATCCCCACTTTCCAATTTGAGCGTATCATTCGATAATCCTTGCCAAAGTAAGTGCTGCTTATCCCAATATCCATTGCCTAAGGAAGCCTGCAACTCAGTACGCTTGTTATTAATTATAACAATAATGCCATCAATTGTAGTAAATGTATATTTGCGCCAGAAGCATAGAGTCAGCCCTTCAAAAGTACGACCATCATTCGGGAGAATATCAAAACTGACTTTAGCGCCCTCTCTGACAAACTCAAACCAATCAGGAACAAAATTCCCAGAGAGAGAAATGCCACCAAATCCGCAAGAAGTCCATCCCTATACATACAATAATGCAAGTGTCATATGTATATACATGTTCATGTGCGTTTGTGTGTGCATGCGCGTGATAGGAAGGCAATGAGAGAGAAAGAGACTGAGATACCTGTAGGATTTTCTTCTCAAAATCAGCTGTGAGAATGGTGCAGTTATTCTGAATATCAATCCTTGTCATGGAGTTTAATGACTTATCCAAGCCTGGAACCTCAGTGAGTTTGGGTGAATCACTTACTTTCAGTTGTCTCATATTTGACATTTCTGAAAAGTCTGGCATTGTTTCCAATGCAGGGCACCCACTCGCATACAGAAATTTCAAATTTGTTGGTAAATCTGAGATTCTATGAAGGTCTTCACAATAATTTAAATCCAGAGTTTCAAGCTTTGAAAGACCACTGAGGCTGGGAAGGACACGAAAATTGTTCGATCCAAGGTCCAAATAATGTAAAGAAATTAGACTCCCAAGAGACTTAAGGAGTGCATCATCAACTAAACGGCAGGCTGAGAGAGATAATTCCCTTAAAGAGGATAAGCCGTGTAACGAACAGGGAGGTGGGACTCCTACGAATGAACGAGTAAGATTCTTCAATCTAACTATGGAAGTTGGTACTTGTCTTATTTCAAGCATCCTCAGTTTGGCTAAAACCCTAATAGCTCTCATAGAGAAAAATAAGTTTTTCTATTGATGTATGGTGATTTTGAAGTTTTGAATCCTCCAACCAAGGTATGACACACAATTTATGAATTTTTTGTTCATTCGATTTCAATTTTTTAGAGTTTATAGGATGAGTATTTTGGTTATAATTTTTTTTCAATCAATCCTGCGTGGTTTGTTTATCTTTCTGCAACAGTAAATTGATGCAATCGGTTTCCTATCCATCTGCACTCCAAAGAACCTTGGATTCCGTTTGGTGCTTCTGTTTTCCATAATCCAATTTGAAAACAATACCTTTCCAGTTTATTTGGTCCGTTTTGTGAGAGAGGAAAGGTTTGGATTCCCTAATGTCATGGCTTTCTAGTTTATTTGGTCTGTATCCCTGTCCATCTGCACTCCAAAGAACCTTGGATTCCGTTTGGTGCTTTTGTTTTCCACAATCCAATTCAAAAACAATACCTTTCCAGTTTATTTGGTCCGTTTCGCAAGAGAGGAAAGGTTTGGATTCCCTAACGTCATGGCTTTCTAGTTTATTTGGTATGTTTCCTTGTCCATCTGCACTCCAAAGAACCTTGGATTCCGTTTGGTGTAGCCTTGGATTCCGTCTGTTTCCCAAACGTCAATACCTTTCCAGTTTCTTTTTTATATTATTTTTTTCTTCTCTGTCAGCCACTTCTTTTTCTTTTTTTTCTCTGTCAGCCCAGCCCAAAGTCATGGCGTCAATGCTTGTTCTTTTTTATATTATTTTTGTTTCTTCTCTGTCAGGCCAAAATCATGGCATAGGTTGCTTCTTCTTTTTAATTTTTTTTTCTTCTCTGTCAGCCCAAAATCATGGCATAGGTTGCTTCTTCTTTTATTATTATTTTTTCTTCTCTGTCAGCCCTAAATCATGGCATCGCTATTGGTGCAAATTAAAAGTCCTAATACAAAGTGTACACCCCAAACACCAGTTACATCAATGTATTATGTAGCTATTTGTCCATTTGTTTTTAATCATAACTTGAATGTTTTTTTACTGTAATCATAATTGTGTTTTTTATTTTTTAGCAACAAGAATTCAATGATGCCTTTGATCGAGGCACCGAGGTTGGACAAGAATGTGTGGTGGATTATATTGATCAATTTACAACTTATGAGGTTTTATATATTTATTGTGTTGTTGACGTGTTAGTTAATTTTAGAATTTTACTTCAAAATAAAATATGTGTTACGTGCAGATATTCAAAGGAAAAGATGCATTGATTACATGGGCTCGTGAACAAGGAAAGCTGAATAATATGGTAATTATTATTAAAATGTTTGATTTAGAAGGTGAAGGTAAGACTATGAGTCGCCCTCGACTAAAACTTGCTTGTGAAAGAAACGGTACATATTCGTCATACAAGTGTGTTGTAGCATATGGTCAAAGGTCAGATGAGATTGGTCACACACAAAAAAACAATCTAGGAGTTGTGGTACGAAAAAATGTGGATGTCCATTCTTGTTGAAAGGTGTGAATATTGGCGATGAGAACGATTGGACATTGAGGGGGCGTTTGTTTACCCTCACTAAAGGGTACTGGACTGGACTGGACTAAGGGTTAGTCCAGTCCCATGTTTGTTCCTGACAGGGACTAGGTTTAATGAGACTAAATCTCACTAGCCTAGACTAAATCAGGGACTAGCTGGTCTTAGTGAGACCCCTCAAAAACCATGGGATTAGCTAAGACTGTCCCATTTCTCCTCCTCGCCTTGCTCCTTGACCACTCACATTCGAAAGCCATTGGACTAGATGATTTTCACAACCAATTTTCATATAAAATACGAAATTGAAGAATAGATTGGAACAGACAAGGGAGAAAAAAGATGAAGAAAAAGAGAGAGAGAATGGGGGGTAAGGAAGGATTAGAGGGATAAAAAAAAGGATAAAAATAAAATATTAATAATTATGGATTAAATAATATAATATTAGAGTTTGTAAATTATCCTGCTTGTTAGTCCGACACTGCACCAAACGCTTCACTAAGCTAGTCCAGCTTAGTCTAGTCTAAGCCAGTACAGCTTAGTCCCTGAAGCTAGTCCAGTCCGAGACAGTCCGGTGCAATGTGGAGTGCATAATCATCCTACTTCAAAGTATCTTGAAGGACATTCTTTTGCGGGGCAACTTTCTAAAGAGGAGAATGAATTGTTGGTGGACATGTCTAAGAGTTTGGCGAAGCCCAAAGATATCTTGGTCGCTATTAAAGACAAAGATGCACAAAATGTATCAATTATAAGGACAATATATAATCCTAGGCATCGAAGCATGATAAAAGAATTTGTCGAGAGGACACAGATGCAACAATTGCTTCATAAGTTGTCAGAACACAAGTATGTTGAGTGGCACAGAAGTTGTGGTGATACTGTGACTGACCTTTTTTGGGCTCACCCTATTATTTAGATATTACGAGCATTCCCACATGTACTTATCATGGATTGCACATATAAGACTAACAGGTATCGTTTTCCACTCTTACAAATTGTGGGTGTGACATCCACTAATATGACATTCTTAGTTGCTTTTGTGTATATAGAGGCTGAGAAAGAAGACAATTACACTTGGGCCCTGACTAGATTAAAGACATTGCTTCATGGCTATCGTCTTCCTGTGCCACCGATCGAGATTTAGCACTCCTGAATTCTATCAAGTCTGTATTTCCTAGTGCGCAACATTTATTGTGTAGATGGCATATTAACAAAAACGTGTTGTCAAAGTGCAAGAAAATGTTTTCAAACAAGCAATGGAATAAATTTAATAGAGAGTGGAATTCCCTTGTGAGTTCGGAAACAAAAAAGGAGTATCAACGTTCTTTGCAAGAAATGGAATCTAAGTTCAGTAATTATGATGATGCTCTTGAGTACATACGAAACAATTGGTTAATTCCATATAAAGATAAGTTCATAGGCACGTGGATAGATAATTGTATGCATCTTGGTACTACAACGTCAAACAGGTATATTTCTCCTTACTTTTTCATAACTCTATATGATGCATTTTACGATGCTAGGTCCCATTTTCCCATCACTTTATTATTGTTGTTTGGTTTTTAGTTTTAAATGTTACATCATTATATCATATTTATTGTCGCGGTGACTTAAACCGTTGGATAAATGGCTAAACTAGGCAGGACTTGAGGTCAATTTTGGGCTATGTTACGGTCAGGGTGAATTTTAAAAATATAAAAATTGGAATATAATATTTAAACAATTGATCATCGTAGACTTTATAGCTTTTGTATTTTCAATTCTATAGTTTATGCTTACTCACGTATTGTTATAAACAAGGTAGAAAGTGCACATGCAAAGTTGAAGTGACAACTTCGCTCCAGTCAACTTAACTTTGAGACATCATGGGTACATATACACTCCTTGTTGGAGTTGCATCATACATAAGTTAAAGCATCTTTTGAAAAAAGTCGATCTTTTGTTCAACACAAATTCAAGAAACCTGAGTTGCAAAGACTAGTAGGTTTTGTTTCTACCCATGTCTTGAACTTAATTGTCTGCGAGTCCAAAATGTAGTTTGGGTTTGCCTTGTATTTACATTATTATTGTTTAGCCTTTTAAACTATATTGTATTTCAAGGTAACTTAAATTATGTTGTATTTCTTTTAATAACAGGTTGGAAAAAGAAAGAGTGACTGTTGTATCTTGTGGTTGCACCATTTGCCAACTCCTAAGTTGCCGTGTGCACATGAGATTGCAGAGTATAGAAGGCTTGGTAAGCCGGTCCCACTTGATGCTCTTCATCCGCATTGGAGAAAATTAGATTTTATCAATGTGCCAAAGTAGTGAACAACTATTTCCTCCGGAAAAGTCACGAGTAGAAAGATTTAATATGTGGTATGAATAACAAGATGAAGATAAGAAAAGAGAGCTCAAGATGAAAATTGAAGAGCTAATGAACCCAAATACGACTTCACTTAATGCTCCAAAAGAAAAGATTAAGACAAAAGGGTGACCATGCAAAGTTGACAATTCTACTCGGCGTCTCCCATCAGCATTTGAGATTACAGAGGTTGAACTTGCCCAATCTGGATTTGATTGCGAAACACCAATTACTAGTACAATGGCGAGTGTTAGCACTGTCTCACGAAGAAAAAAAGAAGCAAAAGGAGAATGTCACAGCGCCATCAAACAAGAAACGAAAAGAGAATGTCATTACCCTACCAAAAAAGAAACAAAAGATGAATCTTGCTACCACATCACCAATGTGAATGTCGACATTGTCCTTGATCAACTGAGTTGTGACATTCAAACACCAGAGACTAATATATTGCCACAACGTAAACAATTTAAGGTAGGTACAAGTTTGAGCATCTCTTGAAATACAATAAAGCTTTCCTTCATTACTTTGAAGAAACTAATGTTCATTTTTTTTTCATTATTTTCTTTATGTCATACTAGATTTATACACCTCCTAAATTTATTGATCCCTTGCCGACATGGATATATATAGAAGAATTCCCTGAGGCTATCAGAACATATATTACTGGTCAAACTGATGTTAATTCTTATGGAAACTGTGGATACAGAGTCATATATATGGCTTTGAGGATTGATAATGGATGGCGTAAGGTGCGAAGAGATTTACTATATCAACTACGTCAAATGCCTTCTCTTTTTCAAGAGTGTTTTGTAGGGAACGACAGGTATGCGGAGATTGAGCGAGCACTTGATTATTTTGAAGATGGTTTTGCACCAGAGTATAGTTGGTTGACCATGCCAGATATGGGGCATATAATTGCTACATGTTAGAACGTGGTTTTCATACACTTGAGCATGACACCATGCATTACGTTTCTTCCATACTCTCTAGAGTCATCATCTCAATCATGTGATACTGACCTACATGAGGTTGCCATTGGTTATCTAACTAAAGATCATCATTTTATCTAGTATAAGATATGTTTTTTCTTTTCTTTTTACATATATATTTATTTTATCTTATTTGATAACTCTAAATTGATTGATGACTTTGTGTATTGTAGGTACATTTGTGTGAAGGTCACCCCATGCCACCAGTTTCTACCATGTGGCACAAAAAGAGTCAAACAAGTAATGATTTTAGAGTGAAAAACTTGTACTCAAAATACTAGGGGCGTGTGGATCAATTCAAGGGTTTGTAAATTTCTCCTGCTTAACATGTGGGGATGACATAAGTGAGCTGCTTTCTTAAAGAATGTTGCCATCGGAATAAGATCTTTTGAAAATGGACCTACAGATATAAAAGGGATCAGGTGAGCAAATGGTCCAGCAATCAAATTGTAGGACACATGCATGAGTAGAAAGCAGCTGAAAATTACACAATAAATACAAGATTAAACAAGTGTTAAGGCCCGCTATTTGGTACACGTGTTAATAAAAAGATATCCATCATAAGATCACGGTAGTGAAAACTCATTGCAACATATTCATAGGGGTTAAAGTAAGCACAGAAGTAAGTGCCAATATTTCATTGGAAGTTTCATTTTCCATTTAGGACCGAAGGTTCTTATAATGTGTCTAAAAACATACAATGAAACAAAACGATGATTAAATTAAATTTACTCCTCCAAATACCAAGTTACCAACGGGGTTTTATCCCAGTGCCTTCATGGATAGAAAATTTAATGTAACCAACAGTATACAAAAGTTGGATGGCATAAAAATTCAAACTAGGTTACCTACTTGGACCTCCCCTTTTCGCAAGGAGATAAGTGCACATATCAGCCTAAATCTAGGTTTCTCTAAAACAATTTGGCAACACCTTACACTTGAATTGTGGTGAAGGTGCATATATGAATCTCATGGATCACTGTCATACGCATCATCCATTAACACACTCATATTATCATCCTCATGTAAATCCATGTAAAAAACGAAGCTAAATCAATATCAAAACTTATTCATAGATGATGAAAATGTGTAATCATTTCCAAAAAATTCATTTTCGTTATCGTTATATTAAAGCAACTAATGATACAATATAACCTAACTTGGCAATGATACAAAGAATATGAAAATACTAATAATGTAGAATACATATATAACACCATATTCGCAGCGGCATTGTTGAGCATCAGCAGCACGAGAGAAGTCGTAGTCACCACAATTTGCACCACAAACGCCTAACTCTTCCACCCATCAGTATCCCCCTTCAAATCCAATGCTGAAACCCAACTGCAGAATCCCAAAACTCCGACGAAAAACCCAAAAAACATCAGCAAGCACAATGCCACCCCTCTCATTCCCTTGATCAAATTCGCACTTCGAGTCAAGGTTTCAAACCCCCATTTAGATTATACCACAACAACCACACCCATTTCTCCCAAACTCATTTATAATGCTTGTCCATGAAACCACGTCCCTTTCCGGCATGCTTTCAAATAGAAAAATAGCATAACCCATATCCCCATTCTTCCCAAACCCATCAATCATTGCATTCCACGCAACCACACATGGTTCAAACATTTTCTTCAAACACCTTACGCGCATTGCACAACTTACCAAGCTCGGCATAAAAGCTCACAAACGAGGTATGTATAAAAGGGTCGCACAAAGTGTATGGTACCCATCGAGGAGTCCAAAGAAACCAAATCCCTGCGCGACGACAACGTAGTGCCCATTGCCCTCACCTTGGCTTCGCTACTACTCCTAGGAACAAGACCCTGCATCTCTTTCTGCAAGAACCTCAGCCTGCCATTTATATCATCCACAACCCAAGTTTTTTCACTAACATTTCTCACCATATTCGACAAAAGAATTGGTTTCAATGCACCCAAAACCATCATATATAAAACCCGTACATTACCACATAAACCAAGGTTAAACCCAAAATCAATCTCCAAAACTCACACCCAAAACCCCATTTTCTCTCCATCTTCTTAGTCTTCTTCTTCGATTTCAATCTTCCATCTGTTGAAGCGACAACTTCTGACTTAAAAAATTTAATGGGTGTAAAAATAAATCTACATAATGAATTGGGTTTATGGAGTTGTATTAGGTATTAAATTTGGATTTAAAGATATATTAATAGTTTAGTTAAAAATTAAATGAATGTAAAAAATAAATTAGGTATATAAATAGGATAAATGAATTTAAATAAAATTTTCCAAATAAGAAAGCTGAGTTCAAACAAAATTTCTCAAAAGGAATTCCAAACGCGAACGATCTTCATGCTACACATGGGCCTGCCCTTGTAGGCCTTAATTTTGGGTTATTGGCCCTCACTCGCAAAGTGAAACAAATACTCCTACGGCGCCGTTTCATGACCTATATGGGATTGTACCGTGCATTTGCCCGTTTACCGCCAAGTCCTTGTCCGACCCGCATTACGCTCCGAAAGTCCTCTCACGTCCTCGGCCCCAAATTCCTGCAGGTAAATCGCACCTCTCTGTATTCCTTGTTAATTTCTCTTGTTTTGTGTTTGGTTGCTGAGAAAATAGATAAAGAGAAAGAAAAATGTGGTCTTTCGTTTGCGTTTTTTTTTCTTTTTTTTTTTATCAGATAGCGTGGGTAATAGATGTTACTAACGGGGGTGTATTCAATTGAGATTTTGAGGGATTTTAATTCTTTTAATGAATTTAGGGGTATTCAATTAGGAATTTAAGTGATTCTCTGAAATTCAATGGGTATTCAATCAGAATTTTGAGATATTTATTAAAATTCTCAGAAATCCAGGTGTATTCAATTTTGATTTTAAAGAAGTTTATAACATTCCAGGTGTATTCAATTAGAATTTGATTTTAAAGAATTCGAAAAAGTTGAGGAATTATAAGGGAATTGGAGAGATTTTGTAGTGTATTTTAAGTATCAACAAATCTCTTGTCTCCCCAAGAGATTTTGAGGGAATTGAATCAAAATTTTACATGGAATCTCTGCAAATCATTTAGACTCCATAAAAATCTAAGGATTTATAAATTCATCAAAATCTCTCAAATTCTCAATTGAATACACCCCCTAAATTCCTTGCGGAGGATTTTACGAGGAATTCGAGGAGTCGGCGGCTTTTGGAACTTGGGCTCAGAGACGGCCATGGTAAGGTAGCAGCTGAGGAGTATTCTCATATCACGGCAACCCCAGACGACGACGTCATTCCTGGAACTAAGGTATTTTCTGGTATAGATTAAACTCGCCCACTACATTTACAATGAATTTGGAAGTTTTAGGTCACGACTTACAGTTTATGGCCTCAAACTGTTTGTCACGAAATTGATTATTTGATTGGCGGTGTTTTGGTATTAAGAGGACGAACAGATTCGTGCTCTAGATCAGGCAAAAGCTTGCTGTGAGAAATTGAGGAGGGAGAGATTTAATGACAGGTATGTGTCCAATCTCAAATTATATTATTCTTACATTTTTTGAAGAATTGCGTTGTTTTGTAATGATGAAATGAATGCTGGTTTTCTTTTGAATTTTACTGTTTTGCAATTTGGGATTTTTGCATGGGTTGTAAATTTTGAATATTTTTTTAATGCGGGTGGTTGAATTTTTCTTGCTACACAAAACTAATGAAATGAGACTGAAAAATGTGAAGTTGCCATCAAGCGCTTATGTTTTAGTATAATTTCACATCTTTAATCCAGTTTTGTCTTTTCAGATGAACATAATGCCACAACCCATGCAGAAGAATATAGCTGAGTGAGCAACTTTTGTTTTTAATACTGTGTTGAAAAAATTTTGACTAAAGAAAAGATCGAAGAAACTGATCATGGGCTGGGGTTTGCAATTGGTTTTCAAGTAAGGGATGTAATAAGCACTCATAAAGTGGGAACAGTCGAAGTTGACCCTTTATAGAATAAGTGGCACTTGGCAGTTATAGAACTGAGGAATGAAATTGCAGAGCGCATGTATGTTTATCCTTCTTAAGTGTTGTTTTTGGATCGAACACAATTTCATGTACAATTCATATTTTTGCTTTTCATGTTTTCAGTTTGTGTTCTGTTCATGGTTAAGAAGACATGAATCACATGTATGTAAATTTTGCATATCACATATATACTTAGAACTTTTGACGTATTTTATATGATTTTAAAACCCACAGCATTACACGGGCACCATCACTAGTAGAAACTAAAACTGTAAAAAAACTCATGAACACATCAGTCAGTGGAAGGTAAGTGGAGAAAATTTCTGAGATATTCTATTGGGCAATCCATTTCTGAGTCTTGGAAATGAGCTTTTTGATCTTACCAGGAACAACTCTACAATCTTACAAACAACTTCCGTCTACAGTTTTGGAGAATCCGACAAGAGACCAATTTTTGATTGCGCAAACGAGATCATCGACTGCAAAGGTAGTAGAAAAGGTAATAAATCTTCTAGTAAATGTACAATGAATCTTCTGCTAACCTTCAGGGTAAGTCAAGATTAATGAAAAGGTAGTAGAAACTATTGACTGGCATCTTCAGGCTTTCATTGATTTTCTTTCTAACCGTAAAAGTAAATTCCTGGAATATGTGGTGGAAGCATGGCAAGTATTTGTGCAAATTCGAGTAGTTTGTCAGATATTTGGATAAATGGCTTTATTGGTTGTTGTAATGTTGAAATGTTTCTAGATGCAATATATCTTCAAAATTCAAAACAACTACTTTTTGAAAAAATCATAGGTATCTGCATGCGCACGATAGGAAGGCAATTAGAACTTAGGAGAGGGAGAAAGAGATATACCTCATGGGGTTTAATAACTTATCCAAGCATGGAGCCTCAGTGGGTATGGGTGAATCGCTCAACCTCAATGTTTCAAGCTTTGAAAGGGCACTGAGGCTGTGTAGGGTATGAAAATCATTCCCTCCAAGACTCAAATATTGTAAAGAAATTAGACTCCCAAGATCCTTAGGCATTGCACCATCAGGTAGTCTGCACCACGATAGATTTAATTCCCTTAAAGAGTTTGAGCCATGTAATGAATACATATACAAGTAAAAACTGTAAAAATTTCAATCATACTGACCAAGCATAGAGGCGGCCCTTCTCCTTGTGGCGCCGTTGAACGTGATCAACCAGCGACATCTCTTGGTACCCCGGTGGTGCATACATTTTCTCTTCTTCCTCCCACCACAAATTAAGAAACAGATAAATAGACTGAGTGCTGATTTTTCTGTGCAACTCTCCTTTTTTTTAGGATTACAAATTTGATAGAAATACTGAATGATAAACGCTGTGTGGCTCAACACGTGAATAACATGTTTTTAAGGCTACACATGGGCCTGCCATCGGTTATCCATTTTATTTTAGGCTTTAATTTTGGGCCACTGGCCCTCAATTTCTCCCAAAAGACGAACCAATACCCCTGACTACGCCGTTTCATTAACTATTTGGGATTGTACCGTACATTTGCCGCTTCCCATTGCAAAAATAAAAAATTCAGATAACCCCCAAAATCAAACGCCGCGGCGAACAGGCGCCAAAAAATGGAGGGAGTTCCGGCGCCGCTTGCGACGCCGCAATCGAAACCTTAAGAACCAGAGGATGGTGCTTCGCGACCACGAACAATTGGAGGCGATGATCCATTCCGCCTTGTCCGACGACTAGCGTACGGTGGTGAATCCAGTAGAAGCCTAGCTCACCAACATGGACCTCAAATCCATCTCCGCCAGGTCCTTGCCCGACCCGCATACTCTCCGAATGTCCTCTCACCTCCTCGGCTACAAATTCCTCCAGCTAAATCAGACCTCTCCATATTTCTCGTTAATTTTTCTCGTTTTCTGTTTGGTTGCTGAGAAAATAGAGGAAGGGAAAGAAAAATGTGGTCTTTCGTTTGCGAGGAATTCGAGTAGTCGGCGGCTTTTGAAACTTGGGCTCACGGAAGCGTCGTTCCTGGAACTAAGGTACTTACTGCTACTTGATGCTTGCTCAATGCTCAGCTTGTGTTATACGTGTAAATAAGTTAGGGATTTCTTTGATCGATCACTTTTTGGATTTTGAAATAGTATTCAAGCTAGTATGAATTTGAGCTAGATTATGGAAAACAACGGCAAATGGGATGATACCATATTAAGAAACTAACACTTTCGTATAACTTAGCAATGAACACTCTGCTTCGTCTTTGTGCGTGCAATCTTGAAGCGAATCCACATCCCGTAGGAAAATTAATAATTTCGTTTATTTTTTTTTATCCCATATGTTACATTAGCTCGACCCTGCTCTGAAAGACCCCGACAAATTTTTTAATTTTGACAATTATTATGAGGAACACCATTGTGCACTAGATATAAGTACATTTTCATGAATTTCATAAGAAGTTTTAGGTGTCTCTCTAAACTCAATATGAATTTCTATCACGTTACGAAGAATGGCAGATGAAAAAAAAAATACCCCAGGTTTTTTACGTTTATCTTTAAGGCTTTCACAGGAAAGTGATGGTAATGCCCCCCCCTCCATTTGAGAAGTTGCAAGTTGGGGCAGCTAAAAGTCGGTTTCCTCAGCAGGACAAGTTGCTATTACCATAATATTCAACCACTCAATGTTGCAATTGCATGCATAACTGATGGGCAGGGTGCAATCATAGGCAGATTAATTACTCTGATGTTAGCTCCAAGAATAGTGGGCTATTGCCAGAAATACTGAGGTTAGATCAGTTGGACGGCAACAGAACCTTCAATTGAAAGCAATAGGATAAAAAAATTTGAGACAGATAACACTCATAAGGCAGATTCCCTTGATGAAAGAACTCAAGACAAACGAGGCCAAAAGAAGGTGGATCTTCATTCATGTCCAGCTTGCAGCTTGTTATTAAATTTGACTATTATTCTGTGCTGCATCCGGGTTTTGTGTAGTATTAAGTTTAATTTTATGTCACTTAGTTGTGGGGAATGAGTCGAGAGGACACGGTGTTTTTACACTTGGATTTGTTCACTAATTATTTCTAGTGGTGAATATATAGTTGTAGATGGGGCAGGAGTAAGGTGGCAGGATAAAACTTGAATTATTTGAATGGAGGGAAAACCAAATTTCTGCTAAGTTTTGTCTGTAATGGACTTATACTTGAATCACACAAGAAACAGATTTAGTTAACTTATTTACTTATTTATTATAAATGTTCTACAATTTTTCACTTTTTAATTTCATATTGATATATTTCTGGCTTCCATAGTAATTGAAGCTGTCCCTGTTCAAAACCAAGCCGCCACACAAAAGCTTCCTCAAAAAATGAGTTATTGAAACCGGGATGACAAGCATTCAAGAGGCAGACAGTTTGGGGGAAAGGGGAGGCAAGAGGAAGAGCTCGTGGTCTTCACTTTGTATGTATGGGAAAAAAGAAAAGCCGGAGCAAAGCCTTCAATTGGAGGTGCCTGTACAAGTAGTAGTCGCGAGGAGGAACTTGCACGGCACCTCCAAAATCATCATGTCAGTGTGTCAGCATATTCTGATCATTAAAATTGGTATTATTGTTGTATTGCAAGATTTCTGATGTTATTGTGCTGCAACTTCACGTACAAAAAGGGTCCTTATGATGTGGATGCAGAGAATATTAAAATGAGCATGTTTAGCTACCAAAAAGAAGATGACAGAAATTATGAAGGGAGAGGAAGAGGAGGAAGGGAACAGGGGAGGAGCAGATGGAGGGGAAGAGGAGGATTTCATTGACTTTGTCATTTCTTTTATTCTCATCACGCTTTACTATGTCAGGTAATTTTTGTTCTTGATATGTATATGGTTTTTTCTCGATGTGTTGTAATTGATACTCTTCCTGTATGTCCGATAGAGTTTGTTAACCCAACAAAAAGCTGTCTCCTTTTTTTTTTTTTTTTTAAATTGAAGTCCACAAACATATGTAAGATATATTTATTGATTTTTTATTTATTTATTTTTACTGTGTGACATCTTAATTTGATGGTGTTCACAGAAGGACACAACATCTAGATGTAGCAAATGTGTTTTGTAAGGGCCAAAGAAACTGAACATGGGCTGAGGTTTGCAATTGGTTTTCAGGTAAGGGATGTAATTAGCACTCATAAAGTGGGTAACAGTCGAAGTAGACCAGTTTTAGAATAAGTGGCAGTAGTAGAAGTTTTGTTAATGGTTAAGAAGACATGAATCACACGAATTACTAGTAGAAACTAAAATCGGAGAAGAAAGCTTATGAACTCATCAGTCAGAGTAGAAGGGAAGTGGAGAAATTTTTCGAGATATTCTATTGAGCAATCCATCATTTCTGAGTCTTGTAAATGAGATTTTGTTTCTTAACAGGAACAGCTCTGCAATCTTACAAACAACTTTCTTCTAAAGTTTTGGAGAAACCAACAGAAGACTTTTTTTTTTTTTTTTTTGGTAAATGTAGAGTCAATCTTCTGCTAACATGTCAGGGCAAGTCAAGATTAAGAAAAAGGTAGTGGAAACCATTGACTGGCATTTTGAGGCTATCGTTGATTTTCTTTCTATCCTTAAAAGTAAATTCCTCGAATATGTGGCAAAATTCAAAACAACTAATTGAAATCATAGGAATCCAAAACAAAAAAACAAAAAACAAAAAACAGACAAGAAATATTGACTCGCCTCCATTATCGAACTAGGAAAGCGAAAAATGGTGAGGTGTTTGACGAATTGATTGTGATGCTTTCACCTTCATTCTGCACAAACGAGTTTACGCAAAAATGATTCTGGTGTCATCAAAATCATGCATATTTTCCTTCATAAGTTTGTCCCATACTAGATTAACCCCTGTTCTCATCATTTTAACACAATCATCTTCTTCTGGATTTTCAAAAACTATATCAACTTTATCCCCACCTTGCAAATTCAGCTCATTGTTTGAGAGTTGTCCCTGCCAAAGATAATCATCTTCATAATTCTCATCGATCGCATAACTTCCTCTGGTTTTGTAGGCCTGCAACTTAGTACGCTTGGTATTACTTATAACAGTAATGTCAAGAGGAGGTAAGCGTTTAATTTTGCATACGCGGAACAAGCAGAATAGAGTTAGCCCTTCAAAATTACGATCATCGGTCCGGGGAATATCAAAACTGACTTTAGAGCCCTCGTTGACAAACTCAAACCAATCAGGAACATAACTCCCATGGAGAGCAATGCCACCAAATCCGCAAGAAGTCCATCCCTATATATACAATACAAGTGTCATATATGTACATGTATGCGCACGATAGGAAGGCAATGAGAGGGAGAGAGAGAGATACCTGTAGGATGTTCTTCCTAAAATCAACTGTGAGATTGGGGCAGCCATGCATATCAATCCACGCCATGGAGTTTAATGACTTATCCAAGCCTGGAACCTCGGTGAGTTTGGCTGAATTCCCTACATCTAGTGCTCTCATATTTGACATTTCCGAAAAGTCAGGCATTGTTTCCAACGCAGGGCAAGCATCGGCAAACAGAACTTTCAAATTTGTGGGTAAATCAGGGATTGTACGAAGATATCTGCTTCCATTTACCCAGAGTGTTTCGAGCTTTGAAAGGCCACTGAGGTTTGGTAAGCTATGAAACTCACTACCTTGAAGATGCAAATGTTGTAAATAATTTAGACTGCCAAGATCCTTAATTGCATCATCTAATTCGCCGAATATGAGATCGAATTCTCTTAACGAATGGGGCAATTGAATACACCTCGTAGTACCCCACAGAGATAAACGAGTGAGATTCTTCAATCCAACTATGGAAGGTGGAACTTCTCTTATGGCTGTATCATCTGCTTCAAGTGTTCTCAGTGATATCATTTCCCCTATATCCTCATGCAGTTCTATAAATTTTGTACAGTGACTAAGACAAAGAGTCTCAACAGATTTCAATGTATAGAAATCCCTTGGAAGAGAAATAAGCTTACCACACCACTTAAGGTTCACCAAAGAAAGTCTTTTAAGATGACCAATGGAGGGGTGAATCTCGGACAAACTAGAACACCTTTCCAATATCAACTCTTCAAGATTTGGGACTTGTGAAAAGTCCGGTGATTTTTGTAAGGAAGCAGACCAGCGGAGATCAAGGGTTTTCAAGTTATGTAGCGACTGTTGTAGAAAATAAAAAAAAATTGAAATTAATATCCGAAATGAAGATGTTATAAAAATAAAAATAAAAAAAAGAGAAGAAATCCAAACAACAAATAGAAACAGAACATCATTAGGTGTAACCAAGGTATTAAATATCGATGATATCGGAAATATCGGTAGTCAAAACACGGAAATTTCGATGGAAATATCGGGATATTATCGATATCGATAAAAATTGAATAAAAACCACGGAAATTGTAAGAAAAACTTGGAAATTTTTATTGAAACTTTGCAGGATGTTTATTTAGTCAATTATCTATTAGTTTATCACAAAAAAATTGGAAGGAAATGCATTGCATGATGGATTTAACTGATTTAAGTTGATTATATAGCGAGCTGGCAAACATTGTGAGTGTAAAAAATATGTAAATATTTTAGCATATTTTCACAAAAACATAAGTGATATGGTGGTCAAGGTGTTGAATGAGTAAAATGGGAGGGGTTCGAATTCCTTTGGTGTTTTTTTAAATATAGAAATTAAAAAAACAAGGAAATTTCGATGAAAATATCGATGACATCGGAAATATCGGTAGTCCAAAAACACGGAAATTTCGATGGAAATATCGGGATATTATGGATATTTAATACCTTTGGTGTAACTCATTGTACCTTGGAACCCTTCCAAACTTGTACTAGACTGCTACGCGTCATCTCTAAAACAACTAGTCTTGGTTGATTAAAAAAGTCATTTGGTATGGACTTTAAAGGGCATAGGTGCCAACGCAACCATATTAACTCTTTGGGAAGATGTTTGTATTCTCCTTTGAGCTGTACGCCGCTGAGGTTAAGCAGTCTCAGTTTCTTCATTTTGGCAAATGCTTTTGTACTGAAACTAGCAATCTTAGTATCTTTACGGAAAAGTAGAGCAAGCAGTCTCAGTTTCTTCATTTGGGCAAATGCTTTTGTACTGAAACTAGCATTGCCATAATCATAAGGCAAATGTAGAGCAAGTCCTTCAATTTTTCCAGTTCCCTGTTAACAAAAGAAAATGTTATAGTGGTAAGAAACGGTATATTTGCATATGTTTACATGTATTATTATTATTCATTACGCAAAATCACGTACGGTGAATATATTTACACATGAATGTTGTTTAATGTATAATTGACTTGCGCGGGTTACATATATGTTTTTCTTGTATGATGCATAAATCCAAAATTTATTAGGAATGAACTTACAGATTTATTTGTCAATACGTTGGTGACCTCTTGACGGTTCCACAACCTACTCCATTTTCCAGGACAATCAGGAGATTTTTCAGAAATGATTACTTTGGCCATTTCTCGAAGCAAATCATGCATTTTCAAATAGTTGCCTTCAACAGTTACAAGGCATCGTTCGCGAAGGACACTGATTCCTACTGTTGCATAAAATTCACATCCATCTAATACTTTTGCGACATAGTCCTTGTCCATTCCAATAAAGAAACAAGATATGTCAAGAAATGTAGCCTTCTCTGTATCATTTAGCCCTTCAAAGCTTATTCTTAGTGGTTTTATTATTTCTCCTTCGGGAATTCTTTCTAATTTCTCCAATTGACTTTTCCACTCTTTAATGTGTCTTTTAAACAAAAAAGAACCTAAAACTTCAAGGGCTAGTGGCAAACCTCCACAGTAAGAAACGACTTTTTTTGAGACTTCAAGATATTCTTCATTAGGGCAACTTTTTTGAAAGGCATGCCAACTAAAGAGCTCCAGAGCGTCTTCCTTTTTCATTTCCCGAAGCGGATATGTCTTGTCCACTTCCACTTGCTTTAGTAAATGTTCATTTCGTGTTGTCATGATAATTCTACTTCCTGGACCAAACCAATCATGACTTCGGGCTATTGCATCCAGTTGTTTTCGGTCATCTATATTGTCTATGATGACAAGTACCCTTCTATGTTGGAGATGTTGTTTTATCAAACTGATACCTTCATCAACACTGCTTAATCCAGACTTCTGTTCCAAGATATCAGAAATAAGTTTTTCTTGCAAATAAATCAGACCATGTTTACTTGTAGCGTCGCTAACGTCGGCAATGAAACTTTTGAATTCAAACTTACGATGAATTTGGTTATAAATGGCTTTGGCAACTGTTGTTTTACCCAATCCACCCATCCCCCAAATTCCAACCATGAGAACATCATTTGATCCGCCACTTGAAAGATCACTGATAATACCTTGAATGCGAGATTTGATTCCAATTGGGTGCTTGGCCACATGTAATTCGTTTGTTCTGGGGAGCCATTCCCAAATATTCTCGTCAACAATTTTTTTAATGAACTCTGCTTCACGCCTGAAACTTGAATTCGTAAGCATTAGTGGTACTCAATGAGGCTTTGTAGGAGATATTAGTACATAAACAATTTTCTTTCTTTTCTTCATATATATAGGTCATTTTGGTTTCAGTCCTTGGTCATGTCAATTGTTAGATTGAAACCTTATAGTTTTTCAATTTTTGAACAAAGTCTTTGACTTTGTACACCTCACCATTTTAGTATTTATTTATATTTCCATGTCATTTTTTTCTATTTTAAATTAAAAATTGTTGATTGAGTCCAACATTTAAAACACTTCGTCTTGTTGAAAATGGCTGTAATTAACAACATTTAAGGGATTTAAATCAAATAATTAATGTAATTCATATCTCACGGATTTAAATGATTTAAATCCAAGAACAAATCTAAAAACTTATGAAATTTAAAATTCTCAAAATTTATTGGAATCAAAGATCTACAAATCTTACAGATTATAAGATTTTAAAAAAAATGTCTACAATAAAATATAGTGCTCATATTTCTGCAAATTTTATCAAGTGGTATTAAGGGAAATAATGTACCCTATTAAATTTATTATGGATACATACAAAAACAATATACCATGAACTTGACAAAAAAAAAGTAACATAAAAAAATGTATGAACTTGACCAAATGGGTACATATACTAAACTTACAAAAAAAAATTATAATTAACATTGTACCCAAATAAAAATAAATATAAGAGAAAAAACTCATGGGTACATGTAAACAACTCAAGGAAAAGAATGTTCCACATTGTTAGTAAGCATAAATATGGTACATAAAAAATGCAGCAACCACAACCATTTTACCTAATTTTCTCCAAAAAAAATTGTACCCATATATATGTAAACGAAATTACACTCGCAAAATATGTTGTACCAATAGATATATTAGAATGAAATGAAATGTAAAATAAAATTGTACCCTGAAATACAAAAGTATAGCCAACCATATATTGAACAGTCAAGATTAATATTCAATAATAAAAGGATAATAAAAAACAAAAAGAAGAAAAGGAGTTGACTACATAAATATAATGGTTGGCGTCTCGACGATGAACAAGCATGATGGATTGAGTTTAGAGGTGATGTGCGTGAGAAATGAAAAAGAATGGGGGAGTTTAAAACTTTAAATGGCTATTTATTTGACTTAAATGTAGGAAGGGATGAGATTTCAATTATCAACTAAAAATCTGGACAAAGCAATTAATATAAATTTCAACAAAAAAGAGGCTAATACTTTAACTAAAAACTATAAATAATTAGCAAAGTGTTTGACGTGTAATTTTTTTAATTCTAAAATGATGATGTGGACAAGGTTTGAAAAATAAAAAAACTATAAGAGAGATGAAAACCTAATTTTTCCTATATATACTAACTAGCACTAGCTAGTATGTGACTTGAATAAAAGAAAGAAAGTCATTCATTGATAAATAAAAGTTAGATGTATGAATTAAACTCCTATAACGGTTTAGGTTTTATATGAGAGATTAAGGTGTATTCATTAAGCCTGTGAATCAATGATTGGATTATGTAAAATGTTAATTGAGCATGTTAATTAATTGAGAGATTAAGTCATTCACTAAAATGTTTCAAATCTTGAAACGCAGGTGAAAGATTACCCGTTGTCAGTTGTTTGGTGGCCAGACAAATTTGGAGCTTCGGTAAGAGGATCTCTCCGCCTCTCCCTGACATGTGAAGGGTCAACGTGAGAGATTAAGGTGTAATAATTAAGCATGTTAATTAGAGTAATACAACTTAAATCTTGAACAGCAGCTGACTGATTACCTATTATGAGTGGATTTAAGATGGTGGCCAGACAAATCTGCAACTTTTGTGAGAGCCCCTTTCCACTGCTCTACCCTTTTTTGTTTAGCTTCACGTTTCTCGTCACTTTTTTCTTCACGGATGTCTTTTTCGTGTTTCTGAAATGCTTTGGCTAAATCTCCGTCCTGCTTCCTGACATGCGAAGGATCAACATGATAGAATATTGGCAAAACATGTCGCCCCAGTTTGTGTTTGCACTCCATGATCTTCACCAGCTCGTCAAGACACCAACTCGAATCCGCATACATCTTTGAGAAGACAATGATAGAGATCATCGACTCTTCGATTGCTTGAAACAGTTCCCCTCTTATTTCTTCCCCTCTTTTTAGATTGTCCTCATCAATAAAGACCTGGTATCCTCTGTCTTTTAATGCCGCGTGGAGGTGGCTCGTGAAGCCATTGCGCGTGTCTTCGCCGCTGAAGCTTAAGAACACGTCGTACTTCCAAAGTTTCGACTTGGAGGAGGACGAAGAGGAGGCTTCGTGGGCTGTCATGGCAGTATCCCCCGTTATGGCACTGCAGTGGTTCAAATCACAAACTGAAAGAACAGCAATGGTTATGTTTGTGTTGCCGAACGAATGATACTGAAATTCCGAAGCCAAGTCAAACTTGCTTCAGTCCACAAAGTCGCCTATAATAATATATAATAATCTTTCTTCACTGGCGGGCGGAAGGTGCAGCGAAAGAGAGTGGGAAAAGGAAAGAAAGGAACACGAAAGTACAAACACTATCTGTATTTTTCAATTTCAATTTCTACCTTAACCACGATGCCATTATCTGTATTTTTCATTCATACCCAAAGACTATATTGAATCTTCATAGGCATAACACCCATATTTCCTCCGCACCAAATGGGGTTTGGAGATGGGTTTGGCGGTGAAGCCTGCCGTAGATGATTTGGCGGTGAAAAGACGGAGAGAGAAAGGATTGAAGTTTTAATGTTTTTTATTGATTTTCATGATGGGACCGATATGCTGCATTAATTCATTTGAGAGGTGTACGTGGCTTGAGAGTCCGGAGAGACTGGCTTACAAAACGATTTTTTTTTTCATTACGATCAGAATACGAGTGGTATATTATGTGTTTTTATATAAGTAGTAGAAAATTTTAATATTTAAGTTACTAATTTTTTAATACACATATTCTAGCATTTGTATAATAATACGTAATATAACACTCTGTGTTTTGATCACGCTGAAAAATGTTTTTATAAAGCAAGTCTTGTGAGTACTCATAAATGGTGAACTAACTCATTCATTTGATTGCTTTTTTTACAAATTAATCATAAATGGTAAACCGGAAAGTGAATATTTCCGTTAGTACTCTTTGATTATGTAGCGTTAGCTTCAGAAATATCGTGCATATATAGTATATTTGTTAAACAAATGGCTTGGTCCTGCCGCATCATCAATGCTACAAATCTGGATGTGCCTCAAAACAATACAAATTCATTCCACCAAAAATGCTACTCATATTTTCCTTCATAAATTTGTCCCATATTAGATTAACCCTTACTTTCTTCACTCTCACAAAATAATCATCTGCAATGTCAACCGACTACACACCAATAATTTTTCTTTCCCCCGGATTACAAATTGATCATCATTTGCAAGTGGCCCTTTACCACAGTGGTAGAAAGGAGTGTTGTCGTTGCACCACGATGTGGGTTCGAATCATATCGACTCTCTAATCTAACAATTCTATCGTTTGACAAAAAAAAATCTAATCGTTTGATATCTTTCCTTGCCAAAGATAATCGCCTTCGTGTCTAGAGATTTTGGTAGTACGTAGGGAAATGTTATTAAGGTGTGCAAAGTATGCTTGGTATAATTTATAACAATAATCTCAAAAGGACCTTCAGGTTGTTCACTTGACGAGCAAATGCATCAAACAACCAACCCTTAAAATTACAACCATCACTTTTAGGCATAACAAAGTCGACTACATTTCCCTCGTAAGCAAACTCAAACCACTTTGGAATATCATAAATCCAATTGAGATAAATGCCACCATATCCTCAAGAAGTCCATCCCTATACATGTTGGAGCGTACAAGAATCTCACATCAAATTTGACAAAATTAAATATGATTTATATTGTGTTGTTTCCACTTCTAATTATATCAAGGTATTTTGTAATATAAACTTTTACATATAATGCGTTGTGCATGTGATAAGATTCAACTTGTGAGAAAATATCGATGTGATTAAAGGTGGGTCGTTGATTAATTTGTATGAATCTGTACAATATTTGCATCTGTTATGTGTGTGTGGTAAGCTAAAAAGGATAATACCGAAATAAATACCCAAGTCTAAAGTCCGTAATAATATTGCCTTCAAGTCTAAAACTTGGGAAATGACCGAGTCCCAGGAACGGAGAGTTGCACGAAATTGCAGATACAATAAGAACTGGCTAATTGTAATGAAATTAATATTCTCATTAAAAAAAAAAACTAGCTCATTATATTTCCTCTTCCATTAATTGTAATGACAGTAATATTCTCATTAAAATAATTTCGCTCTATTCTATTTATTTATTTTCATCTGGTATACATAATTTGAATCTTTTATTTTCAAAGTCACTCTTTAAAAATTAATTATACTAAAATTCAGCCAAATTTAATAATCTAATAATCATATAATAAATAAACAAATCATGTTATTTAAAAACTGAAATTTTGACTGGGAGGGGGATGAAGGCTTCATGGGACGGGCTGCCATGACGGTACCCACAGTTATGGCACTACAATGGTTCAGATCACGACTGAAAAAAAAAATGGCAATGGTTGTGTTTTGTTTAAAAATGATGTGTAACCATCTACTCCAAGTGAAAGACTTCTAAAGGGTCCTCTGAAAGAAAAAAGTAGATAGGTTTGTACCAAAAAGTGCCTGATCAAGGCTCTTATTTTCAAGATACTCATAAACCAAAATGCGGTGGCTGCCTTCGATGCAGCATCCATACAATTTCACTAGATTCCGATGTTGCACAGCAGATATGGTAGCAATTTCAGATACAAATTGACTCTTCCCTTGGTGAGATGCTACTGAAAGTTGCTTCACAGCCACTACCCTCCCATCAGAAAGTGTACCCTACAATGTGCACAGAAACACAATTTAGTGACGTCAAAGGAAAGAAAACAGAAGCTATATTTTCCTCTCTCGCTCTCTCTTTTTCTCCATTCTCTTGTCATTACTTCAAGTACATGATATTGATGTAATACGGATTTCACCTTATGAACGGGGCCATATCCTCCCTCTCCTAGCTTATTTGAAGGATTAAAATCTTCAGTTGTAGCTCTCAATTCAGCATAACTGAAAGTATATGGCCGGGGGCCTAATCCTAGAATATCTGCCATTCACAAAACAGTATGACATAAGTTTTACTTTTGTGAAAGCATTCTTACTTCTGTGTGTTAATGTTAGAGCGGAGAAACCTGAATTGGGTACCAGCAATGATATGGTCGTTTACCTTCATCTTCTTTTTCTGATTTTTTCCTCCTCATATATAGAATCGCAAATATTAATAGCAAGCTCACAACTCCAACAAGAACTGCAATACCAACTATCAACCCAGTCTTGCTCTTCTTTGTAAAATCTAAGTGATAAAACAGACGAATTCTTCAGTGTCAATTAACAGCATAAAAATACATTTAAACCATTAGGCGAGGCCCCAGGGAGACAAAAATGGTCTTGTAACCCTACCGACACGTAATTGGACGGTGGAAAAGTATGCAGAGCCGCCTTTTTTGAAAAGGCTAAAAAAAAAAAAAAAAAAAAACAAATGTCAAAGAGATTTTTTTAAAATAAAATTTTTCATCAACTCCCGATCACTTTATTTTTTATATATAATTTTTGTATTAATATTATAAAATATTATATCAATAAGATAATAAGATGAGGTGGTAGAAAGTACAAAGTCGACAACTAAGATTGAAGTTTCACAAAAGATTAATATATGAATACAATCAAGATCATTGGCAGCTTCTGTGGTGGGTACTGGTACATACTGAAATATCTAAACCCAGGTCCTTCAGTCAACAAAAGAAAAAGTCATTCACGTCCATTAAGTTGATATAAAATCGTCCATCTCAAATTGTGTGGCAACAACGTCTTGTATTTCATAGTTGCTTCGCGTGAAACGACGTCCACACGCGAGAGATATTGGTCTTCCATGGATTTTTGTCGGGAATCAGTCCTGGCGACTATCAAATCCTATCTCATCTTCTCACTTCATTGTTAACGTGATTTCTTTCCACGTCTATTTTTACTTTTCACAAGTTATTCTTAATTTTAAACAGTCAAATCAAATGAGTTACAAAAGATCAATTATAAAAAATTAAAAAAGATATGTGAAATGTAAAAATAAGTGCTAACAGAAAATTCAATCACTTTTAATCCACAAGTGGTATACCACGTGTTTTAATAGGAGTAGTGGGAAATTTTAAATTTTAAATTATTAACTTTTTAGCACACATATCTCACCATTTGTATAGTGACACGTGATGTACCACCCCATGTACCGGTCACATTGAAAAATCTCTCCATATATAGTTGGCAATGACTTTGGGATATCAATGGCAAAACTTAATGCCCAGGGCCCATTATTGAAATACGTAACGACACAACTACTGGTTCATATATAGTTGCAAAAACTCAATAATTCCTTCCAATCCACCAAATACAACAGCAACAAAGCATTATTCTATTAAGTGGGATCAGTTGTATGTCTTCTGAAATGTTACTATGCTTGGCTTTGTGCCAAGTCGTCCATCATCTCTATGTACTTCATGTCTTTTCTTAAGTCGCTTTCCAAGTATTATGAAGTTTTCCTTTACCCTTTTTATCTTGACCTTATGTCTAACAAGATCATTTGTAGGTCTTTGGTTTACATATCCATCCATTTTAATTGATTTTTTCTTGTCTTATTTTCAATTACTGTCACTCCTATTTTATATCGAATATTCTCATTTCTAATTTGGTCCTTCTAATCCACCCAAGAATTGGTGGAATTTGTGGCTATATGTTTGCGATGTGCACACCTTGACAAAAATATTGTTTGAAATTTCAATAAAATTGACCAACCTGCTAAGGCATTTCCATAATTGAACATGTTTTAGAACAACGTGATCATTACTACAAAACCATATGTCAAAAGTTTAAAATTATTTATGGCCCATATTGACACGTGGCCTCAGTTGTTATTTATGTGGACGCCATGTGATTTGTTAACGGAGGTTTTGACTATAAAATTAACGGATGTATGAAAGCGTTTCAAAATAATAACTTTAGGTACCAGATTAGGACGAAAAAAAACTTAATGTATGAGATTAATCCAATATTTATTGTTATTGTGAGCGAATAATATCGTTTGTAGGTGAGATATGCATGACACACACGCATGTTTTCACTCGAATCGAGGTGACTTGTGAGCGACTATTGCATCAAGAACTTCCTTCTCTCGTTATATACTGGTTGGTGGAGAGTAGATCACATTGGTGAGCAATTATGAACAATATTCACGATCAACCATAAGAATTAGAAAACCATATATAAAATTGTTTATATACATAGTAAACAAATGTCAACAGTATATACCCTTTATAGATTGAACCGGAATTTTAAGTGACAAACCCCTTAAAATGGTTTAGTTTGAACAGTTCGGACAATTTTTCCGCACACCTATGCACTAAGTGAAGTGTCATGTCGGACTAGATCATCCTATATGCTTTCGGCCCACCCAACGTATAGACCTTTAAGGCTACACATGCGCCCGCCCTTGTCGGTTTTTTGTGACGTAGTAGGCGTTAATTTTGGGCCATTGGTCCTCATTCTCACAAAAAGAGGAACCAACCGTGACGATGCCGTTTCATGACCTATTTGGGACTGTACCGTAAAATTGCCGTTTTCCGTTGCAAAATTCTAAAGGGTTGTGATTTTCACACCCTTAACTACTTTTTTCACACTTCTCTTTATTTTTTTAATATTTAATTGTATCTTACTATTTAATCTTCTATATATACCCTCTTACTTTTTGACTTTTGAAAGAGTCAGAATATCCTTAGTATATATGAAAAATTAAATAGTACAATATCAATTAAGTATTAAAAAATAAGAAGACTTGTGAAAAGTAGTTAAGACTTGTGAATCACAACCCAATTCTAAAAACCCCAAATCAAACAACGCGGCAAACAGGCGCTAAAAAATGAAGCGGAGTTCCGGCGCGGCTTCCGACGCCGCAATCGAAACCTAAGAACCAGAGGGTGGTGCTTCGGCGACATCGAACAAGTGAAATGGATGACCTGATCCACTCCTCCTCGTCCGACGACACGCGTACGGTGGTGATTTCAGTGGAAGCGAAGCTCACCAACATGGACCTCAAATCCATCTCCGCCAGGTCCTTGCCATACCCGCATACGCTCCGAATGTCCTCTCAAATCCGGAGCTCACCAACGGTGGTTAATTTTTCTTGTTTTCTGTTTGGTTGTTGAGAAAATAGATAAAGAGAGAAAAAATTGTGGTCTTTCGTTTGTGTGTGTGTGTTTTTTTTATATTTTTATAATTATATTTTTTTATTTTTTTTTATAAATCAAATAGCTTGGGTAAGGACGTTACTAAAAGCAGTATGGAGAATTTTGCGGGGAATTCGAGTCGTCGGCGGCTTTTGAAACTTGGGCTCATAGACGGCCATAGTGAGGTAGCAGCTGTGGTGTGGAGTACTCTCATAGTCCGGCAATCTCTGACGACGTCGTTCCAAGAACCAAGGTACTTTCTGCTTCTTGATGCTTGCTCAATGCTCAGCTTGTGTTTTATATTTGAATAAGTTAAAGCTTTTTTTGATTGATCACTTTTTGGATTTTGAATATGTTCAGTTTAGTATTCAAACTAGTATGAAATTTAGCTGCATTATGGAAAACAACGGAAACTAACACTTTCGTAGAACTTACAAAGATATCTAAGCTATATTTGATGATTTCATGTTTTTTCAAAATGTGTGAAATAATACAATGCAGGGCAATCAACGAGTTTGGGAGAATCACTTGCTTCCAGTTCTCTCATATTTGACATTTCCGAAAAATTGGGCATTGTTTCCCATGCAGGGCAATCAACGGCATACAGAAATTTCAAACTTGTTAGTAAATCACGGATTGTAAGAAGATATATGCATCCATTCCCTCCAAGCTTTGAGGCTAGGTAGGGTATGAACATCATTCCCTCCAAGATCCTTAGGGATTGCATCATTAGGTAATTTGGGCAAATGACTAGGCACAGTACTCAGAGATAAAAGTGAGATTCTTTAATCCTACTATGGAAGGTGGTACTTGTCTTATGGCCGTAGAATCTGCTTCAAGAACCCCAAAGAACCTCAAACTCCAAAGTAAAAGCTTGAAAAGATAGTCTTCATATGGTAGCTCCTCCCAATCTTCTCTGCCTATTTCACATGCTGACTTTCACATTTGGTGGTATATCAGGGATTGTACGAAGGTTAATGCATCCGTCTAACCGCAGAGTTTGAAGCTTTGAAAGACCACTGAGACTGGGTAGGGTATGAAAATCATTCCATGAAAGATCCAAAACTTGTAAAGAAATTAGACTCCCAAGATCCTTAGGGATTGCATCATCAGCTAATTTGCACCGTTTGAGATTTAATTCCCTTAAAGAGTTTAAGCCGTGTAACGAATGTGGCAAATGAAAACTTTCCACACCTGATAGGGATAAACGAGTGAGATTCTTCAATCTTAGTATGGAAGGTGGTACTTCTCTTATGGCTGTTTCCTCTGCTTCAAGTGTTCTCAGTGATATCATCTCCCCTATATCCTCATGCACTTCTCCGAATTTCCAACACCTATTAAGAAGAAGAGTCTGAACATATTTCAATTTATAGAAATCCCTTGGAAGAGAGATAAGCTGAAAACAGTATGTAAGGTTCACCAAAGAAAGTCTTTTAAGATGACCAATGGAGGGGTGAATCTCGGACAAACTCCAACAGTCTTCCAATATCAACTCTTCAAGATTTGGGACTTGTGAAAAGTCCGGTGATTTCTGTAAGGACCAGGAATGGCTGAGATCAAGGATTTTCAAGTTATGTAGCGACTGTTGCAGAAAATCAAAAGAAAATTGAAATTAGTATTTGAAATGAAGATGTTATTAAAAAAAAAGAGAAGAAATCCAAAAATAAAATAAAAATTAGAAACACAATATCATCAGGTGTAATTCTCTGTACCTCGGAAGCCTCCCAAACTTGTACCAGATTGCTCCACTGCATCTCTAAAACAACTAGTTTATCTTGATTAAAAAAGCCATCTCGTATGGACTTTAAAGGGCAGTATTCCCAATGCAACCGTATTAACTCTACGCTGATGCGGTCAAGTCTAATGCTTCCCACACGTGAACGAGTGAGATTCTTCAATCTTACTATGGAAGGTGGTACTTCTCTTATGGTTGTTCCCTCTGCTTCAAATGTTCTCAGTGATATCATCTCCCCTATATCCTCATGCAATTCTCTGAATTGATGAGAATTATTAAGAAGAAGAGTCTCAACAGATTTTGACTTATAAAAATCCTTTGGAAGAGAAATAAGATTTCGACATCGTGTAAGGTTCACCAAAGAAAGTCTTTTAAGATGACCAATGGAAGGTGGTACTTCTCTTATGGCTGTTCCCTCTGCTTCAAGTGTTCTCAGTGATATCATCTCCCCTATATCCTCATGCAGTTCTCTGAATTGATAACATCCCTTAAGAAGAAGAGTCTCAACAGATTTCAATTTATAGAAATCCCTTGGAAGAGAACTGAGACTGTAACAATATCTAAGGTTCACCAAAGAAAGTCTTTTAAGATGACCAATGGAGGGGTGAATCTCGGACAAACTCTCACACCCTTCCAATATCAACTCTTCAAGATTTGGGACTTGTGAAAAGTCCGGTGATTTCTGTAAGGAAGCAGACCAGCGGAGATCAAGGGTTTTCAAGTTATGTAGCGACTGTTGCAGAAAATCAAAAGAAAATTGAAATTAATATCCGAAATGAAGATGTTATAAAAATAAATAAATAAAGTGAAGAAATCCAAAAAAGTAAAAATAAAAACAGAACATCATCAGGTGTAATTCATTGTACCTTGGAACCCTCCCAAACTTGTACCAGTTTGCTTTCCGGCATCTCTAAAACAACTAGTTTATCTTGATTAGAAAAGTCATCTGGTATGGACTTTAAAGGGCATCCAAGCCAACGCAATTTTAACTCTTTGGGAAGATGTTTGTATTCTCCATTTTGGAGGTGCCGTTTAACGGTGATACACTCAAGGGATAAACGAGTGAGATTCTTCAATCCTACTATGGAAGGTGGTACTTCTTTTATGGTTGTATCCTCTGCTTCAAGTGTTCTCAATGATATCATCTCCCCTATATCCTCATGCAGTTCACTGATTAATCGACAACCAGAAAGTATAAGAGTCTCAACAGATTTCAATTTATAGAAATCCCTTGGAAGAGAACTGAGACTGTAACAATATCTAAGGTTCACCAAAGAAAGTCTTTTAAGATGACCAATGGAGGGGTGAATCTCGGACAAACTAGAACACCCTTTCAATATCAACTCTTCAAGATTTGGGACTTGTGAAAAGTCCGGTGATTTCTGTAAGGAAGTGGAATGGCTTAGATCAAGGGTTTTCAAGTTATGTAGCGACTGTTGCAGAAAATCAAAAGAAAATTGAAATTAATATCCGAAATGAAGATGTTATAAAAATAAATAAATAAAGTGAAGAAATCCAAAAAAGTAAAAATAAAAACAGAACATCATCAGGTGTAATTCGTTGTACCTTGGAACCCTCCCAAACTTGTACCAGTTTGCTCCACTGCATCTCTAAAACAACTAGTTTATCTTGATTAAAAAAGTCATCTGGTATGGACTCTAAAGGGCACTCTTCCCAACGCAACCATATTAACTCTTTGGGAATATGTTTGTATTCTCCTTTGAGCTCTACTCCGTCGAGCTGAAGCAATCTCAGTTTTTTCATATTGGCAAATGCTTCTGTACTGAAAGCATTGCCATAATCATGACCCCAAGGTACAGCAAGTCCTTCAACTTCTTCAGTTCCCTGTTAACAAAAGGTCATATTCATGTGTAAGAAATCGATCATTTGCATATGTTTACATGTATTATTATTCATTATGCAAAATCACCTACGGCGAATATATGCAAGTACTATTTGTTGGCTATTTGAGCTTTCCTTGCGCAACCCCAATTACACATGAATTTTGTTTAAGGTATAATAGACATTACATATATGCTTCTCTTGTACGATTGATTAATCTAAAATTTTACTGGGAATGGACTTACAGATTTATTTGTCAATACATTGATGACCTCTCGATCATCCCACAACCTACTCCATTTTCCAGGGTGACCAAGGAATTTTTCAGAAATGATTACTCTGGCCATTTCTCGAAGCAAGTCATGCATATTCAACCTGTTCTGCTCAACAGTTACAAGGCATCGTTCACGAAGAACACTGATTCCTATTGTTGCAGAAAATCCACATTTATCTAATACTATTGTAACATAGTCCTTGTCCCATCCAATAAAGAAACAAGATATGTCAAGAAATATAGCCTTTTGTGTATCATCTAGCCCTTCGAAGCTTATTCTTAGGGACTTTATTATTTTTCCTTCAGGAGTTCTTTTCAATTTCTTCAATTGACTTTTCCACTCTGCTATGGGTCTTTTAAACAAAAAAGAACCTAAAACTTCAAGGGCTAGTGGCAAACCTCCACAGTAAGAAACAATTTTTTCTGAGAGTTCAAGATATTCTTCATTAGGCCAATTATCTCCAAAGGCATGCCAACTAAAGAGCTCCAAAGCTTCTCGTTCATTCAATTTTTGAGCCGAATATGTCTTATCCACTTGCTTTAGTAAATGTTTATCTCTTGTTGTTATGATAATTCTACTTCCTGGACCAAACCAATCATGATTTCCAACTATTGCATCCAATTGGCCCACTTCATCTATGTTGTCCATGATGACAAGTACCCTTCTATGTCGAAATTGATCTTTTATTAGACTGATACCTTCATCAACACTACTTATTTTAGACTTCATTTTTAAGATGTCAGAAATAAGTTTTTCTTGCAAATAAACTAGACCATGTTTACTTGCAGTGTTGCTAACATTGGGCAGGAAACTTTTGAATTGGAACTTATGATGAATTTGATTATAAATGGCTTTGGCAGCTGTTGTTTTACCCAATCCACCCATCCCCCAAATTCCAACCATGACAACATTTGATCCGTCACTTGAAAGATGATTGATAATATCTTGAATGCGAGAATTGATACCAACCAGGTGCTTGGCCACATTTAGTTTGTTTGTGCTCAGAAGCCATTTCGTAATAATGTTGTCAACAATTTCTCTAATAAGATCTGCTTCGCGCCTGAAAATTGAATTCGTGCATTAGTGGGAATCAATGAAGGCTCCGTAGTACATAAACAACTTTATTTCCTTCACACACACAACAACTTTATTTCCTTCTTTCCTTCACACACACACACACACACACACACACACACACACGCTAACTAGCTACAAGCTAGTATGTGATTTTGTGACCAACTTGAATAAAAGAACGAAAGCATTCTTTAATTAAATTCCAATTACGGTTTGGTTTTGTATGAGAAATTAAGGTGTATTAATTAAGCATGCTAATTAATGTTTAGCTCATGTGAAATGTTAATTAAGCATGTTAATTATATGAGAGATTTAAGTCATTCACTTAAATGTCTCAAATCTTGAAACGAACGTGAAAGATTACCCGTTGTCAGTTGTTTGGTGGTCAGACAAATTTGCGGCTTCGGTAAGAGGATCTATTCGCCTCTCCCTGACATGTGAAGGATCAACGTGAGAGATTAAAGTGTATTAATTAAGCATGTTAATTAGAGTAATACAACTTAAATCTTGAACAAGAGCTGAATGATTACCTATTATGAGTGGATTTAAGATGGTGGCCAGACAAATCTGCAGCTTTTGTGAGAGCCCCTTTCCATTGCTCTACCCTTTTTTGTTTAGCTTCACGTTTCTCGTCATCTTTTTCTTCACGGATGTCTTTTTCGTATTTCTGAAATGCTTCGGCTAAATCTCCGTCCTGCTTCCTGACATGCGAAGGATCAACGTGATAGAATATTGGCAAAACATGTCGCCCCAGTTTGTCTCTGCACTCCATGATCTTCACCAACTCGTCAAGACACCAACTCGAATCCGCATACATCTTTGAGAAGACAATGATAGAGATCTTCGACTCTTCGATTGCATCAAACAGTTTCTCTTTTATTTCTTCCCCTCTTTTTAGATCATCCTCATCAATAAAGACACGGTATTCTCTGTCTTTTAATGCCTCGTGGAGGTGGCTGGTGAAGCCATTGCGCGTGTCTTCGCCTCTGAAGCTCAAGAACACATCGTAATTCCAAAGTTTTGACATGAAGGAGGAAGAAGAGGAGGCTTCGTGGGCTGTCATGGCGGTATCCACCGTTATGGCACTGCAGTGGTTCAGATCAGAGACTGAAAAAATGGCAATGGTTGTGTTTGTGTTGCTGAATGATGATACCTAAACACAAGTTAAGATCCTTCAGTAAACAAAAGCAAAAATTCATATTATAATAATGTTAGCGTATGGACTTGAGAAACGACACACTACCGGCCAGGAAGGTGCAAGGAAAGAGAGAGGAAAAGAGGGACAGAAAAGAACATGAAAGGACAAACTACGGACACGTAATAGGAAGGTGGAAAGCAGGAGAGAAAGGAACTTTGAAAGGGAAGAGGATCCCTGTAGATTCTTTTTGTGGGAATCCTCGAACTCAGTGTATTCATTGTTCATTAAGCGGTCAGTTCTCATCAAATACTGTTCATGTTTAATTTTAAATACATATATTTAAAATAATTTCTAACCGTACAATAAACAATAAATGCTCAAAATTCGAGAATCTCCGGAATCCTCACAAAGAGGATCCGGAGGGAGATCCTCTGCCCTTTGAAAGATGCTTTATTCACGCGAAGGAAAAGGCTGGTGTTTGCTTTTCAAGAATATCTGAACACAAGGAAATGGTTCACGTGAAGAAAAAGGCTCATGTTTAAGCCCTAGTTTGGGAGTGAGGTGCTTAAAAAAAAAGCACCCATGAAAAAAAGCTGTAAGAGTTTTAGGTGGTTGGTAAACTAAAAAAAAAAGGGCTTATTTTGGAAGCTGCTGTAAGAATAAGCTGAAATCAAAGGAAAAAGCTGAAGCACCTATTTGTAGCTTTGGAAAACTGGTTTTTTTTCAAAGCACACGGAGCTACAGTGCTCCTTTAATGAAAAGACCCACTATCAAACTGCTTTTTTTTCCAAAAGCACTTTTACAAAAATGTTTACCAAACACTCAGCTGATTTATTTCACAGCCGCTTATTCTCACAGCACAGCTGCTTATTCTCACAGCAGCTTTTTTTCAAAGCACAGCAATACCAAACTAGCCCTAATTCAGATCTACCTCATGTTACATTTATTCCCAGCCAATGTTAGTAACATTCTGTTTTAATTTTGCTTTTTATACATTAATTTTCTTCAAGAACATATACATTAATTTTTTTCGCACTCTGTTTTCGTTCTGCAATATCTCTCCTTGCCAAAGATAATCGCTTTCGCGTTCATGAGATTTTGGTAGTACTGAGGTAAATGTTATCAAGGCATGCAAAGTAGTATGCTTGGTAGAATTTATAACAATAACCTCATGAGGACCGTCACGTTGTTCACTTGACGAGTACATGCATCAGACAACACTTTAAAATTACGACCATCACTTTTAGCTATAACAAAGTCAACTACATTTCCCTCATAAGTAAACTCAAACCACTCGGGAATATCATAAATACCATTGAGATAAATGCCACCATATCCACAAGAAGTCCATCCCTATACATGTTGAAGTGTACAAGAATCTCACATAAAATTTGACAAAATTAAAGATAACTTATATTGTGCAGTTTCCACTTCAATTATAGTGCAGTTTCCACTTCATCAATTATACCAAAGTATTTTATGATAAAACTTTCACATAAGATATTGTGCATGTGATAAGATTCAAGTTGAGAGAAAGTACTGGTGTGATTAATGATGTGTCGTTGATCAGTTTTGTATAAATCTTTACAATATTTGCATTTGTTATGTGTGTGTGGTAAGCTACCAAAGATAATACCGAAATGAATACCCAAGTCTAAATCTTAATAATATAGCCTTCACGTCAAAAACTTAAGATATGACCAAGTCCCGGTAACGGAGAGTTGCACAAAATCGAAGTTGTAGAGAATCCATTTTAGTATAATAATCTTCACGTACATATAAACTAGCGCAGAGTCAAAGTCATGCAACTTTGTTGTTTTGAGATTTTAATTAAACATGTAATGTTCTATTTTTGTTGTTTTGATTTTTAAACTGGTAGTAAAACGTTACCAAATGAGCCTTTAATTTATATTAGTCCTAATTACTGTAAAAAACACTATACCAACAAGCCACCAAAGTCTAAATGTTATATGATAAATAAAACTGGTTTTTGGTTTGGAGTTATGATGTTTTATAAAAAAACTAAACAATGAGAGAAGGTATTGATAAGAATTTGCTCACCTTATCCAATCAATGCCAATGACCCTGAAGTGAGTGTCAAGTGCATTGAGATTTGTATAGAATTCTTTTTTCTGTCAAGTGCATTGAGAATCACACGTCTGTGAATCAGAAGAATAATGTTAGAATTCTTTTTCTTGTCAAATTGAATGGTGATGATTTGATTTAGTAACCAGAAATTGTAAACACGAAAATTTCCTGAAACGAAAGAGACAAGAACACGTGTACAAAATAATATTTGTATTTAATGATTTTTGGTTACAATCTCTATGTGATTTGATCCTCTGATTCGATCTCCGTGAGGTGTTGGCTTGCGGATTTGGTTGATCCAAGGGCCGTCGGGGCTTGGTCTTGGAGCGGTTTTTGATGAAGAATGCAGAGAGCTTTCTTGATTCTTCGAGATTTGCTTAAGAACTTTGAAGCTTTGAATTTTTTTAGGCCTTGGTTTGATGTCGATGTCCAAAGTCCCCGATCTTTTGATGAGGCAGCCTATTTATAGGCTTTGAGGATGAATTCCTATCGTCCGTTTTGTTGGTGAGGATGAATCGTCACCGTCGATTTTTTGTTGGTGAGAACGAATTACCACCGTCCATTTTGTTGGTGGGAATGAATTACCACCGTCCATTTTTGTTGGTGGGAATGAATTACCACCGTCCGTTTTTTGTTGGTGAAGTGTATGATGTAGGTGAAACGGGTGGATGTTGTAATTTTAATGCAATGGTCGACATTTTATTTCACCAAGATTTTAATGTCTACACATGTAATTTTAATGCATTTGTTAATATTCATTTCACCGAAATTTCAATGTCTACAAATGCCCCCACTTCAAGGCGCGTCGTGTACATGTGCTTGTCGCGTGTAGAAGATGCGTTTTGAAGTCCTTTGATGTAGACGTTGATCTAAGGGCCGTCGGGGCTTGATTTTAGATTTGATTGGAAGATTTTTTGGTTTCTTCCAATCTTTTAATTTTCCACAGACTTTTTCTTGAACTAGATTTGATTCGAGGGTGTTGGACACTTGTTCTTGAATCGGGCTTGTGATTTTTTTTCATGGGCCGTTGGGCTTGATCTTGAAGAAGCTGGACCACGAGCGGTTTGGTTGGGGATGGATCAGCATCCGCGATTGTCATAATTGTCGATTCTCCACGAGCTTGACGCATCATGCGGAAGTTTGAGTGGAAGTTTCGACATATTGCTTTTCTTCATCCTTGTCTTGGAGGCAAGAGTGAGGACAAAGGAAAGAACAAGGGAAAAGCGTGATATGAGATACCTTTGCTTTTGATCCCAATGATATGAGATACTTTCGCTTTTGAAGAAGTAGCAGATGAACCGGCACATATGTATTGGCTGCGCTTGTCTCCATGTGTTTCGACGCATCAATTTTACCTGCTTCGTCTGTTCTCCTTGCAGAGGCGGCATCTTCCTCGGAAGCACAAGATGCTGAAAATGAGTACTCGAGAGCAAGGCTAGGTAAGCAATCAGGGAAGGGGTTCCAGGCAGTCGGTTCCAAACCAGAGGTCTGATTTCGGGTTCCGACTGATTGTTTTCTTCCTCTTTGCCTTGCAGGCGTGGGCGGGGGCAAGGGAAAGAACAGGGAGATTGCATGATATGAGATACTCTTGCTCTCAGCCCTGATGATATGAAATACTTTTGCTCTTTGCAGGAAAGAAGTGTAAGATTTTCGATGCCGGTGCGGACCATTTTGGGTGGCTTGATTCGGGGGTTGCTCTCGGGAAGGAAGGAAGAGGATTTGAGCATTTTCTTTTCCTCTCTTCCTTTTTCGAGAGGTTTGGTTGTGGAAGTGTTTTTTCTGTGAAAAAGGAGAGCTTTGCATCTTGGATGTGTGTCTCACCCATGAAGGATGGGGATGATGTATATAGGGAGGGATGTAGTAGTGGCAGACGTGGATCTCGCCTTATTGCTTGTCGGTAGAAGCGTGGGGATGTGGACTTTCACTCACACCCGTTGGTGGAGGTGTGTGGGTGTGATAGTTTGAAGTGATGGATTTGTGGGTGCGGTAGTTGAAACCGAGACTCCACGTGCTTTTGTCAGTAGTGCGGTGGTTGGAACAGTCGGCTCCACGCTTTTTTTTTTTTTTTTTTTTTTTTTTTTTTTTTTTTTTTTTAACTTTGTTAGCCGCGTGGTGGTTGAAACAGTAAATTTTACGCGTTTTCGTCTTTGTCAGAAATTTTGACAGAGTCGCACGTGATATTTGAAAAAGTTTGGGATTTGTGTCTGGAGGGGTTGACGGGTTTTAGGCGGGAAATTTTGCTTCTTTGAAATATGGGGAGTGACGTGTTTTTGACCTTTGAACAGGTGACTACGTTGCACCTCCTTTTATATAGGTATTGGTTGTATTCGAGATGCACACTTCGAAGATTTTCGCCTGTGAAATTTATCTTTGTCATATTTCTGAGATTTTACTCAATCCATTCCTTTCTCCTTACCATTTCTGATAATGGCCTCCTCTCCTAACATTTGCTTAGATTTGAGCCTTGGGAATGATTCAAATCTCGGGAATGATATGGGTGCGCCGTGCCAGGGTGACGTGTGGCGCCCATCCTTCTTGTCTCCTAATGGCCCTCTTACGGTTGAGGACTCTGTGATGAAGGATGTTAGGACCGCTACGGTAGTAGCCAGGAACCTCCTCACTCCTAGAGATAACAGACTGCTCTCAAAGCGGTCTGATGCGTTGGCCGTCCAAGACTCCCTAGCTGTCAGTGTTCAGTGTGCGGGCTCTGTGTCGAACATGGGCCAACGCTTACTTGCTCGAACCCGTCAAGTTGAATCGTTGACGGCCGGAATGACGGCTCTTAGCCAAGAGATCGAACAGCTCAAGCGTGAGAATAGAGAGTTGCATCTGCTTGTGAATAATTATTCGACGGGCATGAAGAGGAAGCTTGATCAGCTGCTGGACTCCGAGAGTCGAACTCAAGATGACCGTCGGAGGTTTGAGGATTCACTATGGAGGCAGTTCTTGCCTTCGTCATCCAGGGCTCGAACAAGTATTGAGGCTCCAAATAATCCATCTTCAGTGCCTTCCTCTGCTAGGGTTCTGCCGAGTATTGAGACTTCAAGTGTTGAGGCTTCACATAAGTGAAACTTGTGAAGGCTCTTTTTTTTTTTTTTTTTTTTTTTTGTAACTTATCGGAGATATCAATAAACGGACTTTATTTCATTTAGTGTATTGTGCTAAATAAAACAAATGGCTCACTAAGATGCCCTTTTTCTCTTTTTTTTTTTTTTTTTTTTTTTTTTTTTTTTTTTTTGGTGGTGGGAAATGACTTAGGCCACCATCATTTGATTTTCCTGTTGAGGACCACCTATTGAATCTTCACTGGGAAAGCCTTTGGGCTGCAACATCCTATGTGGGCTGGGAGTCACAATTTAGATGGAGATACTGGAGGCCCAATTGATTTGCTACCTTGAGAGATGAAATTTTGTCGGTTTACATTATTAAATCTCGCAAGCCCTGCACCCTTTTTTTTTTATTTTTTTTTTTTTTTTCACGCGTGTTACTGTTTCCACTGCCATTATGCCATTCCACAAAGCCTCCATACTCTATCTGCTATGCACTAGTCTCCTCTCTGCATTTTTTTTTTTTTTTTCTTTTGCATGTTCTTTGACAGGACTCTTCGACTGCATCTTTTCTTTTTTTTTTTCGCATGCGAGCTTGTTCCTTGGCGTGCACCGGATTTATACAGAAGACAGATGCACCGAAAGCTGCGGTATAGCTTTCTGACAGCCGAGCAAAGCACCGGCGTGACCTGTTTAAAGATCCATGTCCATGTGCAGTGGATACGCTTTTCAGTCTAACACATGCCTGGCTCTGTGCAGCCACCATGTTCATTCAGCTGTACATGTACTTTGCGCACTACCGATCATCTATGTGGGTGCTGATGCGCGTGCGTTTAACTTCTGCAAATATATTCCTTTATACGTATTCTATAAATGCTGTGCGAAACGAACGGTGCTGTGGATGCCATTTAGAAAAAGAAAAAAAAGAACACAACCATTCTCTTTCCACCATTTCTTCTCTTTCTTTTCACAGCTTTAGCTTCCTGAGGATAAGGATGATGAATAGCCACATGACGGTTTTGCTGCTTCTTTTCTGGTGAGATATTCTGCGAATAACGGTGACGTGCGTGTCTAATGCAAGAGGGAGAGAGCTGTGGATCGAAGCGAAGAGAAGGCAGTCTCTGGCCTTTCTTTCATTGAGCCTTTACGTGGTAAGGTTAATTTTCTTTGAGCTGAGAATGGCTTCGATCTTCTGTGCATAGATGTACATCCCTGAGTTGCACATAGCATGCCCACATATATATCACCTTGATGTTAGTTGCCCATTTTGGATGCCTTCGGCATTTTGCACGTTCATGCATATATACATGTTGCCTGACTTATAGCTTGTTCCGTCACCTTGCATGTGTGTGTGTATATATGTATATATGTAAGTTGCCTGGTGTCTGTGACTGTCGGATTGGATTTCACATATATATATATGCGTCTGGCAGGCTTGTTGGCTTAGTTTCACATATAAATATATATATATTTGCAGGGTACTGTCGCAGGAGCTTTGATTCCGCATATATATATATTTTTTTACATGTTGCAGGTTGTGCCGTCAACTTTGATTTCATTTATGTGTATATATATATATATATGTATATATATATATGTTTGCAGGGGGCTGTCGGCCCTGATGTGATTATATATATAATATATATATATATATGTTTTGGCAATATATATAATATATATATATATATATATGTTTTGGCAGGTGGGGCTGTCGGCCCTGATTTGGTTATATATATATATATATATATATTTGCAGATGGCCTTGCCGGTCTTGTCCTTCTTTTTTTTTATTTTTTTATTTTTTTATTTTTATTTTATTATTATTTTTTTTTTTTTTTTTTTTTAAATATATACATACATATATATACATATGTATATATTTTATGCACGATGTGTGTGCCTTTTATTGATGGATCTTCCTGTTGTGATGCCAGGAATTTTCTCGAAGCTTTCAGAGCCGTGGTAGTAGGGCGTGGGTGTGCTTGTGCTAAAGACTGCAACGGGGCTTCGTTGTGTAGTGTCTTTTGATCACGGTTTTTTTTCCCTCGGTGGTGCGCTGCCGTGTGGAGCTGTGCAAAAGACTGCAGCGGGGCTTCGCTGTGTAATGCCTTTTGGTCACAATTTCCCTTTGGCGATGGCGTCGTCGTGCAGTGCAAGAGATTGCTTGCGTAGTTATTGCGTGTTGCCTTGATTTCTTTTCAACCGTAGCGTGCCTTGACGGACTGTCTTGTAGCTACCCTGCTGAAGTTTTGTGGCTGACTCCTCGTTGCGGTCATGGTATTTTTGAAGTGCTTTAAAGGCAACACCATCACCATTCTTGCAAAGGAAGGCGATTCGCAAGATAGCGGAACGACGCTGAAGCTTTACGCGCCGCTGACTGGCCCCAAGGCGCTTGTTCTTCCCGCGAAAGACAACTCCATGCATATTAAGTCATGGTCTTCTGAAGTGTCTTGGGAGGTGGTAGACTCTATTCGACCAAATGCGACGAAGAAGGCTTGTTCATCCAAGATTCTTATCTTGAACTCTTCGCACCATGTCCAAGACAACCATCCGGCTTTGTTCGAGCTTCTTGGCGATCGCATCCGTAATGGAGCTGTGGCTTGGAGTGGCACTCTGTCAACTATTGGAGGAGCCTCATTCGTCGAGTTTTATTGGGAATGGCTTGAAGATGTCCTGAGCCGCTCTAAAGATGTGCTTACCAAGACGGGCATTTACCACGCCGTATACGCATCTTTGTTCAGTTATGATCGTCATCCTCCCGTCATTCGTGCACTCTTCGAGCATTGGTGTTCAACGACTAACACACTTCACACCGGTCGGGGGGAGATGTCGCTCTCTCTTAGGGATCTTCACAAGATGGGAGGCTTGCCGATCCAGGGAAAATTTTACGACGAAGTTGTCCCTGGTGTGGAAGAGTTTTCCTGTCGCAACAGTCGCGGTTTGCCTGCGAGTTGTCGTTATTTGTTTTGGGTTTATCACAAGCTTTTCCAAGAGGCTCCGGGTAAGTCTGGCGTGAAGATTTCTTCATGGATCCGATTTTGGTACCGGGGTGCCATGAAGTACAAGAGGCCTTCAAGGAAAAGTGGCCGCAACAAGACAACCAGGCCTAAAGGAGACTCGGATCCGTCGGGTGTCGTTGGTCCAGCCGGGCGCCGTACCTCTGCCGAGCTGAAGGTGTTTGAAGATCTTGGCGTGGCGCCAGAGTACTTGGAAGAATCTTACTTAGCCGCTTTCTTAGCTTGTTGGCTTTGCAAGTTCGTTTTCCCAAAAGACGACGTCAACTTCATCCGCCCCGGAGTTTTCAAAGTTGCTAGCAAGATGGCCGTGGGTGAGTCTTTTAGCCTCGCTATTCCGGTCTTAGCTAGTATATACCATGGCTTGAGTTTTGTTTCGAACTCGGCGAGCACTGAAGACCGTGACACGGTACTCCCTTACCATTACGTGTATGGCTGGTTGGGGGAGTATTTTGGCACTCATTTTCCTTCATCCACTTCAGACAAGTCGGGGCCTTCTTCGCCGACCTCCGTCAAGTTGGGGCCTCTAATGACGAAGTATTCTGGCGTGCTTTCTGCGAAGAGTCTCGATGATTCGCAGGTGCAAGCGTTGTTTAGTAGTTGTGAAGGCTTGAGGATGGACCGCTTGGCAAGAGTGGGTTTGGCGCGGCAAAGCCTCATGGATGATTCGCATCTTCGCTCATCAGACCTGTCTTATTTCATAAGTCTTCGTTCGGGGTATGTTTCTCTGCGGCAAGAAGGCCGATGCATTCTTCAGCCATACAATCCTCACCGTTTTAGCAGGCAGTTTGGTTTTGTCCAAAACGTGCCAGGTAAGTTGAAGGAGAGAGACCAGCCAAGATCTTTGCAAGCCGTGTATATTCATTGGGAGTCTTGTACCCGGGCATGCACAAATGCTTCTATCACCCTGCCGGCCAAAGACGAGTTCAAGAACAATCCAATGACCCGCGCTTACACGAGTTGGTGGTCGAGGGTACATTACGAAGATTCGGGGATGGCCAGTAATACAAATTCTTCGCATTCCCGCCGTGAAGCGTCGAAAGAGGGTTGTTCTGCAGTTCCCACGCAGCTGGTGCCTTTTGACTGCGCGAGTGCTACCCCATTGCAGGATAGACCTGTGGTCCCAGCTTGTCAGCGCTTGTGTTTGCCTTCTTCCCGTTTAGATGTTTCTGAAGAGGCGGGTGACGAGGTTGATTCGCGCGAAGATGGACTTGTTCTGCGGCAGCGCCAACAAGCTTTAAGCAAGCGACTATTTGAAGTCACTCAGGCTGATAGCGATGTTAATTTTCGTCATAAGAGGAGGGGAGTGTTCAGGCCGCTTCAATCTGATGCCCGTATGTCATTTGAGGAGGACGTATGTATTTCTCTCCATTCCATGACTTCTTCTTCTTTCATCATTTTGGCTTTTGTTTCTAACGCTCTTCTTTGTCTCTCTTTTTTTTTTTTTTTTTTTTTAGGTTGGGCCTTCTGCCCTATTTGGAGGCGATCTACCTACGGATGCTGAAATCGAGGATCCGCCTGGTGCAGAGCTTGTTCAGAATCCGCCGAGCTTCCCAAGTCTGCCGTGCGTAGGTGACGGTGTGCAAGAGTTCGTCGTGCGCCCAACACTTTTGCCAGCAAGTTCTGAGATCTCTTTGAGAGGGCCGAACCTTAGCGGTACCGAGCAACTCATCCGCCGTATCAACCTTCGTGCGGCTATGGACATCAAAAGCCATATCGAGAGCAGGATTTCGAAATGCCCGCTGGAAGACCTTGCATTGCTCAGAGAGGACTTGCTGAAGCTTGTTTCTGCAATTGACAATCTTAACGTTGATTCTTCGTCCTTGAGGATCAGGATTGCCGAGCTTATGTCCGCTTCGACTGAGTATTCTTCTTTGCGTGCTGTTTCTTTGGAGAAATTAAGTCCGGATGATAGAGCTCAACGACTTGCGGCCATAGACTCCTCGCTAGCCCGAGTTCGCTCTTCTCAGCAAACCGCCTCGGGAGATTCTCAAACCACAGAGACTTCTTTGGCTTCCGTTCGAGCGCGTCTCGATGCATTGGTGCGAGAACGAGAGCAGTTGGAGACCGAATCCTCTCATCTTGAAAGAACGCTCGCGGAGCAGAAGACTACAGTTTCCCAGTGCCAGGAAGAGATTTTTCGCTTAGAGCAGGAGAAAGGCGCGGCTATGGAATTACCTACCCTGTCTCCTACTGAGGTCGAGACTTTGAAGACTTTGGAAGGCTTACTTGAGGATCGCCTCCGTAGTTTCAGGGACATAGCTTTCGAGTAGTGTCTCTTTTTTCCTTCTTTTTTGTAACAAGGCTTTTAGAGCCGACTTCTTCTTTTAAAGAATCAAAGTATTTTCTTTCTTGAGTTTGCTCTTTATTCTTCAAAGTGTTTGCGTTTTTTATTGATGATGTGACTGTACTTGAAGTTTTGAGGCTTCAAGTTGCCTACGTACCCTCAGCTAAGGAAGGATCAAGTCATTACGTAGTTCAAATGAATGATGGATTTTTTTTTTTTTTTTTTTTTTAGGTGGTTTTGACGATGATTTTGATGATGATTTTGCCGTACACAGTTTATGCTCTTGCGGGCCAGGAGCGTTGTGTCTTGCAGTTTAGACTCTTGCAGACAAGGAGCACAGAACTTTTGTCTTAGGGGTAGTAGCGCTTCAAGAACCTGCCATTGATGGGGCCGATCCTTAAGCCGTCTTCCGCCGTGATTAAGTAGGCACCGCTGGTGTAAACTTCTTGTATTACGTAAGGTCCATCCCACTTTGATGTGAACTTGCTTTTTGTTTTGTGGGTTGTGATGATAGGCCTACGCAATGCAAGGACAAGATCTCCTACTTGAAAAGAGCGAGGGCGAACCTTCATGTTGAAAGCTTTGGACAGTCGTGCTTGATAACACTCTAAGTGCTGCTGAGCCTCGAGCCTTCTCTCATCCAGCGCTTCTAGCTCTTGGAGGCGCAACTTTGCATTCTCTTCGTTGGTCAAGCCTTCTTGTATAGCCATTCTTAGCGAAGGGATTTGGCTTTCGAGTGGTAGAACCGCTTCCACACCATATACGAGAGAATAGGGCGTTGCTTGGGTAGGAGTCCTGTGTGTCGTCCTATATGCCCAAAGCGCTTCACTTATTCTTTCGTGCCAGTCTCTCTTTGTTCGGCCAATCACCTTCTTCAGGAGGTTGCATAATGTTTTGTTAAATGCTTCTGCGAGACCGTTGGCTGGAGCATGGTACATAGAAGACTTGTGCTGTTTAAACTTGTATTTCTCGCAGAGCTCGTCCATGAGTCGATTGGAGAACTGTTTTCCGTTGTCGGTGATGATGTAGCGAGGCACACCATATCGGTGGATGATATGTTCCTTGATGAAACGAACGACAGTTTCCTTCTTGACTTCCCTTAGGGGTATGGCTTCAGCCCACTTGGAGAAGTAATCCGTGGCAGCTAAGATGTAAGCTTCTCCCGCAGATGACTTTGGTGCGATCGGTCCTACTACGTCTAAACCCCACGCATCAAAAGGCCATGAAGCAACTGTGGGGTGCAACGGTTCAGGTGGTTGATGTATGAAGTTGGCATGGAACTGGCAGGCTTGACACCTCTTGGCATGTTCCAGACAATCCTTTACCATACTTGGCCAGTAGTAACCCATTCTTTTGAGCCGAAAATGTAGCTTTGGCCCAGACTGGTGTGCACCGCACACGCCTGAGTGTGCTTCTTCCATGGCTTGATTGGCTTCCTCCTCATTTAGGCATCTCAGAAGTATTCCTTCAAAAGAGCGTCGATAGAGTGTTCCTTTGTAGTAGAGAAAGCGATGTGCTCGCCGACGTATTTCGGAGCGGTGTCTAGGATCAGTTGGGAGTTTTCCATGCTCCAAGTAGTCGATCAGCGGCTGTCTCCATTCTTCCGCGTTGACTAGAAGTACTGTGATAACATTTGTATCATCTAGTAACGTCTCAGTGACGAGTGGGATTACCCATCTTTGGCAAACCGGCACGTCTGCAGCTTCATCTTCTCCTAGTGTCATACTCGAGGCTAGGTTGGCTAGAGCGTCTGCTATTTGATTCTCTTTTCTTGGCACATGCTCTAGCGTCACGGCTTCGAACTTTTGTAGCAGTTGAGTTGCCAGCCGAAAATATGGGACGAGATCGTCCTTTTTTACTTCATATTCAGTCAAAAGCTGATTGATTACGAGCTTAGAGTCGCCGTATACCTCGAGGGTCGTGATTCCCATGTTGATCGCCATTTGGAGCCCAATGATCAGTGCTTGGTATTCAGCGACGTTATTGGAGCATAATTCGCTTAGCTGGAAGGAGTAAGGTAATATTTGCCTTTGTGGCGACATAAATACTACTCCTGCCCCCGCTCCGTCTGTTCTTGCGGATCCATCGAAGAACATCGTCCATGTCGGGTAGATGTCGATGTAGAACACCTCCTCGTCAGGCAGGTCGTCTGAAATTTCCCAATCAGCTGGGATTGGGTGATCAGCAAGGAAGTCTGCTAGAGCTTGTCCCTTAACGGCTTTAGCAGGGACGTAGATGATTTCGTACTGATTAAGAAGCAACGCCCATTTAGCTAGTCGCCCTGTCAAGACTGGTTTGGACATTACGTATCTGACTGGGTCAGCTTTAGCGACTAGGTGGATGGTGTAAGCCTGCATGTAATGCCTGAGCTTCTGGATGGCAAACACTAAGGCGAGGCACATCTTCTCTATTGGGGAATAGTTTAACTCAGCGCCGGTGAGAGTTCGACTGAGGTAGTAGAGCGCTCCTTCTTTCTGGGATTCATTTTCTTGTGCCAAGAGTGCTCCAACTGAACTTTCCTGAGCGGCGATGTATAATATGAGCGGCCTTCCAGGCGTGGGTGCTCCCAGGACAGGTGGACTTGACAAATACTTTTTTATGCTTTCAAAAGCATTGCGGCATGCTTCATCCCACACAAATGGGACATCCTTCTTCATGAGTCGACTGAATGGTTGACAGCGCCCTGCGAGGTTGGAGATGAAACGCCTAATGAAGGCTAGCCGTCCTTGTAGACTTTTCAGCTCGTGCAAGTTTCTGGGTTCGGGCATGCTTTGGATGGCCTTGATTTTTGATCGATCCACTTCAATGCCGCGGTGCTTGACGATGAAGCCGAGGAACTTTCCAGATGTGACGCCGAATGCGCATTTTAATGGGTTCATCTTGAGGTTGTATTTCCGCAGCCTTTCGAACACTGCTCGTAAATCCTTCAGGTGATCTGATCTTTCTTTTGTCTTGACCACCACATCGTCTACGTAACATTCTACGTTTTTGTGTAGCATGTCGTTGAAGATTTTCTGCATTGCGCGCTGATATGTAGCTCCAGCGTTCTTTAGACCAAACGGCATCACCTTGTAGCAGTAGATACCTTTTGGAGTGCGGAAGGCTGTTAGTTCCTCATCTTCGAGAGCCATGCGAATTTGATTGTATCCCGAAGAGCCGTCCATGAATGATAGTGCTTCGTGGCCAGTGGTTGCATCCACCATGATTTCAATGATTGGCAAGGGGAAGTCGTCTTTCGGGCAAGCGTCATTGAGGTCTCGGAAGTCTACACAAACACGTATTTGTCCAGATTTCTTAAGGACAATGACGATGTTAGAGATCCACTTAGGGTATTGCACCTCTCGAATGAAGCCTGCTTCGATTAGCTTGTCGATCTCGATCTCAATTTGTGGGATGAGCTCGGATCGATAACGTCTTGGAGTTTGCTTTATCGGTCGGGTTCCGGGCTTGACCGCAAGGTGATGCACAGCGATGGTAGGGTCAAGGCCGGGCATTTCTTTGTATGTCCAAGCGAAGACGTCTTTATACTCTATTAGCAGCTGGTAATACTTCTCTACCTCGTCTACACTTAACAGTGCGCTTACAAAGATAGGCTTTGGTTCATCGTTCGTGCCTAAGTTAAGTTCCTTGAGATCATCAACCGTGGCTTGCCCCCCATCTTCGAGCTGTGGTGGCGCAGCTGTGACATCTCCCTCGAGGATTTCGTCTTCTTCACCTTCTTGGATTGTGATGTGGAAGACGTTTTGGGCTTCCTCTTCAATGCCGTCCTCTTGGGCTTGTTGGCATGAGGGTTGTCCAGTATGGACGATGGTGCGCCTTTTTATTTTCAGTGGTCCATTTGTGTCAATCTCCAAGATTGCTTGGCGCTTCATCCTTGAAGGAATTGAACTTCGAATATCGCTTTTTTCTGCTAGCCTGTCGAGCTTTCCTTCTTTCGACGTCGTCTCCCTCTTTCTAGAAGGTTTCTTGTTATTCTCAAGTCTCTCCAACGCCGAACGTCGCAAAGGCGGGCTAGCCATGTCGCTTTGTTTCTCAGGTTTTGACACTCTTTCAAAAATAGAGCTTTGGGGTGTTGGTGCTCTAAGCCTCTTGAAGACGGAGGTTCGACTTTGACCACCAATGCGGTCAAGTGCGGATATTCTTAGTCTCGGATGACTCATCCTATTGAAAACTGACTTTTGAGGGGCGGAATTAAGCTCTTCTTGACTTTGTACAACCCTCACGCTGATGTGTTGAGTGCTAGCATTTGTTGCTCTGCTCGAAATCTTCACAGGTGCACTTGGTGTGAAGCCGACTCCTGCCTTGCCGTTGTCAACTCCGTAACCATGCTCTTTCAGCCTCCTTTGAGTCTTGGTGAGGCTACGTTCTCTGCTACTAGCAGTGTCCGAACCTTCCTTTCCAGGATTCGAAGAGGGAACGAAGGCGTACCCAACTTTCGACATAAGCTTGTAGGCGTTTGGATCAAATCCTTCTTTGGTCCTCTTGGTTGGGAGAAAGCTTGGTTCTACTCCTTTTGGCGGAGCTTTTATGAAGCCTTGTGGTGATCTCGCAACCTTAGTCTCGCCTAGCTGTGTTAGAGGTAAGAAGGCATTTGTTTTGAGCAATTCTTCATCATTCTCGCGCCGCTGTACGTTAGTTTTGCTTGCCCCCGTTTCGAATGGGGGTTGACCATTCTTTCTTTTCGACATGGGGATGTATCGAAAGACAGGTATATTCGGTCCTTTTGAGGGCACCTCGCTCCCTTTGGTTATTGCAGGTTTAGCAGGCACATCCTCATTTTTGCTTGAAGATGGTACAACTTCTCTTTCTTGCTTCTTGGTCACGGCTTGCCATTCCTGCCTTTTAGGTGTTGCTTTGCCTGTAGACTTGATTTCTTTCGGAAGAGCTTCGGGCACCATGTCTCCCGCCATGTAGAACTTGGCGTCTGCAAAGTGTGATTCAGCCTCGGTGAATGGCTTGGTATCGCCTTGGATCACCTTCACTCCTTCTCGGTAGAATTTTACACATTGGTGGAGGGTGGACGGTACTGCTCCATTCTCATGGATCCAAGGTCTTCCTAAGAGCAGGCTATATGAAGTTCTTGCCTCTATCACATGAAATATTGTGCTCGAGCTGAGTTCACCAATGGTCATCTCTACTCGGATCATGCCTATTGCCCTTTGGCCCCCTTGGTTGAAACCCTGGATTAGCAGACGGCTTTGGGACAACTCATCCACCTTGATGCCGATAGTGGTCATCGTTGACTTTGGCATGATGTTTATGGCCGATCCACCGTCCACCAGCATGCGGTTGACTTTGTGCCCCCTCACGTACCCTGATATGAAGAGAGGACGGTTATGAGGCTTAGATCCTAGTAGCAAGTCTTCGTCGGTGAAGTGGATTGCGTCACGGGCGGCACAACACATGGCATATTCGTGCGGCCGAAACTCTAAACCTTCGTCCTTGCTTTCTTGCACCTTATGGTCATCGGGACTCGCCAAGGTCGCTGCTAGCTCTTTCTCTACCTCCTTGGGCGACTGTAGTGCCTCCGCAATGTTAGCGTGCACTAGTAGGCTTTCTTCGGGTGAGAGGGTTCTGTCTTCCCCAATGGCGATAACTTTGCCTCTTGAGGATTCTTCTGCTTCTATTTCGACCATGTGACATGCAGTGATAGTGCACTGTTGGAAGAAGTCACTTGGGAAGTATTCATGCAAGGAGATAGGAATGCGTGGCCCTTGCTCGATGGGCTCCCCAGCGTATGTTTGCTTAACGGCGATTGCACTTTTTTTGGGTTCCCTATTATTGCGGCGGCGATGCCTTCTCCCTTCCTTTACTTTTGGCCTTGTGGCTTGTGACTTTGGCTTCCTTGTCTTCTTGTAGGTCACCAATGTCCATCCTTCTTCGTCGTCGGTAAGCGCATTTAGGTCGTCTGTCCCCAGCGATGGTCGTGTAGACGGAGCCGTGTGATTTGAGATTTGACGGGGATGGTCATGTGTTGCCTGAAGAGGCACCGGATCGAAGGATCCAAACACTATCGTCGTGGTGTGTGTCGCGGCCGTGTCCTCTAGGTCGAGTTCAATCCGCCCTTGTTGCGCTAACTTCATTATAAGTTCCTTGAGGATGAAGCATTTGCCGACTGGATGACTCACGATACGGTGGTACTTGCAGTACCTGGGATCGTTAACTCGATTCATTTCTTCGGGGCGTTTGCATTCCGGCAACTCGATCACCTTCTTTTCCAGCAAGTCATCTAACATTGCATCCACGTCTGAATCAGGGAAGGGGTACGTCTTTTGCTCCAATTCCCTCAAGGTGTTTTTATACCTGTCTTGGGTGCGAGGAGGCTCGTTTTTCTTCACCTCGCTTCCTTTGTTCTTGGAAGAAATCTTGACAGGGGCGGATGAAGCCTTGCTGGGAGCAGATGAGGTCTTGATGGGAGTGGATGAGGTCTTGATGGGAGTAGTGTTGACCGCAAAAGTCTCCTTGGCGGGCCTCTTCCCCGTTTTATCTACATTTGGGGCGAACACCTTGTCTTTCTTAAAGTCGGTGATCGGCTCTTTCTTCCCGTGATTGGCAATGCTCAGCTCCATGTCGTGGGAACGAGTCGCCAGCTCCTCAAATGTTCTTGGTTTTATGCCTTGAAGGATGTAATGTAACCCCCAGTGCATGCCTTGAACACACATCTCAATGGCGGAGGTTTCAGAAAGCCGATCTTTGCAATCCAGACTTAATGAACGCCATCTGTTGATGTAGTCGACGACAGGTTCGTCCTTCCATTGTTTTGTACTTGTTAGCTCTAGCATGCTAACGGTGCGGCGAGTGCTATAGAAGCGGTTGAGGAATTCCCTTTCTAGCTGGTCCCAATTGTTGATAGACTCGGGCTCAAGGTCGGTGTACCAGTCAAAGGCGTTGCCTTTCAACGAGCGCACGAACTGCTTAACAAGGTAGTCCCCTTCTGTTCCAGCGTTGTTGCAAGTTTCGATGAAGTGGGCGATATGTTGTTTTGGGTTTCCCTTTCCGTCGAACTGCATGAATTTCGGTGGCTGATATCCCCTGGGCATCTTCAAAGCATCAATCTTCCTAGAGTAGGGCTTTGAGTATAGTGCGGAGTCGTGCGAGCTTCCTTCATATTGCGCCTTGATGGTGTTGGCGATCATCTCCTGCAACTGTTGGATAGAGAGAGATCCCATGACTGCAGCCGCTTCGTCTGGCTTCCGCTTTTCTTCAGTTTTCTCCACTATGGGCTCCTCTTCTTCATCAGCTTCTTTCTTCGCTGGGCCGACCTTTAGGTTGACCTTCACGTCTTGTGCCTCTAGTTGGCTGGCGAGCGCTGCGATCTGCAAATCCTTTTCTTCCACAGTTCGCGTGAGTTTCGCAATTGCTTCATTCATTTGAGCCAGCTGCTCCTCAATCGAAGTTGCTCCTGTGGTCATGACTTGCATGGCTGTGCTGCCGCTTGAGTCGGCATCGGAAAGCAGAGATTCGGAGTACTTCCCCTGGCTCTCCTCCCTTGGCGCCTTCAGCGAAGCTAGGGTGATCACAGGCTCGTGCCTCGGGTGTTCTTGTTCCTCCAGCAAAGTTGATGCGGGAGCGGGAGATGCAGCAAAAAGGGCTCTTGCCTTGCTTCGAGTTATGACCTCTGAAATGCCCCCACTTGCAGCGGAGACGGTCTTGTTCTTCGCATTGGGCGCGGGAACAACTTGATCCTTTCTTGTTGCCATCGATTTTGGAGGCGTGCTTTGGTTTTCTTAAACGAAGGAAGAGATGAGAGGTAGAGATTGGTCCCACTGGGCGTGCCAAATTTGTAAACACGAAAATTTCCTGAAACGAAAGAGACAAGAACACGTGTACAAAATAATATTTGTATTTAATGATTTTTGGTTACAATCTCTATGTGATTTGATCCTCTGATTCGATCTCCGTGAGGTGTTGGCTTGCGGATTTGGTTGATCCAAGGGCCGTCGGGGCTTGGTCTTGGAGCGGTTTTTGATGAAGAATGCAGAGAGCTTTCTTGATTCTTCGAGATTTGCTTAAGAACTTTGAAGCTTTGAATTTTTTTAGGCCTTGGTTTGATGTCGATGTCCAAAGTCCCCGATCTTTTGATGAGGCAGCCTATTTATAGGCTTTGAGGATGAATTCCTATCGTCCGTTTTGTTGGTGAGGATGAATCGTCACCGTCGATTTTTTGTTGGTGAGAACGAATTACCACCGTCCATTTTGTTGGTGGGAATGAATTACCACCGTCCATTTTTGTTGGTGGGAATGAATTACCACCGTCCGTTTTTTGTTGGTGAAGTGTATGATGTAGGTGAAACGGGTGGATGTTGTAATTTTAATGCAATGGTCGACATTTTATTTCACCAAGATTTTAATGTCTACACATGTAATTTTAATGCATTTGTTAATATTCATTTCACCGAAATTTCAATGTCTACAGAAATATTTAACACGTTGTACTAAAAAAATTTAAGAACGTAATAAAGAATGTAAGGATTGACAAAAGTAGAGACATAATCCGAATTTTGGAAAGCAAATTATCAAACGTTCAAAAATTTTAAAGCTTTTGGATTAGTTTTTTACTTGCATTGTAGTCTATAATTTATTTAGCTCCAAGAGAGATAATTGGGAAGCGAAGGTCCCATGGAAGGTTGTTGACAATCGGTAACAGATTATGGCCAACAAAACTCAAAAATAACAATTTTTTAAAATACAGGGTTTTGTAAGTCTTATTAAGCTTTAAAAAATTAGCACAAATGAGTTTGTTCTTATATTCACCATTTATTTTTTCTATCAATTAAGAGGCTATAATTTGAGGAAAAAAAATTAGTAGGTCGAAGTCCTATTCAAAAGAAAGATAAATATATTTCAATTTGAAATTGGGCATAATGAAAATGGGAGAAAAACATTCATTTGCATCGATGAGGAGAACAGAGATAAAGAGAACTACATGCAATTAGCTGTGCAAACCATTTATTTAATATTAAACTAAATTGACAATGAAATCTTGAACTGCATTACAACAGTTGAGATTAAGTTACTAAATCAAATGTTTTTTAATATTAACAGATAGATTATATAATTGACAAAGAAACTAAAGAAGGTGCATATACAAATATATAACTGCATATATATGTACATATTAGTACTGTGTTTGGTGTGCTGGAGGAATACAAAAAATTGAGACTTTATTAAAGCATAGAAACGGAGAGAAGAAACAATTGGAAGTAAAGTTTGAAATCTTACCGAGGGGCTTTAAAAGAAGCACAAAAATGTACGCTGATGATTTTGCACTTTGGTGAGTGGTATCAGTAGCACAGCTTTTCTGTTTAACAAAAGTAAAACTTATGGGGGTTGAGACGCTTGTACAAATCTTATCAACAAAGGAATAGATGATATATATTTATACATATAGGTCACTTATTAAACATGCCATATTTATAATATGAAAAACTTTTAACAAAGCTAAATTGTTTTCGTCCAACTATCACACACAAAAGGTTATTTATACAATAACTAAGGGTTCTCACTTCTCACCGTACAAAAAGAGAATGGGGAAACAGTCCTAACTTTTTTGAGACCCTAACAGTACCGTTTTACTGAAAAACAGCAGCTTTCTCTTCCTCTCTTCAGAAACAACTACAACCAGAAGAAAATAACCCCAAAAGAAAAAGGATTAGTCCTAAACAATTAAGTAAATTCAATTTAACTGTCAGAAAATAAAAAACCCATTCCTTATAATTTCAGGATTAAATTCTGCAGATAAATTGGCAAAAAGGAAAGAGATAGATAGACATACAGATAGAGGGAGAGAGAGAGGATGAACCTTAGCACCCAGAACAGAGAGAGAAACATCCTGCAGTTGAATTAACGTTTCAATAAAAATAATTAATCAGAGAGCCGAAAAGGAGTACGCTTTGAACAGAGTTTGAGAGAAAGTTGGATTACAGTGAAAGTAGAACTGTAGAACGGACCAGACTGATCTTAATGTATAGAAATATTGAAGGTAGAGAAAGTTGGGTTAGAGTGATATAGTTTTGGCAAGTGACGGGCAGGGCAAGGAAAATGTGGATGGATCATGGAGCAATGCCAAAAGAACTCAAATTATCTGTATATATACTAAAACTCAGTTTTCGTTGGCCACTGTAGATCACCAGTATTTTTACCGTTTTGCCCCTGGGTTTCTCCTTCCTTCCCTAATTTGGATCCGCTTTGTACAGTAAAATTACGGTTTTGACCTTCTCATCCGCGCGTTTTTCATGTTTGGTTTCTCCGCTTTCCTCGTCAGCCGTCTTTTGGCCTTCTCATCCGCGCGTTTTTCATGTTTGGTTTCTCCGCTTCCTTCGTCTGCCGTCTTTTGGCATTCTCATCCACTCGTTTTTCATCTTTGATTTCTCCGCTTCCTTCGTCAGCCGTCTTTTGGGTTTAACCTTTTGCTTTTGCGCTTCTTTCTTTCATCCGTTCGTTATTATCGCTGTTGCTGTCCAATTGTTTACTGTGTTTGTTGCCTCACAGAATAATGGGCAAACAGGAGGGGAAAGCTCCTGATTTTCGTGATTTGATCGATCTTATTTTTGGTGTGCGATTTCAGGGGGGTCTCCGCTATTTTCAAATCTAGGGTTCTGGGTGTTTTCTGCGCTCTTAAAAAATTGGTTTCCCAGATTTGCAGAGTTGGTGTTATGGGTCTTCTTTTGTGCAGTTTAGGAAGGGGTTTTTGTTTAAGGTGAGAAACTTGCAATGAACATCTGTGTTTTATTCGATTTCCCTTTCTTGGCGTGTTAATCTGATCCCGGTATTTTTTTTTCTTTTGATTCTGTTTTTAGGTGCGGAAGAACATGTATTTACTCTTTTAGATCAAAAAACCCCCAAATTCTAGAAATCCCTAACCTTCAACGACCATCTGGTGAGCATTTTTTCTGGTATTTTTTTGTCAGATTATTTGTGTTTTCCTTGGTTTTTTGGGTTTGTTCAAGTTCTTGAGGAATCTTTAGTTTTTGGGTTTTTGATTGAATATGGGAGTTAATGGGTATTTGGTAGTATGTTTCTGAAGGTATTTTTTGGGTGGGTTTCTGATTACTGTATAATCAATTTTGGGTATTGTCGAATGAAATAGAAAGATATAAGTTTGGAAACCAAGAGTAGAGCTTAAACGAAAAAAACCGTGAGTTGTTTTTTATTTTTTTAAAGCAATTTTGGATTTTCTTTATTTACTGTTTGGTTGCTGAGAAAATTGAGTTAGTTGGTGATAAAGAAGTTTCGTACTTTTGGGGCTTATCGGGATTAAATTGTTTTCAATTAAGCGTTTATTCTGATTTATGGGTTCACCCATGTTGCGACAAATGTGTATTTATCTGAGGTTTTTGAAATAGTTGTCCAAAGTTAGTTTGATTACATTGTGTCTATTTTTATGGAAATTATCTATGTCCAACGACTGTTTTTATTGTTTTTGTCTATTGGTTGGTTCAGCAATTTTTGGGAGTTCAAGGTTTTTTGTTGTGTTAGACACTTATAACAAATGTAGATTGGATGCTTATTTAGAAATTGATAATTGTTTGGGTGTGTTCTTGCTTCTCATCTCTTTTGTCAGTGTTTCTGAAAATTTTCATATCGGTACATGAGGTTAAGTCTGCTTGATTCTCCCATTTGAGTCATTTCATTAAATCATTGATAAAGATTTCCTCTTCAAATTTTAGTTTTGGAATAGGTAGGTGGGAATCTCTGCTTCGTTCTGTCAATAGAGTCCATTTGGTTGCTTTAGTTTTGAAATAATGCAATACAATATGATTAAAGAAAGAAAAATCTTACATGATCCATCTTTGTTCCCCCCCCCCCCCCCCCCCCCCCCCTTTTTTTTTTTAAATTTTAATATTTTGTTGTTTTCAACTTTTGCTTTGCATTCTGTTTATATCCATCTACATATACAGTAATTCATCACCCTGTATTACACCAAAATTAATTGCATATAAACTATTGCAAAACTATCCTTTAGTTTCTGCCAAACCAACAGTGCTTTCATTCTCTTTTTCAAATTGAGTTTTCCTGTTTTTGTTTTGCCTTTTCTTGTTTCCAGTTTTGTCTTTTCCGCGTGTTTTTGTTTACTGTGATACAAACTTTTCTTAACATCCAGTTTGTAATTTTATTGATAGATTTTACAGGTTGTTTCAATGTGATATGAAAGTGTATTTCCTTTTAGATGGTGTTGTAGTTTTTGGTTGTTTTATTTTTTGGAATCTTAGGTTTTCTGTGGTAATGTTAGGTTATAATGGTTTTATAGATACTTAATGATGGATTACTAAGAGATTTTTGAGGTTGTTCGAATGTGATATAAAACTGTATTTTCTCTTAGGTGATCCTGTCCTTTTCGTTTGTTTTATTTTTTGACTTCCTTGGTTGTCTGTGGTCATCTTAGGTTAAAATGCTTATATAGATACCTACTAATAGATGTAATGGATTGTAATATCTAAATGTGTTTGTGATGCTAATTATTCAGAGGTAATTTTATTAATAGATCAATTGATTGTTTAAATTGGAGATGAAGGTGTATTTCCTTTTGGGATATCATGTGGTTTTCGTTTGTTTTATTTTCTTGGTTGTTGAGTTTACTGTTGTAATCTCTCCTTGAAGTTTTTATATAAATACTTAAAAATACACGCAATGGACTGAGTTAGGTGAGTGAATCTGTGATGGTAACCATTTGAAAGTAATTTTACAATTTAGGGTTTAGCATTGAGGGTTAAGGGTTGAGGATTTAGGTTTTTCAGGTTGGTTCAATGTCATATGAAAGTGTATTTCCTTTTAGGTTATGCTGTTGTTTTCGTTTGTTTTATTTTTTTGGTTCTTAGGTTTTTTGCGGGTTGACCTTTTCACAAAAGAAAATTAATCTCCAAATCCAAATCCTTTCAACCTCCTTAATGTTCTCAACTGAACCTTCCCTGTCAGGTATTCCAAATTACAAATCAAGGCCTCAATGGTATGTATCAATGATTCAAACTTTATTCCCTTTTTTTTTTACTTTATATTTCAGTTTTGCATTCAATTTTTGCTAACATTTTTTCTTAAGAGAATTGGCAGCTACCAATGTAGATATTAACTATCTTCTTTGACTTGTCTCCAATACATGATTAATCCCTTCCCTAATCACTCAAGGTTTGTTTCAATATCTAAAAGTATCAATCAAGACGTACCCATTTTAGATATTATCTTTGATTGGAACATCTTTGTTGATACTTTTAGAAATCCATTCTAAACCCTTGAGTGATCAGCATAGTGATTAGCCATGTATTACGACCAATCCAATTGAAGAGTCTTTACCTACAAATTTGGTAGCGGTCAATCTTCTGAGAAAAAAAATATGGAAATGATGATTGTTTCTCCAAATTATCCAACCTAAAACAACTTACCAACTTATGCTTCTGTATTATACAGAAACACTGAACCAGACATATCTGATCCATCTTTGTCTACTGCCCCTTCCATTTTTAAGGCAGCATTGGCTCCCTTCAACACTAGATTGCTCTCTATTTTATCAAAACCTAGCAATTTGAAGGGTATGAAGTACAAAAAATGATTAAACCAATCACACATTAAACTTATTCGAAATCAATGTCATATTGGTTGGTGTGCTTTTTTGCATGTTTTCTTTTTTGTTTTCAATTTTCCTTTGATGGGTTTTCTGACAAAGGCATGTTACAGTTGACAATTTGGTTTTATTCTTTTTTATGAGTGTGTTTAATTCAAAGTTCCACAGAAGTGAGGCTGCACAAATTTGGATTTTTTAGCCCTTTTCTTTTACATTCATTTGATTGTATGAATTTTAGGTGGGTGTTGGAGGTTTGCTGTGCTGCTGCCAAGTTTCACTTCTTGGGTTTTCTGAATTTGGGGTTTTGGTGCTTTAATGAGAGGCATTAGCATTTAGGGGTTGTAAAAGTTGAGATTTTGTAAGTCTGAGGAGTAATGGTGGTTGTGTTTTCTCTTTAATTTAAAAGATTTCTGCTTTTTTTCACAAGTTTAGGTGTTTGGTTAAGTTTAGATATTTTTGATGCTGAGTGTGTAACTATGTTGTTGTAGTGGTTATGTTTGATGTCATGTAGCTTACATTGTTAAAATAAAAAGTGGCATATCTGATTATCCTTTGCTTCTTAAGACAGTGATATTTTCATTTAGTCTATATCTGAGTCTGTCACTCTGTTGTTGGAATGGTTCTTGCTTTTTTTGCGAATTACTTCGTTTGGGTTGGTTTATTTTCTGTTTGGTCAGGGATCTTTCGATTTGGTCATTTTTTTTCCTTACACTCTTGGTAGGCTATGACTTTGAGTTTTTTTATCGTTGTTTTTGCAGTGGTTGAACGGCTGTCTGATCACCATTTGGACGACCGTGTAGTTGCAATTTCCAGTATCCCCGATTGGGTTCTTTGTTAGGTATTAGTTTTTTGTGCGATGTTTTTTTTTCGAAATGAATTGGCCATATGATTATTTGTTTCGGTTATTTGAATTTGTAGAGTTGTTTTTTGATTATTTCACACCATTTGTTGCTTCATTATTTTATTACCAAGCATTCCTATTTCGTCAGAGAGATAAGAGGGTTTTTTTTTTTTTTTGGGTATTTATGTTTTATCACAGAGAAGTGTTTTTTCGATGAAATTTTTAATTCGTCGCATTTTTAGTTAGGCCATGTCCTGGGTTTTGTCAAATTTTTAGCCTGTTTATGCATGTATTTTTTATTGTAGACTAGGAAGAAAATGGGATAGATGGTGAGGGAAAAACAGCAGAAAAAGCATGGAATAAAGAATAGGAATCAGGAATAGGAAAACAGAGAAAAAGAATATGATAGATGAATAGTTTCACTTCATTTATGTTTGTGTGATGACAATGTGGTTCAGTTAAGCAGTGGTCCTGCTATGAGGAAGCAAAATAGTATGTTGTGTTATTTTAATTTTTAATTTTTGTCGATGGGATAAGCAGGAGGGGGAGGGGGAGGGCGTCAGGTAGTCGACAGCCGGCACTCCAAAGCTACGTCGAATCCCTATGAAAATGAATCCTAAACGAAATTGCGCTAAAGCTAGGGCGTCACCCGTAAGTGGCGCGCTGTGTGGCCCGAGCACAGTGATAAATGAGCAAGGGTCGCTGTATCTCCATCGGCGCCCGGATACAGTGTTAAATGAGCAAGGGGGCCATAGAAACTTCTTTTCGAACGACTCCACTCAAAGTTGTTTGGAAGCACCTGCTCCCATCAACTCTATGCCGGACAAGCAAAAGAAGTACTTTGATCGTATGAGACGGGGGAGGGTGAAGAAGCTAGGACAGGAGGGGGGAGTCCAAGAGAGTAGAATGCGTTTAGGAACGTGGAATATAGGGACCTTAACGGGAAAATCTATGGAAGTAGTGGAAGCTATGGTGAGGAGAAGGATAAATATTATGTGCCTACAAGAAACTAAGTGGGTTGGTCTTAAAGCAAAGGACCTAGAAAACTCAGGTTTTAAACTTTGGTATTCGGGCACAAATAGGATGAGAAATGGGGTTGGCATTATCGTGGACAAGACCTTGACACAAGATGTTGTAGATGTCAAAAGGGTAGGAGATAGAATTATGGCAATCAAGATTGCAATAGGACAAGAACTCATCAATGTGATTAGTGCGTACGCACCCCAAGTAGGGTTGGACACGAGTTTGAAGGAGAAATTTTGGGAAGACCTTGGAGATTTGGTGCAAGGAATCGCTCAGACAGAGAAGGTATTTATAGGAGGAGATCTAAACGGGCACGTGGGCAAGGAGACAGGTAACTATGGGGGTTTTCATGGTGGCCATGGCTTTGGGGAGAGAAACGAGGAGGGGGAGGCCATCTTGGACTTTGCGATGGCATATGATCTCTTCTTAGCCAACACCTTCTTCAAGAAGAGAGAAGAACATGTGATCACCTACAAGAGCGGGTCGTCAAAATCACAAATAGATTTTCTTCTAATGAGGAAGGGGGATCGTATAACTTGTAAGGATTGCAAAGTTATACCGGGAGAGAGCTTGGCTACTCAACATCGCTTGTTGGTGATGGATGTACATATCAAAAGAGGGAGAAAAAAGAACAAGATCGTGAAGAGCCCAAGGACTAGATGGTGGAACCTAAAAGGAGAAAAACAAGCTATTTTCAAAGAGAAGGTAGTCACCCAATGTGTGTGGGATAGAGAGGGAGAAGCTAGCCAAATGTGGGATTCCATGGCTAGTTGTATCCGAAAGGTAGCAAAAAGGGTACTAGGAGAGTCCAAGGGCTTTGCTTCACATCAAAAAGAATCTTGGTGGTGGAATGAGGAGGTACAATTAAAGGTTAAGGCTAAGAAGGAATGTTGTAAAGCCTTATACAAGGATAGGTCTGATGCAAACGGTGAAAGGTATAGAATAGCGAAGCAGGAGGCGAAAAAGGCTGTGAGAGAAGCTAAGCTAGCGGCTTTTGACGAGATGTATAAGCGACTAGATACCAAAGAAGGAGAGTTGGATATCTATAAACTAGCTAGAGCAAGGGAAAGGAAGACAAGAGACCTAAACCAAGTGAGGTGCATCAAGGATGAGGATGGAAAAGTTCTTGCTACGGAGAAGGCGGTCAAAGATAGATGGAGAGGTTATTTTCATAATCTTTTCAACGAAGGACATGAAAGGAGTACTTCTTTGGGAGAGTTGGGTAACTCAGAAGAGTGTAGAAACTACTCCTTTTACCGTCGAATTAGGAAGGAAGAAGTGGCTGTAGCCCTAAAGAAGATGAAGCAGAGAAAAGGAGTGGGCCTAGATGATATACCGATCGAAGTGTGGAAAGTCTTGGGAGAGACTGGTATTGCTTGGCTCACTGACCTTTTTAATAGGATTTTGAAAACGAAGAAGATGCCAAATGAGTGGCGAAAGAGCACTTTGGTGCCTATCTACAAGAATAAGGGCGACATACAAAATTGCATGAACTATAGGGGTATTAAGCTAATGAGTCACACAATGAAGCTCTGGGAGAGAGTCATTGAGCATAGACTAAGGCAAGAAACACGGATCTCGGACAACCAATTCGGGTTCATGCCAGGGCGCTCAACCATGGAAGCAATCTATCTCTTACGAAGATTGATGGAAAAATATAGAGATATGCAAAAGGATTTACACATGGTCTCTATAGATTTGGAAAAAGCATATGATAGGGTTCCAAGAGACATTCTTTGGAGGATTTTAGAGAAGAAAGGAGTACGAGTAGCATATATCCAAGCTATAAAGGATATGTATGATGGAGCAGAGACGGCCGTAAGAACCCATGAAGGACAAACCGAAAGCTTCCCCATAACTGTAGGGTTACATCAAGGCTCATCTTTAAGTCCTTACCTTTTTGCATTGGTAATGGATGAGTTAACGGGACATATTCAAGATGATATTCCTTGGTGTATGCTTTTCGCAGATGATATAGTGTTGATAGATGAAACTCAGGAAGGGGTAAATGCAAAGCTTAACCTTTGGAGAGAAGTGTTGGAATCTAAGGGTCTTCGCCTAAGTCGGTCAAAGACAGAATATATGGAGTGCAAGTTCAATGCAACTGGAGGTCCAATCGAGTCAGGGGTGAGGATCGGCGACCAGGAAATACCAAAGAGCGACCGCTTTCATTACCTAGGATCTATTCTGCAAAAGAACGGAGATTTAGATGGAGACCTTAACCATAGAATACAAGCTGGATGGATGAAGTGGAAGAGTGCATCTGGCGTGTTGTGTGATCGTCGTATGCCACTAAAGCTCAAGGGAAAATTTTATAGGACGGCAATAAGGCCAGCGTTGTTGTATGGTATGGAATGTTGGGCGGTGAAGCACCAACATGTACATAAAATGGGTGTAACAGAGATGAGAATGCTTCGTTGGATGTGTGGGCACACAAGAAGGGATAAGATTAGGAATGAGGAGATTCGAGGTAAAGTAGGAGTAGCCGAAATTGAAGGAAAGATGAGAGAAAATCGGTTACGGTGGTTTGGACATGTGCAACGAAGGCCTACTAACGCCCCGGTTAGAAGAGGCGACTACGGGACAGAAGCTCAGGGCCGAAGGGGTAGAGGGAGACCTAGGAAGACTTGGGAAGAGACTCTAAGAAAAGACTTAGAGTATTTGGATTTAACGAACGACATGACACAGGACCGAGCACAATGGCGTTCTAGGATTCATATAGCCGACCCCACTTAGTGGGAAAAGGCTTTGTTGTTGTTGTTGTTGTTGTTGGATAAGCAGTATGCGAGTTTTATGGTATAATTCGTCATTTAATACTTTGAAAATTTGACAAGGAGTTTGGAGCTCAAATGATTACAAATGTTTACCCATGTATCTTAAGTCTTAAGTTCAAATCCCCAACCAGTCGACAATTTGGATAATGTTGGTTTTAAAATTGAAATTATTGTAATTTCGTCTTTCAATTTGGTTTGGTTTTGTATTTTTTAGTTTCCCATGTTTGCTTGGTTGGTGTACAGTCAGCTCTCTGTTAACTTTTAAAACTTAATGTGAATGTCATTTTCTTCTTTTATCTACTTTAGTTTTGCATTTTTTTATTGGTTCGTTTTATCTTGACTGAACACGCTGGGATTAATCCAAAAAAGTTTTTTTTTTCTTTTCATTTTTGTATATAGGATTTTTACTATTTGAATAGACCTTTGTATAATGTCAATTGAGTTAGGTTAAACGGTAGTTGTCCTTGGTTATACTTACTTTTCATAATGGAATGTAATTTCTTCGTCCAACGATTAATCCGATTAAAATTAGTTCTTGCATTTTTCTATGTAATTTTTTAATTCTTTTGATACACCATTGTATAGTCTCAATGCAATTGAGTTAAACAGCATGTGTTCTTTGTACAGGTTGCTTTGCTAAATAAAAGTCAGTTTGCCTGAATACAACTTTGTATAATTTGAATACAGTTTGGTTAAACAGTTTTTCTGTTGCATTCTGTTTTCTTTTTTGGACAAAACTAAATTCATGATTCTGTTCTGTTTATTTTTTAGACAATAATTTTTATCTTTGTGTTAAAATTTTATCAGCTCATATATTTTCTCAAATTGGATGAGTGTGGCTTTGTTTATGTTTCATATCAGTTTGAATTTTCTGTATTTACCTACCTCCAGTAATTATATGAGAAATTATGTATTTTTAATCTTTAATATCATCTCCAACTGAAGCATTACCAAACAAAGCTTCATGTACTCATATTTTTACGATTAAACCGAATCCCTAATGTTATTGTCATATCTTTACTACTAACCTATGCATCATGCTCGCACTAAACACTGCAAGTCTTTTATTCCTCCAGTAGTGTTAAATAGTAAGACAAAACATACTAAAGCATTGTACTATTTGTTATACCATTTTTTATTCAGTATATGCCAACCAAAAAAGCAAGTGTTCTAGCAAGAGAAGAGCTGGATAAGAAAAGGATAGAAAGACTAATCCAGGGCAATCACATAGCATTAACTCATCAGATATAATCAACGTTTGGAAATGCTATGTTGTATATTTGTCTCTTGACCAAATATAGGATAATTTATAGTATCTTCAGTTTCAATTCATCTACTCCAATTTATACAATATTTTTGTGATTTTGGATTTGTACATGAATTGAAATTTAGTTTTTTTCTAATTTCAGCTCTCATTGGGATCATAACACTCCGTCATTAAAATCCTTTTTGTGTGCTATTCTCCTCCAAGCACGGTTGCAAATACACAAGCCGGAAAGGTATCTCATTTAATTATATATTGTACATTTTGGTTCTGAGTGGGTTTTGAATACGAACACTTACATTTAGTTAGGGTTTTGAATACGAACACTTGCATTTAGTAAAATTACCTTGGAAATAAAATTTAAATACGAACACTTACATTTAGTTAGGGTTTTGAATTCATCTTTAGTTTTAGTACATTTTGGTTCTGAGTGTGATTTAGTGTATTGTAATCTTTATTTAATTATGATTTTGTATATTTTAAGTGGTGGTTTGGATTTTGAAGAGTGAGAAAAAGGTTTCATAGCTTTTAGAGGAAAAGCGGATAATTTAACAACTTTACTTGAAAAGAGTTTAGGTCTGGCGGGCTTCTACAGTTTAGGGAAGAATACCAAGATTTACATTTTGTTTTAACTCCCTGAATAAACATGTGCATTTTGTTAACAGTATTGAAAACTATTGTATAAAACATTTTCCAGGGGGTTTTGTTGATTATATAACTGTGAATTTTGGGCATTCAAGGAGTTTTGGAGGTTCTGCGATTTATGGTACCGTGCATCATATAAGGCTAAGAAGTCACCATTACATCTCTTATCTAAGACCCAATATTTAAGTTGGTGAGTAAGCAATAAATGAGTGTTGTGCAAGTTAATTAAGTTCTGCATATTGATTTTAAGGCTAATTATGTGGTGTTACGTATAAGTACACACCAATTATATTCTTTCGAAGAATACATCAGTTTATATAGTAGCAGAATGATTGCAAACATTGAAAAATCTCACGTAACTTAAATTATCATGCTAGATCCTAAACTTTTCTAATCTTTGCTTATAAAGAGTTGATGACTAGGCAATGATTTCTATTGAGCACCAGTTATTTGCACCTCTTTTCCCTCCTTCCATAATTGAAGTGCTTTTGACTCTATGTAGTAATGCTTTACAAGATAAAATTGTCGAATTTTTTTCTTCCATTGTGATTCTTTTTTCAAAAATTAAGATAGAAAGGGAATGCTATGATAATTTGAGGTTTTCGTTTTGATATTCATATGTGTACTTTAGCGGGTACAAAAAAAAGGGATTTGGTTTGCAGATAGTCATTAGTAATACTTTTATGGTTTTCTTTAATGTGGAGAAAATTGGGATTCCTTTTAAAAGATTTTATTGCTCATATGATTAGGGAGTGCTTACAGGAACTTCGTTTTCTTTATCAGACACTAGAAGAACAGTGCAAGTGAATGAACTTATGAGGACTGGCTTATAGATGGATGGCTTCCTAATCTGTATGACTACCATGTTTAGTGTTACTGTCGATTCTTCATTAATCCATTCATGGTAAATCAATTTGAAATTTCATTCATCTCCTTCAACCTATTGATTTGCCTATTTTACTGTTCAGGTTTGTCAAAAACTTGCTCAAAGAGCAGACTCTCAATGTCATTTGAGCTGGTTGTAAATAGTATCATCTCTTTTGTAAATAACACTTTAAAATCATCTCTTTCAGTATAACCATATTGCATGTAAAATAATATCATCTTAAAATGGTCATAAAACCTCTTCTTAAAAAAAAATGGTCATAGAACGCCTACGTCTGCTCCACTCACATAATCACATCCCAATCCAATATTCCACCATTTGGCTTTCTCGTTGCTTTCCAGGAAGTGGCGAGTTGAGATTAGGAACGGGCAAAATACCCCGCAGGTATGAGTTGTTATCACTCATTTAAAACTCACAATTATGCTTACGCGTAATCGTTTACCTATAAAATTTAAATAAATAGTTATGATTATTATGTACGGTTATAACGGGTATTCATTTAATAGTTTATTTAATATATTTCACATTAAAAAAATAATTAAAAACTAAAAACTCTAAAATTATTCGACCTCCCACACTCCCGCCGCTCAATTTTTAGTGGTCAATGATGGCGGCACCTCATTCCGACTTCCGTCAACCACAAAACCCACTTCTCTTCTCTTTTTATTTTTATTCAAAATTAATTCAATGATTTATATTTTGGATTTAATTGAGTTGGAGGATTGGATTGGTCTCTCATGTGATAAATAACTAAGGAATGAGGCAATTGTTTGTGGTGCTGCTGACTAATCTTCAAGGCGAGAGTCCCTGCTTCCTAATTTATTTTCAGACACTCGCACACTGGGTTTTTATTTTGATGCCTCAGTATTTGTTTTATTTACTCTTTTTCTTATGATACTAATTGATTGCTAACCACACAAGTTTCTTAATGAGAATAACTTGTATGTTATGAGCATACGGCAGTCGTAACTGTTTTAATCAATGATACAATTATACGTATACATTTTTGAGGACTTAAAATATTAACATACGAAAATGCATGTTCAACATACCTATAATTGTGTTTAATTGCTAGAAGAAAAAATTATGACAAATTTTTAATTTTCAAGTTGTTAAAAAAACTATGACAGGTAAAAAAAGGGGTAAAATGAGTAAAAAAAAGGGTAAACAGTTAAACGAGTACGCGGTTATGGATATGGTTAACTGTTATAAACGATTGTGAGTATTGGTATAACCATTTATGCAATTTCTCAAAGGGTAAACGGTTATGCGGGTAAAAGTTTAAACAGTTATGGATAAATAACAGCGGTTACCCGCCCGCCATAACTGTTATCCATCCTTAGTTAAGATCTTATCTGGATCTCTGTATCGGAGCTGAAGGATCATTGAAGAGAGGAAAAGAGATATCTTGATTCTTAGTTTATGTGAGGTGGGTTTGTAAAATAAGCTAATGAGAACCGCATAATTTAAAATAAGTAGTCCAAATCTGCATCTGTTCACTTCAGGCACTAAAATTCAAAGAGAATCTCAGTTCGTAAGTGACTACTTTTTTCTTCTTAATTGTCTTTCCAATTCGGGTTTAATCCTTCCAAAATAACTTATTATTAATTAGTAACCACGTGTTTATCATACTCTTAATCTGCCCACTCCCGTGACCACTAATTAGCCTCAAAGTATTCCTTTGTAACCTCTCTCCATAGTACTTTTCAGTATAGTATTCCTTTGTAGCCTCAAAGTATTCCTTTGTATTCCTAATAACAAGTTAACCCATGCACAATTTTGCTTGATGATTTAATTACAAGCATCCTCCATTTGATGAGAAGATCCATATATTAACGTCATCGTAATTAGTTCGACCCTTAACAAAAAATTTCGAAGGGATCGAACAATCCTACTAGCACATTATAATTCCTCAATTCATCAAAAAGTTAGTCAAGGCCAGCCCAGGCCCCCAAAAATAGGGAGCACCAAAATTATAGGTAGTAGAGAGTTCTGGAGAATCCCTCAAATATAAGGTAGTAGAGAGTTCTGAAGAATCCCTCAAATATTCACGTACATATAAACTTGCGCAGAGTCAAAGTCATGCAACTTTGTCATTTTGATATTCTAATTAAAAATTTTGAAAAAAAAGACTCTAATTGTTACACCCCACCCTTCCTTTTATTTAAAAAATAGTTTTAGTTATTATTTGGTGAGCCAAGGGGCCACCCCCTGATTTTGTCTCCCTATTCCCGTCACTCTTCTTCTCTCATTCTCCCTCTCTTTCTTCCCTTTCCCATACACCTCATCTTTCACTGTGCTCTCTCCTTCCCTCTTCTCCGAAAACACACACACACACACACCTAGTCACTCTCACACCCTAGGATCCTCCCTGGTGAGAACTCGAACCCAAGATAGGTCCGTGGTACACCACAGTGGCTAAAACCACTGTTCTTTCTTTCTCTCGTCGAGCTCCGACGCAGACCGTCTCTTGCGAGGTAATTTCCGGCCAAACCACGGAAATTTGGCTGGCGTGCAAGGTATCATTCTTTTCGTCTCGTCAAGTACTACAACTTTTCTTTTTGTTTCACCTAATTTCGTTGAGTATTGAAGAAGTTATACTCATTTGAATCTTACCTAGTTTCCGGCAAGTCCGACGGCTTTCGAGGCAATTTCCGGCCAAAATACGGCGAGTTAGACGTCATACAAGGTACCATTCTCTTTGTCTCTTCGAGAACTACAACTTTCTTTTTTTGTTTCACTTGATTTTGTTGAGTATTGACAAAGTTATGGACGTTCAAAGTTAGGGTAGAATTCCGGCCGAATTCCGGCCTTCTTCCTCCTTAGGTCCAGCGACCCATCAACCTTAGGCTCTTTGGGCTTTTCTGCCGAGCCCAACCCAAACCCATTTTCCTTTTATTTTAATTGTTTTAAGTTAAAGGCCCTTGGGCCATTTATTTAGGGCCTAAGGCTCGTGAGTTTTAAACCCCAAAGACCCAAAACCCTTTTTATTTTAATTATTTTGTTTTCTGTTTTAAAACCCAAAAGCCTTTGGGCTGTGCTTCCAAGCCCAATACCCTTTGACCCGTTTGACCTAGTCCGACCCAGACCCGTTGACCGCCCAGTCTGACAGTTGACCCGGTCAACGGTTAGCGTTGATTTTGACCCGTCACCATTGACTTTTCGAGTTGACTTTTTCGGGTTTCGTCCGAGACCCCTCCTAGGCTAATTTCGACGTCCTGGACTCGTTTTTGAAGTTCGTTTTTCCAAATTAAATTGTTTGAATAGAGTTTGACTAAATTGGACCCTTTATGTGCTTAAGGGCAACTATTGTGGTTTTTCTATATTCGCTAGCAGCGCAACATTGGACGGGTAAGTACTGTGAGTGGACCCCTTCTAAAAATGCATATTTTATTAGTAGAAATGCATACATGAGAAGCACGATTTTATGAGAATGTTTATGAGATGTATGTGCAATGGTTTTGTATTACCTAATGGTCCTAATTTGCGCTACGGGATGAAGGGATAGATTCTGGTCCATCCCGGGCGACGGTGTTGTTGCCATAGGGCCTAGAGTGTGTTTCCTCTGGCTATTTAGCACAGGGACGGGGAGCTGGCATAGGGCCTGAAGTGATATTTTCCTCTGACTGTATGCTCAGGGACGGGGAGATGGCATAGGGCCGGGAGAGATATGTGGACATTTGACACTAGTGATTATTATATGCGAATTATGAATTGAGATATTGTAGGACGAGTTATGAATTGAGATATTGCATGACGAGTTATGAATTGAGATATTGCACGACATTCTAGGTTTTGGAAAACCTATGTTTATCATGATAATGATATGTTATTGTTTTCATAAAAACCTGGGGGTTAGTATGTTGATAACTGTTTCTTATATGTATATCAAATTGGTCCACTCACCTTTGTTTTGCGCCCCCTTCAGGGTTTAGAATCGAGGCATACAATCCCGGCATCAAGACACTTTTGCATCGGCATCTTCGAGTCCTCTCGGTGTAGGACCCACTCCTTTTGTTTATTCAATTTTACATTCTTTCTTTGTAATATTCAAATTAATTGTATGCTCTGAACACGTTCCTTAAATGCCTATTAAATGTTCTATTTAATTCTTATTTCTCATTCTTATGCATTCTAAATGGCTTGCGTCACCCCTCGGGTGTCGGTCAGCACGTGACCATCCTGATGTCTACAGGACATCGGGATCGGGGCATGTCAGATTGGTATCAGCGCGTGGTTTGTTCAGAGCATACTTAGGACTTTATGTTATTGTAGTAGTGTGTCTGTCATGACGTCGTTTGGACATCACGACTTCTGGACGTGTTGTATTTCGGTGCAATTGTGCAAATCTTTCTCTGTTTGAATTGTCATCTTCTGGTTGAAGTACAAGAACTTGTGTCGGGATTGTGCCTCATTGATGACGTGTTTGATTTGTTGGATGACTTTCAGCATAGGATGATACTTTGCAGCGTGCATTCTTTGGGAAATAGTGGGTAGAGTCAGTGTTACTTGGAAGCGACGTGTTTTAGAAATCTTAGTTTAAGGAAGTTTGGTCAAGACCAGTTGTAGATCTGTAATGGTGATGCCACTCTGCCACATGCGTTCCCTATGAATTGCGGGCAAAGTCGGCTCTACATCGAAATCTTGGGAAACGAAAATCTTGGCGGTATGAGTTGGTTAAGACCAACTAGGAATCTGAAACGGTGATATCACTCTGCGACATGCGTTCCCCTGGATTGGCGAACAGAGTCATGCCTTAGTGATAATTACTTGAAACTTTCGAAGTGCATGTTATTTTGAAAATAACAACTCTCAAAATATATATGATTATTGGACACGACGAATATCATTTTGTATTAAAAAAAAAGTAAAAAAATGTCATTTAGTACTACAGTTTGGTGTTATTATTTTTCACTTGCAAATGAGAGGTTTTAAGTTCAATTATTGCCAAAAGCGAATTTGAAATATATTATTGCTAACCCATTATGAGGTTAAGCTAATCTCCCATCTCTTAATGTAGATATATCATTTGTTAAATAAAAAAAAGAAGCACAACATAGCAATGCATGGTTGAGACATAGGCTCGTGAGTTGTTTAATTATTCCATCAAGAAAACCTAACTTCCTCATCTCTCTTGAATGTTAACGGACAATATTGCATCAAGGACTTGCTGCTCTCGCTATGTACCAGTTGGTAGAGAGTAATTCACATTAGTGAGCAGCTATTTAACAATATTCAGGATGAACCATATGAATTAGATCATATATAAGATTGTTTATATATACATAGTAAACAAATATATATATATATATATATATATATATATATATATATATATATATATATATATATGAATGGTACCTTCTGGTATGGTTAAAATGCGGGTTATCAGTAATTCAGCTATGGCCAACAAATACCAACTTATACACCATTTACAAGTTGAACTAGAATTTTATGACGCAATTGTACACATATATGGAGTAATGCATTGGTTATAAATGACAAAAGAACAAGGATGAGAAGTGATTTTCGTAGTCTTTTGTTGTCCATCCGCACTCCTTAAGTTTGTCATATTCTTTTATATTGAACAAAATAAAAGATAACTTGGTGGGCATAAATAATATGAGGTGTGAAAATCATTACTCTAAACGAATCCCTTTTATCTTCTTTTTAGAAAAAAAGACCAGTTAGTGGCTTCGCCACGACAGTCTACCTGGAGGCTAGGAAGACTCACATAGACATTTCAGCCTTCCCATGCCCACCATCGTGTAATTCATCATTGCTAGGAATCGAACCTAAAATGTGCCGCGTGAAATACATGCCTGAAATTCATCCCCGACCACTAGCCACCCCATAGTGGTTCAAACGGATCAAATTTTTAGACTGTTTGAATTAAAATGCCAATTATCAATAATAATTAATGTTACAAGTGGTCTTCACTTTGTAGAGATATCAGTTTGATTCGATTCCAGTCTTAAACAATACACTAATCAATGTAGCAACATCGTTCAAATTTACATCAAACTGAGCCAAACCAAGCCAAGCTATTGATATAGTTCAATCTGAAATTGCTCCTTTTCATTATAAATTACGTTAAACTGCTTGGATTGGTTTTCATACAATGATATCCTTTTTTGGGGCAATCCAATGTTATATTTTCATTTGAAGTAGAGGCATAAATTTATATGAAACTTGTTATTTATAAAATTCAAATTTAAAAATTTCTTATCTATAAGTGAAGAAAAATATCACTATATCATAATATAGTTTGGACGATTTTTCCCCACACCGGCATACTCGCCGCGTAAGTGATGTGCCATGTTGGACTGGATCATCCTATATCCATTGGGCCGTGATGGGCTAATTCATGCTTTCGGCCCACCCAACATATCGACCTTTAAGGCTACGCATAGGCCTGCCCTTGTCGGTTTTCCGTTACAATGTAGGTGTTGATTTTGGTCCATTTGCCCTCATTCTCACAAAAAAGGAACCAATCCCCCTACGACGCCGTTTGTTGACATACTTGAGACTGTACCGTACATTTGCCTCTTTTGTTGCAAAATTCAGAAAAACCCCAAAATCATAAGGTACTAGAAACTATTGACTGACATCTTGAAACTTTCATTGATTTTCTAACCTTTATGGCGCGTTTACGTAACGGTAATGAAGATAGAAGGAATTGAATTGAGGAGGAATTGGAATGAGGAGGAGTCAGAATTGGATTCCTGTTGAAGCTGTTTACTTAAATGTTCTGGAATCAGAATAGAATTCCATAAAGCTGTTTACTAATTCAGCAGAATCAGAATATAAACCAGTATGATTACTAAAATGCCCTTGTTCCAAATCAAATATTTTATATACTTTAAGGGGTTTATAAAGGATATTCTTGGAAATAAAAAAAGTAAGTGAGGGCATAAAGGAAACAAAACTATCATTCCGATTACCCAAACAAGGAGGAATTGGATTACCACCTATATCTAGGGAATCCAATTCCACCAATACAAGGAATTGAATTCCAAAATTTGTGTGGGCTCCACTGCTTTTTTGATTCCTCCATGTTTAGTAAACACCGGAGTACTCCGTAATCGGAATTCAATTCTTCATTCTCATTCCGATTACGGATACGTAAACGCGCCATTAAAGTAAATTCCTGAAATATGTGGTTGAAGCAGGACAAGTACTTGTGCGAATTCGAGTAGTATTTGTTAAATATTTTGATGAATGTTTTATATTGATTGTTGTAACGTTGAAATGTTTCTAGATGCAGTATATCTTCAAAATTCTAAACAACTAATTGGAAAAAATAAAACCGTTGTGGGTCAAAGACATAACCAGCTTGGTCCAAATCATGGATATTCTCCTCCATAGGTTTGTCTTATACTAGATTAACCCCTGTTCTAATTAATGAAACATAATTGTAAGATCCAGCCAAATTAGATCAACTTCAACTTTATCCCTGCCTTGCAGATTGAGCTTCAGGACACACGAGTCGGAGTGCAGATGATGGCAAAATGTTTGAGAAAGTGGAGAAAATTTCGGAAATTTTCTATTGAGAAATCCATCACTTCGTAGTCTTGCTGAATGTTACCTGAACAAGTGGATGATAAATGATCAAGAGACAAAGAAAGGCGCGCAAGAGGATCTTCGTCCACTGGGTCGGATATCCGATCTCCTCCGTCACTGACTGCAGGACCCTGTGGCTGGAAGAGAACTGGGAGATTCTCAGGACGAATTTGAGGTTGAGAGTGAGGCTGTTGCAAACGAGACTGAATATGACGGCCTGCAGGAAGAGTATCAAGAGACAAGGAAAGGCGTAAATGCACAAGGCGGAGAGGATCATGATCATTCACTGCTACTGCTAGTTGTTCTTCTGTCACATGCGCCCATTAAGTCGGATATCTGCTCTCTTCCATCACTTACCTGATGCGAATCCTGATGTACATGATTCTTCAACTTCATCTTCATCTGCACATGATTCTTCAACTTCATCTTCATCTGTACGGTTCATAATTATACTGAATCGTAATCATCATATGACTCATAATCATCCTGTGACTCATAATCATCCTGTGACTCGTAATCATCATATGACTCACAATCATCCTGTGACTCATAATCATCAGATGACTCCTTATAGAACCGAGCTGGATGTCGGTCAAAAACATAATTAGCGTTGTCCAAATCATGCGTATTTTCCTTCATAGGTTTGTTCCACACTAGATTAACCATTGTTCTCATCGATTCTTCTCTCATTAATGGCGGATATATAAATTTAACTTCAACTTTATCGCCACTTTCCAATTTGAGCATATCGTTCGATAATTGTCCTTGCCAAAGTAAGGGCTGCGTATTCCAATATCTGCGGCCTAAGGAAGCCTTCAACTCAGTACGCTTGGTATTATTTATAACAGTAATGCCATTACTTCTTCTATGTGCATATTGGCGCCAGATGCACACAGTCAGCCCTTCAAAAGTACGATTATCGTTCGGGGGAATATCAAAACTGACTTTAGTGCCCTCGCTGACAAACTCAAACCAATTAGGAACAAAATTCCCACATAGAAAAATGCCACCAAATCCGCAAGAAGTCCATCCCTATATATACAATGCAAGTGTCAAATATATATGTACATGAATTGCTTAAGGGAGGGTTTCCTATTTTTTAAAAAAAATGGGGACACGCTCTCCACCGTTGGATTTAACTTTAATGAAATTGTGTGACCTATGTTTTAATCTCAACCACACAATTTCATTAAAGTCAATCTAACGGTGGGAAGCGTGTATATATACATGTACATGTGCATATATGTGTGCATGCGCACGATAGGAAGGCAATGAGACAGAAAGAGAGAGTAAGATACCTGTAGGATGTTCTTCTCAAAATCAGCTGTGAGATTGGTGCAGTTATTCATATCAATCCTTGTCATGGAGTCTAATGACTTATCCAAGCCTGGAACATCAGTGAGTTTGGGTGAATCCCTTACATCCAGTTCTCTCATATTTGACATTTCCGAAAAGTCCGGCATTGTTTCCAATGCACGGCACCCACGCGCATGCAAAAATTTCAAATTTGTTGGTAAATCAGAGATTGTATGAAGGGAAAAGCAGTGATTTATATCTAGAGTTTCAAGCTTTGAAAGACCACTGAGGCTGGGAAGGACACGGAAATTGCTCCCTCCAAGGTACAAATCTTGTAAAGAAATTAGACTCCCAAGAGACTTAAGGGTTGCATCATTAACTGAAAGAAATTTGAGAGATAATTCCCTTAAAGAGTATAAGCCGTGAAACGAACAGGAAGGTGGTACTTCTAGGAATAAACTAGTGAGATTCTTCAATCTTACTATGGAAGGTGGTACTTGTCTTATTGCAAGTATTCTCAATGATATCATCTCCCCTAAATCCTCATGCACTTCTCTCAATTTAGAACATCCAGTAAAAAGAAGAGTCTCAACAGATTTCGACTTGTAGAAATCATCTGGAAGAGAAATAAGACTGCGACACCACCTAAGGTTCACCAAAGAAAGTCTTTTCAGATGGCCAATAGAGGGGTGAATCTCAGACAAACTCTCACACCCTTGCAATATCAACTCTTCAAGATTTGGGACTTGTGAAAAGTCCGGTGATTTAATTAGGGACACGGAATTACTGAGATTAATGATTTTCAAGTTCTGAAGTGACTGTTGTAGAAAATCAAAGGAAAATTAAAATTAATAACCAAAAAAAAGGTGCCATAAAAAAGAGAAGAAAATCCAAAAATAAATAGAAACTAAACATCATAATGTTTAATTGATTGTACCTTGGAACCCTCCCAAACTTGTACCAGTTTGCTTCGCCGCATCTCTAAAACAACTAGTCTTGGCTGATTGAAAAAGTCATCTGGTATGGACTTTAAAGGGCACAATTCCCAGCACAACCATATTAACTCTTTGGGAAGATGTTTGTATTTTCCATTGAGCTGAACGTTGCTGAGCTGAAGCAATCTCAGTTTCTTCATTTTGGCAAATGCTTCTGTACTGAAACTAGGTATGGGCCAACGACCATGTATAGCAAGTCCTTCAACTTCTTTACTTCCCTGTTAACAAGAGGTTATATTCATGTGTAAGAAACGGATTATTTGCATATTATTATTCATTAGGCTAAACCACCTACTGTGAATATATTTACACATAAATCTTGGTGTAATAGACATACGTGGGTTATATATATGTTTCAAGTAGAATGCATTAATGCAAAATTTTATTGAGAATGTACTTACAGATTTATTTCTCAAGACATCAGCGACCTCTTGAAGGTTCCACAACCTACTCCATTTTCCAGGGTGACTAGGATATTTTTCAGAAATGATTACTTTGGCCATTTCTCGAAGCAAATCATGCATATTCAACTTGTTGTCTTCAATAATTAGAAGGCATCGTTCACGGAGGACACTGATTCCTATTGTTGCAAAAAATCCACATGCATCTAATGCTTTTGCGGCATAGTCCTTGTCCTTTCTAATAAAGAAACAAGATATGTCAAGGAATATAGTCTTTTGTTTATCATCTAGCTCATCAAAACTTATTCTTAGTGGTTTTATTATTTTTCCATTGGGAATTCTTTCCAATTTATCCAATTGACTTTTCCACTCTGCCATGGTTCTTTCAAACAAAAATGAACCTAAAACTTTAAGGGCTAGTGGCAAACCTCCACAATAAGAAACAACATTTTTTGAGAGTTCAAGATATCCTTTGTTTGGACAACTATTTCCAAAGGCATGCCAACTAAAGAGCTCCAAAGCTTCCTCTTCATTGAATTTCTGAGCCGGATATATTTTGTGCACTTTCCCTTGCTTTAGTAAATGTTCATTTCTTGTTGTTAGGATAATTCTACTCCCTGGACCAAACCAATCATGATTTCCAGCTATTGCATCCAGTTGTTCTACTTCGTCTATGTTGTCCATGATGACAAGTACCCTTTTATGTCGAAATTGTTGTTTTATCATAATGATACCTTTATCAACACGGCTTATTTCAGGCTTCTTTTTCAAGATGTCAGAAATAAGTTCTTTTTGCAAATCAACCAGACCATGTTTACTTGCAGTATCCCGAACATCGGCAAGGAAACTTTTGAATTGGAACATAGGATGAATTTGGTTATAAATAGCTTTGGCAACTGTTGTTTTACCCAATCCACCCATCCCCCAAATTCCAACCATGCGAACATCATTTGATCCACCACTTGAAAGATAAGTGATGATATCTTGAATGCGAGAATTGATTCCAACTGGGTGATTGGCCACATGTAATTCGTTTGTACTGGTGAGCCATTTACAAATATTCTCGTCAACAATTTTTCTAATGAACTTTGCTTCGCACCTAAAAATTGAATTCATAATAAGCATTAGTGGGGCACAATGAAGTCTCTGTAGGAGATATCAGTACATAAACAATTCTCTTTCTTTATGTATTTAATGTGGAATCAACTTACACATGCATTTATGTATTTAATTTGTAGAGAATTTTACTTTTTTCTTTCTTAATATGCCCCTAATTTAATGTTCCAGTGTTTAACCAAACAATTATTTCTTCTCTTTTTTTATTAAAATATAGCTTTTTAAACGTTTCTAATTTGTTATGGATTTTTTTTGTTTAAAATAAATGGGAAATGCAAGTGAGAAAAGTCAAATAGAAAAGATAGCTAGCATTCTTCTTCACTTGGCATGAGAGATCAGAAAATACTAGAGAGACTAAATTTTTAAATCAAATTTACAAATCAAATGATTCATTATATTAATAAAAAATAAGCACATTAATTAATGTAAAGATGCCACTAATAACATTCTTCTTCACTTGATATGAGAGATTAAGGAAGTTAATAAGAGTAATACAACTTAAAGATGTCTAAATTTCAGATCTATTTCTTGATTTTATGAATTCGTATATTTTTTTTTCATTTGTGTGTGATACTCCCTCGTTTAACAATTGTCCACTAAAATGTTTGAAATCTTGAAAAGCAGGTGAATGATTACCCATTGTCAGTGATTTGAAGATGGTGGCCAGACAAATTTGCAGCTTTTGTGAGAGCCTTTCTCCACTGCTTTACCCTTCCTCGTTTAGCTTCACGTTTCTTGCCATCTTTTTCTTTTTCACCGATGCCCTCTTCGTGCTTCTGAAATGCTTCGGCTAAATCCCCGTCCTGCTTCCTGACATGTGAAGGATCAACGTGATAGAATATTGGCAAAACATGTCGCCCCAGTTTGGATCTGCACTCCATGATCTTCACCAGCTCGTCAAGACACCAACTTGAATCCGCATACCTCTTTGAGAAGACAATGATGGAGATCCTCGACCCTTCGATTGCCCGGAACAGTTCCTCTTTTATTTCTTCTCCTCTGTTTAGATCGTCCTCATCCATATAAGCTTGGTATCCCCTGTCTTCTAATGCCGCGTGGAGATGACCTGTGAAGCCCTTGCGCGTGTCTTCGCCTCTGAAGCTCAAGAACACGTCATAATTCCAAAGTTTTGACTTGGAGGAGGAAGAAGAAGACGCTTCGTGGGCTGTCATGACACCGTTATGGCACTTCAGTAGTTCAGGTCACAAAAAGCTGGCCGGAGTTTCCAAAACTCGCCGGAAACTAGGTTTTGGCCCGTTTTCTGCACATTTTTCAATCGTCATACCTTCCTTATTTCTCAACCAAATTGAGTAATTCGAGAATGAAAATCATACCTCGAAACGAGACAAAAGGACTGATACCCTTGGTTTGGCCGGAAAATGGCCGGAAAGTTGTGGACTATCCAAGCCTCGATCCGGACGATCGGGAAGGAAGTTCGAAGTGAGGCTGGGTGCTCTGAGCTCGTGAGGACAAGACGAAGCTGGTGGTGTCCTTGGTTTGGGCGGCCAGGAAGGCTGTGCAGTGCACCGTGTGCACACAGTGTTCTGCACAGTGAGAGCGGGAGAGAGAGAGTGCGTGAGGGAGGAGAGAGAGGTCTGCGTGGAAAAGTGACAAAGGGAAGGAGAGAGGAATGTGGCCTGAATGTGGCCTGAGCAAGTAAATGAATGATCAGGAGACAGAGAAAATGTTGGATGCCACAATTGTCTTTGAGGCGTCGGAACTCTTCGTCAGTTTTAAAAAGGGAAAGCGAGGATAAAAGGACAAAGACTATCCAACAGCAATTCACCTAGTTAACAATGAATATGTATAAAACATGATATGATTATATATGCAAGTAGCGACCCCAAAGCTTATTGGTGCTAATTAACTAATGTAATAAAATTATCTTATTACACATTGGATTCCTTAAGAAGTGGAATTTTTTTTTTCAGTTTAGAAGTCTAGTAGTGATTATTTCGTAAGATTTTTTTTCACCAATTTTAATCTATATTCTTGTAACACTCATCATTCGACAATAATTTGTGGATTGGCAAGTTTGCTGTAGGATGGCTTGAGGGGAGGCTTCTTTTAGATAGTCTATATGAAATACTGGAGAGAAATAAACTGTGGACTAAAAAAATAATTCTGAATATTGTGGAACTAACACGTGATTTTTATTCACAATTGGCTAGAATGAGCCTATTAATTTAGCTAGGTCCAACCGTTTTTCACTACCACTAAGAGCAAGTCCACCCTTCCTTCTTTTTTTGTTTCTTTTTTATTTTATTTTTATAAATATTTATTTGGGCCCCTATGACATGTGGCGCTTAGTCACTGTCCACATGAGCGTCACGTCGTTAGTTAACGACTGATTTAACAGCAAACTTAACAAATGTATAAAAGTGTCTTAAAATTATGACTTTATGTATCACTCTGGAATGAAAAAAACTCATGTATTAAATGTTGAAAACTAAAAAATTTCGAAATAGTAAACTGAGATTAACCCTTAATTCAAATAATTACCTAATAAAATCACTATACAAACAAGCCACAAAAGTCTAAGTGCTATATTATATAAATAAAATTAGTTTCTGTTTTGGAGTTATGGTGCTTTTAAAAAGAAAAATACTTATTGCAAAATTTGAGAGATTAAATTTGTTTGCAAAAAGGAAAAATTTTTGTAAAAAAACCTGATGTCAAGAAGCAGCCTTGAAGATGTCTTCCCAAAAAAAAAAAGGAAAAAAAAAGAAAAAAGAAGCAGCCTTGAAGATAAGGAAATTGGGAGTCTCCAGAGCAAAATATATGAAAGTCCCGGATGAATGAGTGAAGAAACAACCGAAGTTAGAGCCCACCACACATCGCCACCCACTCTCATACATCTTGTCAAACTACTTAAAAAAACAAACGCAAACACCCATTATTTTAGTGAGAGAAAATAAACTAATAATACTGTAAAACAAAAAAAGATCATTAACTTATTTTAAGACAAAATTTTATAATATTAACACGAAAATTGTGTCAAAATATTAAATGATGAGAAATTTATAGAAATTCTTATTTTTTCTAAAAAGTCTCTTTTAAAATTTTTCTTGTTTTAATTAGTGATAACTATTTAAAGTCTCCTCTCAAAGCAAAGCACCTTCAGTCTAGGCACAAGGGAGACAAAAGTGTTCCTGTAACCCTACCGACACGTAATTGGACCGAGGAAATGCAGGAGCTGCTTTTAGGAAAAAAAACCAAGGGAAGGACATTTCCAGTGAAAAACCACGATGCCACGATCTAATCACTGGACGGCTAAGATTTAAGTTTGGCAAAATATTCATATATGAGTAAGATCGAGATACTTTGCAACATGTTGTGGTGGGTACTATACTGGAAACTCCTCTGAAAGTGATAAAGAGCTAGCTCATTACATTTCCTCTTACATTAATTGAGAACGAGTGTCAGTAATATTCTCATTTAAAATTTTTCGGCTCTATTTTTTTTAATTCTGCAATGTTGGACACGTAATTTAAATCTTTTATTTTTGAGGTCACTCTTTAAAGATTAATCATACTAAAATTCAACCAAATTTAATAATGTAACGGTCATATAATAATTAAACAAATCATGTTATTTAACACTCGAGTTTTGACATGGAAGAGGATGAAGAGAAGGCTCCATGGACTGTCATGGCGGTATCCACCATTATGGCGTTGCAATGGTTCAGATCACTACTGAAAAAATGGCAGTGGTTGTGTTTTGTTTGATTTATTGAACTCAATGTTTAAAATGCAATCATCTTGTCCAAGTGAAAGACTCTTTTTAAGTCTCCTCTGGAAGGGAAGCAGCTTCAGTCCAGGCCCCAGGGGTACAAAATTGGTCATGTAACCCTACCGACATGTAATAGTCATAGGTGGGTGGAAAAGCAAGTCAAGCTCCTTCAGTCAATAGAAGCAAAAGTCATCCTCCACTCTATTTCTTACATGTTTCGGGTGAAACGACATGTAATAGTAATAGTAGGAAGCCTTAAGGGAAAGGATCTCTTACGACATGTAATAGTAGGAAGTCTTAAGGGAAAAGATCTCTATTTTTAAAAAAAAATAGGGACATCCTCTTGACCGTTTGATTTGATTTTAATGAAATTGTGTGACTGGTGTTTTAATCTCAACCACAAAATTTCATTAAAATCAATCACACGGTCAAGAGAATGTCCCATAGCGTCTGTAATAGTAATAGGTAGGTGGAAAAGCATGCCGGAACTGCTTTTTGAAGAAAAGCAGGTCAAGCTCCTTCAATCAACAAAAGCAAAAGTCATCCTTCACTTTATTTCTTACTTGTTTCGTGGAAACGACGTCCAAACGCGAGACATCATCATGCTTTCGGTCGGATTTCGATTGAGCTAATGGAAAGGATCCTTGATCAATTATCATGGACTATTGAATTTTAATTCAACGGTTATAAATAAGAAGGTTTTCTTTAAAGTTATAATAATTATAGCCGTCCTTTAAAGTTATAATAATTATGGCCGTTGGATTAAAATCTAACGGTCCATGATAATTGGTCAGGAAGATCCTCTCTATTAGCTCAGGAGAGGATCCAAATCCCTTTCAGTCCACCCAACAAATACTATTACTCTCTTCTAGAAGCCAGCAAAAAAAAAAAAAAAAAGGAAAAGAAACCGAGGTTTTTCAGTCTTCAGCATGATGTACACATGTTGTTCACCATGGGAAGGGAAAATTTGGAGTCTTCCATTTGCTTCCAGAACACTGGATCTCTCTCTTGAACCCGAACCCCTGACCTCCGCAAATGTGGCTCACCCATGTTCTGGTGGTGTGTAATTTGATCAACCGTGAGCTGCCAACCACTTGGAAAATGCTAGATTTAGATTGAGCCGTTTATAAGATGGGTTACCTAATACTAATCATAATAATGTAGACAAAAGTTGTAAGTTGTAAGCAATCCAATAAAAACAGGTTTGGTCATGATTGAAAATGGAGCTTACTCAAGTAAACCATGTCCAGGAATACGCATATGAAAACTTGAAACCAATTGCACCCTAACATAATACTAATCATAATAATGTAGATACAAGTTAAATATAAAATCATAGCAAGAGGTATGCAAATTCAATTGTACGATGGCGACAAATTAAAATTACTCACATATAAAATTATTCTTCTACATCTTTAATGTTTGATGGAAACATAATTCTCTAATTTTTTTACAAAAAAAAAAAAAAAAAAAAAAAAAAAACACACACACACACAAAATAGGATAACTAAGGTCCTTATTAGTCATTTTACAAATGGATAAATTTGTAATTAAAAATTCATTAAAAAGTGAGTGTAAAGATAAGACATTGGGGTAAAAATAACAACTTTCAAAATATATATGACTATTGGACACGCCGAATATCATTTTGTTTTAAAAAAAATGTCATTTAGTATTACAGTCTAGTGGTATTACTTTTCACTTGTAAGTGAGAGGTTTTAAGTTCGATTCTTGCCAAAAATGAATTTGAACCATATTATTGCTAGCCCATTATAGGGCAAAGCTAACATTTTCTCTCTTAGCGTAGATATATCATTTGTTAAATAATAAAAAGAAGCACAACATAGCAATGCATGGTTGAGACATAGACTCGTGAGTTGTTTAATTATTCCATCGAGAAAGCCTAACTTCCTCATCTCTCTTGAATCTTAACGGACAATATTGCATCAAGGATTTGCTTCTCTCACTGTGTCCTAGTTGGTGGAGAGTAATTCACATTAGTGAGCGACTATTTAACAATATTCAGGATGAACCATATGAATTAGAAAATCATATATAAGATTGTTTATATACATAGTAAACAAATATATATATATATATATATATATATATATATATATATATATATATATGAATGGTACATTTTGGTATGGTTAAAATGTGGGTTATTAGTAATTCGGCTATGGCCAACAAATACCAACTTATACACCATTTATAGGTTGAACCAGAATTTTATGACGTAATTGTACACATATATGGAGTAATGCATCGGTTGTAAATGACAAAAGAATGAGGATGATGAGCGATTTCCGTAGTCTCTTGTTGTCCACCTGCACTCCTTAAGTTTGTTATATTCTTTTATATTGAACAAATTAAAAGAGAACTAGTGGGCATAAATAATATGAGGTGTGAAAATCATTACTCTAAACGAATCCCTTTTATCTCTTTTTTAAGAAAGAGACCAGCTGATGGCTTCGCCACGACAGTCTACCTGGGGGCCAGAAAGACTAACAGAGGCATTTTAGCCCTCCCATGGCTACCATCGTGTAATTCACTAGTGCTAGGAATCGAACCTAAAACGTGTTGCGTGGAATACAGGTCTGAAATTCATCCCTAACCATTGAGTCACCCCATGGTGGTTCAAACGGATCACATTTTTAGACTGTTTGAATTAATATGCCAATTATCAATAATAATTAATGTTACAAGTGGTCTTCACTTTGTGGAGATATCAGTTTGATTCGGTTCCAGTCTTAGACAATACACCAATCAGTGTAGCAACATCGTCCAAATTGATTTTGGTTTTAGCAGTTTCCAAGTACATCAAACTGAGCCAATGATATACGTTAAACTGAAATTGCGCCTTTTCATTATAAAATACGTTAAACTGCTTGGATTGGTTTTCATACGATGATATCTTTTGTTGGGGCAATCCAATGTTATATTTTCATTAGAAGTAGAGGCATAAATTTATATGAAACTCGTTATTTATTAAATTTAAATTTAAAATCTTTTATTTATAAATAAAGAGAAACATCACTATATTATAATATTAAGTAACAACCACTTGAAATGGTTTAATTTGAACAGTTGGGACGATTTTTCCCCACACCTGCGTACTCGCCGCATAAGTGATGTGCCATGTGGGACTGGATCATCCTATAGCCATTGGGCCGTAATGGGCCAATTCATGCTTTAGGCCCACTCAACATATAGACCTTTAATGATACACATGGGCCTGCCCTTGTCGGTTATCCGTTACATTGTAGGTGTTGATTTTGGTCCATTTGCCCTCAAATTCTCACAAATGAGAAACCAATCCCCCTACGACGCCGTTTGTTGACATACTTGAGGCTGTACCGTACATTTGCCTTTTTTGTTGCAAAATTCAGAGAAACCCCAAAATCAAACGCCGCAGCAAACATGCGCCAAAAAAATAGAGGGGAGTTCCGGCGCCGCTTCCGACGCCGCAACCGAAACAAGTGAAAGCGATGATCCTGACCCATTCCACCTTGCCCGACGACACGCGTACGGTGGTGAATTCAGTGCAAGCCGAGCTTACCTACATGGACCTCAAATCCGTCTCCGCCAGGTCCTTGCCGGATCCGCATACGCTCCGAAAGTCTTCTCACATCCTCGGCCCCAAAGTCCGCCAGGTGAATCACACCTCTCTGTATTTCTCGTCAATTTTCTTGTTTTCTCTCTGTTTGGTTGCTGAGAAAAATGTGGTCTTTAGCAGAATGCTTGGGTAAGAGACGTTGCTAAAATCTTGTTCTAAGGTACTTTCTGATACTTGATGCTTGCTCAATGATCAGCTAAATAAGTTAGTGATTTCTTTGATTGATCACTTTTTGTATTTTGGATGTGTTTAGTTCAGTATTCAAACTAGCATTCCATAATCTATAGCTCAATTTCATGCTAGTTTGAATGCTAAACTAAACATATTCAAACGAGTTCATCGACTGCAAAGGTAGTAGAAAAGGTAATTCAAACCTTCTGCTAACATGTCAGGGCAAGTCGAAAAGTGTGCAATAATCTAGATTCATGAGAAGGTAATATTCACAATATTGACAGAAATAATGGCAATATTCGCTAAAACCAAATCAAACTTTTATGACTAAATCCAAACCAGATTATTAAATGGGATATCCACAATATTCACAGAAATAATGGCGATATGATAGATTATTGAGAAGGTAATAGAAAATATTGACTGGCATCTGGAGGCTTTCATTGATTTTCTAATCTTAAAAGTAAAAAACATACCCAGCTTTGTCCAAATCATGCATATTTTCCTTCATAGGTTTGGCCCATATTAGATTAACCCCTGCTCTCATCACTGTAACATAATAATTACGATCTGCACTTGGAAAGGGGTTTTCAAAAAATATATCAACTTTATCTCCGCCTTGCAAATTGAGTTTATTGTTTGAGAGTTGTCCCTGCCAAAGATAATCACCTTCATATTTCATATCGGCTGGACCTCCTATGCTTATGCAGGCATGCATCTCAGTACGCTTGATATTATTTATAATAGTAATGTCAAGAGGAAGAGGAAAATGATTTCTTTTGCCTGAGCGGTAAAAGACGAACAGACTCGGCCCTTCAAAATTACGATCATCACTTGGGGAATATCAAAACTGACTTTAGTGCCCTCGTTGACAAACTCAAACCTATCAGGAACATAATTCCCATGGAGGAATGTGCCACCAAGTTCGCAAGAAGTCCATTTCTACATATACAATACAAGTGTCACACACACACACACACACGTATGCTCACGATAGGAATGAAATGAGAGAGAGAGAGGGAGAAATACCTGTAGGATTGGTGCACCCTCTCATATCAATCCATGTCATGGAGTTTAATGACTTATCCAAGCCTGGAACCTCATTGAGTTTGGGTGAATCACTTACATTCAGTTGTCTCATGTTTGACATTTCCGAAAAATTGGGCATTGTTTCCAATGCAGGGCAACTAGAGGCGTACAGAAATTTCAAACTTGTTGGTAAATCAGGGATTGTGTGAAGGTTAAAGCATTTATTTAACCGCAGAGTATCAAGCTTTGAAAGACAATTGAGGCTGGGTAGGCTATGAAAATCATTCTTTACAAGATGCAAAGCTTGTAAAGAAATTAGACTCCCAAGATCCTTTGGGATTGCATCATCAGCTAATATGCATCCAGAGAGATCTAATTCTCTTAAAGAGCTTAAGCCATGTAATGAATGGGGCAAATGAATACTTTTCACACCATATAGGGATAAGCGAGTGAGATTCTTCAATCTTACTATGGAAGGTGGTACTTGTCTTATGGCTGTGAAATCTGCTTCAAGTATTGTCAATGATATCATCTCCCCTAAATCCTCATGCACTTCTTTGAATTCTGAACAGTCATTAAGACAAAGAGTCTCAACAGATTTCAATTTATAGAAATCCCTTGGAAGAGAAGTACGCATTCTGCATCCTCAAGGTTCACCAAAGAAAGTCTTTTAAGATGACCAATGGAGAAATCAATCTCGTACAAACTTTCACAACCTCCCAATATCAACTCTTCAAGATTTGGGACCTGTGAAAAGTCTGGTGATTTTGCTAAGGAATATGGATGACTGAGATTAATGATTTTCAAGTTTTGAAGCGACTGTTGCAGAAAACCTAAGGAAAATTGAAATTAATATCCAAAAGGAAGATGTCATAAAACAGAGAAGGAAATCCAAAAATAAATAGAAATACAACATCATCATGTGTAATTGATTGTACCTTGGAACCCTCCCAAACTTTTACCAATTTGCTAAACTTCATCTCTAAAACAACTAATCTTGGTTGATTAAAAAAGTCATCTGGTATGAACTCTAAAGGGCATCTATACCAACGCAACCATATTAACTCTTTGGGAAGATGTTTGTATTCTCCATTGAGCTCTATGTTGTAGAGGTAAAGCAATCTCAGTTTCTTCATATTGGCAAATGCTTCTGTACTGAAACTAGGCTTGTTAGACCTTTGAAACCAAAGACTCGAGAGTCCTTCAACTTCTTCAGTTCCCTGTTAACAACACGATATACTGGGTAAGAAAAGGGTTATTTGCATATATTTTCGTCATTTTGCCTAATTGAGCTTTTCTTGTGCAATTGCATATATTTACACATGAATGTTGTTTAATGTATAATAGACATACGTGGGCTACATATATGTTTTTCTTGTCCGATGCATTAATCAAAATTTTTATTGGGAATGTACTTACAGATTTATTTCTCAATACATCAGTGACATCTCGAAGATTCCACAACCTACTCCATTTTCCAGGATGACCAAGGGATTTTTCACAAATGATTACTCTGGCCATTTCTCGAAGCAAATGATACATTTTCAACTTGTTGCGTTCAACAGTTACAAGACATCGTTCATGGAGGACACCAATATCTATTGTTGCAAGAAATCCTCATGCATCTAATACTTTTGCAACATAGTTCTTGTCCCATGGAATAAAGAAACAAGATATGTCAAGGAATATAGCCTTCTGTGTGTCATCCAGTCATTCAAAGCTTATTCTTAGTGGTTTTATTATTTTTCCATTAGAAGTTCTTTCCAATTTCTTCAATTGACTTTTCCACTTTGCTACGGTTCTTTTAAACAAAAAAGAACCTAAAACTTCAAGGGCTAGTGGAAAACCTCCACAATAAGAAACAACTTCTTTCGAGAGTTCAAGATATCCTTCGTTAGGCCATCTATTTCCAAAGGCATGCCAATTAAAGAGTTCCAGAGCTTCTCCTTTATTCATTTCCTAAAGCAGATATATCTTGTCCACTTCTACTTGCTTTAGTAAATGTACATCTCGTGTTGCTATGATAATTCTACTCCCTGGACCAAACCAATCATGACTTCCAGCTATTGCATTGAGTTGTTCCATTTCATCTATGTTGTCCATGATGACAAGTACCCTTATATGTCGAAATTGTTGTTTCATCAGGCTGATACCACCATCAACACTACGAATCTGAGACTTGGTCTGTTTCAAGATGTCAGAAACTAGTGTTTCTTTCAAATAAACCAGACCATGTTGACTTGTAGTATGGCTAACATCGGCAAGGAAACTTTTGAATTCAAAGTTATGATGAATTTGATTATAAATGGCTTTGGCAGCTGTTGTTTTGCCCAACCCACCCATCCCCCAAATTCCAACCATGACAACGTCATTTGATCCACCACCTGAAAGATGACTGATAATATCTTGAATGTGAGAATTGATTCCAACTGGGTGCTTGGCTACATTTATTTGGTTTGTGCAAAGCAAAGCAAAGCAAAAGCACCTTCAGTTAAGGCTACCGATGCATAATAGGACGGTGGAAAAGCATGAGCTGCTTTTTGAAGAAAACCAAGGAAAAAACGTTTCCAGTGGAAAACCACGGCACCACGATCTGATCACTGGACGGATCAGATTGAAGTTTCGTAAAAGATTCTTTTATGAATACGTGGTGGTTGCATTGCAGCAAGTCAAGTTCCGTCAGTCAACAAAAACCAAAGTTTATAATATATTGATGTTCACATATGGAATTGAGAAACGACATACTACCGGCCAGGAAGGTGTAGGGAAAGAGAGGGAAAAGGAAAGAAATGAACACGAAAGGGCAAAGACTATCCAATAGATTATTTTAAGTTGAAATTTGGAAGCATTTGAGAAGTAGCATGGAAACAACCACATAATAAACAACAGATGAGGATGGTTTTGTGCTTTAAAATTTGAAAAGTGAGCGACCAAATCCGACTAACAAAGGTGATTAGAGAAAAGACCTAAATATGATGTTGCAGCATACGAATGTTACTGATGAAGATCAAAGGGATTGGACTAAATCAGAGTGTGGTTCGAATTGCATCGAAGTGTTCTTGGTTTGAAGCTTATAAGCTATTTGTAATAGACGGTTAGGATTAAAACATCTAAACAGAAAACATATGAAAGGATAATTAAAAACAATTATTCAAAATGAGCGGTTAATGATTCAGCCATTTATAAGAATTGAACTTAGACCACAATCTACATGATCGTTGTATTAACTTAAGTAGTGCTCTAATATAATACATCCAAATGGAAACTTATCGTTTGAGAAATACGTTAGAAAAGCACTACCACTTTGGCCGGAAACCTAGAAAAGAGGTCGGTCGGAAAAGGGCCCCACTGCTAAAATCTAATGCAAAATGCGCATTAGGATTAAACTTCTATTAGCTATCCTTACTAGGCAAGTGAACCATATAATACACCCAAATGAATACCATATATAAACAATGGTTTGAAAGAACAAAGGGATCTAACTGTAGAGAAGTCAATGATATCATTCCTGATATCTTGGCCTAGTTTAGGAATGCAATTTGTAATTATTTTGTATAAGTTTTGTTTCCTGTTGTATACCTAGAAAGTAGGGTAGTTTACTTGTTAACCAAGTATTCTTATTTGTATAAATCTCTTTGATTCAATAGAAGAAAAATTACTTCCGCAAATTATATTCTTACTCTATTTTTACATGGTATCAAGAGCTAGGTCGAAACCCTAGTTCTTGCCGCTGCTTTCTTTTTGCTATTTTTCAATAGCTTTTTTTTTTTTTTTCGTTGATCATCATGGCCACTAGTGACGCTTCCAAAGGTGCAGCGGCTGATGTCAAGACTGATGTTTCAAACCCTTTGTTCATTCATCATTCAGATCACCCATCAATGATGCTGGTTTCGAAACCCCTTAATGGGGATAATTATTCTACTTGGTCCCGTGCTATGAGGATTTCTCTCAGTGCCAAAAATAAACTAGGTTTTATTGATGGTACTGTCTCACAACCTTCTCAGAAGACCAACCATGCCGATCATGCTACATGGCAGAGATGCAACGACATGATCGTTGCGTGGATCATCAACTCCATTGATTCAGAAATTTCTGATAGTATTCTTTACATGACTGATGCTCATGCAATTTGGGAGGAATTGCGAGAGCGTTATTCACAAAGCAATGCTCCTCGGATCTTCCAGCTCCAACGAGACATTGCTTCTTTTACTCAAGATCAACTTTCAGTTGCTGCGTACTACACAAAGCTGAAGGGATTGTGGGATGAACTGGGATCATACAGTGATTCCGCTTCTTGCACCTGTGGAGCGCAGAATGAAAGAACCAAGTTAATGCAGTTTCTTATGGGTCTCAACGAGTCTTACAGTGCCATTCGAGGGCAAGTCTTACTCATGAATCCTTTACCAACTGTCCGTTAGGCCTATGCTTCAATTTCTCAGGAAGAGAAGCAAAGATCCCTTACAGCTTCACGTGGAGTCACCGAGACAGCAGCTATGGTTGTTCGACAAAGTGGTTCGAGGTCGTCTGGATCCTTTAATCGTAAACCCTTGCACTGCACTCATTATGATCATGACTATCATACTATTGATACTTGTTACCAGCTTCATGGGTATCCACCGGGACATCGTCTTCACAAAGTCAAGCCTCAGAAAGGAAACAAGTCTTCTAAAAAGGAAGGTAGTTCTTCCTCGTCCGCCAATCAAGTTTCAGAAGGTGCTACTTTGGAAGAGATGAAGTCGGTAATGTCTGGGTTATCTGATGCTCAATTCCAACAAATTCTTCACATCATGAATAACAATAAAGGTGGTGATGTTCTTGTCCCCCCAAAAGCTAATGTTGCTGCCGTGAAGACAGGTTTGTTGGATTCTCATTTACCTTTATGTCGATGGATCATCGACAGTGGTGCAACAGACCATATAACCTCATCACCAAATTTACTTACTGCTAGTGTTAAAAACACCACCTTGTCACCAGTGTTATTGCCTAGTGGAGAACAAGCTCGTATAGTCTCCACTGGAAATGTTCCTTTAAGTTCTACTTTTTTGCTGAGAGATGTGTTGTGTGTGCCTAATTTTAAAGTAGATTTGATGTCTGTGAGTCGAATTACAAGTGGATTGCATTGTTCTGTAACTTTTTTTCCTTCATGGTGCATTATGCAGGACTTGACGACGAAGAAGGTGATTGGTTTGGGTAAGCAACAAGGAGGACTCTACTACTTGGTGGCCTTACTTCCCACCGTTTCTGGCACTTCACGCCGAGTCTGCAATCTTGTTCTATCACCTACGGAATTGTGGCATCGGCGTTTGGGTCATCTATCATCTTCTAGGCTAGATTTCATGTCAAAACATTTGTTGCATTTTCCTTTTCAATCCAATAATGCTTGTGATGTTTGCCCTTTGGCCAAGCAAAGTCGTTTACCTTTTAGTACTAGTTCCATTACAACTACCAAACCTTTTGATTTGATCCATTGTGATATCTGGGGACCTTATAAAATTGCATCAACTTCCGGGGCCAAATGTTTCTTAACTATTGTCGATGATTTCTCTCGCTTCACTTGGATATTCCTAATGCAACACAAATCAGAAACACAACACATCCTCAAAGATTTTTTCCTTTTTGTCCAAACTCAATTTAATACATCCATCCGACACATAAGAGTTGACAATGGTGGAGAATTTTTTTCCCTTCGTGGTTTCTTCCAGGAACATGGGGTCATTTATCAACGTTCTTGTGTCTATACACCCCAACAAAATGGGGTTGTCGAGCGCAAGCATCGTCACATCCTTGAAATTGCTCGTGCTTTGCGGTTTCAAGCTAACCTTCCCCTTACCTTTTGGGGTGAATGTGTTCTTACGGCTGTTCACATTATTAATCGTCTTCCCACCTTAATTCTTTCCCATCATACACCTTTTGAACGCTTATACTCCAAGCCCCCTTCCTTTTCACACCTTAGAGTCTTTGGTTGTCTTGCTTATGCCACTAACACTCATATCTCCCACAAATTTGCCCCACGAGCTCACAAATGTGTCTTCCTTGGGTATCCTGTTGGTCAAAAGGCGTATAAACTTTACAACCTTAGCACTCATTCTTTTTTCACGAGTCGGGATGTTATTTTTCATGAACATATTTTCCCTTACCATACTTCTCCTGAACCTACACCATTGCCTCCATCTTCTTCTCTCCCTACACCACTGCCTACATCTTTGCATGAGTCTTCCGATACTACTTTCCCGTGCCCTACTGAATCTCCTTTTCCATCACCCGTGTCTCTCGACTCTATTCCTGTTTCTGAATCTCCACCCGAGTACCTTCCTACTTCTTCCGTGCCTCTTGCACCTTCTGAACCGGTGCTTCGCCGTTCTAGCCGTCACTCCTCGCCACCTCCCAAGTTACGCGACTATGACTGCCCCACTCTTAAGCTTCACCCAACCGATCTTCCACCGTCTTCGTCGTCTGGTCCTACTACAGGTACACGCTATCCACTTGCTAATTATCTCACTTATCATCATTTCTCACCTGCACAACAATCTTTTCTTGCAACTATTACTCAGCAGGTTGAACCCCAAACTTATGCCGAAGCTGCTGTTTCTCCTCATTGGAAAGCTGCCATGGCTTCTGAATTACAGGCTCTCGAAGCTAATCACACGTGGACTCTTACCCCTCTTCCCATTGGTAAATCTCCCATTGGCTGTCGATGGGTCTACAAGATTAAGCTTCGTTCAGATGGCACCATTGAGCGCTATAAAGCTCGCTTGGTAGCCAAGGGTTACACACAGCTTGAAGGTATTGACTTCCATGATACTTTCTCTCCCACTGCTAAAATGATCACTGTTCGTTGCCTTTTAGCTCTTGCTGCTTCTCATCAATGGTCTCTCCATCAACTCGACGTTAACAATGCGTTTCTTCATGGTGACCTTCATGAAGAAATATATATGACTCCTCATCCCGGTCTCCGGCGACAGGGGGAGAACTTAGTATGTCGCCTTAACAAATCTTTATATGGACTGAAGCAAGCATCACGTCAATGGTTTGCAAAGTTTTCTGAAGCAATTCAATGTGCTGGTTATGTTCAATCAAAGGCAGATTATTCTTTGTTCACAAAGCAGCGAGGCAAGTCGTTTACGGCACTCTTGATATATGTAGATGACATTTTGATCACTGGGAATGATCCTGATGCCATTAGTGCTCTCAAAGATTTTCTTAATAGCCGTTTCAAAATCAAGGACCTTGGTGACTTGAAATATTTTCTAGGCATCGAAGTGTCGCGATCGAAGAATGGAATTTTCATTTCTCAACGTAGGTATGCGTTAGAGATTCTGAAGGATGGTGGTCTCTTAGGAGCTCGTCCAATTGAGTTGTCTATGGAGCAAAATCTTAAACTTTCTGACACTGGAGAGTTACTTAAAGATCCGGCACAATATAGGAGATTGGTGGGGCGATTGATCTATTTAATGATTACTAGGCCAGACATAACCTACTCAGTGCATGTGTTGAGCAGATTTATGCATGAACCTCGTCGTCCACACATGGAAGCAGCTGTCCGTGTTTTGAAATACATTAAAAGCACTCCTGGACAAGGTTTATTTTTTCCTTCTAAGAATGACTTGACCTTGAGTGCGTATTGTGATTCAGATTGGGCAGGATGTCCTACGACACGGAGGTCTACCACAGGGTATTGCGTTTTCTTGGGTTCTTCGTTGATTTCCTGGAGATCTAAGAGACAGAAAACAGTGTCTTTGTCATCCGCTGAGGCTGAATATCGAGCTATGGCTGGAACTTGTTGTGAATTGTCGTGGCTTCGATGTCTTCTGAAAGACCTGGGTTTGTTGCATCCAAAACCAGCTTTATTACATTGTGACAACAAAGCAGCTCTACATATTGCTGCTAATCCAGTTTTCCATGAGCGGACTAGACATATAGAGATGGACTGCCACTTCAACTGAGATAAAATACAAGATGGTTCCATTATCACACGTTTTGTTCCTTCATCACACCAACTTGCAGATGTATTCACCAAAGCTTTGGGAAAGGAATCTTTCTCGATTATTATACGCAAGATGGGAGTTCTTAACATCCACTCTCCAACTTGAGGGGGAGTGTAGAGAAGTCAATGATATCATTCCTGATATCTTGGCCTAGTTTAGGAATGCAATTTGTAATTATTTTGTATAAGTTTTGTTTCCTGTTGTATACCTAGAAAGTAGGGTAGTTTACTTGTTAACAAAGTATTCTTATTTGTATAAATCTCTTTGATTCAATAGAAGAAAAATTACTTCCGCAAATTATATTCTTACTCTATTTTTACACTAACAGTGTTTTTTTATGACTTGGACTTGGAGTACTCGCTACAAATTGCATGCAATGACTTTCTTCGCGGTGATTAGCTAGCACGTCTATCCAACTCTCACTCTCTTTTATATTGAACAAAATAAAAGAGAACTAGTAGACATAAACAGTATGGGGATTGTGAAAATCATTATCCTAATCGAATTACATTTTAGACTGTAAATTAATATGTCAATTATCTATAATAATTTATGTAACAAGAGTAGAAATAAGCGTGGTTTAGTTTGATTCTATTCAAGTCTTAAACCAAGCAACATCATTCAAATTGGTTTTGGTTTTAGCAGTTTCCAAATACATCAAACTGAACTAAATCAATTTGATTTTTAATTAAACTATTAATATCTTTTTAAACTCAAATTTAGTACCTAACATACCCCCATAAATCCAATTCAATTCTTGGGATTACACATGCCGTTGGTTTGTCCGGATGGCGCTGTGGTTGCGTATGCTTGGAAGGACACAACATGTAGCAAATGCGTTTTGTAAGGGCCAAAGAAACTGAACATGGGCTGGGGTTTGCTATTGGTTTTCAGGTAAGGGATGAGCACTCATAAAGTGGGAACAGTCGAAGTTGACCGTTTTCAGACTAGGTGGCAGTTGTAGTTTAGTGTAGTTTTTGAATTTTTGATTTTCATTTTGTCAGTTTGTTCGATTAATGGTGAAGAAGAGATGAATCGCATGTGTGTAAATATAGCATATTGTATATATACTTAAAAATTTTGACATATTTTATATGGTTTTAAAACCTGCAGCGGGCACCTTCGCTAGTGGAAACTAAAACAGTAAAATTGTAGAAGAAGCTCATGAATACATCAGTCATACTAAAATGTACGGTCAGTCGTCTGCTAACATGTTAGGGCAAGTTAAGTTTAATGAAAAGGTTATTAGAAACTTTTGCCTGGCTATCCTTGATTTTCTAACCTTAAAAATAAATTCCTGGAATATGCGGTGGAAGCATGGCAAGTATTTGTGCGAATTCTGAGTAGAAATTGTCAAATATGGGGATGAATGTCTTATATTGATTGTTGTAATGTTGAAATGTTTCTAGATTCAATATATCTTCAAAATTCAAAACAACTACTAATCGAAAAAATCATACGAATCTGAAAGAAGTATGAAATATGTACTTGCCTTCATTATCGAACTGAGAAAGAGAAAAACAAAAGGGGTGCTTGACAGAGATATGTGATGATGAGCGTGATGATGACGATGCATCACCACCTTGATTGTGCTTCACCATAGAAACGACCTGGATGTGGGTCAAAAACATAACTAGCACGATCCAAATCATGCATATTTTCCTTCATAGGTTTGTCCCATACTAGTTTAACCCCTGTTTTCTTCAATGACCTAGAATATTTAGATTCTGCAAAAATTATGCCAACTTCGACTTTATCCCCGTCTTGCAGTTTGAGCTTATTGTTCGATAATTGCCCCTGCCAAAGATAATTTTGTTCATCTTTTAGCTGCTTCACCCAATCTTCTCTGCTTATGTTGGCTTGCAACTCAGTACGCTGAGTATTATTTATAACAGTAATAGCAAGAGGAAGAGGACGGTCAATTCTCTTCCGTGAGTTGTACAAGCAGAACAGAGTCAGCCCTTCAAATTTACGACCATCACTGGGGGGAATAACAAGGCTGATTTTATTGCCATCGTCGACAAACTCAAACCAATCAGGAACATAATTCCCATGGAGGAAAATGCCACCAAATCCGCAAGAAGTCCATCCCTATATATACAATGCAAGTGTCATATATATATATATATGCATGTACATGTGCGTTTGTGTGTGCATGTGCACGACAAGAAGGCAATGAGAGAGAGAGGATACCTGTAGGATGTTCTTCCTAAAATCGGTTGTGAGATTGGTGCACATTCGCATATCAATCTGTGTCATGGAGTTTAATGACTTGTCCAAGCCTGGAACCTCAATGAGTTTGGGTGAACAAATTAAAACCAGTTCTATCACATTTGACATATCCGAAAAACTGGGCATTGTTTCCAATGCAGGGCAATCATAGGCATACAGAAATTTCAAATTTGTTGGTAAGTCAAGGATTTTATGAAGGTTAAAGCATTTGTTTAACCGCAGAATTTCAAGCTTTGAAAGACCGCTGAGGCTGGGTAGGGAATGAAAATTATTCTTTGAAAGATCCAAAACTTGTAAAGAAATTAGACTCCCGAGATACTTAGGGATTGCATTATCAGCTAAATTGCACCATGAGAGATTTAAACGAGTGAGATTCTTCAATCCTACTATGGAAGGTGGTACTTCTCTTATGGCTGTATGCTTTGCTTCAAGTATTCTCAATGATATCATTTCCCCTAAATCCTCATGCACTTCTCTGAAACTTGTACACCAATTAAGAAGAAGAGTCTCAACAGATTTTGACTTATAGAAATCCCTTGGAAGAGAACGAAGATTGTAACAGTTGGTAAGGTTCACCAAATAAAGTCTTTTAAGATGACCAATGGAGGGGTGAATCTCGGACAATCTCTTACAGCCTACCAATATCAACTCTTCAAGATTTGGGACTTGTGAAAAGTCTGGTGATTTTTTTAAGTAAGGGGAATAAGTAAGATCAATAATTTTCAACTTTTGAAGCCGCTGTTGCACAAAACCAAAGGAAAATTGAAATTAATATCCAAAAAGAAATGTCATAAAAAAAAAGAAGGAAATCTAGAAACAAATAAAAACAGAACATCACGATGTGTAATTGATTGTACCTTGGAACCCTTCCAAACCTGTTCCAGATTGCTATACCGCATCTCTAAAACAACTAGTCTTGGTTGATTAAAAAAGTCATCTGGTATGGACTTCAAAGGGCATCCTTTCCAACACAACCATATTAACTCTTTGGAAAAATGTTTGTATTCTCCATTCAGCTCTACGTGGCTGAGCTGGAGGAATCTTAGTTTCCTCATATTGGCAAATGCTTCTGTACTGAAACTAGGCCTGTTAAAGATTCGAGGGTAAGGAAGAGGGAAATTTAGAGCAATTCCTTCAACAGGGAAATTTAGAGCAATTCCTTCAACTTCTTCAGTTCCCTGTTAACAAAAGGTTATATTCATGTGTAAGAAACAAATTATTTGCACATGTTTTCATGTATTATTGTTCAATAGGCAAAATCACCTACGGTGAACATATTTACACATATGTGGGTTATATATATGTTTTCAAGTACGATGCACTAATGCAAAATTTTATTATGAATGTACTTACAGATTTATTTCTCAAGACATCGGTGACCTCTCGATGGTTCCACAATCTACTCCATTTTCCAGGTTGACCAAGAGATTTTTCAGAAATGATTACTCTGGCCATTTCTCGAAGCAAATCATGCACATTCAACTTGTTGCCTTCAACAGTTACAAGACATCGTTCACAAAGGACAGTGATTCCTATTGGTGCAAAAAATCCACATCCATCTAATACTTTTGTGACATAGTCCTTGTCCTTTCCAATAAAGAAACAAGATATGTCAAGGAATATAGCCTTTTGTGAAGAATCTAGCCCTTCAAAGCTTATTCTGAGTCGATTTACAATGTTTCCATATGGATATCTTTCCAATTTCTCCAATTGACTTTCCCACTCTGTCAACGTTCTTTTAATCAAAAGAGATCCTAAAAATTCAAGTGCTAGTGGTAAACCTCCACAGTAAGAAACAACTTTTTTTGAGAGTTCAAGATATCCTTGATTAGGACAACTATTTTTAAAGGCATGCCAACTAAATAGCTCAAGAGCTTCTTCTTCATTCATTTTCTTAGCCTCACATGCTTTGTCCACATTTAGTAGTAGACGTCTATCTCGTGTCGTTATGATAATTCTACTTCCTGGTCCAAACCAATCATGATTTCCAACTATTGCATCCAGTTGTTCCTCTTTATCTATGTTGTCCATGATGACAAGTATCTTTCTATGTTGAAATCGTTGTTTTATTAGACCGATACCTTCATCAACACAGCTTATTTTAGGCTTCTTTTTCAAGATGTCAGAAATAAGTTTTTTTTGCAAATCAACCAGATCGCGTTGACTTGTAGCATCGCGAACGTCGGCAAGGAAACTTTTGAATTCAAACTTAGGATGAATTTGGTTATAAATGGCTTTGGCAGCTGTTGTTTTACCCAATCCACCCATCCCCCAAATTCCAACCATGAGAACATCATTTGATCCACCACTTGAAACATAAGTGATAATATCTTGAATGCGAGAATCGATTCCAACTGGGTGCTTGGCCACATGTAATTCGTTTGTGCTGATGAGCCATTCACAAATATTCTCGTCAACAATTTTTCTAATGAACTCTGCTTCACGCCTGAAAATTGAATTTGTAAGCATTAGTGGGGCTCAACGAAGGCTCGGTAGGAGATATAAGTGCATAAACAATTTTCTTTCTTTCCTTCATATATATATAAACTAACGAGCAACTAGCTAGTATGTGATTTTGTGACGAACTTGAATAAGAAAGAAAATCATCCATCGATAAATAAAAGTTAGGTGCATGAATTAAAATCCAATTACGGTTTAGGTTTTATATGAGAGACTAAGGTGTATTCTTTAAGCCTGTGAATTATTGTTGAGTTAGTAAAATGTTAATTAAGCATGTTAACTATATGAGGGATTAAAGTGATATACTAAAATGTTCCAAATCTTCAAAAGCATGTGAATGCTTACCCATTGTTAGTTGTTTGGTTGTCAGACAAATTTGCAGCTTCTGTAAGAGCCTCCCTCCGCCTCTTCCTGGCATGTGAAGGTTCAACGTGAGAGATTTCAGTTATATTTCTTTGGTCATAGAGATTAAGCTATATTAAGCATGTTAATTAGAGTAATACAATTTAAATCTTGAAAATCAGCTGAATGTTGACCTATTGTTAGTGATTTTAAGAGGGTGGCCAGAAAAATTTGCAGCTTTTGTGAGAGCCTTTCTCCATTGCTTTACCCTTTCTTGTTTAGCTTCACGTTTCTTGTCATCTTTTTCTTCACCGATGTCCTTTTCGTGCTTCTGAAATGCTTCGGCTAAATCACCGTCCTGCTTCCTGACGTGCGAAGGATCAACGTGATAGAATATTGGCAAAACGTGTCGCCCCAGTTTGTCTCTGCACTCCATGATGTTCACCAGTTCGTCAAGACACCAACTCGAATCCGCATACGTCTTTGAGAAGACAATGACAGAGATTCTCGACTCTTCGATTGCCCGAAACAGTTCCTCTTTTATTTCTTCCCCTCTTTTTAGATCGTCCTCATCAATAAAGACCTGGTATCCTCTGTCTTTCAATGTCGCGTGGAGGTGGCTCGTGAAGCCATTGCGCGTGTCTTCACCGCTGAAGCTCAAGAACACGTCGTACTTCCAAAGTTTTGACTTGGAGTAGGATGAAGAAGAGGCTGCTGTCATGGCGGTATCCACCATTATGGCCCTGCAGTGGTTGTATTTGTGTTGCCGAAGGATGATACTGAAATAGCTAAACACAAGTCAAGATCCGACATTACAAGTTAACTTTATGTTTTTGGATGTACATATTGTTTCTCTTTTGTTTTGAATCAATGTATCAAAAAGTACCAGAATTTGGTCATGATATCTTGAAGAAACGTGACCTACGTCGTATGATTAAACATTAACGTTATTTCGTTTACACATTTATCAAACACATTAAAAAAATTTAAGAGCGTTTAGCGCCCGTGATAAATAGAAGGCCTTTTGCACGCGCGTATGTGCGTGTAGAAAGGCTAGTTAATAGTAAATTACAATTTGACACATGTATAAAAGTTACTTATTAAAATTATAAAATAAAAAAAAATTTTGCACATGTGTCAAACAATAATTTGGCTACAACCGCAAGTGAGAACAACAACTTAGGTAAGGAGCCAAGTATTTTCGTATAATCATTATCCCTTATTTCATTATAATTAGGCTTAATTGGATTAATATTCCTTATGGTGATAGGGTAGTTGGATGATAGCCCTTGTGGTAAAAAATTAAAATTAAAAAAAAAAAAACTAGGATTTAAGCCTTGTGGTAAAGTCTGTTAGAATTTATATCCAAAATTGAAAATTTTGTCAACCTTCTGTTAATTATTTGTCTCTGCGGGCTGGCTCACGTGCTAATAATTAATAGAAAATTGATGAAATTTTCAATTTTGGGCATAAATTCTAACAAACTTCACCATAAGGGCTTAAGTCTTAGTTTTTTTTACCACATGAAATATCTTCCAACTACTCTATCACGGGGACTAATTATCTAATTAGGCCTTATAATCATTATGATCATATAATTTCAAGACCACAAACGTACGTGCATAATTTATTATATCACTGAGTTGTATATATGTCAAGGAAATTAAATAGTGAAACAAATTTAGTTTCTATATATGGCTAGGAGGTGAAGTGATTAATTCAAACGATCAGTCCACGACTTGCTATCAGCTCGGCTACTAGCAGTTGATCATATTCAACAGGGAAAGTAGAACTATAGAACGGACCAGATCGATCTTCATGTAGAAATATTGCAGGTAGAGAAAGTAGGGTTACAGTGATATAGTAATTAAGATGCATGTCAAATATGATTGACAAAAGAGATGCCCTTTTTTCTTAGAAATTTCAAGGAGGCACATGGGGGTAGACCATATAATACACCCATATGCACCAATTTTTAGGCTCCACTGCAAAAAACTATTGCAAAATGCGCATTAGGATTAAACTGCTAAAAACTATTGTGAAATGAACCATGTAATGGATGCCGTATATGCATATCATATAAACAATGTTTTGAGAGGACAAGGGAACTAACAGTGTCTTTTTATACGACTTGGACTTGGAGTTCTGGCTGCAAATTGCATGCAATGACTTTCTTGGCAGTGATTAGCTAGTACACCGGATTCTGCAGAATTTCACCGGATTTCTGGGTAATTTTCAAATCGTCGTATCTTCTTCAATTCTTCACCAAATTTTACGATCCATATACCAAAATGAAGCTAGAGAAGGGTCGAACATGTTTATACCTGTTTGGAGTTCATAAGATGGGTGGAAACGGTCTGAAATTGACGGGAAAATTTCGGCTCCAACCGGAGTTCATGGAATCGCGTCTGTTCATGGATTTTCAGAAAACAAATGCTATATTCATGTTTTTTGGGACGAAAGGAATATTGGAAAAAGTTATGGAAAAACTGCTATATATTTTATTTTAAATTATTAAATAATACACAATAAAATTTCTACAAATGCAAGAAGAACAAGGAATAGAAGAACCTTAAGAAATCGAGGCTAGAATTTGATTCTATAGCCTTAAGATAAGATTGCCCCTTAGTGGTGCCTCAAGGTTTGCGTTGGCAAATGTCTCCCAGGATACAACGATCTTTCTCTTTACAGAAGTAGCACTCCAATCCACAAAGAACAACGAACCAAAAATGTTTAAAACTCTCTCTTTATTGAATACTAAACTACTCTAATTTCTATATGATTTATGGATGCAAAAGTATTTCAAAATGCTTGACTTGGTAGTCTATTTATAGGCTTTGACATGCTCCCTTTTCAAAGATTGTGTCTACCTTCATAAGACAAATGATGCAATATTTGTTCAACGGTCATATCCCAACCTTGTGGAAAAGCTGGAGGAAACCGTTTTGGTTTCCAAGTGATTCGAACAAAATGAGGCGTCTGATAGTTGGTATTAGTGCCCACATGTATCAGTGCCTTTTTAACCAATGTGTCTTTCGAAATTCTTGTTTGAATTCAAACAAGAACCGGTCAAACCCATGTCCACTTTCATAACAAGATAAAACTAAAAAGAACTATTGCAGACTGCTAATATATAGTCAATTCAAGACTAACTCATTTTTTTATTTTAATTTCCATTCACTTGAATATTTAATATTTAAATATTAATAATACTAATATTTAAATTATTAAATTTCTAACCAGGAATCTTTTGATTGTGCCTTGGTGTTCAAATCGTCAAAGTTTGGAGGCGGTGATGGTTATGGTTTCACGAGAAAGAAGAGGCGTGAGAGATGAGAGATATGGAGAGAGGCGTGAGGAAAAACATGGAGGAGATGCCTCCAGATTTCTGGGAGGTGGGCCTCACGGGCCCACACATCAAGTTTCATAAAATTTCGTTCTAATTTCAAATTACATTCTGGTTGCACCCATGTGTTTATATCGATACGTACTATCCAACTAAGTAAAGAAATGTGGCAAAATATGAGTCACTTAGTAGTACAATCTAGTGGTATTCCTCATCACTTATAAGTGATGAAATACATTATTACGTTAATATTAGAGACTTCGATCAAAACTGAAAACCAATACATTTCAGTCAAACAATATTGATAATTAGACACCTCATATTGTTTTCATTTTTCAAAGTTGATCGTAAAACGGTATAAGATGAGAGCTTATGTTAGCCATCATTAGTTAGTAAACGTTACTATACCAACAAGCCACCAAATACGACGTGCTATATTAGAAAAGAGTGAAGTACCAATTTCGTCTCTGAACTATCAGCTTAGTGAAAATTAAGTTCTTGAATTATTTTTTGTTCTATAAAATAATTCTCTAAATTCATTAGAAATTGCTAATTTCATCCTTACAATTATAATCAAAACTATTTTAATTATCCAATTTTTCGTCAACTTAAGTCACTTGACACACGTTAGAGTGTAATACCATTATTTTCTCATCTATTTACCCTTAACATTTCATATAGGTCACATATTTAATGTCTAATTTACCATCAAAAGTTAATTTACACTATTATTTTATGAAAAACTACCAATTTATCCTCCAAACTTAATTCCATACACTATTTCTTTATGAAAAACTACCAATCTACCATCTAATGTGTATCATATGCAAGTAACATGACTTAAATTGACGAAAAATTGAATATAAAAGCTTTGAATATAACATTAGGGATGTAATTGGTATATTTTATAATTCATGAACTGATTTTTTTTGAAAAATATAGTTTAGGGACCTGATTTTCACTAGGGTGATAATTCAAGAACTAAATTGGCAGTTTATCCTATTATAAATAAAAGTGAATTCTTATTAAAAAGCACTTTACAAAACGAATAAGCACTTTACTAAAAGCACTTGAAAAACCACTTCTGTTTGTCACTTTTGTTCTTTAGAAACCATTTTAGTATACAAGCACTTTACTAAGAGCACGTCAAAATTTTGAGTATATTCTATTCTTTAAAAGCACTTATATCTTTGTCACGTAGTATTACGGTCTAGTGATATTCCTCTTCATTTGTAAGTGAGAGGTCGTAAGTTTGATTATCGTCAAAGGCAAATTTGAATCACATTATTGTTAGTCAATTGTGAAACTTAGCCTACTTCATCTCTTTAGTGTAAATAATATCGTTTATTTTTAAAAAAAAACACTACTATCATTTAAAACCACTTAACATTTTTTCGACTAACGTCATCATAAACACTTAAAAAGTTGCCTGGAAGCACCTTTAATAACTCTAAAACACTTAAATAAATTATTAGTCAAACTAGGAGAAAATGACAGATTAAAAGTTTTAAAATCATTCGTTTGGGATTAGGAAGAAAAGGTTTTAAAATCGTGAAACTTATCCAATATCTGACTCAAACAAGCAGGGGCAGGCTTATTGGATCCAATGTTGAAAAATGATGTGTGTAATCGCTTGCTCCAAGTGAAATGCTCAAAAGTCAAGTCTCCTCTCATAGCAAACAAGCTTCAGTACAGGCCCCGGGGAGAAAAAGTGATTCCGTAACCTAACCGAAGCGTAATCAGAACGGTGGAAAGTGACGGACGTTTCCAGTGAAAAACCACGTGACCACACGATCTGATCACTGAACGGTTGAGATTGAGATTGAGATTGCGATTGAAGTTTGGCAAAAGATTTACATATGAATACGACCGAGATAATTGGCAACGTGTTGCAGTGGGAATAATGAAACGTGAAGCAAGAAAACCAAGTGAAGCTCCTTCAGTCAAGATTCAAGAAAAGCAGAAGTCATCCTCCACTTTTCGCGTGAAAACGACATAAACATCTTCATGCTTTCGGCCCACCCAAACAAGACCAATATATCGACCCTTAACGCTACACATGAGCCTGACTTTGTCGATTGTCCATTACATTGTAGGCGTTAATTTTGGACCCATTGGCCCTCATTCTCACAGAGGAGGAACCAATACCCTCTACGACGATGTTTCATTAGCCGAGCTAAAAGGATAAATTTAAAGGAAAACTAATGAAAAGGGCTTGAAAACTTTGAGTTTTAATGATAAGGACAAAATAAAGGGTAAAGTGAATAGTACTAGGATTGACTTTTTAGTGTAAAAATGTGATTTTTCGTTAAAGTGAACAGTACCGGGAGCTTTTCGTTAAACTTCCCTAAATTTAAACTACCTATTAATAAAATCTTATCTGTTAACCAAAATTTTACAAAATTACCATTCTAACCTTGTAATCAAAACTGAACAAAAATAAAAAACATGGAAAGTTAAGAAATTACATGAACCACAAATTTTGATGCACATCCTATTCAAAACTAAAAACTAAATAAAAATATTGAGAAAGTTCTAACCCCACGTCTCCCACTTTGACGAGAAATTTTTCATTGTGACCGGAATACGAATGGTACACTAAGTGCTTTATATAAGTGGTGGGAAGTTGTATTTTTTAAGTTATTAACATTTTAACACACATATTCCACAATTTGTACAGTGACAAGTGATGTACTATCTCGTGTACCGGTCACATTGAAAAATCTCTCTACTTTGACACCCTCCTCTTTTTCCACGCCCAACTTTTTTTTGAAAAAGTTTTCATTTTACATTTAAAAAGTTGATAAATATTTATAATAAAATAATAGACGATTTTTTTTGAACAAAAATAATAGACAAATTTAATTATACACTAATAACGTGTAGGCATATAACTAATTTACATAAACCAAATAAGAGTAATAGACATGAGACGGTGTTACACCCTCCATAACCAATTTAGATCATCCAACACTACCCAAAGTACCCATTTACATTTTAAAAATGAATAGATTTTTAGCCCATTTATAAACCTTACATTATCCACGTTGTACGATTATATACGTTTTTAAGTTCTAACACAAGAGCCCAAAATATCGATTTTGGTCAGCCAATTTGAATTGCGTGAAATCATAGTCTATATCATATGGGTCTCGACAAACATAAGAGTAAAAAAACTTTGTCATTTCTTTTATTCTCATCACACTTAACTTTGTCTAAGAATTTTGGTGGTTTAGCTACATTTGCACTGATTTACTAAAGTTTTTTCTTGTTATGTTATAATAGATACTTGTTTTGTACGTCCAATAGAGTTTGTTACCGTTACCTACTATCGTGCTGCACTTGCTCTTAGTCATATTCAATGGAATACAACGTTTCAATTATATAGGGACAACCACCGTATAAAATGAGTATAAAACAAATATAGGGACAAAATAGATCGGAAAATGAGTTCTTAAATCACAAGGACTCACCGAATATTTGGTGTATGTATATGTACCCACATATAAGGACTCTATAGGGACTAAAATAGTGGACCCAATAGGACAATTTAAGTGGAAAGGCAGGTGTGGATCCTAGTCACATGGCCTTGTCTTTTTTTTTTTCCTTTTCAACCGTTTAAAATGGAGGGTCCAAATTGATTCTTGCTTTTCAAATTTTTTTTACCATTAAAAGATCAACAGTTCCAATTAAATAACCGTTTCAATTTAGGTTACTCTCTCATGTTGGTTTTCAAATTTTCTTTTTTCTCTTTGAAAGGTTAATAGTTTCAATTTTTTGGTCTCTCTCTCATGCTGTTTTCTCATCATTCCTATAAATATCAAGTTATCTAACCAAAAACTTACCACAACTTCATCTCCTTTACTCAGTTCACTCATTCTAGTTACATTTTTTGTGAAGAAAAAAATTGTTGTCAGAATTTAAATTTTTTTTTGCTAAAATGTTCACAAAAATATCTTATGAAACGTAATGTTAAATTAATTCAAAATATTAACATAAATAAAAAATGTGCACCTAATCAAATTATCACATAAAAATGTAAGACCTCAAATTTAGGGATTCTAATATTCCTTAGGGACACAAAGATTCTTTTTAAGTTCTTAAATAAGTACTCAAAGATGATTGCGGGAGTCCCTATTTATTGGAGATGATCTAAGGCAGACGGAAGTTAATCCATCAGGTAAAGCGACTTCGCCTTACGAAAATATTGCATCAATGACTTAGTTCCTCGTTGTGTACTCCACCACAAGGCTTATCGCCTTCCCCCCCCTCAAGAGCTAATGAGTGGAAAAGAAATTGTGTCAGCAATCATTTCATATACAAGGGAATTGGCATAATCTAACAAGTGCAAGTACCTTCATGAATATATCAAGATCTTCGTCGGGTATTATCCCCGCGCACTTTTCTCTTCTTGCAAGCTCTACTAACATATCTATGATGACAAGTCAGCATATAAACAAGACACAAACCTGTTACCTCGCAAAGCTTATCATACTTGGTTCCAACACCTTGACATCGTCCTGCAAACTCTAAGAGTTTCCCTTACAGTCATCTCTGCCGCATGCCAATCCTGTTGGCTGACATAGGCAGATGTGCGCTGAGGGACAAACTCTTTCAAGCCATGTCCAATATACGTGACCTTCCCTAACATCTTCGAAATAATCAAAGTACAAATGAGCAAAAGGAAATGTCAAACGGGGAGAGCAACTAGTAGAAAATCTGTCATTAAATCTGAAAAATGCAGTAATTTCACAACATGAAAACTCAAAAAAGTAATGGAGTTACCTGCTAACCGGTTCCCAGGCGTCCGGCAAGAGCCAATAGAAGCGTAGTCTTTCCGGAGCTTGGTGGACCAATAGTAAGGTCAGTCTTGAAGACAATACTAACGGCTTGTTAGGCGTAAACACAGAGATATTCCGATGCCACTGTGGCGGTATACCAAGCCAATTCAACACTACCACGCGATAAATTGGCTTGAAAGTCATTACTCTGCCTCCTGTATATTCGCAATTGCCTAAAAAGGGCCAAGAACTGTTGGAAAATATTAGTACTTGGGTTTATTTTAATATTTGGATTTTGCTTGTTAGTTTAGGATTTGGACTTAGCCCATCCGAGTTAGGGTTTCTTAGGTTTAGTTTTCTATAAATATTGCTTGTAATTTATAGTTTGAGAAATAAGTTAGGCACAATGTAGCCTATTAGGTTTTGTAGCCGTTCCAGCATTCTGGTTAGTTTAATAATATTCCTTTTATTTTGTAATCTTGTTCGTTGCGCTTTCTGATATTCAATTTGATATCAGAGCAGGTTAGATCCTTGGGATCAATCTGCTTTGGTTTGATATCAATTTGTTGGTCTGTCTAGATTAGGTTCGTGAGAATTGTTTGTTTGGTTTCGTTTTGTACTTTGATTAAGCTTCCGCTTATGTTCGAGTTGGTGAATCCGCGTTTGTTTTCTATCTCCATTTGGTATATGTCTGCCTGTCTTTGGTGTCTCCATTATTCCTTTTTTTTAGATGTCAGATATAGTGTGAAAAAAACTTTGGAACTGAAACAGCGGCCAGCCGGGCCTTAGCCTGAAGATTGAAGGCGTGAATCGAGATCGAATCGACCCACTTGCACCACATGAACTCGTATGTGTCTGACTGTTAGAAAACCGCCACCGTCGACACCTCGAGCCACCATCCGCATCTGCACGAACCCTCTATTGCAATTTATTCGTCCTCGCCGCCATACTGCACCCACAATCTACTGTACCCGCACGACTCTATGATCTTCTTCTTGCATCGTACTTGCAACTCGCGAACCTATCGCCTGCAACCCATCTGCACTCACTCCTGGATCCAGCTCTGCCTCACCGACCTTTTCCACCATCCCCGCCGTCCGTATTCGTCCCTAATGAAGCCCAGATCCGAGAACCACTCGGGTTGAGTTCGTCTCCACTTGAAGTCCTGTAAACATGCATCTGTTTCTGTTCTGCACCACACACCCGTTGTCTGCAACTTGAATCCGTATCTGGACTTGTGCTTGTTTTGCACGAGTTGAGAAAAGAGAGAGAAAGATGGAAAAGGAACAGAAATTGTTTTGGCTGTTTGTTTTAGGGCCCACGTTTGATATTGGGTTTGTGTTTGGAACCTACTGTTGGAGCTTGTTGTTACCCGCAACGATCGTTCGAATGCTTGGATTGGTGACCACTTGAATGACATTGTGGACATAATAAATTAGATTTTTTGTTTGTTTGTTCGGAAGTTGGAATTTGCATTGGCATCGGCATTGACATTGGCACTGGCATTTGGATTTTGCATTGGCATTGGCACTGGAATTTGGAATCTTGCACTTGCACCGATGTAATTTCGTATTGGAATTGGCATCGGAAATTAGCATAACAGACTTGCATCCACATCATTTGTTGGCAAACTCATGTCGTGTACCGCCATGAGTTTGACGGGGGGTGTTGAAAAATATTAGTACTTAGGTTTATTTTCATATTTGGGTTTTGTTTGTTAGTTTAGGATTTGGGCTTAGCCCATTCAAGTTAGGGTTTCTTAGGTTTAGTTTTCTATAAATATTGTTTGTAATTTAGTTTGATAAATAAGTCAGGTACAATGTAGCCTATTAGGGTTTTGTAGTCATTCCAGCATTCTCGTTAGTTTAATAATATTCCTTTTATTTTGTAATCTTGTTCGTTGCGCTCTCTCTCTGATATTCAATTGTCATCCCAAAATGCAAAGTTTACAAATTTGTCACACAATTATGTAATTTAAGAAAATTAAAGGGAGAATTTGAATGAGTTTATACCTCCGTCATATTAAAAACAAAATTGGGAATAGACGGCAGTGCTCTGCTTCAGACATGGACGAAAGCTTCAACCTTCAAGTTCTGAAATCAGAACTCGATCTTCGGAAAATTCAATGCTACTCTGCACACTCAAATAAAGAACACCAAAACAAATTAAGCACAACAGAAAAGTTCCGGAATTGAAGGGGACATAATGAAAATCTGTTTGGTTGCTGAGAAAACGAGAGAAAACAGAAATTTCAATACTCGCAGTCTCTGACGACATTTTCTCAGCAGCCAAACATACTCAAATTAAGTACAAGAGAACGAGGAGTAACTTTCGTAGTCTCTTGTTGTCCACCTGAACTAGTAGGCATAAATAATATTAGGTGTGAAAGTCATTACTCTAAACGATTCACATTTTTAGATTCTGTGAATTAATATGTCAATTATCAATAATAATTGATATTACAAGTGGACTTCACTTTGTAGAGATATCAGTTTGATTCGGTTCAAATCTTACGCAATACACCAATCAATGTAGCAACATCGTTCAATTTGATTTTAGTTTTAGCAGTTTCCAAATACGTAAAACTGAACAAAACCAAGCCAAGCTAATTAAAATTTGATTTAGTTCAATTTGAAGTTGCACATTTTCATTATAAAATAAGCTGCTTGGATGGAGTTTTATACAATGATATATTTACATTAAAAGTGAAAATATAAATTTGTATCGAATTCGTTAGTCATAAAATTCGAATTTAAAATATCTTATTTATAAGTAAATGAAAATTGGATCCTCGCGCGGATCTAATTCATGGGGATCATAGGGATCAACCTACGTGGGCCGTTGATAAAAAAATCATGCGGCCACAATTTTTTTCTTTTTTTTATTTTTCACGCAAAACGAAACTTTTTTACTTTTAAAACATTTAATTATGACCGCACGATTTTTTATCAACAGCCCATGTGAGTTGATCCCTAGGATCCCCATGAATTAGATCCAGCGAGTATCCAATTCCGAAGTTCTTCTACTAAAATGTATAGTCAATCGTCTGCTAACATGTTAGGGCAAGTCAAGTTTAATGAAAAGGTAGTAGAAACTATTGACTGGCTATCATTTTCTAACATTAAAAAGTCAATTCCTGGAATATGTGGTGGTAGCAAGGCAAGTATTTGTTTGAATATTATTTGTCAAATATTGGGATGAATGTCTTATATTGATTGTTGTAATGTTGAAATGTTTGTAGATTCAATATATCTTCAAAATTCAAAACAACTACTTAGAGCAACTCCAGTGTAGGAGCCCTCCTCCTAGGCTATTCACTATTTAATCCACCAAGTGAACAGTAACTGCTCTTAATAAACAGTGCATTCCCCTGGTAATTATTTTTTGCATCTCCACCCCTGTACTGAATAGCCCTAACAATTGGCAATAAAATATTAGTATTTTTTATTTTTAATTAATATTATATTATTTATTTTTTATAAATTAATATTTTCCTTTTGCTCTTCTCGAAACTTCTACCATTTGGGGGATTTTCACTCTCTCACTCCCGAAACTCCCACCTTCTTTGACTTCTTCTTCCTTCCCACTCTCTCACTCCCCTCCCTTCTCTTCTCTGCGCTCAACTAACCCTCTTCGATCCCCTGCACATCCAACCTTCCCCTCCCTCTTCGATTCCACTCTTCTTTCCCCTGATCCTTCCATACCCTACCCATTTCTAGCTCACCACCATACCCTAAACCCACCCATTTGACGGCCGGTGGTCAATAAAACCCAAATTTACGGCCAGAGAGTCGGTTTGACGGCGGTGGAGAACAAAACTTAGCAACCGGAGAAGATGGTGGTGGAGAGCACAAACCCAGCGGCCAAACCGATTTTTTAATATTTTCAAATTTTCTTTCAATTTTTGCATTGAATATGGCCTCTATTATGCAAGATTTGGTTTGATTTGGATTTTTTTTTCTCTGCATTTGTTGTGGATTCGGATCCCAGGTGCCATTAGTCTCGGCGACGAACTCCGGCGAGAGCCGTTGAGTTCGAAGCCAGAGTTTTACATTTTTTTTTAATTTTTTATATTTTTATTAATTTTATATTATGGATGACGTCGTTCTGACGTCAGCCCACGTCACATGGCCTTGGGCTCTCAGGCTGTCAATTCCTGCCGGGCCTATTGCTCGGGCATCGCCTGTCCATCGGGCTCCCATACGCTGGACCCTATCCCCCTAGCAATTTGGTCCTATTTGCTGGCCTGTTCTTCGAGCAACCTCCCCCACTGGAGTTGCTCTTATTGAACAAATCGTAGGAATTTGAAAGAAGTATTAAATACATACTTGCCTTCATTATCGAACTGGGAAAGAGAAAAACGAAAGGGGTGTTTGACTCAAATACGTGATGATGAGCGTGACGATGACGATGCATTACCACCCTGATTGTGCTTCACCGTAGAACCGAGCTGGATGTGGGTCAAAAACATAACCAGCACGATCCAAATCATGCATATTTTCCTTCATAGGTTTTTTTTTTTTAAATGCCATCGTCGACCAACTCAAACCAATTAGGAACATAATTCTCATGGAGGAAAATGCCACCAAAACCGCAAGAAGCCCATCCCTATATATACAATGCAAGTGTCATATATATATATATATATACAGGGCCGGCCCTGAGAATTTGGGGGCCCTAGGCGAGCCTTCGAAGTGGGGTCCTAAAATTTTCTGATCTCCGATTCTTTGTATATTGATTTGTATAAAAAAGAATTCGCTAAATACATAAAAAACTCTATTTTCACATCAAATATCATTAAAAATTAATATCAAAAGAAGATAAATATACAAACATTACACAATTCACGTTTTTAGACACAAGTGTACTAAATGTTTGCAGTCAAGAGTTTAAGATTGAGAGTGAAGAACAATAAAACTTGATGATCAAGAGAGTAAATAACAATAAAACTTGATTGACAAGTATAATAAATTCAACGCCAATTGTTTCTCTTGTATTTTTTTTCTTCTAAAATCAACATCACAATAACAAATTGAATATTAAAATAATCCATTGAATAAAAAGTTATTGAAAAGAAAAATATATAATTCAAAGTTTTGATTACCTTAAAGTACAATCTTTAAGACCATATGATAGTTGGTTTTAACATTCGATAGAAATGGAGAGAATGAGAAGTTGGTTTAAACATTCGATAGAAATGGAGAAAATTAGAAGTTGAAAGAAAAAATATTGCGAAGAGACTTGAGTTTTATAACTTTATATGCATTTGGACAAATGAATTGACAGTAAATTTGAAAAACAAGAAAAATAAAGAAAAATCTAGTGATTGAAAGGCAGCTTCGTGTTTCAAACTCAACACCCCAAAGAAAAATGAAGCCAACATTTCCACTACACTAACAAATGAATTATGATATTTCTTACTTTTTTATATTTATATATTAATTACAGGATATAAAAAATTTTTGGGGGCCCTTCCGAAGTGGGGGCCCTAGGCGGGCGCCTACTTGGGCTACCCTCAGGGCCGGCCCTGTATATATATATATAGGGGTGAGCTATCCACACACTTCATTTTACTTCTCACACACTCCTTGATAATTTCTGTCCGTTGATTTTCTTCAATTTATCCGATCCGACGGCCGAACATTAAAGAGGTGTATGAGAAGTAAAATGGGGTGTGTATATCACACCCCTATATATATATATATATATATAGAGAGAGAGAGAGAGAGAGAGAGAGAGAGAGAGAGAGAGAGAGAGAGAGAGAGAGAGAGAGACATACACACACATGGACATGTGCGTTTGTGTGTGCATGCGCATGATAGGAAGGCAATGAGAGAGAGAGAGAGAGAGAGAGAGAGAGAGAGAGAGAGAGATTTGTAAGATGCTCTTCCCAAAATCAGCTGTTAAATTGGTACAGTTACTCATATCAATCCATGTCATGGAGTTTAATGACTTACCCAAGCTTGGAACCTCAGTGAGTTTGGGTGAATCCCTTACATTCAGTTCTCTCATGTTTGACATTTCCGAAAAATGGGCATTGTTTTCAATGCAGGGCAATCAGAGGCGTACAAAAATTTCAAATTTGTTGGTAAATCAAGGATTGTATGAAGGTTAAAGCATTGATCTAACCATAGAGTTCCAAGTTTTGAAAGACTACTGAGGCTGGGTAAAGCATAAAAATCATTTCGTCGAAATCCAAATATTGCAAGGAAATTAGACTCCCAAGACCCATAACGATTGCATCATCATCTATGTCGCACAAATAGCAGTGGAACGAATAGGGAGAATGAACACACTTAAACCTTACGGTTAGAGATAAGCGAGTGAGATTCTTCAATCTTACTATGAAAGGTGGTACTTGTCTTATGGCTGTTTTCTCTGCTTCAAGTATTCTCAATGACATCATCTCCCCTAAATCCTTATGCAGTTTACTGAATTTTGAACAGTAGTTAACACAAAGATTCTGAATAGATTTCGACCTATAGAAATTCCTTGGAAGAGAACTAAGGGTCTGTTTGGTAGTGTATTTGAATTCAACTTTTTAAACTCAAAAACAGTTTTCAAGTTTTAGGTCTTAAAAACTTGTTTGGTATGACTATTTTTAAAAACTGAACTCAAAACTAATTCAAAAATATAATCTATTCTTTAAAAACATAAAAAGTGAGTTTTTAGAGTTTTTAAACTTAAACTCATTCATTTTTTTTCTCTCCCTCCTGCCCTCTCACTCCAAATATATCTCTCTCTTTTCTTCTTTCTTTCTCCTCTTTTTTTTTTTACTTTTTTCGTCTCTACTCCAATCCAATTAAGTTTAAGTCGTAAGATTTAAAATTTTTAAATTGCAAACCAATCAAGTTTTTGAGTCTTAAAGAAAATTGTTTTCAAGAAATGTTCTTAAGAAATGTTTTGAGAAATGATAAAAAATTTCAAATAAGATACCAAACAGGCCCTAAGCATTCAGCATCCGTTAAGGTTCACCAAAGAAAGTCTTTTAAGACGACCAAGGGTGAATCTCGGACAAATTGATGCAGCGTTCCAGTATCAACTCTTCAAGATTTGGGACACAGGTAAAGTCCGGTGATTTAATTAGGTAATCAAAAAAACTAAGATTAATGATTTTCAGCTTCTGAAGCGACTGTTGCACAAAAGCAAATAAAAATTGAAATTAATATCCAAAAGGAAGATTTATCTCATAAAACAGAGGAAATCCAAAGACAAATAGAAACTGAATGTACCTTGGAACCATCCTAAGGAACTCGCCGCATAAGTGATGTGTCATGTCGGACTGGATCATTCTATATCAATTGGGCCGTATATCGACCACTGAGGCTACACGAGCCTGCCCTCTCCGTTACATTCTCGCAAAAGAGGAACCAATTCCCCCTATGACACCGTTTCATAAATTATTTGGGAATGTACCGTACATTTGCCGTTTTCTGTTGCAAAAATTCAGAAAACCCAAAAATCAAACGCCGCGGGAAACAGGCGCTAAAAAGGAGGGGAGTGCGGGTTCTGACGCCGCAGTCGGAACCCTAAAGATAAAACTTAGAAGATAGTTCTATGATATAGTTAGTTTTATGAGCTGTAATTAGTTAGATGTGCTGTTAATTTTCAAAGGTTTATTTGTTGAGCAAACCTGTTAAAGCAATCCCACTAGTCGTAGGACCTGGACAGAAGGACAGAAAGAATATTGAGCTGGATGCAATATTCTTTGACAGCTAGACTACCACATGGTTTTTGCATTATGTGCTCTAGTTGCTGCATCGTGGGCAGCAAAGACACCACTTGTATTGCATTTGTTTATTGCATGCATGTATGTAAAAATGTATATAAACCATGCTGCCATTGTAGTAGAATATCAATAAACTGAATACTAAATTATGGTATCAGAGCACAATTAGTCCTTTGCTCTGCTCTGCCTTCACTCTTCCGCTGCTATACTGTGCACAGAGACACCTGGTACTACACAACCATTGCACTGCAAGCTGCACACTCGCTACCTTGCCGTCACAAAGCTGTTACACAGCCATCGTCGCTGCACTACCTGTTATACGTTCAAACACACCAAGAAGTTATAGCATTTCTCTCCTCGCCGACATGGCAACCGACTCTTCCAGCAAACACACCAAATACGAAGATCCCAGCGATCCTCTTTTCTTCGTCACTCTGATCAACCTGGAGCGATTCTCGTCACACAACTGTTGAATGACGAACATTACTCCACTTGGAGCCAAGCCATGGCCATGGCCCTCAATGCCAAGAACAAGGAAGGATTCATCAATGGATCCATTAAAAGGCCTGAATCTGCATCCACAATTGAATCCCAACAGTGGACTCGTTGCAACAACCTCGTGAAATCCTGACTGCTCAACTCTGTCTCAAAAGATATCGGAGCAAGTGTCATCTACAACAATGTTGTAGCTGATATTTGGAATGAGTTGAAGGAACGTTTCTCTCACACAAACAGTGTACATCTCTTCCATATCGAACAAGAAATACATGGAAGTGTTCAAGGAAATTTGAACATTGGTGCATATTATACCAAACTGAAAAGTTTTTGGGATGAACGTGATGCCTTGTGCACTCTCCCAACCTGTGCACGTGGAGCTGCGAAAGAATTAATGCAGTTTCAGCAGAGTCAGAAAACCATGAAGTTCCTCATGGGTCTCAATGAATCCTACGATGCAGTTTGTGGGCAAATTTTACTTATGGACCCCCTCCCTGCTGTCAACAAAGCTTTCTCACTTATTATTCAAGATGAGAAGCAGAGAGCAGTTTCAATGCATACTTCTGGAAGGTCTTCAGTCACCGATACTGCAGCTTTCGCCGTGCGGGACAACATGCGAAACTCTAGTAGGAATTTTTCTCCTAGAAATTCCCATCTAAAATGTGGTTGTTGTGATGCAACCGGACACACTTCAGATACCTGTCGTGCACATCTCAAGTGCGACTACTATAATTGGAGAGGTCACACCATTGATCAATGCCGCAAACTGAAAAAGGCAAAGGACAACAGCGATAGGGGAGATTATCAAGATCGCAGGGGTTCCAACTCCAAAGCTAATCATGTTGATATCAAGCTTCCTAGAAATATCACAACATCTCCTTCGTCCTACAGTCTCACTTCCGAGCAATATCACAACCTGCTTTCACTCCTTGATAAAAGCCAATCCAACTCCACATCTAATCATGTCGGTACCACCTCTACTATGAATGATTTATCAGGTAGAGTTTTTTGTGCTTCTGCTCTCAATAAGGGAAAGAACTGGATTTTCGATACCGGGGCCACATACCACATGGTCTGCTCACCAAGCTTAATGACCACAAGTGTTCCGGTATACAATCGACAAGTGCACCTACCCAATCATGCACTTGCCGATGTCACACATATTGGCACAATTCGTCTCTCGAATGATCTCGTCATTCACAATGTGCTTTTTGTTCCATCATTTAAGCTGAATTTAATTTCTGTCAGCAAAATCACTAATACCTCATCTTGCTTTGTCATCTTCACTAATAAAATGTGTCTACTTCAAGGCCAACGATCGGGGAAGATGATTGGGACGGGAACTGAACGAGAAGGACTCTACTACCTTGATAATGTGACAAAAACCAGGTGCAATTCAGTGTCAATTGTTGCTTATTCTTCTTCTCAACTTTGGCATCAACGCCTTGGCCATCTTTCCAACAAGACCTTACGGTCTCTCTCTTCTTGCATTAAAAATTTGAATTTTTGTAGCATTGATGATTGTTTGATCTGTCCATTAGCCAAACAAACACGTGCTCCTTTTCCTTTGAGTTCTATTCACACAAAAGCTCATTTTGAGTTCATTCATGTTGACATTTGGGGAGGTTACCATGCTCCCACTATCACAGGGGCACACTATTTCTTAACCATTGTGGCTGATTTCTCGCGGTGCACATGGGTTTATTTAATGAATCACAAATCATGATGCACCCCGACCCGAAAGTGAGGCGTGTTAGCCGTCACGTGAGTGTGACGTAGCCAAGTGCACAGTGCGGAAGCAAGAATCATTAACGAAGTACGAACTAATTAAAACCAAACTACTAGCAACCTAGATAAGATAGTGTGCTAGAGTGATAATATAGTACTTATACATAACCAGATTGTACTAAGTCAAAGTGCAGTCAAGCATGAATAAATAAGTTCTAATACACCAACGGGTGTCCTACATAATAATGAGTCTGTCAGAACTGCCGATGGTCCTCGCTAGCCACCACGGGTACTCTAGCTATCTAGAACCTGGATGGGCGAAAAACAAAATTGAGTGGGTCAGCAAAACAAATCTTTTCAAAATCATTCTTTTCTCAAAAGTATAGCCCCTCACCGTAAAACCTGTATAGTTTCCCAGAAAATAATACGTACATATATATCACAACCTTTCTCAGCATAAACATTATCAAATGTATCTCATAATATGCCATGCAATGCGTTTCAATGCCAATCTGAATCTCATAAGCCATGCCATGTGATGCATTCAATAACCATATCGCTACTAGATATCAACTCAGCCCTTGGCTGTACATATAGCTCATAACATCTCAATTTCATCATATATATACACACTGCACATACATCAATATCCTCATGAGGTCATCATCACATCACTGTAGCAATATAAAATGCTCTAGTGCTACAATCACGTGAAGACTGTGCAAATGAACGTGGGTCACCTACATGTCGAACCCACTCAAAGGTGGTCTATACGACAAGACTGTGCACCTAACTTGGATCCAAGGCGAACATGCGGTGCAGGAGGTGAACGACACGTGAAAGACTGTGCCCCTAACTCTGGGCATGAGCACTAACAATATGTGCAGGTTTATGAGCTAACATATCACATCATATCTCATCATATATCGTCTGTTCTTTCTCAACAATGCATGTACCTACCTGGTACTTACCTGGCGTCCTCGGCACCAACATATGCATAAAATGTATATATGAATACTCATGCATCAATAATAAGTTATATGCATGTCAATAAAAACGTACTTTTCATTTAAAAGCTAATTCTGGGAAAATCATTATATATATATATAGGTTATACGGAAAAACAGCTGCCCACTCACTGATAGGTCGCTGGGTCGTAGCCCCCACGTCTAGCCTGGCTACGCTCGTCCTCAGAATAAGTCTCACCTTTATGAGAAATTACTAAAAATACGTTATTTAAGCACATATATGCAACTACGAAAATAACTTCTCATACATAGCTCAATTTTGGCATACGAATATACCAACGCGACCTACTCGACGTCACGGACGTCGGCATATTTTTAGAAAAATTTATGGACATTCCACGCGCCGTGGGTGGCACGGGCATACGAAATAAGAAAACTCTGCTTTTTGGTACTATTGCTCGAGACCCTTCAAAAACAACTCTAGCCTTTTCAAGACCTCTCGAATAATATAACAAGAAGTAAATATGACACTTAGACAATAAAAATGACTCGACAAGCTCGAGATGAGCTAAAGACGTACTGGAGAGTGGCAATTAAAGGTAGATAAACAATTTGAGTGCAATTAAATTATGACTTGGAAGCAAGGCGTAATAGTTGAACATGTACTTCTTGACATCACGTGTCGATTCTGCATGTATTTCAATGTCGGGCATATGACATTCGGACAGTTCAAAGGCTTATTTTTATGTGAGGTATATTAGTGAGATGAGCTAATAGGGGCCGTATAATTTAAATTAAGTGGTCGAAATTTCTCGGTCTATCTCAATTTATATTATAAGACCTATTAAGTCCTTACACATACAAAAATAGCATATTTTATAAATTAAAGAAACAAAAATATTTTTGAGCCCACTAAAAATCAAATTTCCAACATTCCCACTGTGAAGTGTTGAAAGGACGGTTAGTTTTGTTCATAGGTCTGGCGCGTGCAATAGTTGGATTGGCGCCGGCATGTGTGGGTTTTTTTCGTGGGAATTTAAATGAAACGGTTGGGAATGTGTGATTTTATCATTTTACTAATTTGCCACCCTGTTGGGGTGATTCGGAGTTAAAAAAACGGCGGGTAAAGATTAACTGTTAATGCATTCTAATTTTTCACAGTTTTTAGTTGAGGTTGATACTATTAGTCGCTCACAATTTATAATCGGTAATTCATAGTAGGTCATAACTAATCTTGTCAGTCGCATATTGTTGATGAATAGTAGGTAAGATATATGATATAATTATCATCTACAATTCCTCATCGTTGGTATCCAAAATTCCTAACAATTGATGCATTGTGGGTCATGGCTGCTCTAGTATTCCAAAATTCTTGATCGTTGATGCATTATTGGTTAGGAATGCTTCGGTCAATCGCCTACAATTCTAATTGTTAACGCACTGTAGGATAAGAACAGTCCAGGCCATCACCTGCAATTTTGTACGTGAACGATTGAACATATAAACTTTTGTGTGTTTAGGTCATAATTGTATATGATCATATGGTTAATATGAAAATGGAGGGTAAATGCAATTTCTTAATTTGTATATCTTTTGGTAGCACGAGAACTTCATTTCATCAATATGGCATGGCAGTTCTTAATCCCACTGAAAGTGACATTTTCATCAGAATAGCTTCTGTTAAATTGTCTTGTTGTCTTCTGTATATTGTATGAAAATTGTGGATTTTCAAACCCTAGTCGTTTTCATGTGCCAAAAATATTGCAATTTCTGCCATCGATGGTCAGAAAATATTTGACCTACTCAAACCAAAATGTAGAACCACCACTGAATGATCCAGTAGTAGGAGACGAATTACAGGTTCATATTCCACATAGCACGTCTTGGATTTGATCCATGGCGCTGGTGAATCACACGATAATGGTCAATGAGAGGTTGAAATGTCTTTGTAAGCCTTTCGAGCCCCCAAAAAAATATAGGAAAATTAATGAAAAGGGCTTGAAAAGTTTTAGTTTTAATAAAAAACCATGTTATAAGTTTTGTTTAATAAAAAACCATGTTATAAGCTAAACGGAAGGGAAGGCCGGATTTCGGCCGGAAAGTTGGACAAACTTTAAACGCTCATAACTTTGTCAATAATCAAAGAAATCGAGTGATTCGAAAACGAAAATCGTATTTCTCGAAGAGACGAAGAGAATGGTACCTTGTACAATGGCTAAATCGCCATGGTTTGGCCGTAAAACACCTCGAAAGCCTCGGAGGTCGCCGGAAACGGGGTAAGATTCAAAATGATATAACTTTGTCAATACTCAACGAAATCGAGTGATTCAAAAACGAAAATCGTAGTTCTCGGAGAGACGAAGAGAATGGTACCTTGCACGATGGCTAACTCGCCGTGATTTGGCCGGAGAACGCCTCGAAATCCTCGGAGTTCGCCGAAAACTGGGTAAGATTCAAATGGATATAACTTCTTCAATACTCAACGAAATAGGGTGATTCAAAAAGGAAAGTTGTAGTACTATTTTTGGAATGTAAAAATAAACTGTTTCTGAATTTTAAGTAACACTGTTTCTGTAATTTAAGTCACTGTTTATGGAAATTAAATCCTTGTTTATGGAATTTTAAGTCATTGTTTTTTTAATGTAAAAATAAACTGTTTCTGGATTTTAAGTAACATTGTTTCTAGAATCTAAATCACTGTTTCTGGAATCTAAGTCACTGTTTCTGGAATTTAAATCACTGTTTCTGAATTTTGGTTCTTTTCTTTCCAGAAACAGTCAGTTTTCCAGAAACAGTGACTTTTCCAGAAACAGTCACTTTTCCAGAATTAGTGAACATTCATTTTTCCAGAAACAGTCACTTTTCCAGAAACAGTGAACAATCATTTTTCCAGAAACAGTCACTTAAACACCAAAGGGCTTGGTGTGGTTGCTGCTTGCTGGAGCTAAACGGAAGGGAAGGCCGGATTTCGGCCGGAAAGTTGGACAAACTTTAAACGCTCATAACTTTGTCAATACTCAACAAAATCGAGTGATTCAAAAACAAAAATCGTAGTTCTCGAAGAGACGAATATAATGGTATCTTGCATGATGGCTAACTCTCCATGGTTTGGCCGGAAAATACCTCGAAATCCTCGGAGGTAGCCAGAAACTGGGTAAGATTCAAATGGACATAACTTCTTCAATACTCAACGAAATCGAGTGATTCAAAAACGAAAATCGTAGTTCTCGAAGAGACGAAGAGAACGGTACCTTGTACGATGGCTAACTTGCTGTTGTTTGGCCGAAAAATGCCTCGAAAGCCTCGGAGGTCGCCAGAAACTGGGTAAGATTCAAATGGATATAACTTCTTCAATACTTAACGAAATATGGTGATTCAAAAAGGAAAGTTGTAGTACTCAGCGATACGAAGAGGAGGATGAGGAGGAGGATGAGGGCCAAAGGAGAGCCATAAGTGACTGGCTGGTGGTCGAGCTGTCTGTTGGTTTTGTGGGTTTTACTTTGTTCTGGGATGGTTTTTAGTTAAAAAAAGTTATAGGATGGTTTTTGGTTAAAATAAACTTAGTTCAAGCCCTTTTTATTAAAACTCCCAAAAAATATTAACGTGACGAAACCACCACCTGGTCCTTTTTCTAGAAAGAAAGAAAAAACCAAAATCTATGGAAATTAATTTATTACACTCAACTAATATATGTAATGTTTAATTTAAGGGAATTTTAACGAAAAGCTCCCGGTACTGTCTACTTTAACGAAAAACCACATTTTTACACTAAAAACTCAATCTTGATACTATTCACTTTACCCTTTATTTTGTCCTTATCGTTAAACTCAAAGTTTTCATGTTATTTTCATTAGTTTTTCTTAATTCAATGCTCCCTAATATAAGATGTGAATTAATTAAGAAACTTCTATATAATTAAGATAGATTAGTTCTAACTTCTAACCATAAATATTTTATTAATTATATTATCCAATGATAACAAGATTGTAGTATATAAGTACGTGTGTTGGATGCAACAAAATTGAGGGAATGAGGTGAAGCCTGCCTAAAATATTGTTTTGTCGACTTAAAACTGTTACTAATTAGTTGTGTTTAGCTGCTGCCCTTGACCTAACCGATTGAGACATATTAACAAAATGTATTTCAATAGTGTTTAATTTTTGGTACTAATAAATCAAATGATGGTAGTAAAAAAGAAGCTAAAATGCTTTTGTGAGTCTTCTCAGCCGCCGAAAAGGTAGATTGTCGCGGCGACGCAGCCACTAGCTAGTCCTTTCGAAAAGAAAAAAAGAGTAATTTAAGTTTAACTAACTTGTATTGGCAGTGGCATATTTTTCCCCTTAAGTTCAAAGTGGGTGCACCATAAGTAGGTAATTTACATACCAATTGTGTAAAATTAAACGAGGAAGCTAATTCCGTACGAGTTGCATATCACCTCGTAGTCAAGTTGATTAGAAGTGTGTGTTTCTTTTTATGCGCAAAAATTCAAATCAACACTTTCGAAGTTTAGATTAATTTATAATATTGCTCGAATATAATAAAAAAACCCGTAGAAGATAATTTCGGATTAATTAGTCAGTGGACTATGATTTTACTCTCCTCTTTTAGTCTTCTATGCTTATGACATAAGTGTGTAAAAATTGTAAAACTCTCAATTTGTGGAGTACATGTGTAAAAACCGTTATCTATTTGAATTTTTCCATTAACTAAGGCAAATCTACAACGAGAAAATGTGGTCGCTTTTACAATCAAGCCAAGAAGTTATCTCTTATACATCTAATTGGCTAGTGATTTTACACTCATCTTTCTGCCTTTTTCATTGACTAAGGTAAATCTAAACCTAGGGATAAAATCTCATAACTTTTACAATCAAGCTAGGAAGTCGTCTCCGACACTACACATATATGATAAAGGGTAAGTTAGGGAGACTAAATTTGTAGACTAAATTTTTGAAACTAAAGAACATGAAAGTTGATGATTGGTTTATTACTTAAGTGTTGATGAACGTGCTCATTCCTATTAGTGACACATCATTTAGTTTGCAAATTTTATCTCTAAATATAGTCTCTCTAGCATTACCCATCTGATAAATATACAAGAAAGAAAGCTAGGGTTAGGGTTAGGTGATCAAAATGCAAAAGGGACTGGTAGGATTTAAATTCTGCCTCCGTTATGGACGAGAATTTTGTTTATATGGATAAAGAACAAGTGCCAAGTCAAAGAAGAAAAAAAAAAACTATTCAGACAATGGAAATTGGAAAACATTTCCTTGCGGACTGCATATTATTATTGTTCCTTTCCCCTTTACTAGTTGGCAATGGCGTTGGGATATTAATGGGAAAACTTAATGCCCAAGGCCCAGCATTGAAAATAATATGTAACACCACAACTACTGGTTCATATGTAGTTGCAAAAACTCAATAATTCCTTTTAATCCTCTAAATACAACAACAACAAAGTTTTGTTCCACTAAACGAGTGGACTGTATGAATCCTAGAACACTATTGTGCTCAGTTTTGCGCCAAATCATCATTTACCCCTATTACCCTAAACCTCTCTGTCTAAAGTGCATTTTCTAACATGAGAATTTGTAGGTTTTCAGTTCACATGTCCAACCATTTTAACCGATTTTCTTTTATCTTATCTTCAATTGTAGCTATTCTCACTTTATTTCAGATATCCTCGTTCCTAATATTGTCCTTCTAATCCACCAAATAAGTGGTGGAATTTATTGCTATATGTTTTTGATGTGCTCACCTTGACGAAAATATTGTTTAAAGTTTCAATAAAATTGACCAAGATGCCAAGGCAGTTACATAATTGAGCATGTTTATGGAACAACGTGATCATACATACAAACCATATGCCTGAAGTTTGAAATATGCATGGTTGAGATGTGCATGGCGCATAGACTTGTGACTCTATGAGTTGTTTAATTATTACATCAAGAAAACCAAACTTCCTCACCTCTCCTGAATCTTAACGGGCAATATTGCATCAAGAACTTACTTCTCTCATTGTGTACTAGTTGGTGGAGACTGGAGAGTTCACATTGGTGAATGGTAAGCGACTATTAACAATATTCACGATCAACCATAAGAATTAGAAAATCATGTACAAGGATGTGTGTGTGTATATATATGAGGCCTTTAAGCGAAGGGATCTCTATTTTTATTTTTTATTTTTTAAAGGCCCGCACTACATCGAACTTCAATAATCCGAATCGTCTATTTTTTAAGTTGTACCTCGTAGATCATCCTTGCAAAATATAGCCAAATCGGATATACTTCAGATATCTAAATGGGTTCAAAGAAATTAACGAACACTTTGTTCTATAAGAAACAATAAAATTTCATCATGATAATTAAATAGTTAAATGATTTTATATTGAATTGAATTTTTGTAAGGATGATCTATGAATGAAAACTTACAAAATAAACAGTTCATATAGTTGAAATTAAATGTGGAGTGGGTATTAAATGTGGAGTGAGTCCCACAACTAATCCACATTATATACAGTTTATAGGTTGAACCGAAACTTTATGACACAATTGTACACAAAGACGGAGTAATTAATGCACATGCACTCTTTAAGTTTGTTATATTCTTTTACATTAAACAAAATAAAGGAGAACTAGTAGATATAAACAATATGAATGTGAAGATGATACTCTAAACGAATTACAATTTTAGATTGTAAATTTAAATGTCAATTATCAATAATAAGTGATGTAACAAGTGGGGTTCACTTTGTAGAGATAAGCACGGTTCAATTTGATTCGATTCAAGTCTTAAAGAATACCCCAATCAATGTAGCAACATCGTTAAGGTTGGTTTTGGTTTAATAGTTTCCTAATACGTCAATTTGAACTGAACCAAACTAAGTTGATTATACTTTAATTTAGTTCAACCTAAAGTTTTACCTTTTTATTCTAAAAGTCAGACCAAACTACTTGGATTGATTTTTTATACAACGATATATTTATAATACGAGCAAAAGTATAAAGTTGTATCGAACCTACTATTTATGAGATTTAAGTTTAAGACATCTCATACTATGACCATTCGGCCGTAATAATCCATGATTTCGGCCCATACAACTTATCACCTTTTAAGGCTACACATGGACCTGCACTTGTCGGTTGTCCATTACATTTTAGGCTTTAAGTTTGGGCCACTGACCATCATTCTCACAAAAGGCGAACCAATACCCCGGACGATGCCGTTTCATGAACTATTTGGGACTGTACCATATATTTGCCGTTTTCTGTTGCACAAAAAAAAAAAATCAGATAACACCCAAAATCAAAGCAGCGGCAAACAGGCGCTGAAAAATGGAGGGAGTTCCGGCGCCGCTTCCGACGCCGCAATCGAAACCTTAAGAACCAGAGGATGGTGCTTCGCGAACACGAACAAGTGGAGGCGATGATCCTGATCCACTCCGCCTTGTCCGACAACAAGCGTACGGTGGTGAATTCAGTGGAAACCGAGCTCACCAACATGGACCTCAAATCCATCTCCGCCAGGTCCTTGCCCGACCCACATACGCTCCGAAAATCCTCTCACCTCCTCGGCTCCAAGGTCCTCCAGCTAAATCACACCTCTCTGTATTTCTCGTTAATTTTTCTCGTTTTCTGTTTGGTTGCTGAGAAAATAGATGAAGAGAAAGAACAATGTGGTCTTTCGTTTGCGAGGAATTCGAGTGGTCGGCGGCTTTTGAAACTTGGGCTCACAGAAGCGTCGTTCCTGGAACTAAGGTACTTACTGCTACTTGATGCTTGCTCAATGCTCAGCTTGTGTAAATAAGTTAGAGATTTCTTTGATTGATCACTTTTTGGATTTTGAATATGTTGAGTTTAGCATTCAAGCTAGTTTGAAATTGAGCTAGATTATGCAAAACAACGGCAAATGGGATAATACCATATTAAGAAACTAACACTTTCTTACAACTTAGTAATGAACACTGTGCTTCGTCTTTGTGTATGCAATCTTGAAGCGAATCCACATCCAGTAGGAAAATTAATAATTTCGTTCTTTGTTTTATCCCGTATGTTACGTTAGCTCGACCTTGCACTGAAAGACCCTGACAAATTTTTTAATTTTGACAATTATTATGAGGAACACCATTATGCACTGGATACAAGTACATTTTCATGAAACTCAATATGAATTTCATAAGAAGTTTTAGGTGTCTCTCTAAACTCAATATGAATTTCAATCACGTTACGAAGAATGGCAGATGAATAGAAAATATTCCAGGTTTTTTTTGTTTATCTTTAAGGCTTTCACAGGAAAGTGATGGCATCGCCCCCCTCCATTTGAGAAGTTGCAAGTTGGGGCAGCTAAAAGTCGGTTTCCCCAGCAGGACAAGTTGCTATTACCATAATATTCAACCACTCAATGTTGCAATTGCATGCATAACTCATAGGCACGATGCAATCATAGGCAGATTACTCCCATGTCAGCTCCAAGAGTAGTGGGCTGTTGCCAGAAATACTGAGGTTAGATCAGTTGGAAGGTAGCAGAACCTACATTTGAAAGCAAGAGAATAAATCTTATAAAAAAAATTGAGACAAATAACACTCGCAAGGCAGATTCCCATGATGAAAGAACTCAAGACAAACCGAGCAGCTCTGCAACGACTTCGAGGCCAAAAGAAGGTGGATCTTCATTCATGTCCAGCTTGCAGGTTGTTATTAATTTTTACTATTATTCTATGCTGTATCCGGGTTTTGTGTAGTATTAACTATTAAGTTTAATTTTGTCACTTAGTTGTGGGGAAGGAGTGTGAGAGGAGACGGTGTTTTTACACTTGGATTTGTTCACTAATTATTTCTAGTGGTGAATATATAGTTGTAGATGGGGCAGGTGTAAGGTGGCAGAATAAAACTTGAATTTTTTGAATGGATACACATTTAGTTAACTTATTTATTTATTATAAATGTTCTACATTTTTTCACTTTGTAATTTCATATTGATATATTCATGGCTTCCACAGCAATTGCAGCTGTCCCTGTTCAAAACCAAGCAGCCGCACAAAAGCTTCCTCAAAAAATGAGTCATCGAAACCCGATGGGAAAAGAGAGTTTGGGGGAAAGGGGAGGCAAGAGGAAGAGCCTGATGGGAAAAGAGAAAAGCCGGGGCAAAGCCTTTTATTGGAGGTGCCTGTACAGGTAGTAGTTGTGAGGAGGAACTTGCACGGCAGCTCCAAAATCAATTTGATTTGGATGATTATCGTGTCAGTGTGTCAGCATATTCTGATCATTAAAATTGGTATTGTTGTTGTATTGCAAGATTTCTGATGTTATCGTGCTGGAACAACAGCTGCTTCGCAAAAGGCGGGGAAAGGGCCAAGTCTGATTGCCAAGCTCATGGGAATCGAAGAGTACCCCTCGAGACCTTTGCAGGCCACTCTGAAGAAACAGTTTGAGGAAGGTGAGAAGACTGTTTCATGTCAATATCTCGGCAACCAATTACTGCGACAATCACAATCTTGAAACGCTCATCTCAGAAATGTAGCATGTAACTCAACCGAGCGGAAAAGAAATCACTTAAAGAAGGAAAATCCAGCCAAAGATCCTAAAGTAACTAAATCAGTTGTAAGTCTTCCTTGTCTCAAAATCGTTTTATAAAATTTCTGCTTTTTTTTTTCACCTTACAAATATAACTTTAGGAAGCTAAACGTAGTAATGTTCTTTTGCAGACCAAAAATGTTGTGAGTGAAGAAAGTGAGAAGAGAATTATTACAAAGCTGATCTTGCAGATGAAAACCCTAAGGAAGAAGAAACAGATGCCTTTGTATGTCAGAGCGAGTGGAGGTATGGCCTTCTTGAAATACAAGAACTTGATTATGTAATGTCCCGTGTTGAATATTAAGTATGGTTGCACTCGTAAAATGAGAACGTGCATTTGACAAGAAAATGTTGGTGCATTTGTATTTCTGCGAATTTGAGTGCTATTTCTGGAATCAATGGATGCATCTTATATTGGTTTTTGTAATATTGAAATGTTACTGAATGCAATATATCTTCAAAATTCAAAACAACTACGTTTTGGAAAAACCATAGGAATCTGCATGCGCACAATAGGAAGGCAATTAGAACTTAGGGGAGAGAGAGGGAGGGGGGAGAGAGATACCTGTATGATGTTCTTGCCAAAATCAGCTGTGAGATTGGTAAACCTTTTCATATCAGTCCATGTCAAGGGGATTTTAACTTATTCAAGCGTGGAGCCTCAGTGAGTTTAGGAGAATCACTTGCTTCCAGTTCTCTCATATTTGACATTCCGAAAAATTGGGCATTGTTTCCAATGCGGGGCAATCAACGGCGTACAGAAATTTCAAACTTCTTGGTAAATCACGGATTGTATGAAGATACATGCATCCATTCCCTCCAAGCTTTGAAAGGCCACTAAGGCTGGGTAGGGTATGAACATCATTCCCTCCAAGATCCTTAGGGATTGCATCATCAGGTAATTTGGGCAAATGACTAGGCACAGTAATCAGAGATAAAAGTGAGATTCTTCAATCCTACTATGGAAGGTGGTACTTGTCTTACGGCTGTAGAATCTGCTTCAAGAGCCCCAAAGAACCTCAAACTCCAAAGTAAAAGCTTGAAAAGATAGTCTTCATATAGTAGCTCCTCCCAATCTTCTCTGCCTACATAATATTGCACGCATAGACCTCAGGATATTACTCATGCCGAACTTTCACATTTGGTGGTATATCAGGGATTGTACGAAGGTTAAAGCATCCATCTAAACGCAGAATTCGAAGCTTTGAAAGACCACTGAGACTGGGTAGGGTATGAAAATCATTCCCTGAAAGATCCAAAACTTGTAGAGAAATTAGACTCCCAAGATCCCAATGGATTTCATCATCAGCTAATTTGCAGTGTGAGAGATTTAATTCCCTTAAAGAGTTTAAGTTGTGCAACGAATGTGGCAAATGAATACTTTCCACACCTGATAGGGATAAACGAGTGAGATTCTTCAATCCTACTATGGAAGGTGGTACTTCTCTTATGGCTGTTTCATCTACTTCAAGTGTTCTCAGTGATATCATCTCCCCTATATCCTCATGCAGTTCTATGAAGTTTGAACATCCATTAAGAAGAAGAGTATAAACAGATTTCAATTTATAGAAATCCCTTGGAAGAGAACGAAGATTGGAACAACTTTGAAGGTTCACCAAAAAAAGTCTTTTAAGATGACCAATGGAAGGTGGTACTTCTCTTATGGCTGTTCCCTCTGCTTCAAGTGTTCTCAGTGATATCATCTCCCCTATATCCTCATGCAGTTCTATGAATTTTGAACATCCATTAAGACGAAGAGTCTCAACAGATTTCAATTTATAGAAATCCCTTGGAAGAGAAATAAGCCCGTGACAAAATGAAAGGTTCACCAAAGAAAGTCTTTTAAGATGACCAATGGAGGGGTGAATCTCGGACAAACTCGTACACCATTTCAATATCAACTCTTCAAGATTTGGGACTTGTGAAAAGTCAGGTGATTTCTGTAAGGAATAGGAACAGCTGAGATCAAGGGTTTTCAAGTTATGTAGCGACTGTTGCAGAAAATCAAAAGAAAATTGAAATTAATATCCGAAATGAAGATGTTATAAAAAAAATAAAAGAAGAAATCCAAAAAACAAATAGAAACAGAACATCATCAGGTGTAATTCATTGTACCTTGGAACCCTCCCAAACTTGTACCAGTTGGCTAAACTGCATCACTAAAACAACTAGTTCATCTTGATTAAAAAGGTCATCTGGTATGGACTTTAAAGGGCATCCATTCCAACGCAACCGTATTAACTTTTTGGCTGTATGCCATACGCTGATGCGGTCAAGGGATAAATAAGTCTTCAATCCTAGTATGGGAGGTGATACTTCTCTTATGGCTGTTCGCTTTGCTTCAAGTGTTCTCAACATGTGCAAAAAAGGTGGCACAAGAATACATTGCACATGTCCTACGAATAAACGAGTGAGATTCTTCAATCTTAGTATGGAAGGTGGTACTTCTCTTATGGCTGTCTCCTCTGCTTCAAGTGCTTTCAGTGATATCATCTCCCCTATATCCTCATGCAGTTCTATGAATTTTGAACATCCATTAAGAAGAAGAGTCTCAACAGATTTCGACTTATAGAAATCCCTTGGAAGAGAAATAAGCTTGTAACATTCGCTAAGTTTCACCAAAGAAAGTCTTTTAAGATGACCAATGGAGGGGTGAATCTCGGACAAACTCTCACAACCTTCCAATATCAACTCTTCAAGATTTGGGACTTGTGAAAAGTCCGGTGATTTCTGTAAGGAATCAGACCACCTGAGATCAAGGGTTTTCAAGTTATGTAGCGACTGTTGCAAAAAATCAAAAGAAAATTGAAATTAATATCCGAAATGAAGATGTTATAAAAAAAAGGAGAAGAAATCCAAAAAACAAATAGAAACAGAACATCATCAGGTGTAATTCATTGTACCTTGGAACCCTCCCAAACTTGTACCAGTTGGCTCGAATACATCTCTAAAACAACTAGTTTATCTTGATTAAAAAAGTCATCTGGTATGGACTTTAAAGGGCATCCATCCCAGCTCAACCGTATTAACTCTTTGGGAAGATGTTTGTATTCTCCATTGAGCTTTATGCTGATGCGGTCAAGGGATAAACAAGTAAGATTCTTCAATCTTAGTATGGAAGGTGGTACTTCTCTTATGGCTGTTCGCTTTGCTTCAAGTGTTCTCAATGATATCATCTCCCCTAAATCCTCATGCAATTCTATGAATTCTGAACAGTCATCAAGAAGAAGAGTCTCAACAGATTTCAATTTATAGAAATCCCTTGGAAGAGAAATAAGCTTGTAACATTCGCTAAGGTTCACCAAAGAAAGTCTTTTAAGATGACCAATGGAGGGGTGAATCTCGGACAAACTCTCACAACCTTCCAATATCAACTCTTCAAGATTTGGGACTTGTGAAAAGTCCGGTGATTTCTGTAAGGAATCAGACCAGCTGAGATCAAGGGTTTTCAAGTTATGTAGCGACTGCTGCAAAAAATCAAAAGAAAATTGAAATTAATATCCGAAATGAAGATGTTATAAAATAAAAAATAAAAAAAAAGAGAGAAGAAATCCAAACAACAAATAGAAATAGAACATCAGGAGGTGTAACTCATTGTACCTTGGAACCCTTCCAAACTTGTACCAGATCGCTCTGATGCATCTCTAAACCAATTAGTTTTGGTTGATTAAAAAAGTCATCTGGTATGGACTTTAAAGGGCAATGTTCCCAACGCAACCATATTAACTCTTTGGGAAGATGTTTGTATTCTCCTTTGAGCTCTACGTTGCGGAGCTGTAGCAATCTCAGTTTCTTCATTTTGGCAAATGCTTTTGTACTGAAACTAGCAACCTTGTCTGAGACCGAATGACAGAAATGTAGAGCAAGTCCTTCAATTTTTCCAGTTCCCTGTAAAAAAAAAAAATTATAGTGGTAAGAAACGGTATATTTGCATATGTTTACATGTATTATTATTATTCAGTACGTAAAATCACGTACGGTGAATATATTCACACATGAATGTTGTTTAATGTTTTCTTGTATGACGCATAAATCCAAAATTTATTGGGAATGAACTTACAGATTTATTTGTTAATACATCGGTGACCTCTTGATAGTTCCACAACCTACTCCATTTTCCAGGGCGATCAGGAGATTTTTCAGAAATGATTACTCTGGCCATTTCTTGAATCAAATCATGCATTTTCAAACAGTTGTATTCAACAGTGACAAGACATCGTTCACGAAGGACACTGATTCCTAATGTTGCATAAAATCCACATCCATCTAATATTTTGGCGACATAGTCCTTGTCCTCTCCAATAAAGAAACAAGATATGTCAAGGAATGTAGCCTTCCATGTATCATCTAGCCCTTCAAAGCTTATTCTTAGTGGTTTTATTATTTCTCCTTCAGGAATTCTTTCCAATTTCTCCAATTGGCTTTTCCACTCTTTAATGGGTCTTTTAAGCAAAAGAGAACCTAAAACTTCAAGGGCTAGTGGCAAACCTCCACAATAAGAAACCACCTCTTTTGAGACTTGAAGATATTCTTCATTAGGGCAACTTTTTTTAAAGGCATGCCAACTAAAGAGCTTCAGAGCTTCTTCCTTTTTCATTTCCTAAAGCAGATATGTCTCGTCCACTTCCACGTGCTTTAGTAAATGTTCATTTCGTGTCGTAATGATAATTCTACTTCCTGGACCAAACCAATCGTGACTTCCTGCTATTGCATCCAGTTGTTTCTGGTCATCTATATTGTCTATGATGACAAGTACCCTTCTACATTGGAGATGTTGTTTTATCAAACTAATACCTTCATCAACACTGCTTATTCCATACTTCTCTTTCAAGATGTCAGAAATAAGTTTTTCTTGCAAATAATTCAGACCACGTTTACTTGCGTCGCTAACATCGGCAAGGAAACTTTTGAACTCAAAATTATGATGAATTTGGTTATAAATGGCTTTGGCAGCTGTTGTTTTACCCAATCCACCCATCCCCCAAATTCCAACCATGAGAACATCATTTGATCCACCACTTGAAAGATCACTGATAATACCTTGAATGCGGGATTTGATTCCAATTGGGTGCTTAGCCACATGTAATTCGTTTGTTCTGGGGAGCCATTCCCAAATATTCTCGTCAACAATTTTTTTAATGAACTCTGCTTCACGCCTGAAAATTGAATTCGTAAGCATTAATGGGACTCAATGAGGTTCTGTAGGAGATATCAGTACATAAACAATTTTCTTTCTTTTCTTCATATATATATATATATATATATATATATAATACACTAACTAGCAGCTAGCATGTGATTTTGTGACGATAACTTGAATAAAAGAAAGAAAATAGTTAGGTGTGAGAATTAAACTACAATTACGGTTTGGGTTTTATATGAGAGATTAAGGTGTATTCATTAAGCATGTGAACTAAAGTTTAGATCCGTCGAGCTATTCTAAAAAAAAAAAAGAAAAAAAAGATTATGTAAAATGTTAATTAAGCATGTTAATTAATTGAGAGATCAAGTCATTCACTAAAATGTTTCAAATCTTGAAATAAGCAGGTAAATGATTACCCGTTGCCAGTTGTTTGGTGGTCAGACAAATTTGTATCTTCTGTATGACCCTCTCTCCTCCTGACACGTGTCATGTGAAGGATCAGCGTGAGAGATTACGGTGTATTAATTAAGTATGTTAATTAGAGTATTACAACTTAAATCTTGAAAAGCAGGTGAATAATTACCTATTATTAGCGCCTTGAAGATGGTGGCCAGACAAATTTGCAGCTTCTGTGAGAGCCTCTCTCCACTGCTTGACCCTTTCTTGTTTAGCTTCCCGTTTCTTGTCATCTTTTTCTTCACGGATGTCCTTTTCGTGTTTCTGAAATGCTTCGGCTAAATCTCCGTTCTGCTTCCTGACATGCGAAGGATCAACGTGATAGAATATTGGCAAAACATGTCGCCCCAGTTTGCCTCTGCACTCCATGATCTTCACCAGCTCGTCAAGACACCAACTCGAATCCGCATACATCTTTGAGAAGACAATGATAGAGATCCTCGACTCTTCGATTGCACGAAACAGTTTCTCTTTTATTTCTTCCCCTCTTTTTAGACCGTCCTCATCAATAAAGACATGGTATCCTCTGTATTTTAATGCCTCGTGGAGGTGGCTGGTGAAGCCATTGCGCGTGTCTTCGCCGCTGAAGCTCAAGAACACGTCGTAACTCCAAAGTTTTGACTTGGAGGAGGACGAAGAGGAGGCTTCGTGGGCTGTCATGGCGGTATCCACCGTTATGACACTGCAATGGTTCAGATCAGAGACTGAAAAATTGGCAACGGTTGTGTTTGTGTTGCAGAAGGATGATACCTAAACACAAGTCAAGATCCTTCAGTAAGCAAAAGCAAAAGTTTATAATATAATAATGTTGGCGTATGGACTTGAGAAACAACACACTTACCGGGCACGAAGGTGCAAGGAAAGAGAGAAAAAGAGGAAAGAAAGGAAAACGAAAGGACAGACTACCGACACGCAATATGACGGTGGAAAGCAGGAAAGGAAGGAACTCTGAAAGTGAAAGATGCTTTATTTACATGAAGGAAAAGGCTCCTGTTTAATTAAGATCTACCTCATATTACATTTATTCCCAACCAATGTTAGTAACATTCTGTTTTAATTATGCTTTTTATACATTGATTTTCCCCAAGAACATATACATAAAAAAATTTCGCACTATGTTTTTATTCTGAAATATCTCTCCTTGCTAAAGATAATCGCTTTTGCGTTCATGAGATTTTGGTAGCACTGAGGTAAATGTTATCAAGGTGTGCAAAGTAGTATGCTTGGTAGAATTTATAACAATAACCTCGGGAGGATCTTCAAGTTGTTCACTTGACGAGTAAATGCATTAGACAATCAACTCTTTAAAATTACGATCATCACTTTCAGGTATAACAAAGTCAGCTACATTTCCTTCATAAGCAAACTCAGACCACTCGGGGATTTCATAAATACCATGAGATAAACGGCACCATTTCCACAAGAAGTCCATCCCTATACATGTTGAAGTGTACAAGAATCTCACATAAAATTTGACAAAATTAAAGATAGCTTTTATTGTGCGGTTTCCACTTCTAATTATAGCAAAGTATTTTATGATAAAACATTCACATATGATATGTTGTGCATGTGGTAAGATTCAAGCTGAAAGAAAATATTGGTGTGATTAATGATGGGTCGTTGATCAGTCCGTATGAACCTTTTACAATATTGCATTTGTTATGTTCGTGCGGTAAGCTACCAAAGATAATACCAAAATAAATACCCAAGTCTAAATCTTAATAATATAGCCTTCACGTCAAAAACTTGAGATATGACCGAGTCCGAGGAACGGAGAGTTGCACAAAATTGAAGTTGCAGAGACAATCCATTTTAGTATAATAATATTCAAGTACATATAAACTAGCGCAGAGTCAAAGTCATGCAACTTGGTCGTTTTGAGATTTTAATTAAACATGTAAAGTTCTATTTTTGTTGTTTTGACTTTTAAACTGGTAGTAAAACGTTACCAAATGAGCCTTTAATTTATATTAGTCCTAATTACTGTAAAAAACACTATACCAACAAGCCACCAAAGTCTAAATGTTATATTATAAATAAAACTGGTTTTTGGTTTGGAGTTATGATGTTTTATAAAAAAACTAAACAATGAGAGAAGGTATTGATAAGAATTTGCTCACCTTATCCAATCAATGCCAATGACCCTGAAGAGAGTGTCAAATGCATTGAAATTTGTATAGAAATCTTTTTCCTGTCAAGTGCATTGAGAATCACACATCTGTGAATCATAAGAATAATGTTAGAATTCTTTTTCCTGTCAAATTGAAGTGATGATTTGATTTAGTAATCAGAAATATGTAACACATTGTACTAAAAAAATTTAAGAACATAATAAAGAATGTAAGGATTGACAAAAGTACAGACATAATCAGAATTTTAGAAAGCAAATTATCAAACGTTCAAAATTTTTAAAGCTTTTGGATTAGTTTTTTACTTGCATTGTAATCTATAATTTATTGAACTCCAAGAGAGATAATTTGTAAATCTTATTAAGCTTTAAAAAATTAGCACAAATGAGTTTGTTCTTATATTCACCATTTATTTTTTCTATCGATTAAAAGGCTATAATTTCAGGAAAAAAATTAGATTCAGATCTAACAGGCTATAATTTGTTCTTAGATTCCCAGTTCTCAACCCTCCAATTTGCCAGGCAACACACTGATCAGATTCAGATCTAACAGGTTGGAATCAAGAAAAATAAATAAAAGAAAAAAGGGAAATCCACACAGATTTTGAAATGTACATAATACCCCAAACGGGCAATTTATAACAAAACCCCCCAAAAACAAAAGTTGGGGGCATAAGAAAGATCTAGATCAGATCTCATAAGATAAAAATTATTAAAAAGTAAGAAAGTACCGTTTTACCGAAACCAACAGCTTTCTCTTCTCTCTTCAGAAACAACTACCAAAAGAAGAAAATAACCCCATAAGAAAAAGGATTAGTCCCAAACAATTAAGTAAATTCAATTTAACTGACAGAAAATAAAAAGCCCATTCCTTATAATTTCATATCGTAATTTCAGGATTAAATTCTGCAGAGAAATTGGCAGAAAGGAAAGAGATGAATAGATATATAGATGGTGGGAGAGAGAGAATGAACCTTAGCACCCAGAACAGAGAGAGAAACATCATGCTGTTGAATTAAAGTTTCAATAAAAATGATTAATCAGAGAGCTGAAAAGGAGTACGCTTTGGAGAAGAGTTTGAGAGAAAGTTGGGTCACAGTTAAAGTAGAACCGTAGAACGGATCGGATCGATCTTAATGTATAGAAATATTGAAGGTAGAGAAAATGTGGATGGAGCAATAGAGAAAGAGACTGCCTACCGTCAACACTAGCTATGGAAGACGAAAGGTTAGAAAACTAGAGAGAGAGCTCGAAGAGAGAGAAAGAGAATCTGTAACAAACTTTTCCTTGCTTTCCAGGAAGTGGCGAGTTGTGGGATGGCCAAAATACCCTGCGGGTATGGGTAACTATTGTTATCCTCTGATTTAAAGCTCAGTTATGATTATAAGTAACTGTTTAAATAAATAAACGGTTATGGGTACAATTGTTTATCTGTTAAATTTAAATAAGTAGTTGATCGGATCATATTTATACACATTTTTATATCAAATTCACTCGTTTTTCTTAGTTAGTTCGTTATATTTTGAGCTATTTACTTTGTTTTTGTGTTTTAATAGAATTTATCTAGCTAAGAAAATAAAAATATAATAAATGAAATTTTGAGTGCTAAATTCGTCTAAACTTTCTTGCCTGTTAAATAGAACTTATCTTTTGAAAAATAATATATATATATATATATATATATTTATATATATATATATATTTATATATTTATATTTATATATGTGATGATTGTGTGTGTGTGATTCTTAGCTGGATCCAAGGGGAGTCCTCCACCGAAAGTGAAGTCAAAAGAGGGCCTCGGAGAATAATGGGGAATGGAGCACCGAAGCATTGAGGCAGCTGGAAAAGGAAACGGAAAAGAATAAAAAAGGGGGGGCTCCATTTTTAAAAGGCACGGCATAATGAGGGGGTACAGAGGGAAAGAACAAGCTGCCATTGGCAGCTGAGGAATCAGAAAAAGAAAATATAAAAAAAGAAAGCAAGAGAGCTGCGTTGGAGCTTAAGAAAGGAAGCCTCGGTGGGGGAATAAGCACGTCAGTGAGGGCTGCCTCGTAAGGCAGCGAGGGGAGTGAGAGCAGCAGAAGCTGCCAGTCGGTGGAAGTTGGAGAGGAAGGCTGCCTCATTTGGCAGCATAACCAAAGGCAGTCTCGAGAGCTGCCAAGGGGCAGCGTCCCAATCAGGTACCGAGAGGGGCAGAGGGAAATCTGCCATTCCAAGGCAGCCAATCCAGAGGCCACACGGCTTAGAGAGGAGCACCGAGGTGAAGCAGCCACTCAGCTTAGGGCAGCGGGGGAAGGCTCCCAATCACAAGGCAGTCAGCGCCCATCTAGCACATGCAGTCCTCGGGACAGAAACAGTGCACAGAGAGCTCCCTCTTTCGGTTTTATTTTTCTTAAATTCAGATTTAAACTCATATTTTATTTTATGTTTTAATTTATAAATAATGTGTAGTTAAATTTGTTTGGCTAGAGGATAATTCAAAGCCATGGATATATTTGTAATTTGAATTGATATCTTCAGTTGTGATTTCTGAGTTGTGAATTTAATTTGCTTAACTGCTTGATTAATAACTTATTTGTGTATGTCGATTAAGGATGCATACTTAATTTACATGCATAAATTTGATGCTAGAATATAAGTGAATTTCACCTAATCGTTATGAACTTATATTCATGAGTAGTGGAGGTTGCTAGTCACAATCGCGTTAAGTAAATTCCTGGCAAACGTATCATGCTGTTCATAGTTACGAATGCCTTGTCAACACTTATGATTTTCATAGAACATAATGATCTTTAATCGTATCTCTATTGTGCTTTTCACGTAGGGAACTTTTGGGGAATAATTTGAGTTGTTGTATGCTGTTCATCCAATTCAATAATATAAGGAAAATCTGAAGGTTAATTTAAGCGTACCTAATTAATTTGGGGTGTTGAGATTTACAATTTATTGAAAGAACAACTGAAGGTCAATTTAGATTACATTTGTGTCATGTGTGGAGAAAAACCCTCTAGCCAATCCGTCGCTCATCCATTCACTTTTATTTTATGTTTTTGTTAATTCTGTAATTTATTTAAGTTTAATTTACGTTTCGTCCAAACCAAACCCCCCCCCATTATTAAAATATTATTATTTAGTTAATTTTTATTATTTTTAATCTTTTAATTCGATTTCCGTCCATTTCAATTCCTAGTTTTTATTTTAAATTGTTTTCATTATTTTGAGTCATTTTTAGTGTGTTTCGAGTTTTTAGCTTAGTTTGTGTTTTCTAGAGTCTTGAGTTGTTTTGAGTCTTTTGATTTGTTTTAGTTTATTTGTTAGTTTTATTTTGAGTTATTCTAGTTAAGTGTTTTGATTTTAGTTTAGTGTTTTAAACTTTGTTTTTACGTTTTTAAATTAATTTAGAATAGATTAGCAATCCCTCCTAATCCCCGGCCTAGAACGATACCCTGCTTACACCTATACTACAATTGTCAAAAAGAGGGTTAAATTTGTGCGGTTTTAAAATCCCGTCAGTAGTTATAATTATTATCCACGAAAAGCTAAATGAATGGTTATGATTATTATCGTGAAATTTAAATGAGTTGAGGGATGGCCAAAGTATCTAAGGATGATACCGAAATAAATACCCAAGTCTAAAGTCCGTAATAATATAGTCTTCAAGTCTAAAACTTGAGAAATGACTGAGTCCCGGAAAGTTGCACAAAATTGCAGAGAATCTATTTTAGTATAATAATATATCTTCACGTGCATATAAACTAGCACAGTGTCAAAGCATGCTGCTTTGTCGTTTTGAGATTTATTAAAAATGTAAAGTTTGTTGTAAGCCTAATTGAGTGAGCGATCTAGGAAGAGAGAAAGGGGTGGTGCGGCAAGCTTAGGAGAGAAGAGAGATTGATTTGATTGTGAAGTGTGTTATAATTCACCCCATTGTGCCTCTATTTATAGTGGTAGAAAGAACAAACCCTTTCCCATAAGGATTACAATACTTAATGAGTAATCTACTCCTAATAGGAATATAAGATACATTCCTAATCTATTAGGATTTACACAATCACATTCCTATACTAAATAGGACTGCAACACTCCCCCTTGAGTGTGTAAATACTCAAAGCACCATCGCATCAGATCTTCAGCAGATAAGGTTGAATAGTTGATGAAGTCGTCGGCACAACGGGTATTCGCGAGTCTCATATTTACGTTGAAGTATGCATTTGTAAAAACTCACAAAAACCTCGCTATGGTAAAACCCATGATAGGCAAAACCCATAGATTAAGGAGAAAAGTAAGAAAGTATGCATAATGTCTAAACATTCGTCGAACTGGACGAAGGTAGTGAACTCAACGGAGTATGATCATCCCAGGATGGGTTCCTCGTTAAAACCTAGTTAGGTAGCAAAAACCCAGTGGGAAAAATGCTCCTAATCGTAGGGAAAAAGAGTACATTAAGATCATGTGAGTATACTTCTAGATACTCCCCCTGAGTTAGACATAACTTCTAAATAAGAGAACTACAAGCGATTTAACTCAGATAATTTACGCATACCAATTCCTTGGACGAGCTTCTGGAAAGTAGACTTGGGCAATGACTTGGTGAAGAGATCAGCCAAGTTGTCTTGGGAACGGATTTGCTTGACTTCAATGTTCTGATGCTGCTGCTGCTGGTGTGAGTAAAAGAACTTTGGCGCTATGTGCTTGGTGTTGTCTCCCTTGATGTATCCCTTCTTTAACTGCTCGATACATGCGGCATTGTCTTCAAAGATCGTCGTAGGAAGGTCAACGACTGATGTAAGACCACTGGTACTTCGGATATGTTCCATAACTTCTCTCAGCCAAAAGCATTCACGCGTTGCTTCATGTAGGGCGAGAATCTCAGCATGGTTCGACGAAGTAGCCACTAGTGTTTGCTTGGTAGACCTCCAAGATATAGCGGTGTCTCCAACGGTAAAGACATAACCCGTTTGAGAACGTGCTCTATGTAGGTCAGACAGATATCCAGCATCTGCATAACCAACAAGGCGAGAATCATTCCGAATACCGTAAGGGGCGGCGACACTCGGTGATTCGTGGGTATAGAACAAGCCCAAAACCGTTGTACCCTTGAGGTAGCGGAAAACGTCTTTAACACCATTCCAGTGCCTGCGTGTGGGCGCATTGCTGTATCTTGCCAAAAGATTAACAGCGAAGGAGATGTCGGGTCTAGTGCACTGAGCCAAGTACAATAAAGCCCCAATTGCACTCAGGTAAGAAACTTCAGGTTCCAAAATCTCTTCCTCATCCTCATTTGGACGGAAGGGATCTCGTTTAGCATCTAGAGTCCGAACGACCATTGGTGTACTCGAAGGCTTCGCTTTATCCTCATTAAAATGACGCAACACCTTTTGGGTGTAGTTCGATTGATGTACTAGAATTCCATCCGAACAATGCTCGATCTCCAGGCCGAGACAGTATCGAGTTTTTCCAAGATCCTTCATCTCAAATTCCGATTTCAAGTGTGCAGCAATTCCCTCAAGCTCTGCAGGAGTCCCAATGAGGTTCATGTCGTCAACATAAACTGCAACGATTGCAAATTCGGAATGTGACTTCTTTATGAACACGCATGGGCATAGTTCATTGTTCACATAACCCTGACTTGTCAAATATTCACTCAGACGGTTATACCACATCCGCCCGGATTGTTTCAATCTGTAGAGTGACCTCCTCAACCTAATTGAGAGAGTGTTCCGTGGTCTAGAACTATTTGAGCCAGTCAATGGAAGTCCTTCTGGAACTTTCATATATATTTCCGTATCTAGATCCCCATAGAGATACGCGGTTACCACGTCCATAAGCTGCATATTCAGTTTTTCGGAAACTACCAAACTGATAAGGTAGCGGAACGTTATGACGTCCATTACGGGAGAATACGTCTCCTCGTAATCAATTCCAGGGCGTTGAGAGAAGCCTTGCGCTACGAGGCGTGCTTTGTATCGCACTATTTCATTCTTCTCATTACGCTTCCTCACGAAAACCCACTTGTAGCCAACGGGCTTCACACGTGGTGGTGTAGGAGCGACTGGTCCAAACACCTTACGTTTCGCGAGCGAATCGAGTTCGACCTGGATTGCTTGTTTCCAGTTTGACCAATCGGTTCTACGTCGGCATTCATCGACGGAACGTGGTTCAATGTCATCGCTAAGCATGATATCAGTAGCTACTGAATACGAGAATGCGTCGTCGACGATCATCTCATTCCTATTCCAAACCTCATCCAATACTGTGTAATGGACCGAAATCTCGCGATTCTCGGGAGGCCGGCATGTTTCATCTGAAGCATCACCGTAATCTAGAATAACCTCATGCGTTGGAACGGATGAGTGAGCGATGGTCGGATTCAAACTAGGGTCACTAGTTGGTGCCATTTTCCTCTTCCGGGGTTGTGAATCCTTTGAACCAGGTGGTCTGCCACGCTTCAGGGTCGGAGCAGATGATTGGCTAGCCGCCAATGTACCGTGCCGCGTGGAAGTTGCGGCCTCCCCTTCTTCGGGGACGGTCCGGCCTTCCCAGGCGGGTTGTTGACGTACACGGGGTACATCTATCCTTGCAGGTGTGTTTGCAGCAGGTATATGTGATCTTGTCACTTTAGCTAGATCATTAAAAGCATCTGGCATGCTTTGAGCTATGCTCTGAAGATCTATAATTCGACGCACTTCAGTTTCAGACTGAGCAGTGCGGGGATCTAGATGAGACATAGTGGGAGCATACCACGACAATTCGCGGCGTTCTACGGGAACGTTAGCATGCTTATCTCCCCCTAACGCCGGGAAGACTGTCTCATCAAAGTGACAATCCGCAAAACGTGCGGTGAAAAGATCTCCTGTCAAGGGTTCTATGTATCGAACAATTGATGGCGAATCATAACCGACATAGATTCCCATTTTTCTCTGAGGACCCATTTTGGTACGTAGCGGCGGCGCTATTGGCACATAAATGGCGCACCCAAACACCCGTAAATGCGAGACGTCAGGCTCGTATCCAGTGACCAACTGTAACGGTGAATGTGGTTGGGTAGCGGTGGGCCTCAGGCGGACCAACATGGCTGCGTGCAATATTGCGTAGCCCCAGGCAGATACCGGCAGTTTGGTTCTCATAACCAAAGTCCGAGCTATCATTTGAAGGCGCTTTATGAAAGCTTCTGCCAGGCCGTTTTGGGTGTGAACATGGGGTACAGGATGTTCCACATCAATCCCTACTGACATGCAATAATCGTCAAAGGTCTGTGACGTAAACTCTCCAGCGTTATCCAATCGAATCGACTTAATCGGATAATCAGGGTGGTGAGCCCTTAGCTTAATAATTTGAGCTAGGAGTTTAGCAAACGCGGCGTTGCGTGTGGACAACAAGCAAACATGTGACCATCGTGTCGATGCATCAACCAACACCATAAAATATTTAAATGGTCCGCAAGTTGGTTGGATTGGTCCACAAATGTCCCCTTAAATCCTCTGAAGAAATTTAGGGGGGTCATGAATAATCTTTGTATATGAGGGTTGAGTATTCAACTTCCCCAAAGAACACGCTTGGCATGGTGGGAGTCCTACATGAGGATGTAACTTGTGCCCGTGTGATGATTTGAGGATACGGCGCATCATGTCACGTCCAGGATATCCCAAACGGTCATGCCAAAGCAACAAAGTGTCCTGGAACACAAGCATAGGGCCGGCCACACTGTGGGCTTCTATGCCCCGAATGGTTGTGATGTACAACCCATTCAGCAGACGTTCCAACTTCTCGTGAATACGCTTCTGGCCATATTCGTAAGAAGTGATACAAAGAAATTCAGAACCATGATCTTCAGTGGTTTCAATATGATATTTATTATCTCGAATATCTCTAAAACTCAGCAACGTTCTTCCGGAACGCGGAGAATAGAGTGCCTCCTTAATGGTCAAGATAGTACCATTAGACAACATGATACGTGCCTTTCCGTATCCTTCAACCAGGTCGGATGAACCTGCGAGGGTTGTCAAAGGAGATTTCTGGGGTATTAAGTTAGTAAAATAGTGATTTTCACGCGAGATGGTGTGCGTGGTTGCACTATCTGCCAGACAACTAACTTCCCCACTAGACATACCTAGAAATAAATTGATTGAATTGGTCACATGCATAAATATAAGTCCATTCATTCAATTAAGCAATTCGAGAAAATAATATCCATTCAAATAATAATCCATAATTCAAAACAAATCAAAACCAAACAAATTATTCCAAATACTTAGAAAAATTGTTCAAAAATTTAAACCATAAACCTAGATAAATAGGGGATAGGGCCGGCCACTCCTAGTGGGTTCGGCCACTAGGGGTAAACACCCTAAAAACATGTCGAAATTTATTCTTCCATAGGGGCTGATGCCTCCTGAAAATCCGATATCTCCATGGATGTGGTTGCATCTTCCGGACGATCCACAGCTGCAAAGTTAGACTCACGATGTGAATGATACTTGGCAATAGCCTCAGGGGAAGCTCGGCATACGCGTGACCAATGATCCTTTGATCCACAACGATAGCACATGTCCAGTTCAGTAGAAGCAGACTGACTGGGAGCTTTGCCCTTGTTCTTGAAGTTTGGGACCTTAGGGGCGAGTGGTGGACGCTGCTGGGTCGCAATCCTTCCCTTAGGTGCGGCACTCTGTTGACCTTGGGCTCGTGGTGGAGCTTGTTGCCTATTACCACGACCACGACGATTCGTACGTCGTTTATGGCTGCGAGAAAATATGGCATGTGCTTCAGGCACAGCGTTCGAGCCAGTCGGTCGAGCTTGATGATTTCTCATCAAAAGCTGGTTCTGCTTTTCAGCGAGAAGTAAAACAGAGATTAGATCCGAAAACTTGGTGAATTTCTGTGCCCTATATTGTTGCTGCAGGACAATATTGGTGGCATGGAAGGTCGAATAGGTCTTCTCCAGGAGATCTGATTCGGTGAGTTCCACTTTGCAGAATTTCAACAAAGAACGGATTCTACAAACTTCAGAGTTGTATTCATTCACGGACTTAAAGTCCTGGAAGCGAAGATGCTGCCAATCGTGTCTTGCTTCAGGCAAGTAGATGTCTTTCTGGTGATCGAAACGGTCGGCCAGAGCAAGCCAGAGGGTGCGTGGGTCCTCCTCAGCGAGGTACTCGGTCTGCAGTGCATCATGGATGTGTCTTCGGATGAAGATCATTGCAGTAGCCTTCCGAGCTTCGTCAACAGGTTTGTCAGTGACGGGTGCCTCGATGGTGGCTCTAATACCCTTTGCAGTTAGATGGAGCTTCACGTCTTGAACCCACTTTAGATAGTTTCTTCCAGAGACTTCTAGAGCGGAGAAATCGAGCTTGTTCAAGTTCGACATGTCCCTAAAACAGAGGGAGAAAAACGTGAGTAGTCATATGGTAAGCCATAGACATATATCGTAGAACATACAGGTTCTATTAGACATGTAGTGGTTTAAATAATGCATGAAAACTTCAGGTTTCATGTGGTTTGTTTTGAATGAAAACTTCAGGTTTCAAAGGCACTAAATTTGAAACTACAGGTTCAATTTAGTTTTATGAACAATTAGTTCATAATGAGAGGTTCCTGCAAGAAACACAGAATACAATATACAAATATACATATAGTGGATTTGAGGTTCTTCGGGAACTCAAGTGTGAGAGCTTCGTTACTACGAAAGTATGTGACGGTTCAAAGTATAAAAATAAATTATTGAATCGTTAATGTCCAAAAAATGAGCTTCAGGTCAATAATTTTGGATTCATAATCAGATTAATGAACTGCAGGTCAATTTTAATTAATTCAATAAATCGGGCCATACAGGGTCGATTATAGAAGCAAAATAAATTTAACATACGGGTTAAATTATTGTAGAGTGCTAAAAAAATAACATGGGGATTTGAAAAATATACCAAAAATTTGGTATGGGTGCCTTGAAAAATGTTGGCAGTGCCTAACAATTTGGGGGGGGGGGGGGTGCACGGGACAAGGTCCAGCAGAAGCTGGCCTTGGGTTGTCACGGTGGGAGCCCAGCTTCAAAGCTGGCGTCATACATGCTGGGTAAAAACTCCCAACCACGTGGGCTGGTTTGCATGCGGGCCGTGAGGGACAAAGCCCAGCCGCAAGGCTGGCAATTGGAGTGCAGGCCGGTAAGGCCTTGGGCTGCAGGCCCGAGGAGAAAGTCCAGGCCGAAGCCTGGGTCCTGGCTGCACTGGGGTGGTGCGGTGCCGCACCAAATCATGCCCCTTTTTGTTTTGTTTTTTTTCAAATCCCTTAGGGTTTAGGAACCCTAATTTGCTTCTAATTTAATTTTATATTTTGACTCACAAATTCCACATAGCAATTTAATTTTGCGATGCATGAAACAAATATATATATTGACAAATATATAAACATATACAATATATATATCGAAAGGAAAATATAAACATAGAGGGGTTCATGCATTATGGGGAATGTTTTCATGCTTCGTGGACGTTTCAAATATCTTCTTTTATTTTAAGCGTACCTGATTAGCAGAAAACGAATAAGCCTTTGAATATTTGGTGGATGAAAGCCTCCTCCAACGATGCGTCAATTCCTTAGCTTCTAGCAAGAGCGTGCTGATAACGTGTTGTAGGCCTAATTGAGTGAGCGATCTAGGAAGAGAGAGAGGGGTGGTGCGGCAAGCTTAGGAGAGAAGAGAGATTGATTTGATTGTGAGGTGTGTTATAATTCACCCCATTGTGCCTCTATTTATAGTGGTAGAAAGGACAAACCCTTTCCCATAAGGATTACAATACTTAATGAGTAATCTACTCCTAATAGGAATATAAGATACATTCCTAATCTATTAGGATTTACACAATCACATTCCTATACTAAATAGGACTGCAACAAAGTTCTATTTTTGTTGTTTTTATTTTTAAACCGATTGTAATACGTTACCAGATGAACCCTTAATTTAAGGAAAGAAAGGAACACGAAAGGACAAACACTATCTGTATTTTTCAATTTCAATTTCTACCTTAACCACGATGCCATTATCTGTATTTTTCATTCATACCCTAACCACGATGCCATTATCTGTATTTTTCATTCATACCCAAAGACTATATTGAATCTTCGTAGGCAGAACACCCATATTTCTTCCTCACCAAATGGGGTTTGGAGATGGGTTTGGCGGTGAAGCCTGCCGGAGATGATTTGGAGGTGAAAAGACGGAGAGAGAAAGGATTGAAGTTTTAATGTTTTTTTATTGATTTTAATGATGCGACCGATATGCTGCATTAATTCATTTGAGGGCTAAATCGCCAAAATAGTTTATGAGATTTGTATTGTCCACCATCTATCATTTTGGTCATTCCGTTAAAATTTCTGTTAAGTGTCCCAGAGGTCTTGGCCAAAAGTTTGGACAATTTTTAAAGCTTCGTAACTCAATCATTTCTTAACTAAATTCGACCCATAATATATCAAAATGAAGATAAGAAAGTGTATAATAAGATTATACTATTTCAAAGTCCAATGGTTGCCGGAGATGGCCGTAAAATAGCCGCAAAGTTGACTGGTCCGAGCGGAACTGGAAAACTCGGTTGAAACTGGATAAATTTTAAACGTTCATAACTTCTTCAATACTCAACGAAATCAAGTGATTCAAAAACAAAAATCATACTTCTCGACGAGAAAAAGAGAATGTTACCTTTTTCAATGGCTAGATCGCCGTGGTTTAGCCGGATCCTTCCGTCAACAAAAGAAAAAGTCATCTACGTCCATTAAGTTGATATAAAATCGTCCATCCCAAATTGTGTGGCAACGTCTTGTATTTCATAGTTGCTTCGCTTGAAACGACGTCCACACGCGAGAGATACTGGTCTTCCGTGGATTTTGTCGGGAATCAGTATTGGTGACTATTGAATCCTATCTCATCTTCTCACTTCATCGTTAACGTGATTTCTTTTCGCATCTATTTTTGCTTTTCACAAGTTATTCTTCATTTTAAGCAGTCAAATCAAATGAGTTAAAAAAGATCAATTATAATTTTGTTAAAACTCTCTAACAATGAAAAACTAACGAAAAGTCTAAAAAAACTTTTTTTTAATGAAAAGCCCTTTTTAAATGTATAGTGAATAGTGATAGTTAAAAATAAAAATGTATTTTTTCGTTAAAAGTGAACAGTACCATGAGTGTTTTGTTAAAACTCTCTTATAAAAAATTAACAAAGATGTGTAAAATGTAAAAATGAGTGTTGACATAAAATACAATCACTTTTAATTCCCAAGGCCTATCTCATCCGTTGAAAAAGTAGACTAGCGCAGCGTGCTAGTTCATATATATGAGAAATTTTTGGTTGTGATGGAAATACAAGTGGTACATCACGTGTTTTAATAGGAGTAGTGGGAAATTTTAATTTTTATGTTATTAACTTTTTAGCACACATATCTCACCATTTGTATAGTGACACGTGATGTATCACCTCATGTACCGGTCACACTGAAAAATCTCTTTATATATAGTTGGCAATGGCGTTGGGATATTAATGGCAAAACTTAATGCCAAGGCCCATCATTGAAATACGTAACGCCACAACTACTGGTTCATATATAGTTTCAAAAACTCGATAATTCCTTCCAATCCACCAAATACAACAGCAACAAAGCCTTATTCTACTAAGTGAGATTAGCTGTATGTCTTTTGGAACATTACTATGCTTGGCTTTGTGCCAAGTCGTCCATCATCTCCATGTACTTCATGTCCTTTCTTAAGTCTCTTTCCAAGTATTGTGAGATTTTCTTTTACCCCTTTTATCCTAACCTTGCGTCTCAAATTTTTTTTTTTTTTTTTAACAAAAGCATTTGTAGGTCTTTGGTTTACATGTCCATCCATTTTAATCGATTTTTTCTTGTCTTATTTTCAATTACTATAACTCTTATTTTATATCGAATATCCTCATTTCTAATTTGTTCCTTCTAATCCACCCAAGAATTGGAGGAATTTGTGGCCATATGTTTTCGATGTGCACACCTTGACAAAATTATTGTTTGAAATTTCAATAAAGTTGACCAAACTGCTAAGGCATTTACATAAGTGAACATGTTTTAGAACAACGTGATCATACGTACAAAACCATATGTCAAAAGTTTAAAATTATTTATGGCCCACATTGACATGTGGCTTCAGTTATTATTTATGTGGACGCCATGTGATCTGTTAACGGAGGTTCTGACAAAAAATTAACAGATGTATAAAAGTGTTCCAGAATAATAACTTTAGGTACTAGATTATGACGAAAAAAAAAAACTTGATGTATGAGATTAATCCAATATTTATTGTTATTGTGAGCAAATAATATCGTTTGTAGATGAGATATGCATGACACACACGCATGTTTTCACTCGAATTAGGTGACTTGTGAGCGACTATTGCATCAAGAACTTCCTTCTCTCGTTATATACTGGTTGGTGGAGAGTAGATCACATTGGTGAGCAACTATGAACAATATTCACGATCAACCATAAGAATTTGAAAACCATATATAAAATTGTTTATATACATAGTATACAAATGTCAACAGTATATACCCTTTATAGATTGAACCGGAATTTTAAGTGACAAACCCCTTAAATTGGTTTAGTTTGAACAGTTCGGACAATTTTTCCGCACACCTGTGTACTAAGTGAAGTGTCATGTCGGACTAGATCATCCTATAGCCATTCGGCCGTAATGGGCCGGTTCATGCTTTCGGCCTACCCAACGTATTGACCTTTGAGGCTACACATGGGCCTGCCTTTGTCGGGTTTTCGTGACATTGTAGGCGTTAATTTTGGGCCATTGGCCCTCAATTCTCACAAAAAGAGGAACCAACCGTGACGATGCCGTTTCATGACCTATTTGGGACTCTACCGTAAAATTGCCGTTTTCCGTTGGAAAATTCTAAAATCCCCAAATCAAACAACGCGGCAAACAGGCGCTGAAGAAATGCAGGGGAGTTCCGGCGCCGCTTCCGAAGCCGCAATCGAAACTCTAAGAACCAGAGGGTGGTGCTTCGGCGGCATCGGACAAGTGAAATGGATGATCCTGATCCACTCCGCCTTGTCCGACGACACGCGTACGGTGGTGATTTCAGTGGAAGCGAAGCTCACCAACATGGACCTCAAATCCATCTCCGCCAGGTCCTTGCCCTACCCGCATACGCTCCGAAAGTCCTCTCAAATCCGGAGCTCACCGACGGTGGTTAATTTTTCTTGTTTTCTGTTTGGTTGCTTAGAAAACAGATAAAGAGAAAGAAAAATGTGGTCTTTCGTTTGTGTTTTTTTTTATTTTTTATTTTTAAAATCAAATAGCTTGGGTAGGGAGGGACGTTACTAAAAGCAGTATGGAGGATTTTGCGAGGAATTCGAGTCGTCGACGGCTTTTGAAACTTTGGGATCAGGGATACAAAGACATGTCTCTCTCTTTTTCTTTTTTTTTCAATTGAAATCCTACAAAGATATCTAAAGCAATATTTGATGATTTCATATTTTTTCAAAATGTGTGACATCTTAATTTGAATGTGTTTATAGAAGGGCACAACATGCAGATGTAATAAATGCGTTTTTAAGGGCCTAAGAAACTGAACATGGGCTGGGGTTTGCAATTGGATTTCAGGCGAAGGGTGTATTAAGCACTCATAAAGTAGGAACAGTCGAAGTTGACCCTTTTTAGAATGAGTGGCAGTTGTACAACTCAGAAATGAAATTGCAGAGCGCATGTGTACTTATCCTTTCTTAAGTGTATTTTTTGGATCGATCACAATTTTATGTACAATTCATATTGCTGCTTTTCATTTTTTTCAGTTTGTTCTATTAGTGGTTAAGAAGACATGGATTACATGTATGTAAATATTGTATATCGTATAGATACTGAGAACTTTTTGACATGTTTTATGTGGTTTTTCAACCTGCAGCATCGCTCGGGCACTATCTCTAGGTGAAACTAAAACTGTGGAAGTTGCTTATGAACACATCAGTCAGAGTCGACGGGAAGTGGAGAGAATTTCCAAGATATCTATTGAGCAATCCATCGTTTGTGAGTTTTGCAGATGAGCTTTTTTATCTTAACAGGAACATCTCTACGATCTTACAAACATACAGTTCTGGAGAATTCGACAGAAGACTATTTTTTGATTGCGCAAACGAGTTCATTGACTTCAATAGATGTTCTACTAATATGTAGTTAATTTTCTGGTAACATGTCAGGGTAAGTCAAGATTAATGAAAACGCAGTAGAAACTATATATTGACTGACATCTTGAGGCTATCATTGATTTCCTGGAATATGTCAACTTTATCCCCGCCTTGCAACATGAGCTCATCGTTCGAGAGTTGTCCCTGCCAAAGATAGTCATCTTCATATCTTCTACCTGCCAAACTTCCTCTGCTTATGTGGGCCCGTGACTCGGTACTTTTAGTATTATTTATAACAGTAATGGCAAGAGAAGGAGGAAAATCGTTTCTTTTGTATGAGTGGTAAAAGCCGAAAAAAGTCAGCCCTTCAAAATTACGATCATCACTAAGGGGAATATCAAAACTAACTTTAGTGCCCTCGTTGACAAACTCAAACCAATCAAGAACATAATTTCCAAGGAGGAAGTTGCCACCAGATCCGCAAGAAGTCCATCCCTACATTTACATTACAAGTGTCATATATATACATGTATGCGCACGATAGGAAGGCAATGAGAGAGAGAGAGGAGGAAAGATACCTGTATGATGTTCTTCCTAAAATCGGTTGGCGCACTCTTTATGAATCCATGTCATGGAGTTTAATGATTTATCCAAGCCTGGTAAATGAAGAATCAAATCCAATAACATAGTATGTGATTGCCACCCAGAAACCAGACTGTGAATGAATTTGGAATGGTATAGACCCAGCTAGGGTAGAAGTGCAAGTCCCTATGCTTGTAAAGTACTGGAAGCTTGGCCACCAACATTGACACCTCCATGAAGCCATTGAAAAGAATAATAACCATGGAAAAATATAGTGCGCCGAGAAATAGACCTCCATCATCAATTGTATTGTGGTCCAATGTCGACCGGCAAAAAAACACGCATTGTGACCATAGCAACAAAAAGAAGCTGGAAGACACAACATACTTGGGAAATCAGCACCAGATAGCAAAAAGAAGCCGGAAAAAACACTCATTATGGTGCAATGTAACAATTTTATCTTACAGATGATTGGGATAAGAATAAAAAGAAGACATTAAGCTAATCTACAAGCTAACTCAGAAGTGAACTGTTAAATTAATGAACTTGAAAACATGGATAAAGGCATTTCGCTTCATTAATTGAAGTTGCCAGTTAAAGCTTGTTTTCAGAAGCTCACACCTCTTCATGCCGTAGAGAGACGTAGCTAAAGCGGCAGGATGGTTATAGCGTTTATCAAAAGGAACATTACAAAGTCTTCCCAGCTTGAAATAAATGATAAGCGTCAACAAACTTTGCTGGTGGAACATAGCGGTATGGGAGATCAGGATTGGACCAGTACTGCTCTTGGTCCTTCTTTGATATAACCTGCGTACAAGGAAAACAATTATCAACCATTCCTTGTAACAGGATACAAATTCACAACTCAAGGTCTCTATATATAACTTACTTCTTGCAAGAAGTCCGCCACATTCTTTCTCAGCGGACATCTAAATCCCATATAGGAAAAGAAATCAATAGCAGTTTCACGGGGTCCCTGATACACAATCTGGCCCTCACACGAAAGTATAACATTGTCAAACAACTCATAGGTCTCTGGAGCAGGTTGAAGCAAAGATATGACAGTGGTTGCATCAAGTGCTCGAGTTGAATGCCTTAGATATTTGAACTGTCAAGACCGGTTGATATTTCATCCATGAACAACTCTTGCCGGACCTACTAATAATTCCAAATAGTGGAGTTATTAGAAACAGCTTTACCTTACGTGCACAAGAACTCCCTCCCACATCAAAAATTAAAAACACTAACTAATAACAGCCTCTTGTACACTTGTCACCACCATATTGTGCCATCTGGTATGGTATCCTAACAATCCCCCCCCCCCCCCCCCCTTCTTTAAAACCAAACATACAATTGAAAACACAGAACAATAACCAGAATTACGAGTTCAAAACAAAAACAGTAAGTGGAACTTCACAGATTGACAACTTCTGGAAATTTGATCTTCAGTTCATTGTACACTCCCATGTAGCATCTTCTCGAGAATGGTCCTGCCATTGGACTCACTTCACTACCAACAGCATTGCCTCTCTAGACTAGCTCACTGCCTAAAAATTGACTCCACATTACACCTCCCAAAATGATTAGCAATGGTATTGACCAAATCATTTTCCACTCTCCAGATGTGTGCTGATCATTCTCACTAGGCCTTCTAGATCTCTCAAATAATACTGACATGGCTTCAAAGAGTTTTACTTTGTTCAACCTTGCATTTAGGAAGTAAGCTTTCATTTGCTGCGCAAGCAAGTTTCCAAAACTTTAGCTTTGCTTTTAGCACCTTCACTAACAGCTTTCATGTCACGCTCCATAACAGCTTCGACAGAGTATGTGTAGTTTGAATTTGGCGGTGAGGTAATCCTGTCAATACCCTCCCAGTCTGATATGACAAAACCCTTAAATTTAAGAGTGCCCTTGAGGAAGTCCTTAATTAGATCACGGTTTGCATGCATCTTTTTCCCATTCCAACTGGAGTAGGAAATCTTCACGGTTGAGACACCCTTAATGATGGAGTCAGAATAGGCAGGCCTGTGGATGCTAAGTAATTCCTGTTGGTCAACCACAGTGTTGTACTCATTAATGCCCTTGCTTGTGCCACTATCACCAACGAAGTGCTTTGCACAAGCTGCAACCTTTTTATTTCCACCAACATATGGCACTCCTTTCTGAAAATTTGCAGGGATATCTCCCTGTAAACTTGGAATAATCTCCGTCATTTCTTGCGCAATTTTGTAATCTTCGCTGTAGCTTTCGTAACACCGGCCCCGTCTTGGATCTCTACATACCGCAATGCAAGGAGCAAATACATAAGGAATCCCCGTAGCTCGGGCTTCAAGAGCAGTTGCAGAACCAATTCTTCGTACCAGTTCAAGGTCCCTGGTAGCTCCAAGCCCAACATTATGCAGAAGTATTGTAGCATTGTAAACATTATTGTGGCCATGAACAGCATCAATGCCATAGATCATCGGAATGTCCAAACGACTAGATAAAGCTCCCTTTTGAAATCCATTAAGCATGTTAATCCAGTCTTCAGCATTACTTTCTGGAAGTGGTGCACTGCCTGAACCCACCGCTCAATACACTACCAATGACGTAAGTTTTCATAGTATCAATAGAGGCAACACTCCTATTAATCTGCATCATCTGACCAATCTTCTCTTCAAGAGTCATCCTGCTAAGAAGGTCCCCAACTCGAGCAGCCGCTGGTTGGGTTGGATCTCTGTACATGATGTAATCGGCCTTGATCGTTGCTAGGTGATAGGTATTTTACCACTTGTGTAAAAGGGATAAAAAACACTTAAATTTTAGATTGTAAATTTAAATGTCAATTATCAATAATAAGTGATGTAACAAGTGGAGTTCACTTCGTAGAGATAAGCGTGGGTCAATTTGATTCGATTCAAATCTTAAACAGTACCCCAATCAATGTAGCAACATTGTTAAGATTTTGGTTTAATAGTTTCCTAATTCGTTAATTCGAACTGAACCAAACCAAGCTAATTATAATTTAATTTAGTTCAACCTAAAGTTCTACCTTTTCATTCTAAAAGTCAAACCAAACTACTTGGATTGGTTTTTTATACAACGATATATTTACACTAGAAGCAAAGATATAAAGTTGTATCGAACCTACCATTCATGAGATTTAAGCTTAAGACCTCTTGTACTATAGTCATTCGATCCATGCTTTCTGCCCATACAACATATCACCTTGAAGGCTACACATGGGCCTGACCTTGTCGGTTGTCCATTACATTTTAGGCTTTGATTTTGGGCCACTGGCCCTCATTCTCACAAAAGGCGAACCAATACCCCGGACGATGCCGTTTCATGAACTATTTGGGACTGTACCATATATTTGCCGTTTTCTGTTGCACATTAAAAAAAAAAATTGGAAATCAGATAACACCCATAATCACAGCAGCGGCAAACAGGCGCTGAAAAATGGAAGGAGTTCCGGCGCCGCTTCCGACGCCGCAATCGAAACCATAAGAACCAGAGGATGGTGCTTCGCGACCACGAACAAGTGGAGGCGATGATCCTGATCCACTCCGCCTTGTCCGATGACAAGCGTACGGTGCTGAATTCAGTGGAAGCCGAGCTCACCAACATGGACCTCAAATCCATCTCCGCCAGGTCCTTGCCCGAACCGCATATGCTCCGAAAGTCCTCTCACCTCCTCGGCTCCAAAGTCCTCCAGCTAAATCACACCTCTCTGTATTTCTCTTTAATTTTTCTCGTTTTCTGTTTGGTTGCTGGGAAAATAGATGGAGAGAAAGAAAAATGTGGTCTTTCGTTTGCGAGGAATTCGAGTAGTCGGCGACTTTTGAAACTTGGGCTCACAGAAGCTCGTTCCTGGAACTAAGGTACTTACTGCTACTTGATGCTTGCTCAATGCTCAGTTTGTGTTAGAGATTTCTTTGATTGATCACTTTTTGGATTTTGAATATGTTCAGTTTAGTATTCAAGCTAGTATGAAATTGAGCTAGAACTTTTTGGATTTTGACAATTATTATGAGGAACACCATTAAGCACCGGATACAAGTACATTTTCATGAAACTCAATATGAATTTCATAACAAGTTTTAGGTGTCTCTCTAAACTCAATATGAATTTCAATCACGTTACGAAGAATGGCAGATGAATAGAAAATATTCCAGGTTTTTTTTGTTCATCTTTAAGGCTTTCACAGGAAAGTGATGGCATCGCCCCCCTCCATTTGAGAAGTTGCAAGTTGGGGCAGCTAAAAGTCGGTTTCCCCAGCAGGACAAGTTGCTATTACCATAATATTCAACCACTCAATGTTGCAATTGCATGCATAACTCATAGGCACGATGCAATCATAGGCAGATTACTCCCATGTCAGCTCCAAGAGTAGTGGGCTGTTGCCAGAAATACTGAGGTTAGAACAGTTGGAAGGTAGCAGAACCTACATTTGAAAGCAAGAGAATAAATCTTATAAAAAAAAATTGAGACAAATAACACTCGTAAGGCAGATTCCCATGATGAAAGAACTCAAGACAAACCGAGCAGCTATGCAACGACTTCGAGGCCAAAAGAAGGTGGATCTTCATTCATGTCCAGCTTGCAGGTTGTTATTAATTTTTACTATTATTCTATGCTGTATCCGGGTTTTGTGTAGTATTAACTATTAAGTTTAATTTTGTCACCTAGTTGTGGGGAAGGAGTCTGAGAGGAGACGGTGTTTTTACACTTGGATTTGTTCACTAATTATTTCTAGTGGTGAATATATAGTTGTAGATGGGGCAGGTGTAAGGTGGCAGAATAAAACTTGAATTTTTTGAATGGATACACATTTAGTTAACTTATTTATTTATTATAAATGTTCTACATTTTTTCACTTTGTAATTTCATATTGATATATTCATGGCTTCCTCAGCAATTGCAGCTGTCCCTGTTCAAAACCAAGCAGCCGCACAAAAGCTTCCTCAAAAAATGAGTCATCGAAACCTGATGGGAAAAGAGAGTTTGGGGGAAGGGGAGGCAAGAGGAAGAGCCTGATGGGAAAAGAGAAAAGCCGGGGCAAAGCCTTCAATTGGAGGTGCCTGTACAGGTAGTAGTTGTGAGGAGGAACTTGCACTGCAGCTCCAAAATCAATTTGATTTGGATGATTATCATGTCAGTGTGTCAGCATATTCTGATCATTAAAATTGGTATTGTTGTTGTATTGCAAGATTTCTGATGTTATCGTGCTGCAACAACAGCTGCTTTGCAAAAGGCGGGGAAAGGGCCGAGTCTGATTGCCAAGCTCATGGGAATCGAAGAGTACCCTTCGACACCTTTGCAGGCCACTCTGAAGAAACAGTTTGAGGAAGGTGAGAAGACTGTTTCATGTCAATATCTCGGCAACCAATTAATGCGACAATCACAATCTTGAAACGCTCTTCTCAGAAATGTTAACTCAACTGAGCGGAAAAGAAATCACTTAAAGAAGGAAAATCCAGCCAAAGATCCTAAAGTAACTAAATCAGTTGTAAGTCTTCCTTGTCTCAAAATCGTTTTATAAAATTTCTGCTTTTTTTCACCTTACAAATATAACTTTAGGAAGCTAAACGTAGTAATGTTCTTTATGCAGACCAAAAATGTTGTGAGTGAAGACGAAAAATGAGAACGTGCATTTGAGTATGGTTGCACTCGTAAAATGAGAACGTGCATTTGACAAGAAAACATTGGTGCATTTGTATTTCTGCGAATTTGAGTGCTATTTCTGGAATCAATGGATGCATCTTATATCGGTTTTTGTAATATTGAAATGTTACTGAATGCAATATATCTTCAAAATTCAAAACAACTACGTTTTGGAAAAACCATAGGAATCTGCATGCGCACAATGGGAAGGCAATTAGAACTTAGGGGAGAGAGAGGGAGGGGGGAGAGAGATACCTGTATGATGTTCTTGCCAAAATCAGCTGTGAGATTGGTAAACCTTTTCATATCAGTCCATGTCAAGGGGGTTTTAATAACTTATTCAAGCGTGGAGCCTCAGTGAGTTTAGGAGAATCACTTGTTTCCAGTTCTCTCATATTTGACATTCCAAAAAATTGGGCATTGTTTCCAATGCGGGGCAATCAACGGCATACAGAAATTTCAAACTTCTTGGTAAATCACGGATTGTATGAAGATACATGCATCCATTCCCTCCAAGCTTTGAAAGGCCACTGAGGCTGGGTAGGGTATGAACATCATTCCCTCCAAGATCCTTAGGGGTTGCTGTAAAACTTAATCACTCGTAGGGTTCACTTCAATTGCATACCCCAACAATAGTGGGATGCATGTATTTATAATACTTTCATGATTACATACTGGGTTTGAAAACCCTAGATACAAGGAGCTTTCAAAATTCAAACAAGCGATACATCCAGAAACCAAGGAAAGGATTACCACAGGTTTAAAAATACAACAGAAGAACAAATACTAAACAACCCTATAAACTAGGAACGGCTGGAACGATAGGAGTCTGAAATGATAAGAGTTTGAACCAAGTTAAACTCCACAAGTTTCGGCAATGAGCTTAGCATGCTGACCTTGTCTAACAGCCCCCCGCAAGCTAACAGGCTGTGTAACAACGGGAAGCTTGGAAACAAGGAACTTGAAACGAGACGAGGACAAGCCTTTGGTGAACAAGTCTGCAAGTTGATCTTGCGAACAAATGTAATGAACCAATAATTGACCACGAACAACCTTCTCCCGGACATAGTGATAATCAACTTCCAAATGCTTGGTACGAGCATGGAAGACTGGATTAGACGCCAGAGCTATGGAGGAGATATTATCACACCAAATCTGAGGGCGATCCAGATGCAAATGCAGATCCTTGAATAAAGACCTAAACCACGAGAGTTCAGCCGCAGTGTACGCTAACTGACGGTACTCGGCCTCAGCACTAGACCGAGAGACAGTCTTTTGCTTCTTAGAACTCCAGGAGACAAGGTTTGAACCGTGATATATACAAAAACCACCAGTTGAATGCCTAGTGTCAGGATTGCCGGCATAATCCGCATCAGAGAAGGCACTTAGTTGAGTAGAACCAGGCTTATATAGAAGCCCATGAGTGTGCGTGGCCTTCAAATACCGTAAAATCCGTTTGACAGCCATCCAATGAGTAGTTTTTGGAGAGTGCATGAACTGGCACACTTGGTTGACAGCATAGGACAGATCTGGTCGTGTTATGGTGATGTACTGTAGTACGCCAACTACACTACGATACACGTCGGGTTTGTCATATGGTTCCCCTTCATACACACTAAGCTTGTGATCAGATGGGACCGGGGTGGATATTGGCTTTGCTTCAGTGAATTTGGTGCGAGAAAGCAAGTCTAATGCATATTTAGATTGACACAGATGCATAGCAGTCCCAATGTATTTGACTTCGACACCCAAAAAATAATGAAGTGGGCCTAAATCTTTCATAGAGAATAGTGTTCTCAATCGATGAATCAGGTTGGATATTTGATGAGGACTATTTCCAGTAATCAGGATATCGTCGACATAAATTAACAAAATCAGATACACACCTTGTTGTCGAAACACAAATAAACTGTAGTCACATGAGGATTCTTGGAACCCTAGTTCGAGCAGAAAATCGGAGAACCTCTGGAACCAGGCCCGGGGTGCTTGTTTTAACCTGTAAATACTACGTTGCAGTTTACAGACATGATGAGGAAATTGTTGATCAACAAATCCCGGTGGTTGTCGCATGTAAACATCTTCTTTCAGAAACCCATGCAGAAACACATTTTGCACGTCTAATGCCTGACAGGCCATCTGTGGGACACGGCAAGACTTAAAACAAGCCGGATCATACTATGCTTAACAACGGGACTGAAGGTCTCACCGTAATCCACACCCGCCTGTTGATGAAACCCATTGGCAACAAGTCGGGCTTTATGTCGTTCAACCGAACCATCTACACGTCTTTTCAACTTGAACACCCATTTATTAGGCAACAGATTCATGTTAGAACGATGAGGAACCAAGGTCCAAGTGCCACATTTTTGCAAGGCATTGAATTCTTGAACCATGGCATGCCTCAACTCCTGAGACTTGATAGCTTGACTGAAACATGTTGGTTCAACAGGTAACTTGTCAACAGTTAAATGCATAGCATATTTGGGATTGGGTTTATGTATTCCAGACTTGGAGCCTGTGGTAATGGCATGGTGTGAACCACTGGCAGTGACAGGGATCAAGGTTTCAGGAGTGACCACGACTTGCTCATTTAATGGTGGGGCCTTTTGGGTAATAGTGGATGACGCTAGGAGGTTAGGGCAGGTTGAGGTTTGAAGATGAGGAGATTGTGTAGCAGGATTGTAGGGTTCTGGGACACGGGGAATTGGGTTAGGATTTATGTCTGGGTAAGAGAGGGCACGGCCAGGGGAAAAGGTCGAGATGGAGGTGAAATAGAGGTGTTAGGGCTATCAAAAGTTATTAAGAGATCAGAGGCCTGAGGGTTACCTGAAGTTGAGACATTTTCGGAGACAGATGTGAGTCCCTTAAAAGGGAAACAGTCCTCATCGAATAGGACATGGCGAGACACATAAATGCGTCTTGTTGACAGATCCAAGCATTTGTAACCTTGGTGGTTCAGTGAATACCCTAAGAATACACACGGTTTTGATTTATGTTGAAGCTTATTTTGAGTATAAGGCACTAACCAAGGGAAGCATCGACACCCAAAAACCTTTAGAAAATCATATTGTGGTTTTTTTTGAAATAGTTTCTCATAAGGTGAGGCATAAGACAAAAGTTTAGTTGGCAAACGATTGATCAAGTAAATGGCCGTGGAGCAGGCATCAAACCAAAATTTTTGTGGCATGTGAGATTGGGAAAGTAGAACTATACTGGTTTCAACAATATGCCGATGCTTGCGCTCGGCAATTCCATTTTGTTCAGGGTGTTTAGGACACGAAAAACGTTGAGAAATGCCATGGGCAGTGAGAAATTTTTGAAAGTCATGGTTCTTATATTCGCCCCCTTCATCACACTGAAGGGTTTTGATTTTCAAATTAAGCATATTTTCGACATTGGCTTTAAAATTAACAAAGGTTTGAAACACTTCACTTTTGTTTTTCATAGGAAAAATCCAAGAGTAACGAGAGTAATCATCCACAAACAAAACGTAATAACGAAAACCTTCATTCGAAGTAATGGGAGAACACCACACATCAGAATGCACTAGTTGCAAAGGAAATTGAGAAACCAACTCAGAGACTTTGAAAGGTAACTTAGTGCTCTTGCCTAAAGGACAAGACGCACAAAAGCTTACATCTGAAGTACAAAGAATGGGTACTAAGTTATTCGAAATTAAAAACTTAATAATAGGATTAGCATGGTGACCTAGCCTCGCATGCCATGTATTCACTGAACAACGAAGTCCGACAAATGCAGATATTGGATGTTTGAGTTGTCCAGTGCCACATGGAAATGGATATACTCCATTCTCACATCTCCCTCGGAAAAGCGTCTTCCGGGTCTTGAGATCCTTAACAAGGAAAAAGTAAGGGAAAATTAGTAGGTAACAATGATTGTCTAAGGTGAACTTATGTGCAGACATAATGTTTTGGGAAGCAGTGGGACAGTGAAGAATGTTAGACAAATCAAAAGAGCAAGTGGGAGTATGTAAAGTATTCGAACCAGTATGAGAAATTGAGGTGCCAGAACCATTACCTACACCCCCAATAGTGTCATTACCAGTGTACTCTTTAGGGTTAACCAGATTTTGAATGTCCGAAGTGATGTGAGCATTGGCACCCGTATCCACCAGCCAGGTACCATTTTTTTGTTTGTTAAGAGGAATGGGAGAGGACGCCATCGCAGTGAGCTTGGTTGCTGGAATGCGGCCTTCAAACGCTGTATTCATTCTGTGATAACAATCAAGGGTTGGATGCCCTGGTCTGCCACAGATTTGGCACACAATTCGCTCGCCATTATGACCCAGTCGTTCACTACTGCATGGGACTGTGCGAACGTTGTTGTTGGGACGAGGTCCAGTGCCTCGTTGGTTGACAGAGTTACCGCGATAGGACGAAGACGTACCTCTTCCAGTCCCTCGAGAGCGGCCACCACCTCGGCCTCGAGACGCAACAAATGCATTCACTTGGGCAGATTCACAAGGAGCTTTCAAAATTCAAACAAGCGATACATCCAGAAACCAAGGAAAGGATTACAACCACAGGTTTAAAAATACAACAGAAGAACAAATACTAAACAACCCTATAAACTAGGAACGGCTGGAACGATAGGAGTCTGAAACGATAAGAGTTTGAACCAAGTTAAACTCCACAAGTTTCGGCAATGAGCTTAGCACGCTGACCTTGTCTAACAGTTGCATCATCAGGTAATTTGGGCAAATGACTAGGCACGGTACTCAGAGATAAAAGTGAGATTCTTCAATCCTACTATGGAAGGTGGTACTTGTCTTACGGCTGTAGAATCTGCTTCAAGAGCCCCAAAGAACCTCAAACTCCAAAGTAAAAGCTTGAAAAGATAGTCTTCATATAGTTAGACCTGTAAACGGGTCGGGTTTATCGGGTTTGGGTCAGGTTCACCCGACCCGTTAAGCTAACCGGTCATTCGAACCCGACCCGTTAAGTTAACAGGTCACCCGTTAAGACCCGTTAACAATTTTTTTTTTTTTTGCATAGAATTTATTTTTTGTTGTTAAGACTTTATTGAAATTACTAAAATATCCTCAACTAACGAGTGCTAACGGATGTTAACGGGTCTAACGGGTTGACCCAAAGTGACCCGTTATTTAACGGATTGTTAACGGGTTCACCCATTAGCGACCTGACCCGTTAAACATCCACCCAAATACTAATATTAACGGGTTGGGTCAAAAATGCCACCTCTACATATAGTAGCTCCTCCCAATCTTCTCTGCCTACATAACATTGCATGCTGAACTTTCACATTTGGTGGTATATCAGGGATTGTACGAAAGTTAAAGCATCCATCTAACCGCAGAATTTGAAGCTTTGAAAGACCACTGAGACTGGGTAGGGTATGAAAATCATTCCATGAAAGATCCAAAACTTGTAAAGAAATTAGACTCCCAAGATCCTTAGGGATTGCATCATCAGCTAATTTGCACCATGCGAGTCCAAGCCGTGTTAGATTCTTCAACCTTACTATGCAATGTGGTACTTCTCTTATGGCTGTTCGCTCTGCTTCAAGTGTTCTCAGTGATATCATCTCCCCTATATCCTCATGCAGTTCTATGAATGCATAACATCTAGTAAGAAGAAGAGTCTCAACAGATTTCAATTTATAGAAATCCCTTGGAAGAGAACGAAGATTGGAACAACCTTTAAGATTCACCAAAGAAAGTCTTTTAAGATGACCAATGGAGGGGTGAATCTCGGACAAACTAGAACACCATTCCAATATCAACTCTTCAAGATTTGGGACTTGTGAAAAGTCCGGTGATTTCTGTAAGGACCAGGAATGGCTGAGATCAAGGGTTTTCAAGTTATGTAGCAGCTGTTGCAGAAAATCAAAAGAAAATTGAAATTAATATCCGAAATGAAGATGTTATAAAAAATAGAAATAAAAAAGAAATCCAAAATAAAAATAGAAACAGAACATCATCAGGTGTAATTCATTGTACCTTGGAACCCTCCCAAACTTGTACCAGTTTGCTCACATGCATCTCTAAAACAACTAGTTTATCTTGATTAAAAAAGTCATCTGGTATAGACTTTAAAGGGCATCCTTTCCAACGCAGATATTTGTATTCTCCTTTGAGCTCTACATAGCTGATGCAGTCAAGGGATAAACGACTGAGATTCTTCAATCTTACTATGGAAGGTGGTACTTCTCTTATGGATGTATGCTCTGCTTCAAGTGTTCTCAGTGATATCATCTCCCCTATATCCTCATGCAGTTCTATGAATTTTCCACAAAAATTAAGAAGAAGAGTCTCAACAGATTTCAATTTATAGAAATCCCTTGGAAGAGAAATAAGCTCATAACAGTGTCTAAGGTTCACCAAAGAAAGTCTTTTAAGATGATCAATGGAAGGGTGAATCTCGGACAAACTAGAACACCTTTCCAATATCAACTCTTTAAGATTTGGGACTAGTGAAAAGTCCGGTGATTTCTGTAAGGAATAGGAACCGCTGAGATCAAGGGTTTTCAAGTTATGTAGAGACTGTTGCAGAAAATCAAAAGAAAATTGAAATTAATATCTGAAATGAAGATGTTATAAAAAAAAGAGAAGAAATCCAAAAAACAAATAGAAACAGAACATCATCAGGTGTAATTCATTGTACCTTGGAACCCTCCCAAACTTGTACCAGACTGCTATACCGCATCTCTAAAACAACTAGTTTATCTTGATTAAAAAAGTCATCCGGTATGGACTTTAAAGGGCATCGTTTCCAGCATAACCATATTAACTCTTTGGGAAGATGTTTGTATTCTCCCTTGAGCTCTACGTAGCTGAGCTGAAGCAATCTCAGTTTCTTCATATTGGCAAATGCTTCTGTACTTAAACTAAAGAATGAAAACGAAGGATCAGGGCACTCTAAAGCAAGTCCTTCAATTTTTCCAGTTCCCTGTTAACAAAAAAAAATAGTTATAGTGGTAAGAAACGATATATATTTACACATGAACATATTTACACCTGAATGTTGTTTAATGTATAATTGACTTGCACAGGTTACATATATGCTTTTCTTGTATTATGCATAAATCCAAAATTTATTGGGAATGAACTTACAGATTTATTTGTCAATACATCGGTGACCTCTTGACGGTTCCACAGCCTACTCCATTTTCCAGGGCGATCAGGAGATTTTTTAGAAATGATATCTCTGGCCATTTCTCGAATCAAATCATGCATTTTCAAACAGTTGTATTCAACAGTTACAAGACATCGTTCACGAAGGACATTGATTCCTAATGTTGCACAAAACCCACATCCATCTAATATTTTGGCGACATAGTCCTTGTCCTTTCCAATAAAGAAACAAGATATGTCAAGGAATGTAGCCTTCTCTGTATCATCTAACCCTTCAAAGCTTAGTCTTAGTGGTTTTATTATTTCTCCTTCAGGAATTCTTTCTAATTTCTCCAATTGGCTTTTCCACTCTTTAATGGGTCTTTTAAGCAAAATAGAACCTAAAACTTCAAGGGCTAGTGGCAAACCTACACAATAAGAAACAACCCTTTCTGAGACTTCAAGATATTCTTCATTAGGGTAACTTTTTCGAAAGGCATACCAACTAAAGAGCTCCAGAGCTTCTCCTTCATTCAATTTCTGAGCTGGATATATCTTGTCCACTTCCACTTGCTTTAGCAAATGTTCATTTCGTGTCGTTATAATAATTCTACTTCCTGGACCAAAACAATCGTGACTTACAGCTAATGCATCCAGTTGTTTCAGGTCATCTATATTGTCGATGATGACAAGTACCCTTCTACGTTGGAGATGTTGTTTTATCAAACTGATACCTTCATCAACACTGCTTATTCTAGACTTCTGTTTCAAGATGTCAAAAATAAGTTTTTCTTGCAAATAAACCATACCATGTTTACTTGTAGTGTCGCTAACGTCGGCAAAGAAACTTTTGAATTCAAACATACGATGAATTTGGTTATAAATGGCTTTGGCAGCTGCTGTTTTACCCAATCCACCCATCCCCCAAATTCCAACCATGAGAACATCATTTGATCCATCAATTGAAAGATCACTGATAATACCTTGAATGCGAGATTTGATTCCAATTGGGTGCTTGGCCACATGTAATTCGTTTGTTCTGGAGAGCCATTCCCAAATATTCTCGTCAACAATTTTTTTAATGAACTCTGCTTCGTGCCTGAAAATTGATTTCGTAAGCATTAATGGGACCCAATGAGGCTCTGCAGGAGATATCAGTACATAAACAATTTTCTTTCTTTTCTTCATATACATATAATACACTAACTAGCAGCTAGCATGTGATTTTGTGACGATAACTTGAATAAAAGAAAGAAAGTAGTTAGGTGTACGAATTAAACTACAATTACGGTTTAGGTTTTATTCGAGAGATTAAGGTGTATTCATTAAGCGTGTAAACTTAAGTTTAGACCCGTCGAGCTTTTCTAAAAATTTAAATTAAAAAAATTAAAAAAATTATGTAAAATGTTAATTAAGCATGTTAATTAATTGAGAGATCAAGTCATTCACTAAAATGTTTCAAATCTTACCCGTTGCCAGTTGTTTGGTGGTCAGACAAATTTGTTGCTTCTGTATGAGCCTCTCTCCGCGTCTTCCTGACATGTGAAGGATCAGCGTGAGAAATTAAGGTGTATTAATTAAGTATGTTAATATTACAACTTAAATCTTGAAAAGCAGGTGAATAATTACCTATTATTAGAGCTTTGAAGATGGTGGCCAGACAAATTTGCAGCTTTTGTGAGAACCTCTCTCCACTGCTTTACCCTTTCTTGTTTAGCTTCACGTTTCTTGTCATCTTTTTCTTCACGGATGTCCTTTTTGTGCTTCTGAAATGCTTCGGCTAAATCTCCGTTCTGATTCCTGACGTGCGAAGGATCAATGTGATAGAATATTGGCAAAACATGTCGCCCCGGTTTGTCTCTGCACTCCATGATCTTCACCAGCTCGTCAAGACACCAACTCGAATCCGCATACCTCTTTGAGAAGACAATGATAGCGATCTTCGACTCTTTGATTGCACGAAACAGTCTCTCTTTTATTTCTTCCCCTCTTTTTAGACCGTCCTCATCAATAAAGACACGGTATCCTCTGTCTTTTAATGCTTCGTGGAGGTGGCTGGTGAAGCCATTGCGTGTGTCTTCGCCTCTAAAGCTCAAGAACACGTCGTAACTCCAAAGTTCTGACTTGGAGGAGGACGAAGAGGAGGCTTCGTGGGCTGTCATGGCGGTATCCACCGTTATGGCACTGCAGTGGTTCAGATCAGAGACTGAAAAAATGGCAATGGCTGTGGTTGTGTTGCCGAAGGATGATACCTAAATCCTTCAGTAAACAAAAGCAAAAGTTTATAATATAATAATGTTGGCACATGGACTTGAGAAACGACACACTACTGGGCAGGAAGCGCAAGGAAAGAGAGAGGAAAAGAGGAAGGAAAGGAACACGAAAGGACAGACTACCGACACATAATAGGACGGTGGAAAGCAGGAAAGAAAGGAACTCTGAAAGATGGTTGTGGTTGTCTTGTCATCTGTTTGCTTTTCTTCAAGAATATCCCAACCAATGGCAGTAACATTCTGTTTTAGTTTTGCTTTTTATACATTAATTTTCTCCAAGAACATATACAATAATTTTTTTCGCACTATGTTTTTATTCTGCAATATCTCTACTTGCCAAAGATAATCGCTTTCGCGTTCATGAGATTTTGGTAGTACTGAGGTAAATGTTATTAAGGCGTGCAAAGCAGCATGCTTGGTATAATTTATATCAATAATCTCAAGAGGACTTTCATGTTGCGAGTAAATACATCAGACAACCAACCCTTTAAATATCACTTTCAGGCATAACAAAGTCAGCTACATTTTCATCATAAGCAAACTCAAACCACTTGGGAATATCATAAATACCATGAGACAAATGCCACCACATCGACAAGAAGTCCATCCCTATACATGTTGAAGTGTACAAGAATCTCACATAAAATTTGACAAAATTAAAGATAACTTATATTGTGCAGTTTTCACTTCTAATTATACCAAAGTATTTTATGATAAACCTTTCATATATGATATGTTGTGCATGGGGTAAGATTCAAGTTGAGAGAAAGTATTGGTGTGATTAATGATGGGTCATTGATCAATCTATAAATCTTTACAATATTTGCATTTGTTATGTGTGTGGTAAGCCACCAAGGATAATACCGAAATAAATACCCAAGTCTAAAAGTCTTAATAATATAGCCTTCACGTCTAAAACTTGAGAAATGACCGAGTCCCGGGAACGGGGAGTTGCACAAAATTGAAGTTGCAGAGACAATCCATTTTAGTATAATAATCTTCACGTACATATAAACTAGCGTAGAGTCAAAGTCATGCAACTTTGTCGTTTTGAGATTTTAATTAAACATGTAAAGTTCTATTTTTGTTGTTTTGATTTTTAAACTGGTAGTGAAACGTTACCAGATGAGCCTTTAATTTATATTAGTCCTAATTACTGTAAAAAACACTATACCAACAAGCCACCAAAGTCTAAATGTTATGGTATAAATAAAACTGGTTTTTGGTTTGGAGTTATGATGCTTTATGGCTTCGTTTGGAGTTATGATGTTTTATAAAAAAAAAAACTTAACAATGAGAGAAGGTATTGATAAGAATTTGCTCACCTTGTCCAATCAATGCCAATGACCCTGAAGAGAGTGTCAAGTGCATTCAAATTTGTATAGAATTCTTTTTCCTGTCAAGTGCATTGAAAATCACACATCTATGAATCAGAAGAATAATGTTAGGATCTACCTCTGAAAGATGCTTTATTCACGTGAAGAAAAAGGCTCATGTTTGCTTTTCTTCAAGAATATCTGAACACAAGGAAAAGGCTCCTGTTTAATTAAGATCTACCTCATATTACATTTATTCCCAACCAATGTTAGTAACATTCTGTTTTAGTTTTGCTTTTTATACATTAATTTTCTCCAAGAACATATACAATTAATTTTTTTCGCACTATGTTTTTATTCTGCAATATCTCTACTTGCCAAAGATAATCGCTTTCTCGTTCATGAGATTTTGGTAGTACTGAGGTAAATGTTATTAAGGCGTGCAAAGCAGCATACTTGGTATAATTTATATCAATAATCTCAAGAGGACTTATTCACATAATAGGACGGTGGAAAGCAGGAAAGAAAGGAACTCTGAAAGATGCTTTATTCACGTGAAGAAAAAGGCTCATGTTTGCTTTTCTTCAAGAATATCTGAACACAAGGAAAAGGCTCATGTTGCACAAAATTTAAGTTGCAGAGACAACCCATTTTAGCATAATAATCTTCACGTACATATAAACTAGCGTAGAGTCAAAAGTCATGCAACTTTGTCATTTTGAGATTTTAATTAAACATGTAAAGTTCTATTTTTGTTGTTTTGATTTTTAAACTGGTAGTGAAACGTTACCAGATGAGCCTTTAATTTATATTAGTCCTAATTACTGTAAAAAACACTATAACAACAAGCCACCAAAGTCTAAATGTTATATTATAAATAAAACCGGTTTTTGGTTTGGAGTTATGATGCTCTATGGCTTCGTTTGGAGTTATGATGTTTTATAAAAAAAAACTTAAACAATGAGAGAAGGTATTGATAAGAATTTGCTCACCTTATCCAATCAATGCCAATGACCCTGAAGTGAGTGTCAAGTGCATTGAGAATCACACATCTGTGAATCATAAGAATAATGGTAGAATTCTTTTTCTTGTCAAATTGAATGGTGATGATTTGATTTAGTAATCAGAAATATTTAACACATTGGACTGAAAAAATTTAAGAACATAGAGAAAGCATTTAAAATTTATTGAATTACAATGTGAATTTAGTAATTTGGACTTATAAAGAATGTAAATTGACAAAAGTATAGACATAATCAGAATTTTAGAAAGCAAATTATCAAACGTCAAAATTTTTAAAGCTTTTGGATTAGTTTTTTACTTGCATTGTAGTCTATAATTTATTGAACTCCAAGAGAGATAATTGGGAATCGAAGGTCCCATGGAAGGTTGTTGACAATCGGTAAGAGAGGATAGCCCACAAAACTCAAAAATAACTATTTTTTTTAAATACAGGGTTTTGTAAATCTTATAAAGCTTTAAAAAATAAGCACAAATGAGTTTGTTCTTATATTCACCATTTATTTTTTTCTATCGATTAAGAGGCTATAATTTCAGGAAAAAATTAGTAGGTCGAAGTCCTATTCAAAAGAAAGATAAATAAATATATTTCAATTTGAAATTGGGCATAATGAAAATGGGAGAAAAAAAATCTTTACATTCATTTGCATCGATGAGGAGAATAGAGATAAAGAGAACTACATGCAATTAGCTGTGCAAACCATTTATTTAATACGAAACTAAATTAACATTGAAATCTTGAAATGCAATACAATAGTTGAGATAAAGTTACTAAATCAAATGTTTTTTTAATATTAACAGAGAGATTATAATTGACAAAGAAACTAAAGAAGATATACAAATATATAACTGTTTATTACTATGTTTGGTGTGCTGGATGAATACAAACAACTGAGACTTTTTGAAAGCACAGAAACACATAGAAGATACAATTGGAAGTAAAGTTTGAAATCTTACAAAGGGGCTTTAAATGAAGCACAAAAATGTTTGCTGATGATTTTGCACTTTGGTGAGTGATATTGGTAGCATTGCTTTTCAGAAACAACTACCAAAAGAAGAAAACAACCCCATAAGAAAAAGGATTAGTCCCAAACAATTAAGTAAATTCAATTTAACTGACAGAAAATAAAATCGTAATTTCAGGATTAAATTCTGCAAAGAAATTGGCAGAAAAGAAAGAGATGAATAGATATATAGATAGTGGGAGAGAGAGAATGAACCTTAGCACCCAGAACAGAGAGAGAAACATCCTGCTGTTGAATTAAAGTTTCAATAAAAATGATTAATCAGAGAGCCGAAAAGGAGTACGCTTTGGAGAAGAGTTTGAGAGAAAGTTGGGTTACAGTGAAAATAGAACTGTAGAACGGACCAGATCGATCTTAATGTATAGAAATATTGAAGGTAGAGAAAATGTGGATGGAGCAATGCCAAAGGCACTCAATTATATACAAGAACGCCTACTGTCAACACTAGCTATGGAAGATGAAAGTTTAGAAAACTAGAGAGAGAGCGCTCGAAGAGAGAGAAAGAGAATCTGTAACAAACTTTTCTTATTACAGTTAATGAATTATTACAAGAGTTATTTCACTGTAAATACATATAGCTAACTCAACTTATACAATGCAGTGACACATGTCACAATCCTGATCACTACTATATGCTAACACGTACGTCTACTCCACTCACATGATCACATCCCAGTCCAATATTCCACCATTTGGCTTTCCCCTTGCTTTCCAGGAAGTGGCGAGTTGTGGGATGGCCAAAATACCCTACGGGTATGGATAATTATTATTACCCGCTTATTTAAAACTCACAGTTATGATTATAAGTAACTGTTTAAACAAATAAACGGTTATAGGTACAACTGTTTATCCGTTAAATTTAAATGGGTAGTTATAATTATTATCCACTAAAAGTTAAATGCATGGTTATGATTATTATCTGTAAAATTTAAATGAGTTGAGAGACGGCCAAAATATCTAAGGATGATACCGAAATAAATACCCAAGTCTAAAGTCCATAATAATATAGTCTTCAAGTCTAAAACTTGAGAAATGACCGAGTCCCGGAAAGTTGCACGAAATTGCAGAGACAATCTATTTTAGTATAATAATATATCTTCATGTACATATATACTAGCACCGAGTCAAAGTGATGATGCTTTGTCGTTTTGAGATTTATTAAAAAATGTGAAGTTCTATTTTTGTTGTTTTTTTTTTAAACTGATTGTAATACGTTACCAAATGAGTCCTTAATTTATAAGAAAAACTAATGAAAATGTTTTGAAAATTTTAAGTTTTAAAGATAAAAACAAAATAAAGGTAAAGTGAATAGTACCAGAATTAATTTTTTAGTGTAAAAATATAATTTTTCGTTAAAGTGAACCGTACAAAAAATTTTTCATTAAAGTTCCTTAATTTATATTAGTCATATAATCACTTAGTAAAAATCACTGTACCACCCAGCCAACAAAGTCTAAATGTTATATTATAAATAAAACTGGTTTTTGGTTGGAGTTATGATGCTTTATTGTTTCGTTTGGGGTTATGATGTTTTAAAGAAAAAACCAACTTATTAAAAAATTTCACACACATTAAATATGTTTGAGAAAACAAAAGAAAAGTGTTTTTTCAAATCACCATCTTGACATCGTCGTCGTCATCAATTTGAAAGGGAAACTGCTTTTTGAAAAGTACCAAGTGGAATCGCAGGAGCTGCTTTTTGAAAAAAATAAATCCAAGGGCAGGACGTTTTTAGTGGAAAACCACGATGCCAAGATTTGATCACTGGACGGTTAAGATATAAGTTTGGCAAAAGATTCATGTATGAATACGATTGAGATAATTGGCACCATGTTGTGGTGGGCAAGGTATTAAATATCGATAATATTAGAAATATCGGTAGTCCAAAAATACAGAAATTTCGATGAAAATATTGGAATATTATCGATATCGATAAAAATTGAATAAAAACCACGAAAATTGTAAGAAAACTTGAAAAATTTTATTGAAATTTTGCATGATGTTTATTTAGTCAATTATCTATTAGTTTATCACAAAAAATTAGAAAAAAAAAAGTGCATTAGATACTATTAAGGCTAGTATTGTAAAAGACAAAACTTAGAAGATATTTATCCGAAGAAGATATTTCTCTGATATATAGTTAGTTTTATGAGCTGCAATTTGTTAGGTGTGTTGTTAATTTTCAAAGTGGTACAATGCAGTTTTATGAGCTGCAATTTGTTAGGTGTGTTGTTAATTTTCAATTGTGTTGTTAATTTTCAAAGTGGTCCAATGCTTCGTGCACCACGAGACCCTTATCATCAATTTGAAAGGGAAACTGCTTTTTGAAAAGTACCGAGTGGAATCGCAGGAGCTGCTTTTTGAAAAAAAAAATCCAAGGGTAGGACGTTTTTAGTGGAAAACCACGATGCCAAGATTTGATCACTGGACGGTTAAGATATAAGTTTGGCACAAGATTCATGTATGAATACGATCGAGATAATTGGCAACATGTTGTGGTGGTGGGTACATACTGGAAACTTCTCTAAAAGCGATAAGGGCCATCTCATTATATTTCCTCTTACATTAAATTGAGAACGAATGATAATAATATTCTCATTTAAAATTCTTTGCTCTATTTTTTTATATTTTTTATTCTGCAATGTTGTATACATAATTTAAATCTTTTACATTCGAGGTTACTCTTTAAAAATTAATTATACTAAAGTTCAACAAAATTTAATAATCTAATGGTCATATAATATAATTAAACAAACTATGTTATTAAACACTCAAGTTTTGACACGAAGAAGGATAAAGAGGAGGCTCCATGGACTGCCATGGCAGTATCCACCACTATGGCACTGCATTGGTTCAGATAACTGCTGAAAAAGAGAGAGAATTTTTTGCACCCAAAATCCTCTGTGGCCTTCATGTGCTTTTGATTTTGTTGAGCATATCTTGAGACTAGAGACTTAGAGCTTGATTTGATTGGTTGTGACTGTTGACATACTCAACAAAATCAAAGGTACAGGAAGGCCACAGGGAATTTTGAGCGCAGAAAATCCTCTCTCGCTGAAAAATGGCAGTGGTTGTGTATTAAATTCAAGGTTTAAAAATGATGTGTGTGGCGAACGAATGATACTGAAATTCCGAAGCCAAGTCAACCTTTCTTCAGTCCACAAAGTCGTCTATAATAATTAATATATAATAATCTTTCTTCACTGGCGGGCGGAAGGTGCAGCGAAAGAGAGTGGGAGAAGGAAAGAAAGGAACACTAAAGGACAAACACTATCTGTATTTGTCATTTTCAATTTCTACCTTAACCACGATGCCATTATCTGTATTTTTCATTCATGCCCAAAGACTATATTGAATCTTCGTAGGCAGAACACCCATATTTCTTCCGCACCAAATGGGGTTTGGAGATGGGTTTGGCGGTGAAGCCTGCCAGAGATGATTTGGAGGTGAAAAGACGGAGAGAGAAAGGAATGAAGTTTTAACGTTTTTTTTTTATTGATTTTAATGATGCGATCGATATGCTGCATTAATTCATTTGAGGGCTAAATCGTCAAAATGATTTCTGAGATTTCCATAACTGATCACTTTGGTTTTTGAGATTCCAAATCGATAAAAGTGATCCTTACGATTGTCCACCATCTATCATTTTAATCATTCCGTTAAAATCTCCGTTAAGTGTCCGGGACGTCTTGGCTAGAAGTTTGAACAATATTCAAAACTTCGTAACTCAATCGTTTCTTAATCAATTTCGACCCATAATATATCAAAATAAAGATAAGAAAGTGTAGAATAAAATTATACTATTTCAAATCCCCATTTTTCTAAAATAATTAGAACACTCTTTTGACCGTTGGATTTGTTTTAATGAAATTGTGTGGTTGAAATTAAAACACAGTCCACACAATCTGAACCACATAATTTCATTAAAATCAAATCCAACGGTCAATAAAGTGTTTCTATTTTTTTAGAAAAATAAAAATCCCTCGTGAAAAGATTTATATATATATATATATATATATATATATATATAAACATTATATTATCCACTTTGTACGATTATATACACTTTTATGTTCTAACACGAGTTTAAAATATCGATTTTGGTCATAGTCTAAATCATATGGCTCTCGACAATGCAATGGCGAGACCGTGGCTTCAATCTTAGAATTTTGGTGGTTTAGCCACATTTGCTTTGATTTGCTAAACAAGAATTTTTTTTTTTTAGGTTGTACTAGATACTTTTTTGTATGTACGATAGAGTTTTTTACAATTACCCACGATCATGTTGCACTTGCTCTTGGTCATGTTTAATGGATACATCATCTAAATTGTTCCGATTAGCCCGACAAATCGTCGATGGTAATAAGACATTTTTTAAGGCAGACTTTGTGGCTTATTTTCTTCTTTTTTAATCTTATGAGGGATAATCAATTTTTTTTAACCATAAACAATAGTAGTATTTTATTGAACTGCACAAACAATTACAGAGGTTGTCAATTGAGTACATCAGCTCGAGTGAGAAATTGATCTAGAGTAAATTTGCGCAATGACACAAACTATATTAAACCCCTATACGTACGGCTACCACAAGCACAACCCTACCCTACAAACCACTACAAATTTGTCACAAAAACACGATAGACGCAACATATCTATATATGTGACCACATAAGTCATCATACAAGTACAATGCCACATAATGTCATCGCAATAGTGTTTAAAGTTGAGAACACAATTGAACTGCAATGCCTGAAATTAAAGTTCAAAGTTTTAGGGAAAACTAGAAAATGTTCATGCGCTTTGCTGTGGGAATTGAATGTAAAAGTTGCAACATGCACGAATAATTTGCACAAAAAGAAGCACTAAAAAGGCGGTAGGAATGGAATCACACCCTCATGCAGATAACACATATTAATGTCCCTTCACATAAATTGTAGGCCAAGATGCGGAAAAAAACATTTGCATATTCCTTCAAGAAAAATTTCTAGGCTTTTGTTATATTATGTGGTAAAGAGAACCAAACTCTATCCCCCAAACACTAAATTTGTTCACTTGATTCACAATTCTCTTACAAGGATTGTAAAACTCAAAAGCTTATTGTCCAAAACCAAAAACAAATTGTACCAATTACATGCTTGTGCAACATATGCCTTACACTGGAAAAACGTCTAAACTCGAATACAAATTTGTAATTATGAACGGATTTTGTTTTATATTTTCATAATCAAGTAGAAAGTAAATTACACACTTGCAGCAATGAAACACACAACATATTGTATGAAGCTAACCATAGAGTTTTGTGAAGCAAACAGTGGCATGAGCTGAAGCCTCTTGAACAAATTGGTGGTACATAGTTTTATTTCAAAATAATACATTTGTTATATTTTCTATCCATTGGAGAAGATGGGATATGGGTTGCAGGGAAAGGGAGATGGGTTTTTTTTTTTATAAATTCTCTAGGTTGCAGGTAGTGGGTGCAGAGGAGGACGTGGAGGATGGGTGCATGATGGGTTTGGGGAAGATATAAGGGGAAGAAAATGGTGGGTTGCATGGGATGGGTTTTTTTTCTTTCTTTTTTTTTTCTTTTCTTTTTGGATTGCAGGTTGGGCTCGGGTTGGGGGGGGGGAGATGGGTGCGCGGAGGAGGCGAATGATGGGCGCGGATGAGGATGTGGAGGATGGGTGGGAGTGATTTTGGATTTGGGTTGTAGGGAGGGGATCTGGGTTGTGGAGGATGTGGACGAGAGGGGATCTGGGTTCATGTATGGGGTTTCCAGAGGCAGGGATCTGGGTTCAGGTATGGGGTTTCCTTGGGGGGGGGGGGGGTGGATGGGATCTGGGTTTTCAAAGTTTTTTTTTTTGGTTGTTGTTGAAGATTAAGTTTTTTTTTAAATTATTTTTTTGTCACGTGACACACATTTGACAACCATGTCAGCGCTTAACGGCTTAATAGATGGAAAATGTAAGGAGGTATTATTTTGAAATAAAATAATACGTGAGGTATGAAAGTGAAATGTTTTAAAGATGTTGTATGGAGTTGTAATAGACCTCAAACCTGAGGGAATATTATGTAATTTACCCTAAATTATAAGTAAAAAACAAAAAAAAATTGAAATTTGATAGTTTGGTGGGTCCAAAATAATTTAAACTAGGCTTATATTTTGGAAGAATCTAGTTCGGAGATATATTTTCTCTCATGGCTTATTTTAGCTCATGGTTGGATATGGTTTGGGGGTCTTTTAAAGCTTATATTTTAAGTTTTATCTCATGATTGGAGATGGTATTAGGAGAAGAACTTACTTATGCGAGCGCAAATATGGCGGTTTATGTATTGATAATGCACTGCTTTCTATTTAACATCTCTTTTTACAATACATCTTGAAATAAAGGATCCTCTTTGTAAGGATTTCGGGAATTCTCCAATTGTATTCGTTCATCGTACATCTTGTAGTCATAAATCATTGTAAATTTTTTATATTTAAAATTGAATATAATCAGTACCTGACAAAAATTAACTGCACGATATACGATAAACGAATACGAGTAAAGAATTCCTAAAATTCTCATAAAGAGAATCCGAAAAGAATTCTCACAAAGAGAATCTGAAAAGAATCCTTATTCGAAATAAAAGCATGTTTACTTGCATAAGAAGTCCTAATTGAGAACGATAATTGATTATTCAGATATGAGATAATATATAACTTCAGAAGTGAGATTATAATCCTAGCTTGCATAGACAATCGTAATAAACATAAGCCCCTTTTCACCGACCATCACATTGCACAGTGTCAGAGTGTCAGTTCGTGGTTAGTCTTGAAGGATCCGGATCCCCTCCTAATTGTTAAAAAATTGAAAGTAATCATGACTGTTAAAATTTAATTTAAAAATTATAATAATTATAACCGTTGGATCAAATTTCGACGATCACAATTGACGGCTCAGCAAATTCAATTTTTTAAAGTTAGGAGAGGATCATAGTCTGTCTTGAAATACTGCCGCGGCTTTCACTACCTTTACATTGCATGATGTCAATGTGTGACTAGTCTTGAAATACATTCGTAGCTAGGGTAACAAGTCTTTCTTCGTATATAAATGTTAGACTAAATTTATGAATAAAATTTTATGAACTAAATGATATGAAAATTAATGATTAGGTTATTACTTAAGAATTGATAATGCTCATTCTTATTGAAAGTCTGTAAATTTATGTTCAAATTTAATCTCTCAACAATTATCCATATAATCATTATAGGCCGTCAGAAAACATTAAGAGATGTTAAACATTATTAGGCGCAGTGCACAATGAACACAAATTCTTCCCCATTGCATCCTTTGTTTCCTTCTTTCCCACCATAATCCCGAAACTTAATCACAAGTTTACAGCGGTAAGCATGGATAAACTCCTAATCCGACCCCTAATCGCGGTCCTAATCTCGTTGTTGATCCCCGCCAGATCCTACCGATGAAAATCACTCGACCCCTCAGAGGCAATCGCGGGTTTTGCCGTCGTATACCGGTATCAAATTTTCTTTCCACTTTCTTTCATTTTCCCGGCATCCAAACAGCCTTATTATTGCTAACACACTTTTGCTCCTCGAAGGTACGGATCTCTGCTGTTGGTGTTCTTCTTCACATCGTCGAAGCTGACCAAGGTCGGGGAAGACAAGAAGCGGCGCGTCGATGCCGACTTCAAAGAGGGTGGGCAGAGGAATTGGGTGCAGGTCTTATCCAACATTGCGTCGATCTTGGTTCTGGTTCTCTAGGCAAAATCGGGATTGCAGGAGAAATGCTTGGACTCGGACTGACTCGTTTCTTGTTACGTCGCTTGTTGGTGGGGTTATTGGTCACTATGCTTGTAGCAAAAGCGACACTTGGTCTTCTGAGCTGGGAGTGCTCAGCCTCGATTGATTACGACTCTCAAGGTTTGTATGATCAGCTCGATTTTAGCATTTTGTCACTTGGGTTAAGCTAGATTTTTGAAAAGTTTCGATTTTTTTTCCCTATCTTGTTCTGCTTTGCTGCATGTGCCCGGATTTCTATTGATATTTTGAGCTGAAGAAACTTACATAACGGATGTTATTGTGTCGGTATTTGAATCTAATAATAACTCACAATCATTTTGGAAAGTTAAATTGAATGGCTAAGCGTGATTGAGCTGCGTTACCTATCTGGCATCCCGGTGTAGGTAAATTTCTCATTCGTACTTAACAATCAAAGTCTTGGCTAGAAAACGTTTCCTTCAACTCGATAGACAGTCCAATTATCATATGAACACATAAACATATGTATCATTATTTTTTTCGCAGTTCCCTGTCGTCTCACATCTTTCTTTTAAAAGCCTAGTTACGTTCGTGCTGTTGCTTATGATTGTTATTTGTGCATCTTTTTATTCTTTGAATTGTTCTAAAGAATACCGGTCGCCTTATAGACTAAGGGTATCGAGTATTTGTTCTGTCATGATTGGGATTTATAGAGTTTTGGGGAATGTATTGGTCAAGCTTGAACAAAATGAAATTATCTGGCTGCTTGAATACGTAGACTATGGATGCTATGTTGGGTTTCCACATTGTATTGGCAGCCTGTTCAGAAGGGTACCAATGGCGGGGTTACAAAAGCAGGACTAGTGGCAGCTGCAGGCTCTGTTATCGGACTGACATTTGTGGTTTTTGGATTTCTCACTACAAAATGCGCATATGATGTACCACTGAAGCAGTTGTTGGTGATACCTATTTCTACTCTTGCCGGACTAGGCGGTAGTGTCATCGATTCTCTTTTGGGAGCAACGCTGCAATTCAGTGGATTCTGCACTGTTCGTAACAAGGTGCGTTAAAGATGTAATACGCGAATATGACGTTATCATATTTATGGCAACAATTGAATCTGCCTAACTAATCTCATTCTAACTTTTGTTTCTCTAGGTTGTTGGCCAAAAGTTAAGAAAATCTCAGGTCTTAACTGTCTTGACAACAATGCTGTGAATGTTGTTTCAATACTGCTGACAACAATCCTCACTTCCATTGCCTGCAATTACCTTTTTTGAGATCGACCTGCTCAACCAAATATCTTTCCATTATCAGCTAAGATGGTGTTGATGCAATTCGAAACTGATTCATGCAGGCCGGCACGATAACGATAGTCTCTGTCATTGTAAACTATGATTTTGATAAAGGGTTCAGTAAATGCCAACCTACTGATAAGTGTGGTTTGAGGAACTGATACTTCTAGATGGCTAGCGAGCAGCGTTGTAGATTTTTCAGCTGCAAAACGGGCGCCGAAAATTTCTGAGATATGATATTGAGCAATCCAACATATCTAAGTCTTGCAGATGAGCATTTTGATCTTAACGGGAACAACTCTACATTTTTACAAACAACTTCCGGCTACAGTTTTGGAGAATCCTAGTTCATCAACTTCAAAGGTAGTAGAAAGGTAATAGATCTTCTACTAAAAAATGTAGAGTCAATTTTCTGCTAACATGTAACGGCAAGTTAAGATTAATGAAAACGTAGTAGAAACTATATATTGGCTGAATATGCGGTGGAAGCAGGGCCAATATTTTGTGCGAATTCGAGTAGTATTTGTCAAATATTTGGATGAATGTCTTATATTGATTGTTGTAATGTTGAAATGTTTCTAGATGCAATATTTCTTCAAAATTCAAAACAACGACTTACTGAAAAAAAAAAATCATAGGAATATAAATAATTATGAACTATGGAGTGAAAAATGAAAGAGATGTTTGATGAACTGACTGCTATTTGACTCAGATATGATGACGATGCACCACCGCCTTAACCATGCTTCACCATAGAACCAATATGGGTGTGACTTAATCAAGAGAGATGATGCTTCACTTCAAAAATTTTGCCTTTTCCCATTTCTGTCATCTGTAGTATTTCTCATTTGATTACCGAGATGATTATTATCAGATGTGTCATGGCTTGGTCCTCCCTCATCATAGAACCGAGTTGGATGCGAGTCAAAAACATAACCAGCTTTGTCCAAATTATGCATATTTTCCTTCATAGGTTTGTCCCATACCAGATTAACCCCTGTTCTCTTCATTGTCATATCATAATCAGGATGCGAACTTGCAAAGGAGTCTTCAAAAATTATATCAACTTTATCCCCGTCTTGCAAATTGAGCTTATCATTCGATAATTGACCCTGCCATATATGATAGGATTCGGGTTTGTAGTATATTCTATTTTGTTCTTCTCTGACTATGCTGGCCCGTAACTCAGTACGCTTGGTATTATTTATAACAGTAATGGCAAGAGGAGGAGGTAAAAAACTTCTTTCGTATGAGTGGTACAAGCAGAACAGAGTTAGCCCTTCAAATTTACGATCATCACTCGGGGGAATATCAAAACTGACTTTAGTGCCCTCATTGACAAACTCAAACCAATCAGGAACATAATTCCCATGGAGGAAAAGGCCACCAAATCCGCAAGAAGTCCATCCCTACGTATACAATGCAAGTGTCATAATAATATAATATACATGTACAGTGTGTTTGTGTGTGCACGCGCATGATAGGAAGGTAACGAGAACTTAGGGGAGAGAGATATACCTGTAGGATGTTCTTCCTAAAACCAATTGTGAGATTGGTGCACCATTGCATATCAATCAATGTCATGGAGTTTAATGACTTTTCCAAGCCCGGAACTTCGGTGAGTTTGGGTGAATCACTTACTTCCAGTTTTCTCATATTTGACATTTCCGAAAAGTTGGGCATTGTTTCCAACGCAGGGCAATCAAACGCACACAGAAATTTCAAACTTGTTGGTATGTCGGATATTGTATGAAGATTTGTGCATCCAGTTAAACTCAATGTTTCAAGCTTTGAAAGACCACTGACGCTGGGTAGGGTATTAAGGTTAAAGCAACTACTTAACCTCAATGTTTCAAGCTTTGAAAGACCATTGAGACTGGGTAAGGTATGAAAATAATTCTCTCCAAGATCCAAATATTGTAAAGAAATTAGACTCCCAAGATCCTTAGGGATTTCATCATCAGCTAATTCCACACGTTGTAGGGATAAATGAGTGAGATTCATCAATCTTAGTATGGAAGGTGGTACTTTTCTTATGGCTGTATGCACTGCTTCAAGTATTCTCAATGATAACATCTCCCCTAAATCCTCATGCAGTTCTATGAAATTTGAACAATATCCAAGAAGAAGAGTCTCAACAGATTTCGACTTATAAAATTCCCTTGGAAGAGAAGTAAGCATTCTGCAACATGTAAGATCTACCAAAGAAAGTCTTTTAAGATGACCAATGGAGGGGTGAATCTCAGACAAACTCTCACAACGGACCATTATCAACTCTTCAAGATTTGGGACTTGTGAAAAGTCTGGTGATTTTTTTAAATAAATGGAATAAGTGAGATTAATGATTTTCAACTTTTGAAGCGACTGTTGCACAAAACCAAAGAAAAAATGAAATTAATATCCAAAAATAAAATATTCGTTAAAACAAATAGAAATAGAACATCATCATCATGTGAAATTGATTGTACCTTGGAACCCTCCCAAACTTTTACCAGTTTGCTTGATTGCATGTCTAAAACAACTAGTCTTGGTTGATCAAAAAAGTCATCTGGTATGGACTTTAAAGAGAATCCACGCCAGCACAACCATATTAACTCTTTGGGAAGATGTTTGTATTCCCCCATGAGCTTTACGTAGCTGAGCTTAAGAAATTTCAGTTTCTTCATATTAGCAAATGCTACTGTACTTAAACAAATAGACTCAGTTAAAGCAAGTCCTTCAACTTCTTCAGTTCCCTGTTAAAAAAAAGGTTAGAGTGGTAAGAAACGAATTATTTGCATATATTTAACTGTACGGTGAATATATTTGAACATGAATGTTGTTCAATTTATAATAGACATACGTGTGTTGCATTTATTCGGTTCTTGTACGATGACGATGCATTAATTCAAAATTATATTGTGAATGTACTTACAGATTTATTTCTCAATACATCGATGACCTCTCGACGATTCCACAACCTACTCCAATTTCCAGGGTAACCAGGAGATTTTTCCGAAATGATTACTCTGGCCATTTCTCGAAGCAAATCATGCATATTCAACACGTTGCGTTCAATGGTTACAAGGCATCGGTCACAGAGGACACTGATTCCTATTATTGCAAAATATTCACATCCATCTAATACTTTTGCGACATAGTCCTTGTTCTTTCCAATAAAGAAACAAGATATGTCAAGGAATATAGCCTTCTGTGTATCATCTAACCCTTCAAAGCTTATTCTTAGCGGTTTCATTATTTTTCCTTCAGGAGTTCTCTTCAATTTCTCCAATTGACTTTTCCATTCTGCTATGGTTCTTTTAAACAAATATGAACCTAAAACTTCAAGGGCTAGTGGCAAACCTCCACAGTAAGATACAAACTTTTTTGAGAGTTCAAGATATCCTTCTTTAGGGCAACTATTTCCAAATGCATGCCAACTAAAGAGCTCCTGAGCTTCTCCTTCATTCAATTTCTGAGCCGGATATACTTTGTCCACTTGTTTTAGTAAATGTTTATCTCGTGCCGTTATGATAATTCTACTTCCTGGACCAAACCAATTGTGATTTCCAGCTATTGCATCCACTTGTTCCACTTCATCTATGTTGTCCATGATGACAAGTACCCTTCTATGTTGAAATTGTTGTTTAATCATACTGATACCACTATCAACACTACGAATCATTTGAGACTTGGTCTGTTTTAAGATGTCAGAAACTAGTGTCTCTTGCAAATAAACCAGACCATGTTTAATTGTAGTGTCACTAACATCGGCAAGGAAACTCTTGAATTGGAACATAGGATGAATTTGGTTATAAATGGCTTTGGCAGCTGTTGTTTTACCCAATCCACCCATCCCCCAAATTCCAACCATGACAACATCATTTGATCCACCACTTAAAAGATAAGTGATAATATCTTGAATGCGAGAATCGATTCCAACTTGGTGCTTGGCCACATGTAATTTGTTTGTGCTGGTGAGCCATTCCCGGATATTCTCGTCAACAATTTTTCTAATGAACTCTTCTTCACGCCTGAAAATTGAATTCGTAGTGAGATTCAATGAAGGCTCTATAGGAGATATTTTTTTTAAGTGTTACCCCCACTAAGCGGGCAGGTGTGGACTTAACTTTACAATGGGCTAGTAATAATATGGTTCAAATTTTCATTTGGCGAAATCAAACTTTAGACCTCTAACTTATAAATGAAGAGGAATACCAGTAGTCCGTAGTACTAAGTGGCATGTAGGAAATATCAATACATAAACAAATTTCTTTCTTATGTATTCAATGTAGAATCAACTTACACATACATTTATGTAGTTAATGTGTGGAGAATTTTATTTTTCTCCTTCTTAATATGCCCCTAATTAATGTTCTAGATTTTTTTTTTTTTTTTTTTACTTAAATGTTAAAATGATCCTTGTGAATTTGTCATTGGGTCAATTAGTCCATGTGTTTTCAATATGGCCAATTTGGTCATTGTGTTTATCTTCCAAAACCAATTAAGGGCATTTGCATCTAATTTTTTTATAAATTATTATGAACTTATTTATAGAATTATTTATTTGATTTAAAATATTTTAAAATGAAATAGAATTAAAAATTAAAAAATAAATTATTCTCCACCCAACAACCCGACCTCCTCCCTAACATTACCCCTCTCTTTTCTATGTCACAACCTTAATCATTTTTCAGACTGGAAGCTTTATTTTTTATATGTGTTATTTCTCATTGATTTGCATTTTTCTGTAAAGAGAAAGGATAATTATATCTCATATAATTTTTCTTATAAATCTTTTAAAAGAGATTGAATGAAATGTCCTTAATTGGCTAACAGAGACAAACACGAGGACTAAATTAGTCAAATAAAAAACACAAGGACTAATTGGCCATATGACTATAACACAAGAACCATTTTGACATTTAAGCCTCTTTTTTTTGGTCAATGTTCCAGACTTTCACCAAACAAGTATTGCTTCTCTTTTTTTATTAAAATATTGCTTTTTCAACATTTCTAATTTGTTATGGATTTTTTCGTTTAAATCAATTCTGTTCTGAAGCTCTGGGTCGGGGTAGAGTTGTCTTCCAATTTTTTTTTTTCAAAGTTGTCCTTGCCGTTCTTTTTTCAAATGCATTATTCTGTTCCCAGAAAAAATTTCCCACTAAAAACAATATAGGAGGCCAAAGTTAACCGATAATTGGTACAAGAAAAGGAAAAAAAATATGGGAATTCAAAGTGGAAAATAAAATGCTAACATAAGATTCTTTTTTAATTGTTTAACTTTGTTTAATTGCATTATTTGTATAACAATTTGCGCAATTTTTTTATATGAATTTCACAAAATCGGTATATCAATGCATCTTTTTTTGTATTGTATAAAAGTCTGAGGCTTAAAAAATATAATGTTTTTTTTTTGTTGGATATAAATTATAATGCTTGAATATTGATAAACAGTAGGCAGTGACCTTCTACATTTTTATTGTGGAGATTAAAATTCTCGGAAAATGGCAAAGTCAAAAGTAAAATTTAAACAAAAAAAAGAGTTTTAACTAAAAGCCCGCAGTACTGTTTACTTTAATAAAAAAATTATATTTTTACACTAAAAAGTCAAATATAATACTATTTACACCCTTTATTTTATCTTTATCGTTAAAATTCAAAATTTTCAAATCATTTTCTTTAGTTTTCCTAAAAAACAAAAAATAAATTTTAATAAAAAGAGTAATAATAATTGCTTGGTTAAAATCTGAAACATTAAACAGAGGCGTATTTGGAAAGAGAAGAATAAAATTCTATACACATTAAATACATAGATGTAAGTGTAAGTTGATTCCACATGGCATGAAATGAGTGGAGAAGGCAAGTGAGAAAACACAAATGAAGGAGACAGCTAGCATTCCTCTTAAGTTTTATACGAGAGATTAAGATGTATTAATTAAGCAAGTTAATAAGAGTAATACAACTTAAAGATGTCTAAACTTTAGATCTATTTCTTGATTTTATAAATTCGTATATTTTTTTCTCTTTGTGTGTGATCCTCCCGCATCTAACAATTGTCCACTAAAATGTTTGAAATCTTGAAAGAGAGATTATATTCACACACCCCAAATTACTTCTCCCACACCTTTTTAATTTTTTAATTTTTTCTACCCACCACAAACACTTGATAAAAAATATTAAAAAATTAAAAGGGTGTGAGGGAAGTAATTTGGGGTGTGTGAATATAATCTCCCATCTTGAAAAGCAGGTGAATGATTACCTATTATCAGTGATTTGAAGATGGTGGCCAGACAAATTTGCAGCTTCTGTGAGAGCCTTTCTCCACTACTTTACCCTTTCTCGTTTAGCTTCACGTTTCTTGCCATCTTTTACTTTACTGATGCCCTTTTTATGCTTCTGAAATGCTTTGGCTAAATCCCCGTCTTGCTTCCTGACATGTGAAGGATCAACATGATAGAATATTGGCAAAACATGTCGCCCCAGTTTGTACCTGCACTCCATGACCTTCACCAGCTCGTCAAGACACCAACTTGAATCCGCATACCTCTTTGAGAACACAATGATAGAGATCCTCGACTCTTCGATTGCCCGGAACAGTTCCTCTTTTATTTCTTCCCCTCTTTTTAGATCATCCTCATCCATATAAGCCTGGTACCCCTCGTCTTTCAATGCCGCGTGGAGGTGGCCTGTGAAGCCCTTGCGCGTGTCTTCGCCTCTAAAGCTCAAGAACACGTCGTAATTCCAAAGTTTTGACTTGGAGGAGGATGAAGAAGAGGCTATGTGGGTTGTCATGGCGGTATCCACAGCTATGGCAGTGCAGTGATAGCAGGAAAGAGTCCGTGAGATAGGAGATAGAGGTTTGCGTGGAAAAGAGAGAAAGGGCTGGAGAGAGGAAAGAAAGGAAAACGAAAGTGAGAGAGGCTTTGATAATATAAAGAAAATTAAATTTGAATACAAAATTTACAAATTAAATAATATATCATCAATAAAATTAATGAGTTCGTTCATCAATTCTTAATCAATTCTTAAGTAATAAACATGCTAATTATCAAATCAACTTCTGCCTTCTTTGTCCACACTCTCGGGGAGGAGTTTAATTATTTTATTTGTGGAAACAGAGCTTGGTTACAAGTTCGATAAAAACATCGAAATAATCGCTAGTCAGAAACATTATTAATACTCAAAGGATTATAATAAGAGAATTTTAATAAAAAACTTTTAGTATTGTTTATTTTAACGAAAGACTATATTTTTATATTAAAAAATTAATTATGATATTATTTACTTTATTTTTTATTTTGTATTTGTCTTTAAAACTCAAAATTTTCAAACATTTTTAATTAATTTTCCTTCATAATAATCGCTAGACAGAACTTTGAAATAATCGCTGGACAGAATATCGCTGGATAGAAACGATGTTCTTACAAATAATTTGTTTGTTAGTTGTCTTGTCAGCATATGACGCGGTTGCGTGTGTCTACACCGTTTACGCTAAAGAACACGTTGTAAAACTGACTTGGAGGAGGATGAAGGGGAGGCTCCTTGGGCTAACTTGGAGGGTAAAAACAATTAATGGCCTGATTTGTTTTTAAATTTGGGGTTTATGTATTTTTACCAAGGTGTGAATTTATTGTGGCCACGAACACTTTCATGGAAGTAATTCCATTTTTTGTACTAATTTCCAGAATTTTTTTTCAAGAGAATTATTTGTTTGTCTTAAGTAACAGAGTAGGAAAGGGATTCTTCCTCTTAATCCACCAAATTAAGTAATTCGTATCATTGAAAATTGATCATACAGTTAAAGTTATTATAATTTTTAAAATAGACTCTTGTTTGTAGCCGTTGAATCAAATTTCAACAATACGAATCTCCTGATTTAGTAGATTAGGACAAAGAAATCCGAAAATTGTCCATTTCCAACATAATAAATCTGGGGTTCTGTACACAACAAAATATGGAAAAAAAATATATAAAGGTAAATTGTGTGCTGTTGTTTATTTGTGGATTACGTTATACTGATAAATGTTATTATAAAAATATTTGTCATCGGTGTACTGAATTTGTGATGTCGTCGGTGTACTAGGGAAGAAGGGTGAGGATGCGTTTGTAGTGGTAGGTTCCACATCTTTTTATAAAAAATATTTAAAAGATTTTATTTTTAACTTTTTAATTCAGTTTGGCTAAGGAGTGGGCTTAGTCCGAAGTTACGTTAGCATTTAACAGATAAATTGACAAAAAAATTGACGGAAGTCTAATATTACAACAAATTCATAAGATGAGATATAATATTGTAATTTTTAAAACATGTGGTATGAGATTGTAACTCAACCCATAGTTGAGGTAGTTATTTGTGATTTACCTAAAAATTTATGACTAAATGTATCTCGTTATGAAAGTTTATGAAAAACAAAGACATAACACTAATTGAAATAGTAAACCAAGTTACCATTTGTAAATGGTACTAAATGGCTGACTTTATTGTTCAATTGTTGTTTATGTGCTTTAATTTTTATCACTGGAAACTGTTTTTCGGAGTTTCTTTTTCGAAAACATGCTCTTTTAGTGAATTAAAAAATATGAACGGTTTGGATTGTTGACATCACGTTTCGATTTTTAAGGTTAGTGCAAATATTGCTTGATATTCAATAAAGTCAGTCATTTAGTACTATTTACAAATGCTAAATAAAATAATAGAAACAAATTATCAAAATTTAGATATGTGTAATTGATAGATAAAAATATATCTAAAACTATATTAATAAAATCTTCTTTGTCAACCAAAAGAGAGTAAAAAGACAATTTTGTCTTCTACCACAAAACAAAATTATGGACAATAAAATAAATTCAGACAAACTAAATTTTACTTTTTTTTTTCAAAGCCTTACCCAAAGGTGATCCTAGCATCCTTTAATTTTGAAAAATATATATATATATATAATTTAAAAAATTAAGAAAAAAACTTATCTCCCCAATCCATATTCTCCTTTTCTCTTTTTCTCCTTCCCATTTTAAAATAAAAATAAAAATTATTTTCACACACAAAGTGTGGGGCATATGCTATATAAAATAATAATAATACATATTGCTCTGATGTTTGATAAAGTCAGTCATTTAGATCAGTGTAATTGATAGAAATAGATTCTCAAAATTTAAATTCATGCAATAATAATAAATAAAATAATTAGCCTTATCATCATTTGAGGGTGGCAAGCAAAAATGCACCTATACTCGAAATAATGTTCTTACAAAATATTTGTTTGTTAATTGTTTGCGTATGAAGCCATTGCACATGTCTCAGTCTTTGAAGCTCAAGAACACGTAACTCCACTTGGAGGAGGATGAAGGGGAGGTTTCGTGGGCTGTCATGTTGATATCCATAGTTATGGCATTGCAGTGGTTCAGATCACGACTGAGAAATTGGCAGTGGTTGTGGTTGCATTGCTAAACCGATGATACTGAAATATACCAAAACCAAGTGAAGCTCCTTCAGTCAACAAAAGCAAAAGTCATCCTCCTTATTTCTGAATTGTTTCGCGTGAAACGACTTGCAAACGCGAAAGATCTTCATGCTTTCTGCCAACCCAACAAGACCAATATAACTATGCAATCATTGGAAGATTACTCTGATGGTAGCTCCAAGAGTAGTGGGCCTATTGCCAGAAACACTCAGGTTAGACCAGTTGGAAGGCAGCAGAACCTTCAATTGAAACAAATGACTAGGATAAATCTTATCAAAAAAGTGAGACAGACCTAGTCAGTAGCGCTGCAACGACTACGAGGCCAAAAGAAACAGTTACTCTTCTGCCACTAACATGTTAAAGCAAGTCAAGCATAAATACATCTCTGGTCAAGTTGGTGGAGGAAGTTTGTAACTGGATTGAGCACCTGCAAAACTACAGCAAGCTTGCCGGTGAGAGGCTTCTTGCGGACAGTCTGTATTTGATCTTGGAGAGATACATAATGTGAGAGAACGTGAAAAGTCAACTCTCCCTTCGGATTCGGAGAAGATCTTACCTACACTAGGACGCAAATGGCGGTTTTCTGAATCAATAATGCACTGCTTTCCATTTAACTTTTCCTTTTTGTAGTATATTATTAGCATGTGATAACGCAACAATATGAGTAACTGTTTACTTTCAGGAGTCTTCATTGAGAATGATAGCTGATTATTCAAATATGAGAAATGCTATTGAGATTTTTTTCAAAGAAGGATTTTTCATAGACTATTTGTTATTTCATGTTTTTGGCATAATGTTTTATAATATTGATACAATGTTTTATAATATTAGCACGAAAATTGACGTTAAGCTGTAAGATAACAGAGTTCATGAAAAGTCTCAATTTTGAGAGTCACCTGAGCATTCCTCAATATATAATGTCAGAAATGAGTATTATATTCATAGCTTGCATAAACATTCCTAATAAATTTAAGGGGTGCATTTTTGCTCAACACCCTACTTAATATCTGAGTTTAAATTTTAAGATTTATATCTATCTATTATATGGATATCGAAATTTAAACTTATCTAATGATGATAAATAGAGTGGTGAACATCACCATCACTTAAGAGTTGTGATTAAAAATATACTCTAAACCTAAGATCATTTTCACCTACAACCACAGTGCACGCTATCAGTGCATGATTAGTCTTGAAATACGGTCTCCGTCTCCGCGAGTGTGGCAAGTCTATCCTCTTATGAATATAGTTACTCTAGGCAGTGCACAGCGACACACATTCTTCCCCATTCCATCCTTTGTTTCCTTCTTTCCCACCATAATCCAGAAACTTAACCACACGTTTAGAGCGATAAGCATGGATAAACTCCTAATCCAACCGCTAATCGCAGTCCTAGTCTCGTTGTTGATCGCCGCCAGATCCTACCAACGGAAATCACTCGACCTCTCAGGGGCAGTCGCGGGTTTTGCCGTGATGACCATCCACATTGCCGTCGGCTACAGGTGTCAACATAGGAACACACACAAACATGTGCATCATTATTTTTTCGCAGTTCCCCGTTGTCTCGCGTCTTTCTTGTAAAAGCCAAGTCAGTCCGTGCTGTTGCGTATCAGTGTCATTTATGCACCTTTTTTTTTCTATGAACTGTTCTAAAGAATTACCGATCGCCTTATAGACCAAGGCTATGTTAAACTCTAGAGAGAGAGGTTTTGACTCAGAGAGAATGTAGAGAGAGAAAGAGAAATAATATTGTGAATTCTCATTACTTCAATAAGATTACACTTAGGTATTTATATACCATCATTTACAACCACCTATCTTAATGACTAAGAAATATAACTAACTATGACAATATTACCCATTGCTATGTTACCACTTTACAATACTACCCTTAATATCCCCCTTCAAACTGAACGAGGACAATCAAAGAGAAAGTTTGTCTCGAAGAAGAAGAAACCGATCCTTAGGCAGAGCTTTGGTGCAGATATCAGCAGTTTGATCCTGTGAACAAATGAAATGAATTGTGACAGACTTTGCCAAAACCTGTTCCCGAATATAATGATAGTCAATCTCCACATGCTTGGTTCGAGCATGGAAAACAAGATTCTTGGCAAGAGAAATAACAAATATGTTGTCGCACTAAATCTGTGGAGAACAGGGAAGAACAAAACCAATATCACTCAATAATTTGCAAATCCAAGTCAACTTAGCAGCAGTGTTTGTCAACGATCGATATTCAGCTTCAGTTGAGGAGCGGGCCACAGTGGGTTGTTTCTTTGTGCTCCAACTAATGAGATAGTTGCCCAGAAAAACACAAAAGCCACTGGTAGATCGGCGATCTAATGAACATCCTGCCCAGTATGCATCGGAAAAACTACTTAAACAGAGTTGACTAGAACTTTTAGGAAACCAAAGACCAAGAGAAAGAGAGCCCTTCAAATATCTGAAAATACGTTTAACAGCCTGGAAATGAGATTGTCGGGGACTATGCATATACTGGCAAACAAGGTTAACCGCAAAGGAGAGGTCAGGTCGAGTCCACGTCAAATATTGAAGGCCTCCTACTAATGATCGGTAATCTTCAGGATTGCGAAGCAATGGAGAAGTATGATCTAATTTGGATGTACTTAATGGAGTAGCACAAGGTTTAGCACCGTCCATGTTTGCCTTTTTAAGAAGATCCAAGACATATTTGGTTTGAGAAAGGCATATGCCTTTGGAAGACCGTTTAACTTTAATGCCCATAAAGTAGTGAAGGGGTCCCAAATCCTTGACAGGAAACAATGCATAGAGTTGTGAAATCACAAGTTTGCAAGCTACAGAATCAGGGCCAATAACCAAAATATCATCCACATACACTAAAACATAAACCACAGAAGGATCTTTCTTGACAAACAGCGAATAGTCATTATGTGACCCAGAGAAACCAATAGATTGTAATGCAGCTGTCAACTTGTCATACCAAGCTCTGGGAGCCTGTTTTAGGCCATACAATGATTTATGCAAATGATAGACATGATGTGGATGGACAGGATCCTCAAACCCGGGAGGTTGAACCATGTAAACAAATTCAAAAAGAGTACCATGCAAAAAAGCATTGCTAACATCTAACTGATTTAAAAACCAATCAAACTAAGATGCTAAAGTGAGGAGAAGGCGAATAGTGACTGGTTTAGCAACCGGACTAAAAGTTTCATTATAATCTAGTCATTGTTGCTGATGAAACCTTTTAGCAACAAGCCTGGCTTTGTATCTGTCAACTGAGCCATCAGGTTTGCACTTAATACGGAATACCCACTTGCAGCTAACTGGGTTCTGAGAAGAATGAGGAGGGACCAAAGACCAAGTACCAGTATGAATCAAAGCATTAACCTCTTCCTGCATAGCTTGTCTCCAATGCAAGGACTTGGAGGCTTGAAGATAAGTAGAGGGTGTGAAATCAGGGGAAATATGAGATGAAATAGGATGCTTAGTAGCCAAAAAAAGCCTTGGGTTTGAAAATACCCGATTTAGACCGAGTAGTCATGGGATGAATGTTGGTTGGGAGAGAAGGTTGGATTGGGGAAGATATGGAGGAATATATAGGTTGGATTGGGAGAGAAGGTGGATTTGTGTTGATAGGAGATGAGGTAAGTAAGGATTGAACCGGGATAATGTGTATGGGAAAGGTTAAGGATGTGGGTATATAAGGTGGAATAAAAGAAGGGGTAGAAGATGACAAAGATGACACAGTAGCTGGCTGATGAAGAAAATGGAAGGTATGTTCATCAAAAATAACATGCCGAGAGATATAAATGTGTCCAGTGGAAACATCCAAACAACGATACCCTTTATGATTGAGAGACTATAGCCTAAGAAGACACAAGGTTTACTTTTAGGATCAAGCTTAGAAGAGGTGTAGAGTTTAATCCAGGGGAAACATCAACAGCCAAAAATCTTGAGAGTGGTGTAATCTGTGGTTTTATGAAAAAGAGATTCACAAGGAGAAGGATTGACACCAGTTGGCATGCGATTAATTAGATATAAAGCCGTGGAAAAAGCTTCAACCCAGTAGATGTAAGGAACCTGAGAAGCTGAAAGAAAGTGCGAGCAATTTCAACCAAATGCATGTGTTTTCGCTCAGCACAACCATTCTGCTCTGGAGTATGAGGACAACTGAGTTAATGAGAAATCCCATGTGCTTGAAACAAGTTAGAGAAATTATGATTGACAAACTCACCACCAGAGTCGAATCTTACAGTAATAAGCTTGAATCCCAACAAATTTTCAGCCATAGTTTTGAAATGAACAAAAGTACTATAGACTTCAGACTTAGCCTTGAGTGGAAAAAACCAAGAATACTTTGTAAAATCATCAACCAAAATGAGATAATACCAATAGCCATTAACATAAGCAATGGGTGCAAGGCCCCAGACATCAGTGTGGACCAGTTCAAGAGGCTTGCTAGTAGTACAGGGAACATAAGTAAATGGTTTCTTTGAACATTTCCCTAGAGCATAACTGGAGCATACAAATTTATTGATCTTATCTGAAGTATAAATACTAGTTTGAGAAACTAGTTTATTTAGAACTTTGAACGAGGGATGACCCAAACGTTGATGCCAAATATCCTGAGAAGCTTTAGTACTTACTACATAAGCAAATTGAGATTCAGCAACAGATGGTGCAAGAAACGGATAAAATCCAGCCTTGACAGGACCTTTAAAAAGCTCATTCCCCGAAATAAGATCATTCACAGTAAAGTGAAAAGGATATAGGTGAATAGAACACCAGTTATCAAGAATGAAACGATTTGCAGAAATCAAATCTTGTTTCAAAGCAGGAACATGTAACACATTGTGCAAGGCAAACGTATGAGTAGATGTAGAAAGACAAGAAGAACCAAAATGAGTAATAGGCAAACCTTTGCCATCACCAATGTAGACTTGCTCAGGACCAGTGTAGGGCTCAGAATTATGGAGATTGGTAGAGGAATTTGTCATATGAGAGCTAGCACCAGTATCAAGAAGCCAAGGAGAAGGGGCCGACGAAGTACCAGCATGATAGGCAGTGTGAGGAGGCTTGTTACCATAACTGGGATTTATCCGATGAAGACAATCAATGGCTTTATGATCAAATTGCCGATAGATTTGACAAGAGTTTCTTCTGGGAAAATTGTGGAAATTAAACCGAGAGCCACGATTGAACTTCTGATTGCCTTGGCGAGAGAAATTCTGACAAGAATTGTTGAAGGATCGAGAATTAGAAGGACGATTCTATGAATTTCTAGGGTATGAAAAAGTGCGATTCATACCACGGCCTTGGGAAGAATTGGAATGCAAGTTGTGTTGAAGATCATATGCCTGGGAATTGGAGTCACCAAGAAGAGTGGGAAGAATGCCAATGGATGAATTATAAGCATGAAACTGTGTTGATGGTGAAACTTTCTTGCAATTGTTCAATTGAATCTCCTTGCTGAGCAATAAACCATGCAGTTCATCAATGGTAGTTGAACCAAGACGAAACTGTATAGCATCCACAAACGAATCAAATTCAGGTGGTAATCCATGAAAAGTGCTAGAGATAAGTTCCGAATCATCAACCAGAGCCCCAGACTTGCGAGAACATCCGCAATGGCTTCAATTTGTTGAATATAAGTAGCAGCAGTGGAATCACCTTTGGTAATGGTGCGCAAGCGAGATCTCAATTCATGAATATGTGAGTGAGAAGCCGTCGCACGACGCGACTCCAATTTGGACCAGAGATCTCGGGCCGTTGCAACACCAACAGTATAGGGAATCAAAGAATCCGATAGTGTAGAATTAATCCAGATCAGAATGTTCAGATCAGTCTCAAACCACGTCACATACTGAGGATTGAGAGTTAGAGTACAACAACCGCAAGAGTCAAGAAGATACTTCGGCAGCGCCACCATAGATCCATCAACAAATCCGGTGAGATTGTACCGGCGAAAGATCGGGGCAAAGAGAGCACTCCAGGTAAGCCAATTTGTGGTTGTCAATTTGATCGGAACCAACGAGCCAATGTTCTGGATTGTGATCGAAGAACTGACCGAATTAGGGCACACATTTGGGATGAAAGAATGTGCGAAAGGAGGCGAAGTAGTAGAATCAGAAGCAGGCAAAGAAGATGCCGCCATTGTTGTGGCTTAGGGTTTGAGAGAGAAATCACAGAGAGAGGCGGAATAGAAGGATCGTCGGAGGTCGTTAGACACCAGCGATAGATACCATGTTAAACTCTAGAGAAAGAGGTTTTGACTCAGAGAGAATGTAGAGAGAGAGAGAGTAAAATAATATTGTGAATTCTCATTACCTCAATAAGATTACACTTAGGTATTTATATACCATCATTTACACATACAAAATAACCACCTATCTTAATGACTAAGAAATATAACTAACTATGACAATATTACTTACCCATTGTTACGTTACTACTTTACAATACTACCCTTCATAGGCTATCAAGTATTTGTTCTATCATGATCGGGATTTATCGAGTTATGGGGAATGTATTTTCAAACTTGAACAAAACGAAATTATCGGGCTGCTTGAATATGTATGTGGACTATGGGTACTAATTTGGGTTTCCATATTGTGTTGGCAGCCTGTTCGGAAGGGTACCAATGGCGGAGTTACAAAAGCAGGACTACTGGCAGCTGCAGCTGCAGGCTGTATTATCGGACTGACATTTGTGGTTTTTGGATTTCTCACTACAAAATGCGCATATGATGTAGCACTGAAGCAGCTGTTGGTGATACCTATTTCTACACTTGCCGGACTAGGCAGTAGTGTCATGGATTCTCTTTTGGGAGCAACGCTGCAATTCAGTGGATTCTGCACTGTTCGAAACAAGGTGCGTTAAAGACATAATACGCGAATCTGACGTTATCATATTTATGGCAACAATTGAATCTGCCTAACTAATCTCATTCTAACTTCTTTTGTTTCTCTAGGTTGTTGGAAAACCCGGGCCAAAAGTTAAGAAAATCTCAGGTCTTAACTTTCTTGACAACAATGCTGTGAATGTTGTTTCAATACTGCTGACAACAATTCTCTCCATTTTACGTTTCTTCAGACCGACCTGCTCAACCAAATATCTTTCCATTATCAGCAAAGATGGTGTTGATGCAATTCGAAACTGATTCATGTAGGCAGGCACGATCACACTAGTCCATCATGGTAAACTATGATTTGGATAAATGGTTTAGTAAATGCTATCCTTCTGATAAGTGTGGTTTGAGGAACTGATACTTCTAGATGGCTAGCAAGCAGCACTGTAAAATTTTCGGCTGCAAAACGTGCGTCATTGATGACACGCCCCAATTCCGATATCCCCACGTACCAAGTAGGCACGTACTGGCTGACACCCGAGGATAACGAATTCATTTTAAAACATGCATACAAATAAAAGATATACAATTAGAACAATTATTCCAAAGTAGAAAAGCATACAACTGCTAAAATAATGTGGAAGAATTATTATGAAAAGGTACGAATCGAGGAATAAGTGTTACCCGGAGGAGACTCGAAGATACCTAAGCGGAAGTGCCCTGACGCCGAAATTGTCTGCCTCGAAGATACTTAAGCGGAAGTATCCTGACGAATCGTGTGCCTCAAATCTAAATCAAGTCTTCCATTACCCGGGAGCCTCTCAAATTAGTGAGAATGGTGCCACTTCCCACCGACGCATCTTAATATGCCAAGCCGTGCCTGAAAATAAAGTCAATCCTCGAAAAAACTGGGAAATTTCCCAAGATGAATCCACATAGAAAATCACGAGATCGTCGCCGGAAAATATGGAGGTCTTGAACTGGGTTCGCATTCGCAGCCCGAGGTCTAGGTTTCTAGGCTCGAAGGTTGGTATACCTCGTCGAGGTGGCGAGATTTGGTGGTGGTGTGTGGTGCTCGCCAGAGAGAATGAGGTAAGGTGGTGGCTCACGGAGAGAGAGAGAGAGAGAGAGAGAGAGAGAGAAGTCACAGGAGGGGAGAAAAAGGGCACTCTAGAAATGGGCAGAAAACCTGCCACGTGTCAGCCCAAGAGAGGCCCAAGGTTGAAAAATATCTCTAATGTAAAATTACCAAAATGCTCCTCAACTTTGTAATTCTGTAAAACATTCATCGTAAATCCAAATCCGATTCCGATTATGCTTATGAATTTGTAGCGACGAGTACTACGAGACTACACCAAGGGAATGAATCATACATGGCACAACAATGCGGTCAATAAAAGTCAACGCATTTGCCTCGAAGGGCATTTTCGTAATTTCACACTTTAAAATTATAAAGACCATAAAATTTGAGGACGGGTCATTACAACTGAAATCTATTCGAGCTAATTTCAAGTCACATTAAGCAGTGAATTTGATTTTGTTCACACTTACGATCACATTGTATATATATTGGCCTTTCCTAGACCCAATTTGCCTTAATCTTACAATTTTTTACGTGTGGCTGTAACTGATTTTGTCTTGGGAGTTATTAAGTTAGAGTTAATCAGTTTTTTCCATTGGTGTGGCGAACTAATTTCACAAAAATTGATGAATTTCGTAAGAATTGGCACCAAAAAGTTCATTTACCGAAGTGTACACTAACTTGGAGCTCACCCTGGTCTAAGGGCGGCTCTGCCCCGCCACCCTTAGATGCAACCATGTGTATTTCTCCTTTTACTTGTCTTATCACGTAAAAAAAAAAAAAACAATCAAATATGCAGCTGGTTCACCAAAGATTTTGCCAGCTTAATTTAGCGTAGGATGATCGTGGTCTAGGATATGAAAAGATTACAATGGAAAATGATATATGGTTGATTTATAAAAGAAACTATGATTTTTACTAGATATCAACCACGTTCGATATTGTATTCCAATACACTAAAGATTTGTTTTGTTTTGTTTTATTTTAATTTTCTTGTTGGCAATTAAGGTACACCATAAGCACCACACCACATATACAGAGAGATTTTTCAGTGTGTCGGAAATACAGTTCGGTACACTAAGTGTCATAATACAAATAGTTGAATATGTTTTTCAAGTATTTTGCTACTTGTATTATAATACTTAGTGTATCACGTCGTGTTACTGGCACCCTAAAAATTTCTCATATATATAGGCTCAAATCTAAAACAGATGGGCGCGTTTTGGAGAAGATCAAAAAAGAAACGTTATATTATTCTTGTGAGATTCCTTTTAATGTTCATTAATGGTAGCTAGTTCCGCATGGGTACATGCATGCATGCATACATAGATAACATACGTCCAAAGCCTGCAGTACAAACAAACAAGATCAAAGGGAGAAATTCACAAGATCCATGACGAAATCTCGATCTGGTCTAATAAACAAACAAGGATTTACATATATTTCACTAGATCATAAGCATTTGCAGGTATTTAGTAAGAATCGTGGTCAAAAATAAAATCGTCACGATACTTATCAAGATGATCATCTGATTGGGAGAATATTGCGATGATACTAGGTTAACTCGAATACAGATTCTCTTAAGAGAATCAAGATGCAGATCATGATACCTCTCATGACTTGGGGATTGCTTGAGAACCAAGTAAGAACGATCAGTATAAATGGAGAGAGATAGATGCATTTCTTCTGAGTTCATCGTACAAACCTAATCTTGGTTTAAGCACCGAGCCTGCATTTCGAAGCACCAACACTATACATAACGTAATTTTGATTTTCAGCACTCTGCCTACAGATCTTAGTTCATAGCATTTGGTAAACTTTTCGCTGTCTCCTTTTTGTGTAGTGTAACTTAATATCTAGTTATAATTTTTGTTTTGCGACTAAAGAAAGTACATTTAGTTGGGAGGATATAAACCTCTTGTTTTTAACTTTTGATTCTAGGCTGCTGAATTAATTTATTTGTTATGCATTTGACTGCAGAGTGGCATTCAAGTTATCACTTGAAGATGTTGGAACAATTGCTCATATTGACCAGGGGAGGACTAATCCTGTGGACGTACAAAGAGCTTCAATGTGCTTTTAGCGGCCATGAGTCCCAAGTACTTGGAACCTTCATCGAATTTTGCCGTATGGAGGAACCGTCTGGAGCAGCAGCAGCAGCAACATCATCTTACACACTCAAATGGACCTTCCATGATGAACTTCGCCTCGTGTTTCTTTCTGTTTATGATCAGAAAACCTTCCATGATGTCTGGTATGTGGATGAACTGCTTTCGATGGCAAAGCATAAGTTCTTGGAGATATATGATCCGACTTGGGATGTCTACAATGATTTTGATGAACGTTTTCAACAACTTATGAACTACGTTAAAATCCCAATTCAGTACCCTTCCCTTGATGAGGAGTTCAAATATCCGATTGAATACCCTCACCTTAACGGGGAGTTTAATCAGTATGTTAAAATCCCAATTGAATACACTTCCCCAATGCCGATGCAAAAGGCTGGACTTGAAAGATACAAGAACAGCGGGTGGTTTTCGTGTATGTTCCGGAGGTAAGCAATTCTATGTATCTTGATTCTTTATTATCTTTATCTGTACTCTTACTCTAAGCTGATTATTTACTAATTATGCTGGTAAATTTCTTAAAGAATGCCATTGGAGAAGTCGGGACCTCGAACCGGCTTTGAAAGCTCTCAAAGAGAAGCTGATTTATGACCAAGAATGTGGTATATATTTTTGTTCTTAATTCATTTATACCTAATCTTATGCTGTTGCCTTGATCATCAAGTTTCTCAATTGATTTCATTTATAATCGGTTTGTGCTTTTTCGTAGGCCGAAGCCATAGCTGAGGAGCTATGTGAATCAGTGGCAGCTAGTCTTGACGGTAAAAAGTTGCCATGGTTCACGACAATATCTTCTGCTGTGCAGGCAGCAATGGAAGAAGCACTTGTTCGTATTTTAACTCCTACTGTGGACTCTTCTCCTGTCCTGAACCCGCAGAAGAATCTGCCCAGGAAACCATGTGTTTTCGCTTACATTGACGCCACAGGAGACTGGAAAGCAACCAGTTCGGTTAAGGTAATTAAGCTGATTAATTCATTTCTTGTGCTTAAGTCAAGCAGGCCTGTAATTTTACTAAATGGTTCTGCTCAATCGTATATTGTGATCAATTTGCTGCAGGCTGCTTGTCGGCTCCAGAAGGAACGGAATAACAGCGTTATTATGGTGGCTGACCGTGATACATTCCGGTCAGACACTGTTAAGCAGCTGCGTAGAGATGCATGGAAACTCCAGGTACTGAACTGTACAGATAGTTTCAATTTATATGATTCACGTTCACTTAAGAAGATTATATTTTACAGATGTAAGATAAGTCAGTTTGTCAGTATAGTGTCCCGCCCCTGCACCTAAGTTCGAACCCCCTTACTTTTAAATTAGAGTCAATTATTACTTACTATCTCAGCCTGATGATTAACTTCCGATTATTAAGAAACCAATTTTGCTCCATGTCAGCGGATTCCTATTTTCGAGATGCGGTATGAGAAGGATCCCGCAATTACCATAAAGAAAGCAGTCCAGGAGGCCAGAGACGATGGTTCGGATGTGGTTGCTCATGCAGCCAGTCCAAAGCAGGTATATCGCGTTTCCGAGTTTCTTCTTAGAAATTGTTATTGACGCTCCAAAAGTCTCAATCTACACTTCAAACTTTCTATATTTAAAAAGAAAAATACACTTGTGAGAAGTGTAGAATGAAATTTTTGGAGTGCCAATAAAACTTTTCTTCTTCTTTTGCATTACTGATGGTCTGCCAAACGGGCTGTATTTGTTGTGTATGTTTATTTTCATGTCATATACGTTATCTTAAAAGACTTTTAACATACGATCAAATAATGACTCGATTTGTTAATGTGTCGTGTGGTTTGGTGTCAAGTTAACGGGTCATGTAAGAAATTGTCATGTCTAATGTCTTATCGAGTTCTTAACCGATAACGACATGACTGATTAACTAATTCTTAACGGGTGATTCGATAACGACTCAACTCTTTAACATGTTGACCCAACACCTGTAATTTTCATATCATATCGCTTCGTGTCGTGTTAAAGGTGTAAAAAATTGTCAAGTCCTATGATTATGCGTTGTGTGAATTAATGACTGAATTTGACCATGCCTTGGGTAGGCTGCAACTGTGCTGGCGACGGCGTACTTATCTGGAGCTAAGGTCATTTTTCGTGGCGTTGGGAAGCCGTACACAGGAGAGAAGCACACAATCAGAAAGCTTGTCAAGAAACTCTTCAAATGACACTCAATTGTGCTGGCTTCTTAATTTCGTTATAATCACAGCATATATGCAGTTGATTAATTTCTTTGTGGATTATTTAATCTAGATCGTTATCGTGTATTTTCGAAACTTGAAGGTGAATTGATGAAGTTGTTTTGGCAATAGTTTAATGTCAAATCTAATTAATTATCTGTTGTTCAAGAGCTTCTCTTTCTCTAGTGTAATTAACTGATGTAAAACAAATGGTTGAGTGGATTGAAGGTAAAATGGACCGGAGAAAGACAAACTACAATAAGTTAAAAATAACAAAAAATGTTAGAGAAGTAGTACAAATGGAATCGAGATTCTTTTTGGATCTCAAAGTTCGGAGTCGACGGACTTAATAATTTGGATCACACACTTCGAATCTTACAGCTCTCATTAGTCTATCTCACTGGCTCATGTCACAAAATTCAAAGGTCTGGATCTTTCTCCATCTTTTGAACAATACAATTATACGTTCCGTCAACTTCGAACTACGAAATCTGAACAGAATATGAACTGGTACAATATGATATAGAAAATATAACTAGAGTAGCATTTTTTTATAATATTTGTATGAGCTCAAATTTAAGGGATCTCTAGAGCCTAAGGCTTAGTTTATTACATAATTTATTCACGAGAAATCTAATCTCCGATTCTTTTTACCTTTATTACAACCGTCATCTATAAAATTTAAACTCAAAACCTCCTTTCAATAGAACAGAGACTCCCATCTCCAGATAAAAGGTGACAAATTCAAGTGCAGCAACAACATAGTACATCTAAACAGCACTCACAAGTCTCATAGCAGCAGAAACAACAACAAGCTGCAAACAAACTGCACCGAAATTCACAGATCACAAAACGAAATTAAAAGGATAATCGAGTACATATATAAGTAAAAACTGTAAAAATTTCAGTCATACTAACCAAGCATAGAGGCAGCCCTTCTCCTCGTGGCGCCGTCGAACGTGATCAACCGGCGACATTTCTTGGTACCCCGGCGGTGCATACATTTTCTCTTCTTCCTCCTCCCACCACAAATTAAGAAACAGATAAATAGACTGAGTGCTGATTGCTGTGTGTGATATGCAACCACTCAGATTTGGTATTAAATGTATCCACCAATCATTTTTAAGACCTTCCTTTACAAAATCAGTGGTTGACTGGCGGGTAAGGGAATGAAGCTGAGATTCTATCCCACCACAAAAGTCGCAGTCTAACTCTTTATAAGTACAGACAAGATCTCTTAATTTTCGTTGTGGAATTTACATTCTCAATACACTCCTTTTTGTGTGGGATCATTTAAGCCTAGCACATGACAACACAATTGGGTAACATGGGAGCAAGCAAGATATGACTCAACACATGAGTAATATGCTCTGATACCATAAAAAAAGTTGAAGTATATAAATCCATTGGTAATATTGGAGGTAGTCCATCTCTTTATGAGGACATGCAAGATCCTTAGTTATCCAACGTGAAATTTACATTCTCAACAGCATACATATAAACATACGTACATACATATATATATACACACATTGGTGTGTAATACACATGTGGGTACATACGTGCAGGTCATGTGAGGTCACCGTCCAAATGAAGATGAGAAGGGTTAAATTCTCATGGCATGAGTCATGACAACATCATCAGGGCTTCCCGTGATTCATATTCACAAGAAATCACTGATTTCTTTATCACTATTAAGACGAGACTAGCAAACCTACTTTCCTTCTTTTCTTTCATGTATTACAGTTGTATGATTCTAACATGGGTTAGTTGACAGAAAACTATGGGTAACGCAGTCCGAGCACATCATCCACAAAGCAACTCTCAAAATATCAAGGGATGGCGTATAATTTGGTCTTACTCAATTCAATTGATCTTCAACCGGTGCAAGAGTTGCCTAGTCGAACAGTCTTATTGAAATTTCAGACGTTTGTATGTGATCTTACACCATATGAGAGTTGTCTTAATCAATCCAGCACTACCAAAATTTCTCATGTATATAGACGATTCCTTTTAGCAGAAAAATAACTTAAAACTCAAAATTTATCAACACAAGCAAGACCAAAACAGTGATATAATAACACACATAACGTGTAGAACACCAGTCAAAAGTTGTTCCAAAAGTCATCATATCAACAACATTTAGATTTATGAACTTCACCTAGTACATGATAATCTATGCCAGCCAAGGTCAAACGTCTTCGTCCAAAACAAAAACCCAAAATAAAAAATATGAAATGGGGAGGACATTAATTTAGCTATACAAATTCTTGACATTGCAAAGCGGATGGCTTTAAACTATCTACTCAACAGGGAGACAGAAAAAATACAACTTACAAAAGATAGGCCACAACAAACCAACCCTTCTATAAAGATACAAGATGTGTCAACAAACATAACACACGGCAAGCAAAACGGTCCTTTAACGAATCTTCAGCGCACCGGGATCATCTATCAATACAACTCAGAAGTACAACTCAAAGTACAACTCAGAAGTACAACATCCAAGCACTAACACAATCTGCACCGTTTGTTATCTCTGGTCCAGTTCAGAACCAAATTTTGATTCCCCATTAGAGCTGTCAAACTATGCATGCCAAGTTCTGTTACTTAAGAAGTTAGCAGACAACGGGGTAAGCAGGAGGTTTTATGGGAGATAAAAAGTTACAGGCTACAGGTTGGACCCCAGCCGCAGTTTCCAAGCGTTCCCATGTTAACCTTCGTTTCTCAGCTGCAGCGCTCGACCTTAAATTTTCCTCCTCCAACTTACATTGGCAGGCAATTACCAGCTCCTCATCCATATCGCAAAATGTCTTCTTCACATTCAGGGTCAGGTTCAGCACTGCTTGATTCCAGTGGTGTTGGGTGTTCCGCTCAATAGCTGGGAAGACAAGCGGCAAGATCACCTGGCGGTTATGTGCGACAAGATTAAGGATGTGTTCATTGTTCCACAGCAAGTGGGCTCGTTCAGCCACCTAAAACAAAAAAAGTGTCATCGTTTAGAAGCACCATCAGTTGAATGATCTAGATCATGCTAACGTATAGTTCTTTACTATCAAGCAAGCAAATTTTCAGTCAAACGGGGGGTTCCAGTTTATGCAGTAGAATATTACCTGGTAATGAAAACTATTGAGGCAGCATCTTATCCGCCGGAACAGGGGAACCATGATCCTTTGAAACTCATCCATGCTAGTCGTTTCCAAAACCTCTTCTAACTCGCTTAAAAACATCAACTCCTTCTGGCTATTTGTTACAGGCCAGTACTTCAACAACCCCTTTATTACAGTACTCGCCAATTTCGGATCCTTATCTATAAACTGTACAACACAATATGTCAACTGCTGATGATAAATACCCACTGACTTTGGTTTGTGTAGAGGAATCAGAGCCCTCCACAAAAATATCTTGTGTTCCTCCTTCAGTGGCAAAGCAAACCCACTAATTACACTTCCAAAAATCTCCAACAGCTCAGAAATTCCATTATGCCTTTCAGTTTCGAAAACGAAACGATATATGATATTGCTGACAGCTTTCCGAATAAATGGTCTGTGTACCATGAACTTTCCATAAATCCTATGCAGAATGGTTTTCAAACAATCTCTTTCTCTTGGGTCCTCAGAGTCAAAGAGGTCAAGTAATTTTACGATAAAAGAGTGATCCACGTGCTTTTTTGCCACCTTTACATCAAGTGAACTATAACTGATAAACCGAACCAGAAGATCATACACAATTTGCAGATATGACCAAGCAGGATCAAACATTGGTTCTTCATCTTCTGTTTCGCCCCCAGTAAAATTAGATCGATACTTAGGTGGGAAAACTCTAAATAGGTTGACTGCACACATTTTACACACTGCAGAAATTGCTGGTTCAGTGAACTTCACAGTCCCAGAAGAAACATAATCAACAAGTTCTATCAATGTTTCACGTTTGAGATCTTGCTTAACTGGATCGCTGGAATCGACGAACTCACAGCAAAGGTTCAGCTTGCTGATAAATAGATTATGCTTCTGTGGGTTTGAAACCTCCTTGAAGGATAGATGGGGCTCAACCGCTTCACCTCCAGCTGCAGTGCTTGATGGGAAAACTGCTGAAGACACCCGCTTGACAACATTTAATTTGCTTGTAAGAGAACTCCCACCAATTGTACATGGGAACCCACCCCCCAAATTGGGAGTATTGCTTCCAGAATCACTCCCTATAGAATCTAGTGAATCAGACTTTGACGACTTGCGAGGAAGTTTGCTTAGGATTTGCTTCAGCATGGTAGACCCTGCAAAATCCAACCAACATTTAACGTGGCAAAATGTTGTAGCAATCAAATCAATACTCCCTACAGAATATCTTCGGGCACGTCAGCTACAAAACCACCCACACATATGGAGTGTAATCATAGTACTACAATGTCCCGCAGAGGGATTACACAACAAAGCAATATAAGACTTCAACTGTGTAGGTAGTAACGGAAACGAAAAACAGACTGAGCGGAACACAACTTGCGATGAAATTGAAGCCGTTCAGAAGACAACTTCAGTTAGTCCATGGACTGTTAACATGTCTATTAGTAATCATCAAATCAGAGTAATATCTACAGGACAGCATTTCTTCAGTAAAGTCCAGAACAAAAGCATATACAAGTAACAACTGAACTGCATCTTTCACCCGCTAGATCAAACTCAAAAGCAATCAATTCAAAACATGAAAAATGTATACACCAATAAAAATCTAACAAACACTTCTATATTACCAAAGAAGAACATCAATCTGACCCAAAAAACATAAATCTGACCAAAAAAGAAACAAACACTACAGAAATAAACAAGTTAAAAACAAGCCTCTAGCCCATAAAGTTAGTAGATTTTGGTACAACAGACAATGGAAACTCAGATCTGGAACAAAAAAAGAATTATAACACAGATCTACACCAACCCCAGATCACAATTTTCATAGAACCCTCTTAAAAAGGAAAACTTGGGCACGATCTACACAATGCACAAACAAAACAAGAATTTGAAGTCTATCCAAGTAAGCTAAACTGAACACAAACATTCAAGGAGAGAGAAAGAGGAAAGAGATACCTGTTTTGAAGCTTCTGGGTGTGCTCGTAAAAAACACAGAGAGATCCTTTTTAGCAAATGAGAGTAGAGGAGGAGGTCATGGTATCCACAAAACTACCCAAAATGTAATTTTGGGTGAGAAATGAAAAAGCAATTTACTTTAGAACAAAAGGGAAGAAAAAACATAAGGCAGGCAGCAGAGAGAGAGAGAGAGAGATGGGCAGTGTTTGGCTGTGAGAAAAAATGATGTTTTGATCCACTATCTCCCTTTATGTTGGACAAAAAGCTTAAGCTAGAGGGCTTCCATGGGAGATCAATACGAGGTCCTCGATTGAATAGAAGAGGCGGTGTGGCATTTTCTGAGAATTGCAGGCGCCAGTCTCCACCCAACAAAAATAAAGTTTAACACTTTTGGGTTCAATTGGTAGAGTAGAAAAAAGAAAGAAACTAAATTATATGAACAAAAATAACTATTTGAGAAATATTCCTTAAGCTAAGTTTGGGTGAGCTGAATAAGATCTGGATTGGATTTTCATTTGGTAAAAAGCATTGCTATTATTGTACTTGTGGGGCACCGAAAGCGGCCTTATTGTGTACCATGTTAGCAGTAGCACCAACCCGACTCTTGTGTGTTGTTCCCTTTCTAACTGATATTTTTGTTGGTCCATTTGGTTCACTTATGTTTGGTTAGCCCTAAACAAAGAAGAGGATTAGATGAAGAGGACTAATAACCTACTCTAATGATGTTAGTATGACAATATCTCTTACGCACTGATATATTTTAAGTTTAAGTCGCAACTTGTGTTGATGCATCAGTTATTAGTGTAAGTTCGAACATATGTTATTGACTTGAGATGCCTTCACATTAATATTTTACATATAATTAGACGAGGCATAGACTCCCCAACATATATTGTACATACTCTTTTTTACCCAGTTGGGTTATGTAGGTAACTCGACTTTTATAAAGCGTTATCATAAAATGAGAGAATCCAACTCGTGACCTCTAATGATAATACTAAATTCTATTAACAAACTGAGTTACAAATTCTTTACTTGAATAACTCGGCTTAAGATCTTGCTTTGTAATTTAACTATGAGCCTTATGCGTTTAATCATTGTATGAACTTCGTGACTTGAATTATTATAAGAGTAACTTTTATTAAGACAGTGTGTAGAAAGTAAAAAATGATATATAAATAGCACCACCCTTTTATTAATATATTTCAGTCTTTAATTTCCATGGGGGTGATTTTAAAAAAGAAAAGAAAAGGAACCATAATGCATGTTGGCCAATTTAACAAAAGGTTAATCTTTTGACTTGTTTAATTGTTCCCCAAGACAAATGATGGGATCAACATCATAACTAAATGACAAAATATAGTGCCAAGCCTTGTCCTACGCAACAGGGTGCCCATCAATTAGTTGGTAAGCAGAAAAAATGTGTATTAAACAAAAATAAAGCAAAGTTAAAATAACAAAAGCTTGGAGTTTGCTTATCGGCTTTGAGAAGCAAAGAAGACCAAATGATTCACATAACAATAAGTTTGTTTCCATTTAACTTCAATCTCATTCGTTATAGCGAACTTTCTTTGTAGAATTATGCTTGTCTGATGACATTCTAACAACAACAACAAAATCTTATTCTACTAATTGAGTTTAACTTTATATATGAATTAGAGAACGTCATTATTCTCGGTTTTGCACCAAATCTTCCGTTAACTCTGGATACTATAACTAATTGGCACCCTATTGGGTAGAACAAGGCTTTGCATTCCAAGAACGTAAAAATATTTTTGCTCTTTACATTTGATGATTCATTTTTCTTTATTATAATGTTTATATTGTGATTTGCACTATGTTTCTTTTATTCAATTAGTATTTTGATTGTTCTAATATAAAGAATTCGAACATGAATGTAATCTAACTGCACCAAATTAAGGGTAATTAGAGTGCAAGTTGCGAGTTGCACTTAATAGTAAGAACGGTATCCGTGTTCTTGTACCCAAGTTCCGAAAGGTTAGATAGTTTACATTAAGGGTGCGTTTGGTATGCTTAAAACGAGTGGGACGAGGCGTTCCACGAGACAAGTTTTAGATGATTTTTGGTTCCACCTCCCCCTGGAACGGGTTGTTCCACGTCTGTGGGACAAAATTTTTTAACATTTTAAGACAACAATGCCCCTTATCTTTTTTTAAAATTTACAACATCCGTCCGGTCTTGTTCCGTCCCGTCCCGTATCAAACGCACCCTAAGGTATTGATTTGGGAGAATTTAACAGCAAAATGCACATGACTTTGGCTCAATACAACAAGTACTTATTAAGGACAAGATGATGTTGTCAAAAAACAAAAGCTGGTGCGCATTTCTGGCATAAACTAAGGAAGCAATTATTACTAACCAAATGATCAATTGCAGTAAAAGTAGTAGGCCAGAGTTACTTTTTCTGGTGCAGCTGTAATTACCATCAAAGTTTCACTGAATAACACAACTAAAAAGAAGAGGAGGGGGGGGGGGGAAGGTACAGTCAGGTTATCTCTTATTTTTCTGACTGAATTGGCTTTAACAAGGAAAATAGGGACACTTGAATTGAGATTTTCTCTGTATTTCATAATTTGAAATCGACAAATCGTCGGATCACTTATTTTAAATTTTACGGCTTTTATTAGTCTATCTTATTGGTCTGCCACTTAAAAATTAAGGATTTGACCGTCGAAATTTCTTCTCCCTCTCTTGAATAGTTTGTATTACGCAATTCGTGAATTAGGAAATCTTAATTCCTTCTATATGTACGTGATGAGCAGTACTATTTGTATCCATGGTCAGGAAGGAATCTGAGTCCTAGGAGCTGCAAAATGATTACATCAAATATTATATGACTACCTTTTAAAAGAAATAAATGAAATGAAATCAAAAGGCATTATCTATTTCTAGTTTAACTGTGCAGGACGCGATGTACCTATCCCAACAGCATCTGAACTTTTCATCAACCGAATACGCTTGCATGATTCTATAAACATCCTGCAATTAATTGGAACAAAAAAACAAAGAAGAAAACGTATGGTTATACATAGGTTTAGGGTTTGACAAATCACATGAAAGCAAATTGCATAACCAAACTTAAATCTGGAAAAGAAAATAAAAGTACGATGAACAAGAAATAGACCAAACTCTAATCACACGAATTGGCTCTATATTAATTTACGCAACAAAGTTGATGAAAAATCAATCAGATAATATTTTTAAATTTACAATTTATCGTATGACCATCTCACTAACCAAACTCTACTACCGCTAAAGAGTTGGCCATTTAGAAGGTTAGTGGGGATTTGAATTTGGGTTGCTACTATGCAACACTTTGCCAACTCAACTATATAAAACCACGAGGATTAACATGCTACATATATACTTTAAACACTAACTAATTTTAGTTTTATGAAATGTTTTGGCAGATTTGTGACAAACATTTTCATTACACATGCATATGTAACGCTTTTATTTATTTTAAAAATACTTCCATACGAGCCCGTAGTAGATATTATTAACATTCCATGGGACGTCTCCAACTATCATCCAGTCTCCATCCTTGTCTTCATATGTCAGCACATATTGATCCATTCCTTTCAATGCTGGTTTCATAACCTCATTGCTATCCTCAATACATTTACATAATTAAAACATTATTCAGATTAATTACTAACCTTGTATTTATTAATTAGAGCTTGTATCACAAATTTGTATTGGTATAACAACTAGTTAATTAACTAGCGCTAGCCAGATTTTAGCTTAATTAACTTTATAATACTCACGGCATATGGCTAAGAAAGTGAACATTTGTTCTAAGGCTCTCAATAGCTCCAGATAAATTTTGTACACCTCCAAATCTAGTTTACGCAGACAAGAAGCTCCATCTGCACTCACTTTTACATGCTTTCTGCTGCTCTCTACCACCACCAACGCCTTCTGTCTCATCGATCTTACCGGCGGCCACCCAATTATTCTTGCTCTGAATATCAAAACCCCAAATACACGGTTCGTTTGATAAAAGCTGAAATGAAAATCTCGACAAGCTAAACAAGCATGATGATTTAGTCAACTTTTGACATGGATATATAATTCTTGGATTACAATTTAAAAACTGAACGATTTGATATCACACATCGGAACTATGCATGTAAGAGACAATATATATAAGTTAAAACAAAATCTTTACTTTGCAGCTGGGGCTTTGACGACGGCGGTAGTAGCTGTCTGTTGTAGAAATTTTTTAGTGTGATCGGTACATAAAGTGGTACATTATGTCATTATACAAATAGTAGTATATATGTATTAAAAAGTCAATAACTTAAAATATAAAATTTCTCATCACTTACGTCAAAACACGTGATGTACCACACATACTCATATTCCGTCACAATTAAAGTAGAACTACTACTTGATTATGAACTGCCACGTGGATAGCTGCCGGTAGAGCTTTTCTGGAGGCCAATCTGATCAACGGTCTCCACGAAATCCCTTTTCATTGAGCTGCTGCTGCTGCTATTACTACTACTTATCTTGAAGTTGAACACTCCGAAGACACGATGACGATAATAATCCGACGTCGTACCAGGTAACCCTAAGGTGAGCTCAGTGCCCTTAAACTCCGTGCTTTCATTTGCTGACATCAGCTTTCCGGCCGGCCTGTTAGTACTGTGTGAACTTGTGCAGGTTGTTTGCTTTGCTGTTAGTACATATATAGAGAACAGGAAGAGTGGAGGTAGAAAATTTCGGAATTGGAGGATCCCCTCCTTGGTGTCTAGGGATCAATTCACTTCCGTTGATTAAAAATCGAACGGTCACAATTAAATGTCTTTTATATTTTTTAAATTAAAATAACTTTTTTTTGTGTAAAAAATATAAATAAATAAATAATTATTTTCTCGCAATCCTTGATCAACGGTCTGTATGTGTTGATTCTTAGAATTCAGGGACGAGATCCGGCGAGAAGCCAATTCCGAAAATTTCAATGGCACGAGAGGAGGCGAATGAGGAGAGTCCACGTGGGGTCCGCTGTGGGAACACTGCTTGCGGTTAACCTTTATGGTTGGGAGAGATTTTTCAGTGTGACTGGAACAAGAGGTAGTACTGATACATCACATGTCACTATATGTATTCTAAAAAATACAATTTTTTAACACTTATATAAAAACACGTGGTGTACTACCTATGTTTCTATCGGAATAAAAAATTTGACAGTAGGAGCATAGAAGAGTGTGCCGGCTGTCGGTTCATCCAATCCGATTCAGTTTCTGTCACTCTCTCTGAATCGGCTTCCATACATTATTCCTTGCTAAAATTACCATAATGCTTTTTAGAAATTCCACATGATCAATAGTACTAATTGGAGGAAATTTTGAATCAGGATCATGGTCAGATCTATTTCCTAGAGATCTCACAATCATATTCATTTATCGTTTATCGTTTATTGTGCGGTCAGAAGTTATTTAAATTTAAAAATTTAATATAAATAGTACTTAACGAAAACTGACTGCACGATATAAAATGAACGGACATGATTGCGGAATTCCTAAGGAGTTGATCCGGCGAGGATCCTAGTTCCTTTCTTAGGCATTATAAACAAAAGTTACGTAGTGTATTGTTGAATATGTTATAAATATACGTGATACAATTTGAGTGAAACAATAATGTTACGTAGTTGTGCTTTAAGTCTATAAAAAAATTATTCGTACTAATTGTTGTGCTTACATATATAATTCCATTAGGATCATCCAATTAGCGTATATCCCAATCCTCTTTTTGTATTCGTTTTTAGAGTGTGCTATTCACATGCTTTATTTTACTTTATACATCCCTTGATAATTTTTGTCTGTTGATCTTCTTCAATTCATCCGATCCAACGGCCGAAAATAAAAAAAGTGTGTAAGAAATAAAATGAGGTGTGTGGATATCACACCCTTTTTTTTTTTTTGTAGATATTACGGTATATCACATTAGTATTTGATTTAGAGAATCATAGTATTTCTCTAGGAAGAGGATATTTGAAATTTTAAGCCTCAAACATTAGGGAGAAAAATGCTCAAGCGTCAGGGAGAAAAATGTAACTAGACGAAAAGTTTGTTTAATTGATAACACCATATGAATTCGAGTTTTCAACTCTTATTGGGATCTTGCCAAACGTACGCAATACTTGAGCCAAATTAATTATTGAGCAAAATAAGGATAGATATACATCTATTTATATATCACATTTATGAACTACTTAATGTGACAATTGATGTGGTAGATCATGTTATTTGCCATGTCAGAAGCTTCACTAAGTTTCTAGTATATAATGATTGTGTGACATATGATTATCAAACCCTTTTTTTTTTTTTTGTGAACATAAGTTATCAAACTTTAAGGATGCACAAGTGTAATCTTAATTTATCACCACAGATTGAATCTAATTAATGATCTAACTCGGTCTTTCAAAACTTGGAGAGGAAAAAGTTTGACTACAAATAAGCAGATTACATTGTCCACGCCAACTAATCTAAATCCACATCTTTGCCTCCTTTAAAATTTGAAAGACTTATACTATACTTTTTGTTGAAGGACAACAATAATATTTTCTAAAAACACAAAAAAGTATATAGCCGTTTTCACATCATCTCCTTCGTTTCCTTCTGTTTAATCACAAAACCCATACAATATGTGAGTATTTCATGAAAGAAAGGTGGTTTTGAAGTCGAGACATTTATTGACAATAGAAATAATTAATTAAGTTGTTTTAATAATAATAATAATAATAATATATTAATCTTTCAATCAACTTGGATCACTAAATTCACCTCTCAAAATGTAAAATAAAACAGGACGTCGCTTAGTACTACATTCTAAATATATTATTTTTTTACTATAAATAAGATATTTAAACTTAATTTTCATTAAAACAAATTCGAACCAATTTATTATAACTAATCATTGTAAGACTTGATTCACGCTTCAATCACTTAGCGTAAATAATATGATATGTTTCAAAAAATGTAAATAAAACTCAAAAGTGTGGGGTGGGGGGATGACTCGTTGACTACGGCTAAAGTGCTTCAAGTTCCCAAATTAAGGATGAAATAAGTCGACAAGCATGTGGCAAGTGTTGGAATGTCGAAAACGTGACGCCTTCCAATTCGTTGAACTGAAATCAAACAAGTGGCAGCCACTGAAGATGAAGGGATGTGTCTTACCCACCTCTTATTAATTTATGTCAGTTGATTTTCTTTAATTCATCTTATCCGACGGTAAAAAATTAGGAGAGTGTGTGAAAAGTAAAATAAGGTATGTGGATATCTCACCCCAAAATGAAAATCAAGATGCCTATATTGCTAAATCAGCACGCAGCTTTACACAACCAGTTTTAACTTTAGATTAGTTATTAATCATCTTTCTTTTTCTTAATTCGGTTAATATTTAATTAAACATTTACTTAAACCCTTGTTCACCGTTGAAATCCACTATTATCAAATATTGGCGAGATTCATAGGATCAGAGTCATCTAATTCATAGTTATGAATTCAGATTTTTTTTTTCTTCTTGAGGTCAAGTTGAAGTTCATACGCTAGTTACTCTTGACTCATTACCCTGCCTCGGGCCTCTTAGAGGCATTTAGTTAAAACTTTTGAGTCATACTCAAAGGCCTAACAAAAGGGTTGTGTTTGTCGTGTTTGTGTCGTTTTGTGTCATACTCGTTATCTTAACGGGTTGTGTAGTGTCAAGCTCGTTACCTTAACTGGTCTTCATAGGTGACCCGGTAACGACCAATTCGTTAATGGGTCATTTTGTGCGGGAGTAACGGATCATGCAAGAGATTGCCAAGGTTAAACTCTAGATATGGCAAACAATATATTATCGGGTTCTTTTTATGTCGGATTAACGAATTATGTAAGAAATTACCAGATTTACTCGAAGATACCATCAACTGAATCGAGGGAAGTGAGAGCAATTACATACATGAACCTTACAGTGGACCCACGAGCGTGGTCGTAGTTATATAGAATTTCATAGAATGATTCAAAGTTTAAATTAGTTGGGATGTGATGGTAATAATTAATAATCAATGTATTTGGTTTTGCGCCGTCTAATCTCAATTAAGCAATTGGAGATTGGTGCCTAATCATGTGAGGTCTCGTGCTGAGTTTTGAGATTTCGACCTACACATGTGCAATTGTTCATGCATATGAGTTGTATTAGGAACAAAACAAAGCCATTAAATATGTTTTTTCTTTCTTTCTCTAGTTTTAATTGTAGCATTTTAATTTGGGCTTTTGATAGTGTTATTTTCTTCACAATAATATGGGCTTAAATCAAATACCAACAGGCACAGACAACTTCAGGTAGAATACCCAAATCAGTAACCTTCACCTTCAGCTTCACAATTCAGCTTTCAGCCAAAAAAGTGGAGTACTTTTTAAGTTAATTCATTTGTTATAAATATGTAAAAGAGAGAAAACTTTTGTTAGAAGCGAAGTAGAACATGATCAATGTATGTCTTGTTCTTTTTACTTGTGTTAGATAAGGGAAATGAATATGGAAGGAAATAAGTGAGAGAAACTTGTAGAATATATCTTTCTACAATATGATTTGATCTTTTGTTGTTTTGTAAGGAAAATGCGAAGTTGTTTATGTGTATTTTGGGGTCACAATATGACTTTTTTGAATAGACAAAAATCACAGATACAAACAACCATAATCTTATTAAGTCACAAGCCAAAGGCTGTTGTAGCAAATAGTAGGTGAAAGCTTATCCAACGCATGTGGGGCATCCATATAAGCAACATTATTTAGTTTTTACCACAAATAATCTTTTATGTTATATCAACTCATCGGTTTTTGTCTTTTATGTTCTGTACTCATCGATTTGGAATCAGGATGCTCGCCGAATTCATTCCTTAGGGATTCCACAATCGTGTTCGTTCATTGTATATTGTGCGATCAGAAATCATTTAAAAATTAAAATATAAATAGTACCTAACGAAAACTGACCGCACGATATAAAATGAACGGACAAGATTGCGGGATCCCTAGAATCTCTAGGGAGTGGATCCGGCCATGATCCTGGTGCATCAATTTGGTCAACAATCCACATGGCACCATGTGATTGGCTTCCTAGGCCCCATCGTTGTGTCACATCAGCCCAGCTAATAGGTTTTTAACGAAATCGAACGGTAAAGACAAATTGATAAATTTCGAACGTAAAAGACCAATTTGATGAATTGATAAAAAAAAATGATCATTTGTGATAAAAGCTATTTATTTTCCAGCTCAATAGATCAATAAAAATAAAAAAAATATTAGCGGAGCCTAGCTAGAGCATAACTAGAACAAAGTACAGTCGATCAGTGTATCATTAAAATATCCTTTATGCATGTGGTGTACTAAAAGTTATTCGAAAAATTGATACCAGTAAACCGCGCACACTTGTTTATTTCTAACATTTCATAAATCAAATAAAAATCAAAAGACAAACGAGCACACAAGATTAAAACAGGTGTTCGGAATGATTTCAATAAGAAAAATGGGGATTTTAATTGAGAAATAAAAAATAAAAAATAAAAAAATGGTAGTAGAGAATGCAATACAAGAGAAGGTCATTATTCACAGAGACACCAATCTTCCTACTAAACGATCCAAATGTGAACCAATGAAAAAATTTTGCCATATCTAACTACTAAAAAAATGCCAAAAGTAGTATCATCTTTTGCCCAGTTTACCAAGACAATTAACCTGGAGTCAGGATACAACACGAAGGGGGTTCCGAGTGGCACAAAACAATTAAATTACAGGCACAAAACCACCATGGCCGGGCAAAGCATAACGACTCAGACTATTAGGGCGGAGAGAGGGACGGGGAGAGCGAGAGCATGAGAGAGAGAAGAAGAGTACACAAGGGCTAATTACAAAGGGGCTACATTTGATCCTTTTTCCAAAGATGACAGATGGGAGGGAATATATATATATATATATATATATAGGGTGAAGAAACATATATAAATCCGAGAAACACGAGCAGGTTTGTACACAAGCAATGGGCACACGCTGGTGAGACTGGTGCCATCCCAGCCGTAGGGAACCTAATGTTTTGCTATGCGCTTTCTGCTGGAAGATGACCCACAATCCCAAGATCGTTGGCATATTTGGGCCTCCACTCAGTCCTTCCCCTCACAATCTCGACCCCATCCTCGAGTCGAAGCATGTGCTGGCACTCCACCCCGCCATTACTTCCCAGGTTGCCGATATCAGCACCTGAGACTGCAGTCAGGGACTGAAGAACACTGTCCCTCCCGCACTCCCTCCTATACTCCAGTGTCATAGAAGAGAGCTCATGACTCTCCAGGATTGGCAAGGGAGCACTCTGCATCAACCAGAATCATCTTTCAGTTAAAGAGGTGTGTAAAAAGTAGGAGATGTAAAAAAGAAATCATTATCCATCCAAAATCTTGATGCAACACACCCACTAATTACTTTTGGGCTTGGTAGTAAGTTCAACTTAAACTCAGAATCAGCAAACCTACTAGTACAACTTCAAGTAACGAAAAGAAAAAAATTCCATTCACAGAAGTCTACCTCGAGGATCCAGCCAATGTACTTCACGTTATTAACGTGCTGGTTGACATCTAAGTCACTCCATCTAGGCTGCAAATAGAGGGGGAAAGGAAACATAAAATGATAATCCTTCATAGTGAGCAAGCAGCTAAAATAAACGCGTTAGAATTATGTGCAAAGATGATTGACTTACAGTCAAACCAGAGCGAACAACATCTGCTGTTTTGTCATCAAGTTTCGGCAGTTTCCTGCCATCTTCCTCCACAACAGGAGGAGAATTCATAAAAAAAGACTCTATTTCACCGCGAACTTCATCAGGCATCTTTGATAATCTCCTCGTCACTTTATTCATCATCACCCACACACTGCAAAACCAACAGTGAAAACAACAGCCATACAAATCCCAGTCAGTTACCCTTTAAAAGACCATTTAATTGTGCAAGAGCGCCACATTGCTGATTGAATTGCCAAAAGCTACCTTGGATCTGTAATATCGAAAAGCTACCTTAGACTAAGGAACAGGAATAATAATTACCTGGAGGCTCTTGTTAGAATTTGGCCAGTTTTCAGATCCTGGATAATCCAATCACGACGCATTCCATTCTTCCCAGAGGCACTAACCCAAGTGTCAACTTGAACAACGTCACCCCTGCAAGCAAGAAACAATTTGAGTCTATCACCATAATAGTCCAATCAAATTAATGAATGAAAAATCCTTCCATCCAGAGATAATGGTTATATATAGTCATAAGCTAAAACCGATGGTATACAACTTGTCAATTTTAACCTAGTTGGGCATAGAAATGATGTGTTGGTGCAAGTTAATTATGTTCCCAAAGTCGTCGATACTTTAGCACTCATTCTTGTATTGGGAATTTTGAATAGTTAGCTTCTGCCTCTATTATCTTCCTCTTCTAAAACAATACATCAACTCGCCAGAATCAGAATGCAAATAGATATGAATACATCAACTGGCTCATGATACATTAAAGTTAAACCTTTGTGCCAAAATCATTATAACATAGAAAGATGAAAGAAAATAGGTAGCATTCAGACCTTGAATACACAGTGAAGAGAAAGAAAGAATATTAATGAGAAATTAGCTCCGCCTATCTACAAATAACATTTTGAATTACTGTAATAATGCATCAACAGTGTGCTTGTGTTTTTCAGAATACCAAATTGAATAGTAATTTTTGAAGTGTCCCCACTACGATTCAAGGCTAATCTTAAAATTATACATAATACATACTATAGATAACGGCATAGCAGAACCAACATAAATTCCAAAATAGTAAAGTTAATCAACCCAAATCCATAAATGAACAAGTGACCAGGCAAAATAAAAAGTAAACGACTTTTCTGGTAGAAGAGCAAGATGCATGTGACTTACCAAGTAGGATAGCGGTCTACCACAACCTGCATCTTTGTTACCACCCATATCAGGTTTCTTACAGTCATCTCTGGAGTTGAACCAAAACCATCTCCCAGAAGCCCAGCAGTCTTAACATGATTAAGTGCTGTTTCCTGCAGCCCAAAAAGAGAAGTATGTAATGACAAAGCTTATGAAGAAGAAAATGCACTCAAGCTCAAGAACGTGAACCAGTCACAGAACATGTAATTTGTGCTTCAATCTCTTTAACTACAAACTGAATTTGAATTTGTCAAAAACTATAACATGGAAATTGAATTTGTCAAAAACCTGTAAATGATTCATTAACGTCTCTATTGAAGCCGTACGATCAGCACCTATTTCATATGATCTAATTGAGAAGTTCTGGCGAAAGACAAGACCATCTTGAACAATTCGTCCTAGACCAAATGGGTCAATGAGCATGTCAGGTCGCTTGGGTTTCCAATCAAGCATCGTCCATTGCTTCTCTGCAGCCAAGAAGATTGTGGTAATAGCAGCAAGGAGCACACTCCAATCAGGTAATTGGTTAATGAAAGTTCGTGCAGGAGGGGATGAAATGTCATCCCCATGCTTCCCACTTTCCACAGTCGCCAAACCAACGCTAGTTCCATTTATCTTTGGAGGGGCTTGAGCATTTGCCTTTACCTGCAAACCACCCGATGCAGACTTCGATTTGAGTCCTAAATTGGCTGACCCGAGCTTGGTGTTCTTGGCGTTCTTGGAGCTAGAGTCTGAATTGGGAGAAGAAACCGGAAAGAGCGATGCAGTAGCAGCAGTGGCAACCATGATGACAATTGGATTAGAGCAAAGATTCACCGATCCGAGCACTGTAACAGTAAAACTCCAAATTTGTCAATGTAGTTTTACATGGGAATACAAAAATAACCAAATCTTCAGCAAAATGCCAGCATGTTACTACAGCGGGCATAATAGCCAATTGCCAGGAAGCAACTCACACCAAAACACCGAAGGTAACGTAATTAGAACAAAAACAGAGACCAATTCCTTCGCTAACAAATTAGGCTAACAAAACCACCTGATTCCATACTCAGAAACCAACGAAAAAGCCAAAAGAATTTGTACTGTGCAATTATCCATTTTTCGTTTACTTGTTTTGGGGAAAGTAGACTAGAAGACAACCCAATTCAGAAACTTAAACAAGACTCAACATTCAAAATTTGAAAAACATATTCTCCTTACAAAACCGAAAAATCGGGGAACAAAAACTAAAAATTACTCTAACCCCATAAGAGCTAGCAATTAAAATTTTCAGCATACGTTTCAATCATCAAACATTGTGTATAACCAAAATCCGAAACACGAAAAATTAACAAAAGTATCAGAGAAACCTAAAATTATTGAGAAAAAAGTGCACAACCAGCTGAAATTATAAAACTTTGTCAGAAATTAATCTGCCTAAAAAAATAGAATTAAGAAAGCACAATAATTGATACAGCTACGGCCTAAAAAATGAAAATTTTCGGAATATATGCAGAGAAAATCAAGGCAGATCTGAGCTTTTGCATCAACACACATCCAGTGAGATATCACACAAACATTTCATATGCCATACAAATGTTTTACAATACGAAAAGAGAACCATTTTGCCACTTCGTTTCTTCAAGCAAACAAATTTTCTTTCTTGTCTGTTTGGTTGCCGAGAAAATGCAGAAACGAAAAGAAAAACAAATCAAAATTTCAAAACTTTCTCACATAGATCTCCAATTTTAAATGGCCAGAGATAACACCTCCCCCTCAAACGAAACGAAAAAAACAGAAACAACGCGGCAACAACAACAACAACATTCCCATTCACTCCGTCTTACCTCAACTTTCTCGGCAACCAAACAGGCCCCGTCCCGAAAAAAATAGACAAAACTTTCTGGACCTCCTTCTGCCCTCACCTTAACCCAAACAAACTCGAATCTTGAGCAGAGGGAAGGCCTATTGCGTCATTCCGGATCGGCGAAACCTCGAGTTCTGCGTAGTTTCCAGGGTTTTCCGGTTCTCCTTCGGTGGTGGTGGGGGTGGGGGGTGTTTCTTTTAGCTTTTGAGAGAGAGAAAGTGTAGAGAGAGAGAGAGAGAGAGGGAGGGGATTTTAGGGCCAGCGGTTTTGTGGGTGGTGGGGAATTGGCGTCCAGCGAGGGACTTAATATATAGTTTCTCCACCTGACTCTACGTAATCCCGCCTCACGTTCGACTTCCGAACTTCTTCACCCGACACCATTTTTCTCCTCTTATTTACGTCTTTGCCACTCCCTCCCTCCCTTTTTTGTTTTTTTATTTTTTTTTATTTTTTGTTTTTGTTAATCGGATTTATTAATTTGCCAACGATTATTGTTGAGTTTTTTTTGGTTCATTATTATTGTTGTGTTATTTTGGGTTAACATTATTGTTATTGTTGAGTTGAGGGACCTTTTATGTTTACCAAATTGCAGAAATTATCGTTATGGTGAGGTTATACGTAAATTTTAGATTAATATGGTGGTATAAAAAATAAAAATAAAAACTCTTCATGACACACGTGTGTGAATAAGTTATCAATTTTAGTCCAAATCAAACTTAACATCTAAACTATTTAATTTTTTTGTAAGTGTTAAGAGTATTCATCGTTGCATTGTCTCGCAGTTTAGATGAGTTTAGTGTATATCATATTATTTGTCCAACAAAAAAAAGTCTAATTACGTCCATGAATGCCTCGTTTTTAAGAATGGAAGGTCATTTCAAGCCTAAACTCAACCAAGTTAGCTACAATGTGATCTACGTAACTACGTTATGCATTCAATGTTCAAAATTTTCTTATAGATAAGATAAATTGACTGTAAAACATTACTTATAAATTCAAACAAACTTCAACGTCTTAAAATGACATTTTCACTCTTGCACATGAAGCACACGTAAACGGATCTATTTGAAAGATAAATATCATGACAACCACAATTGCAAATCTCTTAACACTCTTTGAAACGCTTCACTTTTACCGTACTTTGTATTGAGTCAATTTAGGAAATTATGATTATATTAGTGGGTAGTTTAATATCACCATCACTTTTGTTCAAATTTTGTAACATGTCATTTTTAAAGGTGTAAAAAAGGAGCAATTTGGACCCTCCCCTCAAATTCATGATTGAAACAATAGCCGTCCTTCAACACTAAAACAATGTTAAACTTGTATGATTATCCATCTTGTAACTTCCAAAAGTTAACAAGAACATCATCCTAGCGTTATAATAAAACTTTTTAATTAAAAAAAACATACAATTTGTATTTTGGGACATATATTGGTTGAGCTACGTATTAGCTCGATGCCAAACTTGAACACTACATTCCATGATATCCATCTCCCAAATTGATCATGAGTAGCTCAACCATATGTGTACCAAATTAACAGTTGTATCGCCAGCTCAAATTGCTTTTGACCTCCAAAGCGTTGGAGACCAAGGGAATTACATTCACTCTCAAATTGTTTATATATGTATAGAAACGTGGTTTTGACTTGTCATATGACTGTGTCATGTTACTAGAGGTCTTCAAAGAATCGAAATCCTCTTCGAATCTCTCTGTTTGAAGTTGACAGATACGAAGATTTGAACCACTCATTTTAAATCATATAACTTTCATTAGCACACTCCATTAGCTGATCACCTCACAAACCAAGAGTTGAGATCTCTCTCTTGAACGGTCTAAATTTCTCAGTTCATCGATTCCAAACTGTGAGATCCAAAAACAATCTAATCAATTCGTATTAAAAACAAGTTTCATTCAAAAAGTACACCATTTTAATTCTTCCATCGACCACCCCCCATCGACCATCCTCCATCAGCCATCCCCTTAACTTACCCCAACTATATTACATTCTATTTAATTTTATCATCCTATCCATAAACTTTAATTTAAAATATGTGTATTGTTGAAAAAGGTTGATATATATATATATATATGCATTTTTTGGCGATACGAAAAGAAAAAGAAAAAAAAAGTCTCATTTGACAAGCTCATTGAACTTTGTTCGTTGGCTCAAGTTTGACCCTTCAATCTTGTTGGCTTACATTGCGTTTTCATGCAAGCATATTCCTCAAAAAAGCAAGTTTAAACAAGTTAATCTGCTCAATAGAGCCATATGACGTAGATCAACTTGATCAAAAGAAAACAACTCTTGATCCAACTACAACTTTTGTCACTTAAATTTGAATTCAAAGTTTCCTTCTGATAACATGGAGCGACTACATGCACACACGTCGCTATACTAAACGGACATCTAGTGCTTGTGCCCTGTTGAATAACTTTTAGGTTTGACAATGATGCTGCCATAGCAAATCAAGTGGTGATATAACACTTACCAAGCCACTTACATGATAACATGCGGAAAAACTAAACATTTCGGATCCTTGTTTTGTGAATTATGTGTAACGATTGCGTGGTGATGTAACGATCGCTTTAAAAAAATTTGTGCTTGTGTTGTGAACTAATGTGTGCGTTTTTTGGAAAAAAGAAAAAGAAAAAGAAAAGGCTAATTAATTAGACTGGTAAACTACATGTATATTCTGCGTGTGTTTGGCGCATTGAACGTTAAGACGTTTCCTTGTTTGTGGACTGTGACGAAGCTGGTAAAACCCAGAAGTTTCTTTTCCTGCAGTCAAGGGCGGAGATAACAACAGTGGAAAGACGTGCAACGGACATATGCCAGTGGCAGGTTTGTGAATATCAGTGCATGGAAAGGCAAACTTGGCAAAGCAATGAACAGTTACCGTAGCCGTTAACAAGGGTTTTAGTCCGTTAACTGTCCTCAGTTTTTTTTTTCATTTATTTTATATTTTATTTATCTGGTCCCCTCACCATGATCCGTGCACTTTCACAACCTGGCAACCAGCAATATAGGGTTTCGAACTTAAGGGATACAACCTGGATATATAACCAAAAAATAAACTGAATAATTGGTATATGAAATTAAATTACGGTATGAATATTAATCGACTAAAATTATTAATTAATAATGGGTTTATTTTTCATAAAAAAAATATGTTCCTAAACTTTGCAATATATTGATTGGGATAGTGTATCCATGAGGCATGTGAGATTGGATAAGGTGGGGTTGCCATCGAATTAGTACGTATTAAAAGTAATACTATAATAATCTAACAGAAATAACACGTACGCGTCATGAGTTCGAATCTTAGAATTACATCATGATAGTCAGAGGATGATGAAATGTCTCTGTGAGCCTCCTCAACCCCCTCCCTCCTGCGCCCGCTTCCGAAAAAGTGTGGACTGAGGTGCCAAAGCCACTTAATAAAATCCAATAGAAATGATATGTGAACTATTAACAATAATGTTTACAGGTATTAACACTTCAAGTCATGGGTTTTGATGGCAAGGGATGGAATAATATGGATTAGGTTTGGATAAGCTCAATGATTAATGTCCTCCGATGCAATTTCGTTCTAAGTAATTTATAGTAAGAGATCTAACGTGTCCTATTTATCAAGACAAGTGGCAGTTATAAGGACTGATTTTATAAGAATTAGGAACTCAATTAGGAAGATGACTTTTGAAAGTCGAAGCCAAACTAGGGTTAATTAAGGGCCCTAAGGCTTCGGTTTCAAAATTTTATTTTTCACACGGCACCTTAACCCCATCTATGAGAATTTTGAAATCGAAGCCTTAACCTAGTCTAGGTTTTACCATGAGATGAGAATATGAATAGCATGCATGATCGAGTAGTCAATTTCCCATATATATATATAAGTTAGGTCCAAGAGACGCTTTTGACACTTTTTTTTTTGTAAGGTTTATTTTATAATGTATTTTAACGATTCGGATAACTTATATATATTTTAGTTCATCATTTACAAATCATACTTGCAAAAAATTAGACAAATATAAAACTATTAAGACAAACATTCATATTTGTAGTGAAGAAAAAGAACGAACACGGTCCTACAAAAAAAAAAATTTTAATAATCCTATAGGCATACATATGGCCTCGGAGTTAGGTGATTTTTTTTTATAGATATGATCTTTGAGTTAAGACATAAAAAGATAGATGGTTAGGTCGTTAAAATACATTACGGAGTGGGTTACACAAAAATTTGTGTCAAAATGTGTGTCAAAAGCGTGTATCCCCGGATTATAACCTATATATAATTATAATTACCCAAATCGAAGCCTTAACAACCCTAGTCTAGGATGAGAGGTCACTTCCATATAATAACATGCATACGCTCCATTACAACATGAACTCAAAGATAGAATAAACTCGGAAATGAATCGAACTTGGAGGTGAGTGGCTGTGGCTGTGGCTGTGCAAATATGCATGTAAGAGGCTCGATCAGTACTGATCATGAGGTCTACAGGATATAAATCTACTGCTTCTATGGGCGCTCTGGATTTTCTGGTATCTGTCTGAATAATGTGCCTTCCTTTTATTTTTCTCAAACAATCTGAGCCAGCCATGTACAAGCACAATGTATAGGCTCCACAAAAGAATATGAGAGACCAAAGCCACATTATGCCAAATTCAATTAATGTCACATGAAATATTTTTATTTTCTCATCTACCAACCAATTTATCTGTTCATCTATTCAAGATCGTTTTTAATTATTTGAATGACTTATATGTGTGTGTGTTTATATCTCTTTGAGTGGTGAACCTTAAAAAATAACGAAATGTTTACAATCCCAGAGTTCGATTTGAATAATAAAAATAATTGAAAGAGAAGAGCACTAGGAGTCAATGAAGACGGGTTATTGGAACAATTGACATAACCGTAAGCAGATTTAGAATTCGAACTTTAGGGTGCCAATATTAAAAGTCTATATGTTTTAGATAGAAATAAGGCGTATAAATTTTTTTTATTCAATGAGGTATTTCGTTGAATACTTTATGGATTTGTTGTTGTTAGCTAAATTAAGTTGTGCACATATCAACATGTATTGACATATGCCAAAACATCTCGAAACATCTCGAAACATGTTTGTATACTGTTGTTACATAAACTTGTTGCTATAACAATACTTTGTGTCATAAAAATTACATATGATAATTTTGTTGTGTTATCCGTCACGTTGGAACAACTACGTGGGAAAAAGCAGCTCTCATGTCACCATGCATACAATTGAGCCACGTAATGAAGAACACTAATTGATCTTAGCAACACGCTCACCAAGAACCTTAAATTGATTACTTATTGTTATATCGTGTACCAACAATTTACAAATTCACATTAAGTTATATTATTTTAAGAGTAATGCTATTCATACCATGTTTTTGTACCACCTTTTTATACTATTTTAGGTGGCATTTGATATGGACAACCACATTATTATTTAATAAACTAATAATTAAGAAAAACTAGTTAATTAAGTGATAATTATGGTATACGAGGAGTCTTTCTCTTTTATTTTCTTGAGTTTTGCAAATTTTTCAAATAATGTAGCTGTCCACATTAGATGCTACCTAAGGTGGTATAAAAATGTAGTATAAAAATATGGTATGAATAGCATTACTCTTATTTTAAACAAGATTTCCCAAATATAAAAAAGATCAGTCGCGTTTTTGTTTCAAAGATGAGAAACGCAACACGAACTTGTCCGCTCATCTTTATATTGATGTTAACCAATCACCGAATGCAACTATAAATGAGTTCAATAAGAGAGTTTCAGACTTTCAATTTAATGTATTTATTGTAGTCAAAAACAGAAGGAAAAAAAAAACCACAAGAAGTGAAATATATATATATTAACCAAAAGCATAATATAACCCGATGACCAGAGAAAACAGTCTGCATGGGATTATAGGATTGCAGCGACATTGTCGGCACAAATGAAAGAAAGCAAATTTATAGCAGCAGAAACTTTTCATGGCTTAAAAAGAAAACACACTTTGCCACTTTATCGGTGGATTTTGTTGAGAGCTCAATCCTGTATGGGAGAAAGAAAAAAAAATGAGGGGAGAGTTTCAAGTCTAGGATATAGACAATACAAATCGGGTGATTTGGAACAAGTGTGGTCTTTGGGCTTCACACGATCGACAACCTGCTCTGATACTATGAAAAAAATAGAGGTTCCACCATAAAACCAATTGACAACCTCAATTGCTTATAAGCACATGTAAGTACTATCATTTCTCCGAAGTGAGATTAATACTCTCAAAAGTTTTAATCAAAATTGCCACAGTTCAGTGCTGTGGATTTTTAATCAAACTGGTTGGAATATTAATTAATTGAACGGTTGAAAATCAAAGGCCAGAACATTTTTTTTCTGTACAAGTGAGTTGAGCGAAAGAAAATTGAACACAAAATCTCAGTCCTATTATGAGTATATAGATAACCACTTGAATTATTTGCGACTGCAAAAGTCAAAGACTTTAGTTGTACATTACACAAAACCGTCTACAATCATAGGGCAAGACCAAACCAGAGGGAAACATGTATATTAATATTACTGGTAAATTGTGTCAAAGATTTTGACATGATTAGAAGTTTCAGAACGTAGAATCGATCGAGTTACAAGTTACGAGTTGAGAGTGATAGAAGCCATATAAAATCCTTGTATCATCACCAACAATGAGTGGGGACTTGCACCAAATAAGAGGAAACCGTCCCCAAAGCTCCTGGGAAAAATTTGTTTCACATGTAAATCATTCTTTTTTCTTCTTTCATTGTGCCTTTTATTTATTTATTTTTTCTACAAAGACAATTCATGAATCTGTATTACTAGTACTACTAGATAATATGCACGTTAGGGTTTGCATGCTTTGGCCCATAAATTTTGTATTTTTTTCAATTAGTCTATGATACTATTAACAAAAAGGCAGGGGTTTAATATGAACGATGATTTTGTAATGCAATCACGTCACGTATCAAAGTTTACTTTAGCAGTGTAACATGACATCCACAATGTAAACACTAATCTTATTACAGTAATAATAATGTCATACTATGTTATTAACTATAACATTTCTCTTATTATATATGTAATTAATGTTAGACTAGGAACTTTGACTATTTTTTGTAATTCAGACGTTAAATGCTTAACTTCTTGTTGTAATGCTTAAACGCTGTTAAATATGAAGATAGAGACGCAAAAATTAATAACATTATAGGATAATTTTATAACAATCACCAATAATTTTATTAAACAAGTACCATTAACTTTTATAACACGTACAGTAGCTTTTTTTTTCTCTCTCTTTTTTCGTTGTTAAAGAAAGAGGAAGGTAAGGCTCGTTGTGGGTTTTACACTGATATCAAACAGTTGAGAGTTGCAAACAATAATACAAATTAAAATCACCAAAATGATCATGAACTATGTGGTGCATGGCAAAGTGACATGTCAACGTTGCACAACTAACACACATATAATAAAACAAATTTTGACAAGGAAATCCAAACTTCTTCATAGACTCGTGCTTTAGGGTTAATGTGGTAGGTTTGAGTTTGTTCAGCTATGTATCTCATATTCTATATATCTAACACTACACAAACACAATACATAATATTTACAGTCCAAATGCCAAATTAAGGACCTGCCTGCCCTGGCCTCCATGGTGCCGTGGTCCAAAATATTAATCCACCGCCTCCCCCAATCATATTTTTAGTTGGTATATTGCCGCCGACATTTCAGTTTTCACAGCCTACCTATATATATGTAGAAAGAACTAAGTGAGCCCTCAAGACAATATCTGGTTGACATTAACTAGGGGTTGAGAAATTTTGCCATAAACCAATTTACTGACCGAATTATACCGGTCGACTCATAATGGTATGGTATAGTTTTGACATTTTTTCATAATTGATCGGCATTTTACCTAACTGATAATTAATGGCATGGCTTTAGCAATTGATTTTGTATGCCGGCAGTATGCTATACCTACCAATATATATGTATATATATGTATATGTGTATATATATATATTTTTTTTTTTTTCCTTTCTATTTAGATATTTTAAATGTTTTTTTCATGCTTAACTCCTCAGTTTTAGGGTTTAGAAAATAAATCACTCCTTAGTTTTAGGGATTAAAAAATACATGCTTGACTTCTCCCTATTGCTATAAATCAGAATCTGATTGTCCATACTCTGCCAATTGGAATTGGGTTGCAGCGAAATTGATGGCATGGAATGCATGTGAGGCTCACTAATATACTTAATAACCACAGGGATCCCAAACTCCCATACGCGAAGCGACTTGTCATCGCTGGAAGTAACAAACCTACGGTTATTGTCCACAAATGTAATCGTATTCACAACACCCAAATGCTGATCATACTCTTGCAAACCTACGGTTATTACTTTCCTTATTTGCAAACCACCGGTTGTGCCATTCACCAACCGAACAAACTAATAATTTTGGCTGAACCAATTTTTGGCAGCCGCAAAAAGACTGTTGGCTAGTAATAATTATGTATATGTGGCTAGTAGGTGGCACAAGCAATTTGACACGGTTTGCCAACCGAACCCAACCCTATTAACCAGGAAAAAATGGACTAGAATACAATAGAAATAGTTATCATTCAAAATTTCGTCAAAATCACAATAGAAACAACTTATACCTTTTCGAATTAGTGTGAACCATTGGATTTTGATCCAATTCCATGCTAGTGTATTTTACGCAGTTCTCAGCTTAGTTTTGATCTACAAGTGTATTTAAATTCAGTATCAGTAATTGTCATCCATAAAAAGACTTTATTGTCAAATTAAATAATCGTGTGTAGTTCGCTGGTTTTTAAGTACATACCCTAACTAAATTATGTATCCTCTATATACCTCTCCCAAAACCTAATAAATAAATAACCATATTAAATGGAAGAAACATTGAATTGATATGTATTATTCATGAACGTAGTGCTTACTACTTACAGGCTCATAGTTTGGAGATGCCCAAGCGTTTGGGTCGCAGGAGGTGCACGATCCTCCTAGGAGAAGATGGAAATTGGAAAGTGAAATCCAAAAACAAATTCAATTATCCACCGTCGGTCGACATGTGTTGAATTGAATTTTCTTAATAATATTGTTAATCGCATGTATTTTGGCAAGCATGTGTTCATTGTTGCCAGTTTCTTATTAATCTCAAGAAATTAATTGGGAATAAATTAATTTTTGACAGTCTAATTTACCTAATGATAATTTAAAATGCAGTGCAGGACCTGGCTGGGGTAGTATATATTAATTAATTTTCAGTTAATAACTTCAAGACGATATCCCACTTACATGCAAAAGCTTCTCAACTGCAAAGTTTTCATAATTTTTGTTTGTGCTTACAGATTAATTATAATAAAATAAAAAAAGCATCGATCGATACTTTACCAAAAAGAGAAAACAATAAAAATCTAGATATATAAATTGAATTCTGACTCTAAATATATAAATTGAATTCTGACTCTAAATATATAAATTGATTTAAAAGTCCATGTTTGACATAGATGTTGGGGGTTTCAGAAGCTTAGATACTGGGACAATAACTTTTGTAACCACTTAAATTACAAACCTAGCAAGTTTAAATTTAAATGTAAATTTGAGTACAACGAGGATTAGGGTTATTAAAAGGATTAGACAGAAGAGACCTTCACTAAACAATGGTCCACTCTATTGCATGGTTTTTCAATATAAAATTAGATTTTGGGATACTATTGACTTCACTAGATTGGGACAACAGCGACCCACGATTAACATGGGGCTAATATTTTGTAAAAAAAAATTGTTAGCACCTAGCAGGAATGGTAATACCAAAACCAATGAGCACGAAAGGTGCGTCATATTTCTATGCCGGATTCCTGTCATCTAATGCGTTAGGGTTTGTTAACATGCAATATCATCTTCATGTATTATCTACAAGTTTGGCACAATTAATGGGTAAGTCACAATATGTTTATTTAGTTGAATAAACAATGAGACATTGACTACACAGAGAGAGAGCCTTGGATGGAAGGGATGATCGATGTACAATCTCTTAGATCTTTTACATTGGTTTATGTAAGTGTGATACTTATATATAGAAATCAGACAACTTGAGTTTGAGTCCAATATATTGATATCACTCATGAGTTTAATATATCACTTTCATGAGTATAACATAGGATGGTGCTATCCACACACCCATTTTACCTCTTACACACACCTTATTAATTTGTGTCATTCGATCTTCTTCAATTCATTGATCCTATAGCTAAAAATTGAGAGAAGTGAATGGTAAGTAAAAAGAGGTGTATGGATAGCTTCACCCTTAATATATTCACTTAAAATTTTTTGGCCCACTATAGAAATGTGATTCCTATATGAGTTTAGTATATTGGTAGCCACTTTTTCCGACCTAGACATTAGGGCAACTATGGCCATAGTGTTTATAGCCTCATAGGAACCCTAAACCCTGTAATCACTATAGTAGTATTATTCTTCGGGATTTCTTGTTAGTAACTGCTATTATCATTGGAGTAATACAGTACATCATGTCTCTTTTTTGGTAAACTCAGTACTTGATGTCACATAGCTCTCATAGCAAACATAAATTTACACCGAGTCTTAAAACTATTTGGTAGAAATTTCGTCGGTTTATTGATGATATATACATGGTTTAGAATGCCCTTATCATTCTAATTGTTATATTTCGTTTGAAATGTGATGTGGAAGTAGTTTGAAGATTGATGTTATTATTAATTAACTCTTAATATGAAGCAAGAACTTGTAGATTTTGCAGTTGATTAAAAGTGTCATTCATGCACTCGAAGTCTTGTGTTGGAATCTGAACTCTCCTAATATCGTTTTCGTTTTCGTTTGTTTGCAGAGATTTTCAATACACCATTCAAATTATAATACATATATTTCTTTTAAAGTGTGACACTATGACTCATCAACTCTTTCATCCACCCATATTGTGAAATGACGAGTCAGGTAAAAAGTGTTCATATATACCCGTAAAAGTTCTCCGTTTGGGTATATGGAGCTATTCTAGCATTCCGGCTCTAAATATATAAATTGAATTAAGGGTCCATGTTTGACATAGATGTTGGGGACTTTCAAGAAAGAACTAAAGTTAGAATGTAAATTAAACTTTAGGTTTATAAAAAGGAAAATGCTAGGATGATCATTGATCATCTTTTGTAATCACATGACGTGGCTATTGATGGTTTAAATGAGATACATTTTAAAGAAAGAGTTCAGCCATCAACCCCACATCATGTGATATACAAAAATAATTTAAAATTTTAATTTCTATAACACTATAAAAAAAAATTAAAAAAAATTCGATCACAAAACTTTAGATGCACAAACAAACTTTCGTAAACGCTTAAGTTACAACCCTAACAAGTTTAAATATTAATGTAAAATTCAGTACAACGAGGATTCGGGTTATCCCACTTTTGCTAAACTTGAAAAAGTTAAGATAAGATTAGACAGGAGAGACTTCTGGAGATGCCAAGAAAGTGAAAGTCCACTAAGCAATGGTCCACTCTATTGCATGGTTTTTCAACATAAAATTAGATTTTGGAACAATATTGACTTCCCTAGATTGGGACAACAGCGACCCACAATTAACATTGAGCTAATATTTTGTAAAACATTTGTTAGCAGGATTGGTAAAACCAAAACCAATGAGCACGAAAGGTTCATCGTCAAATGTTTATGCCGGATTCCTGTCCTCTAATGCTTTAGGGTTTGTTAACATGCAATATATCTTCATGTATCATCTACGAGTTCGGCACAATTAATAGGAAAATCACAATCATTCGATGTTTATTTTGTTGAATAAGCAATGACAGACATTGATTAGAGAGACAGAAAGCCTTGGATGGAAGGGATGATCGGGATTGAGATCCACTCTAGATCTTTGGTCCGGAGTTCAGGACCGAGAGATTCGGACAACTCAAAGTTCAATCTTATGGCTTCCATTAATTCATTCCACTAACACACTTCACAAAAATTCAAAAATTTAAACAGTCCGGATGATCAATGTATAATTTGTTAGGGCAACAATGGCCATGGTGTTTATAGCCTCATGGGACATGATATGAGTAGATGTATAATTTGTTGTTATTAATTAATTCCTAATCCAAAGCAAGAACTCGTAGCTCACGTAGTTGATCAAGAGTGTATATCCATGCACCGAGGTCTTGTGTTTGAGTCTCTACTCTCCCAATATCGCTTCTAAAAAAAAGAGAAAAAGGCCCCCGATCATGAAAGAAAGAAAAAATAAAGAAAAGTGTTTTCACAAATTTGATATAAGCAAATCAAAGACGTAAGAGTTAAACAAATTTGATATGACATATTATGTTGCGTTACGTCTTTTAATGTGACGAGCGACATTTATATTTTCAAATGACCAATAACATCACAAAACAATGCTCATCCTAGATGGGGGGCAGTATATTTTCAAATGACCAATAAACCATGTTTAAGAGGGCTAAGTTTGGTAAATGGGTTAGGCTTCAATCAATTTCATCTCATGGACCCAATATACCCTATAGTTTTCCGTTCTTATATGAGGTCAGAAGGTTTATTAGCAACAGGCCGGCCGAAGTGATTCATCATACTCAAACATGAACCAATCAAAATAGGGGTGACGAGAAAGTAGAGCGTACCACCCTGCCATATATTTGAAAATATTTGAGCCCATCCCCTGAGTTAGTGGGACTGCTTGCATTTCCACTATTAATAATCAATTGGATTTTGATAGAAAAATAGTTTCGAATTTGATAACGCTCGACTCATGTACTTAGAATTTGAAAGTAGGTATGCCAATCTTTTTTTTCAATCACAGTTTGATACGTGGATTTTTACCTGTCTTTTATGTGTTTTTTATGAGACACTTCTGCAGACATTGCTTGGCTCTTTCTTGGGATGGAGCTATTCCTCATTCTTCCAAATCATTATACATCGAACTAATAAATTAAAAAGACAAAAAGAAAAAAAATATTTATATATGCTAAACTGTAATAGACATAAATTTAAAAAGACTTACTTTCGAAGGAATGAGACAAATATTTTTAATTTTTAAATATCCGTTAAACTGTGCCTTGCCAAAACGAAGAGTCGTCGACCGATTCTTTTTTTTAGTTTCTCGTACATTACTAATTACCATTAGTTTTCACTTTCACCAAGCAGTTGCACAAACTAGGGCTCGTTTAATGATGTTTTTGTAGAAGTGATTTTACTCATTAGTAATTTAATAGACCTATAAATGTTATTGTTGTTACTCAATTTGTTAAGATAAAATCGTAACGGGAAACAAAGCTGTTACAAACCAGCTGATACCAAACCAAAATATATTTCCTTACAAACCCTCTGATGATCAGTTGAACATCAATGCCATGAAAACCAATATCATCACCAACAAAAGTCCAGTCTCAGTCGACTTCATTAACCTTGCTCCGTCGTTGGTGCTGCTTGGAGTTGAGGAAGAAGTAGTAGAGGCTGAAGTGGGGGGAGACTCATGACCATTACTTGTAGGGGATGTGCTAGAGTTTGAATCTGCTCTTTGAAAAACTTTGCGGCCGAGGAATTTGGTGGCAGGTTCAAGATACGTGCAAATAAACATAAAAATCAAACAACATTTGCTAAACTTCATGTTGAGATAGCCTAAGGACTAAGGTTCATATATTTTCGTTCATCTTCGAATTTCTTAGGGTTCATCTGATATCATAAGATTTCATGTTATAGGTATCAATAGGTTTAACGGTCTAGGACTCGTATTTCAGTATCATAAGGTTTCATGTTATGGGTTTATATTCCGATATCACGAGTTCTTTTTTCTCTGATTACATTATCATAAGGTTTTTTTTTAAACCAAAGATAGGAATATTATCATAAGGTTTCATGTTATGGGTTTATATTCCGATATCACGAGTTCTTTTTTCTCTGATTACATTGGAGGGTTTCAAATTCTAAACTTAGCATACTCTTATCCACCATTCTAAAAACCCACACCGCAAGGGTTAACCCTAGTGGCTAATGACATCATGTTATAAGTATCGAGCCAGAACTTTGGAGACGATTAATTACATATAATTTCATACGAAACTTAAACCGTTCGAATCTACATTTACGAAATCTATTTTATTCCAACTTACTGAAAATGAGATTCAAACTTGTATCTGAACATACCCAATTTACTTTGCATATGCATCCATGATGACCATCTAGAAATGGGATCAAAAACAGACTGAAAATGGGATGAAATCATGTTTTCGTTCTTTTGATCGTTTGAGAATCAATTATATTAGTTTGCAGATTCAAACCGAGTTAACATTTCATGTCGAAATTAGCACCTAGCTGAGTAGCAATCGCCACTCCACTCGCGGAAGTCGAAGAACACGAATAAAGAGTTCACCAAGAAACGAAGAACAAGATGAAAAACGAAGAAACAATTCGTTATAGGAGCATAAAATCAACACAACATGGAAAAATATTGCCCAAGATGATGAGATCACACAAAAATCAGCTCAACTCAATATACAAGTGGGCAATCCCTCTTCACATGAAAGAAAACAATTAACTTTTTCTCACTACTCGTTGGAAAAATCGCAATATAAAACCAAGTTATAAAACTGTACACTGTGCTATACAGAAAAGTATGAGTCTTTACTCTTCGGTAAATGCTTAGTAACGGTTCTTTCGTTCCCTGTACTACGAAAGGTGGTCATGTTTTCCATTTGAGTCGGATGAAGTTGAAGCAGGAGGTCGCGATGGAGCGGGTTGTGGTGGGGGAGCTGGAAGGGCATAAGTGAGTCTCGATGATGAACTCTCAATTAGTCCAGCAACTCCGGCGGCAGCGGATTGAGCACTTGAAGGGAGGAAAAGATCATGTTTCTGATCCTTATAAGCACTCCAAACCTGATAAATGAGCAGTTTTCATTGCAAGGGCATTTTAGTGTCGCGGTCTCATTAATCTCAATGATGAACACTCAAGATTTTGTAAGGCACGATTCAGAATCTGGAAAGTGCAATGGATAAAGATAAGTGCGAGGACTTACATCTGAGGAATTTAACAAGTCGCGCACTTTAGTACAATGGGCTCCCTCCGTCGCAAATGCATGCAGAACCTGGAACGATAAATAAAATCTTTCAACATGCCAAGAAAAAAAGGGAACGAAAAACAGCTTATATAGGTTAATTAAAACATGATATATGGGAAAAATAATCTTTCCAAGGACCAAAACCGCCTTCAAGTTTTGAACAAACTACCAAGCACATGAATTCAAATGTTGGAGCCTTCATGAGACCTAATTCGTGAAATATATAGTATTTCCTAATGAAACGAATATTATGGTCGAAAAAGCAGAGAGAATTTTCCTCTTAACAGACAATGAGAAATATATTGAAAACAAGAAGGGAACAATAACTCGGGCAACGTAATTTATTGTCATATCTATGATGAAAATGTTCTAACCTCAATTGCCAGCACCCTGCCAATAGATGCTTCAGATTCATTCCATTTCATCTGGGAGCAAAGGCCATTCCTTCCTCCAGCTCTCCAATCAAGAAGGCCAAGAAGCACTTCAACAAGACCAACCCTACATTATCACAGAACTTATATCAGCCGGGTCTAGACTAAGATCAGTCGAAAATAATAAATGTAGATTACAAAGTTACTCACTTAAGTCCTTGTGCAACAAGTGCATCCCTAGCTCGGTTTCCAGCAACAACAACACGCTTTAGTGTCTCAAGAGCTAGTATGCTTCCACCTTGCCATCCAATTGCTTTCATTAAAAGAGGAACGACCTGCAAAATTGAATAGTCGTAAAACAAGAGGGATTAAAAAATGAGAGAGCACCGTACATGACAAAGTGAGAATAACTTAAGGAATTCTTGCATGGAATTCCTACTCTCCTAAAAAATCTTATTGAATATTGACCAGTAACTGTCTACCTCAATTCAAAGTAATATGCATTCTAAAGAAAAGTTCAAAGTACACAATACTATGGGCATGAATCTCCCAGAAATATATGAAAACAGAATTTGCAAATGAAGTCCTTTATGAAAACTTGATAGTCATGGTTTCACAATAGAATACATGAATTTTAGATGTAAAAAGAATTACATAAAAAAAAATAGTTTTGCGCACCTGAGGAGTTCCTACACTAGTTGCTGCCATAGCTTCAGCACATATGGTGCTAGCTGCCAGTTGATGTAGAACGCGTAAACAACTGAGGCGCACGCGTTCTTGGGGAGTTTGAGTGGGCTGTGTGGATCCATCATCAGATTCATCCGTTTTGTCCACATAATTGCCATTGTTTACCTCCTCTGATGCCATTGTTTCTCGTCTTCCTTCATAAGCCACAGCAGCCACGAGTTTGGGCACATATCCAAGATATCCAACATGATCTGCAAGTGCTGGGTGCACTCGTAATAAAGAAACCAATGCAGCAGACAGAAGCAAAGGAAGTTCAGGGTCAACAGCTTGTGTATCGTAATGTGTGGCAGCAATAGATGTCAAATACTGATCTAGCAGTCCTTCCAAGAATCTCTTGGGATTTCTAAGAGGAAACTTGGGATCTTTTAGGAACAACCTAACATAGATTCCGCCAACCTGCATGAGCTCGAAACTGTGAGTTTTCCAAACAATAAGACACTTAAATGCAAATGCGGCATAACCATGTCCTACCTGTGGCTCATCTCTCATTTCTTGCTGCCCAGATGCCTGCTCAGGTACATCCCAATCAACCACACGACCTTTCATCTGTTCGCGGTACAGATCTGATGCCATGGTTGCAATCTGTGCAGACAATGAAGTAGCCATTGCTGGTGTCCATACAAGTTCTGGGGTCTCAGTAGTCTGTTCAAGGGCAACTACGACAGCCTCACCAGGCCCATCCCTAATAACTGAAATCAAGCCATCTGGAAGAAACCTTGCTAATGTTATAGCAACTCTAGGCCCATGCATTGGCTGGCCAACAAGCTTCCCCAACAAAGAGGCTGCTGCTGCTCTTTGTTGTAAGGAAATTTCTTCTGCAAATTATGATTCACATCATTAAAAAAGGTTAATCTTCACATCATTAAAAAAAACTTTAATCTTCTAAGTTAATTTTGAAAACTAGGAAAAGATACAAAAAGTATTTACCCTGCAAGGGCAATAGAAGTTCAAGGATGTAGACAACTCCCCCATGCTTGGCAGCTGCCCAAGCAAGTTCAGGTGTGCTGGCCAGAGCATAAAGAACATGAAGAACCCCTTCACGACAAGTTGGGGCTGAGTGAAGCATTTGTAATAAAAGAAGAAGGCTAGATCCATCTGCAACCATAGCCTCCAAGCAGGGAGCATATGTAGTCAAGAGTGATAACACACTCAGGCAAAGTTGAGGAATGTTGCTTTCTGATGCAACAGGCACAGAAAAGCATTCAAAAAGAGGCAAAAGCTTATCTTTTGTAGAAAAAATTGACGCCAAATTTGGACTGCTTGTCAGTAAGTTCTGCAAAGAAATAAAGAGAAAAAAAAAGTCAGATACATGTAATGAATTTGTAAGTTTGGTACTTAACATGCACAAGAGAGCAAGATACCTTAAGTGAATTCAATGCAAATTTAAGGTTCTTAACCCCCTCAAATTCTTCCTTATCCACTACTTGTCCATTAGATTGTGCAGAACCTTCGGCCAGAGTCTTCTGTTCATCAGTTGATCCAATAGCCGTATCATTAGAATCCTCAGATGACTCAAGGGATGAGCCATTCTGACTTGGTACATCCTTAATTTCAGAATCGGTAGCACATTGATTGTGCACAAGATATGCTATAAAATCAACTAATGCAAGGCAGAAAGCCTCTGGTTCACTGATCTCAAAATCTGGTTGATCATTATAGACCCTTAAGTAAACATTGCCAACATAGAGTTCTTTTGATAGTGCTTTATACCCAAACAGATGTGAATCTCTCATATCATATGAACCATCAGGACCCTGACTTGCACGTTGCTGATCCACAAATTTCAGTAGTTCTGCTCGGGTTGAGGAGTTCCAGATAATCTAGTACCACAAAAGAAAATAATACAATCAACCATAAAGAAACAAACATTTAACGCAACCAAGTGACCCTGACATAGATGTTACAATCTATAACAACAACAACATGATGTTACAAACTATGTATTACATTATTTTTTTGTTAAGTAAAAGAGTATGCTATATGAAAGCATGCATAAAAATTGACTATCATAAAAAGTGTAAACACAGAAACTAAAGCAATTACCTCTGGAGACTCCAAGTTATTGTTTAGTTTAGATAGTAGGTCTTTCGGTGCTTGATCTTTTAACATACTGGCAAGCTTAGGTGTCAACAAAGCTCTGAGGGCATCAGCCGCAGTCTGATTAAAAGGTGTTGAACTCCCATCACTACACAAACCACTAAGCCTAGATAGTGCCTGCGAGGCATGTACAGCATGCATATTTTTGGCAATTTGTACACTAGCACCAACTCCATGTGATTCTGTTGTATCTGATTCATCTGCAGTGGAGTCATACTGAAGAAGCACAGGCAAAAGGTACCTAAAAGTAAGCACACACAATACAACACAACAAAGATGAAGATTAATTGATCTCTTTACACAAAAACACAGCACAAAAATCAGTTATACCAAGTATCTCACTGTGAAAGAAAGTGAGAATGAATGGCTTCACAATGAAACACCATTGACACCAAGAATTAATAAGCATTTGTATTCTCCTATATCCAACCTTAGAAGTCACTTAACCAAATGCAGATAAAATCAACTAATGGAGATGACAGACTAATTTGACATTTACATGAGCGATGAGCAATCTTGCATCTAAAATTTTAAAAGTAATTATGTGTAAGCTGACTTACCATAAGACACCAGCCTTCAGCAAGGCATCCTGCAATTCAGTGGACACAGAAACATGTGCAATAGTCTGGAGAGCAGCATCGACAGCAGAAGGTACAAGCTCAAGTTCAGTGCAATGCACAATGTCATCAACTAGTCCAGAATATTCAAGGATCTCAGCCCAGGCACTCTCAAATTTACTCAAAACACAAAAGGTTCGCATCACATTTGTAACAATTATGGCAGATGATTCACTTGCAGCAGTGCTTGGCTGAACCACACACATGCAACGGGAAAGAAGATTCGCAAGAAGTTGAATGCCACCATCCCTCACAAGCTCTTCTCCATTCAATGCAGAAGATGCACATCTAAGCATGGAAATATAAAATTATATCATACCTTCCTGTCAACATCAATTTGAACAATAAAATAGTTGACAAAGTGGATAAAAGGGTGTTTACGTCAGCCAAATAAGCTCTGATGCCGCAACTAGGAGAGGTGCTCTATCTGAGGCAAGAAAATTGTTATCATCCTTGTCCACAGTAACTGCATTGAGCAACATTGGATAACCCGCATATTTAAACGGCTCGAGAATGACTCCATAGCGTCTGTACAAGATACACTGTCCTTTCAATAAAAGCAACAGTCGCCAAGGCTTAGGGCCTTGCAAGCCTTGCATAGTGGCCTACAAACAATATTACAGAGTTATCAAATATCTTAACAGAGGGAAGAATACCAATCACCTTGTGTCCACTGTCCACACAAGGTGAATAAAAATAGATACTTACGACTACATAGAATTTTGTATAGCTCCACTACACAATAACAAGAGTACAAATGCACACTGAAAGGATGCACATCCAAAGGCTCAAAAGTATGCATCAAAGAAAAATACTTGAATACACAAGCACTTAGATGCACAACCAATATTTACAGAATATAGAATACTGAGACGTAAAAATGGCTTCCACTACATACATAAAGACTTTGATACCCATTACAAGTCTAGAAAAGGAATAAGTTTGTTCAGGTAATTTTCATGGTTTAATTCATTCAAGTTTACTAAATGCTTGTATTACATCATAATTTATTGGAAGTAAAGATAACGGAAGCATAAATGAAATACAACTTCCTATAAGACTCTAACCATATTCTAAGTAGACTTGACAAATTTCTATGTAATTCAATGTTTTAAAAAACTCGCCTCGGGCTGCGCCTAGGGCGCCCTTGAGGCTGGGCGCCAAGGCTAACGCCTCAGTTTTGCTGGAGTGGGCGAAAGGCTTCGCCGGAGCCGCCTAGGCACGCCTCAGTGGGTTTTTTTTTTTAAACTCCCAAACCCAAATTTTGGGTAGGATTTTAACGGTCTCATACCTCTTCCTTGCACTTTCGTCTCTATGCCTTTTTCTGATTTTTATTTTTTATATAATGGATGTGTGTGTTGTCTACGTGCATCGTTATATGTGTGCTCATTGTGCTTTTCATCCTCTATTTTATACATATATAATATAATATATGTATATATATGTGTGTATATATATATTTATAATATATGTGTGTGCTCAGAGTGATTATTGATTAATAATCTTCTTCTTTTTAATATAATATATGTGTACGCTCAGTGTATATATTAAAAAATTTAGGTCCCGTGAGGCGAGGCCGGGCTTCCCCTCGGACGCCTCGCCCACGCCTCACGCTTTTAATACACTGATGTAATTAAAAGTGCACAGCCATTATTATTCCAATTCCAATGCAAGTGAGCAATTTTCAAGTTGTATTCTTTCAGGCTTGCTCCCGCATCAGTCTTTGACATAACGAGAATGACCAACAGCCAACTGTAATGAATTTCTAGGGATTTTGGAGCAAGATGAATTTTGGACTGCACATAATCAATATTTTAAGCATGCTCATATAACAAAAACCAGTTGTGTGGGGCAGTGTGTACCTGCAGCCGCTCATAAGCTTTCTGTACAGCAAGAAACTTGTCCCTTCCTTCAGGATTTTTGTCCGGATGGTATCTCATGGCAAGTTTCCTATATTGTCGTTTAAGCTTTTCTTCATCAATGTTCTCAATCTGCTTGGATATGCTAGATATCTCCTCACCCATCTCAACAGAATGCCTCGTGTCAGCATCATCATTTGATACATCTTCCAATGAAATCTCTAATATTTTGCAAGCTTCTTCTTCAGAAAGATCCATTGGCCGTCTTGTCAACTCCTCACGCCACATTACCAATAATGATTGTAGGAACTCAACATGTTCAACAATTGGCCAATTTGGAAATCGAATCTCGTCACATAAGTTCCGGAGGTAATAACGGTGACACCACATTTCATCTCTTAACTCAGGGTATGTCACTGGTGGCATTGGAGCGTATTCATATAAAGAATGGCAGTGCTGAGACAATTTCTGGGGAAAATCACCAAGATGCTGCAAAACCTGGACAAAGAAAATATTTTGAGATCATTAGTACTATCTTTACATAATAGTAACAAAACACATTTAAAACTTCCAATTACCTGACGGATCAGATTTTCTGCTCGCATCTTGTGAGTCCATATAATCTCTGGAGTATCAGAATCAGATACCATTGCAGCTGCAAATGCAGCTGGACCACTACGTTCCAATACATACAGCAACGATGCAGGAAGAAGCCCACCCAATACACTGCGTTTTGCCAGAGGCAAGGAAGAGGAAACTGCAGCTTCTTCACCACCATGAAATGCTTGGTGAACATGAGTCATTGAGAAAAGTTGGGCGATTGAAAGGAGATTAGATCCAGGATATGCCAGGGCAAAATAAAATGCCCCTGTACTGTATAGTCGAATCATGGCCTTGGGATTTCTAGTTACAACAGCCTTAAGTAAAGAAGCGGCACCCTCTACAATACTTGGCTCTCCAGAAAGCATAGCCTAAATAAATTTGGGAAAAGAAATAGTGATTTAATAATGATATAATAATGCTATTCAAGACACTTCTTCACAAGGGCCACATAAACAAATTGAAAACGAACTATGCTAGGATCACCTGAGCAATATGTGGAAGGCATCGTGGACTTGACAAGATCCTTTTCACTCTAGGAGTTGGGGTAACTATCTCTCCAGCATCATCTAAATCTGAATGTGCAGATACCATGCTATGTAATATTGACAATGCTGCCTCACCAATCTGAATATAAAAACCATATACTAGAACGTGTCAAGCATAGAAAATGAGAAGAGAAAAGAAAATGGCATCTTTTCTACAGGATGGTAGACAAAAGAGATAAAAGAGACTTCAACAAAAAGCAATCATCCCGATTTTTTGAAAATGTTTCAATAGACATATCCTTATGTATTCAATTAACTGAATTAATATTCAGATGTACCTTTCCATAGATTTTAATGAAAATCTTTGATATCCAATTGAACTAGGAGATCAATAAATTGAACATTGACAAGTCTAAAAGATAACAAATAGAAAGAAAAAAACATTTGATATTTTATCCAAAAGTTGAGCAGCCGTTATAATTACTTGAAACTAGAGCTACAAGTGCAGCAAAGATTTGCAGAGAAGAAACTGTTTCTAGAAACAAAAAGTACACAATCATTACAACATAGACCAAGTTTAAGTTTCATGCATATCAAAACTACACCTGAGTTGGCGTGAGAACAGGGACTCGAACAGCTAAAGCCCAACGAAGTTCACGAATATCCCGCAATCTCTTCCAGTCCAACATCCCAGAAGCCCAGCATCTCGTTGTCCAATTAATATCCTTCTTGGACCAAAATCTCCTAATGGCATCCTTTTCAACAGGTCCAACCTGTGCTCCTTCCTTGTCAATAAACATCCATTCCTTGAGCGGTTCCATGAAAGCAGTCGCAGCAATCAAATTAGATTGCAAAGGAATAGCTGTCCTTTCAGAAGCCTCATGAGCCACCGTCAGCATATCAACAGCTAACACACATCCTCCCACCAAAACACACGCCTCCACATTTGATAAAACCTTCATTAACGCCTTCACAAATAGTAAAATATAGAAAGTTATCATCTTCCCTTTGAATTAATAATGAAAAGACCACTTCCATTTACAAGGATGGCAAGCGGTTAACCTACAAAACAAAAGGATGGCAAAACTTGGAACCCTGGTGCATAGTAAAGGCAATGAGAATGTCTCAATGCCTTGGTGGTGAACTCTCAGGCAGTTTGTCACATACATCCAGAAAGGAAGCAGATCGATCATATATACATACAAGTTTTATTTATGAATATTTATGAGAAAGAGAGAGCAACCAATCTAAATTACAACCTATAAATGTACTTGTCAGATGTTATTACACAATGGAAAGGCAACTGGGGAGTGAAAGGGCAGCAAAGATTTTGCATAACCAAAATAAATTTATGGAATTTTTGCACCCAAATTTTTTGAGTGTTCCCAATCTATCTTCTCAAACTACCCTACTGGAACCCAAACTGATGTCAAAGCAATTTGTATTTCTAGAGAAATAAAGAATTATAAGACTTGTACCTTCAAGAGCAATAGAAGGCGATGCCTTAAAGCCCTGTCATCTGTCCTATCCAAAAGGACTGTGATGTGAGCAGTGCCCTCAAAGGGACCTACTGTCTTGTAATGCTGTTCATACACAATTGCCATCGCTCTTGCACAGAGCTCTCTCACTGAATATCCTCCTCCACCGCCAAAACCATCTAGTCTTCCCATGTCACACCAATCATCAGATGCCCCCATCTCATCAGGAACAGCACCATCCACTGTCAGCCCTATGTCTGCATCACATAAGAACCTATGGTAGAGTGCTCTAAAGAACGCAACAGGATCACGCAACGGAAAATCTTGTGCCCTGCCAATACTGCCACTCTCAAGCAGTAAACGTAGATAATACTGGCCCACACAAACTTCTTTGGACAAGCTTGGATATCTAACCGAGAACTCAGAGTAGTTCCAAGATATCTGCGGCACACTATCTTGACCAGTTGCAGTCTCTACCATAGCACCTCCTGGAGCAATATCTTCCGTACGCTCCTTCTCAACATCTAACTTATGAACCTCAGCCTGCAAAGTCTCCCTCAACTCTTGCCGGGTACGCTCATTCCAGATCAAATCTGCACGATTATGATCAAGGCTAAATGCTCTCCAGAATTCAGCCCAATTACAAAGTAGCCTACCAGATCCCACCGGAGTGTTTTCGACAACAACCTGAGCAGGAGCAGGGAGGCCTGTGTTCTGAAAACCAGTAGTGTTGGAATCAGAATCAGTTGAGATTGAAGCATTTGCTTCCACTGCCTCATAAATGCTTGTTGACTGAACATCAGTTGAAGAGACAAATGTTGAATGATTGTTTTGCGGACCACCTGTAGAGACTTCGGTGGTCAAATTTTCACCTGTTTGACTTTGAGCAATAGAAGATTGGAGAGTAGAAGTACCACCACTTGTCTGTGTCATGGGATCACCAGGTAAGGAATGTTCTTGAGATGTTGATCCTCTCCCTGCACGACCTTTCCTCTGTTGGAGTAAGCGTCTCTGCCTTCTGCTGGTCAAGGATCCTTCTTGATTAGAATCTTCCAGTTGAGTTCCATCAGAACGTGTGTGCAAATAAGCAACAAGCCCAGGAGGCAGAACTCTAGACAAAAGATCCAGAGCTGGTTGATAAGAATCTGCCCAAAGAGCAACAAGCTGTCGACTAACTTCACGACGCTCACCAGAAGGAAGGAAGAACGCATGCACTAAATGCCTCAGTAAAGCACCATCGCGTAATGCAGCATCACGCATTGACTCTGCTGCAATTGCATCTTCTTCCGCAATTGTACGCATAATCACAGCCACTGTTTCCCTAACGCTTTCAGCAGGATGTCCAAACAATGCAAACAAACGACGCTTCAAACCAGCTACTTGGCGTAACAGTTCAACAAACACTGTGTATTGTGTTGTCTCACCATGTGGTTCACATATCATTGCCTCAAGAACCTCCACAACAGCCATTGACAATAATGGTGATACAGACATAGGCTTAAGTCTGTTGGAGAGTATAATAGAATAACCATGATTAGCAAACAACACTGACTTTGTGTGCATGATTGTGGCATGCTGTTCTCCTTTAGAATCTGTTATTATATTTGAATCCCCAGGACCACCACCAATAAGCACTGCAACAAGGCCCGCTGCTTCAGCAGCTACACCCTCTGAACCATTTCTGAGCAAGCCCATTATTCTTCCAACAGCAGCAGGAAAAGACATGACATGTGAAGATGCAGTTCGTGAAGCTAGTAACCTACGTAAGCATGCAATAAAGCCAATCACCGTTGCAGCTGCTTTAGGTGAAGGGGGAGGTAAGGGAGGGTACTCTGGAGGAAGATTTGGTGTAGATGGAAGCATTGTTATTAAAGCCATCAAAGTCACCTCAGGTACTTCTATGTTAGGAGGAACTCCACTGTATGGTATACATGCATTGAACTCTCTTATTCTACGCCATAGCTTAGCTCTTGATCCAGGAATAGAACCACCTTCAGAAACTGCATCTTTGGCAGCTGCTGCTAAGTGTTTCAAGTGCATAGATGCACTCTCCATATCTGCAACAGGCCGCTGGAGTCCAAATTGTAATTGGACTCTCCCGCAAGGTGGATCAATGCGATGGCCAGGCATTGTCAATCTTGGTAACACAGTCACTGCACATTGGCCCTACACAGATTAAACCAAGAGGTCAACCAAGAGAAATCATTATATTATGGAAGAAATTCATGGGTAAAATCTAATCAATATCTACAAGACCACACATCCACCTACTTCTGTTTGCAACTGATCCCGAACTGCTGCAAGTAGGCTATCACGAGACGTGCTTGCATAAACCTACACACATCATACACATCAGAAACACGACCTCATGATAAATCAGGAATTCAAAAGGAAGGTTATTCTCACATGGATGGGGCACCCATCATTGAACTCAATTGCAAACATTTGGGGCTCCTCGGCAAATCGAACAAGTGCGTTTACTGCAGATAAAGGTCGAACAATAACAGCCTGCACACATCTAGTGACTATTCTCAACATTTGATATAATTCCGTGAAATGCTAGTATATAGAAATTAAAAGCCATAAAAGGTTTTAGAGAATTTAAACTTTCATTATTCCATTCTTAGTACATAAATTGCATGGGCTTTAGGTGAGCAAAAAACATCCTTTCTTTCCTTTTTTATCCACTGATCTGAAATGTAGCACTTGTTTTCTTATTGATGCCAGGACGGTGAGGTAAATGCTTAAATTTAGATATCTTTTATAAATGAAGCTTAATTCAAGTCATTACTTCATGGCATCAACCTAAAACTTATGATATATTGTTTCGGTAAATTCATCAGCTTACTTCATAGTTCTCTGGGCGTCTTTCAACAAGTGAAACTTTTGTAAGAATCAGTTGACGAGATACAGCGTCACCATTCTCCCCAAGTCCACCTTTTGGGCCAACACTCAAACTCAACCCCGGAACATTTAAAGTTCCACGAGCAGCAGAGCGCAACCTTGTCACAGACCAACCTCCACATGGAGTTTCTTCTGCTCCAACTGCCTCTTTTGCTGCATTACCAGATAAATTGATAAGAATGGCTAACTAGACGACATTACTGGAACACAGAAAGAACAAGAAAAGAAGATAACTACTACAAACAGCCCCCTAAAAAAAGGGTTAGAAAGTGCTACCCCTTCGTTTGATATACTCTGGTATGGTGAGAGATTGAGAAGTGTCCACAGTTAGTGACACCCCGACCATGGATTTTGCTGTTTTGGTCTGCATGAAATACATTATAATAAGTACTGATTCAAAAGAATCCCTGAGAACAGAAGCGTTTTTCAAAGGGGGCACTTCATACATTAAAATTGAACTTAAAGAAAATGAGCATTTACATACAGTTCTAAAAAAAATGTTAAACAATGAACTCAAGGTTAGTCATACCAAACTTGCAATGATGGCTGAACTTGTTGTTCCAGAAGCAGCTTGAAAAGCTTTAGATTTTCTTCCATATAAAGGACAAAGAACAAAACTTCCATGTTCACCACCTTTCTTCCCATAAGCATCAGTAAGGGAAACAATGGCAGGCGAATCAAAATCTCTGAAATCCAAGCACCAGCGAAGGTCTCCACTTTTTAAATCAATAAGTTCAACCCCAACATAAGTAATTTTTAATTTCTGCACAAGCCATCAATTGTTACGCAAAATCAGTCTAATCCTTATAAAGAGCAAAACGAACATGCCAGTTACCATTACTGACTGCTCAAATGTAAATTATCAACATAAAAAAATAAAAAAAATAAAAAATCAATCATTGACGACGTACTTATACTTGCCAGCAACATGAGCGTCAGACATAATCAAGAAAGCAGTGTTCAAGTAACCCCTTTAAGTAATACAAGTAGTAAGACCATGATAAGTAAACCCATTTTTTTTTTATTCTCTACAGTTCCGTAAATGCTATGCTAAAACTATTCGGTAAGGAATCATACTATTAGTCTTCCCAATTCCGTAAATTATATGCTAAAACTATATGGTAAAGAAGCATAATTTGCACTAAAGCTCCACTCTTCCAAGGCAAATTTGCTAATGGGTTTGAAGCAACCAAACTGTTATGTATTAGCCATTGTATCTTCTACTAACAAAGTTATCAACTGCCTATTGAATCATCTACTATCAAATTAGCACAGTAAAACGACATTGCATAACCACTAACAAGCATCGGAAGATGAGTGACTTACAAGTGGGACCCACTCGGCATTCCGGCGCCGGAGATGAAGCACCGGAAACTCGGCAACGGCGCCCAACCGATTCCCCCTAATTCTGTGCAACTCGGTCAGTATACTCGCTCTGTACCTCGACGAGAACTTAATGCCTTTGAATTTGCCCTTACCGTCAGTCCGAACACTCAAATTGAACTCATTGGAGTTCTCGTCGCGGCTGATGACCGGCGCGGCAGAGTCGAAATCGGTGGCGACGTCGTAGGAATTGGTGACGGAGAGCGTCCCGGGATCCAAGGTGGTTATGGCGACAGTCGAAAGGCAGAGAATTCGCTTGTAGCGGCCCCGCCACGAGTGCTTGATGACCAAGTAGCGGGCGAGGTACTCCGGCTCCTCGACGACGGCAGGGGCAGGACGGGAAGAAGAATTGGAGGAGTTAATCTTGGGGCTGTCCATCGGCGCGGGTGCAGGTGGGGGCGCGGGAGAGGGGTTTTGATCGGGTGCGTGGCGGCTCACGGATTCTACGTTCGGGAGGAAGTGGAGGGTGTGAGTGCGGGGTGCATTGTGGTGGCGAAGAAAGAACCAGAGTCCCGAACCGGGTCGACCCGGTGGAGGCGCAGAGGCCGCGGCCTGAGACCGAGACTGATTCGCCCCCAGCTCTGACGGTTATTTACGCCTTCTGCCACAGCTCCAGTTTTTTTCTCCGTTTTCCGATCGATCAAACCCTAGCTGAACGGGATTGAATCATCGGAGATCTTAAGGGCGCGTTTGGATAGGAGAATTGGAAAAATGAATTAATTGGAAGGAAGAAGGAAGAAGGAAGGGAGGAATGACAGCTGGGGAGAAGGAGAAGAAGAAGAGCTGTGCTTCGCTGTGAACAATACTGTCAAAAAATAGCGACACCAACCGACGGTGACCTATCTTTAAACTTGAATGACCTGAAACGATGCCGTATTGGCCATCAAAAGTCTTGAAAGTCCACTACCTTTTTAATATTTCTTAGTCTCGAAGTTATATGAAAATAGGACGGTCAGGATTTAATTGAAAGGATTTAATTTTAATTTTAATTTTAATTTTAATTTTAATTTTAATTTTTACTTGAGTTATGAAGAATTGTAAGAGGAGAAAAATATAGTTTAGAGAGTTTAGTTAATTCAAGTGTCACTATGTGGTGTTACATGTATATTGGTTAAGAAAATATTAGTTTTTACGCATGCATATTATAATTTATAAACTAATAACATTGTGTGACGAAATGACAGTTATATTAAATATTTGTCATTTCTAAGAACATATCATGAATTAATAACATGACACATGATTTAGGGCTTACAAGAAGATTATTTGGATGTAGCCTCAGATTATGAGTCGTATGATGTGGTCCTACTTTTCGTATGTCTCAAATTATTTTGTTCTTGCACGTATCTCAGCCTATTGAGATGAAAGTCGTGAAACCCTAATTTCCCAAATGAGAGAGTGAGACTTGACACTTACTCCACCGATACAATTCAAAAACCAGTGTAGAATGCAAAATTGAAATTTCGTCGCTTATTTTGCAAACGACACCCAAATCTTGTGGTGTAAAATGGAGTGAACCCAAAGAATAATGATTTATTTCCGAAAGTTAACTGGTGAATGTAGAATCACATATATTTAGTTGGATGGTAGGTAAATCCAAGGGACAAATAATGCCCAAGTGTTTGATCAATTTCCTTTAGCTAATTAACACTTTGGTCACCCGGATTCTCTGTGAGAGAAAAAAGTTGTGTGAAACGTTTTGTGGCAGATTCCGGCAAGCAAATGCACACAAGCATTGTCCCGCTCTGCTCGGCTTCCGGCAAGAAAACGCAAACTTGTGGCGTCGGAGTGAGGTCTATAGGACCGGCGTATATTGGCCTTCCCCATCCAAAATCAGCAGAGTCATAGATTGAAAACCTTGTCCATTGAGTTATTGTCAATTTGCCTCCAAATTCCAGCCTCCTTGGCCTGTCCACTTCGACATAATCCACCGTCGATCTCAGGTACTCTTCGGAGATGCCAAGCCGGGCTTCGCGAACCAAATGTGCTGTGTCCGAAAGCCTTCCATACACAAGGTTTCTCACGGTGCTTGTGACACAAGCAAGGCACACCACATTTCCGTAATACCCTTCTTTTACCGGCAGGTTCTTAAGCTTCTGCCGCGCGTTGGCGGAGAATGTTAGCCTGAGCTCGTAGTTTAACGGCTTCACATCGAGTGCTTTCACCCATGATCTCCATATGTGAGCGGCCATAGCATCAAAAGTGCTGCAAGTGCTCGACATCAACATGTCATCGTTTCGTTGCGCCGAAGTTTTCAGCCAGGTTTGAAATTCACGGCTTATTCTATAGCACTTTTGAACAGCTTTGGTTTGCCAGAGACTCATTGTGAGACTTGATCCGTCATCAATTTTCATGTACTCAATGTGTGGGAATTTAACCAGCGGTGGATCGCGAGGCCTGAAAATTTCCCTGTCCCAACACGGCGCAGGGTTTGAGATCAATGTGCCGGCTTTTGCAGTGGCAGCCCAGGAGCTAAGAAACTGCATGGCACCAATCCCGTCGACAATGCAGTGGCAGATTCTCAAGCCAAGGCTAAACCCGCCGCAGCGGAAAAGAGTCACCTGAGCTATCAGCAATGGCATGTCAAGCACTTTGTATGGCTCTTCGTTGGGAAACCTAAAGACCAGCGGCGTCCATGCCGGGTTCGGCACTTTGAGGTCTCCGAGATCGGCCAAGGACATTTCACAGCGCGCCTCCACCATGAGAGCTCCTTGGTCTTGCCCGAAAAACACTTCTAGCTTTCCATTTCCAGTCTCTCTCAGCCTACCCGATAAAGGGTAGTACGGAACCAAAACACTAGCAAGAGCATCCTGCACTGCTTTCATAACCGGTTTTTGGTCATCGGAGGCAAAGAAATAGACGGTGGGAGTGAAAACGCGAGATCCAACCACATCATCAAGGTTCGAAAGGTAAAGGGTTTTCCCGGGAGCCGCGGGAGTAGGCCCCGAGGGCATGACGGGAACCATATGATCGATGGTGATGGGGATGTGGAGGTCGGAGAAATGGAGCTCTTGAACCCACGGAGGAGCCATGAGAGGTGACGCAGGAATCTGAGGCCATCGATGCCGAAAAGCTGCATTTGTAGGAAGATCACTATTCTCTTTGACATGCAAAGATGCTTGAGCTAAATAGATGAAGAAGTTAAAAAGTTCTTGGTGTAGAACAGTTGGTGCTGATATTATTCATGATCAAAAAAATATTAGATCTTGACAGAATTAACAATTCTGTATCGTTGTGTGATGTTCTCGGATATAATTTCAGCAGATGAAGAAAAACGTATGCTCTAAATTGACATAAAATTATAATGTGTTATGTGACGTGCCGAAAAGCTGTCCCGAGGAACCGTGCTTCAAGTTACGGTAAATAAAACTGATCAGTGTAGAACTAAGCCTCAAATTTATCAATCATTCTCAAGGTACATTTATAGTTTAAAAAAAATACAGATACGTAATTGTCTCTGTCGTACGACTATGATTGTCTCTGTCGTACCTGGATAAAGACACTTACAATTTCACCGGAACTTCACCGGACGAGAATCTGAACGATTAGCTTGTTTGATTTTTACTCTTTCCCCCTTCCATGGAAAGAACTATCTATTGAAAGTACCATTTTCAGCAGTAACTCGCAACTGGTAGGCTTCCAGCAGCAAATACTGCTCTCATATTAAAAGCATCTATCTCTATTCTTGTGGAAGGAGTGCTATCTCGATTTCTTGGAGCGATTTTCCTTTTGTTTCGATCACATTTCGCTTCACGAAAACCACAGCCATCATGCAAAAGGTGCCAAATATAGAGTACAGAAGCTGCGGACCAAGTTGTTCAAGCAGTTGCAAGAATAGCAATCCCACAAAGAAATTTATCACCTGAAAAATACCCAGTCGCGGAATAAATGAAACCATAAGTTAACTGAACTACATTGATTGATTCGGGGGAAAAAGAGAGTTACCCAATGCACTGACATACAGAAGGCCATTGCTTTAGCCCTAATACGGCTGGGGAATATTTCTGGTAAAAGGAGACCTGGAACTGGACCAGCTCCTAGAGCAAATGTTAGAACGAACCTGCACAAATTTTGCAGTAGATGATTGGATAAAAAAAGTTTGATTATTTAATGTTATTGTGTAAGGTGATTATTCACCAAGGTGCCAACCGGTGGCTATAATTTTCTAAGGGGCATTCATCAGTATCATAAAATCTCACGAGAATTTCAAGCATGGCAACAATCATATTATTGTCACATTTGCAGAGGCTATGGACACATAACCTCAGCATGTACAATACATAAGAAGAATATCGTTGGAAAAATTTACATGCAGATAAATTTATTTAATGCGGCTATAGTCTTCAAGATGTAAAATTCAAAATTATTACTCACATCAGCATTCCACCAACAGATAGGTACAGTGATCCAGATGCTGATGAATTAAAGCTAGCTGCAGCAACTTGAAGAACCATTGACATCGCCTAAGCGGATAAAATGCATCGCATAATTGCAAAGCTAGCAAGATATTGAATTCCGTGAACCAAAAAAATGACACGCAACTTCAACTTACCATGCCAAAGAAGCTCCATAAGAGTAGCAGCTTCCTCCCTACTTTATCCATCAAAAGCATTGCAACCATGGATCCTGGAAATTATAAAAATCCATCCAGTCAAGAGACAGAATGCAATAGTTGTGGGTAGGTGAACATGCAACCAAGAATATAAGGTATACCTGACAAATTTGCAATTCCTACAAAGGCATTTGCAAGGCCTGATGGTACTCCGGCACTTTTAAATACAGCCGAGGAGAAATAAAAGACAGCATTTATACCAGATAACTGTTGTAAAGCAAATAAGGTCGACCCAATAAAAACCACTGCAAAACGAACATGTGAATAACCAGGCACTTTTAGAAAGCCAAAAGATCACAAATAAGAGGAAAGAAATACACCACAGGTTGATGGAGAGGGAGAGAGGAGAGCCTAAATATATACCTCTAAAATGGCGGCCATAGAACAACTCTGAAAGGTTTACAGTATCTGTCTCATCTCCCCTGTCCAACTTGGCTAAATCTGCCATGGCAGTTTTGACATGTGATCCACCAAGGAGTTTCTCAAATTGAGCTTCTGCCTCAGAAGTTCTTCCTTGCTATATCACATGAAACCGAGACTGTTAACATTTGTTTTCAGAGGTGTGCTCAATTTTTCTATTCAACCAAAGACAAGTTAGATGCAAGCATACCTTATGTAGCCAATGTGGACTCTCAGCACAGAAGAACATGGCAAGAGCCAGTATTACCGCTGGGATTAGAGATACCCAAAAACAAACTCGCCACCTGACACATAAACAAAGATTATAAGTTTGAAAGGTTAAAGGTGAATCAACTCTATTTTGAAGCCTGTCATGTTTCTTACCAGCCAGCAATTTCTTTAACAGGGATTCCCACAAAAAGAGCCCCCATAATCCCCAGGCATGTTGCAATCTGGATGAAACTACCATAGGTACCCCTCACAAACGCAGGAGAAACCTGCTCAAGTAAATGAAGAAACATCAGATAAGACAAGAAGTACATTATGTATTGACAAATTACAGAAAGGTTTGCACTAGTACCTCTGTCACATAAAGAGAGGCAACAGGAGGGCCCAGACCCATACCAGTCCCAACAAATAACCTTCCTATAAGCATACCAGCAAGAGTTTTGGTTGATGCACTGCAAAAGCAGGTAGTAGTTTTAGCCAGAAGTACGTCAAGATGTATTACAAGAGGGCCTTTGAAGATAGGTGTATATGAGTATTGCAGACTACTTTTACTTGTATTTAAATAAATGTACGCAGTTACATTGGATACTGGCAGATCATATATCTACATTACAAAAACCAGACTGATCCGCACTGATTTTGTGATAAAGAAACATCACATAAAAGGAAAATGGTAAAGCCCTATAATATTACAGTTCCATGAGGATAAAAACGATCTACAACAAAGGTACATAAAAAGGGGCTCTGTCATAATGTTATATCACAAATTCACAACTCAAAAATTTCCAGGAACCTAACTACTAAAACAGAAAGAGCAATTACATAATATGATAATATAAAGAGAAAAAAACCAATCTCGCAAAATATAGATCCATGTAGTTCTCAATCAAAATGATGATATTGGGACAGTTGCTTTTAAAAGTAAATATATCACCTCATAGCAGCACCAATTATCATGGGCAATGCACACAGTTGAAAAGCCCTACGACGTCCTACTCCATCGGCTAACCATCCACTGAATAAAGATCCAATAAAGGCACCTCCCAAACATGTACTCACCACCAAACCTTCATTTGAAATTATTAAAACCTATTAGAACAGATAGCTGAATGCAAAAATCATAAATTAGTCTACAAGTTATAGCAAACAAACAAAGAACAGATCTACTTCAAGTCACCTTCTGCCAAGGTATTTCCCTTGAAACCAAGATCTTTAGAAATGCTTTCGAGCGGTTCATTAACTACCCTGCACATAGCAAGAGTTAGAAAAAGAAAAGGAAGGTATATTACTCTCTTATGCCTCAACATAAAACAAACTATGCAAAAGAGAGGGGAAGCGGACTGCAAGCACCAACCCGAGATGGTAGCCAAACAAGAATGAAGATAGAGTTGCCACAAGTACATGGGGAAAAGACCGCTTCCATGAGGGGTTTGAAGGTTCTGGAACTGTACTTTTCTGTAAAAGAGCTAAAACGGATACAACAATTAACCCTTAATTGAATTATACACATACAATAAGTATACGTTTAATTAATTGAATTATACACATACAATAAGTCTATATTTAATGCCGAAATAAAAAGACCTTAGAATCAATGAACTCTTCACTAACATTTCCAAGAAGAGTGCGGTCTTTACAAATATCTCTGCCATTGTCCTTTTAAAATTTGCTACTTTTTGTGGTAAATTCATCATACGAAAGTACAAAATGAACACCAGAGCATCACAATTGATAGCACCCAGCATATATATAAACTACAGATGCTCAATAAATTGAGTTACCTGAATTTTCTTCCATGTCAAGAGGATCCATCAACTCTTTCGTATCCATGTCAATGGTATTCGAATGGTCTCTCGATGACAGCCGATTGTATATCGAGAAAGCTTCGCATTGGTGGCCCCGCATGCCAAGCTGCAACCAGCCTTCCCTACAGATTAGAACAATTTGGAATCATACTTTCGAAATATCCGTCACTTCGACTACAAAACAAGCACTAACTTAACCGATTGTAAAGGAAACGTTAAATTTATGTAATTTTCCTTTCCTCGTTTTCTCGGGAGCCCAAACAGATAACATTATCAAATAATTCCGAAAAGAAAACAAAAAATTCACAAAAACAGAGCCTCCGCCAAACCTTTTCACAGAAAAACCGAATCAAGAATCAAACTTTGAACCAAAATCTAAATTCAAGTAAGAAAACACGGAGTCAAGAATTAAAAAATCACAATCAAGCAAAAAAAATTCGAACCAAAACGAGAGCTGCAAATTGCGATTCAGAAAACACTCAAAACTTCACAGAAATCCATCGAGCTGGAATACCTTATCTACGCACCGACCGTCCAACGGATCTGAAATTCAAGCAGCAAATCAGAGACGTGTGGGAACGGGTTTCGGCGAGGTTTGGCAGCCTCTCACTCTCGAAGTCCTTTCCTTTACAGCTCTGAGGCACGAACGTTCGAGAAGGAAGCTTTGGAGCAGCTTCGTTTACGCGCGAGTGAGAAACTGGCGGGTACTGCGGCGGTGGTGGGCCGGGTGCGGTGGTTTCTGGTGTGATAAATGACGAGTGAGGAAGGAAAGGAAGGTGCTGGAACTGTTGGAACCAGAAACTTGCAAAGGCCTGCTGTAATGCAACGTTCGAGAGTTTACAAAATAACAAAGGGAGAATTCTTATTAAGCAAAGCAAACTTCATGGCTATTAAATAGCCTTACATTTGAACAAGAAAATGAAACAACTACTTCCCACGATTACTGGACCTACGATCGTGGTGGAGACTACGTCAAAACAGAAACATGCAGCGTATCCCTCAAGTATAGGGATTATTGATTCCTAAGAGATAAAACAACCCTAAAAACTAAGAACCCTAGCTGTAAATCCTTATCAGATAACGGCTAGAAGTTTTAAACAATTCTAACATCCTCCCTTAAACTGAATACCACAGCTATTCAGTTTACTCCTGAAGCTTGCAAACACCCAGTAATCCTCGCAACTTCAGAAACAAGTCGACCTTCAATGGTTTCGTGAAAATATCTGCAACTTGTTCCAGAGAAGAGCAATGCACCAGTTCTAAAACTCCATCCTTGACCAAATTTCGAAGAAAATGGAACCTTACATCAATATGTTTGCTTCGACCATGCAACACATGATTTCTTGATAGTCTGATGGTCGAAATATTATCACAATACACCACGGTTGGACTACGTTGTTCATGGTTTAGACTCTTCACAATTCTTCTTAACCAGACCACCTGGCATGCACTTGATGCTGCTGCTATGAATTTTGCCTCAGTAGTAGATAAAGTAACAACTGGCTGTTTTTTTTAGGACCAAGAGACTGCGCCCATATTCACCATAAATACGTAACCTGAGGTGCTCTTCCTATCATCTTGATCACCCGCGTAATCACTATCGGTGTACCCAATCAACTCCTCAGTTCCTCCTTTCTTGTAGAATATCCCCAAATCAGTAGTTCCTTTAACATATCTGAGAGCTCTTTTTGCCGTCTGCATGTGAACTTCAGTTGGACGTTCCATGTATCGGCTAATCAAACTTACAACAAACATTAAGTCAGGGCGTGTAGCTGTTAGGTACATGAGACTTCCTACCATCTGTTTATAAACAATCCCATCAACCTCTATTCCTCCTTCATCTTTTGTAAGTTTGTAACCAGGAACAATGGGATTTAGTACTGAGTTGCATTGATCCATGTTAAACCTTTCCAATATCTCTTGAGCATACTTTCTTTGACTAATAAAGATTCCTCCAGAACCTTGTATTACTTCAATACCAAGAAAGTATCTCATTTTCTCGAGATCGGCCATGTCGAACTCCACCATCATCGATTTCTTAAATTGTTCAAACATCATCTTATCATTTCCAGTAAAGATGAGATCATCGACGTAAAGGCATACTATTAAAATCTTACCTTCTTTTGCAGTTTTGATGAACAATGTGTGCTCAAAAGGACATTTGTTGAAGCCTTCCTTGATAAAATATGATTCTATACGACTATACCAGGCTCGGGGAGCCTGCTTAAGTCCATATAAAGCCTTCTTTAGTCGATACACTTTCGTCTCCTGTCCCTTCTGTTCATACCCGGGTGGTTGATCAACAAATACTTCCTCATCTAACTCCCCATGCAGAACTGCGGACTTGACATCAAGCTGATAAATGTCCCAGTTCTTTTGCGCAACAAGTGAGATTACTATGCGAATGGTGTATAGACGAGCAACTGGTGAAAAGACTTCTGCATAGTCGATCCCATATTGTTGGCAATAACCTTTAGCGACTAGTCGAGCTTTATGTTTATCTACTTCTCCATTCTCGTTAAGTTTCGTCTTGAATACCCATTTTACTCCGATAGTTTTCCCTCCATGTGGTAGCTCGACTAATTCCCACGTACTGTTCTTCTCGATTGCCAGTATTTCTTGATCCATGGCCTGTCTCCATATCTCGGAAGTCACTGCTTCTTCAAAGGTTGTGGGATCTTGATCAGTAAATAATGCCAATTGAGCCATACCCTCATTCTCCTCATCGGATAAACCTTGACATGTTTCGTAGTCCCTCATCTAAGTTGGTGGTCTTCGAGTTCGTTCTGTGAAAGGTGAGGCTTCATCAACTTGACTGTTTTCTTCAACTATTGAGCCACCTTGATCAGGTTCAGTTTCAATTTCTTCATTACTTTCAACCTCAGGATGACTTGTCATCTCAGTGCCATTTTCTTCATCAATATCCCATTCGAGATCTGTCATGATAACTTCCTTGTGATTTTCATCCTAAACCCATTGTTTGTCTTATTCGAACACTACATCTCGACTTATGATTATTTTCTGTGAGATAGGATCAAATAATCGATAAGCTTTAGACTCTTCACTCACCCCAAGCAATACGCATTTACAGCTCTTGGCATCGAGCTTCACTCTTTTATTGTCAGGTATGTGAGCATGAGCAATGCAACCAAATATTCTGAAGTGGTCCACAGATGGTTTGTGTCCATTCCATGCCTCCTCAGGTGTCTTGTTCTTCACGGCAAGAGTGGGGCATCGGTTCAACACATGCACTGCCCAGTTAACTCTTTCTGGCCAGAAAGTTTTTGGAACTTGCTTGGCTGACAACATACTTCGCACCATGTTCATGATGGTGCGATTCTTTCGTTCTGCTACACCGTTCTGTTGGGGAGTATATGCTGCAGTTAATTGCCTGTGGACTCCATTCTTTCGACAAAAATTTGTAAATTCGTGTGAAGTGAACTCCCCTCCTCGATATGTTCTTAAGCTTTTTATTGATGTCCCAGTTTCCTTCTCTACCCTTGCTTTGTATGATTTGAACGTGCCAATGCTTCGGACTTCTCTACCAAAAAATAAACCCATGTTTTTCTGCTGAAGTCATCTATAAAGGTGATAAGATACCTCTTTTTGCTGTTTGATGTAGGATTAATTGGCCCGCATATGTCCGCATGCACTAGTTGTAGTACCTCGGAAGCTCTCCATGTGCTTTCTCTGGAAAAAGGATATCTGTGTTGTTTCCCCACCAAACAGTCTTCACATACCCTTTGAGAGGCAGTGAGCTGAGGCATTCCTTCCACCATATGCTTCTGTTGAAGTACTCTCAGCCCATTCCAGCTAAGATGCCCATAGCGACAGTGCCAAAGTCGTGCTTGATCAGTGGTTTGAGACGAGAAACATCTTTGTTCCTTTGGTGGACCTCGAGCTGATATTGCAAACATTCAATTAGAACTCATCTTGGTCTCCATGATTAGACCTTTCTCCGAGTGAAAGATTTTGCACCTTCCATGTTGGATAAGTACTGAGAGTCCATTCTCTTGTAATTGTCCGATGCTTAACAAGTCGTTCTTCAAATCTGGCACATAGAACACACTGGTGATTACGTGTATCATACCATTTACCTCCATTCGAACGTTTCCCTTGCCTTGGACAGTCAAGCTGGAATTATTTCCAAGCTTCACTGACTCTTTGAAGCTGCTATCAAACTCACTAAATAGGTCCCTCTTGCTACACATGTGATTGCTGCATCCAGAATCAAGGAACCATGTGTACTTCGCTGTTGCCTCATTGAACTCCACAAGTGCCATTAACAAAATCTCTTCTTTTGTCTCCACATAGTTTGCCTTCTCCTCCTTAGGTTTCTTTGGACACTCCCACTGAAAATGCCCTAGTTCATGGCAGTGATAGCACTCCAGGGTTGACTTGTCTAGCCTACCCCGTCCTCTTCGTCTTCCTCGATAAGTTCCTCGTCCTCGTCCTCCTTGCTGGATTCCATGAGTAGCCTGAAGAGCATGTTCATCCTCCTGATGTCGACTCATCCTTTGCTCATGCACCAAAAGACTGCTTTGGAGTTCGTCGATAGACATGACATCTAGATCATTCGATTCTTCAATCGAACAGACAACATAGTCGAACTTCGTTGTCATGGATCTCAGGATTTTCTCAATGATCACCACGTCGTCCATCCTTTCTCCGTGAGTCCGCATCTTGTTAGCTATGGCAAGAGTTCTGCCAAAATAACCACTGACTGTTTCTCCATTCTTCATGTGCAGCACCTCGAACTCCTTGCGAATGGCCTGCAGTTGTGCACATTTTACACGTGCAGTTCCTTGATACTTTTGTTTCAAGGAATCCCATATATCTTTCGCTGTGTCTTTCTTCAGAATGGTTTCCAAAAGGGACCGATATATGGCTTGGAACAAATAGTTCTTGGCCTTCAAGTCTTTCAGCTTTAGTTCATCTAAGATCTTCTTCTGTGCTTCCCCAGTTTTCGATCTTCCTGCTGCTGCAGTGATCCCAATCTCCACCAAGTTCCAATACTCTTTGGAACGAAGGAAGTTCTCCATAAGCATACTCCAATGGTCATAGTGTCCATCAAGTTTGGGAATAGCTGGTTGTACGAAACTATTCTCAGACGCCATGGTTGTATCTCTCCTCTTAGGTTGCAAACTCTCGATCAGGCCCCGGAGTGGGGCTCTGATACCAAATGTTGGAACCAGAAACTTGCAAAGGCCTGCTGTAATGCAACGTTCGAGAGTTTACAAAATAACAAAGGGAGAATTCTTATTAAGCAAAGCAAACTTCATGGCTATTAAATAGCCTTACATTTGAACAAGAAAATGAAACAACTACTTCCCGATTACTGGACCTACGATCGTGGTGGAGACTACGTCAAAACAGAAACATGCAGCGTATCCCTCAAGTATAGGGATTATTGATTCCTAAGAGATAAAACGACCCTAAAAACTAGGAACCCTAGCTGTAAATCCTTATCAGATAACGGCTAGAAGTTTTAAACAATTCTAACAGGAACTTAATTACGGAGAAATCTACGAGAGCAACCTCTCGTTCTGCTTTTTCGAGCGTAATACAAGAGAAACAGACAAAAGATACCGCTGAAACATTTTTTATTTTTTATTTTTTTAAAACACAAATTTTCTTGTACTCCACGTCATTTTGCTTCATTTATTTTTATTGTTATTTTTTATGACGTCAAAAATAAAATCCTTATAGAAATGAGTTTAATTTCTGACACGTGGTTGTTATATCCGAACCTTTGAGAATTTGAGTTTTGCATTTTGGACCCTGTAGTTTGATTAAATTGCTCGGAAGCATGTAAATTGTAAAGAGTAGAAAAAGTGCCGCCCTTTTCTGTAATTTCACACAAAATTCTCACACCCAGTTTTAGGTGTTTTCTAGCGACTCATCGCTATCGAACAGCGAAAAGCACATAACAATGGGGTCAAGGGACAAAGACCAAACCACTCCGCATCATCAACCTCTTCTCAGCAGCCTCGTCGTGCGGCCCTCCACACCCGCGACGGCGCCGGCGGTGGAGGCGGTGGCCGTGGCAGCAATTAAGGCTGAACTTATTTTTCAATAAAATTTTCAAACCATTAACTTAAAGAAAATAAAAAATAAAAAAAATAAATTAGATAGCGAAGGCCGCCTAATTACTACCTAGATGCTTCACTGATTTTCTAAAAATGCCTAGGCCTTAATCGCGGGTTGCGAGTGTTGTGTTTTTGTGTAATAGGTGTTCGACAAAATGGCTGAGTGAGACTCTACACAATTTGGTAGTGTCTTTGTGTGCACTGTTGTCGATATCTACTAACGAACTTCTCTTACGTATGTCGATATCTGTTGATAGACTCGATCAAAAGTTGTCGTCATCTTCCATGCAATATGGCTCATAAGAGGATTATAGCACACTAATTATTCAACAAAATGTCACACTAAACATGTATGTGTTGTTTTTGTCCAACAAATTTGCGCATGAGCCATTTCCTCATTGGCCCTCTTTAAGATTTTTATTTTGGATCTGCCACTTGAGGGGGCCGCGGTTTTGTTGTAACTTAATCTTCGATCAAACCAAAACAATCACCCAAAACATGAACAATGGAAGCTCACTTTATTGATTTAATAAAGGATTACAAGAAAACTCACACTTACACAATAGTTTTCTTGCCACATAAGTCTCTCACACTATACTCTCATACCTACACACCCTAACGTTAAGGTCCTTTTATACTAGTTACAAACCTAATCCTAAACTGAGTTGGAATTCTAAACCTATCTGAAACCTGCGTCCAAGTTTCCCATACCTATTACAATTAGAACTCCTATTTCAGCTAGGAACCCCTTTCGGATTCTATACCAACTCCAACAAACTCCACCTTGGTAAGAAATCCACCTCGAGACTTCATCTGCTTCCATTGCTCCACTATTTCCAAGTATTAAACTTGTCTCACATGCACCAAATCCAGACAATGTTTGAATTTTGATGCACCAACTACCTTTGTTAACATATCTGCAGGATTATCAGCCAAAGCAATCTTCTTTACAAGAATCTCACATTTAGCTATAATCTCCCGAACGAAATGATATCTCACATCTATATGCTTGGTCCTTGCATGATGCACTTGATACTTCGCTAAGTAAATAGCACTTTGACTATCACAATGCACGTCCATCTTGCGCTGCTCGACTCCCAAATCTGCTATTAAACCAAGTGTCCAAATAGTCTCCTTAATAGCTTCAGCCATTGCCATATATTCAGCTTCTGTGGTTGATAGAGCAACGATTGGTTGTAGTATTGACCTCCAACATATAGGACCATTCGCCATGGTAAACACATACCCTATGGTAGATCTTCTTTTGTCTAAGTCACTAGCAAAATCAGAATCCACATATCCAGTAGAGAACTTCCCGATTCCTCTATCATTTCACTCAAAACAGATTCCGGTGTTCCTTGTTCCATGCAAATATCTTAGTATCCATTTAGCAGCTTCCCAATGCATTTTACCAGGATTATGCATAAACCTACTCACTAATCCAACTGCATGAGCAATATCAGGCCGAGTACACACCATGGCATACATCAACCCTCCAACCAAACTGGAATAAGGAACATTCTTCATCTTAGTTCTTTCTTCATCACACTTAGGGCATAGCTGCGTGCTCAACTTGAAATGAGGAGCTAGAGGTGTACTTACAGGTTCACCTAGTGCCTAGCAACTTTATTGGAGGAGTGCTTTTTTATTTACAATTAGATTAGAGAACGATTATTTTGAAAAAAAATTAGTGGTATTTCAAACTTTGAACTGTAAAATACATCGTCGTATACTGATGACTTTATTGCCATTTCAAAATAGTTCCGCGGTCCACGTTTGAGTGTAAAGGACGAAAGAATGTCGGGATACGGAGGATTCATTTTTCGCGCCACGTGGTTGGAGTTGCTGGTGATCTGTCTCTGTTAGTAAAGGACTGGTGATGCAGGAGAAATTATTTATTGTGGCTGAAATATGGGTGATGTATTACGTATTTTTATGTAAGTGATGAAATTTTTTTATTTTTTAAGTTATTAATTTTTTAATACACATATTCTACCATTTGTATAGTGACACGTAACGCGCTATCTTGTATGCTGATCACACTAAAAAAATCTCTTGTGGTGCAGCTTCCATCATGAATCTTTGTGAAACTGAGTTTTGTTTTTTGTTTGAAGTAGAAACTGAGTTTTGTTATTCAATGTAGTTTGGATTTTTAAACACTAGGAATTGAATTGAATGTAGATCTGGCAAGTTGGTTGTGTTTATCTTATTCGTGTCGTTATCGTGTTATATTTATTATTTTAACTGATTGTATCATGTCAAATTCGGTATTTTAATAAGTGTCATAAGACTCAACCAGTTAACAAGTTGACCCATAATCTGTTAATTTTTTGTTATTCTGCATTAGGTTAATGGGTTGTGCATGAAATTAATAGCCTAAGTAAATGTAATTCCTCTACTACTGCTAGGTAATCCATTATGGAATCAGAAAATGTCGTACTAATAATATAAAATTATTGTAGGTCTATTTGATTGAGAGATCTAGGGTTGAGAGAGAAAGGGGGGCCGGCCACTTTAGAGAGAAGAGAGAGTGATTTAATTGTGAGGTGTGTTTTAATTCACCCCATTGTGCCTCTATTTATAGTGGTAGGAAGGACAAACCCTTTCCCATAAGGATTACAATACTTAATGAGTAATCTACTTCTAATAGGAATATAAGATACATTCCTAATCTACTAGGATTTACACAATCACATTCCTAATCTACTAGGATTTACACAATCACATTCCTATACTAAATATGACTGCAACACTCCCCTTGAGTGTGTAAATACTCAAAGCACCATCGCATCAGATCTTCAGCAGATAAGGTTGAATAGTTGATGAAGTCATCGGCACAACGGGTAATCACGAGTCTCAAATTTACTTTGAAGTATGCATTTGTAAAAACTTTCAAAAACCTCGCTATGGTAAAACCCATGATAGGCAAAACTCATAGGCTAAGGAGAAAAGTAAGAAAGTATGCATAATGTCTAAAACATTCGTCAAACTGGACGAAGGTAGTGAACTCAACGAAGTATGATCATCCCAGGATGGGTGCCTCGTTAAAACCTAGTTAGGTAGCAAAAACCCAGTGGGAAAAATGCTCCTAATCGTAGGAAAAAGAGTACATTAAGATCATGTGAGTATACTTCTAGATACTCCTCCTGAGTTAGACATAACTTCTAAATAAGAGAACTACAAGTGATTTAACTCAGATAATTTACGCATACCGATTCCTTGGACAAGTTTCTGAAAGGTAGACTTGGGCAATGACTTGGTGAAGAGATCGGCCAAGTTGTCTTGGGAACGGATTTGCTTGACTTCAATGTTCTAATGTTGCTGCTGCTGGTGCGAGTAAAAGAACTTTGGCGCTATGTGCTTGGTGTTATCTCCCTTGATATATCCCTTCTTTAACTGCTCTATACATGCGGCATTGTCTTCAAAGATCGTCGTAGGAAGATCAACGACTGACGTAAGATTACTAGTACTTCAGATATGTTCCATAACTTCTCTCAGCCAAAAGCATTCACGCGTTGCTTCATGTAGGGCGAGAATCTCAGCATGGTTCGACGAAGTAGCCACTAGTGTTTGCTTGGTAGACCTCCAAGATATAGCGGTGTCTCCAACGGTAAAGACATAACCCGTTTGAGAACGTGCTCTATGTGGGTCAGACAGATATCCAGCATATGCGTAACCAACAAGACAAGAATCAACACGAGGACCATAAGGGGTGGCAACACTCGGTGATTCGCAGGTATAGAACAAGCCCAAATCCATCGTACTCTTGAGGTAGCGAAAAATGTCTTTAACACCATTGCAGTGCCTGCGTGTGGGCGCATTGCTGTATCTTGCCAAAAGATTAACAGCGAAGGAGATGTTGGGTCTAGTGCACTGAGCCAAGTACAATAAAGCCCCAATTGCACTCAGGTAAGGAACTTCGGGTTCCAAAATCTCTTCCTCATCCTCCTTTGGATGGAAGGGATCTCGTTTAGCATCTAGAGTCTGAACGACCATTGGTGTACTCGAAGGCTTTGCTTTATCCTTATTAAAACGACGCAACACCTTTTGGGTGTAGTTCGATTGATGTACTAGGATTCCATCCGAACAATGCTCGATCTCCAGGCCGAGACAGTGTCGAGTTTTTCCAAGATCCTTCATCTCAAATTCTGATTGCAAGTGTGCAGCAATTCCCTGAAGCTCTGCAGGAGTCCCAATGAGGTTCATGTCGTCGACATAAACTGCAACGATTGCAAATCCGGAATGTGACTTCTTTATGAACACACATGGGCATAGTTCGTTGTTCACATAACCCTGACTTGTCAAATATTCACTCAGACAGTTATACCACATCCGCCCGGATTGTTTCAATCTGTAGAGTGACCTCCTCAACCTAATTGAGAGTGTGTTCCGTGGTCTAGAACTATTTGAGCCAGTCAATGGAAGTCCTTCTGGAACTTTCATGTATATTTTCCTATCTAGATCTCCATAGAGATACGCGGTTACCACGTCCATAAGCTGCATATTCAGTTTTTCGAAAACTACCAAACTGATTAGGTAGCGGAACGTTATGACGTCCATTACGGGAGAATACGTCTCCTCGTAATCAATTCCAGGGCGTTGAGAGAAGCCTTGCGCTACGAGGCGTGCTTTGTATCGCACTATTTCATTCTTCTCATTACGCTTCCTCACGAAAACCCACTTGTAGCCAACGGGCTTCAGACGTGGTGGTGTAGGAGCGATAGGTCCAAACACTTTACATTTTGCGAGCGAATCAAGTTCGACCTGGATTGCTTGTTTCCAGTTTGACCAATCGGTTCTACGTCGGCATTCATCGACGGAACGTGGTTCAATGTCATCGCTAAGCATGATGTCAGTAGCTACTGAATACGAGAATGCGTCGTCGACGATCATCTCATTCCTATTCCAAACCTCATCCAATACTGTGTAGTGGACCGAAATCTCGCGATTCTCGGGAGGTCGGCATGTTTCATCTGAAGCATCACCGTAATCTAGAATAACCTCATGCGTTGGAACGGATGAGTAAGCGATGGTCGGATTCAAACTGGGGTCACTAGTTGGTGCCATTTTCCTTTTTCGGGGTTGTGAATCCTTTGAACCAGGTGGTTTGCCACGCTTCAGGGTTGGAGCAGATGATTGGCTAGCTGCTAATGTACCTTGCCGCGTGGAAGTTGCGGCCTCCCCTCCTTCGGGGACGGTCTGGCCTTCCCAGGCGGGTTGTTGACATACGCGGGGTACATCTATCCTTGTTGCAGCGGGTATATGTGATCTCGTCACCTTTGCTAGATCATTAAAAGCATCCGCCATGCTTTGAGCAATGCTCTGAAGATCTATAATTTGACGCACTTCAGTTTCAAACTGAGCGGTGCGGGGATCTAAATGAGACATAATGGGAGCATACCACGACAATTCACGGTGTTCTACGGGAACGTTAGCATGCTTATCTCCCCCTAACGCCGGGAAGACTGTCTCATCAAAGTAACAATCCGCAAAACGTGCGGTAAAGAGATCTCCTGTCAAAGGGTTCTAAGTATCGAACAATTGATGGCGAATTATAACCGACATAGATTCCCATTTTTCTCTGAGGACCCATTTTGGTACGTAGCGGCGGCGCTATTGGCACATAAATGGCGCACCCAAACACCCGTAAATGCGAGACGTCAGGCTCGTATCCAGTGACCAACTGTAACGGTGAATGTGGTTGAGTAGCGGTGGGCCTCAGACGGACCAACATAGCTGCGTGTAATATTGCATAGCCCCAAGCAGATACCGGCAGTTTGGTTCTCATAACCAAAGTCCGAGCTATCAATTGAAGGAGCTTTATGAAAGCTTCTGCCAGGCCGTTTTGGGTGTGAACATGGGGTACAGGATGTTCCACATCAATCCCTACTGACATGCAATAATCGTCAAAAGTCTGTGACGTAAACTCTACAGCGTTATCCAATCGAATCGACTTGATCGGATAATCAGGGTGGTGAGCCCTTAGCTTAATGATTTGAGCTAGGAGTTTAGCAAACGCGGTGTTGCGTGTAGACAACAAGCAAACATGTGACCATTGTGTCGATGCATCAACCAACACCATGAAATATTTAAATGGTCCGCAAGTTGGTTGGATTGGTCCACAAATGTCCCCTTGAATCCTCTGAAGAAATTTAGGGGGGTCATGAATAATCTTTTTATATGAGGGTTGAGTATTCAACTTCCCCAAAGAACACGCTTTGCATGGTGGGAGTCCAACAGAGGGATGTAACTTATGCCCGTGCGATGATTTGAGGATACGGTGCATCATGTCACGTCCAAGATGTCCCAAACGGTCATGCCAAAGCAACAAAGTGTCCTGGAACTCAGGCATAGGGCCGGCCACACTATGGGCTTCTATGCCCCGAATGGTTGTGATGTACAACCCATTCGGCAAACGTTCCAACTTCTCGTGAATACGCTTCTGGCCATATTCATATGAAGTGATACAAAGAAATTCATAAACATGATCTTCAGTGGTTTCAATATGATATTTATTGTCTCGAATATCTCTAAAACTCAGCAACGTTCTTCCGGAACGTGGAGAATAGAGTGCTTCCTTAATGGTCAAGATAGTACCATTAGACAACATGATACGTGTCTTTCCGTATCCTTCAACCAGGTTGGATGGGCCTGAGAGAGTTGTCAAAGGAGATTTCTGGGGTATTAAGTTAGTAAAATAGTGTCGTTCACGCAAGATGGTGTGCGTGGTTGCACTATCTGCCAGACAACTAACTTCCCCACTAGACATACCTAGAAATAAATTGATTGAATTAGTCACATGCATAAATATAAGTCCATTCATTCAATTAAGCAATTCAAGAAAATAATATCCATTCAAATAATAATCCTTAATTCAAAACAAATCAAAACAAAACAAATTATTCCAAATACTTAGGAAAATTGTTCAAAAAATTAAACCATAAACCTAGATAAATAGGGGATAGGGCCGGCCACTCCTAGTGGGTTCGGCCACTAGGGGTAAACGCCCTAAAAACCATGTCTAAATTATTATTCCATAGGGGCTGACCCCTCCTAAAAATTCGATATCTCCGTAGATGTAGTTGCATCTTCCGAATGATCTACAGCTGCAAAGTTAGATTCACGATGTGAATGATACTTGGCAATAGCCTCAGGGGAAGCTCGGCATACGCGTGACCAATGATCCTTTGATCCACAACGATAGCACATGTCCAGTTCAGTAGAAGCAGGCTGAACGGGAGCTTTGCCCTTGTTCTTGAAGTTTGGGACCTTAGGGGCGAGTGGTGGACGCTGCTGGGTCGCAATCCTTCCCTTAGGTGCAGTTCTCTGTTGACCTTGGGCTCGTGGTGGAGCTTGCTGCCTATTACCACGACCACGACGATTCTGTCGTCGTTTATGGCTACCAGAATATGTTGCATGTGCTTCAAGTAGAGCGTTCGAGCCAGTCGGTCATGCCTGATAATTCTTCATCAAAAGCTGGTTCTGCTTTTCAGCGAGAAATAAAACAGAGATCAAATCTGAAAACTTGGTGAATTTCTGTGCCCTATATTGTTGCTGCAGGACAATATTGGTAGCATGGAAGGTCGAATATGTCTTCTCCAGGAGATTTGATTCGGTAAGTTCCACTTTACAGAATTTCAGCAATGAAGGGATTCTACAAACTTCAGAGTTGTATTCATTCACAGACTTAAAGTCTTGGAAGCGAAGATGTTGCCAATTGTGTCTTGCTTCAGGTAAGTAGATGTCTTTCTGGTGATCGAAACGGTCAGCCAGAGCAAGCCAGAGGGTGCGTGAGTCCTCCTCAGCGAGGTACTCGGTCTGCAGTGCATCATGGATGTGTCTTCGAATGAAGATCATTGCAGTAGCCTTCTGAGCTTCGTCAACAGTTTTACCGGTGACGGGTGCCTCGATGGTGGCTCTACTACCTTTTGCAGTTAGATGGAGCTTCACGTCTTGAACTCACTTCAGATAGTTTCTTCCAGAGACTTCTAGAGCGGAGAAATCGAGCTTGTTCAAGTTCGACATGTCCCTAAAACGGAGGGAGAAAAACGTGAGTAGTCATATGGTAAGCCATAGACATATATCGTAGAACATACAGGTTCTTTAGACATGTATTGGTTTAAATCATGCATGAAAACTACAGGTTTCATGTGGTATGTTTTGAATGAAAACTTTAGGTTTCAAAGGCACTAAATTTGAAACTACAGGTTCAATTTAGTTTTATGAACAATTAGTTCATAATGAGAGGTTCCTGCAAGAAACACAGAATGCAATATACAAATATACATATAGTGGATTTGAGGTTCTTCGGGAACTCAAGTGTGAGAGCTTCGTTACTACGAAAGTATGTGACGGTTCAAAGTATAAAAATAAATTATTGAATCGTTAATGTCCAAAAATGATCTTCAGGTCAATAATTTTGGATTCATTATCAGATTAATGAACTGCAGGTCAATTTTAATTAATTCAATAAATCGGGCCATGCAGGGTCGATTGTAGAAGCAAAATAATATTAACATACGGGTTAAATTATTTTATAATGCTAAAATAATAGCATGTGGATTGAAAAAAAATACCCAAAATTTTTTTGGCATGGGTGCCATGCAAAAGGAAAGGCACGGGGTGCCTTAATAAAACTGGCAGAGCCTAAAAAAAAATTAGGGGGCTGCACGGCCAGGACCAGCGCATGCTGGCCTGTGGGTTTGGTCACGGGTGCCCCAGCCACGTGGGCTGGCAGTGTGTGATCCGGGGTGCAAGGCCCAGCCACGAGGGCTGGCTGCATCGGGCTGTAAGAACAAAGCCCAACCGCAAGGCTGGCGTGTGAGTCGACAGTGCCCAGCCACGTGGGCTGGCAATTGTAGTGCAGGCCGAAGAGGTCGTGGGCTGCAGGCCCAGCAGTGAAGGTCCAGGCCGAAGCCTGGTGTCCTGGTTGCACTAAGATGGTGCGGTGCCGCACCAAATCCGGCCCTTTGTTTTTTTTTTCTTTTCAAAACCCTTAGGGTTTAGGAACCCTAATTTGCTTCTAATTTAATTTTATAATTTGACTCACAAATTCCACATAACAATTTAATTGTGCGATGCATGAAACAAATATATATATTGACAAATATATGAACATATACAATATATATATCGAAAGGAAAATATAAACATAGAGGGGTTCATGCATCATGGGGAATGTTTTCATGCTTCGTGGACGTTTCAAATATCTTCATTTATTTTAAGCGTACCTGATTAGCAGAAAACAAATAAGCCTTTGAATTATGGTGGATGAAAGCCTCCTCCTACGATGCGTCAAATTCCTTAGCTTCTGGCAAGAGCATGCTGATAACGTGTTGTAGGTCTATTTGAGTGAGAGATCTAGGGTTGAGAGAAGAGAGTGATTTAATTGTGAGGTGTGTTTTAATTCACCCCATTGTGCCTCTATTTATAGTGGTAGGAAGGACAAACCCTTTCCCATAAGGATTACAATACTTAATGAGTAATCTACTCCTAATAGGAATATAAGATACATTCCTAATCTACTAGGATTTACACAATCACATTTCTATACTACATATGACTGCAACAAAAATCACATTTTGTTCAGTGAGTAGGAAAATCTAGCGTAAATATTATATTTGAAGCTTCTTCAAATATTTGTGATCATAAATATTTATAAGTCATCAAATTACACTCATATCAAGTTTACTCCATTTTAATCCCATCATTACAACAACCTTTTATATCCTAACAAGGCAATGTCCCTTAATTCTTAATTTTTTTCAATCACCATTTCCATCATTACCAAATCCCTTGGACCCTACAAATCTCCATTCAAAGAGACCCAAAATGTTTGATCGATTTTAAAAAAAATGATAACAAACGTATAACAAGTCATGAGGTGCCAAAAAAATGTAGGTTTACGCGGGCCAGTGTCACGAGGTGCCGAGAATGATCGAGTGCTTAATTCCTTTAAAAAAACACACATATTATGTTGCTAAATTATGAATCTTCTGCATATTTAGTATTTGACATCCAAAAAGTGAAATGGCAATATAAAAAAGATAGGGCATATATGCATCCGTTGTGTATATATTGTTAAACGAAGTCAAGGTTGAGTGTGCTTGCCGGGATTTCAGGAGTTGTGATCCTCATCAAATTCTTATCCTTTTCTGTTATTCCTAGTTTCTAGGGTTTTGTATTTCAAATATTTGTTGTACGTAAGGATTGGTTTGTAATATGTAAGCTTCTGATTGTATTTTGAAAGCTGCTTGTTTTTAGGGTTTTCAAACCTCCATTGTAATCTGAAAGTCGTTATAAATACATGCAGCCCACTATTGATTGTAGTGGCGGATTTAGAAAATAATATTAGAAGGGTCAGTAAGAATAGCGCGCGAATTTTTTTTATAACAAAAATAGCATGCGTATCGTTATTTCATCGAGTCTTACTAGGCCTGAAGTCATTTGAAAAGACATATTGCATACCTGTTAATGCCTCATTTGCGTAGATAACTAACATGTTCCAAGGCTCCTCCCATATGAATGCTTAACAAAAAAACACACTTATCTTGAACACACTAACAATGTTTGATATCATTGAATTCCATTAATATGTTTGTCCAAGAATGATGATACTTTGTTGTTTTCTGAGATCACCATTTCATTTACTTTGCATTTTTAGATAGTTTTTTACTTGGTTTTTTTTTTTTGGCAACAATTGTAATCACAACTAACAAACAAGCCAGATGTAAATAATATTAGGATTAGACTGTAAAGGACAACAACTCTTCAATGCATTTTATCAAGCAGTTGAATGGCATACATTAAGGCCAACTCCAACCTTTAAAGGAGCAGCACCCAAGTCATCCATAGACAGTCACCGAAGTTCGGAGGGTCAGCACCTAAGCACCTAAGATGTTCATGGACATTCACTTAAGTTCGGGGGGTCAGCTGACCCCCCTGCCCATTATCGTATCCACCAATCCCCCTGCCCCTTAACGCATCCACCAGTGGTTGATTGGGTATGCAAATGAAGTGAAACCCTAAGTGTGTTATAGCTGACCCCCCTGCCCCTTAACGCATCCACCAATCTCACTGCCCCCTAACGCATCCACCAGTGGTTGATTGGGTATGCAAATGAAGTGAAACCTAAGTGAAACCTAAGTGTGTTATAGTTTTACATATATAAGCTAACCAGTGTCATGGATTCATGAAAAACATCTCCAACGCCATTCTCTTCCTAAATAGTTGCATGTCTGCTTGTCTGAAATTCAGTGGTTTTCCCAAACTCAAGTATTCAAGAAACTTGAGCATGAACACCCCGCAGTCCCCGCTGTAAAGGATATTCATTGAAATTATTTATAAGTTAACAATTTGAATGACAAACAAAATTCATTATATATTATGTACCAAATTACTATGAAAGGCTCACCTGACAGATTGTCGTGGGATGTCGCCTTCTACATGTATCACCTTAAATGGTGTACTGAGAGGGTTCAACTCAGGCCTTTGTGCATAGAAGCCCGACTGGACAAGCAACGACGGCAGCATTGTTGCCATGGGCTTCAATATGTCAATACTGAACTCATCTTCTGGCGCAGATTGAGACCTCGTCGAATCGTATACTGTTAGCTTTCTCCGCATTAAGTCCACACATACAGCTATCCAATGCCGATTCTTGACGTTCACCGGGAGGTATAGCTGCATGCCATTATCGCACATTGATTGATCATCCAAGTCTAACTGCTAGTTTTTTAGGTCATGACCCAATATAGAATATGTAATACATACATATATATATATATATGTATATGTATCTGTAGGTATGCTTGCAGACTCCTACATACATATATATATATCTGCATATACACTTACAGATTCCACTTCACTCCACGGTCGAGAATGTTTAGGCGACTTTCCAAGTGGATAGTCCAACATGTCTGAATCCCAGTTATAGGAGTCAGGGTTATGCTGGAAAGCGTCCCATCGCCCATTCATGCAACTCTACAAAATATATACCAAAAAGAAAAGAAATAAAGAAAGAAAATCCTGAATGGTTAGCAACTTAGCCACAGTAAATTAGATATTAACGGAATGGTACGTAAAGCAGTAATATAAGAATATTTCATCACGTTTGGTTTTGTTATCACTAATTCTTACCCAAAACAGAGTGTCCATGATGGCGCAAGACGGAGACAAATGTTGGGACTGAAGATGTGAATTCTTGCGAGCAAAATGCAGGAAAACATCTACATGCTGTGCATACACTTGATTAGAATCTAGAATATATCTCATCATGTTTGGCTTTGTTATTTATACAAGAGAGACCACATTTGAACCACCTCTTATGGGACCTATTTTTACTGTGGACTCTCCTTGTATTAGAGAGATTTTTTAGATGTGGTCTATAAAAATTGGAATCCCAAACATGACTGGTTAATTAGCAAGCGCGGGTACACTTACCGTGTCACTCAACCACATGCCCGACGTCATCAAGTCTATAAACCATTCTTTTGATGCCTCAAAAATTTCCAAGTCGTGCCGTCTTCCATGAAAATAATTAAGCGATCATAAGCGATCATAAAAACCATTCTTTTAATCGATGCTTAAAAATTTCACACAGACACACATACATGCATATATGCATATGTCATAAATAAATCGATGAAGGAATTATGAAATAGCTAGCACATACCCCTCGCTTGGGTCATCCAGCCATGCGTTAAACTTTATCAGAGCCAGTTCCCTTGCCAGGACCTCACTGTCAATCCTTCTTGAAAAACTTGTTGATTCCGAAATGTTCACGTCGTCCCACTCCAATTTGCTTATCCCCGTCCAGTCCATCTTGTTGTTTCTCTACATTAACACACATATGAAGTATAAAGTTAATTCTATGAGAATATTCGAAATCAAAAGTTAAAACAAATGGAAGATTTAATTTACTTGTATGTGGTTGACAATTTGGGCCATGACATTATCAAGTTTATCCGTTAACTTCTCCTCGAGTGCCTTCACCTCTGCCTGTAATTCAAACCTAACACTGCTTACATGTGATTGAACTATTTTATTCATCACATCTCTCTTCTGCCTCCTGGTGAATAGAAACTAGTTGTGAATATACATGAAGGAAAATCGAACAAGATAATTAAACATAAAAGTTTGCATACCTTACGACTATAACATTTGTCTGTTCAAGGAACCTATTATCTTGGGTCATCTCTATTCGTAAGTTTTCAAGATAGGATGAGAAGGGTTCCCATAACTTTTTTGTTTCTTCATCGCAGACCACTCCTTCTAACTGATCAAGATACACAACTGATAGGGGCGTCTTATTCACTTCTGACCACAGCGTCATGTTGAGTTTTCTTAACATGTCACCTATGTCTTCAGACAACTCCGTAATACTGTAGCAGTCAGAAATGTCGAGATAGTTCGACTTGTTGAGGCTCGTAACTAAACGTGGTAACTCCGAAAATTTTGAGCAGGATTTCAACCACGACACTTCTGAATTTATCTGTTTTCTAACCTCTTCAGGCAAGGTAGATAGCTTATGAAAATTGGTGATGCAAAAGTTCTTCACGAGAATAAAATCATAGAGCTTGGTCGGCAACTTCAGCATATTATGTTCTATCTTTATCTTTGAAGAGGTTGCCAGTGTAGCTGACATCTGAATGTGACTGCTGCTGGAGCCTTCATGATCTATACGCTTACACATCAATAAAAGTTATGATCAGCAGACTCGATATCAATTGCATTAATATACTGATTTATATCACTGATTCTGTATTGACAAATTAAACCTAGCAAAAACAGTACATACAATAAAACCAGCCGCTCTGCAATTCATTCTCTCTAATCTTGGACTCAAAAGTACTAGCAAAACCAGCCGCTATGCAATTCATTCTCACTGATTCTGTATTGACAAATTAAACCTAGCAAAAACAGTACATACAGTAAAACCAGCCGCTCTGCAATTCATTCTCTCTAATCTTGTTGGTATACCATGGGTCCAGCCCATGATGAAGGATATTAATGGCCCAGCCCATGATGAATGTTCTAGATTATTCTAGTATGCAAGAGAGGTGGCTGGAGTATGCTAGACAATTCTAGCATGTTATGAAGTTGGTGGAAGAAGCTAGAGAGTACTAGCTTCCTTGGTTGCAAATGGAAAGATCTAGAAGCTAGAGGTTTGTAGAATATCCTAGAAACTAGATTCTAGTTCTAGCTTGTAGAAGGAACTAGAAACTAGTAGTGCCAAGCCCTCACCTATAAATAGGTGTGTGGGTGTTGCTAGCAAACCAAAAAAAAAGAGAAAGAAGTGAGGAGCAAAGGATCAAGTCCAAAGCTTAGAGTTCCACTCCAAGAGTGAGAGTGAGAGTGTTCCACTACACATTGTGTGAGTGAAGTTTAGTGTGAGAGAAAGTGTGTGCTATACTTTCTTGTATCCATCAAGCCTTGTCTTTGACTTGGTAAGACTACTTTGTTGTACTCATCATCTTCATATAGTGAAGATTGATTGTTGTTCCGTAGACGTAGGCATAAATAGCCGAACCACGTAAATTCTTGGTGTCCATTTTCTACTTTACTTTGTGCATTCTCTATCTTGTAGTACCGTCATTCCTAACAAGTGGTATCAGAGCCAGGTTGGCTCGTACTACGAGATGGAAGGAAGTGGCACTATGATCAAACTCACCAACTCCAATTGGGTAACATGGAAGCCAAGGATGGAGGACATTCTCTATTGCAAGGATCTGCATGAGCCAATTGAAGGAGATGCCGCTAAGCCCGAGAGCATGTCCGATGCCGAGTGGAAGAAGATGAATCGCAAGGCAATTGGCACAAGTAGACAATGGGTGGATGATAGTGTTTTTCACCATGTGTCTAATGAAACCAATGCCCGTGAGTTTTGGACGAAGCTTGAGTCTTTGTTCGAGAAGAAGACCCCAGCCAAGAAAGCCTTCTTGATCAAAGAGCTCATCAATGTGAAATAAAAGGATGGTTTAAGTGTAGCAGAACACTTGAACAATTTCCAAAATATCATCAACCAATTGGCTACTATGAAAATGATGATCGAGGATGAGCTGCAAGCGCTCTTGTTACTTGGATCCTTGCCAGACAGTTGGGAGACTTTTGTGGTGAGTATAAGTAACTCTGCTCCTAATGGTGTTATTACTCTTGATAATGTTAAAAATAGCATGCTCAATGAAGAAACAAGGAGAAAGACTTCTGGCACAGATAGCAGCCAAGTATTTGTCACAGAGAACCGCGGAAGAAGCAATAGTAGAGGGCCTAGAGGTCATGGCAGGAGTCCTAGCCGATCCAAGTCAAGGTTCAGGGGTGCATGCCACCATTGTGGCAAAGAAGGCCATATGAAGAAAAAATGTCGAGTTTGGAAGAGAGAGCAGAGGGAAGGAAGCAATCAGAAGAAAGATGATACTAGCAATACCACCGCAGTCCTATGTGGTGATGTACTAGAAATATTGTCTGTTGGTGAATGTCTGCATTTGGGTGACTCTAACAGAGACATTGAGTGGATCTTTGACAATGGAGCTTCCTTCCATGCTACATCCAAACGGGAGTTCTTCAGCACATACAAAGAATGTGACTTTGGAATAGTGAAGATGGGGAATGAAAGCTATTCCAAAATTCTTGGAATTGGTGATATTTGCCTAAGAACTAATCTCGGCTGCCAGTTGATGTTGAAAGATGTGAGACATATTCCTGATATACGTCTCAATTTGATATCCATCGGTACCCTTGATCGACAAGGTTATTATCACCATATTGGCGAAGGAAAATTAAAGCTTACTAAAGGCTTAATGGTGGTAGCAAGAGCACGACTTTGTTGTACGTTGTACCGGTCAAATGCCAAGGTTTTGAAAGGTGAGTTGAATGCTATGGAAGACTCATCTCTAGACTTGTGGCATAAGAGGCTAGGCCACATGAGCGAGAAAGGACTACAAGTTCTGGCAAAGAAGTCTTACATTCCCTTTGCCAAAGGTACGTCGTTAAATTCTTGTGAGCATTGTTTATTTGGTAAACAAAGAAGAGCTAGCTTTTTTGTTCCATCTACAAAGAAAGGAAATTTGCTAGATCTTGTTTATTCAGATGTGTGTGGTCCAATGGAAGTCGAATCACTTGGAAGAAATAAATATTTTGTTACTTATATTGATGATGCTTCACGAAGGGTTTGGGTGTTTTTATTGAAATCCAAAGACCAGGTGTTTCAGACATTCCAAGAGTTCCATGCCATGGTGGAGAGGGAAACTGGGAAACCTCTCAAGTGCCTTCGTAGTGACAACGGCGGCGAGTACACATCTCACCAATTTAGAGAGTATTGTGCGAAACATGGCATACGTCATGAGAAGACAGTTCCTGGAACTCCACAACATAACGGTGTCGCTGAAAGAATGAACCGAACCATAATGGAGAAAGTAAGGTGTATGCTAAGGACTGCAAAGTTATCTAAGCAGTTCTGGGGTGAAGCTGTAAGGACAGCCTGCTATCTGATCAACCGATCTCCATCAGTACCATTAGGTCTTGATGTTCCAAAGAGAGTATGGACTGGTAATGATGTGTCCTACTCTCATCTGAAGGTGTTCGGTTGCAAAGCTTTTGTGCATGTGCCCAAAGAGTAGAGATCAAAGTTAGACTACAAAGCTACACCGTGCATCTTTCTTGGTTATGGCGGTGAAGATTTTGGCTACAGATTATGGGACCCATACCAGAAGAAGTTTATCAGAAGCAGAGATGTGATCTTTTATGAAGATCAAACAATTGGGGATTCGAATAAAGAGGCAAAACCAGATGGCACAATCAGAGGAGTTGATCCATTAGCTTCAGATGAAGAAATTCACGATGACATCCCTGAAGCAGCTGCTAATGAAGTGCTTGCAGAACCAGATAATGCTGATCAGGGGGAGCCTGATCAAGATGTGCCAGACCATGAGATTGCTGATCAGGGGGAGCCTGATCAAGATGTGCCAGACCATGAGATTGCTGATCAGGGGGAGCCTAGTCAAGAGCAGAATCAAGGAGAACAAGATCAGGGGGAGCCTCCAGCCCTGCAAGAGAATGAAGACCAGGTCAGAAGATCCAGCAGAAGTCGAAGACCGTCTACCGAGTATTCTTCATCAGAGTATATCATGTTGACTAATTATGGAGAGCCCGAAACTTATGAGGAGGCCAGAGCTCATAATGACAGTGACAGATGGATGAAGGCTGCTAGGATGGACTCCAGTTAACTTGGAGTCATGATCGGAATTCCTCCCTCATGGACTGGAGGGGGAGATTGTTGGTATACCATGGGTCCAACCCATGATGAAGGATATTAATGGCCCAGCCCATGATGAATGTTCTAGATTATTCTAGTATGCAAGAGAGGTGGTTGGAGTATGCTAGACAATTCTAGCATGTTATGAAGTTGGTGGAAGAAGCTAGAGAGTACTAGCTTCCTTGGTTGCAAATGGAAAGATCTAGAAGCTAGAGGTTTGTAGAATATCCTAGAAACTAGATTCTAGTTCTAGCTTGTAGAAGGAACTAGAAACTAGTAGTGCCAAGCCCTCACCTATAAATAGGTGTGTGGGTGTTGCTAGCAAACCAAAAAAAAGAGAGAAAGAAGTGAGGAGCAAAGGATCAAGTCCAAAGCTTAGAGTTCCACTCCGAGAGTGAGAGTGAGAGTGTTCCACTACACATTGTGTGAGTGAAGTTTAGTGTGAGAGAAAGTGTGTGCTATACTTTCTTGTATCCATCAAGCCTTGTCTTTGGCTTGGTAAGACTACTTTATTGTACTCATCATCTTCATATAGTGAAGATTGATTGTTGTTCCGTGGACGTAGGCATAAATAGCCGAACCACGTAAATTCCTGGTGTCCATTTTCTACTTTACTTTGTGCATTCTCTATCTTGTAGTACCGTCATTCCTAACAGACTCGATATCAATTGCATTAATATACTGATTTATATCACTGATTCTGTATTGACAAATTAAACCTAGCAAAAACAGTACATACAATAAAACCAGCCGCTCTGCAATTCATTCTCTCTAATCTTGGACCCAAAAGTACTAATAAATTTGAGATCCTTTAATTTTCTCTCTTTGGTCGACGAGACCTATATCTAAATACTGAACATACCATATTTACTCAAATACTAATCTAATTATACAACTGATTGTACCGACAAAACTTACTGGAGTAGACCTCTCATTTATATCTTCCGAATATATGGTATGTAATTAATATAGTTTTTGCATCTCAAATTGATTTGCATCTGAAGATATTCTAACCAATTGTTTGAGCCACCAACATTCAATCTCAATTATTGATGCAGATGACGCTTTTATCGCACAGGCAGAAAAACAATCATGCCTATACACTATATATAGTGCAAGTTCGATTCCCACTGATTCCCCTCACATCCTAACAAACAACTATCTAACCCACTAGCTAGCTAATGCTTTACTCCAAAAAACAAATCTCAATTATTGACAACGTCCATTTTTTATTGTCCATCAGTATCCTTATCATTGGAAAACATGTGGTCTTCCTATCTATCAATAGAAAATCTACCTTGAACAGTGGTAAAAGTTGATGCTCAAAAAAGATATTAAAACATTACCCACCAGAATAGAGAAGTAGAAGAAAGAGGTGGATTGAGATCAGCTATACCAGGGATTTTCTCAAGATGAAACCCTTTGACCATTCGCAATACTGTGTCTCCCAAACTTCCTTCAGAAGCAGTCTGCACAAGCATTGACTTGACATCCGAACCAACTGTTAGTGGAGGTACCACGTCAACAACTTGATTGAGCTTCTCCACTATCTTCTTTGCCAAAACCCTAGTTTCCTTCCCATCCCTTGCTGCAAGGACGGTCAATACCTTTAAATGTGTTTTGAGAGACCCGGCCAGTTCAACAAGTTGCTTGGTGACCGCACGGTTTTTGGACCACTTATCAACAGTTGACAAATTGCAAACAAGCTTTATGCCCTCTTCGATTTTGCTATGGAAAGCTGCTATTTCCTTGCTCGAGGGATCCAATTCGTCGTTGCAATCTCTCATCTCGTCAACAATTGGTTTTAGAGAGTTTAGTGTGGTTTGGAGATCATCGAGGAGGGGCTTATTGCTTTTCCCGAGAGATTTAACACCTCTATACAGCTCTGAAAATGCTGTCCCCAGAGCAGCCCCAGCAGCAAGCTCCCCTACTAAAGCCATGCATTACCTTGATTCTTGACAACAAAACCAACCTCAGATTTCTAAACAGAACGGAGATAAAATAAGTAATACAAATATGACAAGAGTTTGGGTTTGGGCTACCTTAAGGCTGGGCTTTTGGTTTAGGCCCAAAGGCCTGGGTTTGCTTCTCGCCAGGGAAGGAGGCCGGAGCCTCCCGTGCTCCGGTCGACGGCCAAAACTCAAACTTAGGCTACGATCTAGGTGTGAACTTGAAGGTAGAGGTGAGAAGAAGTGTTTCTTACCCTTGGTTCGCCGTAAAATGGCCGGAATCTTGCTCGAAACTCACAGGAGTTCGCCGGAGTTTCCAAGCTTTTGCACCAGTTCCTTTGGTGCTGCACAGAGACCAGGGGGAGAGGGGTGGCCCTCTCGAGTTGGCGGTGGTGTCTGGACCGTGTGCACGAAGGTTGGTGTGGGTGTGTCGTCGGAGTGGGTGAGGGCAAAGAGAGAGAGAAAGAGAATTGAGAGATAGACGCGGGGTAAAGAGAGAGATGGGATTAGTTACCGGGATGCCACGTGGCAGTCAGGGAGTGGAGAGGAAATCCCCAAAAGCAAACCGGATTGGATAATGGATAGGGGACAAAAATGCAAACATTCAAAGATCTTTTAAGGAAATTGTGGAAATTACATAATTATTGAGGGTGGTGTTTCACAAATGGTCATTGGCTTGCGCCGCTTATTATTTCCCCATCCTTCGTCACAATTTCTTGAGCTGACTTTTCTTTTTGGACTATGACTCTCTCCCTTCACACTTCTACTCTCTCATCTCACATTCTTTATTTTGTTTTTTTTTTTTTTTATAAAAAATTAATATAAGATGTTAACGTGACTTAACTGTAGCCATTTAAATAGGAGGGGAGGAAAGAAGAAGGAAAAAAAGAGGGATGGGGATTGTCTGCCTTCCCACTTTCCATCTCATTACATCCCCTCATATTTGAGCAATTACGGTTAAGCCATGTCAATATTTTATATTCCTATTGCTTGTTATCTTATTATCTCTATAAAAAATTAATATAAAAGGTTGACGTGGTTTAATTGTAACCGCTCAAATAGAAAGAGATGGAAAGAAAATGAAAAGTAGAATGACATACAATCCCCATCCACAAAAGAGAGGAGAGATTCTTACTCCTTTCCTATTTCTTTAGGTCAATTCACCCTTGATTGGAGATTTACATAATCTTCCAAACTCACCGGTGAAACCATAACCAATTAACCTTTTTCCTTTCCAGAGTTTGGACCAGAATTTGAATTTAGGAAAGTTCCGGATTATGAGATGCTCTTGGTATTTTTAGAGTATGGGATACTCGAGAGCCCATAGAAAGTCCCAAAAAGAACAATGTGCGTTGAAAAATTGGATGCGTGCACATAAATATATACATATGATTGACGCTTTAGCACTCTGATATTGTGTTGTCTTATTTTCGCTTTAGCACTCACTTACACTTATATCGTTTTGTAAATTATCTTGCTTGACTTTTACTTATGCACTTCATTCATATCTGTTCTTCTGCATTGTGCTTGTGGCTACGTCACCCTCACGTGACGGCCAGCACGCCTTGATATTTCGGGTCAAAGTGTGTCAATATGGGCATACACAGTAAAAATATATCATGCATATAATTCGTTTTAACAAAAATCTATTGTATACGTGTGTACTTATCTCTTAAAAAAAATCAACACACACATAATATTTATTTCACAACACTACACACATGCATATTATTATTATTATTATTATTATTTTATTATCTATTCTAAAGTAGAAGGAGGGCAGACACTGTTCACTCTTTTGTTGATTTTGCTTTATTTACAACAAAGCCATGAGATTTGGGGCTGGTTGGAAGGTAGTTATTAAAAGTTAGCAGGTTAATTTTGTCTTTTGAGTTCAATTCGTCCCCCCTCAATTTTGCTTTATTTACAACAGAACCATGGGATTTGGGGCTGGGTTGGAAGGTAGTTATTAAAATTTAGGAGGGTAATTTTGTCATGTATGTTTGAGACGGATTGGGGTGGGTTTAGGTATGCTGTGATTAGGGGTGGTTTTGGTACATTACCGTACCAAAACCTCCGTACCAATTACCATACCAAATATTTGGTACGACAAAATCTATTACCATTACCGTACCAAACTTTTGGTATACCGAATATTGGTATACCAAATAGTTTGGTTGGTATGGTATGCCAATGGTAATTACCACTTTGTTTTACGCCACTTAGTTTGCCCAAAATCTAATATTTTTCTAACCTAATTCAAAGCCCATAAATATATACACAGTTTGACATATATACACAATTTAACCTAATTCAAGATTTTTTACTATTGTATGTCAAAGTGGTAAAAACTTAATAAATCATAAGACAAGATTTCTATAGCATGCTAAGACTCAAATGAACCAGAAACGTAAGACAACAAACCACAAAAATGTAAATATCCATAGCTGTGCTCGACGACTGGCTTGCTGATTTGAACCCACAATCCAAGGTGATAATACCCAATGCATATGTTGTGCCCTCACTTGGAAGACAAAGTCGCCGGAAACAAGAAATGAAGATGAATCGATGATAGAGATGCGACGGCGGAACAAGCCCTAGGTTTCTAATGTGTCGAGCAGGACCAGAGTGAGAGACTAAGAGTGTTTGGTTTGTGGAGATTTTAGGAATAGGATAAATGAGTCAAAGTGTCAAACGGCATAATATAATATTACATAATACATAATAATATATATATATATACATGAATAAATATATAATATAATATTAATAATATTGGTAACCAGTAGGTATGGTATACCACCGGTACTAGTTTTGAGTACCAGTACCGTACCGAAACAGTATGGTATGGTACAAATACCGTACCATTACCAGTGGTACAAATTTTTTGGCACAACTTTGGTATGGTACGGTTGGTAATACGGTAGGTATGGTAATGTGGTAAAAAATTCCACCCCTAGCTGTGATTCAGTGAGGGTTTCGGGGATGGGAGGCCATGCCTCCGAGAGAGAGAGAGAGACAGAGTGAGAGAGGGAGGAGTGGGGTGTGGGTTTAAGTGGAGTGGTACAAATCAGATCTGGAGCTTGCCCTTATCCAGTTTGCTAATGACATAAGCTTCCGATCACTTCCCTCACTCCCTTTGAAACAATCAGTAAGTCTCTCTCTCTCTCTCTCGCCTCTTCTCTGTGTTTTGAAAGCTTTTCTCTCTTTTTCTTTGTCGCCGTGCTCTCCATCGCTTTCGAACCTTCATTTATGTCCCTGTCAAATCTTGGTTCGCCGGAAAAATTCGAAGCAGTTTAATCTTCTTCAGCCTTTTCATTGGGATTGAAGATGATTTTTAGCCAAAAAAGGTTAACGTTTTCTGGTAAATTACATCTGGGAGTTTTTTTTTTCCTTTCAAATCTATGGGTTTTGTTTTCTTCAATTGTAAAATATTAAAAATTGAATCTTTTTTTGGGTAACATTTTTAATTAGATTATGCTATTGATTCTGATGAGGCATTGAATTGGGTTTTAGAGTTTTGATTTAATGAGAGATATGGAGTATACACTGAGAGAGGGAGGTAGGTTATTTGCAGAAATGGAGATTAGGGTGAGAGAAAAACGGGAGAGAAGGGGTAGCAGATTAAATTTTGATTTTTATAATTTTGGGGGTTTTGTGTTTAAATTTTGCGTTTGTAATTTTTGGGGTTTTGTGTTTGCTCTTGGATGCTGCATGTGGTGTTTGATATGATTTGGTTTTCAATTTCAGGAAACGGTGGTGTTGGAATTCTGGGGCTTTCGTATGCAACCTTGGAACCACTTTGTGCTCAAGGTATATAAAAGGTATGAAGCCTCTTTGTACCTTATCTTTCTTCAGCCGTAAGGAATTTTGCTGGTTTTTCGACTTTATCAGGGTCCCTTTTTTTTTACCTCCAACGTCTGACATTTGGTGATGAGTTTTTTTACTTTCTTAGTACGGCCTTTAAATTTTTTTGGTAGTTTTTGTAGATTAGCCTATAAATGTTGAAAATATAGCTTACAAATGTTGACATGAAGGTTGAACGTAATCCTTACTTCCTGTTACAATTTATTAAAGTTAGTTCAATTAAATAAAGTTGATTGGAATCTGACGATGGTCGAGATATTTGCATAGGTGAGAGAATCTCGCTAACAGTTTTTGATATTCAGATGGGATTTGTGTATGAATTTTGTTTATAGCCTTAGATTTGTCGTATGGGCGTATGATTTGTTTTTGTTTTTCGTTTCAGGAGACGTTGCTCTTCGTTTCTTGGGGCTTTTGTGTGAAGCTTTCAAAGCTCTTTGTGCCCAAGGTAAATAATTTTGGTTTTTTTCTTTTGAGGCTTTTGTGTTACAATATATATATATATATATATATATATATATATATTTTTTATTTTTTAAAATTTTTGCAGAGCGTTCTGCTACCCCTTTGTTACCTAATTTCATGGATTCATCTATGTGCTATCTCCATAACTATTATTAGTCTGCTGCCTATTACCATGGAGGTAAAATTTATGGGTGAACTATTTGCTTTAGATCGGTTTATTTATGAATTGTCAGTTTCTTCTTCAAATTCATGTATATTTTTTATATCAAAATTCATGTGTGTGATGTGAATGGTTTTGTGAATTTCTTTTAGTCTATGATGAGACTATCAACAACTGGGATGACTACTCGAGATATGTAAATCCTGAGGGATTAGAAATGATTTCTTTAAGTTCTTTTTCCTTTTTTGGTAATGTTTTATGGTGATTGTGTTTGATTTGGGTCTAACATGAGCAAGTTCATTCTCTTAAATTGATATGGGCAGAGCCTTCCTGGGTTGGTATTTTGTTTTACCAAGTCTTCATCCTTACATGTAATAAATCATCTATTATTCTTATGAGATTTTATTCCAGTGAGTTGCATGTATGTAATTTGGATTGTATTCCTCTGCTTCAAAGACAGTTTATGAAATTCCTTTTGTATTTCTCTCCTAATTTGAGTTAACGATGCCGAGCAAGGATTACAGAGTCAAGTACCCAAACGACACGACTAAGGAATGAGTTTTGGCTCCTAATAATAGCTACTATTTTCCTTGGAATGGCCAGTGCTTCAATTCTTCTTCATTTTCTTTTCTTTTTTTGGAAGCATAAGTGTAAAGTTTGAGCATTGAGTTATACAAACAAATATATCAAAGTATAAAAATTAACTTTGTCAAATAGTTTTTTTTTTCTTTTTCAAATTGGTATTGGCATGCTAAAAAAATCAAGTGAAATAATAACTGTTCATTTGCTTGGATGAGGTGGAATTCAAATTTGCATCTTCATTTTCCTACTTTTGTGGTCTTTGCTTTCATTTTACTGGAACTACCCTGCTTCTTTCTAATGGTCCTTAAACATGTGCAAGTTTGTATTATTCTGATGGATTATACTATTGGGAACTTAGTTACTTTTATTTTTTACATTTGTTTGTTGAGTTTGTTGTTTTCAGAAAATTATTGAAACTCTGTAATCTGTATATAGTGTTAAATGAGTATATGACTAATGGGTTGAATTTTGTTTTTGAAAGGACTGTTACATGTTTTGTGTTAATTTGGCTGCGATGGTAAGATTATTCATGGAACAGTGTAATTGTTGTGGCATGTGAATGTTGAATTTTTTCTTAATTTAATTTAGGAAAGAAATGTGTTTGACTGTAGTGCTATATGATGAAGCTAGCATCCTTATAGGTTGGGAACTCAATTAGTGCACCATTAGTTGGTACAAATGTCTGAATATTGGTGCTTTTTTAGGAACTGGTGCTTTTTGTTTTCTGGAACCGTTTAGAGAGCGCACGACTTGAGGATCTCAGACCCAAGGTAAAAGTTAGAATCTCTGGCTTCCTTTACTGATGTAAGCTTGAATGAAAGAGAGAAACAATAACCAAAAATTTATCTGAAGAGAACCAAGAATAGGCTTAAGAATTCCCTAGGAGACAACTTGCGCTTGATCAACAGTTTTATTTATTTACCTCTGTTTTCTTGCTCGGAAGATATTATTTCCAGCCCTCAAAGCTTAACCAATTGAAATTTCTATTCGGGCAACAACCAACACATAATTCCAATAAAAAAAGTAGCAAGAAGAATGTAACACAGAGACACATGCATGTGAAACTTATAGCTAGATTTTATTATTTATCATAACCCACAGAAAAATCACAGACCGCTGCCTTGATAGGTTTAGGGTTTTACCTGAGATAAATTGCAGTGCACTCTGTCCTAAAAGTTTTTGGATCCAAAGCAGTTAGGATGCTAAGTTATAAAGATTTTTTCTTTAAATTTCTGGGTTCTTTGGTGATTTCATTTTATTTGAATTATTCATTTAATGTTTGAGATGCACTACCTTGCAGACTATTATTCTCTTTTGGCTATAACAAGAAACTTGATTGTGCAGATTGTATTTGTTTTGGGATCTATAAAAGGATATTACTGTAGACATTGAAATTTCGATGAAATGAATATTAACAAATGCATTAAAATTACATGTGTAGACATTAAAATCTTGGTGAAATAAAATGTCGACCATTGCATTAAAATTACAACATCCACCCGTTTCACCTACATCATACACTTCACCAACAAAAAAACGGACGGTGGTAATTCATTCCCACCAACAAAAATGGACGGTGGTAATTCATTCCCACCAACAAAATGGACGGTGGTAATTCGTTCTCACCAACAAAAAATCGACGGTGACGATTCATCCTCACCAACAAAACGGACGATAGGAATTCATCCTCAAAGCCTATAAATAGGCTGCTTCATCAAAAGATCAGGGACTTTGGACATTGACATCAAACCAAGGCCTAAAAAAAAAAAATTCAAAGCTTCAAAGTTCTTAAGCAAATCTCGAAGAATCAAGAAAGCTCTCTGCATTCTTCATCAAAAAACCGCTCCAAGACCAAGCCCCGACGGCCCTTGGATCAACCAAATCCGCAAGCCCACACCTCACGGAGATCGAATCAGAGGATCAAATCACATAGAGATTGTAACCTAAACAAATTCATTAATATAAATATATTTTGTACACGTGTTCTTGTCTCTTTCGTTTCAGGAAATTTTCGTGTTTACAAATTTGGCACGCCCAGTGGGACAATCTCTACCTCTCATCTCTTCCTTCGTTCAAGAAAACCAAAGCACGCCTCCAAAATCGATGGCAACAAGAAAGGATCAAGTTGTTCCCGCGCCCAATGCGAAGAACAAGACCGTCTCCGCTGCAAGTGGGGGCATTTCAGAGGTCATAACTCGAAGCAAGGCAAGAGCCCTTTTTGCTGCATCTTCCGCTCCCGCATCAACTTTGCTGGAGGAACAAGAACACCCGAGGCACGAGCCTGTGATCACCCTAGCTTCGCTGAAGGCGCCAAGGGAGGAGAGCCAGGGGAAGTACTCCGAATCTCTGCTTTCCGATGCCGACTCAAGCGGCAGCACAGCCATGCAAGTCATGACCACAGGAGCAACTTCGATTGAGGAGCAGCTGGCTCAAATGAATGAAGCAATTGCGAAACTCACGCGAACTGTGGAAGAAAAGGATTTGCAGATCGCAGCGCTCGCCAGCCAACTAGAGGCACAAGACGTGAAGGTCAACCTAAAGGTCGGCCCAGCGAAGAAAGAAGCTGATGAAGAAGAGGAGCCCATAGTGGAGAAAACTGAAGAAAAGCGGAAGCCAGACGAAGCGGCTGCAGTCATGGGATCTCTCTCTATCCAACAGTTGCAGGAGATGATCGCCAACACCATCAAGGCGCAATATGAAGGAAGCTCGCACGACTCCGCACTATACTCAAAGCCCTACTCTAGGAAGATTGATGCTTTGAAGATGCCCAGGGGATATCAGCCACCGAAATTCATGCAGTTCGACGGAAAGGGAAACCCAAAACAACATATCGCCCACTTCATCGAAACTTGCAACAACGCTGGAACAGAAGGGGACTACCTTGTTAAGCAGTTCGTGCGCTCGTTGAAAGGCAACGCCTTTGACTGGTACACCGACCTTGAGCCCGAGTCTATCAACAATTGGGACCAGCTAGAAAGGGAATTCCTCAACCGCTTCTATAGCACTCGCCGCACCGTTAGCATGCTAGAGCTAACAAGTACAAAACAATGGAAGGACGAACCTGTCGTCGACTACATCAACAGATGGCGTTCATTAAGTCTGGATTGCAAAGATCGGCTTTCTGAAACCTCCGCCATTGAGATGTGTGTTCAAGGCATGCACTGGGGGTTACATTACATCCTTCAAGGCATAAAACCAAGAACATTTGAGGAGCTGGCGACTCGTTCCCACGACATGGAGCTGAGCATTGCCAATCACGGGAAGAAAGAGCCGATCACCGACTTTAAGAAAGACAAGGTGTTCGCCCCAAATGTAGATAAAACAGGGAAGAGGCCCGCCAAGGAAACTTTTGCGGTCAACACTACTCCCATCAAGACTTCATCCACTCCCATCAAGACCTCATCTGCTCCCAGCAAGGCTTCATCCGCCCCTGTCAAGATTTCTTCCAAGAACAAAGGAAGCGAGGTGAAGAAAAACGAGCCTCCTCGCACCCAAGACAGGTATAAAAACACCTTGAGGGAATTGGAGCAAAAGACGTACCCCTTCCCTGATTCAGACGTGGATGCAATGTTAGATGACTTGCTGGAAAAGAAGGTGATCGAGTTGCCGGAATGCAAACGCCCCGAAGAAATGAATCGAGTTAACGATCCCAGGTACTGCAAGTACCACCGTATCGTGAGTCATCCAGTCGGCAAATGCTTCATCCTCAAGGAACTTATAATGAAGTTAGCGCAACAAGGGCGGATTGAACTCGACCTAGAGGACACGGCCGCGACACACACCACGACGATAGTGTTTGGATCCTTCGATCCGGTGCCTCTTCAGGCAACACATGACCATCCCCTTCAAATCTCAAATCACACGGCTCCGTCTACACGACCATCGCTGGGGACAGACGACCTAAATGCGCTTACCGACGACGAAGAAGGATGGACATTGGTGACCTACAAGAAGACAAGAAAGCCAAAGTCACAAGCCACGAGGCCAAAAGTAAAGGAAGGGAGAAGGCATCGCCGCCGCAATAATAGGGAACCCGAAAAAAGTGCAATCGCCGTTAAGCAAACACACGCTGGGGAGCCCATCGAGCAAGGGCCACGCATTCCTATCTCCTTGCATGAATACTTCCCAAGGGACTTCTTCCAACAGTGCACTATTACTGCATGTCACATGGTCGAAATAGAAGCAGAAGAATCCTCAAGAGGCAAAGCTATCGCCATTGGGGAAGACAGAACCCTCTCACCCGAAGAAAGCCTACTAATGCACGCTAACATTGCGGAGGCACTACAGTCGCCCAAGGAGGTAGAGAAAGAGCTAGCAGCGACCTTGGCGAGTCCCGATGACCATAAGGTGCAAGAAAGCAAGGACGAAGGTTTAGAGTTTCGGCCGCACAAATATGCCATGTGTTGTGCCGCCCGTGACGCAATCCACTTCACCGACGAAGACTTGCTACTAGGATCCAAGCCTCATAACCGTCCTCTCTTCATATCAGGGTACGTGAGGGGGCACAAAGTCAACCGCATGCTGGTGGACGGTGGATCGGCCATAAACATCATGCCAAAGTCAACGATGACCACTATCGGCATCAAGGTGGATGAGTTGTCCCAAAGCCGTCTGCTAATCCAGGGCTTCAACCAAGGGGGCCAAAGGGCAATAGGCATGATCCGAGTAGAGATGACCATTGGTGAACTCAGCTCGAGCACAATATTTCATGTGATAGAGGCAAGAACTTCATATAGCCTGCTCTTAGGAAGACCTTGGATCCATGAGAACGGAGCAGTACCGTCCACCCTCCACCAATGTGTAAAATTCTACCGAGAAGGAGTGAAGGTGATCCAAGGCGATACCAAGCCATTCACCGAGGCTGAATCACACTTTGCAGACGCCAAGTTCTACATGGCGGGAGACATGGTGCCCGAAGCTCTTCCGAAAGAAATCAAGTCTACAGGCAAAGCAACACCTAAAAGGCAGGAATGGCAAGCCGTGACCAAGAAGCAAGAAAGAGAAGTTGTACCATCTTCAAGCAAAAATGAGGATGTGCCTGCTAAACCTGCAATAACCAAAGGGAGCGAGGTGCCCTCAAAAGGACCGAATATACCTGTCTTTCGATACATCCCCATGTCGAAAAGAAAGAATGGTCAACCCCCATTCGAAACGGGGGCAAGCAAAACTAACGTACAACAGCGCGAGAATGATGAAGAATTGCTCAAAACAAATGCCTTCTTACCTCTAACACAGCTAGGCGAGACTAAGGTTGCGAGATCACCACAAGGCTTCATAAAAGCGCCGCCAAAAGGAGTAGAACCAAGCTTTCTCCCAACCAAGAGGACCAAAGAAGGATTTGATCCAAACGCCTACAAGCTTATGTCGAAAGCTGGGTACGCCTTCGTTCCCTCTTCGAATCCTGGAAAGGAAGGTTCGGACACTGCTAGTAGCAAAGAACGTAGCCTCACCAAGACTCAAAGGAGGCTGAAAGAGCATGGTTACGGAGTTGACAACGGCAAGGCAGGAGTCGGCTTCACACCAAGTGCACCTGTGAAGATTTCGAGCAGAGCAACAAATGCTAGCACTCAACACATCAGCGTGAGGGTTGTACAAAGTCAAGAAGAGCTTAATTCCGCCCCTCAAAAGTCAGTTTTCAATAGGATGAGTCATCCGAGACTAAGAATATCCGCACTTGACCGCATTGGTGGTCAAAGTCGAACCTCCGTCTTTAAGAGGCTTAGAGCACCAACATCCCAAAGCTTTATTTTTGAAAGAGTGTCAAAACCTGAGAAACAAAGCGACATGGCTAGCCCGCCTTTGCGACGTTCGGCGTTGGAGAGACTTGAGAATAACAAGAAACCTTCTAGAAAGAGGGAGACGACGTCGAAAGAAGGAAAGCTCGACAGGCTAGCAGAAAAAAGCGATATTCGAAGTTCAATTCCTTCAAGGATGAAGCGCCAAGCAATCTTGGAGATTGACACAAATGGACCACTGAAAATAAAAAGGCGCACCATCGTCCATACTGGACAACCCTCATGCCAACAAGCCCAAGAGGACGGCATTGAAGAGGAAGCCCAAAACGTCTTCCACATCACAATCCAAGAAGGTGAAGAAGACGAAATCCTCGAGGGAGATGTCACAGCTGCGCCACCACAGCTCGAAGATGGGGGGCAAGCCACGGTTGATGATCTCAAGGAACTTAACTTAGGCACGAACGATGAACCAAAGCCTATCTTTGTAAGCGCACTGTTAAGTGTAGACGAGGTAGAGAAGTATTACCAGCTGCTAATAGAGTATAAAGACGTCTTCGCTTGGACATACAAAGAAATGCCCGGCCTTAACCCTACCATCGCTGTGCATCACCTTGCGGTCAAGCCCGGAACCCGACCGATAAAGCAAACTCCAAGACATTATCGATCCGAGCTCATCCCACAAATTGAGATCGAGATTGACAAGCTAATCGAAGCAGGCTTCATTCGAGAGGTGCAATACCCTAAGTGGATCTCTAACATCGTCATTGTCCTTAAGAAATCTGGACAAATACGTGTTTGTGTAGACTTCCGAGACCTCAATGACGCTTGCCCGAAAGACGACTTCCCCTTGCCAATCATTGAAATCATGGTGGATGCAACCACTGGCCACGAAGCACTATCATTCATGGACGGCTCTTCGGGATACAATCAAATTCGCATGGCTCTCGAAGATGAGGAACTAACAGCCTTCCGCACTCCAAAAGGTATCTACTGCTACAAGGTGATGCCGTTTGGTCTAAAGAACGCTGGAGCTACATATCAGCGCGCAATGCAGAAAATCTTCAACGACATGCTACACAAAAACGTAGAATGTTACGTAGACGATGTGGTGGTCAAGACAAAGGAAAGATCAGATCACTTGAAGGATTTACGAGCAGTGTTCGAAAGGCTGCGGAAATACAACCTCAAGATGAACCCATTAAAATGCGCGTTCGGCGTCACATCTGGAAAGTTCCTCGGCTTCATCGTCAAGCACCGCGGCATTGAAGTGGATCGATCAAAAATCAAGGCCATCCAAAGCATGCCCGAACCCAGAAACTTGCACGAGCTGAAAAGTCTACAAGGACGGCTAGCCTTCATTAGGCGTTTCATCTCCAACCTCGCAGGGTGCTGTCAACCATTCAGTCGACTCATGAAGAAGGATGTCCCATTTGTGTGGGATGAAGCATGCCGCAATGCTTTTGAAAGCATAAAAAAGTATTTGTCAAGTCCACCTGTCCTGGGAGCACCCACGCCTGGAAGGCCGCTCATATTATACATCGCCGCTCAGGAAAGTTCAGTTGGAGCACTCTTGGCACAAGAAAATGAATCCCAGAAAGAAGGAGCGCTCTACTACCTCAGTCGAACTCTCACCGGCGCTGAGTTAAACTATTCCCCAATAGAGAAGATGTGCCTCGCCTTAGTGTTCGCCATCCAGAAGCTCAGGCATTACATGCAGGCTTACACCATCCACCTAGTCGCTAAAGCTGACCCAGTCAGATACGTAATGTCCAAACCAGTCTTGACAGGGCGACTAGCTAAATGGGCATTGCTTCTTAATCAGTATGAAATCATCTACGTCCCTGCTAAAGCCGTTAAGGGACAAGCTCTAGCAGACTTCCTTGCTGATCACCCAATCCCAGCTGATTGGGAAATTTCAGACGACCTGCCTGACGAGGAGGTGTTCTACATCGACATCTACCCGACATGGACGATGTTCTTCGATGGATCCGCAAGAACAGACGGAGCGGGGGCAGGAGTAGTATTTATGTCGCCACAAAGGCAAATACTACCTTACTCCTTCCAGCTAAGCGAATTATGCTCCAATAACGTCGCTGAATACCAAGCACTGATCATTGGGCTCCAAATGGCAGTCAACATGGGAATCACGACCCTCGAGGTATATGGCGACTCTAAGCTCGTGATCAATCAGCTTTTGACTGAATATGAAGTGAAAAAGGATGATCTCGTCCCATACTTTCGGCTGGCAACTCAACTGCTACAAAAGTTCGAAGCCGTGACGCTAGAGCATGTGCCAAGGAAAGAGAATCAAATAGCAGACGCTCTAGCCAACCTAGCCTCGAGTATGACACTAAGAGAAGATGAAGCTGCAGACGTGCCGGTTTGCCAAAGATGGGTAATCCCACTCGTCACTGAGACATTACTAGATGATACGAATATTATCTCGGTACTTCTAGTCGACGCTGAAGAATGGAGGCAGCCGCTGATCGACTACTTAGAGCATGGAAAGCTCCCAAATGATCCTAGACACCGCTCCGAAATACGTCGGCGAGCACATCGCTTTCTCTACTACAAAGGAACACTCTATCGACGCTCTTTTGAAGGAGTACTTCTGAGATGCCTAAGTGAGGAAGAAGCCAATCAAGCCATGGAAGAAGCACACTCGGGCGTGTGCGGTGCACACCAGTCTGGGCCAAAGCTACATTTTCGACTCAAAAGAATGGGTTACTACTGGCCAAGTATGGTAAAGGATTGTCTGGAACACGCCAAGAGGTGCCAAGCCTGCCAGTTCCATGCCAACTTCATACATCAACCACCTGAACCGTTGCACCCCACAGTTGCTTCATGGCCTTTTGATGCGTGGGGGTTGGACGTAGTAGGACCGATCGCACCAAAGTCATCTGCGGGAGAAGCTTACATCTTAGCTGCCACAGATTACTTCTCCAAGTGGGCTGAAGCCATACCCCTAAGGGAAGTCAAGAAGGAAACTGTCGTTCGTTTCATCAAGGAACATATCATCCACCGATATGGTGTGCCTCGCTACATCATCACCGACAACGGAAAACAGTTCTCCAATCGACTCATGGACGAGCTCTGCGAGAAATACAAGTTTAAACAGCACAAGTCTTCTATGTACCATGCTCCAGCCAACGGTCTCGCAGAAGCATTTAACAAAACATTATGCAACCTCCTGAAGAAGGTGATTGGCCGAACAAAGAGAGACTGGCACGAAAGAATAAGTGAAGCGCTTTGGGCATATAGGACGACACACAGGACTCCTACCCAAGCAACGCCCTATTCTCTCGTATATGGTGTGGAAGCGGTTCTACCACTCGAAAGCCAAATCCCTTCGCTAAGAATGGCTATACAAGAAGGCTTGACCAACGAAGAGAACGCAAAGTTGCGCCTCCAAGAGCTAGAAGCGCTGGATGAGAGAAGGCTCGAGGCTCAGCAGCACTTAGAGTGTTATCAAGCACGACTGTCCAAAGCTTTCAACATGAAGGTTCGCCCTCGCTCTTTTCAAGTAGGAGATCTTGTCCTTGCATTGCGTAGGCCTATCATCACAACCCACAAAACAAAAAGCAAGTTCACATCAAAGTGGGATGGACCTTACGTAATACAAGAAGTTTACACCAGCGGTGCCTACTTAATCACGGCGGAAGACGGCTTAAGGATCGGCCCCATTAATGGCAGGTTCTTGAAGCGTTACTACCCCTAAGACAAAAGTTCTGTGCTCCTTGTCTGCAAGAGTCTAAACTGCAAGACACAACGCTCCTGGCCCGCAAGAGCATAAACTGCGTACGGCAAAATCATCATCAAAATCACCAAAAAAAAAAAAAAAAAAAAAAAAGCATCCATCATTCATTTGAACTACGTAATGACTTGATCCTTCCTTAACCGAGGGTACGTAGGCAACTTGAAGCCTCAAAAACTTCAAGTACAGTCACATCATCAAAAAAAAAAAAAAAAAAAAAAAAAAAAGAAAAAAAATGCAAACACTTTAAAGAATAAAGAAGTAAATTCAAGAACGAAAATACTTTGATTCTTTAAAGGAAGAAGTCGGCTCTAAAAGCCGTGTTACAAAAAGGAAGAAAAAATGAGACACTACTCGAAAGCTATGTCCCTAAAACTACGGAGGCGATCCTCAAGTAAGCCTTCCAAAGTCTTCAAAGTCTCGACCTCAGTAGGAGACAGGGTAGGTAATTCCATAGCCGCGCCTTTCTCCTGCTCTAAGCGAAAAATCTCTTCCTGGCATTGGGAAACTGTAGTCTTCTGCTCCGCGAGCGTTCTTTCAAGATGAGAGGATTCGGTCTCCAACTGCTCTCGTTCTCGCACCAATGCATCGAGACGCGCTCGAACGGAAGCCAAAGAAGTCTCTGTGGTTTGAGAATCTCCCGAGGCGGTTTGCTGAGAAGAGCGAACTCGGGCTAGCGAGGAGTCTATGGCCGCAAGTCGTTGAGCTCTATCATCCGGACTTAATTTCTCCAAAGAAACAGCGCGCAAAGAAGAATACTCAGTCGAAGCAGACATAAGCTCGGCAATCTTGATCCTCAAGGACGAAGAGTCAACGTTAAGGTTGTCAATTGCGGAAACAAGCTTCAGCAAATCCTCTCTAAGTAACGAAAGGTCTTCCAACGGGCATTTCGAAATCCTGCTCTCGATATGGCTTTTGATGTCCATGGCCGCGCGAAGGTTGATGCGGCGGATGAGTTGCTCGGTACCGCTAAGGTTCGGCCCCCTCAAAGAGATCTCGGAACTAGCTGGCAAAAGTGTTGGGCGCACAACGAACTCTTGCGTGCCGTCACCTATGCACGGCAGACTTGGGAAGCTCGACGGATTCTGAACAAGCTCTGCACCAGGCGGATCCCCGATTTCAGCATCCGTAGGTAGATCGCCTCCAAATAGGGTAGAAGGCCCAACCTAAAAAAAAAAAAAAAAAAAAAAAAAAAAAAAAGAGAGACAAAGAAGAGCGTTAGAAACAAAAGCCAAAATGATGAAAGAAGAAGAAGTCATGGAAGGGAGAGAAATACATACGTCCTCCTCAAATGACATACGGGCATCAAATTGAGGCGGCCTGAACACTCCCCTCCTCTTATGACGAAAATTAACATCGCTATCAGCCTGAGTGACTTCAAATAGTCGCTTGCTTAAAGCTTGTTGGCGCTGCCGCAGAACAAGTCCATCTTCGCGCGAATCAACCTCGTCACCCGCCTCTTCAGAAACATCTAAACGGGAAGAAGGCAAACACAAGCGCTGACAAGCTGGGACCACAGGTCTATCCTGCAATGGGGTAGCACTCGCGCAGTCAAAAGGCACCAGCTGCGTGGGAACTGCAGAACAACCCTCTTTCGACGCTTCACGGCGGGAATGCGAAGAATTGGTATTACTGGCCATCCCCGAATCTTCGTAATGTACCCTCGACCACCAACTCGTGTAAGCGCGGGTCATTGGATTGTTCTTGAACTCGTCTTTGGCCGGCAGGGTGATAGAAGCATTTGTGCATGCCCGGGTACAAGACTCCCAATGAATATACACGGCTTGCAAAGATCTTGACTGGTCTCTCTCCTTCAACTTACCTGGCACGTTTTGGACAAAACCAAACTGCCTGCTAAAACGGTGAGGATTGTATGGCTGAAGAATGCATCGGCCTTCTTGCCGCAGAGAAACATACCCCGAACGAAGACTTATGAAATAAGACAGGTCTGATGAGCGAAGATGCGAATCATCCATGAGGCTTTGCCGCGCCAAGCCCACTCTTGCCAAGCGGTCCATCCTCAAACCTTCACAGCTACTAAACAACGCTTGCACCTGCAAATCATCGAGACTCTTCGCAGAAAGCACGCCAGAATACTTCGTCATTAGAGGCCCCAACTTGACGGAGGTCGGCGAAGAAGGCCCCGACTTGTCTGAAGTGGATGAAGGAAAATGAGTGCCAAAATACTCCCCCAACCAGCCATACACGTAATGGTAAGGGAGTACCGCGTCACGGTCTTCGGTGCTCGCTGAGTTCGAAACAAAACCCAAGCCATTGTATATACTAGCTAAGACCGGAATAGCGAGGCTAAAAGACTCACCCACGGCCATCTTGCTAGCAACTTTGAAAACTCCGGGGCGGATGAAGTTGACATCGTCTTTTGGGAAAACGAACTTGCAAAGCCAACAAGCTAAGAAAGCGGCTAAGTAAGATTCTTCCAAGTACTCTGGCGCCACGCCGAGATCCTCGAACACCTTCGACTCGGCGGAGGTACGGCGCCCAGCTGGACCAATAACTCCCGATGGATCCGAGTCTCCTTTAGGCCTAGTTGTCTTGTTGCGGCCACTCTTCTTGGAAGGCCTCTTGTACCTCATGGCACCCCGATACCAAAACCGGATCCATGAAGAAATCTTCACGCCTGACTTACCCGGAGCCTCTTGAAAGAGCTTGTGGTATGCCCAAAACAAATAACGACAGCTCGCAGGCAATCCGCGACTGTTGCGACCAGAAAACTCTTCCACACTAGGGACAACTTCGTCATAAAATTTTCCCTGGATCGGCAAGCCTCCTATCTTGTGAAGATCCCTAAGAGAGAGCGACATCTCCCCCCGACCTGTGTGAAGTGTGTTGGTCGCTGAACACCAATGCTCGAAGAATGCACGAATGACGGGAGGATGACGATCATAACTGAACAAAGACGCGTATACGGCGTGGTAAAGGCCCGTCTTGGTAAGCACATCTTTAGAGCGGCTCAGGACATCTTCAAGCCATTCCCAATAAAACTCGACGAATGAGGCTCCTCCAGTAGTTGACAGAGTGCCACTCCAAGCCACAACTCCATTACGGATGCGATCGCCGAGAAGCTCGAACAAAGCCGGATGGTTGTCTTGAACATGGTGCGAAGAGTTCAAGATAAGAATCTTTGATGAACAAGCCCTCTTCTCCGCATTTGGTCGAATAGAGTCCACCACCTCCCAAGACACTTCAGAAGACCATGACTTAATATGCATGGAGTTGTCTTTCGCGGGAAGAACAAGCGCCTTGGGGCCGGTCAACGGCGCGTAAAGCTTCAGCGTTGTACCACTATCTTGCGAATCGCCTTCCTTCGCAAGAATGGTGATGGTGTTGCCTTTAAAGCACTTCAAAAATACCATGACCACAACGAGGAGTCAGCCACAAAACTTCAGCAGGGTAGCTACAAGACAGTCCGTCAAAGCACGCTACGGTTGAAAAGAAATCAAGGCAACACGCAATAACTACGCAAGCAATCTCTTGCACTGCACGACGACGCCATCGCCAAGAAAAAAATTGTGACCAAAAGGCATTACACAGCGAAGCCCCGCTGCAGTCTTTTGCACAGCTCCACACGGCAGCGCACCACCGAGGGAAAAAAAACCGTGATCAAAAGACACTACACAACGAAGCCCCGTTGCAGTCTTTGGCACAAGCACACCCACGCCCTGCTACCACAGCTCTAAAAAGCTTCGCGAAGACCCTGGCGTCAAGCTCTGCCTTCTCCAAGAAAAAAAAAAAAAATTAAAGACTGCTGGCATCACAACAAAAAAAAAAAGAGATCCATCAGTGGGGAGCACACTCGCATTGTGCATAAAAACATTGTGCATAAAAAAATTAATATGTGCATGTGTATTAAAAAAAAAATATGAAAAAAAAAAGGGAGGGCGCGTTGTATTCTGTATACATAGCCTGCAACATATAACGAAAACTGATAGCCTATATATATATATATATATATATATATATATATATATATATGAAGTGAAAGCTGACGCCTGCAACCTGACAACCTGCCATATATATATATATATATATATATATATATATATAATGAAAGCTGACAGCCTGCCACTATATATATATAAAAAAATCCAAAACTGACAGTCACCAGCCAACTTTCATATATATATATATATATATATATATATGTATGTATATCTACATGCGAGGTGACGGGATATCTGACTAGCAAAAGGAAACATCAGCAGCTAATATACATATGCATGTACGTACAACGTGTCGAAGACAGCCAAAATAGGCAATTAACAATCAAAGGTGCATATATGTGTGAACGCATGCAACCCCAGGAGACCAAAGTCATCCTCAGCTTAAAGCAAATCGACCTTACCACGCAAAGGCTCTGCGAAGAAAGGCTCGGGACTGCCTTCTCTTCTTCCTATCTGCAGCAACAGATCTCGCTCTCTCTCCTCTGCATACTATACACGAACAGGGCAATCACTTTCTATATACATATGGCGTATATATATATGTATGTGTATGTGTATGTATAAGGAGGGGAAGATACATATATAAAGTGAGCATAAACACAGCCTCCAAACTAGTGATCAGACATGCACATAAAAGAAAAAAAAAAAAAAAAAAAAAAAAAAAAAAAAAAAAAAAAAAACAAGGGGCCGCATGTACGTGTGTTTATGTAGCACAAGGAGTCCATCAAGCCATAATCCTTAAAACAAGTTTCGAAGGATACTCGGCTAAGTATATATATACATGTCAAGCCATAAACTTCCATGCATGGAGAAATATATATATATACAGAGATTTCCATGCACTGCAAAATATAGACATACGTACAGAGATTTCCATGCACTGCGAAATATGTATACGTACTTACGAGAAGTCTCCGATGCAAAAGAAGTCAGAGAAAAGCCGTTGTTTAAATCCAGCTTATCTTGAGAGTAACGAAGTCACAGATGGAGGACCTAAAAAAATGATTTTGTAGGCGTGCATATATGTATACAAGCCGCCAGAAAAGCAAGTAAGCATGCATAAAAAAAAAAAAAAAATGCAGCAGCTGTGTCACGATTGTGCAAAGGTCATGTAAGCGGCTGTGCGATCCCATATATATAGAAGAACTCAGAGAAGCAAGAGGAGTGCAGCAACTGTGCAAACAGATGGTGCGGACACTGTTCAAATCCGCATGCGAAAAGAAAGGGGGGATGCAGTCGAAGAGTCCCGTCGACGAGCCCAGAGAAGCAAGAGGAGTGCAGCAACTGTGCAAACAAATGGTGCGGACACTGTTCAAATCCGCATGCGAAAAGAAAAGGGGGGATGCAGTCGAAGAGTCCCGTCGACGAGCCCAGAGAAGCAGAGGAGTGCAGCAACTGTGCAAACAGATGGTGCAGATACTGTTCAAATCTGCATGCGAAAAAAAAAAAAAAAAAAATGGAGGGGATGCAGTCGAAGAGTCCTGTCAAGAAGCATGCAGAGAAAAATGCAGAGAGGTGACTGTACAAGATTCGCTTTTTTTAAAAATAAAAAAAAAAAAAAAAAAAAAAAAAAACTAAAAAAACTAATGCATATGTTGTCATATTTGCCAAACAAATAAATTCATATGCATATCTTAAAAATAAAAAAAAAAAAATTAAAAAAAAATATAAATAAAATAAAAAAAAAAATAAAAAAAAAAATATAAAAAATAAAAAATAAAAAATAAAAAAAAAAAGAAAAAAACGAATGCATATGTTGTTATATTTGCAAAAAAAAAAAAAATAAATCCATATGCATTTGTTTGAAAAAAAAAAGGGGCATCTTAGTGAGCCATTCGTTTTATTTAGCACAATACACTAAATGAAATAAAGCCCGTTTATTGATATCTCCGATAAGTTACAAAAAAAAAAAAAAAAAAAAAAAAAAAAAAAAGCCTTCACAAGTGTCACTTATGTGAAGCCTCAACACTTGAAGTCTCAGTACTTGGCAGAACCTTAGCAGAGGGAGGCACTGAAGATGGATTATTTGGAGCCTCAATACTTGTTCGAGCCCCGGATGACGAAGGCAAGAACTGCCTCCATAGTGAATCCTCGAACCTCCGACGGTCATTTTGAGTTCGACTCTCGGAGTCCAGCAGCTGATCAAGCTTCCTCTTCATGCCCGTCGAATAATTATTCACAAGCAGATGCAACTCTCTATTTTCACGCTTGAGCTGCTCGATCTCTTGGCTAAGAGCCGTCATTCCGGCCGTCAACGATTCAACTTGACGAGTTCGAGCAAGTAAGCGTTGGCCCATGTTCGACACAGAGCCCGCACACTGAACACTGACAGCTAGGGAGTCTTGGACGGCCAACGCATCAGACCGCTTCGAGAGCAGCCTGTTATCTCTAGGGGTGAGGAGGTTCCTGGCTACTACCGTAGCGGTCCTGACATCCTTCATCACAGAGTCCTCAACCGTAAGAGGGCCATTAGAAGACAAGAAGGATGGGCGCCATACGTCACCCTGGCACGGCACACCTGTATCATTCCCGAGATTTGAATCATTCCCAAGGCTCAAATCTAAGCAAATGTTAGGAGAGGAGGCCATTATCAGAAATGGTAAGGGGAAAGGAATGGATGGAGTAAAATCTCAGAAATATGACAAAAATAAATTTCACAGGCGAAAATCTTCGAAGTGTGCATCTCGAATACAACCAATACCTATATAAAAGGAGGTGCAACGCAGTCACCTGTTCAAAGGTCAAAAACACGTCACTCCCCATATTTCAAAGAAGCAGAATTTCCCGCCTAAAACCCGTCAACCCCTTCCAGACACAAATCCCAAACTTTTTCAGATATCACGTGCGACTCTGTCAGAATTTCTGATAAAGACGAAAACGCGTGAAATTCACTGTTTCAACCACGTGAAGTCCCGCAGTCTCAACACGCTTCCACCGTCCACGGTTTCAACCACCACACTCCCAAATCCACTATTTCAACTACCGCACCCACAAATCCATCACTTCAAACTACCACACCCACACACCTCCACCAACGGGTGTGAGTGAAAGTCCACATCCCCACGCTTCTACCGACAAGCAATAAGGCGAGATCCACGTCTGCCACTACTACATCCCTCCCTATATACATCATCCCCATCCTTCATGAGGTGAGACACACATCCAAGATGCAAAGCTCTCCTTTTTCACAGAAAAAACACTTCCACAACCAAACCTCTCGAAAAAGGAAGAGAGGAAAAGAAAATGCTCAAATCCTCTTCCTTCCCGAGAGCAACCCCCAAATCAAGCCACCCAAAATAGTCCGCACCGGCATCGAAAATCTTACACTTCTTTCCTGCAAAGAGCAAAAGTATTTCATATCATCAGGGCTGAGAGCAAGAGTATCTCATATCATGCAATCTCCCTGTTCTTTCCCTTGCCCTCGCCCACGCCTGCAAGGCAAGGAGGAAGAAAACAATCAGTCGGAACCCGAAATCAAACCTCTGGTTTGGAACCGACTGCCTGGAACCCCTTCCCCGATTGCTTACCTAGCCTTGCTCTCGAGTACTCATTTTCAGCATCTTGTGCTTCCGAGGAAGATGCCGCCTCTGCAAGGAGAACAGACGAAGCATGTAAAATTGATGCGTCGAAACACATGGAGACAAGCGCAACCAATACATATGTGCCGGTTCATCTGCTACTTCTTCAAAAGCAAAAGTATCTCATATCATTGGGATCGAAAGCAAAGGTATCTCATATCACGCTTTTCCCTTGTTCTTTCCTTTGTCCTCGCTCTTGCCTCCAAGACAAGGATGAAGAAAAGCAATATGTCGAAACTTCCACTCAAACTTCCGCATGATGCGTCAAGCTCGTGGAGAATCGACAATTATGACAATCGCGGATGCTGATCCATCCCCAACCAAACCGCTCGTGGTCCAGCTTCTTCAAGATCAAGCCCAACGGCCCATGAAAAAATCACAAGCCCGATTCAAGAACAAGTGTCCAACACCCTTGAATCAAATCTAGTTCAAGAAAAAGTCTGTGGAAAATTAAAAGATTGGAAGAAACCAAAAAATCTTCCAATCAAATCTAAAATCAAGCCCCGACGGCCCTTAGATCAACGTCTACATCAAAGGACTTCAAAACGCATCTTCTACACGTGACAAGCACATGTACACGACGCGCCTTGAAGTGGGGGCATTTGTAGACATTGAAATTTCGATGAAATGAATATTAACAAATGCATTAAAATTACATGTGTAGACATTAAAATCTTGGTGAAATAAAATGTCGACCATTGCATTAAAATTACAACATCCACCCGTTTCACCTACATCATACACTTCACCAACAAAAAAACGGACGGTGGTAATTCATTCCCACCAACAAAAATGGACGGTGGTAATTCATTCCCACCAACAAAATGGACGGTGGTAATTCGTTCTCACCAACAAAAAATCGACGGTGACGATTCATCCTCACCAACAAAACGGACGATAGGAATTCATCCTCAAAGCCTATAAATAGGCTGCTTCATCAAAAGATCAGGGACTTTGGACATTGACATCAAACCAAGGCCTAAAAAAAAAAAATTCAAAGCTTCAAAGTTCTTAAGCAAATCTCGAAGAATCAAGAAAGCTCTCTGCATTCTTCATCAAAAAACCGCTCCAAGACCAAGCCCCGACGGCCCTTGGATCAACCAAATCCGCAAGCCCACACCTCACGGAGATCGAATCAGAGGATCAAATCACATAGAGATTGTAACCTAAACAAATTCATTAATATAAATATATTTTGTACACGTGTTCTTGTCTCTTTCGTTTCAGGAAATTTTCGTGTTTACAATTACATGGAACATATCTTGGCTGTTGATACTATACTTGGATTCTAAACTCTCCAAAGCTACCTTCATCTGGGTTATTTTCTCAACATTCTCTTTTTCATTTACAGTTGGTTTCGTATACCATTGCAAGTGTTAAATTTGTGATTTGTTGTTTATGTGGTGAAAAAATAGGATGGTTTCATTTTTTTTTTCGTGAGACTTAAGAGGTTACCTTGTACAAACGCATAAATGGACTTTTGAAGAAGGCTTTTGACCTCTCTATCCTCTACGATGCTGAAGTTGCCCTCATGATCATCATCTCTCCCTCTGGCATGGCCTGCCAATTTGCAAGACACGAGTACATTTAATTAACAAATAATTCAACTAGCTAGCTAGGTTTGATGAATATCTTTTCAATTAATATATGGTTTTACTAATGTGTGATGCAACATAAATGGGACCATTTCCGTGTATAGAGGTGAAGTAGGGTTGCCTGAAATCAAACAACTTAATTTTGTGTTCCAATATCACAAAGAATGGTGCAGGAATTTTGATATTTGGGTAGATTTTTATGAATTGATCTAGAGCTAAAGGTTGAAATGATCTTATTCACTTTGATCTTTTCTAGAAGCTATTTGTTAATGGTTGTTAATTTGGCAAAATGAGTTTTTCATGCTACCATTTTTTTTAAATGTAGAAACAAAAACTAATATCCATGAAAAAAAAGATGAGTTACAAGGGAAGATGGGATATCAGTTTAAGCTTGACTGAAAGTTAGAGTGTAATGCTTGGTGATCGTGTATTGCTACAAGAGGAAATTAAAAAAAACTTTGATATTTGATTCTCTGCATTTTCATTGCTGATTCGTTTATGAACATTTAAATTTTGGTTTGCCTTTATTAATCTTGAGTTCCCTCTTTTCTGTTTTTATTATATATTGTTTTCAATTATATAATTGCAGCTTTCAACAGACGAAGATGGGTATTTTTGTTTGGTGAGAGAGGGTGGGAAGATAGTCAGAGAGGTGAATTATGTTGACAAATAGGATGGTGGATTATAATGTTGTATGAATAAGTGTGTTAGGATTTTGTATCATGTGTGAATTAATGTTTTCTGTTCTATGTTGTGAATGATTTTGCATTCGTTGCTGCCAAGTTTTTGTCCCAATGTTTATACAATACTTTGTAATATTTAAATGTAATTAATTTCAAATTCTTACATAAATGGGTATAATGTAGACATAATTATGTGAATTACTGAGTTTTCGAAGGAAAGTAATTTCGATTTTTTGATATTTGGGCAGGCAAGAGAAGTGGAATTGAAAAGCAGAAAGCTTTAGAGCAAGTCCACCGTGGGTTTTTTTGCCCAGCACCCAGCACAAAAACAAGCTGGGACACTGTCAATCCCCTCCAGCCCACCTTTTGCCTGGGACGCAGCCCATGCTGGTCTTTGGGCCAGTCCATTTCTCACTGACCAAGGGGCCGGGCAAATTGCCCTGGCGCGTGTACTTCACGCAGCCGAAGGGCGAGTAGCCGACAGGAAAACACGGGGGACCCCCCGTGCGCAGGCGCAGCAGCCCACTGATTGTAGGCGCCACATGGCGCTTTATCTGCCGTTGGATTTCCAACGGTAAAAAAATTTTAAATATCACTTTTAAAATGGACCGTTCGATCAAAGATCAACGGTCCACGTTTTTTCATAAAAAAAAAGACCCACGGTCAGAAAATTAATTAAAAATTATAAAAAAATACAGAAAATTATTTTTAAAATACAGAAAAAAAATTTAAAAAATTATTATTTTTTCTATAAATACCTAACCCTCATCTTCCATTTTACACCACATTTCAATATTTCTACACTTTCTACATTATCTACATTTCAATATTTTCTACACTTTAAGAGAGAAAAAATGTCTTCCGGGATGCTCATTGAAGATCTTACGTTGTGTGAAAGTTGAGTTGGAAATCTTATCGAAAATCAATTTACAAAATAGTACGTTTCGGATAATGACACGTGTCATTATGAGGTTGGTTGAAAATTTTATTAAAATGTTGGCTAAATTATTGTAAACCAGATGTGACACGTGGCGCGTCGAGATTAGTTAAAAATTCTATCCGAAAAATTATTTTACCTTGGGAAGTATTTTTGAAGGTTATGAGTATTTGATTTTGTCCAACATCACATTTCACCCTCAGACTAACGATTAGTCTTAACAAGCTAATCAGACCTTACCTTTATTAGAGATTTACTCACAGTACATGATTGATAGACACTTACCTTTGTTAGAGTTATGTGTAACTGCGGTTACATTTTTGGTTTTAAACGTGGCATCATTTGAGATTTGGTATAAATATTTGATACGCAATATGTTATTTATAAAAGAGTATTGTGATCAGGTATTTGAATGATCGAGATTATGATATAGAAAATTCTATGATATTGAAGATGTTGCCCGAAAGGGTAATGCGTGAGCAAGATCAAGGCTTGTTCAGACAATGTTTGTGTATTTCCTAATGGGGGGCATGATGGTAATCTTGCACCCTCGGGAATTGTTACTTGCTTATTGAGACAACAGTGAGTTGTTGGTAATGCGAGCTGCAGACCGTAATATCAATAACTTATTCGTTTGGTTTGTTAAGCAAGTAAACTAGTAGGTCATTTTACGTTAACATTGTATTTACTTATTTAATTAGTTATTTATTGTTTGGACTCAACCCAAAGATAATACATGCTTATTTTCGGAGTACGTTACTTTACGAGAGCGTAGGTTAAATCTTTATATATTCAGTTTTGATTTTAGTACAACTATTTTAACTTTACTTCACTGCATACGTATTTTGACGTTATGTTTTTATACGTCTATTTTTGATGCTATGTTTTTATAAAAGTATTATATTTTGGCATTGTACTAAAGTTGAAGGAACGTTTGAGTTTGGAGGCATGAAAGAGGAATCGCTGCACTCTGATTGCGACATAATGACATTCTCTTTTATGCAATCACTTCAACTTGGTTTCTTCCTTATATATATATATATATATATTCTCTTCCTATCTTCTGGAGTACATTATGTTTAGCAAATGATTTCAAATTTTGGAGACGAAATTTTTTTTTAAGGTGGGTAGATTGTGACGCCTGTCCCAAATTTTACGTTTTATAAATTTTAAAAGTGTGAACTTACCAAAATGCCCTAGAGGCGAGGGTATTGACTTTTGTTGACCAACGTATAGTGAGTTGTATGAAATATTCTTGTAGCGTATTTCTGAAGTACTCGACGATACGGACGCGTAGGCGCAAGCAGAAGTGAATTTGGTGTTACGGTTAAAGTTTTAAGGAGCTACAAACCCGAAAGTATTTTGAAGAAAACACTATTTTAATTATATTATATTAGTTTATACTACTAAATTATTATGCCACATGTGTGTGGTTGAGAGGGGGATAGAAACGAATTGGAAATAAGAAACAGAAGATGAAAGGATTGGGCAGAGCTGCCCAATTAGAGGAGTGAAGGAGAGAGGGCTGCTACCCAATTAGGAAGTAGTAGGTGGGGATCAGACTAATGAGAGTCAGGAACAAGGAGAGAAATGAGGAATGAGAGGATCGGCCGAATCCCTTAGTCAAGCGACCCGACCTGTGCCCTTACTTTAAATTTCGATGGGTTTACTGTCCAAATTCCAGCTTTCTTTAGCCTTTCATCATCACAAAACCTCATCACAACCTCCCCAGCACCTAACTTTAGCTAAACCCGACGAGTTTTAGCCTAATATTGCTAGAAACCCACCCACAGGTCCAAGCACCCTTTGCCAGAGATCCACCCATTTCTGAAACATTTACCTTCGATCATCACTAACAAAACACTTCCCTTGGACCCAGGAACAAGACCTAACATGTGGTAGGGGTGGCGGAGCACTGGCGATGGCGAATCGAAGCTTACCCATTATAAGGTTTCCAGCGGTCCGAGCATGATTTGGGGCATTTCTCTAAGCCAAATTGGACTTAACCACATGTATAAAACTTGCGTCCCTCGTTGAGATCTTCATTCCTATAAAATTTGAGAATTTTTAGAAATAGTTGAATTTTTCGGCGAGTCGGGGCGGCTGACCGCCATGTGCGGCGGTGCGTGGCCAGTGGGCCGACGTTGTCCTTTTTTAATTAAATTTGATGTTCTGACGTCAATTTGATAATCGTTGCTTATAGTTCGATAGTTTGAATTACTACATTCTTGACCATTTTATGATTCAATAATCTGACCGTTGGATAGTCACCTAACTTTAATATGTTATAGTACATAATATTTGAGGATCATAGGAACTTACAGATTGGCAATCTGACGTACGGATCTTCCCGAATTGGATTTGTAAGTTCATAAAATAAAACATCGTCTGCCACTTAATTTTAGCGATTGACGGAGATCCGACCGTTGGATCGTTCCAAAACTTTAGGATGTTGTTCTAGAAGCTTATTGAAACTTTTGGGAAGTTATAGATTGGAAATTCGAGGTGCAGATCTTCAGGATCGAGTTACGTAGGGTTGTGGACCCTACCGTTTATCTTTGACCGAAGGTTGACTTTGGTCAATGAGTTTCAAATCATTTTAGAACGTACTTGGGGATGTGTATTATGCAAGTTACGTGTTTTATCGATAATAATTCTAAGAAGTGATTTGATAATTGGTCTAGGCGCCGATCGTTCGTGACGCCTAGATATTCGTTTTAGGGAGTTGTAGCGCGAACTTCAAGTGAGTGGGTCTTTTCATTTTTATGGTATATATATGGATAAACTTTATAGTTTCCACAAATGCTTTTGAATTGAGTTATGCATTCCATGCCATGATTAAGAAATGTTACATTGTTATGAGTTTGTGAAATGCCAAAATGATCCTACAGGATATGCAGATAAGTTCAAGTAAGTTTATTATGTTGGTTAGAATTATTGAATCATTATGGCATGCTTATATTCATATAGTCTGCTTGTCATTACTACACCCAGGTGTTAGTGCTCAACATAGGCCAAGCTACGCTCGCTTTGGATCCAAGTAGGCGATAGCCTTGTCGTACATATTGCAATAGGCAATTCTGACTCGTATGTGACAGTGATTAGCTCTAGCCTTCACGTGATTGTAGCACTAGAGCGTATATAATTACACCTAGCTTTATCGTATAGGTCACATTAGGTGACTCTGACTCGTGTGTTAGCATAAATTGATGATCAATAGGTGCAGTCGCACATGTCACATTAGGTGACTCCGAATTGTGTGCTAGTATAGATTATTGAGCACACGATTACATTTATATTGTTGATAAAATACCGTGTTGTGGCATACTTCTGGATTTACTATTAGCATGTAATTGATTTCATACTTATACGTAGTATAATTTTATGGAAACTATATAGGTTTTACGGCGATGGGTTATAATGTTTTCAAAAGGTTTTTATTAAAAATTTATTTTCAGGCTCACTCACCTTTATTTTTCGCCCATCCAGGTTTTAGTAGCAGAGCTTTAGTACCGACAAGGATTATTGGTTACCATCGAGGGTATAATTCTCACCATATTATACTGTACTGTACTTATACTCTGTCATCACGTGTGAAATGGGTTCATTCCCGCTCACATCACACTTTTTGTATTTAGGCACTTTTAGTTTTAAATTTATTTACATTTTCCACATCACTACACTTTATGGCTTCGTCAGATTCCAAGTGTCGCCCAGTAAAACTCAATTTTGGAGTCTTAGTGGACATTCCGGGTTAGGAGATTATTGCTATAATTTTCTCTTAAAATATAGGGTTAATGTCAGTTTACTATTTTGAAGTTTGGTGGTTTTCAACATTTGGTACATGAAGTTTTTTTCATCTCAGAGTCATACATCAAGTCTTAATTTTAGGACAGTTTCGTACCTCCGTTAAGTTTTCCGTTAAAACTCTTGTTAACTAATGATGTGGTGCCCACGTGGATAATAACTGAGCCCCATGTGTTAATACGGGTCCACTTCAATATTAAAAATAAAAAAATACAAAAACACAAAAAAAACCCACTTGTCTTCTACCTCCCCCAACCCCCTTCCATTCCTTCTTCCCTTTGCAACTCGCACCCTTTCGCTTAGCATTGAAAAAAACTTTGGGGAGCCTACCTAGATATAGATGAACGCCACAGCTGCGAGAAATAGGAGGAACCAAAAATCACATAGAATTTTCTTCATTTTGTTTAATTTTGGTGCGAAAAAAGAAATTACGAGAGCTTTCGATCTTGGAAATTATGTACGAATTAGAATCAAATGGAATTATAAGGGTTACGGATTGCCGAGAATTTTCTTCATATTTTTTGGTGTTTGGTGAATTTTGATCGCGTTTACTTTACTGCCAGTCAAGGTCCATGACCTTGCTAACCTGCGCCGGCTGTTCTTGCATGATGCTCTCAGTGACGAAAGAATGCCGATTGGAAGAATTCGTCGTTGTCGTCTGATTATTGTTGCGGAGGCCCATGTTTCTGATTTCGAGACAGAAGCTTCCATTACCGTTCACTATGACTGGGCTGGAATTAGAGGAGAAAAGCACCATGAGCTCGGCGTTTGAAAGGGAGATCGAGGAACAACATAGTGGGCAAGTTTGCTACGATTGGAGCCACGGGGGTCGATGTAGACGGAGTGAAGCCTAAAAAACACATAATAGCCGAGAAGTTTCTACCGAAATCCTGCCACCGACAGAGATCCAAGCCAGCCAATGGAAAACATCAACCACCACCGACTATTGCGGCCTCAGACACCACTGCCAACCCCGAACAGCAACCAAATCACAGAGATTAACAAGAGATAGTCAGCACCAAAGAGGAATTAGCCAACTACTAGTAAGAAACTCGGGGAAACCCACGAGCAACGTTGCCGAAATTGACAGATAGCAAGAAGAACGTGGTGGTGTCGGAAACACCCGAACCAGGAAAAACATCATAGCTCTACACACGAACTCAAGATGAAATATGGCTGAAGATCGGACTGAGGAAGAAATGGGGAGAGGTATACCCACGGGAATCGAAGAAAAAGACAGGTTGGAGGTAAAAAAGGGAGAAAGATCAGTAGAAACGAAAAGAAGAAGAATAAGAAGAAAAGAGGACATGGCAACCGACCCCAGCCGAAGCTAGGGCCGGTGCCACCAGAGGAACAGAGAAAGGAAAGGCTCACACAAATGGTGAGAAGGGCTTTCAGTGGAGGGAGAAATGCTCTCACAGTGGAGAAAAAAACGAGAGCAGAGAAGGATTCACATGCAAGCTCGTTTGGTGTGCTGAATAAGATAGAATATTGTGTTCTATTTCGAAAAAAAACTTTCACACCCAATTTTAGGGCATTGCATTACGCTTGCATCTTTGTCTCGCGATTCATCGCTATCGAACAGCGAACCACACATAATGATGGGGTCAAGGGACAAAGACCAAACAACACCGCATCATCAGCCTCTTCTCAGCAGCCTCGTCGTGCGTCACTACACCAGCAACGGTGCCGGCGGTGGAGGCGGCAGCAATTACGAGCCTGGCGAGGTTCGCCGGGAGCCTCCACCCTACACTCGCTCAGATCGTTACTCTGATGACCTTGGTTCGTCTCTCTAATTCTCTGCTTTTTATTTTCATGGATTTTATTCATTGTTTGACGGTGTCACGGTGATTTATTCTCAAATCTGAATTTGATTTTGTATTTTCTACTTAAATTATAATTTGATTAGTATTTAGCATTTTGTCTTTTAGATTCAATAATTGTGATTAATTATTTGCTTCATTATTTTCTTGAGTCTCTGTAGGCCTTTTGATGCATAAGTAATTTATCTAAATCTATGATGTAGGATTTTATCATATGTTGTGTGTTTGATGTGAAACTTGTAGAACAGAGAGGTTAATAAGTTGGAATTAATTTTTGGGCCTCTGTGAGCATAAATTTGAACTATATATATTTCGGGTCGAAACTTCTTAGTTTATTAGCAATTGATTTTAAAGTTTAGTTTTTGCTTGATAGTGTTTACGATTATCATAAGTAGTTACGGTGCTCTTATAAATAGTGTCATGAATTTGTGGCAACAAAATATGGGTTTCTTGAACCTATTGATTGCTTACACTGCGTGTCGAACATGTGGATCTATGACCAATTATCGAGTGTCAAACTGTGAATAAATGAATTCTGCTATTGTGTCTTACAGTCAGTGGCGAAGCCAGGATTTGTTGAGGGGAGAGGCGAAATTCAAAAGAGTGCTCGAAGCGATTGCTTTCACATTGGAGAGTACAAAGTTTTGAGTCAATATTCATAGTAGAAAATAGTCTCTCTATCAAAGCGGTTGTAAGTAATAATATCAAAGACAATGTAAGAAACTTAAATTGGCTAGGATTAGATCCTAAAAAATGTTAGGCGCTAATCGAACAACAGACTGGGATTTAGCAGCTAGGTGCCTAAGCAAGATCTAGGCAAGAGCCTAGATAGATTTAAATTATCGTAAAATAAGCATTAAATAATATTTACATTGTTTTTAAAAGGTAATACAATATTTATAAATAATGTGAGAGTTTAAGATAAATACGGTAGTAGTCTTAAAAGAGAAAATAAAAATACATACAAGAATAAAAAATAAAAAATAAAGAACGAGATCCTCTCCCGATCAACTCTATCCGGATCCGGGGATCAACAAATCCTAACCATTCGAAATACATCTTACGGCCAAGAATTTTCTCTACTTTTCACGCAAAACAAAGACCCATTCTTTAACTCTTTTACATCCTTGAATTGTGGTTTCCAGAACAGGGTTGCCGCCACCGACCAAGTATGCAGCGGCAAGGATGTCGAAGCCGAGCTCGGCTCTTTCTCACCAAAAAACTCTATGATGTAGCAGACTTTCTCCTTCAATTTCACATCTTCACCACTCACCAAAAAACTCTATGATTCATCTTCATTCATTCCCGGAACAGAAGAGTTACAGACGGAGGAGTGACCTGCGACTGCGAGCGGAGGGAGGGGCTGGGTTTCCGGGAGGGGAGGGGAGGAACCTGGCGCTGGGGCTGTGTTTTCCGGCGAGGGGAGTGACGGCCGCCACTCCCCGCCCCTACGTGGCTTCGCCACTGCTTACAGCTCTGAATGTGTCTGCAAGAACATGAATCTTGAGGAAGGTATGTTGGTGTGAGTGCAGTCTTGGATCATGGTCTGGGGCAATTTGTTTTTTCATATTGTGGGTGTTGATGGGAAATGTATATGATGCATGAACTCGTGGGTTGCTGCATCAATGAATCTGGGTTTCTGGGCCTTATTTTGTTGTATTGACTATGGTTGAGGTTTTTGTCTGCTTTTTTTTATAGGATTGGTGATTATAATGTCCGGTTCATATCAAAAATTTATGTAGACATGCCAATCAAAACTGAAAGTTTGAGAGGATCTTAAGAATTTCTGGGCACAGGATATGGTGCAAGCTTAGCGCGGAACTTATTCCCACTAACAGTCTTGTTTTGGTTATTTTGAATTGCAAGTTTGCAACCAACAGTAAGGATGCTTTACTTGAGATGCTGCTGGAAGATGGAGAGTTTAGTTATAATTGCCAGATGGTGGGAAATTCAAATTGGTCAAGTGGTATTGAATTTACTATGTTTTTTTTTTTTTTGAAGAACTGGGAATAAGATTACCAGGGCGAAAGCCAAGCATACAAGGAAAACCCATAGGAGGGGCAACAAAGCAACAAACATAACAGGGTAGTACAGGGGCTAGAAATACAGAGACGCTGCCAAAGAAGCAAGCGTCACCCCGCAACACCCCAACATCAAAGACCTAAAGAGGGGGGCACGGAAGACCATCCTTGTTGAGAATGTGAATTAATGAAGATGGGGGTCCTCTAACCCAAATTTTCTCACACATCTCCATATTCGACCTCGACGCCAAACAGTCTGCCGTCTGATTGGCCGATCTTGGAATCCAAGACTAGCGAAAGCCCTAAAAAGAATTTCCCAGTCTTAAAATTCCTTTTAAGATTGGAAAAATTTCCTAGCTTCCATTTGAGACATCTCCCTGCAAAGAAGCTATAACCTCAGCGACCACCATCTTCGGAACCACAAGAGACAACTTACGGGCAGCCACAAATTGTCCCTGATGGTCACGCAACACCACTGCCAGAACAGCCTGACCAGTCGCCGGGTTCCAGCTCGCATCAACATTAAACTTGCAAAAAGGTTTATCCGGGGGACGCCAGTGGATGGTTGAATGAGTGGAGTCAACTAGAGGCCTGCAAGGGTGCGCACAATTGAGAATTGCCTGCCAAAAATAGGTTGAATTGAGGGAGATTGTGACATCCCACATCACCCAGGGGAGTGATCCTTAAATGTATATTCCCATCCCTACCTAGCACGAGGCCTTTTGGGAGCTCACTAGCTTCGGGTTTCGTAGGAACTTTGAAGTTAAGCAAGAAGAGGGTTAGAGCACTCCCATGATGGGTGACCCACTGGGAAGTTGCTCGTGAGTTCCCAGAAACAAAACCGTGAGGGCGTGGTCGGGGCCCAAAGTGGACAATATCGTGCTACAGTGGTGGAGCGGGCCCGAGAAGTGATCCGCTCCGGGGAGTGATCCTTAAATGTATATTCCCATCCCTACCTAGCACGAGGCCTTTTGGGAGCTCACTGGCTTCGGGTTCTGTAGGAACTCTGAAGTTAAGCGAGAAGGGGGCTAGAGCATTCCCATGATGAGTGACCCACTGGGAAGTTGCTCGTGAGTTCCCAGAAACAAAATTGTGAGGGCGTGGTCGGGGCCCAAAGCAGACAATATCGTGCTACGGTGGTGGAGCGGGCCCGGGAAGTGGCTGCGCCCGGGCCGGGATGTGACAGAGATAGTATGCACCACATGCCAAAGATCGACAGTCCTGGCACTGAAGACAAAACTACACTGCGCCTTCCAGATTTGCCTGCAAGTAAAGGCTATAATAGAAAGGAAACGAGACCCATCAGACCGACGAACAACCATGTCTGCCATCCTCCCTAGCCAGTTTCCAAAAGAAGAAATCCTATCCCTATTAATTCGAAGACCAAACGGGCCACCAAACTAAACAGGTGCGACCCAGAGGCACAACAAAAGCAGGTGCAACACCGATTCCTCAGAATTTTTACAAATTGGGCACAATGACGAGGGGGCCGACTTGCGAGAGAATAAACTCGCCATATTGGCCACTGCCCCGTTCACAGCCATCCAAATAAAATTTCTAATCTTCGACGGGGCATTTAACTTCCAAATCAAATTCCAAAACTTGCTATCGAAAGTAGTAGAGGGAACAGATTGAGGAACCCCACTCGCCGACCGAGAGGCACGAATCCAATGGTAGCCCGATTGAAACGAGTACTTCTCCCACCTATCATCAGACCAAATTAACATGTCATTCCTAGAAAAATACCCAATGGGTGTATCAAGAATGACATTAAACTCACTAGCAGAAATGAGAGGTCATAAGAAATCAATATCCCAAGTCTTGGTGTTTTGATTAATTAGGGAGGAAACCTTAGTGTTCAATGTGATATGATTGGAGCAGTGGGGATCAGGGTGGCCAAGAGGGAGAGTTGGGAGCCACATATCCACCCAAAAGCGAGTGTCTCTTCCATTCAAAATTTGCCAGTGAGTTCCTGCCTTGAGAACATTGCGGCCCACCAACTGGCTTGTCCACGCCCAAGAGGCCCGACTCTCCAACTTAGCGTCAAAGAAGGAAGTATGTGGAAAGTATCGAGCCTTGAGTGTTTGAGCCCAAAGAGAATTGGGATTGTGAATAAGCCTTCAACATTGTTTAGCAAGCAGAGCATCATTAAAGTCTTGGAGATTTCTGAAGCCCATTCCCCCTATGCTTTTGGGATGTCTCAGTTTTTTCCAACTCATCCAACAGATTCTTCTATTCCCACCGTTATCACCCCACCAAAACCCGCCTCTAAGGGAGTTCAGATCCTTACATATCGAAATAGAAAATTTGAAAAGATTCAAAAGGTAGGCTGGTATTGCTTGGATCATTGCCTTAATTAAAACTTCTTTCCCCGCAAGAGACAGAGATTTCTCTTTCTAACCTTGAAACTTACTAAGAACTCGCCCTTTGATATAGGCAAGAAGTTTGATGCTTCGATCTCCCCCAGATGGCAGGCAATCCCAAATACATTCCCGGGTCCGGGACCGACGACATCCCAAGGATTGAACATAGTTGGGTCCTCACATTAGAAGGGACATTTCTGCCAAAATAAATATTGGATTTCTGAATACTGATCAACTGTCTCGACGCCTTGCAATAACTATTTAGGATGTTCAAAATATTTCCACAGACTTCCCCATTAGCCTTAAGAAAAATGAGAGTGTCATCCGCAAAAACATGTGTGAAATACTAGGTCAATGCCTGTTCATTTGTATCCCATGAATCTCCCCAAGGTCTACCGCTCTCTAGATAAATAGATAAGGAGAGAAGGAGTCACCCTGTCGGATACTGCGGATAGGGGAGAAACAGTTACCAGGCTTTCCATTGATCAAGATTGAGAACTCCACCGTGCGTACACGGTTCATAATCAAATTGGTCCAGCCCTTACTAAAGCCCATTTTCAACATTACAGCTTCAAGAAAATCCCATTCCACTCGGTCGTAAGCCTTGTGCATGTTAAGTTTGATACCCAATTCATACTTTCGTTGAGCTTTCCTCAACCTAAGAAAATGGAATAATTCATGAGCTATTCTAATATTCTCCCGAATTTGTCGATCCGCCACAAAGGCATTTTGCATTGGCGAAATTAAGCTCGGCAGCAAAGGCTTCAGTCGATGCGGTAGCACTTTCGATAAAATCTTGAAAGAAAAATTACATAAACTAATGGGCCGGTATTGGGAAATAGATTCAGGGCTAGCAATTTTAGGAATTAGCACAATGTGAGTTGAATTAATTCTCTTGGTAATCCCAACACCCATCATGAAATCCTTGACTAGACCATGGACTTCTTCAATAATAATGTCCCAATATGAGTGATAGAAAATACCTTGGAAACTATCCGGGCCTAGGGCCTTCATACCTCCCATTTGATGAACAACGCTCTTAATTTCATCATCAACTACATTGGTAAACTCAGCATTCATGGCTTCCGTAACAGAAGGTAAAATACAATCCAACAAATCCCCCCAGTCCCTACCTCTCTCTGAAGTGAAAAGGAGTTTAAAATGATCCTCCACCAACTTCAAAACTCGTCCCTCTTCTTCCACCCATTGACCATCCTCCCCCTTAATTTTCCCAATTGAATTATACCTTATTCGTTGGAGAGTAGTGCGGTGAAAGAAAGCAGTATTAACATTCCTTTCCTGAAGCCATTTCACCCTTGCGCACTGCATCCAAAACATTTCTCCTGTTGCAGTAACTGGTCAACTTGAGAGGAAACCGCCTGGATTTCCTCCAAGTTTTCGGCCCAATTACTTTGGAGAGCATCTAGATGGTTTACTAGCTCCTTAACTTCCATACCTCTCATTTTGAAATTCATCTTACTCCAATTTAACTATTGGGATTTGCAATCGGATAGCTTCTTATGCCAGGAATCCATCCAGTTTCCACATCATCTCCTTCGCCAGCATCTGTGCACTATGTCCTTGCATTCCTCCTCCTTTGTCCAGAATGCCTCAAAACGAAAAAGTTTCTTTATCTTACGAGCATTGGGCTGAGATTGAACTATAATCGAAAAATGATTGGATCCCATCATCGTTCCATAAGTAACCTTTATGTGGGGCCAAAGGTCTTGCGACAAGAAATTAACCGCAGCCCTATCCAAACGTTCCTCCACAAGTTGGCCCATTCTCATTCCCCTCCAAGTGAATTTCGGGCATGTAAACCCCAGGTCCATCAACTCCGCCGCATTAAAAAAGTTTTGAAGATAACTCGACCTATTATACAAAACAGGAGCTCTGCCCAATTTTACATGATCCCACACAAATTCATTGAAGTCCCTTCCACACATCCAAGGTATATCAGTCAGCCAAAAAGAGGATGTCATCTAGTTCTAGAACCCCTCATTCTCAGCACGATAAGGCGTTCCATAAACAAAAGTGACTCGAATCCAAGAATTTGAGTCTGCAAGACAACAACAAACATCAATTATATGCTTAGAATAGAAAAGAATGTTAACATTAAGGTCCTCCTGCCACCACAAACTTAAACCTCTAGCCCTCCCAATCGGAGGTACGTGGAGCACATTAGAATAGCCCATACGGCAACGAACACCATCAAACCTATGATTTTTCATCTTAGTCTTGGAAAGAAAAATCATAGAGGGTCTAAACTTCTTAATTAGCCTATGAAGGGCCTGAACTACCATGTTCGACCCAAGACCACGGCAGTTCCACAGGAGATGAGTCATGGGTGCCTTGTGGTTGTTGAAGGCTAGCCGCCACCGCCTTGGGAGGATCCTCATTCCTTTCCTGCCAGGATGACTTTCTTCTCATGTTCTCCTATTTCCTCCAAATATTCCCAGAATTCCTTATATTCAATAGGTACCTCTTTCAAATTTTCCTCAACATAGATCGCACGTTCCCTCATCAAGCACATTTCCTTGGTACTCATCTTGCGAAAACGCTCCTTACCCTGCTTCATCGCTCCACTTCTCCCTTTTTTATCTTCTTATGGGCTGAAGAGTCGTGTCAATTTGCTTGATTTCCAGCCTCCGCTTGTTTCCAAAGCCCCCAAGAGATAGGTTGGTTAAACGGGCCAACACCTTATGCACAGTGGACCACTTTACATTGATGTGGGCTTCACATGGGCTATTTATAGTTTCCTCCTCAGCCTTCATTTCCTCTATCGGGCTTTGGTTTGCAATAAGTCTTTCAATATTTAAAATCTGGTCCAGCATGAGTTCACTTGGTGAGCTCTCATCAATCTCCACTAGACCTGCTGACGGGCCACTCTCCATCAGACCGTGGGCTCCCAACAAAGAGGGCCCAATATCCCATACCCTAAAACCAATCGGCGGTTAACAATCTGAGTATTAGCTTCCATTAACCATTGAAATGACTCTGATATCTGACTCGAACTGCTAACGCCTATGAATTGTCCCCTGTTTTGTACTGCCCTTGTACTGTGAGCCTCATCAAGGTTGGTGGGCCCCTCCCTACGAGCTTCACTTCCCCACTTGGGAATCTCCGTGTCACTCACGCTCTGAGAGCCTTCTTCTCTCAGTACCATTCTCGTTGTTCTAGCCAACCTTCTTCCCGTGAACCTATTAGGAGTGGGTCTCGGATTTTCCTTAATCTCCCGAATCGGGGATGTTTTGATCCACTTCCCAAATCCAGCACCACCGCTCCTTCCAGGTTCAAATGAACACTCCATGTTCATATGCCCGATTCGACCGCATCGATAGCAAAAATCCTGGAGTTTTTCGTATCGAAATTCCACCCATGTATCTTGATTCTATTTCCTAGGCAGCCAGTATCCTGAGACGAGAGGTTTAGTAGTGTCTACATTCACCCGAACTCTCAGAAAACCACGAGCCAATGAAGGGTCTTCCACCTCCTCAATCAGCCAATCTCCTTCGCCAACCGCAGAATGTTAACTTCCGTGCTAAAATACAAAGGAACGCCCCTTATTTGGACCCAGAAAGGAACCAGATGAAGCGGGATTTCCTCGAGGGCTAAATCTTGGGGCCACCGTTTGGCTGAAAAAGTTTTTTTCATAACAGCCAATGAAACCTGGGAAAGGATTTTCCTTACTGAGCTCTCATCCGGAACAATTATAATGAAAGTGTTATCCTTGACCCATCTAACTTGCACCTCTCCCATCTCTTTCCAAGTCGATCTCAGAATGTTCCTAACCCCCCATTTATTTAGAGGTTTTTCGTTTATCACAGCACCAACCAGCTTGACTCCCTGCTCCATGGTTGTTAATTCTAGAGTTTCTTCAAGTTGCACCACCAGTTCTTCTACCTCCTTGTTCCCTCTCGGCCTATTTTCAACTTGACCTGAGCTCATCATGTGCTTTCTCGTATGATTAGTTGCTACAACACAGTGGATGCACGTTTGTTGAACTAGCTTCTTTTGTGTTCTATCACTCGTAAGCTCTCTGTCAACCAGCCTACTCTTACTAGTTAATGTATGTGGAGTCGTACATTCATTTACTATAACAGGTAAACCTCCCATCATCATGATTATGGGTCTTAAAAGCTTTGGGTCAATGCTTTGCTTCCGATTCTTTACTCCCTCCTCCTGGCAATTACAGACTTGCCATAAAAGCCTCCCCACCCACCAGAAAATAAACTTAAATAGAGCTATATAAACTAGGGCCCCAAAGGGGTACATCTGTACTCTATCCCCCAGGCTTTCCATTCCCATATCTACCCTTTACGACCAAAGGTAAAGAAAAAGGAAATAAATGCCTTCTCAGAACTAAAAGAGATGGAGACCCTAGACAAGATTTCGTCAAGACAGGGTAAGAAAACTGAGACCCAAAGAAAAAACAGCAACAAAAGGAGAGATCTAAAAGGCTCCACAAGCCCAAGGAAAGTCACAGGATGACAACATAACTCTCACGGGGGAGAGAACAGAAGCTCACAGAGGAGGACTCTCACGAGGGAGAGAACGAAAACGAAAACTGAATTTACCATGTTAGGAAAATTAGGGACGATGTTATTTGCCGGGTAACATTGAGCTTTTCTAGTTTTCTTGGTTTCACTTATTTAACTTGTGCTTGGGAATGGCATTTGATAAGTGGGTTGTTATAGTGTCAGTTGGATAGTTATATAGTAACTAATTCTCAGCATTGCTGAATTAGGTGTAGAGTGCAAGGACCTTCGGGAACTTCTTTTAGTATGTCAGTTCTAGGTTCTGTATTTTTGTAAGACTTTGCTGAGTTGTATTTGATGGAAGGTGAACTAGTAAATTATTGTCATCGAGCAATGATATTGGCATATAACAAAAAAGATGTACAATAAGTGACTATAATTGGTTAAATACATAAAATAAAAAAAATATTTAAAGCTGTTTTACGACGAAGTAAGACTAAAATTATTTTTCAAGAAAATTTTCAAACCATTAACTTAAAGAAAATGAAAAAAAAATGATAGCGAAGACCACGGCCGCCTAATTACTACTTAGATGCTTCACTGATTTCCTAAAAAAGCCTACGCCTTAATCGTGGGTTGTGAGTGTTGTGGGGGCCATAGGCGTAGACACTTGGGGGCAAGGTGGGCCAACTGACCCTCCGAATTCTGGCGAATCTCTTTGGATGTTTTGGGTGCTGCCCTGTTGATAATTTGAGTCATTGGCTGATTCACGGTGGGTTGAAAAGGGCCAGTTGACGTGTGAAGGTTTAAAATCCCAAATAGAAGATGAATGGGTTGAAGTCATGGTGGACTAGTACTCCCTAGAAATTTGCCTCTGATAAATTGCAAAATATGGCGAACGGTTGGTAGAGATCTTGCAAAGAAGTCGATCTATATGGTTAAAATTCAAGCACGACACCGTTTCATAGTTTCTTTGGTTTGCTAATAAATTAAAAACAAATTATATTATTTCTATACTAAAATCCAAACCAATGTGCACTGTTCATGGACATGGACAGTGTGTGGACTAAAATGCCCTCCGTTTGGTTGTCTAGAAAGCTTTTTTCCTCATTGTTGCATTGTTAAATGACACAATTGCCCTCCTAGACCACACATCTGTCATCTCCGGGTCTCCTGCTTCGATTTTATTAGTTCTTCTTTATGGTTTTCTTTGTGCCTCAAATCTTCGTCTTTCGCTGCTTCTAAGTTTTCTAAGTTTTCCATCTTTCTTTGCCCAAGTGAATTAGCCAGCGTGTTTTTTTGTGGTTGAAAAGGATTGGATTCCTAGAAATTTCATTTTTGGCTCGCGTTTTTTGCCGTTTGCTAAAAAAAAGGGTAAATTTATTAACACACCCACAATCTTATGAATAAACCCCACAATTTTATTTTTTCAGTTAAATTTCCGTTTTTACCCTGACTAATTAAGTTTTGAAGTACAAAATAAACCCCATCCACCCCCTTATGCAGGTTGCCAACCACCACAATGTATAGGCAAAAAATCCTAGCCACTCGCCATGCTCCATATAAATCCCAACCACTCGCCATGCTATCCCAACCACCACAATGTTTGGGCAAAAACAACCCTTTTTTTTTTTTTTTTTGCAGTGGTGTATTTGGAGAACAATAACGCAGGGATGACAGTTTTTGGGTTCACAGGGAATTGAATGTGGCTTCAGTCCATTTTTGCAATCCAAATGGCGCTTTTGCTATGATTGTTAAACAAGACGATATCAAGATTTTGATTCGAGGTCGTCATATATTTTCGAAATTAGGATTCAGTCAGTCAGCAATTACGTTCTTTCGTAGCGAAATAAGCCTAAACATGGGGATGAGGTGGCTTCAAAAAAATGGAGGACAAAGTTGGAATTTTAGAGGCACATTTTAGATGTGTGGTGTTCATAAAACAACCCAAAAAAAAAAAAAAGGTTGAAATCGGTATTGTGCAATACGGCTATTGCAAAACAGAGGTGTTCCTTTGAATCATCAAAGAGGGAGTCTTCTGGATCGCATTTGTTGGGCGATTTTTTTGTTGATGCTCCTTTCTTTTTTTGGTGAGTTTTCTGATCTTTTTGCTTGCTGGTTCTTAATTTTTGTATTTCGTTTTGGATTTGTTAATATCTTTTTGTGCATCTCAGTGTGTGATCCAATGTTTTAGAATGGATTTTTGTGGTTTTGAATTTGTGAGTTTTTTTTTTGGTTGCCTGAGAAGATGTTATCCAATGGTTTGATTGACCTTTTTTCCTCTTTCTGTTGCAATTTTGCTGTCGCTGTGGCCCTTTGTGAGATGTTTTTTTTTTTTTTTTTTTTTTTTGGCTCAGTACAGCTTTTGTAAAAGTGAAGTGTTCATTTTCAATTTTGTTGATCTCCGGGCCTTACAGTTTTTCCTGAAAGCATCCACTTTCGCTGGTTTTCATATTCTTCCTGTAATCACTAGCGAGTCTAAAAAATGGGTTATAAACCTTGATTAATGTAAACTTTAGCAATAAAAACTACTCTCAAGATCACCTGGCGTGCTATGCTAACACACAAAAGCATTCCCATAAGCATGTCTGTTTTATAGCTCCGAACATAAACATAAAAAATTATGACAGAGTATTGCTTTCAATAAAACATCACTCTGCACAGTAAGAAACTACATGATTGAATTGAAGTGTTTAGAATTTAATTCAAGCAGATTTGGTTTGGTTTCATGACATTTTGAGTGTTTGATCTTTACTGCTAGAGTATTAGATGAAATCAAAATTTAGTTTAGAGATTGGAGTGATGGATTATATTATTTTCTTAGCAAAATTCATGTTTTTAGTTTTAATTTTTATGTTTTTATCATTATTAAAGTAAATACATATACTTGATGCACAATTTGGATTCTTCAGAGGAGTAGATTATAGTTTCTCAGTTTGATTTATAGTTTTGTTCAATTAGGAGTATAATGAAAATGAAAATGAACAGAAAAGGGTTAGTGAGAAAATGACAAGTTTTCTTTGTGTTTATTACAAAATTAGTAAGTTGAAATTTTTGAGAGTATATTGCTTCTTGGAGCAGGTATTGTTTTGAGAGTGTGAATCCCATGTTGGAAATTGAAGTGTTACGTAAATAGTTTCAATGATCTCTGGGATCTCCACCCGTTGCCAATTGGTTTCGGGTTGGATGCTCGAATTGTAATAGAATAAAAGGTATTGTTGTTTTTTTTAATTATCTTTCATTGTTTGAGTGGGGAATATAATCTTTATAGAAATTGCTTCCTGATGGTGTTTATGACTGTTTTCTGTATTTACTTTTAATGCTTAGTATATTAATGGTATCGCGTGCTTCCTAAGTTTTCATGGTCATGTGTTTGTATGGTTCTGTATGTATTTGTTTGATCTTCATCCCGACTTTGAATGCATAAACTAATGAAGAGGTTTTGTTGTTGTTTCCTTGCCCAAAACAAGGATTTCATTGAGGGCTAAATAAATTTCTTTTATCTGGGTTCTTATGTCGTCGGTAAAGGTTAGAGTTCTTTATCCTTTTTCGTATTTCAGTCCATTGATATATCTTTCGACATCTGTGCTAAGTGCTTTGTGAAAATTGATTTATGTTGTCTAAATAGTTGTGTTTCAGTTGCCTTTTCTGAGCTTCTTCCTTCCTGTCTGATATCTATTCTCGTGTTTTTCCATTACAGTGGTGAACTCAGTGAAATGCTATTATGAATTGGAGTGGTTCCTATTGTCTTTGAGTGACTCCTATCACAACAATCAGGGAGGAAATCCCTCTCTCTTTCTTTTTTTTTTTACTCTAGGTCTAGGATTATCCAAATGATGCAGTGTTGAACAAGAGTTAAGACTTCAACTCAGTGTCACAAAAACTTACTACCAATAGAAAGTTTGTAAGCGCTTATATTTCGACTCAAATCCTTACCGAAGTTTTTTTGAAAGTTGAAATGATATAGGACTAGGCTCAAGGTTGAGACCAGGTTAGATTTATTTATTGATTGTGATTAACGTATTTCTAAAACTTGGTTGCATGGCATAACCTATAAAACTAAAACTTGATTCCATGACATAACCTCTCCAAGAACCAGGTCATGCTTGTAAATTTGCATACACTGGCTACCCTTATCCATACTAAATTACTAATCACAAAAGGTTGTTGTACTGAATTAACATAGTCGTGATGAAATGTTACTTTCATCGTTCTGTCCAATGAAAGAATTTAGTAAGGTTCAATGAGATGCTATTCATCGCTTGAAGGGCTGTAGAAACGCCTAAGAACTCATGTATGGAAATTGAAATGAGATGTCATATATGATAGGAACATTGGTTCAAGGAGTTGAGCTTCGGATTCTAGGTGATGATAGTTAATTTGGTTTTGTTTTCAATTTCAGGAGATTGGGTTTTTCGAGTTTGTGACTTTTCTTTGAAGCCTACGAAGTCCTCTGTGTTTAAGGTGAGTGGTTTTGAAATTCCATGGTTTTCATTCTACTTGCAGCATGAAGTGTGATTTTAGATATGAAACTGCCAAGCCTTTTTATTAATCTTAACCCAGATTAGTTAACCATAATTAGATTATTATTATTTTTTCCAGTTATGTAGCTCAAGTAACTAAAGTTAAGAAAGAACAATTGTGGCTTAAAGTCTTCATATTTGAAAGTTGAATCTCAGCCTTTGAAAGGCTTTGTGAACGTATCGTCACGTGTGCAGGAGACCTTCATAGCAATTTGGGGTGAGTCTTCATTATCCAGTACATGTTACTTTGTTTCAGTTTGTTCATTTTCTTTAGCATTTTTGTACAATTTTTTGGAAGCCTAAATGATTCAGAATTGGCATTTATGGGTAAATTGATAATTGTAGGTCTCGTTATTTGTTGTTTGCCTGCTCTTTTTGATGTAGATCGGGTTATCCTGCAGAGAAAATGTATATATTCATCAGTTATCTGCATATGTTTCTGGGTCAATGTCCATTTTGTTTAATTTTGATAATTTTTGCTAAAGTTTGAAACTTCTGGTGATTTGGGTTATTGGGGATGCCCACTATGTGTTGATATAAGATAATTAAGAATCCAGAAAAATCGGTAATTTTTGTTTTTTTTTCTTCTGTACTTGGATTGGCTATGAAAACTTAGTGGAAGTGAGAAATCAATGAAATTTTGTAGGTTATGTTTCATTTTGTTTTGGGGATTTGATAAAAGAAAGAATTTTGTTATCGTTGTCCGAAAAAATGCGTAGTTGGGACTTCTGAGCTGAAGTCGATGGATTGAATTTTGAGTTTCCTCACCAATTAGTGTATGTTTGAATTGAAATCATGGGTACAAATTTGTTAATGATTATTTGCTTTGTCAGTGTAATGTGACAAATTTCTCTGGTGTATAGGTGTTTAAAAAATTCCAACCTGTACCTTGGCTGAAGACAAATAATTTTTCTTCACACTTGATACAGAGGCAAAAGAAAAGAGGTAAAAAATTTTATGAATTGAAATTTCAATATGGTTGGTTTGCTTATATTTAATATTTATTATGTTCTTTTATTCTTTGTCTTATATATTTATTAAATTTTTTGCTCTTTTGTTTTGTCCTTTTTTTTTTCCTTCTTTGCAATTCTTTGTTTTTGAATTGGTTATAACAGTTGTTTTCCATTATGACTAAAAGACCTATAAATGCTTTGGTAAATGATGTTGTGAACCAAAATGAAAACAGTAGTTATGACGCATATAATCTCAATACAACCGTCAGTTAAGAAAATTGTATAGAGCCAATTATAAGGAAAATTGTCAAAATGCTGTTTTCTCCAATACTGATGGATTTATATGTGAAACTTCACAATTTAGACAAGATTGTGGTGCTAGCACATCTGATGTTATCCAATGTGGTATTAAAGATGTTAATAGTGATGAAGCAGCACATGTCACGTGTGTTGAAAAAATTGTCTGCGTTTCTAATCAAAAAGGAAAAAAAAAGTTGTTAATTTCTTGAGTAATCTTGATAACACATTTGAAAAAACATTTTGTGTTGAGAATCACACTTCTATGAGCAAGGGTGAAGCATTTTTTCCAGAAAAGTAAAACTGGTATGTTTTTTAACATAAAAAAATTATTACTAATTGTACTAATTAGATATTTAGTTATTGGTATATTGATCTTATGTCCTATTTTTTTTTTGTTTTTTTTTTTTGTGTGTGTGTTTTAATTTTTTTTTTTATGCAGGAGTTGGAATAGATTATGTGGACTTTGGGAATAAAACTTATAAATGTATCCACTGTGGTGCTTACTTTTAGTTAAAAGGGTTTCTTAAACAAGCATCCAAAAAAAAAAAACAAACCTGTTTTTACTCTTTGTTGTCAACAAGGAAAAATTGCTTTTCCAACTCCAAAGGCAACACCACCTTTTTTAGAATCTTTGCTTGATCCAAATGGAGGTAAAAAAAGTTTAGCATTTTGAGAAAACATTATAGCTTACAATTCTATGTTCTCAATTACTTCAATGGGCGCCAAAGTTGATCACTCAATTAATGATGGGTCAAGCCCTTATATTTTCAAAATTAGTGGGCAAGTTTGTCATCTGATGGGAACTTTTTTACCAGCTGATAATGAGTCTCTAAAATTTGCTTAATTGTATATCTATGATACATATAATGAAGTCTAGAATCGTCTCAGAGCTTTTGAATCTGATGGAAATAATAAAAAACTTGATCCAAAAATTGTTGAAGGTTTGATTAAAATGTTTGATGCATCAAATGAGTTAGTTAAGCTATTTCGAACAGTAAGGGATAACTATGAAACTGATGGACTAATTTCTTTAAAATGAGAATGTTAGCAAGAGAATCAACGAACAACAAACAATATGATCAACCAACAAGTGATGAAATAAGTTGTTTAAAAATAGGTGGTGATATAGGACTTGCTGATTCTAATAAAGATATTATTATAGTGTCTAAAAATGAAGGGTTAAAGCGTGTCACAAAATTAAATCCAAAATTTATGTTTTTGTAATATCCTATTCTTTTTCTATATGGTGAAGATGGGTATAGACCAGATTTAAAGTGGAGTGAAAAATATAAAGTTTCAAAAACTAAAAGACAAAGAATTCCCAGGAGAGCTTTTATAGCTTATCAAATTTAAGAACGAGAATCATATTTAACAACATTGTTAAAAGGAGGAAGGTTTTTTCAACAATATTTGGTAGATTCTTATGCAACACTTGAAGAAGATAGGTTGGATTACATTAGACAAAACTAAAAAAATTTATGAAGTGAGGTTTACAAAGGAATTTATGATGCGGTGGCAAAGGGTGATAACAATGCAAGTAATTTGCGTCAAAAACTTGTGTTGCCTGATTCATATACAGGAAGTTCGAGATATATGATTAATAATTATCATGATGTAATGGCTATTTGTAGAGAATATGGACTCCCTGATTTGTTCATAACATTTACTTGCAATATAAAATGGCCAGAAATTGTAAGAGAATTTGAGAAAAACCAGAATTCAAACATGAGGATAGGCCTGATATAATTTCTCGCATGTTCAAAATGAAACTTGATGATATGCTTGACTTTATAAAATCTGGAAAGCTTTTTAGGGAAGTCGAAGCGAGTAAGTTTCAAAAATTTATTTTGTTACTTATATTAATTTTTAGTTTTTTATTTTTTATTTATCAAGCTGACCTCATTTGTTTTTTCTTTTTTTTTGTTTTATTTTATTTTTATTCTTTTTATAAGCAGATGTTTGCACGGTTGAAATTCAGAAAAAATGTTTACCTTGTTCTCATATATTAATATGGCTCAAGTCAAACTTCAAATGTGTTTCTTCGTCTGATATCGATTCTATTATTTCAGCTGAAATACCATATAAAATTCTTAATCCAAAGCTTTATGATATTATTAATCAATTTATGATTTATGGTTCATGTGATCACATTAATTTAAAATCTTCTTGCATGCGAGAAAATAAGTGTTCTAAAAATTTTCCAAAACTTTATAGAAATGAGACTTTTCTTGAATCAAATGGGTTTCCAATTTATAAACGTTGTGACGATGATACAAAAATGGAATAAAAAATGGAATAAATATTGATGACACTTTTGTTGTTCTTTATAATGCAGAGCTACTTTTGAGATATAATGCACATATAAATGTTGAATCATGTTGTCAATCTATGCTTATAAAATATTTGTTCAAAAATGTTAACAAAGTTTTAGATAGAGCACGATTAGTTCTTCATCAAGATATAAATGATGTAATATTAACATATCTCAACTGTAGATACATATCACCTTATGAGGCTGTTTGACGATTGTTTCAATATTCGATACACCATAGAAAACCTTTTGTTGAACGATTACTAGTGCATTTACCGTTAGAACAAAATATTGTTTTAAGTGGTGATCAGTCGCTCATATCAATTATCAATCAAAGAGCTTTTGAACACACAATGTTGACAAGTTGGTTGGAAACAAATAAAATTTAGGGTAAATTACAAAAAACTACCTCAACTATTGGGGTCACGACACTTTCATACCTCATCTTTAAAACGTGACAATGTCATACCGCATCTTACGAATTTGTGACAATGTCATACCTCCGTCAAATTTTCTGTTAGTTTTTCTGTTAAGTGCTGACGTGGCAAGATATGGGGACCACTCACTAATACAACTGGATTAAAAAATAATTAAAAATTAAAAAAATTTAGTTTTATATTAATTTTATTTTTATTTTTTTTAATTTTTAATTATTTTTTAATCCAGCTATATTAGTGAGTGGTCCCCATATCTTGCCACGTCAGCACTTAATAGAAAAACTAACAGAAAAATTGACGGAGGTATGACATTGTCACAAATTCGTAAGATGCGGTATGACATTGTCATGTTTTAAAGATGAGGTATGAAAGTGTCATGACACCAATAGTTGAGGTAGTTTTTTGTCATTTACCCTAAAATTTATAATGAAGCGCGTTTATTGACTTATGCACAAATGTCATCCAAATTCTTATATGATGTGCGGAAGAAGTGTTGGAAACCTAGAGAATGCAAAGGATCAATTGGCAGAATAGCATATGTGCATCTTTCATCTGATGAGTTATATTATTTAAGAATGCTTTTAAATTTGAAAAAAGGTGCTTTAAACTTTAATGATATCAAAACTGTTAATGGTGTGGTGCACTCTTCGTATCAAGCTGCATGTAAATCATTATGATTATTAGATGATGATAAAGAATGGTTAGATGCTTTATCAACTGCTACTCATGTTGCGTATCTTCTCAATTAAGGCAATTGTTTGCTACAATAATTTTGTTTTGTGATGTAGCAAATCCTCAAGTCCTTTTTAATGCTCACTAGAAAAATATGTATGATGATATTTTATACAAACTGAGAAAAACTCTTGCGATACATGACACGCCCCGATCTCGATGTCTTGGGGACATCGGGATGGTCACGTGCTGGCTGACACCCGAAGGGTGACGAAAGCCATTTAGAATGCATGATAACGAGAAATAAATAAGAATTACGAACTTAATGGTAATTAATATGCATTTAAGGAACGTGTTCAAAGCATACAACTAATTCGAATACTAGAAAAGAAATGATATAAAAATTGAATGAACAAAGGATGGGGTCCTACACCGAGAGGACTCGAAGATGCCGATGCGGAAGTACCTTGACGCCGGGATTGTATGCCTCGATTCTAAGTCTTGAAGGGGGCGCAAAACAAACATGAGTGGACCAATTTGCTAGACGTATATATAAAACAGTTATCAACGTACTAACCCCCAGGTTTAATGAAAACTCATATAGCATGATAAATAAAATAGGTTTTATGAAGCCTAGCATGCCGTGCAAGTCTCATAACATATCTCGTACATATCGTAATCACTAGTGAATGTCCAATAATCCCTCCAGACCTTATGTCATATCCCCGTCTCTGAGCATACAGTCAGAGAAAATATCCTTCCAAGCCCTATGCCATCTCCCCGTCCCTCTGCTAATAGCCAGAGGAAAACCACTTCAGGCCCTATGCCAACACCATAACCGTCGCCCGGGACGGAGCAGAATCTATCCCTTCGTCCCGTAGTGGAATAGGGACCACTAGGTAAGTACAAAACCAGTGAACATATATATATTTAAAAACAACTTCATAGTATAAAGTCATCCATCATTTATACTATAAAGATGAGTTCTAAACATGTTTTAAATATCATATTGTCATCCATAAGATATTCTATAAGAACACGGGTTATAGTAAAAATAGTAATAATTCAAACTAGCCTCAGTAAGCATGTTATCTCATAAAATGTTCATCAAATCATTTTCACCATGTATACATTTCTACTATTAAAACATACATTTTTAGAAGGGGTCCACTCACAGTACTTCGCCGTCGAAAACTGTGCTGCTAGAGAAGACAGAAATGCCACAATATATGCACCTAAGCACATAAAGGGTCCAACTTAGTCAAACTCTATTCAAATGAATTAATTTAGGAAAACGGACTTCAAAAACGGATCCAAGACATCAAAATTAGCCTAGGAGGGGTCTTGAAACAAACTCGAAAAGTCAACTAAAAGTCAACATTGACGATCAAAGTCAACAGTTAGTCAACGCTGACCGTTGACCGGGTCATGAGTCAACGAGTCAACCCGATTTAGGGTTTGGGTTTGGGTCCTTAAGGGTTTTGGGTTTGGGTCCTTAAGGGTTTTGGGTTTTAAGGAGGAAAGGGCTTAGGGCCCTGGTTCAAAAAGGCCCAAAGGCTTTAAGCCTAAGGGTTTTTGGGTTTAAAAGGGAAACTGGCTGATGACCCTAATTTAAAATGGCCCAAGGGCCTTACATCAAAACAATAAATAAAATAAAATAAAAACTGAAATGGGTTTTGGGTTGGGCTCGGCAGGAAAGGCCCAAAGGCCTAAGTGACAAAGGGTTAGGGGTTTACGCTAAGAGGGTTTAGGCAGCCCAGGTTTTGGGCTTGGCAGGAACGGCCCAAAGGGCCTATGCTTGATGGGTCGCCGGACCCAAGGAAGAAGAAGGCCGGAATTCGGCCGGAAAACTACACAAACTTTAAACGTCTATAACTTTGTAAAAACTTGACGAAATCGAGTGATTAAAAAACAAAAGTTGTAGTTCTTGAAGAGACAAAGAGAATGGTACCTCACACGACGTCTAACTCATCATGTTTTGGCCATAAAATGCCTCGAAAGCCGTTAGACTCGCCAGAAACTAAGTGAGATTCAAATGAGTATATCTTCTTCAATATTCAATGAAATTGGGTGAAACAAAAAGGAAAGTTATAGTACTCAGTGAGACGAAGAGATTGATACCTTGCACACCGGCCAACTCACCGTGGTTTGGCCAAAAATTACCTCAAAAAGGGCGGTCTGCGTCAGAGTTCAACGAGAGGGGGAAAGAGCAGTGATCTTCGCCACTGTGGTGTACCACGGACCTTTCCTGGGTTCTAGTTCTCGCCAAGGAGGATCCTAGGGTGTGAGGGTGACTGGGTGTGTGTGTGTCTGTGTTGATCGGGAAAGAGACCGAGAGAGAGAGATGAGTGAGTGAAAGAGCTAAGAGGGAGTACGGGAAATGAGGAGGAGAAGAGAGAGCACGGGAAATGGTGGACAAAATCAGGGGGTGGGCCCCTTGGGCTCACCAAATAAGAAACAAAAACTATTTTAAATTAAAATGAAGGGGTGAGGTGTAACAATCTACCCCTTATAAAAAAATTTCGTCCCCGAAATTTGAAACAACTTACTAAACTGAAATACTCGAAAATAGGAAGAAGAATATACGTATAAAGAGAAATCAAGTCTGAGTGGGTGCATCAAAGAGAATATGCCACACCATCGTGAGCTGGTTGCAAAATCCTCTATTATGCCTCCAAACTCTTACTCTCTTCTCCATCTGTGTAAAAGTAGAAACATACTTTAATAAGATATAAAACTAAAAACACAAAATACCTTAAGGTCAAAAGTAAGAACATGAAATATGATAACGTCAAAATAGATATGTACTACATATAGGTCGAAAGTTCATGTTGAACTTAAAACTGAAAACGAAAATACTTACCCTAAAACATTTGTAACGTCAAAACAAATAACTATAGTAAAGGAAGTTAAAATATTTGTACTGAAAATAAGAGTGGGTCTCGCCCAAGCATATGTAGCGTCACGTACTTCGAGAACAGATGTGTCTTTGGGTCAAGTTCTAACGATAATGAAATCTGTAACAAAGGTCGTATATGGGTCTTCCTACTCACTTGCTTAACGAACCTAATGAATAAGTTATCGATACAACAGTTGGCTGCCAGAGAATCCTGAACAGCCAACTCATCGGACCACTTGGAAAGTATCCTATTATCTTTGGGGGTGAGAAGATTCCTGGCCACCACAGTAGCAGTCATATCATTCTTCGTCACAGAGTCCCCAATGGTAAAAGGACCAATAGGGGACACGAAGGATGGATGCCATATGTTGTCTTGAGAAGACATAGATGCCTCCTCCACAACATTCAAATCAAAACGGCGGTCGGATGGGCAAGACATTTGTAGAAATGACGAAGGAAAAATGAGGCACAATAAATCTCAGAAGTACGAAAATGAAGGGGAACTTCTACAAGCAGTAGCTCTCTGAATGTACTCCTTGAACACAATTGGGACCCCTATAAAAGGAAGGGCAACAAGACCACGTGTTCAAAAATTGAAGAAGCACCACGCTCCGAATTTTGAGAGCTAGGTTTCCCTGGATAAATCAATCCTCACACGCAAAATCAGCTCCTCGGATACCACAGATAACTTGGTCAAAGATTTCTGACAAAGGTAGAACACGTGAACCTTGCAGCTCCCACTGCGTTGCGGTGCCCAAGAAGGGTAAAAGAACAATACGCGAATTGTGAAGTGTCAGCTACCCTACTATTACACATAAAGGCAAAGAAATGACACCACTACTTGCTGAGTGGGAAATTCCTATATGTGTCGACTTCCGTCCTCTATGGCAAAGCAGACTTGCAAGAATACCTTCTTTTCATCCTCCCTATGGCACCGTCGCCGAAGAGCAATAGTATCCCATATCATCAGGATCGAATGTACTCTAGATTTGATGGAGTTGTTTTGACCCTTAAATTCTTGAGTTGACTAGCTCCTTTGGAGGAAACCAGAAAACCCTCCAGCCCAGTTCAAGAATAAGCCTGTGGAAAGCTACTTCTTCAAAAGCAAAAGTATTTCATATCATCTTTTCTCCCTTTGTTTCTCCTTATCCTTCATGCAACTTGCAGAACAAGGAGAAAAAGAATGAGCAGCCGGAATCCGAAGTCAAACCTCCGATCTGGGACTGCTTGCTTGAGACTTTGATTGCCTACCTTGTCTGTCACCTCCTTCGGCAGATCTTCTCAGTCAGAGACTTGGGGGACTCCTACTAAATGGTTTGTATCGCGCTTGACCAAGCCTGAACCTACAAGTAAGCTTCAAGTGAAATGATACATTACCTTGTGCGTCAATATATGTTCTAGATACCACTACTACATATGGGACAGAGGCAACTGAAGATGATACCAACTCAAAGACCCACAAGAGTTTCCCTCCAATCAGGAGGCCAATCACAATGCGACACATGTCAACGTCAGGGGCCAACCACAGAACGACACGTGTCAACATCAAAGGCCAATCACAGCATGACACATGTCAATGTCAGAACAAAGCTAGAAACTCTTCTATAAATAGGGACACTTCTCCCACAATAATCCCTAATGTCATTTGTACGAAATCATTCATTAGAACTCACAAAACGAGAGCTTGAACCTATGTACTTGTGTGAACCCTTCACAATTAATGAGAACTCATTTACTCCGTGGACATAGCCAATCTGGGTGAACCACGTACATCCTGTGTTTGATTCCCTGCCTCTATATCTTTACATACTTATCTGCACTAGTGACTGAAGCAATCCAGCGAAGGTCACACACCTGACATTTTCTGTTTACCAAAGTCCGCGGCTTTTTATGATATGTATGAGCGACTAGATACCAAAGAAGGAGAGTTAGATTTCTAAACTAGCTAAAGCAAGCGAAAAGAAGACAAGGGACCTAAACCAAGTGAGGTGCGTCAACAATAAGGATGGAAAGGTTCTTGCTACAGATAACACAGTCAAAGATAGATAAAGGTTATTTTCATAATCTTTTCAATGAGGGACATGAAATGAGTACTCATGAAGGGATAAATGGGAAGCTTAACCTCTGGCGAGTTGGAATCTAAAGGTCTTCGCCTAAGTCAGTCAAAGACAGAATATATGGAGTGCAAGTTCAGTGCAACTGGAGGCCCAAATGAGTTACGGGTGAGGATCGGAGAACATGAAGTGCCAAAGAGCGACCGCTCTCGCTCCCTATGATCTATCCTTCAAAAGAACGGAGATTTAGATGGAGACCTTAACCATAGAATACAAGCTGGATGGATGAAGGGGCAGAGTGCATCCGGCGTGTTGTGTATAGAACAGCAATCAGGCCAGCAATGCTGTATAGCACAGAATGCTGGGTGGTGAAGCATCAACACGTACATAAAATGGGTGTAGCGGAGATGAGGATGCTTCATTGGATGTGTGGGCACACGAGAAAGGATAAGATTAGGAATGAGTATATCCGAGGTAAAGTAGGAGTAGCCAAAATTGAAGGAAGGATTAGAGAAAGACCTAGGAACAGAGGTCCATGGCCGAAGAGGTAGAGGAAGACCTAAGAAGACTTTGGAAGAGACTCTAAAAAAAGACTTAGAGTATTTGGATCTAACGGAAGATATGACACAGGACCGAGCGCAATGTCGTTCTAAGATTCATATAGCCAACCCCATTTAGTGGGAAAAGGCTTTGTTGTTGTTGTTGTTGTTGTTGTTGTTGTATCGTGATTGAGTTGTGATCTTAGAACTGAGTGTGAAAGACATGTATGTTAGAGTGAAAGCATGTAAAGCAGATAAATACATAGATCCTCGCAACACATACAAATTTAGTAAGAAGACAACATGAAACAATCAAACAAAGGAAAACCATCCGGAAAGGATTGAAATCCAAAAAGAACTGTACAGGTGACGGTTTCGTTAAAGAGACCTAAAGCATGGTTTCCAACTAAGTTGGACAACCAAACCAATTGAAACAAAGTAGGGTGTTTTAATGATTTGAAGAATTGAGCTGCACTACATGAACATCTGCTGATAATGTATGACCTTCTTTTGATGCTTTCCAGTTCAATCAAATCCAATTAGACAGAATCATGAATTAATTAAATGTGGTGTCTTCCTTTCTCCTCTGTTTCTTTTGCTGTTGGGTGAAAGTGAGCATGGGTTTATGATAACCTATTTAAAAGGAAAGCTTGAGAGAGATAACGTAATAAAGTAGGTCTATACGGGGACCTAGAAGTCAAGGCATACTGACAGATTGGTATGGTAAAAATGAAAAAAATGAAAAGCAAGTTTCCCCTTTCTTTTTATTAGTTTTAGGTTGGGTCAAACCCAATAGAATATAGAAAATGAAGTGTTTAGGTGAGTTGATGTCGATTTTAGATATGTAATTGGTGCATAATCAATTTTGAATACAGCATACGGAACACTTTGGGTCTTTTTTTCCCTTTTTTTCGTATCTCAAATAAAATTTGTATATTCTGATTTTGTTTGTCCAGTTCAAACGAGAATGGTGTTTTCGTGTTCTCCCCAACAAAAAGTGCTTTGTTCGTGTTGAAGAAACACTACTCAACCTTTCTCAACCATTATGAACATGTTCACTTTTTAGGCATAGGGTCCTTTATCTACACCCACACTCTCACCCTCAGGTACTCATTTACTTCTTACTGCTCTGATTTTTTACCCTCTTTTTACTGATGCAATTGGCTTTTGCTTTTGTATCTTTACTGCGGATATCATATATGACCTTTTTGCTCATAAGTGCTTCCTTTTTCGGGATCTTTTGCACTGCCAACTTTTGCTTTTTTATTTTTGGAGGTTGAAGTAAATAATAACTGTTCTGAGTCTGCAGAGAAACCAGAACTGGCGCTGGTGGTATATATGTTATAAGGTTCATTTTTCTCGATACAAAAATTATATTTGATAAGGTGATTTCGGTCACGCAGCCACGCACCACAAATTCATTTTCTGGTATATATTCACCATAAATGTTTGATATGGTTTTCTGCCCTTATTTGGGAATTCAATTGCTGTTTATATTTGCAGATATAGAAACCACTCTATGTCATGCATAGTCTCTGTAAGAGGTGGTCTATAGATCCATAAAATATACCAAATTGCTTGGTGTCGTGTCGAGTTAAGTGTTTAACGGTTAAAAGTTATAAATGAGTTGACTCGAATTTGATTCAGCTAAAGTGGCTTGGTTTTTACACTAGCCGAGCTTGAGTGAGCTTAAAAATTCAAGCCCAATACCAAACTCAAGCTGTTTTGAGCTATTTCTTATAGTAAATTTGCTCATACAAAACTTTGCAATATCATGGTAGATTTTAGACTTAAGGGTGCTAACCTATCAATCCTTTTAATATTGTCACATAATGTGGTTATGATTTCTTTCTGTTTAACATTTGGCACAAATAGTTGAAGGCTTTGCGTGACTGGATATAGACTTTGCTTTGCGTGATTGGGAAGATAATGTGAAGGCTTTGTTTTGCCTGGGTCAAGTAAATAATCTTTAATTGGCAAGAATTCATAAAGTCTTATGGTTGTTGTTTATGTTCTAACTTCTCTGCATCTTCATGGCTGCAGACCTATATGACACTCAATGACATCAACACTACAGTTGAAAGCTTGAAGAAGACAAGATTATGAATATTAAGAGAAGTTCACCTTGTAATAGACTGAGAGTTTAATATTTGTGTAATAGGTGTTTGACAAAATTGCTGAGTGAGACTCTACACCATTTGGTAGTGTCTTTGTGTGCATTGTTGTCGGTATCTATTGACTTAACTTTCTGGCTTATATCGATATATGTTGACAAACTCAATAAGAAGTTGTCGTCATCTTCTATGCAATGTGGCTCGGAAGAGACAATAGCACACTAATTATTCAACAAAATACCACACTAAATATGCAAGTGTTGATTTCGTCCAACAAATTTGAGTGTGAGCTATTTCCTCACTGACCCCCTCAAGATTTTTTTTTCTGGATCCGCCATTGGAGGGGGCTAGCCTGAGAGAGAGAAAAGGGGGTGGGGATAGGGTAGCCTCCACCTAGTGCCTAGCAACTTTCTGGGAGGAGTGATTTTTTATTTACAATTAGAGTAGATAACGATTATTTTGAAAAAATTAGTGGTATTTTAAATTTTGAATTGTAAAATACGTCGTCGTATACTAATGACTTTACTGTCATTTCCAAAAAGTTTCACGGTCCACGTTCCACGAAGTGGCTGAGTGCAAAGGACGGAACAATGTCTAGATACGGAGGATTCATTTTTTGTGCCACGTGGTGGGAGTTGCTGGTGCTCCGTCTCTGTTATGTAAAAAGACCAGTGGTGTAGCTTCCATCTTGAATCTTTGCGAAACTGAGTTTTGTTATTCAATGTAGTTTGAATTTTTAAAGGGAGTTTTAACGAAAACTGTTCACTTTAACGAAAAACTATATTTTTATATTAAAACGTTAAACTTGATACTATTCACTTTGCCATTTGTTTTGTCTTTATCGTTAAAACTCAAAATTTTCAATTATTTTTCATTAGCTTTCTTATTTTTAAATGCTTGGAATTGAATTGAATGTAGACCTGACAAACTGATTGTGTTTATCTTATTCGTGTCGTTATCGTGTTATGTTCATTATCTTAACTGACTATTTTGTGTTAAATTCGGTATTTTATTGAGTGATCCAATAATCAAGGTTCTAAAAAACGCTAGGCGCTAGTCGGGCGGCCGGCTAGCGCCTAGGCGGCCTAGGCGGATTTAGGTAATTTTTTTGTATATTCTGTGAATAAGTGTATACGGACACTTACAAAACAAGTAGAAAATGTACAAAAGAAATATTCGAGTCCAACATTACTTCTTTTGTACTAGAACTATGGAAACATTCAAGTCCAACATTACTAAGAGTCTATGACACATACATCTCACATAACACAAAACAAGTAGAAAATGTACAAAAGAAATATTCAAGTCCAACATTACTTCTTTTGTACTAGAACTATGGAAACATTCAAGTCCAACATTACTAAAAGTCTATGACACATACATCTCACATAACATAACACATACATCTCACATAATCTCTCATGTGACATACAAACTTTTAGGATTATCTACATAACACATACATCTCACATGTGACATACCACAACTAGGCATCAAACTCTTCTTCACGATATCCCTCCAAGATAACTAGGCATCAAACTCTTCTTCACGATATCCCTCCAAGATTCTCTCCGTGTCGGACTCGAACATAATTTCTTCATCATCTCCTTCTTCTTCTCCCGTGTCCTCATCCGATATAAAATATTCTTCATGAAGTTCTCTTACTTCAACATTTTTAGAACTCCCCCTAGGCTAGGGAACTACCTACCTCCGATGTCTCTCCAATTCCCGAGCCAAGCTCAAGCTCTTCATCACCACCCTCCACAATCCATCCTTGAGCCATACTAGCTTCACTTGCAAGTAGTATGTCCACTTTCTTCTCCTTCTCTCTTTTCTTCTTGTTCATAATCCTTGCATTAAATTGGACATAGACTAAATTATTTAACCTTGTTGTATCTAGTCTATTCCTTTTCTTTGTATGTATACCTTCAAAAGAACTCCAATTTCTTTCACAACCGGATGAACTTGTAGTCAATGAGAGTATCTTTATAGCCATCCTTTGCAAATGAGGCACACCATTTCCATAATTATACCACCATGCAACTAATGAAGAAAAAAAGCACACAATTAGTAATGAAAAATAAGTACTAAACTCAAATTTAATAAATAAAATAATAATAAGCATATTTGAATGTTCATACCCGGATTACAGTTTTCATCATTCTCAATGCATCCAAGTTCAGCCAAATGTCTTCCAAATCCACCATCTTTTACCCTATACTTGTGCATCTCAACATTTATCACTTGGTTTTGAACCTCATAGTTATCGGGGAAGAACTTCTCAACACAAGTAAAAATCCCCTCCATGACAATTGGATCATGTTGTATGCTTTGATCTTTGAAGAAATAATAAGGGTTCAAGAGGTAGCCCGCCAAATGCAATGGACTATCAAGCCGCTCACGAGCTTTTTCATCAATAATTTGAAGAATTGGTTGATAGTTGGCCTCATTGTTCTTGAATATCTCTTTAATCTCCATCTTTGCTTTTTGTAGCTCTCCATACAAAAACCCCATTGATGGCTTCTTATCCCCATCCACAATTCGAAGTAGCTTGAATAAAGGTTCAAACACTTTCAAGCAAAGTAAGACCCCACTCCAAAAATGTGAACTCAACATAGTAGCATATGCCGTTTTCCCCTTCGTAGTCTTGACATGTTTGCATTGTTCCCATTCTTCTCTAGCAACCATAACCTTCAAGTCTTTTTTCTTATCCATCAAGCTTTGCAAGGTGAGGAAAGAAGTTGCAAATCTAGTGACTTCGGGTCTTATTATGTCTCTTTTCTTGGTGTGCTTCCCCATCAATGCCAAAGTTTTATGATGTGTATAAATGAAGATAGTGAAAGCTTTTGCCTTGTCAATAATTCCTTTGAACCTAGGGAGATTACCAATCCCTTGAAGCATGAGATTCAAAGTATGAGCGGCACATGATGTCCAAAATATATTCGCCTTTTTTTCTTCATCATGTTTGCCACCACCATATTGTTAGAAGCATTATCGGTTACCACTTGAATCACATTTTGAGGCCCAATTTCTTCAACACACTTGTCAACATATTCAAAAATATATTCTCCGGTGTGTGCTTCACTAGAGCATTCCTTAGAAGAAAGAAATATGGTGCCCTCCTTGCAATTGACACATAAATTCATTATGCTTCTTCTTTTTCGGTCGCTCTAAGCATCCGTCATGATTGAGCAACCATTCAAAGCCCACTCTTCTTCATGTTTCTTGAGTGACTTTTTTACTCTTTCTACCTCCTCTTTCAATAATGGCTCCCTTAATTCGTATTGGCTTGGAGGTAGGTAACCCGGGCCAAATTGACCAACCGCTTCCATCACACGCTTAAAGCTATCATTATCAATAGCATAGAAAGGAATACCTGCTTCATACACCCATCGAGCCACATATTGATCCACTTGATGTGATCTTTCCTCCCAAATTGCATCATGGATGTTTTGTTGCCGAGTCTTCTTACTTCCCTCATTTGAAGAATCGGGATTGATTGAGGATGCAAACCTATCCATAGGTCCAAGAGTGCGAGGCCTTTTTCTTGACCCAATCACTTCAATGTTTTCTTCTTCTTCTTCTTGAATTTGTTGAAGTTGCACATCTTCCCTCACTTCCACAATGTGCCTATCCCTTTGTTTCTTCTTATTTTTTGCTTCTTCTAATGCGGCTTGACATTTGGCTTTATCTTCATCCGAAGACTTTGTGCATGCCGCTACATTTCCCTTTATGTTGGCTACATGTTTTAATCTATGTACTCCACCACTAATGATTTTGTTACACAACTTACATTTCACCTTATCTGAGTTTGTAGGATTTGCCAGGATCCCATATTCCCATCCCACATCTTCCGAGCTACGCTTTAACACATTTTCAGATTGGGATGAGGACGACATTGCAGTAGTAGATGCTCCAGAAGACGACATTGATAGACAAAATCTGCCAAAAATCATAATCAATCCCAACTTCTCATTGTTGGCAATTAAAATCTGCCAACTTCTCATTTCTTTTACAGATACCAAACACATTAAATAGTTGATAGACAATTAGTTAGGCTATATGATATATATGATATATATATATATATATATATATATATATATATATATATATATATATATATATATATATATATATATATATATGCAATGGCAGCAATGCAACTAGGCTATATGATAGACAATTAAACTAAAACGATTTAATCATAATCAATCTCAAAACTCATTGCAGTTTGGGTCCTCGTCGCTGTCATATGATATATGCATCTATAATTCTATAATTCTATAATTCTAATAGTTCATAACTTCACAGTTCATACTAACCTAACCAGCACGAAAGTACTATCAGAATTATAATTTATCAATAGACAAATAAGTTGAATAACAGATTATCAGAATTATAATTTTTCGAAGTTGTGTAATGTGTGTCGTGCCAGAAACTACCTCCCCTCATGCTTACACCGCTCATATTCATCTATGATTATCATTAGTTTACGCCCATAAGTCATAACTAAACAGCCATGACCTCCATTGAAGGCCACGGCCATCGTCATGGCGGATCGAATTCTAAGACAGAGAGACCATGATCACAAAACATACAAGTGATGTCTAAAGGCTCATTTCAAACCAAATCAAAATTATAATTTATCAGTAGACTAGACAAATAAGTTGAATAACAGATTGTCAGATTCCCCTCAATCCAACTGATTTCAAATCCAAAACTCTGTAATTTTTCCAATATGGCAATACCATAAAAAAATTCAACATTTACAAATTACAAATCTGTAGAACAAAAACTCACTTTTTGTTTTTGGGGGCTTCGCTGCCTTCGTTGTTGTGCAGACTACAGATGCAGAGTAAGAGTAAGAGGGCTTCTCCTCTTCTTCGCATCCTTCGCAACCAAGCTATGGAGATTGGCGAATCGAGAGAGATGCAATGCAAGAGCACTGGAGACTGGAGAGGGAAGTCGCGCAGCGGCGCAGATGAAGTTGCGATCATGAAGCTCAGCTGCACTATCGCGCAGGTGAGTGCAGGTGCAGCAGTGCAGTGCAGATGAGGAACAGAGGAAGAAAGAAGAGTGCAGTGTGTAGATGAGGAAGAAGAAGAGACAAGCACAACGGTGAAGTCTTGGTTTCTCCGTTTCTGATTCTGAAATAAATTAGGGCACGGGATAGATTTAGAAATTTAGAATAGAAAAAAAAAAAAAAAAAAAGACAAAACCGCCCAGCTCTGCCTAGTCTTTATTTTTCAAGCCGTTTTGGAAGAAATTGCCTCGGAGGTTGCCCGCCCAGCGCCTAGGCGGCCACCTAGGGCGTTTTTTAAAACAGTGCCAATAATAACACAACCAGTTAACAAGTTGACCCATAACCTATTAAATTTTTGTCATTTCGCATCAGGTTAACAGATCGGGTACGAAATTGATAGGCCTAATTAAATGTAATTCCTCTACTACTGCTAGGTCTTTCACTGTGGGGTCAGAAAATGTCGTACAAATAATATAAAATCACAATTTTTTAGAGTGAGTAGGACAATCTAGCGTAAATATTATATTTGTAGCTTCTTCAAATATTGATGAGTTATCAAATTAGACCTGTATCAAGTTTACTCCATTTTAAACCCATCATCACAACCACCTTTTATATCCTAACAAGGCGACGTCTCTTCATTTTTAATTTTTTCACTCACTACCTCCATTACCAAATCCCTTGGACCCAACCCAACAAATCTCCATCCAAACAAAAAGGGATCCTCTCCGGATTCATTCCTCTTAATCCACCAAGTCTAAAAATGTTCACATCGACCAGTGTCACGGATTCATGGCAAACTGTTGTATATGTATACACCGACCAGTGTCACGGATTCATGGCAAACAACTCCAACGCCATTCTCTTCCTAAATAGTTCCATGTCTGCTTGTCTGAAAGTCAGTGGTTTTCCCAAACTCAAGTACTCAAGAAACTTGAGCATGAACACCCCGCAGTCCCCACTGTGAAGGAATATTCATTGAAATTATTTATAAGTTAACAATTTGAATGACAAACAAAATTAATTATATATTATGTACCAAATTACTATGAAAAGCTCACCTGACAGACTGTCGTGGGATGTCGCCTTCTACATGCACCACCTTAAATGGTGTACTGAGAGGGTTCAACTCAGGCCTTTGTGCATAGAAGCCCGACTGGACAAGCAACGACGGTAGCATTGTTGCCATGGGCTTCAATATGTCAAAACTGAACTCATCTTCTGGCGCAGAATGAGACCTTGTGGAATCGTATATGGTTAACTTTCTCCGCATTAAGTCCACACATACAGCTATCCAATGCCGATCCTTGATTTCCACCGGGAGGTATAGCTGCATACCATTATCGCACATTGATTGATCATCTAACTGCTAGTTTTTTAGGTCATGACCCAATGTAGAATATGTAAGACATATATATATATATATATATATATATATATATATGTATATGTATCTGTAGGTATGCTTGCAGACTCCTACATACATATATATGTATCTGCATATACACTTACAGATTCCACTTCACTCCACGGTCGAGAATGTTTAGGCGACTTTCCAAGTGGATAGTCCAACATGTCTGAATCCCAGTTATAGGAGTCAGGGTTATGCTGGAAAGCGTCCCATCGCCCATTCATGCAACTCTACAAAATATATACCAAAAAGAAAAGAAATAAAGAAAGAAAATCCTGAATGGTTAGCAACTTAGCCACAGTAAATTAGATATTAACGGAATGGTACGTAAAGCAGTAATATAAGAATATTTCATCACGTTTGGTTTTGTTATCACTAATTCTTACCCAAAACAGAGTGTCCATGATGGCGCAAGACGGAGACAAATGTTGGGACTGAAGATGTGAATTCTTGCGAGCAAAATGCAGGAAAACATCTACATGCTGTGCATACACTTGATTAGAATCTAGAATATATCTCATCATGTTTGGCTTTGTTATTTATACAAGAGAGACCACATTTGAACCACCTCTTATGGGACCTATTTTTACTGTGGACTCTCCTTGTATTAGAGAGATTTTTTAGATGTGGTCTATAAAAATTGGAATCCCAAACATGACTGGTTAATTAGCAAGCGCGAGTACACTTACCGAGACACTCAACCACATGCCCGCCGTCATCAAGTCCATAAACCATTCTTTTGATGCCTCAAAAATTTCCAAGTTGTACAATCTTCCATGAAAATAATTAAGTGATTATAAGCGATCATATAAACCATTCTTTTGATCGATGCTTAAAAATTTCAGAGACACAAACAAATGCATATATGCATAAATGTCATAAATAAATCGATGAAGGAATTATGAAATAGGTAGCATATACCCCGTGCTTGGGTCATCCAGCCATGCATTAAACTTTCTCAGAGTCAGTTCCCTAGCCTGGACCTCACTGTCAATCCTTCTTGAAACAATTGTTGATTCTGAAATGTTCACGTCGTCCCACTCCAATTCGCTCATCCCCTTCCAGTCCTTCTCGTTGTTTCTCTACATTAACACACATATGAAGTATACAGTTAGTTCTCTGAGATTATTCGAAATCAAAAGTCAAACAAATGGAAGATTTAATTTACTGGTATGTGGTTGACAATTTGGGCCATGAAATTATCAAGTTTATCTGTTAACTTGTCCCCGAGTGCCTTCACCTCTGCTCGTAAGTCGAACCCAACACTGCTTACATGTGATTGAACCATTTTATTCATCACATCTCTCTTCTGCGTCCTGGTGAATAGAAACTAGTAGTGAATATACATGAAGGAAAATCGAACAAGATAATCAAACATAAAAGTTTGCATACCTTACGACTATAAGATTAGTCTGTCTGAGGAACCTATTTTCTTGGGCCATCTCCAATCGTAAGTTTTCAAGATAGGGTAAGAAGGGTTCCCATAACTTTTTTGTTTCTTCATCGCAGACCACTCCTTCTAACTGATCAAGATACAAAACTGTTAGGGGCAACTTATTCACTTTTGAGCACCGCGTCATGTCGAGTTTTCTTAAACTGGACATGTTACCTATGTCTTCAGGCAACTCCGTAATACTGTAGCAGTCAGACATGTCAAGAAAGTTTAACTTGTTGAGGCTCGTAACTGAACCTGGTAACTCAGACAATTTTGAGCAGGAGTTCAACCTCAACACTTCTAAATTCATCAGGTTTCCAACCTCTTCAGGCAACTCCGTAATACTGTGGCAGCCAGACATGTCAAGAAAGTTTAACTTGTTGAGGCCCGTAACTGAACCTGGTAACTCAGACAATTTTGAGCAGGAGTTCAACCTCAACACTTCTAAATTTATCAGGTTTCCAACCTCTTCAGGCAACTCCGTAATACTGTGGCAGCCAGACATGTCAAGAAAGTTTAACTTGTTGAGGCGCGTAACTGAACCTGTTAACTCAGACAATTTTGAGCAGGAGTTCAACCTCAACACTTCTAAATTTATCAGGTTTCCAACCTCTTCAGGCAACTCCGTAATACTGTGGCAGCCAGACATGTCAAGCAAATTTAACTTGTTGAGGCTCGTAACTGAACCTGGTAACTCCGACAATTTTGAGCAGGAGTTCAACCTCAACACTTCTAAATTTATCAGGTTTCCAACCTCTTCAGGCAAGGTAGATAGCTTATGAAAATTGGTGATGCTGAAGTTCTTCCGGTGAATATACTGATTTATACCACTGATTCTGTAATGACAAATTAAACCTAGCAAAAAAAGTCCATACAATAAAACCAGCCGCTCTGCAATTCATTCTCTCTAATCTTGGACTCAAAAGTACTAATAAATTTGAGATCCTTTTAATTTTCTCTCTTTGGTCGACGAGACCTATCTAAATACTGAACATACTACATTTACTCAAATATTAATCTAATTATACAACTGATTGTACCGACAAAACTTATTGGAGTAGACCTCTCATTTATATCTTCCGAATATATGGTATGTAATTAATATAGTTTTTGCATCTCAAATTGATTTGCATCTGAAGATGTTCTAACCAATTGTTTGAGCCACCCACATTCAATCTCAATTATTGATGCAGATGAGGCTTTTATCGCACTGGCAGAAAAGCAATCATTCGATTCCCACTGATTCCCCTCACATCCTAACAAACAACTATCTAACCCACTAGCTAGCTATTGCTATACTCCAAAAAACAAATCTCAGTTATTGACAAGGTCCTTTTTTTATTGTACATCAGTATCATTGGAAAACATGTGGTCTTCCTATCTATCAATAGAAAATCTACCTTGAACGGTGGTAAAAGTTGATGCTCAAAAAAGATATTAAAACATTACCCACCAGAATAGAGAAGTAGAAGAAAGAGAGGTGGATTGAGATCAGCTATACCTGGGACTTTCTCAAGATGAAACACAACTGTTTGCAATATTGTGTCTCCCAAACTTCCTTCAGAAGCAGTCTGCACAAGCATTGACCTGACATCCGAACCAACTGTTAGTGGAGGTGCACACCAAGCTTTATTGCCAACTTGATTTCGTACCACGACAACAACTTGATTGAGCTGCTTCTCTGTCTTCTTTGCCGAAACCCTAGTTTCCTTCCCATCCCTTGCTGCCAGCACGGTCAGTACCTTTAAATGTGTTCCGAAAGACCCGTTCAGTTCAACAAGTTGCTTGATGCACGTCCGGTTTTTGTACCACTTATCAACAGTCGACAACTTGTAAACAAGCTTTACGCCCTCCTCGATTTTGCTATGGAAAGCTGCTATTTCCTTGCACGAGGGATCCAATTCGTCGTTGCAATCTCTCATCTCGTCAACAATTGGTTTTAGAGAGTCCAGCGTGATTTGGAGATCATCGAGGTGGGGCTTATTGCTTTTCCACAGTTTTTGAACGCCTCTATACAGCTCTGAAAATACCGTCCCAAGAGCAGCCCCAGCAAGAAGCTCCCCTACTACAGCCATGGATCACCTTGATTCTTGACAACAAAACCAAACGCCAAAATCTGAAACTCAAAACCAACCTCAGATTTCCAACCAGATCGGAGATAAAATAAGTAATACAAATATGAAATATGCAAAGCTAAACGAGATGGAAAATATTTTATCTAGACTGGTTTAGAACGTCGAAATTGGGTTAAGAGGGATCGCGAACGAAACCTAAAAAGTCAACAAAAGTCGTCGGGTCAACGGTTTGGGGTCGGATCAGGTTAACCGGGTTGGGCCTAAAGGGTTTGGTTCCTGGGCTTGGGTTTTAGGTAAGACGGCCAAAACTCAAACTTAGGCTACGATCTAGGTGTGAACTTGAAGGTAGAGGTGAGAGGAAGAGTTTCTTACCCTTGGTTCGCCGTAGAATGGCCGGAATCTTGCTCGAAACCCACGGGAGTTCGCCGGAGTTTCCAAGCTTTTGCACCAGTTCCTTTGGTGCTGCACAGAGACCAGGGGGAGAGGGGTGGTCCTCTCGAGTTGGCGGTGGTGTCCGTGGACCGTGTGCACGAAGGTTGGTGTGGGTGTGTCGTCGGAGTGGGTGAGGGCACAGAGAGAGAGAGAGAGAGAGAGAGAAAAAGCTGAGAGGAAGTGGGTTTTAAAAGAGATTAGAGGGCTGCCACGTGGCCGTCAGTGAGTGGAGAGAAAATATGAGGAAATCCCCAAAAGCAAACCGGAATGGATAAGGGATAGCCCGGATAGGGGATTAAAATGCAAACTTGCAAAAATCTTTTAACTTTTAAGAAAATTGTGGAAATTACATAATTATTGACGGTGGGGTTTCACAATTGACCATTGGCTTACGTCACTTACTATCTCCCATCCTTTGTCGCAACTAGTAAATGGTATTTCCGCGTAGGTTTAAAATTTGTATGAAAAATTATGTTTCAAACATATAAAAACAGAAAATTAATAATATCTATGTTGACAATGTTTATGATGATGTTATGTTATATACAATGGTCTAGACTGATACATTCATTAAATTGCTATTTTAGGGCTCTGGTGAATATGACTTGGCCTCTTTGTCGAGTCCTTTCATGAATTAATCAGTAGTTGTGAATTAGGTCATGTGAAGGGAAAGAAAGAAATTGGTGAATTAGTAGATGTTTTATGTGAATAAATTAAATCAAGTAAGGGAAACATACCTAAAATTAAAAATTGTAACTTACATTGAAGGCGGTTTTAAGAAAGTCATTGTCGAAAATGGTAAAACAATTTATCAAACATCAGCTGCACCATACTATTGATTTTGACAACCAATAAAAATTGACAAATAAAAACTAAAATTTTAGTCTAGTCATTTTGTTCCAATTTCTCTCAAGTAACCCAGAAGCATTCTCTTGTAACTCACTTCTTGTTTGACGGAGCTACTTAAATGTCACCCAAATAATAATTAATAAAAATCTAATTGCTTATAAATTTCCAATTTTCCTTGTTTACTTTTCTTTGTCTTCTTGCTTATAAGCAAACACATAAAACAGTGAATTAAAAATACAATGATTAACTTATAATAAAAGCATATGAGGTGTTATGCTTTTGGGAATAACAAAACAAAACCACCTAGACAAAATCTTACATTTTGCACAGATGAGCCTCGACTATCAACAATGTCTTGAAACCACTCCGTGCTCCCGCCACAAACTTATAGGAATCCTAAGTTCCTAATCCTGCATTAACCAAAATTAAAACGATTATTCAGATTCCTAATTAAAACCGCATGAACCAAAATCTTAGTAACATGAAGAAGAAAAATACTACTCACACAACAACAATTAATAAAAATAAAAACCAAACTTCGTTCGAATCAACACAAAAAACCATAATCTTATGGGAGCTTCCTTATGAGAATCTCAAACTCTAGCCATTTCAAAATAAGTTGTTTGTATTTCCTCAAATACGTGCTAAGTCTCTCTCTTACTGCTCAAAATGCAAATGAGTACTTACAATATACATAACTACATTTAAGTTAAGGCTATAGTGCACTAAATAACACTCAAAACCACAATACACCAAAACAAAGATGAATTCAACACCTTGAATATGTAAATATTCATATCTCAATCCAATTTGAAACATAATTTTCGTCATGAAAAACTTTGATTTACAAAACCATTTCACAGTTTTCAGCAAAAATCAATCGATTTAGGAAAGTAAATACAATGCAGCAAAAGAGCTGTTCGATTTAGCTTCTTTTAATATGACCAAAAACTTGAAAAACAGCTTAGAAGCACAATTCCAAATATTATCAAAAGCAAGCAACTTTGGGGTAAAGAGCCCATTTCCCAACCAGATGTTTAAGTTCATGCGAACGTAGCTCAAATTGAGTGAATCATGTTCAATTCCGGTGAGATATGTTTACTTTCGCGTTCCCATTTTCGCCTTTATACAATTTTTGAACTTGTTCTATCTAGGCTCTAAAAGAATACATCAACAGCAGTAAAATTAATCAGAGCAAAACAGCATAACATAAAGCCATGGAAAAATATGTAAGACAATGGAAAAACCCGCGTGCACAATATTATATATCCTTTTGGAAACTGCACGATGGTATTGTCGTGGCCATCGTGGAGGCTTCTGGTGTCGGGGCCTTTCCTAATCAAACATGTTAGGTGAGAGACTGTATTTTTGGGGTTTTAACGAAACACTTTTGATACTGTTCACTTTTAACGAAAAATCATTTTTTTTACCTTTCCTAGTACTATTCACTTACACCTTTATTTGTTATTTTTCATTAAAACAAAAAAAAAGAATTTTTCGTTAGTTTTACTTTTTATTTTTTTGGGGTCAATACAAATGAACTAATCTCACCATCAAGGCTTTGCCTTTTGCCTTTAAGTAATGTTTAAGCATTGTGACTAAAATGCTTGAGGAACTTAAATGTGAGATCCCACATCGACCAACGGAGATGAGGTGATGTGCCTTATATGTGCATGTCCACCTTTGTATAGCACAAGGTCTTTTTGGGAGCTCATTGGCTTCAGGTTCCATGGGAACTCCGAAGTTAAGCGAGTTTGGGCAAGAGCGTTCCCAGGATGGGTGACCCACTAGGAAGTTCTCGTGTGAGTTCTCAGAAACAAAACCGTGAGGGAATAGTAAGCTCAAAACGGACAATATCGTGCTAAGGCGGAGCTGGTTCGGGACGTGACAATTTGGTATCATAGCCACTCTGCCATTTGGTGCAGATATGCCGGTGAGGACATCGGGTTCCCCTTAAGTAGGGCGAATTGTGAGATCTCACATCAACTAACAGAAAGGGGGTGATCTGCCTTATATGTACATGTTTCCCTCCCTATAGCATGAGGTCTTTTTGGGACTCATTGGCTTCAAATTCCATTGGAACTCCGAAGTTAAGCGAGTTCGGGCGAGAGCATTCCCATGATGGGTGACCCACTAGGAAGTTCTCATGTGAGTTCCCAAAAACAAAACCATGAGGGAATGGTAAGCCCAAAGTGGACAATACCATGCTACGGCGGAGCCGATCTGGGATGTGACAATTTGGTATCAGAGCCATTCTGCCGTTCGGTACGGATGTGCCAACGAGGATGCCGGGTTCCCCTTAAGTGAGGTGGATTGTGAGATCACACATCGACCAACAGAGAGTGGGTGATGTGCCTTATATGTGCATGCCCACCTTCATATAGCATGAGAACTTTTGGGAGTTCATTGGCTTCGGGTTCCATGAGAACTCCGAAGTTAAGCGAGTTCGGGCGAGAGCATTCCTAGGATGAGTGATCCACTGGGAAGTTCTTGTGTGAGTTCCCAGAAACAAAACCGTAAGGGAATGGTAAGCCCAAAGCGGATAATATCATGCTACGGCAGAGCCAGTCCGGGATGTGACATTAAAGGAAGTTGAAGATCTATCATAAAATCAATTGGCGATATGGGAAGTAGCTCAATTCCTTATAAGTTTTTGCATGGTTTGATAACCAATGTGGGAATTTGTCGTCAATTCTCACAAACTTACATGTATTTTGTATTTGTTGTTGCATAGTTACATGAAGTGCTCGACGAAATGCCTAAGTGAAATTTTTTGCCTGTAATGTTGTCATAGTGGAAAACAATGGTCATTTTAAATAGCGTTGTTAGAACTTTCGTCCCTTCTTTGCCTTTTTGAATTCTCTATTTTGGGTGGAAGTTGTATTAGTGTTACTCAAAAGTACCATTGATAGTTCATGGATCAATATACATGAATTTTTAGTTTAGAACCAAAACTCCAATTGACCCAAATTTAAGGACCAATGCTTCAATTTTTTCCTTTTTAAATTCTTAATGTGCCAAATGAATATGGTCTATTATAGTAATTGTCTATTGGATTTATTGTGACAACCCGTCCCTAATTTTACGTTTTTATAAATTTTAAAAGTGAGGCGAGGGTATTGACTTTTGTTGACCAACGTATAGTGAGACATACGAAATATTCTTTTAGTGTATTCCTGAAGTACTCGACGATACGGATGCATAGGCACAAACAAAAGTGAATTTGGAGTTACGGTTAAAGTTTTATGGAACTACGAACTCGAAAGTATTTTGAAGAAAGCACAATTTTAATTATATTATATTATTTTATACTACTAAATTATTATGCCACATGTGTGTGGCTGAGAGGTGGATAGAAACGAATCGATGAGGAGAAATAGGAGATGAAGGGATTGGGCAGAGCTGCCCAATCGGATGAGAGAAGCAGAGAGTGCTGCTGCCCAATCAGGAAGTAGGGGGTGGGGATCAGACCAATGAGAGTCGGGAATAAGGAGAGAAGGAAAGGATCAGCCGGATCCTTTAGTCCCGTGACCCAACCCGAGTCTTTACTTCAAATTTTGACGGGTTTTCTGTCCATGGGCTTTCTTCAACCTCCCATCATCACCAAACATCATCATAACCTCCCCAGCACCTAACTCTAGCTAAACTCGACAAGTTTTAGCTCGATATTACTAAAAACCCACCCACGGGTCCGAGCATCTTTCGCTAGAGATCCATCCATTTCTGAAACACTTACCTTAGATCACCACCACTAAAACACTTCCATTGGACCCAAAAACAAGTGCCAACCGGTGGTAGGGGTGGCGGAACACCGACAATGGCAAATCAAAGCTTACCCATTCTAGGGTTTCCGGCGGTTCGAGGACGATTTGGGGTTTTTCTCGGCCAAATTGGACTTGGCCTCAAGTATAAAACTTGTTCCCCTCGCTGAGACCTTCATTTCTATAAAATTTGAGAATTTTTAGAAATAATTAAATTTTTCGGCGAGTTGAGGCGGCTGACCGCCACGTGTGGCGCCGCATGGCCAGTAGGCCGATGCTGCCCTTTTTGAGTTAAATTTGATGTTTTGACGTCAATTTGATAACCGTTGGTTATAGTTCGATAGTTTGAACCTAGTATGAATTACTACGTTCTTAACCATTTTATGATTCGACGATCCGACCGTTGGATCGTCACCTAACTTTAATATGTTATAGTAAATAATATTTGAGGATCATAGGAACTTATGGATCGGGAATCCAACACACAAATCTTCCCGAATGGATTTGTAAGTTCGTAAAATAAAACGTCGGCCGCCACTTAATTTTAGTGATTGGTGGAGATCCAACCGTTAAATCGTTTCGAAACCTTAGAATGTTGTTCTAGAAGCTTATTAAAACTCTTAGGAAGTTATAGATTGAAAATCCGAGGTACAAATCTTCCAGATCGAGTTACATAAGGCTGTGGACCCTATGGTCGATATTTGACCGACGGTTGACTTTGGTCAATGGGTTTCAAATCATTCTAGAATGTCCTTGGGGATGTATATTATTAAAGTTACGTGTTCTATCGATAAGAATTTTGAGACATGATTTGATAATTGTTTTAGGCGCCGATCGTTCCTGACGCCTCGATATTCATGCTAGGGAGTTGTAGCTCCAACTTCAGGTGAGTAGGTCTTTTCCTTTTTATAGTGTGTGTGTGTGTGTGTGTGTGTGTGTGTGTGTGTGTGTGTGTGTGTGTGTGTGTGTATATAAACTTTATAGTTTCCACAAATGCTTTTGAATTGAGTTTTGCATTTCATGCCATGATTAAGAAATGTTGCATTGTTGTGAGTTTGTGAAATGCCAAAATGATCATACGGGATGTGCAGGTAAGTTCAGGTAAGTTTATTATGTTGTTAGAATTATTAATCATTATGGCATGCTTATATTCACAAAGTATGCTCATCATTGCAACACCCAGGTGTTAGTGCTCAGCCCAAGCCAAGCTAATATTTCACGTGTCATTCACATCAGCACCGTACGTTCGCCTTGGATCCAAGTATGTGTTATCCCTGTAGTATAGATTGCAATAAGCAATTCTGACTCATATGTGACAACGATTAGCGCTAGCCTTCACGTGATTGTAGCACTAGAGCATATATTATTACACCTAGCACTGTCGTATAGGTCACATTATGTGACTCAAACTCATGCATTAGTATAGATTGATGAGCAATAGATGCAATCATACAGGTCATATTAGGTGACTCCGACTTGCGTGCTCGTATCGATTATTGAGTACACGATTACATTTATATTGCTGGTGAGATACCGTGTTGTGGCATACTTCCGGATCTACTGGTAGCATGCAATTAATTTGATACTTATATGTAATATGATTTTTTGGAAACTATAAAAGTTTTACAGCGAGTGGTTATAATGTTTTCAAAAGGTTTTTATTAAAAATTTATTTTTAGGCCCACTCACCCTTGTTTTTCGCCCATCCAGATTTTAGTAGCAGAGCTTTAGTACCGACGAGGATTATTGGCAAATCTTGGTGTAGACGATTACCATAGAGGGTATGATTCTCACCTTATTTTACTGTACTGATTCTCACCTTATTTTACAGTATTATATTTATGCTATGTCATCACATGTGAAATGGGTTCATTCCCGCTCACAACGCACTTTTGTATTTAGGCACTTTTAGTTTTAAATTTATTCACATTTTCACATCTCTACACCTTATGCCTTCGTCACCTTCCAGGCGTCGGCCAGCACAACTCGATTTCGAAGTCCTAGTGGACATTCCGGGTTGAGGTATGTCAGTTTGGTATCAGAGCATAAGTTGGGCACTATTGTGTTCATCATATGCGTAATGTAAGAATTCTCAATTCTTGAACTTAACTCCTGAATTTTGCCACCTCGTCGAATACGAAAAATGCGTTAGCTTTTCCTAAGTTTTGGGCAATTTTGTCAACTTGTCAACATTTTAGAAGATCACGGCGAATGCCCTTAGATTTGAAGCGAAGAAATTTCCTGCCAAGGAAAGAAGTAGGTTTAAGGCAAGTTGATGGCCCTAAAGTAGGGCTAATGTATCGATAATTGTGTATCACAGGAGACTTTACCAACTAATTCCATCACTATTTTCCAGCCATCAATACTAACCTTTCGAGATTGGAAATTAGAAATAGTTTTGATTCCTTGGGAGTATCCATTAGAATACCACCTATTGGAGATTCCAACTAAGTTTTTCTTTTCGTTGAAATTTCCAAAAATGTCTCGTGTGACAACCTGGTGCTAAAGTGGTAGCACTTGACAAAAGAACATCTTGGGACAATTAGTTTTGGTCCTTGATAACACTAATATTTCCAAACATAGTAGTGATCATTTCGATTCTTCTCGAGGAAGATCAACTTTCATTTAAGTCTGTTTTAAGGTAGATTGTTAGCAAATTCTTTTTCCCAGCCTTAGGACATTTCAATCAATACGAGTTTCTTGAATTTCTTTGGGGATATACTCGTCATTTCGATGAGCATAAGTACATGTGTATGAGTTGTTATACCTACAATTAGTAGAAATCCTCGTGTAGCAAGTATTTTTTTTCATATAATCAACTGAACCGCCTCACAGGACCAGTTCCTAACCCATCGTCCAAAGTCATCCACTAGAGCAGGCTCTAACATGTAATCAGCCTACGGTGGTGCTACTAATTGACGATATTATCTATCTGGGAACTGTCAACCAGTATTCAGGCGGTACGATTTCTAATATCGGACATATGTGCTAGTATCTAGGAGTGATACCTTTACCTTTATGCCAGAACACCGGTTCACAGTTTCAGGGTAACGAACAATATCAACATATTTAAAATGCATGATTAGCGGCGCGACTGATAGATTGATTAACAGTGACTACTTGAGCTTCAATCCTCAAGCTTTACCCAAGATATCATTAAATGGAGAAGTGAAGTACACTATTGATCCACTTTTTTGTACTACACTGGTTTCCTTGCGTCTTCTTGAGCAGCTCCTACTATTTGGAAGAACTTAGTTAGTAAAGCTTATCGATTAGAAATTTACCCAACCAGGGACGAAACATTTTATCTTGAGAACCTCAAACGTATTCGCGAAGGCGAAATATCGAACTTTAGGGTGGTACCTAGATTATAGCAACTTAATTAGGTAACAATTAAAATCGTTTAATCCCTACTTCAAATTGATGATCTCTTTGACCAACTTCTTGAGCCTGAGTTTTCTTAACTTTTCAAATTCGTAGTGGTCTTATCAACAACCTTCTCATCTACCTCGGTAGTGAGACCAAATTCTTTAAATTATGACAATCAGCTTTATACCAATTTCTCAAACATTAGTTTTGTTAAATTGGCACTCTTCTCGGAAGACATGATCTCTGTAAACGATATTCTTTTCTTTTCTTTTTTCCCAAAAGGTTGTAGCGGAAGAAAGTGTAAACTCTCACAAAGTATGGTGAATTTCAAGATATCTTTGGTCTTGTCGATTTTATTGACAAGTTATTAGCGATCTTTCAGCCATAGTGCTCTTTCTCACTTTTGATCAAGGAAAGTTAGTTTGATTTGGGATGTGGGACATGAATAAAGTTCTGACAACAGAACTATTGTCTTATCTCATCTTCGTTTACACCTTCCATTAACATTGATCATTTCGAAGTCCATGATGACGTGTTCTTTGGATATTTCAACAGTGTAGAGGCTGCATGACGAAATATCACTTGTATTTTCCAACGGATAAAATCGTTCGAAATGAATCGTCTTATTCATGACCTAGAGCCAATAATTATTTATTTTATTTGAAAACCAGATGACATTTCTCAGTGGAGAAACGTGTCCAAAATCTTTATCAACTTTAGACCTCTTAAGTACATCTTCAATTGAAAAAGCTAGGTTGCTGACAACGACGATGGAAGAAATAAACTAACGTCTACGCTTGCACTATCATGTATTATCCCGGTTGTGCAAACGTAAATATTGTTACAGCAACAAAAGGCATATCTACCCTTGAACGCTTTCAACTTGTCCTATTCCATTTTAGTGGAAATTTACGATTATCGATATGATGTTACTTTTAACCCATCAAGAAATCATTTGAATGGTTATAACCACTTCTGGTATCCAAATAGAGATGGGAAAATATCCCTATAAACTCCCTTTATAAGCTATTTTGCACATGTAAAAAAATATGAAAATCAATAAGTATGATGCTGAACCAATGCTATGCTCATATTGTGTTTTGATTGGTGGTAGCTTTATTAAAGTGGAAAACAGTGTTCTTCTAACCCCAAAGTTTAAAGTCAGTAATGGCGATGATTTTTCCTCGAAATGGGCACTGGAATTGCAATAAAATGACACTTGTGAGTACAACTAAAATAGAAAAATGGGTTGTTGTTAACTTCTCCGCACGTTGTGATCTAAAAGCCCTTATCTGTGATCTGATCAAATATGGAGATATGAAAGGAAACAAAAATCGAGGCTTAATTTGATGTGTTTGAAGAGAATTCTCATTCTAGGCGTGCCCCGCCTTCGTTAGAGTTGAAAGGATATTTGAGGATATTCAGTCCCAACTTCCTGGACAACCACATTTTCTTCTTTGATTGCTTCCAGAGAATGACGGCGTTATGAGAGAGTTGATTCTAGACTTCTATACAGGTTCAGGCAAACAGAAACACAAATAGATTATCATCTCGACATATTTATATTTCACCATGCTACGCGGTTCACTTCAAAGCCTTGTGAAGTCTTTTTGAAGGTTATGAGTACTAGATTTTGTCCAGCATCACATTTCATCCTCATACTAACGATGTCTTAACAAGTTAATCAGACCTTAGTGGATGTGTTGCATTTTGTTCATCATACAATTAACATGGTTGCAACATACCATATCTTTATTTTAGTTGCTTGTAACTACAGTTATAATTTTGGTTTAGCTATGGTACCATTGGAGACGACATATAGAGATTTACGCACAGTATATGATTCATAGACACTTACCTTTGTTAGAGTTATGTGTAACAGTGGTTACATTTCTGATTTTAAACATAGCATCATTTGAGATTTGGTATAAATATTTTATGCGCAGTATATGATTTATAGAAGAGTATTGCGATCAGGTATTTGAATGATCAAGATTATGATATAGAAAATTCTATGATATTGAAGATGTTGCCCGAGTGGGTAGTGCGTGAGCATAATTGAGGCTTGTTCAGATGATGTTTATGTATTTTCCAATGGGAGTATGATGGTAATATTGCACCCTTGGGAATTGTTACTTGTTTATCGAGACAACAGTGAGTTGTCGGTATTACGGGCTACAGACCGTAATATCAATAACTTATTCGTTAGGTTCGTTAAGCAAGTAAACTAGTAGGTCATTTTACGTTAACAATGTATTTACTTATTTAATTAGTTAATTATTGTTTAGGCTCGACCCGAAGATAATACACGCTTATTTTCGGAGTATGTTACGCTACGGGAGTGTAGGTTAAATCTTTCCATATTCAGTTTTGATTTCAATACAACTATTTTAACTTTACTTCACTACATATGTATTTTGACGTTATATTTTTATACGCCTATTTTTGATCCTATATTTTTATAAAAGTATTATATTTTGGTATTGTACTAAACGAGAAGGAAAGTTTGAGTTTGGAGGCATGAAAGAGGAATCACTGCACTCCGAACGTGACAGAATGACATTCTCTTTTATACAAACGGTCTAACTTGATTTCTTCCTTATATATATACTTTCTTCCTTATATATATACTTTCTTCCTATCTCCTAGAGTACATTATGTTTAGCAAATGATTTCAAATTTTGGGGACGAAATTTTTTTTGAGGTGGGTAGATTGTGACGACCCATCCCTAATTTTACGTTTTTATAAATTTTAAAAGTGTGAACTTACAAAAATGCCCTAGAGGCGAGGGTATTGACTTTCATTGACCAACGTATAGTGAGTTGTACGAAATATTCTTTTAGCGTATTCCTGAAGTACTCGACGATACAAACGTGTAAGCACAAGCAGAAGTGAATTTAGTGTTACGGTTAAAGTTTTACGGAGCTACAAACTCAAAAGTATTTTGAAGAAAACACTATTTTAATTATATTATATTATTTTATACTACTAAATTATTAAGCCACATGTCTGTGGCTGAGAGGGGGATAGAAACAAATTGGGGAGGAGAAATATGAGATGAATGGATTGGGCATAGTTGCCCAATCAGAGGAGAAAATATTAGAGGGATGTTGCCTAATCAAGAAGTAGAAGGTGGGGATCAGACCAATGAGAGTCAGGAACAGGGAGAGAAAGGACGAAAGAGAGAATGAGAAGATCGGCCGGATCCCTTAGTCCCGCAACCTGACCTGCGCCCTTACTTCAAATTCTGACGGGTTTTTTGTCCAAATTCCGGCTTTCTTTAACCTCCCATCATCACCAAACCTCATCACAACCTCCTATGTACCTAACTCTAGCTAAACCCGATGAGTTTTAGCCCGATATTGCTAGAAACCTGCCCACGGGTCCGAGCACCTTTCGCCGGAGATCCACCCATTTTTGAAACACTTACCTTCGATCACCACCACCAAAACACTTCCCTTGGACCCATGAACAAGACCCAACTGGTGGTCGGCGTGGCGGAGCACCAGCGATGGCGAATTAAAGCTCACCTATTCTAGGGTTTTCAGTGGTTCGAGGATGATTTGGGGCCTTTCTCGGCCAAATTAGACTTGGCCACAGGTATAAAACTTGCTCCCCTAGTTGAGATCTTCATTCCTATAAAATTTAAGAATTTTTAGAAATAGTTGAGTTTTCCAGAGAGTTGGGGCGGTCAACCGACACGTGCGGCGATGCGTGGCCAGTGGGCCGACGTTGTCATTTTTTAGTTAAATTTAATGTTTTGACATCGGTTTGATAACTGTTGCTTATAGTTTGATAGTTTGAACCTAGTATAAATTACTACGTTCTTGACCATTTTATGATTCGACGATCTAACTGTTGGATAATCATCTAACTTTAATATGTTATAATACATAATATTTGAGGATCATAAGAACTTACGGATCAAGAATCCGACGTATGGCTCTTCCCAAATTGGATTTGTAAGTTCATAAAAATAAAACGTCGGTTGCTACTTAATTTTAGTGATTGGTGGAGCTCCGATCGTTGGATAGTTCCAAAACTTTAGGGTGTTGTTCTAGAAACTTATTGAAACTCTATTGAAGTTATAGATCGGAAATCCTGGGTGCAGATCTTCCAGATCGAGTTATGTATGGTTGTGGACCTTATCGTCTATCTTTGACTGACGGTTGACTTTGGTCAATGAGTTTCAAATCATTCTAGAACGTCCTCAGGGATGTGTATTATGCAAGTTACGTGTTCTATCGATAAGAATTCTGATACGCGATTTGACAATTGTTCTAGGCCCCGATCGTTCGTGACGCCTCGATATTCGTGCTAGGGAGTTGTAGCGCGGACTTCAGGTGAGTGAGTCTTTTCCTTTTTATGGTATATATATAAACTTTATAGTTTCCACAAATGCTTTTAAATTGAGTTATGCATTTCATGCCATGGTTAAGAAATGTTACATTGTTACGAGTTTGTGAAATGTCAAAATGATCATACGAGATGCGCATGTAAGTTCAAGTAAGTTTATTATGTTGGTTAGAATTATTGAATCATTATGGCATGCTTATATTCATATAGTTTGCTCGTCATTGCTACACCCAGGTGTTAGTGCTCAGCTTAGGCCAGGCTAATCTTTCACGTGTCGTTCACATCAGCACCGCACACTCGCTTTAAATTCAAGTAGGTGCTAGCCCCGTCGTACAGATTGCAATAGGCAATTCCAACTCGTATGTGACAGCGATTAACGCTAGCCTTCACGTGATTGTAGCACTAGAGCGTATATTATTACACCTAGCCATGTCGTACATGTCACATTAGGTGACTTCGACTCGTGTGTTAGTATGGATTGATGATCAATAGGTGCAGTCGTACAGGTCACATTAGATGACTCCGACTTGCATGCTAGTATAGATTATTGAGCACACGATTACATTTATATTGCTGATAAGATATCGTGTTGTGGCATAGTTATGGATTTGCTGTTAGCATGCAATTGATTTCATACTTATACGTAGTATGATTTTCTGAAAACTATGCAGGATTTACGACGAGGGGTTATAATGTTTTCAAAAGGTTTTTATTAAAAATTTATTTTCAGGCCCACTCACCCTTATTTTTCGCCCATCCAGGTTTTAGTAGCAGAGTTTTAGTACTGACGAGGATTATTGGTTACCGTTAAGGGTATAATTCTCACCCAATTTTACTGTACTGTACTTATGCTCTGTCATCACGTGTGAAATAGGTTCATTCCCGCTCACAGCGCCCTTTTTGTATTAGGCAATTTTAGTTTTAAATTTATTTACATTTTTCACATCACTACACTTTATGGCTTCGTCACCTTCTAGATGTCAGCCAACACAACTCGATTTCAGAGTCCTAACAGACATTCCAAGTCAGGATGTGTCATTTTTTCTTTGAGAAAAATATTGGGTAAATTACTCAATAAACATTATGTTTATAATTGGGTTTGGAGATCCAGATGTTGGATTCAATTAAAATATTTCATTAAAATTAGACAAATTTTAGCACATGATCTTATATCAAAGCGGATAGAAACAAATATTTTCTGAGCCATGCATGTACATTTTTATTATTATTTTATTAACCAAAACATTCGATTTGGAATTTTTTATTGAGAAATATCTAAAATATATTGTGTGAAATTTGGAAATATATTTTCTTTCTCAAATTTGTTTTCATTCTGATTTTTTCTGTGCAAGTTTTCGTTATGCCTTTTATTATGACAAACAAAATATATTGCGGGATTTTTAGTAAAAGAAAAACTTTCGATTTGGAATTTTTTATTAAGAAATATCTAAAATATAGTGTGAAATTTGGAAATATGTTTTCTTTCTCATATTCGTTTTCATTCTGTGCAAGTTTTCGTTATGCCTTTTATTATGACAAACAAAAGCATTAGTGAACTAAATTGGTTGAAAAAAGTGAAATTGGTAAGAGATTGTACACGCATCAAAGTGCACAAATTACTTAGCGCATTTGCAATTTTCATTATTCCTTTATTTATTTATTTTAAAAAGAGAAAATTGTAGTAATGATATCTCAACTTTAACTCAATTGAAGCAATCGTCATTTCATGACTATTGGACCTTCAACTCATCAAAATATGCAGCTCTGGTCCTTTTTGTCAGAATTTAAAATGACTCATGTTGGACAGAACATTGCTACAATTAAGTTAAAGTTGAGTAACCATTGCTCCAATTGGGTTAAACTTAAGTAACCATTTCTCCAACTGGGTTAAAGTTGAAGGACCATTTTTACAATTTTCTCATTTGATTTTTCATATTTGTTCCTGATTTAGCCTCACATGTGTGACACGTGACTCACTTTGGCGAAAGTTCTGATGGAGTTGACGAAAAAGACCATAGCTGCACGTTTTGATGAGTTAAATGAGCAATGGTCACATGTTTTGAGTTAAAGGACCATTACTCGAATTGGATTTAAGTTGAGAGATTATTGCTAAAATTTTCTCTTAAAAAATAAGGTTAATGTCAGTTTACCACCTTGAAGTTTCGTGATTTTCAACATTTGGTACATAAAGTTTTTTTCATCCTAGAGTCATACATAAAGTCTTAATTTTAGGACAGTTTCATAAATCCGTTAAGTTTTTCGTTAGAATTTCTGTTAACTGATGACGTGACGCCCACGTGGACAATAACTGAGCGCCATGTGTCAATACAAACCCATTTCAATATTAAAAAATTAAAAAAAATACAAAAACACAGCAACAAAAAAACCCTCCCGTCTTCTACCTCCCCCAACCCCTTCCCTTCCTTCTTCCCTCTGCAATTCGCACCCTTTCGCTCATTGAAAAAAACTTTGGGGAGCATACTTGGATATAGATGAACATCGCATCTGCGATAAATAGGAGGAATCGAAAATCGCATAGAATTTTCTTCATTTTGTTTAATTTTGGTGCGAAAAAAGAAATTACGGGAGCTTCCGATCTTGGAAATTATGTACGAATTTGAATCAGATAGAATTATAAGGGTTACGGATTGCAAAGAATTTTCTTTATATTTTTTTGTGTTTGGTGAATTTTGATCGCGTTTACTTTACTTTTACTGCCAGTCAAGGTCCATAATCTTGCTAACTTGTGCCGGCTGTTCTTGCACGATGCTCTCAGTGACGACAGAAGTGTTGATTGGAAGAATTCGTTGTTGTCGTTTGATTGTTATTGCGGAGGCTCACATTTTTTATTTCGAGACGAAAGCTTCCACTACCGTTCGCTATGACTGGGCTGACATTAGAGGAGAAGAGCACCATGAGCTCGGTGTCCAAAGTGGCGATCGAGGTACGACATAACGGGTGAGTTTACTACGACTGGAACCATGGGTCAATGCAGGCGAAGTAAAGCCCAAAAAACACTCAACAGCCGAAAAACTTCTATCGAAATCCTGCCACAAACAGAGAATGTCAACCACCACCGAGAATCGCGGCCTCAAACACCACCGCCAACCCTGAACAACTAGATCATAGCCATTAACAAGAGATAGTCGGCACAAAAGAGGAATTAGCCAACTACCAGTAAGAAGCTCAGGGAAACCCACGAGCAACACTGCTGAATTGACAGATAACAAGAAGAACGTGGTGGTGTGGGAAACACCCAAACCAGGAAAAACATCCTAGCTCTACGCACGAACTCAAGATGAAATATGGCTGAAGATCGAATTGAGGAAAAGATGGGGATAGGTATACCCACGATAATTGAAGAAGATGACCAACCGGTAGGAAAAAAATAGAGAAAGATCAGTAGAAACGAAAAGAAAATGAGAAGAAGAAAAGAGGAAAGAGGATATGGCAACCGACCCCAACAGAAGCTAGGGCAGGTGCCACCTGAGGAACGAAGAAGGGAAAGGCTCACACAAATGGTGAGAATGGCTCTCAGTGGAGAGAGAAAGGCTCTCACATTAGAGAGAGAACAGCGAGAACATAGAAGGATTCATATGCAAGCTCGTTTGGTGGGCTGAATAAGATAAAATATTGTGTTATATTTCGAGAAAAAACTTGTTATATTTCGAGAAAAAACTTTCACACCTAATTTTAAGGCATTGCATTACGATGGCATCTTTGTTTCGCGATTCATCACTGTCGAACAGCGAATTGCACAGAATGATGGGGTCAAGGGACAAAGACCAAACAACACCGCATCATCTGTTGACTTTGTATTTTAGGTAGGATTCCTAATTGATATCAATTCCGTGTAATCTCCTGTACTCTCGTGTAATTAGTTTTCTTCCTATTACATTATGGTTGTACACCTTGTATAAATACCCTTCATTGAGAATAATAAAATTAATTCAAAGCATTCTCTTCTTGGCATCAGAGCCAGGTCGAAAAAAAAAACTCATAGCTGCAATAGCATTGTTATGACTCAGACATGTGTTGTGCGCCGACCTCGATCAGCGAGCGACGTCGTCGTTGCTGACCCGAATTCATCAAATCGTTTCATTCTCGATTTGCTGCTGATTTGATCTGAAGTGGTGAAGGATTGCACATATTGCAAGCTAACTAACTTGTGTTGCTACGCCGTACCCGACTCGAGGTCCGACGACCCACGGACCTGCTCTCATCCAACCCGTTGATCTGACCGATCCACCACAGTATTGTTGCACCTCTGTCTCGTACTTTGAACTGCAATTTGTCCTTGCTGTTATTATCCTTGTTGGAGCCTTGAACCACATACCACCGCTGCTGTTTCAAAGTGAGAAGAAAGCAAAACAGGAAAAGGTAAAAAGGAAAAAAGAAAAAAGGGAATCAAATGGAAGAGAAAAGAATTAGTAGTGTTAGAAGAAAAAAAAAAAGGAAAAAAAATTGACTGTTTGATTAAAGCCCACACGGCAAGGAATTTTTTTTTTTTTTAAAATTGTTGGGCTATCCTTTTTGTGGGCCCGAAAATTGAAGCTTCTTGGGCTTGGTTTGCTTGGAAATTTGGGCTTTATCGATCACGGAGTGACATATTGATTTGCTTGGGAATGACAGTCTGGACTTATACGTCTCCAAATCGATCCAACCAACTTGGACATGAGAATATGACCACGTGTACCTCATTTGCTGATGTGAAGGTAGATTCTGAAAATATAGTTGTGGAATTGTCTGCCTTTACTAATACAGGTAACAATGGTAAAGCTTTAAAGGTTTCTGCCTCTGTTACGAATAATATGTGGATAATTGATTCTGGTGCTACTGAACATATGGCAGAAATCCTAAAACCATCCACCAAAATTGTTGTCAGTGTCGCCAATGGTAATCCTGCCTCTGTTATCGGGGAAGGAACCGTCTCCCTTTCAGATACCCTTAGTCTCGATACTGTACTTGTTGTTCATTCTCTTGACTATAATTTATTATTTGTTGCCTAAATAATTGTCGTCTTGCATTGTCTTGTGATTTTTTGGCCTTTTTTTTTGTGTTTTTAAGGACATTTGGACTCGCAAGACGATTGGTTATGATATTAGGAAAATGAAGCTCTACTACTTAGAGCTGACATCAAACAGTTCCCGAATGTTGAGTCAAGCTCTTGCAGTGGAAGGAAATCTGAGGGATAGGAATAAAGCTTCGGAGATTTGGTTATGGCATCGTCGACTTGGACATGCTTCGTTTGGCTATCTGCGGAAGTTGTTTCCTAGCCTGTTTGGTAAGGATGATATTTCTGACTTTAAATGTGGTGTTTGTGAAATGGCTAAAAGTCATCGTACTTTGTTTCCACCTAGTTTGAATAAAAGTTCAATCCCGTTTATGATCATTCATTTTGATGTTTGGGGGCCATCTATGACATGCCCCGGTCCCGATGTCCTGTAGACATCGAGACGAACACGTGCTGGCCGACACCCGAAGGGTGACGAAAGCCATTTAATTAAACGTTAAACCTCGAAATTGTTCACAAACATGCATAATATATCTAAAATGATAGTAATTAATGTAAAGTAGCAGCAACATAATTACACTAAAATAATATTCAACTACTAACACTGAAATTAGCAGGATACAACAGACCCTGTCCAGAGCATACGTTTAATAGATTACAAAGGAAAGAATACAAAATTGAAATAACCTAAAGAATGGGTCATACGCCGAGATGACACGAATATGCCGCTGCCGGATTGTCTGGGTGCCGGGATTGTATGCCTCGATTATATACCCTGAAGGGGGCGCAAAACAAAGGTGAGTGGACCAATTTGATATACGTATAACAAAAACAGTTATCAACATACTATCCCCCAGGTTTTATGAAAACACAATTATATCATGATAAACATAAGTTTTCTAAACCCTAGAATCTCGTGCAATATCTCATGTCATAATTCACATATCATAATCACTAGTGTATGTCCAGTATAACGCTTCAGGCCCTATGCCAGCTCCCCATCCCTAAGCAGACAGTCAGAGGAAAATACACTTCAGGCCCTATGCCAGCTCCCCGTCCCTGTACTCAATAGCCAGAGGAAACACACTCCAGGCCCTATGCCAATACTATAACCGTCGCCCAGGATGGACCGGAGCCTTATCCCTACATCCCGTAGTGGAAATGTGGACCACTAGGTAATATCAGAACTATCACACATAAATTTATGAACACGTAACGTCATACATTCATTCTTATAATTTCATGCTTCTCATGTGTGCAATTCTACTAATAAAACATGTATTTTTAGAAGGGGTCCACTCACAGTACTTAGCCGTCCAACGCTGCGCTGCTAGTGAATATAGAAAAGCCACAATAATTGCCCATAAGCACATAAAGGGTACGACTTAGTCAAACTCTATTCTAACAATTTAATTTGGGAAAACGGACTTAAAAAACGGGTCCAGGACGTTGAAATTAGCCTAGGAGGGTCTTGGACGAAATCTGAAAAAGTCAATCGTAAAAGTCAACATTGACCGTTGACTGGTCAAAGTCAACGGTCAACGTGTCAAAGGTCAGAGTCAAATTCAACCCGGGTTTGGGTTATTAGTTTGGGTTTAGGGTTTAGCTCATAAGGGTTATTAACTAAAGGCCCTAATTGAAAACGCCCAAAGATCTTCTAATTAACAAGATAATAAAAACACAAATTTAAAAGAAAAATAGTTTGGGTTGGGTTTAGGAAAGATAGGTGAAGGGGGTGGTTTGGGCTCGGGCCCAAACCCGCACACACACACACACACACACACACACACACACACACACACACACACACACACACACACACAAACACACTGGCCCTAAGCCTAACAAAAAGGCTGGGCTTAAAGCCCTTAACAAAACCGGCCCAAAGGCCCTGGTTTAAACAACCCTAAAGGGTTATAGGTTTAACTACACGGGCCAGAGGCCCTGATTGGAATAAACCCAAAAGGGTTTTGGGTTTAGGTGACACAGGCCAAAGGTCCCAACTATTAAGGCCCGAGGCCTTATTGTTTTAATTAAATTAAAATTAAAAACTAAACGGGCTAATAAACTGGGCTGGTCTCGATGGGCTTAAGGCCCATGGGGTTTTTTGAAAAGGCCTAAGGCCTCTTACTATTTATAACAGAAAATAAAATATAAATACTAAATAAAATAATTGTGCTGGGGTTTTGGGCTTGCTCGAAACGGGCCTAAGGCCCGTGGGTTATCTGAAAAGGCCCGAAGGCCTGAGTGCGCCGGGGAAGATAGGGACGAACGCCGGGCTTCTCAACTCCGGCCGACGACCACACTTTGATCTAGGGTCCGATTAATACACCAAAAGGAAAAGTAGAGGGAGGGGAAGAGGTTTATACCATTGGATTCGCCGAGAAACGACCGGAGACGGTCGAAAAGTTCCATGAAGCTCACTGGTTCGCCGGAGAATGGGTGTGCGCACCCCGTGTTAATCTCGTCCCTAATCCTTCAAATTTACGATAAAACATCCATTAAAACTCATCTAAGCACCCATTTAACATGGATAAAGGTAACTCAGGCTTACCTAATCGGGAAAAATGAAGGAAGTTCGCCGGAGGGTTTCTCGGGTCTCCTTCTCCGTTCGATGCCACTGAGAGAGAGAGAGAGAGAGAGAGACGAGGGTGCTGGTGCATGCGTTCGTGAATGGGTGTGAGAGAAGTGAAGGAGAGTGAGAGTGAGGGGGGTTACGGGAGAGAGAGGGGAGTGAGTGCAGAGAGAGGCAGAGAGTTCGAGAATTTGAGAGGGACAGAGAGACTGCCAGGAAGAGAGAGAGAAAGAAAGAAAGAGATAGGAGATACATGGAGAAGGGAGGACATAATCAAGGTGGGCCCATTGGGCTCACCGTTTAAGACCAAAACAATTTAAAAATTAAAATGAGGGGGTTTAGGGACCAAAATGAACCTTTGTAGAAGCTTTAGGGGTGAATTTCTAAAATTAATTTAATTACAAAGGGGCGGGTGTAACAATTCTACCATCCTTACAAAAAAATTTCGACCCCGAAATTTAAAATCACTTAGTAAACTAAAATACTTAAAGTGGAAAGAAAAATCAATCTATGATGAGAAATTAAGTCAGAGGGGAAAACTCATGCTGAACTTAAAACTGAAAAACGGAAATACTTTCCCCCAAAACATTTGTAACATCAAATAAATAACTAAAGTAAAAGAGAGTTAAAATACTTGTATTGAAAATCCAAAACTGAAAACGAAAATGGGTCTAGTCCAAGCGTACGTAACGACACGTACTTCGAGAACAGATGTGTATTTGGGTCAAGTCCTAACGATAACGAAATTCGTAATGGCTGCTGTAAACGAGTCTACCTACTCACTTGCTTAACAACCCAACGAACAAGTTATCGATACAACAGTCGGCCGCCTGTGATATCAATCACTCATTCGTTGTCTTGATAAGTAAGCAATAATTTCCCGATGGTGCACAATTTCACACGTTGTGAATTCGTTCCTCTAAATACCAGTCCGCAATACTACTCTGCCAACCAAAGTTGCCTGTAGCAACTCTTATATCATAACGTAATTAGTGCCATACTCATTTCGAACAAAACAAAATCTGTCGTCGAACAAACTTTATCTAAAACCAAGCACTCTATCCTCATCTGTTCTCCAAATGTGATCTACTACTCCAATGTTTTGCTAACAATGAATCCATTTGAAAACAGTAACTTGGGATTCAAGAGAAGTGGCTACCATGTTGACAGCGAAGTCAAAAGCTCTGGCTAAGCAAACAGCAGAAGAGAAGTCTCATTCTCTCACTAACAGTATATTCTGATAGTTGCTGTAATTCTTAATCTTTTTCTCAAAGCTAAACACTTCCATTTGATTGATTTAGTGATTCTCTTCTTTTTCTTCTACTTTCTTAGCATTTTTTTGCCTTGCTACTATTATTTTCCTCTTGGGAGTCGTTGAAAAGCTCAATCCACCTCTCCATTTTTGCTTAGTTGCAGATTTATAGTCAAACAAGATTAAAGTTGGTGGAAAGAAGAAGACCTGTAAGTGATCAACCTGAAAACACCTTGAAAGCACACGCCTTTCGTGAAAAGTAAAAAGATCTTCTGATTCTCACTCGACCATGCTGTCGTACCGTTCCCGAGTGCACCAGACAGATCTGCTAGGAATATTTAGGTATCAACATACCTGCCATTAACAAAATCCTGAAGTGAAGTAGTGGGAAGATACGTTGAGAGGAACATACATCATTAGAAAAGAAACTATGTGATGCCTATGAATTATAGTAAGATGGTGACACAATCCGCCGATCATCTGTACTATAACCTCCATCCAACTCTTACCAAAGACAGCTGAAATCTCACAGTCACGTGAAACTCTTTCTGGTAAGTCTGGTAAACTTGTGAAAAGATTTTTGCTCCTAACATTCCTGGCCAAATCGATATGAATTGGGCGCAGACTTCCACCGAATCGATCGATCGTGAATTTCTCACTGATTGAGTGAGAAACGATGTCGAGAAGGCTAAAAGAACACTCAAGAATTTGAGGGTCAAAACAAGTCCATCAAATCTAGAGTACAAGATATCTGGATTTGAATAACCACTCTAATGCTTGAGTTCACGCACGTGCTTAGTTTGACCGTTAAGGATTATTACAAATCAAGACCTGATGTCACACACCTACTAACATCATCGGTCACACCACTTCGCCTGACAATTCATGAAATGATTTAACGTTTTGAACCTCCTGGCAAACTTATAATATTTCAGTAGATTTAGCTTGTCAGCTTTTTCATCCCGAAACGGTCTTGCTGTAGGGGTCTGATTAGGTTCAGATGCTCAAGATGAGATTTATGTGTGTTTCTACTGAGAAGTTCCGCAACTGTGCTTGCATAATCGAGGTAGTACACGATGGTGCAATCGCAGACATTTATGTATTTGGGTAAACAAGGATGCAACGTTTCTCGCTGAAGAGAAAACGTCACCACCTTTTCAGCTAAGAAAGTCGTTACCATCTCTAGCTCCAAGATAAGATGATTCACATCGTGCAGTTTCAAACGTCAGAAGGCACATGTGTGACTCAATCTTACTGCATCAACGTGCAGTCAAACATTTAATTAATACACCACCGCAGAATTTGGAAGATGTAAGAACTATGATCAGATGAGACAACAATTCGTTGTCAGAAACTTCGTTCATTGCCAGCGTCGCAACAAAATTGACTAGCGTTTTAGACTAAAAGAAAAATAGGTCTAAGCTCAAGATTAGTTAAGAACTGTTTATGAGGTTTGACAAAGTCAAAGGCATTTTGTAATTCACCACACTTTGTGAGAGCGGTTTCACAGTTCAGAAATTAAACATAGAACTTCTGAATTAACAGAATGACGAAGAAGATACAAAGTAGCCCGTGTATACATGTAGTGACACGTTTGGCTACCTTAAAGAGATGCTCTTGAGTAAACCAAACTCAATGAGTCCAGAGAAATTCAGAGTAAAGCTCGATCTTCATACAAAAATGAATATGTTGAAGTCTCAAACCATTACACTGAAAATTTACAAGGCTGACCAGGTAGTGGACATGAGCACTGATCGGTTGGGATACAAACAGGAGGCTAAGTTCACTTCTACTGAAAAGTACATGGACAAGGAGTTAGGGTTTACCACCAAGTACCAAGACCCAGGTGAAGTTCAAAGAGTCTGTTTATCCAAATAAGACTGGATCTTCATCATCCAAGTCCAACTACTACAACAACAAGAATCGCAACTCCGTTTGGGAATTGGTGAGAATATTAACTGCTGCCAAGGAGTTTCCCAAGAAAAGCATTTAATGTCAACGAAGTCAACGCCTGAAGAATTCGGCGTAAAGCTGACGGTCATAGCTTAAGAAACTTGACTTCATCGTTGGAGTAACCAAGAAGGTTACCGATAGAACAATCATTGATGACTTGTTCCAAAGATTCACACTAGTTTCCTTCAGCGGTAATGAGTCCGAGAACATTGATTTGCTCCCACTAACTACCACTTCCTAACCGTCACCACAACAAGTACTTACTCACTTTCTCTTACACGCACTTCGAAAATTTCAAGTAATTATCACTAAGGCATGACTCTGTTCGCCAATCCAGGGGAACGCATGTCGCAGAGTGATATAACCATTTCAGATTCCTAGTGGGTCTGAACCAACTCATACCGCTAAGATGTCTGTTTCCTAAAATTTCTATGTAAAACCGACTCTGCCCGCAATTCCTAGGGAACGCATGTTGCAGAGTGGCATCGTCATTACAGATCTACAACTGGTCTAGACCAAACTTCCACAAACTAAGATTTCTAAAGTCCGTCACTTTCATGAAATACTGACTATACCCTCCATTCCCTTGGAAGACACGTCGCAAAGTATCGTCATATGCTGAAAGTCGTCCACCAATCCAACTCGTCATCAATGAGGCACAATCCCGACATGAGTTCTGATATTTCAACCAGAAGATGATAATTCAAACAGAGAAAGATTTGTACAATTGTGCCAAATGGCATCAATTTCGGAAGTCGTGACATCTAAATGACGTCATAACTGACACACTACTACGGTGACAGAAGATCCTAAGTATGTTCTGAACAAACCTCGCTCTGATACCAATCTGACACGCCCCGGTCCCGATGTCCTGTAGACATCGGGATGAACACGTGCTGGTCGATACCCGAAGGGTGACGAAAGCCATTTAATTAAACGTTAAACCCCGAAATTGTTCACAAACATGCATAATATATCTAAAACGATAGTAATTAATGTAAAGTAGCAGGAACATAATTACACTAAAATAATATTCAACTGCCAACACCAAAATTAGCAGGATACAACAAACCCTGTCAAGAGCATACGTCTAATAGATTACAAAGGAAAGAATACAAAATTGAAATAACCTAAGGAGTGGGTCCTACGCCGAGATGACTCGAATATGCCGCTGCCAAATTGTCTGGGTGCTGGGATTGTATGCCTCGATCCTATACTTTGAAGGGGGCGCAAAACAAAGGTGAGTAGACCAATTTGATATACGTATAAGAAAAACAGTTATCAACATACTATCCCCTAGGTTTTATGAAAACACAATTATATCATGATAAACATAAGTTTTCTAAACCCTAGAATGCCGTGCAATATCTCATGTCATAATTCACATATCATAATCACTAGTGTATGTCCAGTATAACGCTTCAGGCCCTATACCAGCTCCCCGTCCCTGAGCAGACAGTCAGAGGAAAATACACTTCAGGCCCTATGCCAGCTCCCCGTCCCTGTACTCAATAGCCAGAGTTAACACACTCCAGGCCCTATGCCAATACTATAACCGTCGCCCAGGCTGGACCGGAGCGTTATCCCTACATCCCGTAGTGGAAATGTGGACCACTAGGTAATATCAGAACTATCGCACACACATTTATGAACACGTAACGTCATACATTCATTCTTATACTTTCATGCTTCTCATGCATGCAATTCTACTAATAAAACATGTATTTTTAGAAGGGGTCCATTCACAGTACTTAGCTGTCCAACGCTGCGCTGCTAGCGAATATAGAAAAGCCACAATAATTGCCCATAAGCACATAAAGGGTACAACTTAGTCAAACTCTATTCTAACAATTTAATTTGGGAAAACGGACTTCAAAAACGGGTCCAGGACGTTGAAATTAGCCTAGGAGGGTCCTGGACGAAATCCAAAAAAGTCAATCGTAAAAGTCAACGTTGACTGTTGACCGGTCAAAGTCAACGGTCAACCAGTCAAAGGTCAGAGTCAAAGTCAACCTGAGTCAACCCGGGTTTGGGTTTAGGGTTTAGCTCATAAGGGTTATTGGGTTTAAGGGTTATTAGCTAAAGACCCTAATTGAAAAGGCCCAAAGATCTTCTAATTAACAAGATAATAAAAACACAAATTTAAAAGAAAAATAGGTTGGGTTGGGTTTAGGAAAGATAGGTGGAGGGGGTGGTTTGGGCTCGGCCCCAAACCCACACACATATACACATACACACCTGCCCTAAGCCTAACAAAAAGGCTGGGCTTAAAGCCCTTAACAAAACCGGCCCAAAGGCCCTAGTTTGAACAACGCTAAAGGGTTGTGGGTTTAACTACACGGGCCAGAGGCCCTGATTGGAATAAACCCAAAAGGGTTTTGGGTTTAGGTGACACGGGCCTTCAACTATTAAGGCCCGAGGCCTTTTTATTTAATTAAATTAAAATTAAAAACTAAACGGGCTAATAAACTGGGCTGGTCTCGATGGGCTTAAGGCCCATGGGTTTTTCTAAAAAGGCCCAAGGCCTCTTAATATTTATAACGGAAAATAAAATATAAATACTAAATAAAGTAATTGTGCTGGGGTTTTGAGCTTGCTCGAAACGGGCCTAAGGCCCGTGGGTTATCTGAAAAAGCCCGAAGGCCTGGGTGCGCCGAGGAAGACAGGGACGAACGCCGGGCTTCCCAACTCCGGCCGATGACCACACTTAGATCTAGGGTCCGATTAATACACCAAAAGGAAGAGTAGAGGGAGGGGAAGAGGTTTATACCATTGGATTTGCTGAGAAACGACCGGAGACGGTCGGAAAGTTCCATAAAGCTCACTGGTTCGCCAGAGAATGGGTGTGCGCACCCCGTGTTAATCTCGTCCCTAATCCTTCAAATTTACGATAAAACATCCATTAAAACTCATCCAAGTACCCATCTAACATGGATAAAGGTAACTCAAGCTTACCTAACCGGGAAAAATGAAGGCAGTTCGCCGGAGGGTTTCTCGGGTTTCCTTCTCCGTTCGATGCGACTGAGAGAAAGAGAGAGAGAGAGAGAGAGAGAGAGAGAGACGAGGGTGCTGGTGCATGCGTTCGTGAGTGGGTGTGAGAGAAGTGAGGGAGAATGAGAGTGAGGGGGGGTTATGGGAGAGAGAGGGGAGTGAGAGTGGAGTGAGTGCAGAGAGAGACAGAGAGTTCGAGAGTTTGAGAAGGATAGAGAGAGTGATAGAAAGAGAGAGAGAAAGAAGGAAAGGGATAGGAGATATGGGGATAAGGGAGGACAGAATCAAGGTGGGCCCATTGGGGTCACCGTTTAAGACCAAAACAATTTAAAAATTAAAATGAGGGGGTTTAAGGACCAAAATGAACCTTTGTAAAAGCTTTAGGGGTGAATTTCTAAAATTAATTTAATTACAAAGGGGCGAGTGTAACAATCTAAAACTGCTACACTTGGTGGTGCTCATTGGTTTGTTACTTTTATTGATGACTGCACACATATGGCTTGGGTTTGTTTGATGAAGTCCAAAAGTGAAGTTACTTTTTTGTTTAAGCAGTTTTATAAAATGGTACAAGTACAATATAAGTCACAAATACAGGTTCTCAGAAGTGACAATGGCGGTGAATATATAAACTCTGAACTTCGTGCCTTTCTTGATCAACATGCTATTATTCATCAGACTACATGTCTATATACTCCACAACAAAATGGTGTTGCCAAATGCAAGACTCGTCAGCTTCTAGAGGCTGTCCATGCTTTTTTGATTGAGGCGCGTATCCCGTTATCTTTTTGGGGAGACGCTCACTTCAGCTGCGTATCTCATAAATCGTGTTCCATCTAGATCAGTCAAATTTCAGACACCGCTCTAGACTCTTTCTTCATATGTTGATGCTTCCATAGTTCCTAATCTTTAACCTCACGTGTTTGGTTGTGTGGCCTTCATTCATCTTCATAAACAGCAGAGAAGTAAGCTTGAGCCTCGGGCCTTACGGTGTGTGTTTGTGGGGTATGCCTCAAATCAAAAAGGGTATCGTTGTTATCATCCTCCGAAGAAAAAATTGTTTGTCACTGTGGATGTTGCGTTTCATGAGAATGATATGTACTTTGCCCATCTCGAGTCTTCACTTAAGGGGGAGAATCAGACAGAAGTTCAAACTCTTGATTATCCTATTCCAAATATAAATAATGTGAATGATTTGGATTTAAGTGGTGATCACTCACATGAGAACAATGATGTGAATGGATTTGAACTAAGTGGTGATGTCTTGGAGACAGGTGGTGATCATTTACATGGAAACAATGTTGAAAACCTTGAAAGGGACAAGTCGACATTGCTAGATAACTTACTGCCAGTTTCCTCACCACTGGACAGTCCAATGTCGCCAGCTATCTCACAATCTATCTTGAGTCCCAATAATCATAATCAATTGTCTTCAATCCCGGATGCACCACCACCACCACGTCGTCTCCCTGATCGCGTCAACCAAAGTACTCCTAAACTTAATTATGAAGCCGAACCTAAATGCAAAACTAGGTATCCGATGAGTAAGCCCAATCCTGAGTCTAATGTGTTATACCCGTTAAGTAATTATGTGTCTACCAGTCACCTATCAGAATCAAATAAGTCATTTGTGCATCAATTATCTACTGTATCTATTCCTAACAGTGTGCATGAGGCTTTAGCTGATCCATGTTGGCAATCAGCAATGAATGAAGAATTGAAGTCTTTGAAGAAGAATGCTACCTGGGAAATCACAGACTTGCCAACCAGTAAGAAACTTATGGGATGCAAATGGGTTTATATGGTGAAGTACAAAGCTAATGGGATGGTGGATTGTTTCAAGGCAAGACTAGTAGCAAAATGATACACTTAAAAATATGGAATTGACTATACAGATACATTTGCCACTGTAGCCAAGATCAAAACAGTCCATGTTTTGTTATCCTTGGCTGCAAATCTTAATTGGCCATTACAGCAGTTCGATGTAAATAATGCTTCCTTGCATGGGGACTTGACATAAGAAATTTATACGGATCTTCCACCGGGATGTAATGCTCCAGATAAATACAAAAGAAAAGTGTGCAGGTTGAAGAAATCCTTATATGGTTTGAAGCAGTCCCCTCGGGCATGGTTTGGAAGATTCACAAAATCTATGAGAGCATTTGGCTACAAACAAAGTAACTTCGATCATACTCTGTTCCTGAAAAGACAAAATGGGAAACTTACTGCACTTATTGTGTATGTAAATGATATGGTGGTAACAGGTAATGACTCAGAAGAACATGCGACCTTGCAAAGATATTTGTCTACAGAATTTGAGATGAAGGACCTTGGATCCTTGAAATATTTTTTTGGGGATTGAGGTATCGAGAAGCAGTTTGGGAATTTTCTTATCACATAGGAAGTATATTATTGATTTGTTGCGCGAAACCGGCATGTCAGCTTGTTAACCAGTAGCTACCCCATTAGAGGAAGGTTTGAAGCTTAGTGTTGATCCTAATCAAGTACCAGTTGACAAAGGGAAATACCAAAGGTTGGTAGGTCGTTTAATGTACTTGGCACACACAAGATCGGACCTTGCTTATGCCTTAAGTGTAGTAAGTCAATACATGCATGATCCCGGAGAACAACATATGAATGCAGTGATGAGAATTTTGAGATATTTGAAAGGAAGTCCTGGCAAAGGAATTTTGTTTTAAAGGAATAATCATCTTAGAGTTGAAGGTTATACTGATGCAGATTGGGCAGGTTCGATTGATGATAGGCGGTCAACATCAGGTTACTTTACATTCATTGGGGGTAACTTGGTTACATGGAGAAGTAAGAAACAGAATGTGGTTGCCCGTTCCAGTGCAGAAGCTGAATATACGGGTATGGCTTTAGGGATTTGTGAAATTCTATGGCTTAGGCTTCTGCTTCGCGATTTAGGTATACTACATGATCAGCCTATGAAATTATTTTGTGATAATAAAGCTGCCCGTGACATTGCATATAATCCGGTACAACATGATAGAACAAAGCACGTTGAAGTTGATCGGTTCTTCATCAAAGAAAAATTAGAAGAAAAAATAATTGAGCTACCGACAATAAGAACAGAGGATCAGTTGGCAGATATCCTCACGAAAGTTGTTTCAAGTCATAAGTTTTCATGTTTCTTACATAAGTTGGACATGAGTAACATATATGCACCAACTTCAGAGGGAGTGTTGACATTGTATTTTAGGTAGGATTCCTAATTGATATCAATTCCGTGTAATCTCCTGTAATCTCGTGTAATTAGTTTTCTTCCTATTACATTAGGGTTGTACACCTTGTATAAATACCCCTCATTGAGAAGAATAAAATTAATTCAAAGCATTCTCTTCTTCATCAGCCTCTTCTCAGCAGCCTCATCATGTGTCACTCCACCAGTGACAGTGTCGGCGGTGGAGGCGGCAACAATTACGAGCCTGGCGAGGTTCGCCGGGAGCCTCCTCCCTATTACAGTGTCACGGTGATTTATGCTCAAATTATGTATGAATTTGAATTAAATGGAATTATAAGGGTTACAGATTGCAAAGAATTTTCTTCATATTTTTTGGTGTTTGGTGAATTTTGACCGCGTTTGCTTTACTGCCAGTCAAGGTCCATGACCTTGCTAACCTGCGCCAACAGTTCTTGAACGATGCTCTCAGTGACGAAGGAATGCTAATTAGAAGAATTCATCATTGTCCTCTGATTGTTGTTGCGGAGGCTCACGTTTCCGATTTTGAGACAGAAGCTTCCACTACCATTCACTATGACTGGGCTGGCATTAGAAAAGAAAAGCACCATGAGTTTGGCGTTCGAAAGGGAGATCGAGGAACGACATAGTGGGCAAGTCTGCTGCGACTAGAGCCACGGGGGTCGATGTAGATAGAGTGAAGCCTAAAAATCACATAACAGCTGAGAAGCTTCTACCGAAATCCTGGCACCGACAGAGATCCAAGCCAGCCAATGGAAGACATCAACCACCATCGAGTATCGCGGCCTTAGACACCACCGCCAACCCCAAACAGTAACCAGATCACAGAGATTAACAAGAGATAGTCAGCACCAAAGAGGAATTAGCCAACTACCAGTAAGAAACTCAGGGAAACCCACGAGCAACATTACCGAAATCGACAGATAGCAAGAAGAACATGGTGGTGTGGGAAACACCCGAACCAGGAAAAACATCCTAGCTCTACACACGAACTCAAGAGGAAATATGGCTGAAGATCGGACTGAGGAAGAGATGGGGAGAGGTATACCCACGGGAATCGAAGAAGAAGACAGGTTGGAGGGAAAAAAGGGAGAAAGATCAGTAGAAACGAAAAAAAGAAGAATAAGAAGAAAAGAGGACATGACAACCAACCCCAGCTGAAGCTAGGGCCGGTGCCACCAGAGGAACAGAGAAAGGAAAGGCTCACACAAATGGTGAGATGGGCTTTCAGTGGAGAGAGAAAGGCTCTCACAGTGGAGAGAGCAAAACGAGAGCAGAGAAGGATTCACATGCAAGCTCGTTTGGTGGGCTGAATAAGATAGAATATTCTGTTCTATTTCGAGAAAAAACTTTCACACCCAATTTTAGGGCATTGCATTACGCTCACATCTTTGTCTTGCGATTCATCGTTGTCGAATAGCGAACCGCACAAAATGATGGGGTCAAGGACAAAGACCAAACAACACGCATCATCAGCCTCTTCTCAGCAGCCTCGTTATGCGTCACTCCACCAGTGACGGTGCCGGCGGCAGCAATTACGAGCCTGGTAAGGTTCGCCAGGAGCCTCGTCCCTACACTCGCTCGGATCGTTACTCCAATGACCCTGGTTCGTCTCTCTAATTCTCTGCTTTTTATTTTGATGGATTTTATTCATTGTTTGACGGTGTCACGGTGATTTATGCTCAAATCTGAATTTGATTTTGTATTTCGTACTTAAATTATAATTTGATTAGTATTTAGCATTTTGTCTTTTAGATTCAATAATCGTGATTAATTATTTGCTTCATTATTTTCTTGAGTTTCTGTAGGCCTTTTGATGCATAAGTAATTTATCTAAATCTATGATGTATGATTTTATCATACGTTGTGTGTTTGATGTGAAACTTGTAGAACAGAGAGGTTAATATGTTGGAATTAATTTTTGGGCTTCTGTGAGCATAAATTTGAACTATATATATTTCGGGTCGAAACTTCTTAGTTTATTAGCAATTTATTTTAAAGTTTAGTTTGTGCTTGATTGTGTTTATTATTATCATAAGTAGTTACGGTGCTCTTATAAATAGTGTCATATGAATTTGTGGCAACAAAATATGGGTTTCTTGAACCTATTGATTGTTTACACTGCGTGTCGAACATGTGGATCTATGACCAATTATCGAGTGTCAAGCTGTGAATAAATGAATTCTGTTATTGTGTCTTACAGCTCTGAATGTGCCTGCAAGAACATGAATCTTGAGGAAAGTATGTTGGTGTGAGTGCAGTCTTGGATTATGGTCTCGGGTAAAGTCTAAAATATCGATGAATTCTGTTATTGTGTCTTACAGCTCTGAATGTGCCTGCAAGAACATGAATCTTGAGGAAGGTATGTTGGTGTGAGTGCAGTCTTGGATTATGGTCTCGGTAGGGATGGCAATTTAATCCGTTAAACCCAATCCCCGTAGGTAACCGACCCGAACAGTTCGGTTTCGGGGATTAAATTTCGGGTTTTTTACGGTTATGGGTAACCGTTGGATAAATTATTCGGTTTCGGGTTCGGTTATGGTTATAAGGGTATCCGCTCCGAACCCGTACCCGAACCCGCCCCGTTTTTATTCTTTAATAAAAAATATAAATATATGAAATCCTTTTTTTTTCTCCTGCAACTTTAATACTTCTTGGGAGACTCCAAAGGTCTTGAGTGTGCAGTGCAAGCTTCAAAAGTCTTTATCTTTATTCCAAAAAAATTCATGCTTTCAAGTTTCAATAAATCATGGAATCTAGAAGAACTCAAAGGTCAGAACAAATGGTTCCAATACTTCAATTTTGGGAAGGAAAACCTATTTGTTCTGTGCAGCTCCTTCACTTGGTCTATGCCGCTCTTTCTGGAGAAACAATAAGAACCAAAATCAGCCACCTCCAAGCCATCTCCAACAAAACGGTTTCATTGTTGGTCATCAATTTTGGATTCGGCTCCAGTGGTTGGTGGTGGCGAAATGGGTTACTGGAACCTGGCGTTTACTGCGTGGTTGTCAGATCTTCCAACAACCAATGGTGCATATCATCAAGTCTTTTTTATCTAAGGAGATTTCTTCTTTGTCTTAGCTTAGCTAGGTTCTATTTTTCTTTAATTTGGTTTTTATTTTTGGTTATGTTTGTATGGGTTTTTATATTTACTACGGCTTTAGCATGAGTAGCTCATAGCTAATCCTTCTGTTTCTTCTCTGTCTGTATGCGTGTTTTAAGGTGTAAAGGATATGAAGGTGTACCAATTAAGGACCAGAAATTAAATTAAACGTTTGTTACTTGTTAGTGGTTCTTGATGTTATCATCACATTATAATTGCCATAAATTATAAGGAGCTCTGCTTAATTAGATGGCTGATACTGGGGCATTGGATTATTTTTCAAACTTAGTTTGATGCGTAATTCTCGGCTGGTTCATAATGGAAAAACCGTTACCTGATGGGGAATCCGTTACCCAACAGGTTCGGTTACGGGGAATACCCGTTCGGGTTTTTTACGGTTTCGGGTACGGGGAAAACGAACGGGTTCGGTTATGGGGATGGCACATCCGAATCCAATCCGCCCCGTTGCCATCCCTAGGTCTCGGGCAAGGTCTAAAATATCGATATTATCAGCGATATTTCGCCAATAATATCGTTTTTTGGAGATGGCGATATTTTCACACGTATCCACTTTATTTTCGTTAATATATCGAGATATTATTGATAATATCGATAAAATAAACATAATAATTCAGTGTGTGTGTCGGTGTGTGTGTGTGTTATGATAACACATAATATAATATAATATATATATATATATAGTGTGTGTGTGTGTGTTATGATAACACATAATATAATATATAATATATATAATATAAATCCACCAAACGGACCAACTTTTACAACTTTTGACAAGACAAAAAGTAGTGGTGGTCCATGGTTTCATACTCAAAACCGTGTGCCACTTCCAACTCTTTCACATTCGAAGTATCAGATCATCACACATTTTTTAACCCTTCGAAAATTGAAAAACCTCTATTACACCTTTTCGTTTCTTCTTCTTCCCTTAGCCCTTTCAGAGCCTTTCCAGAGCCCTTTCAGAGCTTCAACACAAAGGGTTCCATATTTAAGGTAAGTTTACAAACTTATATTTATATTATTGTAATTTATATAACAACAAAAAAATTTGTGTGGACCCGTACATGTGATCTAAGAACCAAATAATACTTGCATGTTAATTTTTTGAAGTAATTACGTAATGTTGTATAATTATTCCCTAAGATAATTTTAATATGTTTAATGTTATTTATTATTTTATTATCAAATTGGATTATTATTCATTAATATTAGGTTTTATTATTCCATATTATTTTTATAATTACTTAAATTCTTACAATCATTTTCTTTACTTCTTATTTAATTCTTCTGTAGAATAACTTTATTATTTAGGTTCTCTTATATAACCGTCACTACTATATTTTTTGGCCAAAAAACAATTGCCTAATTTCCATGAAAAATAAATATAGGTAAGTTTAAGATGTCTAGTGGAGTTACTAAATGTGATCCAGCTTGGGAACATGGAGACCCAACAGACAGAAACAAACATGGCACAATTTGCAAATATTGTGGTCGGGTAATGAAGAGTGGCGGAGTGACATGACTTAAGTACCATCTTAGTGGATTAGATCCAGGAAATAATGTCCAACGATGCGATAATGTCCCCCCAGAAGTGAAGGCATTCATCACCACATTATTAAAAAATAAAAAACACCAGAAGGAAAAGAAAACACATGGAATGGAAAATATTCGAGCTGGACTACGAGGAGAAGTCATTGGCCAAGCGGTTGACAATGATGATGATGACGATGAGGACGAATGTGATGATGACATGGGACCTGAAGAATGACACAATTTCAAACAAGCATTACGTGCCTCCAAACAGTCAGCATGGGAAAGAGAACACCTTCATAAAATTTCTAATAGAGCACAAGGTTCCGGGACAAGTGGTGGTGCACAAATGAGACGGGGAGCAAGTGTTAGAGAATCACAACCAACACCACCAATAGCCCCAAGTTTATATAAGTTATCCAAAGCACGTCAAAAGAGTGTTTGGAGTTATTTCACTGGAGGTAATGTGAAGGAGGGAATATGGCGTCTAATTAGCAAATTCTTTATCTATGAAAAGTCCCTACTGAGAAGGCATCATCACATCATTTCAAAAATATAGTATTGGGATGTCAACAGACCGGTGTTGGAGTACAACCTCTCACTCCCTATGAGGTAAGAAACAAATATTTGGAAATGGAGTATAAAGACATTGGCGAGTATGTTAACAAGTTGAGGTCAAAGTGGGAAACTAATGGTTGCACAATCATGTGTGACGGATGGACTGGCCCGACCAGAATGTCTATCATAAACTTCATGGTATACTTCAAGGGAAAGACAATTTTTTTGAAGTCCGTTGATGTTTCAGACCATATAAACAACTACAAGTATATTTACAAAATATTGAGGGATGTAATCCTGGAGGTGGGAAAGCATAATGTTGTCCAAGTCGTGACCGACAACGGTTCTGCATTTGTCAAAGCTGGAACAAAGTTAATGAAGCATCATAATGTGTTTTGGACTTCATGTGCAGTTCATTGTATTGATCTCATGTTGGAGACAATGGGTAAGAGAGATAATATTGCTAATGTCGTAAAAAGAATTAGAACGATCACAAATTATATTTACAATCACGGTTGGTTGTTGGCAAAGATGCGTGAATTTTGCAAAGGAGAAATTATTCGTCCAGCTACCACTCGATTCGCCACCAACTATATTGCATTAGACAGCCTACTTAAGAAGAAAGCAGGGTTGAAGCAACCTTTCACTAGTGACGATTGGGCTAACCACAATTTCAGCTGCTCAAATGCAGGTCGTATGGTGGAAAGTATAGTGCTTGATCATGCTTTTTGGACTCAATTAGAACATGTGTGCCAACTGTTTGAACCTCTTTACAAAGTTTTACAGATCGTTAACACAGAAGTGTATCCTACTATGGGGGCAATATATGAGTTGATGCATGTAGTGAAGGAGGACTTGGAAAGAAAACATGGTGCAAGGTAGGTCATAAAGATAATTGATGACCGATGGTATAAAACATTATACCACGATTTGCATGCAGCAGGTATAAATTATGTCATAATTTTCAATTCATTTCTTTAGTTGCATAAGTATTATTTCTCTTATTAGAGTATGTGTTTATTTTAATAACATATTATTTGAATCCTTGATACCAATACAGACCCGATGTTGGAGATGATGGTACCCTTATACGTGTTGTACATAATGTATACTCTAAATTAGACCATGCATCACCAGCAGTTGGCTAATTTGGAAATGAGGTACACAATTACTTAAATTATAATAATTACATTGTTGGATTAAACTAACACGATTTATTGAATTCAGCTAACATGGTTTAAAGATGCAAGAAGAACTTTTGGAGAACCAACATCAGTTGATGCTCGAACAAAAATGTCTCCTAGTGAGTGTAAACATATTTCACTATCAGTTTACAATAGAATTTGTTGGACTTATTAAGCTTATCAACATTGTTTTTCATTATAGCTGAATGGTGGATCATGTATGGGACTAATGCAGCAATCAAAGTATTATCACAAACAGCTTCCTCATCTGCTTGTGAAAGAAATTGGAGTACATTTGCACTCATACAGACAAAGCAAAGAAATAGGTTGGCTCATAGTATGTTGGAAAAATTAGTTTATTGCTACTACAACATGAAGCTTCAAATTTGAGATAAGGAAGCAGAAATAGATCATGTCGACCGTGGTGACCCACTAGATGTGTTTGATATTGTTGTTGAAGATGATGATACAGAGGGTAACCAACCTTATCAATGGATTAGACCTCTTCATTTAGATGATGATGAAGGCAACCCAGCTCTAAGAATTGCTGAAAAAGCACGTAATGAAGGGATAAATGTAGAAAGAGTATTAGAGGAAGAGGTGAGATCTAGCAACGCTGACTCTTTCGAAGAACTTTTGCGCCCAAGACTAAGAAACACTGAAATTCCACCTTCTGATCGGATCATATTTATACATATTTTTATATCAAATTCACTCGTCTTTTCTTAGTTAGTTCGTTATATTTTGAGCTATTTACGTTGATTTTATGTTTTATAGAATTTATCTAGCTAAGAAAATAAAAATAGAATAAGTGAAGTGTTAAGTAATAATTTCATCTAAACTATTTTATTATTTGGAAAAATAATATATATATATATATATATATATATATATAAATTTAATTAGTGTGTGTGTGAAAACAGCTGCACCAAGTCATAATGGAGGGCAGCATGCCTTTGAAAAGGCACGGACAGGAATAAGTGGAATCATCATGAGGGCAACACATGCTTCGGCCTGTGAGCTGTGAAAGAAAAGAAAATAAAGAAGAAAGCGATTCATAATTGGAGGCTCGGAGAAAAACACGCGAACGGAAAGGAGAAATATAAGGCAGCTTTGAGGAGAGCTAAAAAAAGAGGAGTCGGTGAGGGCACGGTGCTGCCTTAAGCAGCGAGCCAATCAGTGAGCTGCCCTCTGGCAGCTGCCAATAAGCTGACGGAACAGAACCAAGAGGAAGGCAGTAACATCAAAGCTGCCTTGGCAGCTTGCTAAAGCCGGGGAGAAGGCAGCTGTGAGCGCCAATCAGAGGAGAAACACGAGGCGTTGGGGGAGAGCCAGCCTTCATTGGGCAGACTTGAAAGCCACAGGGCAGCACGGGATTGGAGAGAAAGGCAAAGCCTCGGATTTGAAAGTGCAGGCGCTGAGGAACAGAAAGGCAGAGCCTCGGATTTGAAAGGCAGCGCCTATTTTGAAAGGCTGCCTTAATACCGAAGTTAGCACAGAAATCAGGCAGTGCACAGGAGCAGCAAAACAGATCCTTGCACTCTTTTTCGGTTTAATTCTCCAACTCATGTTTTATTTTTATTTAATTTATGAATAATGTGTAATTAATTTGTGTTGGCTAGAGGTTAATTCAAAGCCATGATATATTTGTAATTTGAATTGATTACCTTCAGTTGTGATTTCTGAGTTGTGATTTAATTTGCTTAACTGCTTGATTGATAACTTATTTGTGTATGTTGATTAAGAATGCATACTTAATTTACATGCATGAATTTGATGCTAGAATATAAGTGAATTTCACCTAATTGTTATGAACTTATATTCATGAGTAGTGAAGGTTGTTATCCACAATCGCGTTAAGTAAATTCTTGGCATGAGTATCATGCTTTTCATAGTTACGAATGCCTCGTCAATATTTATAGTTTTCACAAAGTTTAATGATCTTTGATTGTATCTCTATTGTGCTTTTCACGTAGGGGACTTTTAGAGAATGTGTTGAATTGTTGTATGCTGTTCATCCAATTCAATAACTTAAGGAAAACTTGAAGATTAAAAAAGTGCTGTTCACGGTTAATCTGGAGTATTGAAATTTACAATTTATTGAAAGAACAACTGAAGGTCAATTTAGATTGCATATGTGTCTTGTGTGGAGAAAAACCCTCTAGCCAATACGTCGTTTATCCATTCAATTTTATTTTATGTTTTTGTCGATTTTGTAATTTAGTTAAGTTTAATTTACGTTTCATCAAAACCAAACCCCCCCATTATTAAATTATATTATTTAGTTAGTTTTTATTATTTTGAATCTTTTAATTCGATTTTCGTCCATTTTAGTTCCTAGTGTTTATTTAATTTGTTTTCTTTGTTTTGAGTCATTTTAGTGTGTTTTGAATTATTAGAGTTTTTAGCCTAATTTTGTGTCTTTGAGTCTTGTTTAATATTTTTAGATTAATTTAGAGTAGATTAGCAATCCCTCCTAATCCCCGGCCTAGAACGATACCCTACTTACATCTTTACTACAACTGTCAAAAAGAGGGTTAAATTTGTGCGGTTTAAAATCCCGTCACCTTCTTCCAATCATACACAACCACAAGATCCTGCTGATACTAATGATAGCTCTCGTACAAGATCAGGAGACTCACCTACCACCGGAAGTGGGAATGATGAAGGATATAGTGGAGCTGAAGGTAGTGGTGGATATGGAAACTATGTTGGACCACCTCCCGGATTTATGAGCCCCTTCACTGGTGAGGCAAACTTCACACATGCAACACAGGATGAGGACCATGGCAGTAGGCGGGCAGGACCAGGAATTGGTGCCATAGGGAAGGACTATACTCGTAGAGAAAGAGGCAATGAGACTTTGTCAAGTCAAGAAGATGACTCGTTATCTATAACTTCGGACTCTGTTGGAGTGGGGAGTAGTAACTATGGTTATACTCATAACCAACCATTTCCTTACCCTTCATATCCCATTCCTGTTATGATGGAATCAAGCGACTCATGGAAAGAATCCGAGACTCAATCTTCAATGATTTTGCTTATGGACAACGTCAACCAATCTCGGATCTATATGGGTGGCATGTTAACAATTACATGCAAAACTATTTTGGGGATTTATCATTTGATGACTACTCTTCACAATACACTTACTCTACACATAGAGATGATGAAGATAGTGAAAATTTTGAACCTCATACGAACTCTATGTGGTATTAAGTCACTCATGTATCTTACCATGCAATGTATAAAGTGTAAAATATTGTACTAATTCATTATATATAAATGATTATGGTGTGTTTTAACTTCTTTCATTAATTACTACATATTTTCTACACTCACAATGTTTGCCAACTCGCTATATAATCAACTTAAATCAGTTAAATCCATCATGCAATGCATTTCCTTCCAATTTTTTGTGATAAACTAATAGATAATTGACTAAATAAACATCCTGCAAAGTTTTAATAAAAATTTCCAAGTTTTTCTTAAAATTTCCGTAGTTCTTATTTAATTTTTATCGATATCGATAATATCCCGATATTTCTATCGAAATTTCCGCGTTTTTAGACTACCAATATTTCCGATATCAGCGATATTTTAGACCTTGATTATAGTGTCCGGTTCATATCAAATATTTATGTAGACATGCCAATCAAAACTGGAAGTTTGTGAGGGTCCTAAGAATTTCTGGGCACAAGATATGGTGCAAGCTTTGCGCGGAACTTATTCCCACTAACAGTATCGCTTTGGTTATTTTGAATTGCAAGTTTGCAACCATGCTTTACTTGAGATGCTGCTGGAAGATGGAGAGTTTGGTTATAATTGCCAGATGGTGGGAAATTCAGTTTGGTCAAGTGGTATTGAATTTACCATGTTAGGAAAATTAGGGACGATGTTATTTGCCGGGTAACACTGAGCTTTTCTAGTTTTCTTGGTTTCACTGGTTTAACTTGTGCTTGGGAATTGTATTTGATAAGTGGATTGTTTGTGGTTTCATTTTCAATTTTCCTTGCTTTTTGGGGGGGTCATATACCTGTATAGTGTCAGTTGGATAGTTATATAGTAACTAATTCTCGGCATTGCTGAATTGGGTGCAGGGTGCAAGGACCTTCGGGAACTTCTTTTAGTATGTCAGTTCTAGGTTCTGTATTTTTGTAAGACCTTGCTGATTTGTATTTGATGGAAGGTGAACTAGTAAATTGTTGTCATCGACCAGTGATATTAGCATATAACAAAAAGGATATACAATAAGTGACTATAATTGATTAAATACATAAAATAAAATATGTTTTTAAAGTTGTTTTACGATGAAGTAAGACTAAAATTATTTTTCAAGAAAATTTTCAAACCATTAACGTAAAGAAAATGAAAGAAAAAAAAAATTAGATAGCGAAGACTGCAGCCGCCTAATTACTACTTAGATGCTTCACTGATTTCCTAAAAATGCCTAGGCCTGCGAGTATTGTAGGGGCCATAGGCGGATACACTTAGGGGCAGGGGGGGCAACTGACCATCCGAACTCCAGCGAATCTCCTTGGATGTTTTGGGTCCTGCCCTGTTTGGAGTCATTGGCTGATTCACTGTGGGTTGACAAGGGTCAGTTGACGTGTGATGGTTTAAAATCCCAAATAAAAGATGAATGGGTTGAACTCATGGTAGACTAGTACTCCCTAGAAATTTGCCTCTGATAAATTGCAGAATACGGCGAACGATAGGTCGTGATCTTGCAAAGAAGTCGATCTATACGGTTAAAATTCAAGCACGACACCGTTTCATGTAATGGGTTGGGTTTTCTGCCTTTAGAGCACTTCCACAGGAGTGGAAATTGCCCAGCACCCAGTCAAAAAACCAAGCTAGGGGTCAGTCCATTCACTCCAGCCCACAAAGTTGCTTGGCACCCAGCCCAAGCCAGGCAACAGACCAGACCATTTTTTACAGACCCAAGAACCGCCCTATTTTGCTGGCGCTCGTGGGCGCGAGTAGGGGACAAGGGTGCAAGCAGCGGAGCTTGCTGTCAGCCCACTTGTGCTTCACCCGGAAGTAGGCGACGTGGCATGCTCAGAGCCGTTGGATTTCCAACAGCTAGTTTTTCTAGACCGTTGGATTTCCAACGGTAAAAATAAAATTTAAATTTTACTTTTAAACTGGACCGTCCGATCACAGATCAACGGTCCACGTTTTTCCCCCAAAAAAAAATTTTAAAAGGCCCAACGGTCAGAATTATGATCGTTGGCCACTTGGCAGCTCCTTGGCTCTTGGATTTGAATATTTTTCAAATCCAACGGTCTAGATGAATTAACTACATTAAAATTTATTAAAAGTTATAAAAAAAAAAATTAAATACAGAAAAATTTAAAAAAAAAGTTTTTTTTTTACCTCATCTTCCACCTTACACCGCATTTCAATTTTTTCTACACTTTCTACCAAAGCTTTCATATACTTTTTGTGTGAAAAAAAAAATACCAATAAGCTCATCCTTAATTTTTTTTGTCCATATAAACCATACATCCCTATATCCATCTTCATCGTTTTGAAATCTTGAGTTCTTACAATGTCTTCTTCAAGGATATTGTATAAACAGTTGCAAGAGCAACAGAAAAGGTTGTTGGCACAACAGGCAGAATTGGTCAATCTCGAGGAAGATAGAGGTGGAGATGAGGCTTTTTTCATGGAGGAGGATGAGGATGATCACCATAGAAGGCATAGGGCCTCACATTCTCGCCGTGTCATGGAGGCTGTGGGTCAGATAGCCAAATCCAGACGTGCCGCAAACTTCGATAGAAAAAGGGAAAGATAAGGTAAAGATTTGTTGGAAGATTATTTTATTTCTAATAGCATATTCCCTGATCATGTTTTTAGACGTCGTTTTAGAATGTAACGAAGTTTGTTTGAAAAAATCATGAGTGCTATTTGCAACCATGATCCATACTTTGTGCAAAAAGATGATGCTTTTCATGTTCTAAGTCTTCTTCATGAGCAAAAAATTAAGGCTGCCTTGCTAATGCTTGCATATGGAGCATCTGCAAATCAAGTGGATGAGATCGCGAGGATGGGAAAAACAACTATTCTTGAGTCCCTGATGTGGTTTTGCTCTACAATTGAAGCCCTCTACACCAAAGAGTACCTTCGGAAACCCAAGCCAATGGACATACGAAGGCTTCTGCGAAAGGGTGAGATGCGAGGCTTCCCTAGCATGATTGGAAGCATCAACTGCATGCACTGGACCTGGAAAAACTGTCTAAGTGCGTGGCAATGAGCGTATGGCGACAGAAAATGAGCGAAAAGTATCATTTTGGAAGCGATGGCTTCATTTGATACATGAATTTGGCATGCATTTTTTGGTGTTCCAGGAGCTCAGAATGACCTAAATGTCCTTTCCCAATCTCCAGTCTTTGATGAAGTGCTAAAGGAAAAGCACCCAAAGTCACATGTTCAGTGAATGGTCATACATACGAAATGCCGTACTACCTTGCAGACGGCATTTACCCAAGGTGGACAACGTTTGTCAAAACAGTCCCACATCCACAGAGTGAAAAAGAAAAATACTTTGCAAAATGTCAAGAGGGGTGCAGGAAGGATGTGGAACGTTGTTTTGGTATCCTACAAGCTCGTTGGGCGATTGTCCGATCAGCTGCCAGAATGTTTGATGCCAAGGCACTTCGATCCATCATGATGACATGTATCATTCTCCACAACATGATTGTCGAAGATGAGTATGACTATGATGTCATCGACAAATACGAGCTGGACACAATGAACAATCGAAGAACACGTATCTATTGTGCTCATGAAAACACTGAAGATCCCTTGTAACACGAGCCATTGGAACGAGATTGACGTTATAAAGAATTGATCGCTCAACGGTACACTTCATTGCAAGTGCCATAATGGGACCGTACTCGTCAAAATGACTTGATTGAGCACCAATGGGGATTGCAGCAAGGTCAAGATAATTAGTCGGAGCTTATGTAATTTTATTTTAGTGTGTTTTTTTTTTAGTTTTATTTGATGAGTATGTAATTTTATTTTAGTGTGTTTTTTTTTAAGTTTATTTGAAATTTTATTCGAAATTGGTTAAAAATCTTAGCCAAAATTAAAACTATTTTTTATTTATTCTTTAAAAAAATATAAAATGTTTTAAATGGGCTGGGTGTCAACGCATTTTGTAGGTGTGGAGATCATTTGTGCCAGCGCATTTTTAGACTGGGTGCCAGTGCATTTTTTAGGGATGAAGATGCTTTGGCTTATTACTGTTCACTATGGTCTATTACTGTTCACTTGAGTGGATAAATGGGCTGGGTTCTGGCATAAAGTCTTTAGGGGTGGAATTGCTCTTAATGAAACAGATCGTTTCATAGTTTCTTTGGTTTGCTAATAAATTAAAAACAAATTATATTATTTCTATACTAAAACCCAAACCAACGTGTACTGTTCACGGACAGTGCACATACTAAAATGCCCTCCGTTTGGTTGTCTGGCAAGCTTTTTTCCTCATTGTTGCATAGTTAAATGACGCAATTGCCCTCCTAAACCACGCATCTGTCATCTCCGGGTCTCCTGCTTCAATTTTATTGGTTCTTCTTTAGGGTTTTCTTTGTGCCTCAAATCTTCGTCTTTCATTGCTTCTAAAACTATGTTTGGATGAGGAAAATAAATTTGGAATTTGAATAAAAGTCAGAATTTGTAAATTGACATACGTCAATTCTCTTGTTTGGATTCATAAATATATGAATTTAGAATTTCCGGGTGGAAAAAAACTTGGAATTTGAGACCTCCAATTCTCAAGTTTAAATTCCATGTAAATAGGTGTCATTTCCCAATTTCTATGATTGAGAGCTTAAAAATAATAAATAATAAATTTTATATTCAATTCCATTGTTCTTTTAGGTTAACCAAACAAGAAAATTCACAAATTCTAGAAAATAAAATCTCGTCAATTCAATTTCCATCATTTTAAAATTCCTTAGTAATCTTAAATTTCTTCATCCAACATAGTGTAAGTTTTCCATCTTTCTTTGCCCAAGTGAATTAGCCAGCGTGTTTTTTGTGGTTGAAAAGGATTGGATTCCTAGAAATTTCATTTTTGGCTCGCGTTTTTTGTCTTTGTTGAAGAAAAAAAAAAGCTTGAACTCAGTATTGTGCAATACGGTTATTGCAAAACAGAGGTGTTTCTTTGAATCATCAAAGAGGGAGTCTTCTGGATTGCATTTGTTGGGCGATTTTTTTGTTGATGCTCCTGTCTTTTTTTGGTGAGTTTTCTGATCTTTTTGCTTGCTGGTTCTTAATTTTTGTATTTCGTTTTGGATTTGTTAATATATCTTTTTGTGCATCTCAGTGTGTGATCTGATGTTTTAGATTCGATTTTTGTGGTTTTGAATTTGTGGGTTTTTTTTTGGCTACCTGAGAAGATGTTATCCAATGGTTTGATTGACCATTTTTCCTCTTTCTGTTGCAATTTTGTTGTCACTGTGGCCCTTTGTGAGACTTTGTTTTGTCTTTTTTTTTTTTTTTTGGCACAGTACAGCTTTTGTAAAAGTGAAGTGTTCATTTTCAATTTTGCTGATCTCCGGGCCTTACCGTTTTTCCCGAAAGCATCCACTTTCGCTGGTTTTCATATTCTTCCTGTAATCACAAGCGAGTGTAAAAAATGGGTTATAAACCTTGATTAATGTAAACTTTAGCAATAAAATCTACTCTCAAGATCACCTGGCGTGCTATGCTAACACACAAAAGCATTCCCATGAGCATGTCTGTTTTATAGCTGCGAACATAAACATCAAAAATTATGACAGAGTATTCCTTCAACAAAAAATACTCTGCACAATAAGAAACTACATGATTGAATTGAAGTGTTTAGAATTTAATTCAAGCATATTTGGTTTGGTTTCATGACATTTGAGTGTTTGATCTTTACTGCTAGAGTACTAGATGAAATCAAAATTTAGTTTAGAGATTAGAGTGATGGATTATATTAATTTCTTAGCAAAATTCATGTTTTTAGTTTTAATTTTTATGTTTATATCATTATTAAAGTAAATACATATACTTGATGCACAAATTGGATTCTTCAGAGGAGTACATTATAGTTTTTCAGTTTGATTTATAGTTTTGTTTAATTAGGAGTATAATGAAAATGAAAATGAACATAAAAGGGTTAGTGAGAAAATGACAAGTTTTCTTTGTGTTTATTACAAAATTAGTAAGTTGAAATTTTTGAGAGTATATTGCTTCTTGGAGCAGGTATTGTTTTGAGAGTGTGAATCCCATGTTAGGAATTGAAGTGTTACGTAAATAGTTTCAATGATCTCGGGCGTCTCTACCCGTTGCCAATTGGTTTTGGGTTGGATGCTCGAATTGTAATAGAATAAAAGGTATTGTTGTTTTTGTTTTATTATCTTTCATTGTTTGAGTGGGGAATATAATCTTTATACAAATTGCTTCATGATGGTGTTTACGACTGGTTTTTGTATTTACTTTTAATGCTTAGTATATTAATGGTATTGCATACTTCTTGAGTTTTCATGGTCATGTGTTTGTATGGTTCTGTATGTATGTGTCTGTTCTTCATCCCGACTTTGAATGCATAAACTAATGAAGAGGTTTTGTTGTTATTGCCTTGCCCAAAACAAGGATTTCATTGAGGGCTAAATAAATTTCTTTTATCTGGGTTCTTATGTCGTCGGGAAAGGTTAGAGTTCTTTATCCTTTTTTGTATTTCAGTCAATTGATATATCTTTCGACATCTGTACTAAGTGCTTCATGGAAATAGATTTATGTTGTCTAAATAATTGTGTTTCAGTTGCCTTTTTTGAGCTTTTTCCTTCCTGCCTGATATCTATTTTCTATCATTTTCATAGAACATTAGCTGGTTGCCTTATGTTTGTATATTCACGCGTTTTTCCATTACAGTGCTGAACTCAGTGAAATGCTATTATGAATTGGAGTGGTTCCTATTGTCTTTGAGTGATTCCTATCACAACAATCAGGGAGGAAATCTCTCTCTCTCTCTCTTAACTCTAGGTCTAGGATTATCCAAATGATGCAGCGCTGAACAAAAGTTAGGACTACAACTCAATGTCACAAAAACTTACTATCAATATAAAGTTTGTAAGCGCTTATATTCTGACTCAGATCCTTACCGAAGTTTTTTTGAAAGTTGAAATGATATAGTACTAGGCTCAAGGTTGAGACCAGGTTAGATTTATTTATTTATTGGTTGTGATTAACGTATTTCTAAAACTTGGTTGCATGACATAACCTATAAAACTAAAACTTGGTTCCATGACATAACCTCTCCAAGAACCAGGTCATGCTTGCAAATTTGCATATATTGGCTACCCTTATCCATACTAAATTACTAATCACAAAAGACTGTTGTACTGAATTAACATAGTCCGATGAAATGTTACTTTCATCGTTCTGTCCAATGAAAGAATTTAGTAAGGTTCAATGAGATGCTATTCATCACTTGAACAGATGTAGAAACGCATAAGATGACACACCCCAACCCAAAATCAGGGCCTGCTGGCCGTCACGTGAGGGGGAAGTAGCCAAGTGCGCGATGCGGAAGTGTTGAAGTGAAAATGTGAGTGAATGAAAACCAAAACTGATTAGTTTACACTAAATGTCCAAGTGAGTAAAAGTGACGAGAAATGAAGATAATACACAACGTCAGAGCATAAGCAACCTAGATGTAGTCCATAACGAACAAGTACTAATTATACAATACCTAAAGAAAGTCCTACAAAGATGGTGTTCTGTCAGAACTGCCGCCAGGTCCTCGTTAGCCACCAACAGTCACTTCTACTTAAAACATGGAGGGGCGCAAAACAGAAAACGTGAGTGGGCAAAAACAAAACTTTTCAAAACCATTTCCATATCAAAAGTAATAACCCCTCGCTGTAAAACCAGCATACTTTCTTAGAAAATATTATACGAAATCATATCTTAAATCATACTAGAAAAATGGTAAATCCAGAATATGCCATGTCAAATATCCAGCCAAGAAATATATATATATATATATCAGGTGAGATAAATCAATAACAATAATATGTCAGCAACAACAATCTGTCAGCCGGAGTCACCTAACGTGATCTATACGGCTGAGTCTATAGCTCATCTACCATATTCCTGCACACGAGTCGGAACCACCTATAGTGGTCTGTACGACAGACTGGGTGTATATATATAAACACGCTCAATGCTACGATCACGTGAAGGCTGTGTGAAGTATCGCAAGTCACCTACGAGTCGGAACCACCTATAGTGGTCTGTACGACAGGCTAGCACCAGCCTTGGCTCCAAGGTGAGCGAGTGGTGCGGGAGGTGAACGATCACATGAAGGCTAGGCCCTATCCTCTGGCAGAGCACTAACACCGGGGTGCAGGATAACGAGCTATACACGCATCTCAACATAATCATGCTCATAAACATCACTACCAACCATTTACTCACCTGACTTACCTGAGCGTCCGTAACGCCAAGCAACAATCATCACAAAAATTCATACTAAACATAAATACTATTTGACATGGCATTCTAATTTATAAAACCATTTAAACGTACTTTCTGGGAAAAATACCAAGCATATACTTATATACTGAAAACAAAAGCCCACTCATTGATATGTAGAAGGATCGTAGCGCCCGAGTCTCTCTTGACTGCGCTTGTCCTTAGGAAACGTCTTACCTATATGCGAAACAACTATATTAACGTTATTTAAAAGCACATAACCAAAACTAGGTAATAACTTCTCATACATTACTCAATTGGGGTGTTTGAATATACCAACATGATCTACTCAACCCTACGAACCGACCACCCACGCGCCCTGACACACCAGCCAAGGCACGGCCACATGATCAGCCACGCACAAGCACATACCTGGCACACTAAACGGAATCCCTAATGGCGTTAGGGAATATTCCGTTAAAAATTGGCATATACCGTTAGTTTTAACTGACGCCGTTAGGAATATTCCGTCAAAGTTGACGGAATATTCCCCTTCTTCTTCCTCAGATCACCAGAGTACGATGCTGGCCATAGACTGTTACGCCATATTCTGGAAAAATTTCTAACTTCGATATAACTCAAATCTCCACCAAAATTTACAAAATTTATACCAAAATGAAGCTTAAGACGAGGAGAACACATTCATACCACTTTTAGGACCCAAAAATCAACGGAGCTTTGTTGAAAAAAGCTCAACACTCCGGTCACCTCTACAACTCCCTAAACCCGAGCTTTCCTACATCCAAAACCTTCCAAAATTAACCAATCTTGCTAGAAAAAACATAATTAGGACCTTTTTCAATCTCAAACCTACCTAAAACCTTCACGATCACGATGAAGTTACTGTACCCTCGTCGGAGCTCACTGGTTCTCGAGTTTTCGAAGTTTTCACGTCCAACCAAAGGTATGCCTAGATTCTAAAGCTTGAGAAGAGTAAGAATTTGAGGTCCTTACATTCGATCCATGCGAGTTTCAGTGAGTTCAAAGGTGATGAGTGTTGTACGGACAAGAGGGTTCGAGAAGAGAGAGATGGACAAAAACATAAAAGGAAAGGGATGGTGTGCGTGTGTGTGAGTGCCAAGGGACCAGATTAGGCAATTTCAAATTGCCATAGTTTTGTATTGGGCTACCATTTAGGGTCACCAATTTGATCCTACCATTTTGATTGGACCCAAAACACTTGGAAATAATTTAATTGATCAAATCCCTTAAGCCATTTACACCATTGTAACCCAAGGTTCGAGGGCAAAGTCGTCAATTCCACGCCATCAAAAATAAAATACTCCATATTTCGGGACGGGTTGTCACAAAGAACTCATGTATGGAAATTGAAATGAGATGTCATATATGATAGGAATATTGGTTCAATGAGTTGAGCTTCGGATTCTAGGTGGTGATGGTTAATTTGGTTTTGTTTTCAATTTTAGGAGATCGGGTTTTTCGAGTTTGTGACTTTTCTTTGAAGCCTACGAAGACCTCTATGTTTAAGGTAAGTGGTTTTGAAATTCCATAGATTTCATTCTACTTGCGGCATGAAGTGTGATTTTAGATATGAAACTTCTAAGCTTTTTTATTAATCTTAACCCAGATTAGTTAACTATAATTAGATTTTTTTTTTCCGGTTATGTAGCTCAAATAGCTAAAGTTAAGAAAGAACAATTGTGGCTTAAAGTCTTCATATTTGAAAGTTGAATTTCAGCCTTTGAAAGACTTTGTGAACGTATCGTCACGTGTGTAGCAGACCGTTGTAGCAATTTAGGGTGAGTCTTCATTATCCAGTACATGTTACTGTGTTTCAGTTTGTTCATTTTCTTTAATATTTTTGTACAATTTTTTGGAAGCCTAAATGATTCGGAATTGGAATTTATGGGTAAATTGATAATTGTAGGTCTCATTATTCGTTGTTTGCCTACTCTTTTTGATGTAGGTCAGGTTATCCTGCAGAGAATATGTATATATTCATCAGTTATCTGCATATGTTTCTGGGCCAATGTCCATTTTGTTTAATTTTGATAATTTTTGCTAAAGTTTGAAACTTCTGGTGAATTGGGTTATTGGGGATGCCCACTATGTGTTGATATAAGATAATTAAGAATCCAGAAAAATCGGTAATTTTGTTTTTTATTCTTTCTTTTTCTTACTCTTAATGTTTGCCTTTTGCTTCTGAATTTGGATTGGCTGTGAAAACTAAATGAGAAATCAATGGAATTTTGTGGGTTATGTTTCATTTTGTTCTGGGGATTTGATAAAAGAAAGAATTTTGTTATCGTTGTCCAAAAAAAAATGCGTAGTTAGGACTTCTGAGCTGAAGTAGATGGATTGAATTTTGAGTTTCCTCACCAATTAGTGTATGTTTGAATTGAAATCATGGATACAGATTTGTTAATGATTATTTGCTTTGTCAGTGTAATGTGACAAATTTCTCTGGTGTATAAGTGTTTAAAAAATTCCAACCTTTACCCTGGCTGAAGACAAATAATTTTTCTTCACACTTGATACAGAGGCAAAAGAAAAGAGGTAAAAAAAATTTATGAATTGAAATTTCAATATGGTTGGTTTGCTTATATTTAATATTTATTATGTTCTTTTATTCTTTGTCTTATATATTTATTAATTTTTTTTCTCTTTTGTTTTGTCCTTTTTTTTCCTTCTTTGCAATTCTTTGTTTTCGAATTGGTTACACAGTTGTTTTTCATTATGTCTAAAGGACCTATAAATGCATTGGTAAATGATGTTGTGGACCAAAATGAAAACAGTAGTGATGACCCATCTAATTTGTCAGTTGAATACAGTCGTCAGCTAAGAAAAGTGTGTAGGGCATGTTATATGGAAAATTGTCAAAATGCTTTTTCCTCCAAGACTGATGGATTTCTATGTGAAACTTCACATTTTAGACAAGATTGTAGTGCTAGCATATCTGATGTTATCAAAAGTGGTATTAAAGATGCTAATAGTGATGAAGCACAACATGTCACGTCTGTTGAAAAATTTGTCTGCATTTCTAATTTAAAAGGAAAAAAAGTTGTTAATTTCTTGAGTAATCTTGATAACACATTTGAAAAAACATTTCATGTTGAGAATCACTTCTTGAGTAATCTTGATAACACATTTGAAAAAACATTTCATGTTGAGAATCACACTTCTATGAGTAAGGGTCAAGCATTTTTCCAGAAAAGTAAAACTGGTATTTTTTTTTAAATAAAAAACTATTCCTTATTGTACTAATTAGATATTTAGTTATTGGTATATTGATTTTAAGTCCTATTTTCTTTGGTTTTTGTGTGTGTGTGTGTTTTTTTTTTTTTTGGTGTGTAAGAGTTGGAATAAATTATGTGGACTTTGGAGATAAAACTTATAAATGTATCCACTCTGGTGCTTACTTTTGGTTAAAAGTGTCTCTTAAACAAGCATCCAAAAAAAATGAACATGTTTTTACTCTTTGTTGTCAACAAGAAAAAATTACTTTTCCAACTCCAAAGGCAACACCATCTTTTTTAGAATCTTTGCTAGATCTAAATGGAGGTAAAAAAAAAAGTTTAGCATTTCGAGAAAACATTAGAGCTTACAATTCTATGTTCTCAATTACTTCAATGGGCGCCAAAGTTGATCACTCAATTAATGATGGGTCAAGCCCTTATATTTTCAAAATTACTGGGCAAGTTTGTCATCTAATGGGATCTCTTTTACCAGTTGATAATGAGTCTCTAAAATTTGCTCAATTGTATATCTATGATACATATAATAAAGTCTATAATCGTCTCAGAGCTTTTGAATTTGATGGAAATAATAAAAAACTTGATCCAAAAATTGTTGAAGGTTTGATTAAATTGTTTGATGCATCAAATGAATTAGTTAAGCTATTTCGAACAACAAGGGATAAATATGAAATTGATGGACTGATTTCTTTAAAATGAGAATATTAGCAAGAGAACTAACGGATAACAAACAATATGACCAACCAACAAGTGATGAAATAAGTGGTTTAAACATAGTTGGTGATATAGGACTTGCTGATTCTAATAGAGATATTATTATAGAGTCTAAAAGTGAAGGTTTAAAGTGTGTCACAAAATTAAATCCAAATTTTATGTCTTTGGAATATCCTATTCTTTTTTCATATGGTGAAGATGGGTATATACCAAATTTAAAGTGGAGTGAAAATTATATAGGTCCAAAAACTAAAAGACGAAGAATACTCATGAGAGCTTTTATAGCTTACCAAATTCAAGAACGAGAACCATATTTAACAACATTGTTAAAAGGAAGAATGTTTTTGCAACAATATTTGGTAGATTCTTATGCAACACTTGAAGAAGATAGGTTTGATTAGATTATACAAAATTTAAAAAAAAAATTAAGAAGTGAGGTTTACAAAGGAATTTATGATGCAGTGGCAAAATGTGATAACGATGTAAGTAATTTGGGCCAAAAGGTTGTGTTGCCTACTTCATATACAAGAAATCCTAGATATATGATTAATAATTATCATGATGCAATGATTATTTGTAGAGAATATGGACTCCCTGACTTGTTCATAACATTTACTTGCAATATAAAATGGCCAAAAATTATAAGAGAATTTGAGAAAAAATCAGGATTCAAACCTGAGGATAGGCCTGATATAATTTCCCACATGTTTAAAATGAAACTTGATGGTATGCTTGACTTTATAAAATCTAGAAAGCTTTTTAGGGAAGTCGAAGCAAGTAAGTTTCAAAATTTTATTTTGTTACTTATATTAATTTTCAGTTTTTTGTTTTTTATTTTATCAAGCTGACCTCATTTGTTTTTTCTTTGTTTGTTTTATTTTGTTTTTATTGTTTTTATAAACAGATGTTTGCACAATTGAATTTCAGAAATGATGTTTACCTCATTCTCATACATTAATATGGCTCAAGTCAAACTTCAAATGTGTTTCTCTGTCTAATATTGATTCTATTATTTTAGCTGAAATACTGGATAAAATTCTTAATCCAAAGCTTTATGATATTGTTAATTAATTTATGATTCATGGTCCATGTGGTCACATTAATTTAAAATCTCTTTGCATGAGAGAAAATAAGTGTTCTAAAATTTTTCCAATACTTTATAGAAATGTGACTTTTCTTGAATCATATGGGTTTCCAATTTATAAATGTCGTGACGATGATACAAAATTTTTCATAAAAAATGGAATAAAAATTGATAACAGTTTTATTGTTCCTTGTAATGCATAGTTACTTTTGAGATATAATGAACATATAAACGTTGAATCTTGTTGTCAATCTATGCTTATAAAATATTTGTTCAAATATGTTAACAAAGGTTCAGATAGAGCATGGTTAGTTCTTCAGCAAGATATAAATGATGAAATATTAGCATATCTCAATTGTAGATACATGTCACCTTATGAGACTGTTTGGCGATTGTTTCAATATTTGATACACCATAGAAAACCTTCTGTTGAACGATTATTAGTGCATTTACCATTAAAACAAAATATTGTTTGCTTTCAGTGGTGATCAATCACTCATATCAATTATCAATCAAAGAGCTTTTGAATACACAATGATGACAAGTTGGTTTGAGACAAATAAAATTTATAATGAAGCGCGTTTACTGACTTACGCATAGATGACATCCAAATTCTTATATGATGTGGGGAAGAAGTGTTGGAAACCGAGAAAACACAAAGGATCAATTGGCAGAATAGCATATGTGCACCCTACATTTGATGAGTTATATTATTTAAGAATGCTTTTAAATTTGAAAAAAAAAATGCTTTAAATTTTGATGATATCAAAATTGTTAATGGTGTTGTGCACTCTTCGTATCAAGCTGCATGTACATCATTAGGATTATTAGGTGATGATAAAGAATGGTTAGATGCTTTATCAACTTCTACCTATGTTGCGTCGTCTTCTCAATTAAGGCAATTTTTTGTTACAATAATTTTGTTTTGTGATGTAGCAAATCCTCAAGTCATTTTTAATGCTCACTGGAAAAATATGTATGATGATATTTTATACAAAATAAGAAAAACTCTTGCGATACCTGATATGATCAAGGTTCTAAAAAAACGTTTGGCGCTAGTCAGGCGGTGGACTAGCGCCTAGCGCCTAGGCGGATTTACATAAATTTACACTATATATTATAAAATATGAGTATATGTATAATTTTAGGACTTTTTTTTCTAACTTTATACAATGAATATTGGGCCTAGTTTGTTTTTTTTCTTTGAACAAAATAGTGGGCCACAAAATGGACCCAACTTGAAAAAAAAGCCCTTTTTTTTCAATTAAACCACAGCTTTTCTACAGCCTTTCTCGGTTTCTCCAATGCTAGTCCCAATCAACCATCACTTGTTTAGTGGCTTTAGGCTTGCGTTTATTATCAACATATCTCCTCTTCTTTCTCTCTTTGCAAAGAGATCCCCTTCTCTCTTTAGGTATGCCTTTCTTTTCCTCCCATTTTCAATTTGTTTTCAACTCTCTCTCTTCTCTTCAATAGAACGGACGAATCTCTTCAACAGAACCCCTTCCTCTTTGCAATAAAATCTTTCTTTTCCTCCCGTTGTCAATTTGTATTTCGACTCTCTCTCTCTTTTCTTTCTTTCTTTCTTTCTTTCTCTCTCTCTCTCTCTCTCTCTCTCTCTCTCTCTCTCTCTCTCTCTCTCTCTCTCTTCAACAGAACGGATATATCTCTTCAATGAACGGATCTCTTCAACGAATCCCCTTCTCTCTCTACAGTAAAACCCAACTGACAGATTATGTTCATCCATGTATATTCTCAATCTACTTGGGTTCATCGATTGATGTTGGGTGCAAGAGCGCAAGTTTGAAGATTTAGGTTGTGGGTGGTGGATGGTGCGGATGCGAGGGGAGATTTGCAGAGCATCGACCACCTCTTAGCACCGCCTAGGCTGCCTTGAGCATCTAGAGATGCCTAGACGGCCGCCTAAATTGTAACATCCCGTCCCGGTTTATAAATATTATCGACGTGGAATGACATTTTTACCCTCGTTTAAGCGTGAACGTGTGTGTGATTGGGCGAGTTTTAATCCATTTGGGTGTCCTATACCCTTAGGCCCAATAGAATTGGGTTGATGATGTTGGCTGGGTTTTTAAAGCACACACACGCACACCATGCACACACATGCACCTGTTTCTGGCTTCTCTCTCTCATTTTCTCTCGAACTCTCCTATCTCATTCCTCACCATTTTTGGTACGGGCACACACACAGACCTTCATCGAGGCACGGATCGAAGGATATTTTGACATATTTGGACTTCTGAGAACTTGGTAAGTGCAGTGATAGTCTTGGTTTGGTCTGAAACGTAAAGACACCTAGGAAACCCGAATTCGATTCTTAGGGTACTATTCATCAACTTTTGTTTGTGGTCTTTTCAGTGGATTTTAAGCTCGTAGAAGGTCTTAGAACTTCTTCACAATGCTCTGGGAGTGTCGTTGGCACGTTTTGGACGTCGAAGGACAGAGTTTGAGTTTTGGCCAAAATTTACAAGTTTTCCTCGACGTGATCTCGACATTTTTAAGACCAAAAAGTGGTATGAGAATGTTCCTTACTTCATAAGATTCATTTTGGCGTTGATTTCATGAAATTCGGGTTAGAAACGAGTGAGAAATTTGAGTTTGAAGTTTTCTCAGTTTTCCGACGAGTGCAGCGACGCCAGCGCCGGTCGCTGGCGAACCAAGGAAGAAGACAGAAAATATTCCGTCAAGTTTGACGGAATATTCTAACGGTGTCAGTTAAATCTAATTGATTCCGTTAGATTTTAACGGAATATTCCATGGAATATTCCTTGACGGCGTCAGTTAAGCCGTCTGTGTGCCAAGCACGTGCCTGCGCGTGGGGGCGCGTCTAGCCGTGCCTTGGCTGGCGCGTGGGGGCGCGTGAGTGACCAGAAAATTTCTCTAAAAATATGGGGGTGTTCGTGGGATTGAGTAGAGTATGTTGGTATATTCAGACACCCCATTTGAGCAATGGTTGAGAAGTTATTCCCCAAGTTCGATTATGTGCATTTAAATGATGGTTTTATAGTTGTTTCGCATATAGGTGAGGCATACCCAGAGGACGACTGCAGCCACGCCAGGCTCGGGGGATACAATACGTCGACTTATCAGTGAGTGGGCTTTTGTTTTCAATATATATATATATATATATATATATATATATATATATAATTAACGTTTTTCCCAGAAACTTGATTTGAATGATTTGTGAATTGAATTGATTTTACAATTGAATTGCCATGTTGAATGCCAATTATATGTAATAATTATGATTATGATTACATTAGTGATGTTTCGGCGCTGTGGACGCCCAAGTTAGTCAGGTGAGTATGATAGTTAGTGATAGTGATGGTGATGAGATTGTGATATAGCTCATATGCCTGCACCTAGGGTGTTTATGCTCCGCCAGAGTAGGGCCTAGCCTTCACGTGATCATTCATCTCCCGCACCGTACGCTCACCTTGGATCCAGGCAGGTGCCAGCCTGTCGTACAGACCACTATAGGTGGTTCCAACTCGTAGGTGACCTGCGATTCGTCGCACAGCCTTCACGTGATCGTAGCACTGAGCGTCATATTATATGCCTAACTTGTCGTACAGACCACTGCAAGTGGTTCCGACTCGTGTGCAGGATAGTGGTTAAGGAGCTATAAATTATGCCGTACAGGTCACTATAGGTGACTGCAGCTGACATGTTATTATTAATGGCATATTGATTTATCTCACCTGCTTGATGTTTACTTGTCTTTGAGTTGGTATATCGACATGGCTTATTCCTGGATTTTGATGTTGAGCTTATTGATTTCAGTACGATTTTCGTATATGAATATATGATATTTTCTAGGAACTATACTGATTTCTTAAACGGTTTTGGAAAAGATTTGTTTTTGCCCACTCAGGTTTTCTGTTTTGCGCCCCTCGAGGTTCTAAGCAGCGGTGACGGTGGCGGCTATCGAGGCATCCAGGCTATTCTGACAGACCACCATCCATGTAGGATTTCTTTTGTTATCTGTTAGCGTTTGTTTAATCTGGACTGCACCTAGGATTCGCTCTGTGTTACTGTATTACTTCACTTCTACTTTACTTTCCACTTACTCTCTTTTTATATTGTGAATTATCGTGCTTGACTTTTGTTTCTGCACTTCATTTATACCTGTTTCTTCAGCCTTGCGCTTTTGGCTACGTCACTCCCACGTAACGGCCAACACGCCTCGATATTCGGGTCGGGGTGTGTCATAAATCTTTCTTGCCTTACCCGAACAATTTAGCCCAAATCGGATCAGGACTCCATCGCCGAGCGCCTAGGCGCCGCCTAGGCCGATTTTTAGAACACTGGATATGATTGTACCAAAGGATGAATTAAAAAAACTATGTCTTATTCGAGTTAGAGTTGTTTTTTAACAATGCATCTACCTTATTGGAAAAACATTATTTGCCAATGTCTGAAGAACAAAAATTGTTTAAAATAAAAAATAAACTTATGAGAGAATAATTAAATTACAATTGTGAAGAATCATCCAAAAAACATCAAATCTTAAAATCACAGCTTAATGAAGATAAAAAAAATATGTGTATGATTGTGTTATAGATGTTGTAAATAGGAAAAGAAACAAGGATTATTTTTTGTTTATTGTCATGGAGGTACTGAAATTTTTTTTATTTATGGGATACAATTATAAGTAAGCTTAGATTATTTTTTGTTTATTGTCATGGAGGTACTGAAATTTTTATTTATTTATGGGATACAATTATAAGTAAGCTTAGATCTGAAGGAAAATTTGTTTTGGCTATGGCATCCTCAGGAATAGCATCACTATTACTACCAGTGGTAGAATAACTCATTCTAGATTTAAAATTCTATTAGTTGTCACAGATACTTCAGTTTATCCGATAAAAAAAAAAAAAAAAACTCATCTTGCTACATTACTTGAAAAAATAGATTTGATTATATGGGATGAAGCACCTATGAATCATAAATATTGTTTTGAAGCATTGGATAGATCGCTTTCTAACATTTTATCAAATGTACATGTTTCAAATAAAATTTTTCCATTTGGTGGGAAACCTCTTATGTTAGGTGGTGATTTTCGACAAATATTACCCGTTATTTCTGGAGCAAACAAAGAAGATATAATAAATGCAACTTTAAACAGTTCTTATCTGTGATCACATTTTAAAATGTGAAATTATCAAGAAGTGATATAAGCATTGATGAAAAGAAAAAAAATCAAAGATTTTCCAGATTGAATTTAAAAGTAGGTGATGGAAAGGTTGATAGCATACATAACCCAACTGATTCAAATGAGCATACATAACCCAATTGATTCAAACGATACAGACACATCTTTGATTCAAATACCTAAAGATTTCATAGTACATTCTTCTATAAATCCAATTTCTTCAATCTTTTTAGCAACTTACCCTAATTTTGAAAAAAAAAATTCATAGTTTTGATTATCTAAGAAAACGAGCTATTGTGACACCTCGAAATGTAATTGTATCAGCTATAAATGATTATATAATTAATCTATTACTTGGAGAACAACATGTATTTTTAAGTTATTATTATTTGTGTTCTTCAAATGAAAATATTGAAAATCTTGAAACAATGTATCGTGCAAAATTTTTAAACAAACTTGATTTCAATGGTTTACCACCACACAACCTAATTTTAAAAACAAGAATGCCAATTATGTTATTAAGAAATTTAAATCAGTCTTTTGGTTTATGTAATGGAACTAGATTGGTTATTACACAATTGTTTGATAGAATCATTGAAGCTAAAATACTTGCTGGAACTAATATTGGTTACAAAGTTTTTATATCTAGAATCACTCTTGCAGCAACTGAAAGGAAATGACCTTTTATTTTTAAAAGATGGCAATTTGCAGTTAGGCCGTGTTATGCAATGACTATAAATAAAAGTTAAGGCCAATCTTTGAAACAAGTTGGATTATATCTTCCTGAACCTGTTTTTACACATGGTCAATTAGATGTTACATTATCTAGAGTTACATCAAGAGAAAGTTTAAAAAATTTGATAACAAACGGAGAAAACAATGCAAACAAATATAGTATTTAAAGATTTGCTTCAAAATTTGCAATAGAATTTTTACCATCGTTTTTACAGATTGAACAATCCATGCATTCATTAACTATAAATAAAATTTTTGACCATCTTCCATGGTAAATCGCTTATGTTTATCTTTGTTGTTCTGAATTTCAAATTTTCAATTAAATTATTTGTTTTTGTTTTGTTTGATACGAATGATATCAGTAATATGATTTTAATTTTTACCTAATGTGTTAATACTTTTGTGCAAGTATTTCTTATGTTTAGGTGAGTTTAAATTGCCCAATCATTATCCTTTGCTTAAATTTTCATCTTCTTCAGAATTTTTGTACAATTTTTTCAAGCCTAAATCATTCACATTCAAATTTAAGTGCAAATTGATAAGTGTGAGTATCAACTTCCAATTAATTGCAAGCTTTCAGCTTCTTAAAAAGCTAAAGCATCATTTTTTTTTTCTACCCAATTACTCATTTTGACCAAATTTACAGTTTCTTTTTCTTTCTATACATTGATGGCAACAACAACAAAACAGAGACATTCGGCTCCCACTTTTGACATTAAGTCGAAGAACAGGCATCCAAAAAATGGGAACTGGTGAGCAAAAAAAAAAAAAAATTTTCTTCTTAATTTGATATAAGGTTTAGATTTTCAATTGTGGCTTGCAATTAATTGTTCATTAAATTTCGTGTGTTTAATTTAAATCGAAAGACTGTTTTAATTAATGAATAAAGTATTGATTAAAGTTTAATTAAGATATGTTGCTGGCTGAAGTTACTGCTTCTGCGAAATCTAATGACGAAAATAGAACTAACAGTGAATATAACCGATATGATCGTTTTAATAATGGTTAGAACTAACAACTTAGAACCTATTTTTAATCTTTGCCATTTTTCTAGTTGTTTGTACCATACTTGACCAACCCCGAAACTACTAAGCACCGGTCAACATTATACCGTCAAGGACCCACAAGAGTTTCCCTCCAATCAGGAGGCCAATCACAATGCGACACATGTCAACGTCAGAGGCCAGTCACAGCATGACACGTGTCAATGTGAGAACAAAGTTAGAAACTCTTCTATAAATAGGGATCATTCTCCCACAATGAATTCATAATGTCATTTGTATGAAATCACTCATTAGAACTCACAAAACGAGAGCTTGAACCTATGTACCTGTGTGAACCCTTTACAATTAATGAGAACTCCTCTACTCCGTGGACGTAGTCAATCTGGGTGAATCACGTACATCTTGTGTTTGCTTCCCTGCCTCTATATCTTTACACACTTATCTGCACTAGTGACCAAAGCAATCTAGCAAAAGTTACACATCTGACACTTTCTATTGTACCAAAGTCCCTCACCGATTTTGTGCATCAACATTTGGCGCCGTCTATGGGAAACGACACTTATTCTTACTCTCTCCAGCTTTGTCAAGTTGGTTTCCATAGTTCGTACACTCTCATTTGATCAAGCATCATTCTCCAACATGGGGAGCGAAGGAAGCCACAGCACACAGAACGACACCCTTCTTCTATCTAGTGCTATGCAACAAAAGAAAGAAGTAAAGAGGCCTGCCCTTCAAGCTACAATCGATGAGCTAGAAGCTCAAAACAGCAAGATAGCAATGAAGAATGAGATCCTCCAGGAGCAATATGAGAAGCTCTTTGAGATGCTTCAACAAGCTAAGAATGCTCAAACACACAAGTTTTTGCCCCTACAGAAGTCAAAATCATCTGAATGCCCCCCAACACGGAGGGTCACCGATATCCAACATGGGTATCCCTGATAGGGATCGAGCTACCCATCAATGTGATAATTAGCTTGAGACTTCTCTCAACCCAGTTGCTTCAACCTAAAGTATGAGAAGTGGAGGAAGACACCTCCTTGCAGAAAGGGCGGAATGATCGAAAGCTGTTTATCGCGACTGTCGGGACTTCCTGAAGCAACGTCAAGATAACCCCATTCACGTAAGCTATCAGATCAATGACCCAAGGGTTTCTGAAAGACTCGGTCCCCTACCACGGCCCAGGCCGGCTACCAATTTGGAAAATGGGCAACAAGTCCTAGAGAAACATGAAGGTATAGGGGACTCAGAAATGTTTCAACATATATACCCTAGAAGTCAGTACGGCGAGTCCAAAGAAAAATCACATGCTCTAGATCAAACTTTCCTACCTCCAAGAGGCGATGGAGATTTACGAAAGAAAACCCCAGTGGTACACAACTCCATCCAGGACCCCCTTGTCCTACAGCTCCTTGAAGAAGTAAACAAATTGAAGGCCGAACGACAAGCTGAGATACCTGATTGGAACCAACCTAGGCCTGGCCCTCTTACAAAGAGGATCCTCGACACCCCCTCCAAGGAAAGACAAAGCAGAAACTCGATTTGCAACTCTATAATGGGAAGGAAAACCCGATTGAACACCTCAACCTCTTTGAGTCCACTATGGCATACCGGATGCATACTGACAAAGAACGATGTCTTCTCTTCCCCTCGACCCTCTCTGGCGGAGCTCTAAATTGGTATTGCCGTCTCCTACCTGAGACAATAGACTCATTTGAGGAATTGAGGAAACTATTTATTTCTCAACACATTTTCCAGACCGATCACTTGCACTCTGCAGATGACTTGTACACTATTCGCCAGAACCTTGACGAGCCATTACGTAAGTATGTCGGTCGCTTCAGCCATGAGTATTCTCGTTGTGCCGAGGCAGATGACAAGACTGCCCTCAAAGCCTTCACGGCAGGCTTACAAGACTGTTTCTTCAAGTACATGATCAGTGCCAACACTTGGAAGACTTACTCTGAAGTGATGGCGCCGGCTTACAACCATGCCTCTGCCGAGGCAAAGACATACCAAGAGAAACCCCCTACAACCATCCCTTATCAGCAAGTGGGGAGTTGAAGCCAAACCCACTTAAATGAGAAGACCTCAACCTTCCAAACAGCAGGGGTGCATCCTCATGCCTTGCGTAATCCTTCGCCAAATCGGCAGACGTATCAAACTCGAGGCAAGAGGAAAGATTTCCATCCCTATCACTCTCATTTCAGTAAAAAGAGTAAAGGGCACTATCACGACAATGGCCGCCCCCAGGTAATCAATGTAATGGGCCAAACACGTGTCAGGACAAACGCCACCCCGAAGTATGAGACATACACACATTTAAACACCACATACGAGGCTATTTACCCTAGTATAGCTCACCTGATGCCGAAGCTAAAACCGAGGCAGCCGTATTACAAGCCCACAAGGAACACATGTGTGTTTTGCTGTTACCACGAACATAACGATCATAAAAGCGAGGTGTGCTTCACCCTCTGTGACCATATCGAAGCTTTGGCACGTGAAGGAAAAATTGATCAATTCCTCCTTCACCCTCCAAGGGATAACCGTAGCCAACGCCAAGTGAATGTGATATATTCCATAAGCGGTGCCACTCCCATATCTGAATCTTCCAATAGGGCCATGAAGAACAATGAACGAATTTTAAGGCCTGGCCACCAAGTGTTTCAGGTGGAAGACATTAGGGGGGCAAGTATCAAAAGCCTGATTGGGATCTAATATGTTTATACCCTCAGGAAGAAAGAGGTATCATTTACCCTCACAACGACCTACTGATCGTGGAAGCTCACATAGCTAACTTTGATTTCGACGAATCCTTGTAGACACGGGGGCTTAGCTCAATATCATGTTCGCTGAAGCTTTTAAGACACTCAATGTGGTTGAACACTTGCTCGATTGCTCGATTTCTCCTCTGATAAGCTTCTCCGGTGATATCGTGCAGCCCTTAGGGAGCATACACTTACCCTTCACCATTGGTACAGGCCCTTACAAAGCTACCATTTCCACTAACTTCCTGGTGGTTGACTGCCCAACAGCATACAATGTCATATTTGGGCGCACAAGCATTAATGATCTCAAGGCCATAGTATCCACGCATATGCTGTTGATGAAATTTCCAACCCCCTATGGAAATAGTTACTTCAGAGGAGATCAACTTAGTGCGCGGTCATATTACAACACTTCAATCAAGCAACAACATATTCCTAGGCCCAAGGAAACTTTCTCTATACATGGCCAAGTCACGAAGACCAACCTAGATGAGGCCAACTTGGCCCTTCATAATGGCAATGATCAACCAGACGATCCACGAGATGACTCTTTCACCCAACAAGCGCAACCTGCTAAAGAGTTAGAGAATGTTTCTATCTCCAGAGACTATCCGGATCGCATAGTGAAGATTGGCACCACCCTGTTACCACCAATCCGGTTGGCACTGATCTCTTTTTTGCAAGAGAACACTGAAGTCTTTGCTTGGTTATATGAGGACATGCCAGGCATCTCTCCCGATATCATCTGTCATCGCTTGAGTATTGATCCCAAGACCAAGCCAGTGAGACAGAAGTGAAGATCTTATGACGTCGAACGATATGAGGCAATGAAGGCAGAGGTGGAGAAACTCAAAGACATAGGTTTTGTTCGCGAAGTCAATTACCCAACTTGGGTAGCGAATGTTGTCCTTGTCAAGAAAAATTCGATCAAGGAAAGTCTCTTTCTTCAAAAAGTCTTATGGAGAACGTGTGTCGACTACACTGACCTAAACAAGGGATGTCCTAAGGACAGTTTTCCCCTCCATCTCATTGACAGACTTATCGACTCAACAGTAGGGTGTGAACTTTTGAGCTTCATGGATGCTTACTCAGGGTACAACCAAATCCTCATGAACCCTTCAGATCAAGAACACACAGCCTTCACTACTGACAGGGGACTATATTGCTATAAAGTCATGCCTTTTGGCCTAAAGAATACAGAGGCGACTTATCAGAGACTAGTCAATTCAATGTTCGCCAAACAGATTGGGAAGAGCATGAAAGTTTATGTTGATGATATGCTAGTCAAGAGCAAACATACTGACCAACACATCACCAACTTATCTGAAACTTTCACCATACTCAAAAAGTATCAAATGAGGCTGAACCCCAACAAATGTGCATTCGGCGTGGGCTCTGGCAAATTCTTGGGCTTCATGATTAGCCAACGAGGCATTGAAGCTAATCCTGAGAAGATCAAAGCAATCCTTGATATAAAAGAACCAGTAACTTCAAAAGACATCCAGAGCCTTACTGGCAAGGTGGCCGCCTTGACTAGGTTCATCTCTAAGGCTACAGACAAATGTGCTCCTTTCTTCAAAGCACTTAAGGGTAGTAAGAAGTACATTACATGGAATGATGAGTGTGCCAAGGCATTCAAGAACCTCAAATAGTATATGAGTAAAGCTCCCCTACTCTCCAAACCCGAGGTAGGTGATATTCTTATTATTTACCTATCTGTTTCGCCTTCAACAGTCAGTTCTGTTCTCATTCGAAGGGATGGTAATGTCGAACAACTTGTCTACTATGCCAGCAAGGCCTTACAAGATGCGGAGACACGATACTCCAACATTGAGAAACTGGCTCTAGTATTGGTCATGTCTGCTCGAAAACTTCGCCCTTACTTCCAAGCGCACTCTATTATCGTGCTTACCAATCATCCTCTTCGACAAATACTGCAAAGTCCTGACACTTCAGGATGAATGATCAAGTAGGCAATAGCACTGGGTGAGTTTGACATCTCTTACCAACCAAAGCCAGCTTAAAAAAGCCAAGCAGCTGCAGATTTTATCGCCGAATTCACATATCATGTCGACATTTCTCCTACACCTGAGGTACCGACTCTGTTAGCCTCGGAAGCTCGGAGGGCAGAACCAACATTCCCAGTATGGACTTTGTATGTTGATGGCTTATCCAACCAACAGGGCTGTGGAGCAGGACTAATTCTTATCACCCCAGACAAGGTGGCATTGGAGTATGTTCTTCGCTTCAAATTTAAAGCATCAAACAATGAGGCCGAGTATGAAGCCCTCCTGGCAGGCTTACGTTTGGCCAAATACCTTGGAGTTAAATAAATTGATATCTTCAGTGATTCCTAATTGGTGTTAACCAGGTCATGAATAACTTTGATGCTAAAGATAGCTCAATGGCAGCATATCTTGTGCAAACGCAACTTTTGCTCAAGCACTTCAAATACCAGATCACTCAAGTCCCTCGAGCGGTGAACAGTCATGTAGACGCCCTAGCTCGCCTCGCCTCAGCAGTGGAAGACAAGATTGGAAGAAAAATTCATGTCGAATTATTGGCAGCACCAAACACCATGGTCATGGAAGTGTGCAACTTACAACAAGGGGATAGTTGGATCACCCCGATTTATAAATTCCTTGCTCATGGCATACTTCCAAATGATAAAATCTAAGCCAAGAAAATTCGATACAAGTCTACCTGCTACCTGATCATAAGTGACCAACTCTATAAGCGAGGTTTTAACTTGCCATACTTAAGGTGTCTTACGCTTGCTGAGGCGAAAATTGTCCTTCGAGAGATACATGAGGGAGTCTGCGGATATCATGCCGGATCTCGGTCTCTAGCACACAAGGCTTTTCGCCAAGGATACTATTGGCCAACACTCCACCAAGATACCATCAAAGTATCCCGCTCATGTGACAAGTGTCAACGTTATGCAACCATTCCCTACTCCCCTCCTGAGCCTTTTACTCCTATGATCAGCCATTGGCCTTTCACACAGTGGGGACTCAATCTGATTGGCCCAATGCCTGAAGGGAAGGGCAAGGTTCGTTATGTAATCGTTGCGGTTGACTACTTCACAAAGTAGGCCGAAGTAGAACCCTTGGCAACCATTACTGAGGCAAAGATAGAGGACTTCGTGTGGAAGAACATCATTTGCAGATTCGGCATTCCCAATGCTATAGTCACTGACAATGGGCGACAGTTTGACAACAAGAGGTTCATGACTTTCTGCTCTAAGTTCAACATCAATCTATGCTTTGCCTCCCCAGCTCATCCTCAGGCTAATGGACAAGTTGAGGCAATCAACAAAATAATCAAGTGCACTTTGAAGACCAACTTGGACAAGGCTAAAGGTTGTTGGCCAGAACTTATGCCTCAAGTTCTTTGGTCATACCACACTTTATATCGAACTTCAATAGAAGAAACACCATTCTCACTCGCCTTTGGCACAGAGGCAGTTGTCCCAGTTGAGCTTGAGTAAGCAACATACCTAGTCCAGAATTACAAGCAAAGTGAAAATGACAAACAACTCACCCTCAACTAGGATCTAGTCGAGGAACACAGAAATCAAGCTCACTTGAGGAATGTTACTTACAAGCAGCGCATTTCCAACTACTATGACTCCAAGGTCAAACTTCACTCTTTCAAAGTGGGGGACTGGGTATTAAAGAAAATATTACTGTGCGACAGAGTCCCGAGTGAAGGCACACTCAGCCCAAATTGGGATGGACCGTTTGAAGTTATTGGCATCAGTCGCCCTGGCTCCTTTAAGCTCAGAAGCTCAGAGAGCAAGACCCTTGGCCATCCATGGAACGCTGATCACTTGAAATACTATTACAAGTAGACTCACACTGTATAAGCGTTGAGCTACTGCCAGTCGACATCTTATGTAATGAAGGCCATTTGGCATCAATTCAATAAAGGGGTGATTCAAACAACTTGGTCTTCACTCTCTTTCTTCTCTATCATTGAAACGCTCAGATTTAAAGCTTCAACGTGAATGCTTCTAACATGAAATAAAGTTTAAGTATTTGTCAATAAGACTATACAATTAAACGAATAGCATCACGGTATATTCGTTCAATCATACCCAAGTTATGGCTTATATCCAAACAAAGGATTTGCTCAAGCATAGCCAAGCATTCATCAATGATAATACATACACTTGGCAATTAACACCAAAACAAAAGGTACAATGTCACAAACATCCATAAACACCAAAGCACTCAAGCTCATAATTTACTACATACCATACAAAAACAAATTAGTACATGCAAAAAAAAAGGCACTACTAGTCCTCCTCATCTGAGGCTGAACCCCTAACAACATCACTTTGCAGTCCAACTTCATCGCCATCACCACTATCTTCAGCATCTCCAGGACCATCATCACTACCCTAAGACTGCTCATCAATATTGGTCTCATTATCAGAGTCATCCTCACTACTAGGATTAACTGCGAGGACAAAGTTTTCACCCCTTTGTCGGTGCTCCTCCATCTCTTCACGGTACTTTTGGATAATGTTTCCATTGTCGTAACGCTCGAGGACGGTCATCAATTTCTTTTTCTCAAAATTAGCCACCCGAAGACAGTGAGGTCTAGAAGCATCAAGAAAAGCCGGGGACCATACAAACTCCTGCACAGCAGCTTGCCTCTCAATCGGGATACTCATCTTCAGCTTAGACACCTCAAGGCACTATCCAACTCCCCTTGAACCTTGGAAACCTCGAGGATAGTTGTCTCCAACTGTTTCTTACTCGCCTCGAACTGTTGCTTGAGCCTCAAATTCTGACCATTCTGCCTCTTCAAACTCTCAAGGTTTTCATCCTTGAGTCGAATGGCCTCAGTTAGAGCTTTATTTATCTTTTGGGCATCATTCACGAGTTGGTTATTCTTTTTAAACTTTGCCTTATGTTTCTCCGCCTCTTGCAGTCTGTCGTCGTACTCAGTCATGACCTACATGACAAGATGATTGTCACTACTAGAAAAAAAAGGAGAAAGCAAGAAATGATAGAGTAACACTTACATAAGAAGATAGCCTCATCATCCGGTCACGATCTGATTCGTTCTCAGCTAGCGGCTCACCAAGCTCCTCAACAGTGGATCGACGTCTTGCCAGGCAATTATTGACATACTAAAACTATTTGGCTGTATGGCAACTTTCAAGTCTTTCCAATGGATGTTGCTAACCTCTTCTTTGCATTTCCTCTTGCTGCTGCAGCTAGGGCCACCATCTTGGTCAGTGGACGCCATGGTCGGAGGAAAGATGGGATCGATGGAAGGAAGATGAGGCAATAGTCGCCTCTCCTCCCCTGCAACTATGGCAGCAGCACACCCGATGGCCTCAGCTTCAGCTTTCTTCGAAGCAGTAATCTTAAGGACCTCCTCTTACGACTTAGATTTAGGGGCTGGCCTCACCCGATGCTTACGAGCTCCCTTGTGAAACAAAATGTCATTCACGAGAACCAACATGGGTGTTTTCCCTTTCTTGGTGCTAGTCTTCCCTTTCTTGCTCACCTTCTCCACTGAAGAAGAAAAATCAAAGTAAGGAATACAACTTTGTAAAATAAAGAGGGGCCGAAACAAAAGATACAACTTACTTGCTCGTCTCTTGCATTCCGGCACTAGAGGCTGGAAACCGTACTTTCGAAACAAAAGTCGTAGCTTGCCCAAATGTCTATTCTCTTTAGGCACCCTTAACACCTTCTCTACCTCAGCCATATCCCGTCTGGACAATTTGATGGTGCTTTGCGTCGCTACAAACAAAAAAAAATGTGTTTGAAGCAAGAAGAAATCACAACAAATAGCAAACAATGCAAACAATGGATACATTACAACCTACAGCCTGGAAATGGGTAAGAACACGTCGCTCAGTTGTGACACCCCCCGCATGCTCCCAGTCATTATAATGGAAACAATAACGATTTTTCCAAGTGCAGCACGTTTTTTTCTTACCAAAGACAATACGTTCTCTCTCACTATGACATGCACACTCAACATACCCAGTACATGCCTTCACCGAGCGCATCTTATAGTAGTAGCGCCACTGACGGAAGGAAGGCTCACTTAACCCACACTCCATCCAAATAATATAAAACCCAATCAAGGTATCCCAAAAACCAGGGTTGAGTTGCCCAGGCGCATATCCAATGAAAGATAGCATCATTTGCAACCACAAGTGCAAAGGTAACTTCACTCATAAGGTCATTAATATATGGGTATAGAACATAACATGACCCTTGGGCGGCTCAGAAAGCAATTCTTCACAATGCACCAAGCGCATTCCCACATTACGGGGTATACTACATGACTGTTGTAGGGCCACAAGCTACTCTTTGCTATCAAAAAAAATCTTATCTAATTTGTCCGCTGTGAACTCAGAGCGAAATATGGGTATGGCATCAAGAGAAATCCCTTCACCCAACGTTTCTGTTGTACCAGACTCTAACAAATGCCCTGGAGACCCTGACACTGCAAGCTCGAACCTAAAGCTAGAGCTAGGGGAGCTCTCATCACTAGGACTTCCAAGCTCTGACATCTACAACAAACAAAAACAAACTCTATCACTACGTGAATGATCGAAACTTAAGAAATTCCTAAGGCAGGAGACAAAGCTCAACTAGTTCATCATGTTCTTAGCCAAATGCATGAATACTCAAACAATTCAACAAGAATGGAAGTATTTGATCTACTAGAGAAGACTACCAACCTGAAGATGATGCCAAGCACCGCCAGAATCACTCTCAACTAGAGAGCACTCTGTCTTCAAAAATCACTACAAAATGAGCAAATGAAGGCAATGGAAAAAGTGGAAGCTTATCATTCTTATATAGATAGTTCAACATGGTCAAAGAAATTCAAAATTCAAAATTCAAACCATGAAAGAGCCCCACAAGGACAGCTTTCAAACTTCCACACAAGCTAGGGAGTTTCAAATTTCAAGTGTTCACCCCACTTCCCTCCACACAAAAAAAAAAACAAAAAAAAATGGAGGGGGTGAACACAAAGCTTCATTAATGAGGGGCAACTATAATTCTCAAAAGCCTCACACACTCTTGATCAAGATAGTGTGAAGCAAAATCAATTTATGGTGCCCACAAAAGCTTCACCTTCAAAGCTTCACCCTACAAAGCTCCATCCACAAAGCTTAAAAGCTTCACACACTCTTGATCAAGATAGTGTGAAGCAAAATCAATTTATGGTGCCAACAAAAGCTTCACCTTCAAAGCTTCACCCTACAAAGCTTCACCTATAAAGCTTCACCATACAAAGCTTCACCCTACAAAGCTTAAAAGCTTCACACATTCTTGATCAAGATAGTGTGAAGCAGAATGAATTTATGGTGCCAACAAAGCTTCACCTACAAAAGCTTCACCCAAAAAAAAAAAAAAAAAAAAAAAAACTTCACCCTACAAAGCTTCACCCACAAGGTTTAAAAGCTTCACACACTCTTGATCAAAATAGTGTGAAGCAAAGTCAATTTATGGTGCCAACAAAGCTTCACCTACAAAAGTTTCACCCACAAAGCTTCACTACAACATTCCAACACTAAAACATGCAAGAGCTTCACACACTCTTGATCAAGATAGTGTGAAGCTAAACCAAATTTTCATGTCCTCAAAATAGCTTCAACCATTCAAGCTATACACCCAAACAAAAACCTACATTCAACAAACCTTAACTATTGAACTACACACATTTCGATCTTCAACAAAATTCTGCAACTCTTCTTCAATGGAGCTGAATTTTGGACATCTTATAGTCCTTAAGCAGATGAACAACTTTCAAGAAGGAACATTTTCTGTTTGAGCAACGAAAATTAGAGTATTAAAGCTCCAAACAAGACGGTCGGATTTCGGCAGATTTTAACGCTGCTACAGTATTTCAACGATCTGGGAATATTTAACAATTAGTTTGTTCTGAATTTTTGATATGTTATGGAAGAAAGGATAAGGAACAACTTTGATGAAGAAAGTATATCGATCTGACCAAGAGAAGATAGAGTTTCGAAACTCACAACAGGTCTGACGGGTTGACAGACAAATAATGAATAATCACTTATCATACTTGAATTTCTGGAGTTGTACTATTCTGATGGGTCTCAAATTTGGATATGTTGTAGTTAACGAGCTAAAGAACAACTTTCATGAAGATGGCTTTGCAATTTGAGCTACAGAGGATGGTGTTATATTGCAGTGACTCGGGCTGATTAGTGGAAACGAAAAAGAATTCCACCAAAAAATGAGCAGTAGCAAAAAGTGACAGAAACTTGGTTACTAGCAAGACACCTCCTTCGTCAACTCCTCGCCCGAAGACTTGGGGGACTCCTACCATATGTTACTACGCTTCGGTAATGAAAAGTTCCACGGCTACTCAATACCCTGGAGCTTTCAAGTCCCCGAGTGAGGAAGCGAGAAGCTTTCCTCACTCGGGAAACTAAAGGAGCCCTATTGCAACCTACAGGATCCACCCACGAAGTTTCGACATGCAAACTTCAACGAAAGAAAAAATTCAAAAAACTTAGCAAATGATGCCTTAGGGTATTTAACACAATATACTAAACGAAGTAAAGCTTGTTTATTGGAATTTTCGATAAATTACATACATAGACATACACAAAAATCAAAACAAACAAAGAAGAGGGAGCCTTCACAAGGCTACTCGTGAGAAGCCTCAGTACTCGGCAAAGTGATGTGAAAATTAACTTGACACACAAATTAAACCCTATGGATGACAATTGTAGTATATGAGCAAATAGGGATCGTTCTAGACCGGGGATTAACTAGGGATGCTAATCAATGTGAAACTGACTCAAAAACGTAAAAACACAATGTAAAACACTAATCTAGACTCAAAGAATGCAAAACTAGAGTTTAAAACACTTAAACAAACCAAAAGACTCAAAACAACACAGAAACACTCAAAACTGCCTTAAAACCACTGTCTGGGCAGTTTTGAGCACAAACACAAATTTTGACGAAAATAAGTTGTAACTTGACTCAAGACTCTTAAAAACACAAACTAAATGGATTTCTAACTAATCTAACACTTTGAAATAAATGGGGGATTGATTTTGACGAATTTGAATTTAAAACAGAACTTTGTAAACAAAACAGATTCTGAACAGATTTTGATGAATTTAATGGATGGAGAAACTAGTTAGAGGGTTCCTTATCCACACATGAACATATGCATACAATTCGATTCCCAGTTATGATTTCAATGAACTTATGAATGACAATGCCCCAAATTAATTGTATTGAACTAATTAATTCTCAGATTTCCCTAGATTCATTGAATTGGACGGAATACGCATCACAACCAAATTATTCCTCATCAAAGTCCCTAACTATGGAATACGCATGATAGAGACATTCAACAAGAATCATTAAGTTCAATGGAAATCATAAACATCGACTAGGCATTCATAACTATGGAATACGCATGTTAATCCAACCTAGGGTTTACTAAACACAATCGTGACTAGCGATCTTTACTACTCATGAATATAAGTTCATAACGATTAGGTGAAATTCCCTTATATCCTAGCATCAAGTTTAGGCATGCAAATTAAGTGTCGACCCTCAACCCACATACATAACCAAGTTTTTAATCAAAACTGAATAGTAAACCACATCCAAAGTTCATGAATTCATAACTGGAGTAAATCAAATCATAATAAACATATGTTCATGACTTCAAATTCACCTCTAACTATAAAGGAATTAGTTCCACATGTTTAACATAATTGAAGAACGAATTAAATTAAACATGAAAACAGAAACAAGAAAAGAAAGAACTCCAAACACTCCAATGGTGGCAGATTGCTTGCGTGAGCCTTCTCCTCCCTTTTGGACTGCACGGCTCCTTCTCTCCTCCAAGGATGGTGGCACAAGGTGTCTATGGTGTTGGGAGGGTGCGGCTATGGTTGTGTGGGTAGTGGTTGGGACGGTGGCTGAATGGTGGTTTGGATGGAAGGTTGCGGCAGATTGAGGGATTGTGGTGTGGTGCTTGCGGCAAGGGATTTGGTGAAGAAGAATGGGCGGCTGAATGTTTCTGAGGGAGAATGAATAAATTCCTTGCGGCACTTAAGGGGGCTATATATAGGCATGAAAAACCCTAGATTAAATCAGATTAGGCATGGGCTTTAGCAGAAATTAAGGCCTAGGGTAGGAGAATGCCTTGCAAGGCAAGGCAAAATGAGGTTCTAGAAGGTTTTGTGCGGCACAAGGTGGTGGGCTAGGGCTTAGGGTGCGGCAGGTTTTGTTCTTCCTTAAGGGAGAAAGTTTATGGCCCAATTAACCCAAATCCACAAGGAAAAGGGCCAATTAAATCTGAAATCCAAGAGGGAAAAGGGCTAGATGGTGCGGCATGGACATAGGCCCAAGAATAGCCTTTTAGAAAAGATTAGGATACTTCCATTCCAAGAATAGAAACTCTTCAAGAATGGAAACCTTCGAAATTAGAAACTTCCAAACTTAGAAACTTCGGTTTCCAATTTTAACTCTTCCTTCGTCCTTAGCTCATTTTAGCTCCAAATTCGTCCATCCATGGTGCTTCATATGTATGTACTTCATTTAAGCTCAATTTAGCTCTAAAATGCACCAAAACGCACTTTCTTGCTTCACTTGCCATTTGAACCTAAAAACACACGAAAATAGCTTAAATTACTATAATAAATGATAACTAACTACGAAAGTGCAAGAAAACAAGCTAACTAAGTAGCATAAATATGCTCCTATCACAGAGCACTAGAAAGATGAGGCACCGGAGGTTGATCATTTGAAGCTTTGGTACGTGGTAAAGCTCCAGAAGACGAAGGCAGTAGATGCCTTTGGAACAAATCCATAAACCTTTGATGATCACTCAGAATCTGATTCTCAGATTCCTACAGCTGGTCAAGCTTTCTTTTCATGCCCGTGGAGTAGTTATGTGCAAGCATGTGTAACTGTCTATTTTCATGCTTAAGCCCCCCGATCTCTTGTTTGAGATTTGCCACTTCTGCCATTAATGACTCAACTTGACGGGTTCAAGCAAGCAGGCTTTGGCCCATATTAGACACAGAAGCCGCACACTGAACACTAAAAGCCAAAGAATCTTGAACAGCCAACTCATCGGACCGCTTAGAGAGTATCCTATTATCTTTGAGGGTGAGAAGATTCCTGGCCACCACAGTAGCAGTCATATCATTCTTCATCACAGAGTCCCCAGTGGTAAGAGGACCAGTAAGGGATAAGAAGGATGGATGCCATATAATGCTTTCTCCCTGTCCTTGTCTTTGTCCTTGTTCCCTCATGCAGGACAAGGAGAAAAAGAGCAATCAGTCAGAACCTGAGATCAAACTTTTGATCTGGAACTGATTACCCCGGAACCTTTGCTTGTTTGTTTCTCTAGCATTGCTCTCAAGTACTCATCCTCAACTGTTTTCAAGGTCATGAATTCCACCGGCAAATACCCCATGACGGTTGATCAAATATTGGCTCTTTACAATGAAGTTGCCAAGCATGGATGAATCGTTGAGAAGTAATGTCCTGAAGGACCATTCAACTACAAATGTTGCACACCACTTCTGCCATGCAAAAGATTGAAGCAGAAAGGTCAACAATGAGCTGGAACAGGTCACTACAGCATAACGCATTTCCTACAAAACCGCATAATCCAGACGGAGAAGTCTAAGACAAAACCAAGCTTGGCATCACTGCCCCATCTGAAGAACTTGAGAAGCTTCAACAAACTTTCGTTGGCACTGCTGCCGAAGAGCAACAGTATCCCATATCATCAGGATCGAATGTACTCTAGATTTGATGAAGTTGTTTTGACCCTCAAATTCTTAAGTCAGCTCGCTCCTTTGGAGGAAACCAGAAAAGCCTCCAGCCCAGTTCAAGAATAGGCATGTGGAAAGCTACTTCTTCAAAAGCAAAAGTATCTCATATCATATCTTCCCTTTTTGCTTCTCCTTATCCTTCATGCAGCCTGCAAGACAAGGAAAAAGATAACGAGCAGCTGGAGTCCGAAGTCAAACCTCCGATCTGGGACTGCTTGCTTGGGACTTTTATTGCTTACCTTGTCTGTCACCTCTATCGGCAGATCTTCTCAGTCAGAGACTTAGGGGACTCCCACTATATGGTTTGTATCGCACTTAACCAAGCCTGAAACTACAAGTAAGCTTCAAGTGAAAATGATACATTACCTTGTGCGTCAACATATGTTCAAGATACCACTCCTACCTATGAGACAAAGGCAACTGAAGATGATACCACACTTCGGCACTTAGAATTTTCGTGATTACTCAGTGGCTTGGATCTTGCAAGTCCCCAACCGAGAAGCTTCCCTCACTCGGGAACTTAGGGGAGCACTGTTTGTACCATACTTGACCAACCCCGAAACTACTAAGCACCGGTCAACATTATACCGTCAAGGACCCACAAGAGTTTCCCTTCAATCAGGAGGCCAATCACAATGCGACACATGTCAACGTCAGAGGCCAATCACAGCATGACACGTGTCAATGTGAGAACAAAGTTAGAAACTCTTCTATAAATAGGGATCATTCTCCCACAATGAATTCCTAATGTCATTTGTACGAAATCACTCATTAGAACTCACAAAACGAGAGCTTGAACCTATGTACTTGTGTGAACCCTCTACAATTAATGAGAACTCCTCTATTTCGTGGACGTAGCTAATCTGGGTGAACCACGTACATCTTGTGTTTGCTTCCCTGCCTTTATATCTTTACACACTTATCTGCACTAGTGACCGAAGCAATCTAGCGAAGGTCACACATCTGACACTTTCTGTTGTACCAAAGTTTCTCACCGATTTTGTGCATTAACACTAGTTAAGAAATTGGGTTACTTTTTCATGCCCTTTTTGTGTTGATTCGCTGAGAATTTGTTAATTATTTTAATCCATATGAGATAATGTTTCTGCTTTCTAGCAAACCATAAATTACTAATCTTTACAGACTCTAATTTGGTATTGTCAAATAATATATCCATCTCCATCTCCATTCTATCACTATGTTGTTGCGGTAGTTTAATTAAATACAATATGAGCTTTCATTTTTTACCAGTGGTGTGTAAGTGATGCTTAAAATAAAATAAAATAAAATAATATCTTAACTATAGTAAACACCCAAAACTGTTTCATGTGTTCATCCAATATTTTAATCTTTGGTTAAAAATTAGAAATCTGCGGGTTTCAAGTTTTCCACTCAAAAAATTATGCCTAAATGAAATCAATGTTTTTCTATGTTTTATTCAGTTCCTCAACATTCATTTTCTTAATCATAAATTCTATTTTCTTTTGTAGGTTCACATTTTTTCAAAAGAAAATTAATCGGCAAATTCAATTAAGGTATAAATCCTTGCGTTTACTTAACATCTTCAATTCATCCTTCTCGGCTCTATATCCTATGTTACAATTCAAGACTTCAACGGTGTGTATCAAGAATTCAACCTTTATTACCTTTTTTTAATTAATATTTTCCTTTTACATTCAATCTTTACTAACTTTTTTCCTCAAGGGAATTTGTTGTTACCAATGTAGATTATGATTGTCTTCTTTTAACTTTGTCTAAAAGAAACATCTAATCCCTCCCCTGATTAATGAGGAGTTTACTTCAATATCTTAAAGTATTACTCAAGACGTACTCGCTTGAGATATACCATTTCCACATGCCTTAGTTCAACCATAGAAGATTTTGAACAACCACATCCGTGGTAGGAACATCTTTGTCTATACTTTTAGACATACATTGTAAACCCCTCAGTGATCAGGCCAGTCATTAGCCATGTATTAAGACCAAGGTATAAAATATAGATGATATCGGAAATATCGGTAGTTCGGAAACACGGAAATATCGACGGAAATATCGGGATAATATCGATATCGATAAAAATCCAATGGAAACCACGGAAATTGTAAGAAAAACTTGGAAATTTTTATTGAAACTTTGCAGAATGTTTATTTAGTCAATTATCTATTAGTTTATCACAAAAAATTGGAAGGAAATGCATTGCATGATGGATTTAACTTATTTAAGTTGATTATATAGCGAGCTGACAAACACTGTGAGTGTATAAAATATGTAGTAATTAATGAAAGAAGTTTAAACACACCATAATCATTTATATATAATGAATTAGTACAATATTTTACACGTTATACATTGCATGGTAAGATACAGGAGTGACTTAGTACCACATAGAGTTCCTATGAGGTTCAAAATTTTGACTATCTTCATCATCTCTATGTGTAGAGTAAGTGTATTGTGAAGAGTAGTCATCAAATGATAAATCCCCAAAAAAGTTTTGCATGTAATTGTTAACATGCCACCCATATGGATCCGAGCTTGGTTGACGTTGTCCAGAAGCAAAATCATTTGAAGATTGAGTCTCAGATTCTTTCCATGAGTTGCTCGATTCCATCCCAACAGGAATGGGATATAAAGGGTAGGGAAATGGTTGACTATAGTTACTATTTCCCACTCCAACAGAGTCCGAAGTTATAGATAACGAGTCATCTTCTTGACGTGACAAAGTCCCCTTGCCTCTTTCTCTACGAGTATAGTCCTTCCCTATGGCACCAATTCCTAGTCCTGCCCGCCTACTGCCATGGTCCTCATCCTATGTTGCGTGCGTGAAGTTTGCCTCACTAGTGAAGGGGCTCATAAATCCGGGATGTGGTCCATAATAGTATCCACCTCCACCACTACCTCCAGCTCCACTATATCCTTCATCATTCCCACCTCCAGTGGTAGGTGAGTCTTCTGATCTTGTACTAGAGCTATCATTAGTATCTGCAGGATCTTGTGGTTGTGTAGGATTGGAATAAGGTGGAATTATAGTGTTTCTTGGTCTTGGGCGCAAAAGTTCTTCAAAAGAGTCAGCGCTGCTAGATCCCACCTCCTCCTCTAATACTCTTTCTACATTTATCCCTTCATTACGTGCTTCTTCAGCAACTCTTGGAGCTGGGTTGCCTTCATCATCATCTAAATGAAGAGGTCTAATCCATTGATAAAGTTCGTTACCCTCTGTATCATCATCTTCAGCAACAATATCAAACACATCTAGTGGGTCACCACGGTCGACATGATCTATTTCTACTTCCTTATCTCGAATTTGAAGCTTCATGTTGTAGTAGCAATAAACTAATTTTTGCAACCTACTATGAGCCAACCTGTTTCTTTGCTTTGTGTGTATGAGTGCAAATGTAATCCAATTTCTTTCACAAGCAGATGAGGAAGCTGTTTGTGATAATACTCTGATTGCTAACTTTCTCACAGTTGGTGCATCGGTCCCATACATGATCCACCATTCAACTACAATGAAAAACAATGTTGATAAGCCTAATAACTCCAACAAATTCTATTATAAACTGATAGTGAAATATGTTTACACTCACTAAGAGACATTTTTGTTCGAGCAGCAACTGATGTTGGTTCTCCAAAAGTTCTTCTTACATCTTTAAACCATATTAGCTGAATTCAATAAATTGTGTTAGTTTAATCCAACAAAGTAATTATTATAATTTAAGTAATTGTGTACCTCATTTCCAAATTGGCCAATTGCTGGTGATGCAGGGTCTAATTTTGAGTATACATTATGTACAGCACGTATAAGGTTACCACCATCTCCAACACCGGGTCTGTATTGGTATCGAGGATTCAAATAATATGTTGTTCAAAGAAACACATACTCTAATAAGAGAAATAATACTTATGCAACTAAAGAAATGAATTACAAATTATGACATAATTTATACCTGCTGCATGCAAATCGTGGTATAATGTTTTATACCATCGGTCATCAATTATCTTTATGACCCACTTTGCGCCATGTTTTCTTTCCAACTCCTCATTCACTACACGCATCAACTCATATATTTCCCCCATAGTAGGATATACTTTTGTGTCAACGATCCGTAAAACTTTGTAAAGAGGTTCAAACACTTGGCACACATGTTCTGATTGAGTCCAAAAAGCTTGATCAAGCACTATACTTTCCACCATACGACCTGTATTCGAGCGGCTGAAATTGTGGTTGGCCCAATCGTCACTAGTGAATAGTTGCTTCAACCTTGCTTTCTTCTTAAGTAGGCTGTCTAATGCAATATAGTTGGTGGCGAATCGAGTGGTGGCTGGACGAATAATTTCTCCCTTGCAAAATTCACGCATCTTTGCCAACAACCAACCGTGATTGTAAATATAATTTGTGACCGTTCTAGCTCTTTTGACGAAAGTAGCAACATTCTCTCTCTTCCCCATTACCTCAAACATGAGATCAATACAATGTGTTGCACATGATGTCCAAAACACATTATGATGCTTCATTAACTTTTTTCCAGCTTTGACAAATGCAGAACCGTTGTCGGTCACGACTTGGACAACATTATGCTCTCCCACCTCCATGATTACATCCCTTAATAATTTGTAAATATACTTGTAGTTCTTTATATGGTCTGAAGCATCAACAGACTTCAAAAAAATTGTCTTTCCCTTGCAGTATACCATGAAGTTTATGATAGACAATCTGGTCGGGCCAGTCCATCTGTCACACATTAGTTTCCCACTTTGACCTCAACTTGTTAACATACTCGCCAATGTCTTTATACTCCATATCTAAATATTTGTTTCTTACCTCATAGGGAGTGGGAGGTTGTACTCCAACACCGGCCTGTTGACATCCCAATACCATATTTTTGAAATGATGTGATGATGCCTTCTTAGCAGGGACATTGTCATAGATAAAGAACTTGCTAATTAGACGCCCCATTCCCTCCTTCACATTACCTCCTTTTAAATAACTTCAAACACTCTTTTGACGTGCTTTGGATGACTTATATAAACTTGGGGCTATTGGTGGTGTTGGTTGTGATTCTCTAAGACTTCCTCCCCGTCTCATTTGTGCACCACCACTTGACCTGGAACCTTGTGCTCTATTAGGAATTTTATGAAGGTGTTCTCTTTCCCATGCTGACTGTTTGGAGGCACATAATACTTGTTTGAAACTGCGTCATTCTTCAGGTCCCATGTCATCATCACATTCGTCCTCATCATCATCATCATCATCAATGTCAACCGCTTGGCCAATGACTTCTTCTCGTAGCCCAGCTCGAATATTTTCCATTCCCTGTGTTATCTTTTCCTATTGCTGTTTTTTATTTTTTAATAATGTTTTGATGAATGCCTTCACTTCTGGGGGGACACTATCGCATCGTTGGACATTTTTTGCTGGATCTAATCCACTAAGATGGTACTTAAGTCGTGTCACTCCGCCACTCTTCATTACCCGACCACAATATTTGCAAATTGTGCCATGCTTGTTTCCGTCTATTGGGTCTCCATGTTCCCAAGCCGGATCACGTTTAGTAACTCCACTGGACATCTTAAACGTACCTACATTAAACATAATGATGAATAATAATCCAATTTGATAATAATCCAATTTAATGAATAATAGTCCAATTTGATTAAAAATATCCTAATATTAAACATAGTGATGAATAATAATCCAATTTGATAATAATCCAATTTAATAATAATCCAATTTAATGAATAATAATCCAATTTGAAAAAAAAAATCCTAATATTAAACATAGTGATGAATAATAATCCAAACATAGCGATGAATAATAATCCAATTTGATAAAAAAAATTCCTAATATTAAACATAGTGATGAATAATAATCCAATTTGATAATAATCCAATTTAATAATAATCCAATTTAATGAATAATAATCGAATTTGATAAAAAAAAATCCTAATATTAAACATAGTGATGAATAATAATCCAATTTGATAATAATCCAATTTAATAATAATCCAATTTAATGAATAATAATCGAATTTGATAAAAAAAAATCCTAATATTAAACATAGTGATGAATAATAATCCAAACATAGTGATGAATAATAATCCAATTTGATAATAATCTAACTTGATAAAAAAAATCCTAATATTAAATATAGTGATGAATAATAATCCAATTTAATAATAATCCAATTTAATGAATAATCCAATTTGATAATAAAAAAACCTAATATTAATGAATAATAATGAATAATAATCCAATTTGATAATAAAAGCTAATATTAATAAAATAATAAATAACATTACACATATTAAAATTATCCTAGAGAATAATTATACAACATTACTTAATTACTTAAAAAAATTAACATGTCATTGTTAACATTACTTAATTACTTTTAAAAAGTAACATGCAAGTATTAATTACTTAAAAAATTAACATGTCATTGTTAACATTACTTAATTACTTAAAAAAATTAACATGCAAGTATGTGAAAGAATATCACCTTTGAATGGCTCTACAAGTAAGGGAAGTAACCTCTGAATGGCTCTGCAAGTAAGGGAAGAAGAAACGAAAATGCTTTGAATGGCTCTGATACTTGTTACTTTGAAAATGTGAAAGAATATCATAGACTTCACAACTTTGAATGTGAAGGAATATCAAATTTTGTCCATATCTACTGTCAAACCACTGTCAAAAAGCAAATGTTCTGATTGAAAGGCAAATTCTTTGTAAAAAAGCAAATGCTTTGTCAAAGTTGTCGGTGGAATAAGGCATCAACCACCAGCCTGTCCAATAATGTCCTTGAAAAAGAAAAAAAAAGCCATCAACCACACACACACACACTGACACACACGCACACAACACACGCACGCATACATCGCACGCATACACACTTCCTTCTCAGTCTCTCTCGATCCTTCCGTCCTCTTCTCTCTCTCTCTCTCTCTCTCTCTCTCTCTCTCTCTCTCTCTCTCTCTCTCTCTCTCTCGATCCCTCGATCCTCCTCTTCTGAGATCGAGGATCCTCCTCTTCTGAGATCCCTCAATCCTCATCTTCTTCTGAGATCCCTTGATCCTCCTCTTCTCTCTCTCGATCCCTCGATCCTCCTCTTCTCTCTCTCTCTCGATCCCTCGATCCTTCCGTCTCAGTCTCTCTCTCTCTCTCGATGCAGAACCGTCTTCTTCAACACTCTCCCGTGATTACCCTAGTACACGACAGCACCCACACCGTCGTCTTTCTCTCTCTTCCTCTTCTCTCTGCACGATCGACGAAACCCAGAAACGAGGGGCAAGTTTTCTTCATTTTCTCCGGTTAGCATCACCTTCAAAACCTCGTATTTCTCTCTCTTCCTCTTATCTCTGCAAGATTGACGAATTGGGGTTTCGAATTGGGGCTTAGGGTTTCGAATTGGGGCTTCGAATTGGGCTCAGAAGGAAGACAAAGGTCGTGGGTTTCGAATTTCTCTCTCTTCCTCTCGTCTTCTATTTCATTTTTTATGCCTACATCGGCGTCTTGGGTGTGTTTTTACGGTCGGCCGAAGCTGTACAAGCTCCGGCCTTCTTCTCCGATTCAGTTTTTGCCGATATCACGATATTATCAATATTATCGATAATATCACAATATTTCAACAAAAACCATTTGGATAGCAAATAAAATATCGCTGGGTGAAAAAAACGAAATTATCGGCGATATTTCGCCGATAATTTCGATATTTTAGACTGTGATTAAGACCAAGTTAATAGAAGAAAGTCTTTATCTACAAATTGATAACAACAGATTCCTTTGAGGAGGAAATATGGAAATGATGATCGTTTCTCTAAATTATGCCAAGTTGAAATAACTTAGCAGCTTATACCTCTGTTTTACACAAAAACACCAAATCAAACGTATCTGATCCGTCTTTGTACAATGTCTTATTACATTTTACAAAACAATTGATAATAAAATTATATGTTAATTAACAATATTACTCTTCAATTTGATCGAGGGATGCTTTGGTTAGAGGTTAAATTTATTTATTACCTTTTTTTATTATTGTATTCATAACACCAACGTTCTAACTGAACAGTAAATCAGTTTGTTTCAATCCAATTATTTCGTTTTGTAAACTCCTGCATTAACGTGTTTAATATATCGATTACGTTTTTTCTTATCCTTTCCAACTGATTATCCCCTACATTTGTCCGCAACATACTTTAATTAACTATGTTTTCACTTTGATTCGACAATTCAATCTCTCAACTTCCTTTGTGCTTATTTTTATCTAAGATATTCCATATGAATACAACCAATGACACATGCTAGTTCCTTAGATGATTAATCGGTTGGAAATTAGATAAATTTTTATTTCTAATTTTACAGGACCACACTACACATGAAAACACACTTAAATTGTATTTTTACATCATTGGAATCACTTTTAACAAAAACACCAAAAAAATTCTTCTAGCAAGTGTTCCTAACTTTTCTAGTTCTAAGAACAATTAGATGCATAAAAATTTATTCCTGCTCATGTGTTTCCCAAATTGTTCACTATCTGAATGTAACTCTGGATTTTGACTTAGTCTTGATTTACTATTCCATTTCTAGCATTTTTTTTTCACACATTTACTCTTTAGTGGACACACTAACCAATTTCTGTATACAACATTGTCTCCAATCATCGTTCATCATAAGGTACACCATTGTAACACTATCTTTTGTGTGTTTTGTTCCAATTATTTCTTAGCTATTACAATACCAATATTATTTCTTACCTTAGTTCAATACTAATTGCCTTAACACTTTCCTGCATCTTAACTGTCAATTTATAGACTTAAGAACCATTTGCGAACTCTTGCTTCAATCAACATTCTTTCATACACTACAACAGCTGCATTGTTTCTTACAATTGCTTCATTATCAGGTCAAAACTCAATCATTTGTTATGCCAATATGTTTGTTCCTGAATACATATACACACGTCCTTTAAGTGAAGGGAAAATAGAGACACTCTCTTGACCATTAGATTTAGCTTTAATGAAATTTTGTAGTTGAAATTAAAAATCACAGGCCACAGAATTTCTTGAAATTCTGTGGTTGAAAAATAAAAATCCCTCCCTTTAAAGACTTCCTTGCATATCTGTAAAACTTTTTACAAATTTTATTCACTTTTAAAATGCGCAGACACAATTACTAGCATATACTAAAAGAGAAAAACGTTTGAAATACTGTTCATTTGCCAGTGTTCTTCCGTTTTTGCCCTTTCTTTATTTCTGTGGACAGGACACTGTTTATTCTACAGTGTACTCCCACTTTTGCGCTGCTTCTTTCTTTCATTCCATTTCTACCTGGAAGGAGGGCTAAAGAAAAATGGGCTCTTCCTTTTGCTTCCAATACGTTCTTCCAACCCAGCCCCGATTCTCTCTCGACAGTTTTCCAGGAAGCACAACGTGAATCCCGTCCCTGTTCTCCCGAAGAAAAATCTTCAACTGGCTTTGATTTCAAGGTAACTCTTCTCTCTCTAGAATTTGTTTGAGATTATCTTTTTCTCTCTGTTCTGCTGAATCTCTATGGCCTCTGATTGAATCTTTTTTGTTAATCATCTTCCAAGTTGCCACCGCTACTCCTGTGCACATGTCGACAATCGCAGAAAGGGTGTTCCATTGTTCTCAATAAGAGTGGGTTGAGGGCAGTTTGCAGAGTGATAGAGGTGGGTCTAGGGTTTCTCTCCCCTTCCTCTTAAAAGTACTGATCTTTCCTCTTCAATTGACCTAAAGAAGCTTTCTTTTTACTATTTAATTTCTGGGTTTTCGAATTTTTGTTGAAATTTGGGGTTTTGCCGCGGCTGCAGGTACTTTGGGCGACGGACCCACTTCCCCAGTGGCGAAAGGGAGTCGGAGCTGGTGTGAAAATAGAGATTCTGGTGCCGAGTAGTCGGCAAGTTCGATCACCGTTGCCACCAGCTCACGCAAACCTCATCTCTCAGCTTTGTGATCTGTAGACTGCTACGGAAGCTTGATTTGTTCAAGTCGGCAACAACTGCAGAGGTTAGCTCTATGATAAAATCTTCTATTCCAGTCTTTATTTCTTTTTTCACCTGGGTAATTAACTAATTTCAGGCCAGGTCTAAATGCCACAGCGGCCTCTTTTCCAAAATCCTCTTCACTTAGGTAAGCAATTCAGACTTTTGGTTCAGTTTTCATTATGCCTAATTTTGTATTTAAACCTAAAAATTTGTTAAACTGATTTGGGGTTACTGAAATAGGCATGCTCGATGAGTGCTGCAGCACTGCCATCCCTGAATCAGAAGATACTCGGAAGGAGGAAGAAGAAGAAGAAGAAAGTCGTGGAATATCAAAAGCTTTTAGCTTTGTGAAGGTATGCTTTTTCCAACTCACCTCTTGCTTTTGTTGCACTGAATTGGTATATTGGTTTCGAATTGCGAAGACGATGAAGTGTTTAAGGGAAAGACCGAGTGAGATTGCAACTAAGAGACATAGGTTCAAGTTGAATTGTGTAAAAAATAAAGAGATTGAACAGTCTGGGACCAGAACACGCCAATTGAAGGTGAATTGCGATTGTGAAATATCGAAAGCTTTTAGCTCATGACTGATAATAATAAATATTTTTCTTCAGATTATCAGTCATGCAGGTCTGGAACATGAGCTACTGGTCTGATCACTAAACTGAGTTTCAGATAGTAATTTAATCATAAATATACATAATTTTGCATTTGGTTTGTGCATTTTGACTCAATTGATTGAGCCAAAGTTGGCTGTTAATTATTGTGATTTCGATTAGTTATTGGCAATAATCGAATTTTGATTTCTGGGTCAGTGGGAAATTGGTCGAAGTTGCTTAAGTTTTGAATCTTTCAGTAATCTGCATATGAAGTTGGTAAGCTTGAGCTTTCAGTAATTTGGAGTGGACAACCGAGATTTTGATTTTGTTTGAATAGTAACTTTAACTGCCGACCTATTCTTTACAAAGTGGTAAGGTTCTATCACTCTTACCTCTCACTTGCTTTTAATTTTTTTTTTTTTTACAGCTTAGTTATATATATATATTTTAAGAACTATGCATGGTAGTTGTTAAATATTATGACATTTGAAAATCCTTAATTATGTGATTGGTATATGATTACTATGTATTCGCTTTATTTAATATCAGTGTATTAAAAGCGTGAGGTGTGAGCGAGGCGTCTGAGGGATATTTTTTTAACATATACACTGAGCTGTGTATATTAAAAAAATATTATTAACTAATAATCACCATGAGCGCATACATATATTATAAATATATATACACACATATATAGACATATATTATATTTTATATATATATATATATATACACACACACATATATATATAAGAAAAAAAAGGCAGAGAGACGATAGTGCAAGGAAGGGGTATGAAACAGTTAAAACCCTACTCAAAATTTGGGTTTGGGAGTAAACAAAAAAAAAAAGCTCTGAGGCGCGCGTTCCACCGCCTAGGCGGCTCCGACGATGCCTTCCGTCGCCTAGGCAGTTCCAGCGAAGCCTTACGCTAAACCCTAAACCCCTAAAAGGGGTGGATTGTAACAATCCACATCGACCAACGGAGAGGGGGTGATGTGCCTTATATGTACATGCACACCTCCATACAGCACGAGGCCTTTTGGGAACTCACTGGCTTTGGGTTCCAACGAAACATCAAAGTTAAACGAGTTCGCGCTAGAGCAATTCCAGGATGGGTGACCCACTGAGAAGTTGCTCATGAGTTCCCAGAAACAAAACAAAACCGTGAGGGCGTGGTTGGGGCCCAAAGCGGACAATATCGTGCTATGGCGAAGTCGGGACCCACTTCCTCAAAACAGAGGCGGCAACCCTCAAGCCCAGCCTCAAAGGGCGCCTAGGCGAGCCTTTTAAAACATTACAATTTACAAGCGATGGAAAATTTAAAATTAATTTATGCCACAATTATTAGGCACTATGTTTCACTAAAATTAATAACGAAGGTGAAGGCGATATCTGTATTCAAAATTGATTACGCACCGATTATATATCTAAAATTGATATCAACTCACCTAAACACTTCGTATCTCAAATAAAATTTGTATTTTCTGATTTTGTTTGTCCAGTTCAGATGAGAACGGTGTTTTCATGTTCTCTCCAACAACAAGCGCTTTGTTTGTGCTGAGGAAACACTACTCAACCCTTCTCTACCATTATGAACAGGTTCACTTTTTAGGCACAAGGTCCTTTATGTACTCCCACACCCTCACCCTCACCCTCAGGTACTCATTTACTTCTTGCTGCTCTGATTTTTTACCCTCTTTTTACTGATGCACTTGGCTTTTGCTTTTTGTACCTTTACTACGGATATCATATATGACCTTTTTGCTCATAAGTGCTTCCTTTTTGGGGATCTTTTTTGCAGTGTCGACTTTTGCTTTTTTATTTTTGGAGGTTCAAGTAAATAATAACCATTTTGAGTCTGTAGAGAAACCAGAACTGGCGCTGATGGTATATATGTTATAGGGTTCATTTTTCTCGATACAAGAATTATATTTGATAAGGTGATTTGGTCACACAGCCACTCACCACAAATTTATTTTCTAGTATGTACTCACCATAAATGTTTGATATGGTTTTCTGCCCCTATTTGTGAATTCAATTGCTGTTTATATTTGCAGATATAGAAACCACTTTGTGTCATGCATGGTCTTTGTAAGAGGTGGTCTGTGTCGAGTCAAGTGTTAAACGGTTAAAAGTTATAAATGAGTTGACTCGAATTTGATTTAGCTAAAGTGGCTTGGTTTTTACACTAGCCGAGCTTGAGTGAGCTTAAAAATTCAAGCCCAATACCAAACTCAAGCTGTTTTGAGCTATTTCTTATGGTAAATTTGCTCATACAATATCATGGTAGGTTTTAGACTTAAGGGTGCTAACCTATCAATCTTTTAATATTGTCACATATTGTGGTTATGATTTCTTTTTATTTAACATTTGGCACAAATAGGTTAAAGCTTTGCTTGATTGGGAAGATAATGTGAAGTCTTTGTTTCGCCTGGGCCAAGTAAACAATCTTTAATTGGCAAGAATTCATAAAGTCTTATGGTTGTTGTTTATGTTCTAACTTCTCTGCATCTTGTTGGCTGCAGACCTATATGACACTCAATGGCATCAACACTGCAGTTGAAAGCTTGAAGAAGACAAGATTATGAAATGTAATTCCTCTACTACAGTTAGGTCTTTCACTGTCGGGGTGGGATCAGAATATGTCGTACTAATAATATAAAATCACTTTTTTTTTTACAGTGAGTAGGAAAATCTAGCGTAATATTATATTTGAAGCTTCTTCAAATATTTATGATCATAAATGTTTTGAGTTATCAAATTAGACTTGTATCAAGTTTACTCCATTTTAATCCCATCATTACACCACCTTTTATATCCTAACAAGGCAACGCCCCTTCATTCTTAATTTTTTCACTCACTACTTCCATCATTACCAGATCCCTTGGACCCAACCCAACAAATCTCCATCCAAACGAAAAGGGATCCTTGGCGGATTTATTCCTCCCAATCCACCAAGTCTAAAATGTTCACGCCGACCAGTGTCACGGATTCATGGCAAACAACTCCAACGCCATTCTCTTCCTAAATAGTTCCATGTCTGCTTGTCTGAAAGTCGGTGGTTTTCCCAAACTCAAGTACTCAAGAAACTTGAGCATGAACACCCCGCAGTCCCCGCTGTAAAGGATATTCATTGAAATTATTTATAAGTTAACAATTTGAATGACAAACAAAATTCATTATATATTATGTACCAAATTACTATGAAAGGCTCACCTGACAGACTGTCGTGGGATGTCGCCTTCTACATGTACCACCTTAAATGGTGTACTGAGAGGGTTCAACTCAGGCCTTTGTGCATAGAAGCCCGACTGGACAAGCAACGACGGCAGCATTGTTGCCATGGGCTTCAATATGTCAATACTGAACTCATCTTCTGGCGCAGATTGAGACCTCGTCGAATCGTATACTGTTAGCTTTCTCCGCATTAAGTCCACACATACAGCTATCCAATGCCGATTCTTGACGTTCACCGGGAGGTATAGCTGCATGCCATTATCGCACATTGATTGATCATCCAAGTCTAACTGCTAGTTTTTTAGGTCATGACCCAATATAGAATATGTAATACATACATATATATATATATATGTATATGTATCTGTAGGTATGCTTGCAGACTCCTACATACATATATATATATCTGCATATACACTTACAGATTCCACTTCACTCCACGGTCGAGAATGTTTAGGCGACTTTCCAAGTGGATAGTCCAACATGTCTGAATCCCAGTTATAGGAGTCAGGGTTATGCTGGAAAGCGTCCCATCGCCCATTCATGCAACTCTACAAAATATATACCAAAAAGAAAAGAAATAAAGAAAGAAAATCCTGAATGGTTAGCAACTTAGCCACAGTAAATTAGATATTAACGGAATGGTACGTAAAGCAGTAATATAAGAATATTTCATCACGTTTGGTTTTGTTATCACTAATTCTTACCCAAAACAGAGTGTCCATGATGGCGCAAGACGGAGACAAATGTTGGGACTGAAGATGTGAATTCTTGCGAGCAAAATGCAGGAAAACATCTACATGCTGTGCATACACTTGATTAGAATCTAGAATATATCTCATCATGTTTGGCTTTGTTATTTATACAAGAGAGACCACATTTGAACCACCTCTTATGGGACCTATTTTTACTGTGGACTCTCCTTGTATTAGAGAGATTTTTTAGATGTGGTCTATAAAAATTGGAATCCCAAACATGACTGGTTAATTAGCAAGCGCGAGTACACTTACCGAGACACTCAACCACATGCCCGCCGTCATCAAGTCCATAAACCATTCTTTTGATGCCTCAAAAATTTCCAAGTTGTACAATCTTCCATGAAAATAATTAAGTGATTATAAGCGATCATATAAACCATTCTTTTGATCGATGCTTAAAAATTTCAGAGACACAAACACATGCATATATGCATAAATGTCATAAATAAATCGATGAAGGAATTATGAAATAGGTAGCATATACCCCGCGCTTGGGTCATCCAGCCATGCATTAAACTTTCTCAGAGTCAGTTCCCTAGCCTGGACCTCACTGTCAATCCTTCTTGAAACAATTGTTGATTCCGAAATGTTCACGTCGTCCCACTCCAATTCGCTCATCCCCTTCCAGTCCTTCTCGTTGTTTCTCTACATTAACACACATATGAAGTATACAGTTAGTTCTCTGAGATTATTCGAAATCAAAAGTCAAACAAATGGAAGATTTAATTTACTGGTATGTGGTTGACAATTTGGGCCATGAAATTATCAAGTTTATCTGTTAACTTGTCCCCGAGTGCCTTCACCTCTGCTCGTAAGTCGAACCCAACACTGCTTACATGTGATTGAACCATTTTATTCATCACATCTCTCTTCTGCGTCCTGGTGAATAGAAACTAGTAGTGAATATACATGAAGGAAAATCGAACAAGATAATCAAACATAAAAGTTTGCATACCTTACGACTATAAGATTAGTCTGTCTGAGGAACCTATTTTCTTGGGCCATCTCCAATCGTAAGTTTTCAAGATAGGGTAAGAAGGGTTCCCATAACTTTTTTGTTTCTTCATCGCAGACCACTCCTTCTAACTGATCAAGATACAAAACTGTTAGGGGCAACTTATTCACTTTTGAGCACCGCGTCATGTCGAGTTTTCTTAAACTGGACATGTTACCTATGTCTTCAGGCAACTCCGTAATACTGTAGCAGTCAGACATGTCAAGAAAGTTTAACTTGTTGAGGCTCGTAACTGAACCTGGTAACTCAGACAATTTTGAGCAGGAGTTCAACCTCAACACTTCTAAATTCATCAGGTTTCCAACCTCTTCAGGCAACTCCGTAATACTGTGGCAGCCAGACATGTCAAGAAAGTTTAACTTGTTGAGGCCCGTAACTGAACCTGGTAACTCAGACAATTTTGAGCAGGAGTTCAACCTCAACACTTCTAAATTTATCAGGTTTCCAACCTCTTCAGGCAACTCCGTAATACTGTGGCAGCCAGACATGTCAAGAAAGTTTAACTTGTTGAGGCGCGTAACTGAACCTGGTAACTCAGACAATTTTGAGCAGGAGTTCAACCTCAACACTTCTAAATTTATCAGGTTTCCAACCTCTTCAGGCAACTCCGTAATACTGTGGCAGCCAGACATGTCAAGAAAGTTTAACTTGTTGAGGCGCGTAACTGAACCTGTTAACTCAGACAATTTTGAGCAGGAGTTCAACCTCAACACTTCTAAATTTATCAGGTTTCCAACCTCTTCAGGCAACTCCGTAATACTGTGGCAGCCAGACATGTCAAGCAAATTTAACTTGTTGAGGCTCGTAACTGAACCTGGTAACTCCGACAATTTTGAGCAGGAGTTCAACCTCAACACTTCTAAATTTATCAGGTTTCCAACCTCTTCAGGCAAGGTAGATAGCTTATGAAAATTGGTGATGCTGAAGTTCTTCCGGTGAATATACTGATTTATACCACTGATTCTGTAATGACAAATTAAACCTAGCAAAAAAAGTCCATACAATAAAACCAGCCGCTCTGCAATTCATTCTCTCTAATCTTGGACTCAAAAGTACTAATAAATTTGAGATCCTTTTAATTTTCTCTCTTTGGTCGACGAGACCTATCTAAATACTGAACATACTACATTTACTCAAATATTAATCTAATTATACAACTGATTGTACCGACAAAACTTATTGGAGTAGACCTCTCATTTATATCTTCCGAATATATGGTATGTAATTAATATAGTTTTTGCATCTCAAATTGATTTGCATCTGAAGATGTTCTAACCAATTGTTTGAGCCACCCACATTCAATCTCAATTATTGATGCAGATGAGGCTTTTATCGCACTGGCAGAAAAGCAATCATTCGATTCCCACTGATTCCCCTCACATCCTAACAAACAACTATCTAACCCACTAGCTAGCTATTGCTATACTCCAAAAAACAAATCTCAGTTATTGACAAGGTCCTTTTTTTATTGTACATCAGTATCATTGGAAAACATGTGGTCTTCCTATCTATCAATAGAAAATCTACCTTGAACGGTGGTAAAAGTTGATGCTCAAAAAAGATATTAAAACATTACCCACCAGAATAGAGAAGTAGAAGAAAGAGAGGTGGATTGAGATCAGCTATACCTGGGACTTTCTCAAGATGAAACACAACTGTTTGCAATATTGTGTCTCCCAAACTTCCTTCAGAAGCAGTCTGCACAAGCATTGACCTGACATCCGAACCAACTGTTAGTGGAGGTGCACACCAAGCTTTATTGCCAACTTGATTTCGTACCACGACAACAACTTGATTGAGCTGCTTCTCTGTCTTCTTTGCCGAAACCCTAGTTTCCTTCCCATCCCTTGCTGCCAGCACGGTCAGTACCTTTAAATGTGTTCCGAAAGACCCGTTCAGTTCAACAAGTTGCTTGATGCACGTCCGGTTTTTGTACCACTTATCAACAGTCGACAACTTGTAAACAAGCTTTACGCCCTCCTCGATTTTGCTATGGAAAGCTGCTATTTCCTTGCACGAGGGATCCAATTCGTCGTTGCAATCTCTCATCTCGTCAACAATTGGTTTTAGAGAGTCCAGCGTGATTTGGAGATCATCGAGGTGGGGCTTATTGCTTTTCCACAGTTTTTGAACGCCTCTATACAGCTCTGAAAATACCGTCCCAAGAGCAGCCCCAGCAAGAAGCTCCCCTACTACAGCCATGGATCACCTTGATTCTTGACAACAAAACCAAACGCCAAAATCTGAAACTCAAAACCAACCTCAGATTTCCAACCAGATCGGAGATAAAATAAGTAATACAAATATGAAATATGCAAAGCTAAACGAGATGGAAAATATTTTATCTAGACTGGTTTAGAACGTCGAAATTGGGTTAAGAGGGATCGCGAACGAAACCTAAAAAGTCAACAAAAGTCGTCGGGTCAACGGTTTGGGGTCGGATCAGGTTAACCGGGTTGGGCCTAAAGGGTTTGGTTCCTGGGCTTGGGTTTTAGGTAAGACGGCCAAAACTCAAACTTAGGCTACGATCTAGGTGTGAACTTGAAGGTAGAGGTGAGAGGAAGAGTTTCTTACCCTTGGTTCGCCGTAGAATGGCCGGAATCTTGCTCGAAACCCACGGGAGTTCGCCGGAGTTTCCAAGCTTTTGCACCAGTTCCTTTGGTGCTGCACAGAGACCAGGGGGAGAGGGGTGGTCCTCTCGAGTTGGCGGTGGTGTCCGTGGACCGTGTGCACGAAGGTTGGTGTGGGTGTGTCGTCGGAGTGGGTGAGGGCACAGAGAGAGAGAGAGAGAGAGAGAGAAAAAGCTGAGAGGAAGTGGGTTTTAAAAGAGATTAGAGGGCTGCCACGTGGCCGTCAGTGAGTGGAGAGAAAATATGAGGAAATCCCCAAAAGCAAACCGGAATGGATAAGGGATAGCCCGGATAGGGGATTAAAATGCAAACTTGCAAAAATCTTTTAACTTTTAAGAAAATTGTGGAAATTACATAATTATCGACGGTGGGGTTTCACAAATGAAACATAATTTATTTTTTGTTTTTTCAAAACACAAATTTTCTCATGCTCCACGTCATTTTGTTCCATTTATTTTTATTTTTATTTTTCTTTATGACGTCAAAAACAAAATCCTTATAGAAATTAGTTCAATTTCTGACACGTGGTTGGAGACTTGGAGTTGCTGGTGGTTGGCCTCTGTTACATCCCTAGCTTTGAGAATTTGAGTTTTGCATTTTGCATTTTGCATTTTACATTTTGGTCCCTGTAGTTTGGTTAAATTGCTCGGAAGCCATGTAAATTGTAAAAAGTAGAAAAAGGGCCGCCCTTTTCCGTAATTTCACTCAAAATTCTCACACCACAGTTTTAGGGCATTGCATTTCGCTTGCACCTGTTTCTCGCGACTCATCGCTATCGAACAGCGAAGCGCAGAGAACGATGGGGTCAAGGGACAAAGACCAAACGACACCGCATCATCAGCCCCTTCTCAGCAGCCTCGTCGTGCGGCCCTCCACCAGCGACGGCGCCGGCGGTGGAGGCGGTGGCCGTGGCAGCAATTACGAGCCCGGCGAGGTTCGTCGCGAGCCTCCTCCCTACACTCGCTCGGATCGTTACTCCGATGACCCTGGTTCGTCTCTCTAATTCTCTGCTTTTTATTTTCATGGATTTTATTCATTGTTTGGCGGTGTCACGGTGATTTATGCTCAAATCTTAATTTGATTTTGTATTTTGTACTTAAATTATAATTTGATTAGTATTTAGCATTTTGTCTTATAGATTCAATAATCATGATTACTTATTTGCTTAATTATTTTCTTGAGTTTCTGTAGGCCTTTTGATGCAGAAGTAATTTATCTAAATCTATGATGTATGATTTTATCATATGTTGTGTGTTTGATGTGAAGCTTGTAGAACAAAGAGGTTAATATGTTGGAATTAATTTTTGGGCTTCTGTGAACATAAATTTGAACTATACTTCTTAGTTTATCAGCAATTGATTTTAAAGTTTAGTTTGTGCTTGATCGTGTTTACGACTATCATAAGTAGTTACGGTGCTCTTATAAATAGTGTCATATGAATTTGTGGCAACAAAATATGGGTTTCTTGAACCTATTGATTGTTTACACTGCGAGTCGAACATGTGGATCTATGACCAATTATCGAGTATCAAACTGTGAATAAATGAATTCTGCTATTGTGTCTTACAGCTCTGAATGTGCCTGCAAGAACATGAATCTTGAGGAAGGTATGTTGGTGTGAGTGCTGTCTTGGATCATGGTCTCGGGCAATGGTCTGGGGCAAATTGTTTTTTCATATTGTGGGTATTGATGGGAAATGTATATGATGCGTGAACTCGTGGGTTGCTGCATCAATGAATATGGGTGTCTGGGCCTCATTTTGTTGTACTGACTATGGTTGTGGTTTTTGTCTTCTTTTTTATGGGATTGGTGATTATAGTGTCCGGTTCATATCAAATATTTACGTAGACATGCCAATTAAAACTGGAAGTTTGAGAGGGTCCTAAGAATTTCTGGGCACAGGATATGGTGCAAGCTTTGCGCGGAACTTATTCCCACTAACAGTATCGTTTTGGTTATTTTGAATTGCAAGTTTGCAACCAACAGTAAGGATGCTTTACTTGAGATGCTGCTGGAAGATGGAGAGTTTGGTTACAATTGCCAGGTGGTGGGAAATTCAGCTTGGTCAAGTGGTATTGAATTTACCATGTTAGGAAAATTAGGGACGATGTTATTTGCCGGGTAACACTGAGCTTTTCTAGTTTTCTTGGTTTCACTGGTTTAACTTGTGCTTGGGAATTGTATTTGATAAGTGGTTTGTTTGTGGTTTCATTTTCAATTTGCCTTGTTTTTTGGGGGGTCAGATACCTGTATAGTGTCAGTTTGTTTGTGGTTTTATTCAAGGTATAAAATATCGATGATATCGGAAATATCGGTAGTCCAGAAACACGGAAATATCGATGGAAATATCGGGATAATATCGATATCGATAAAAATAATATGGAAACCACGGAAATTATAAAAAAAAGTTGGAAATTTTTATTGAAACTTTGCAGGATGTTTATTTAGTCAATTATCTATTAGTTTATCACAAAAAATTGAAAGGAAATGCATTGCATGATGGATTTAACTGATTTAAGTTGATTATATAGCGAATTAGCAAACATTGTGAGGGTAGAAAATATGTAGTAATTAATGAAAGAAGTTTAAACACACCATAATAATTTATATATAATGAATTAGTACAATATTTTACACTTTATACATTGCATGGTAAGATACATGAGTGACTTAGTACCACATAGAGCTCCTATGAGGTTCAAAATTTTGACTATCTTCATCATCTCTATGTGTAGAGTAAGTTTAGTGTGAAGAGTAGTCATCAAATGATAAATCCCCAAAAAAGTTTTGCATGTAATTGTTAACATGCCACCCATATGGATCTGAGCTTGGTTGACGTTGTCCAGAAGCAAAATCATTTGAAGATTGAGTCTCAAATTCTTTCCATGAGTTGCTCGATTCCATCCCAACAGGAATGGGATATGAAGGGTAGGGAAATGGTTGGTTATGTGCATAACCATTGAGTTTTCGTTATAATATCGATATATTATCGATATATTATCGATATTATAACGAAAACGCAATGGATAACAAACAAAATATCGTTAAGTGAAAAAATTGATATTATCGGCGAAATATATATTGGCATTAGCAAATCTGCAATTTAGGGGTAAACAGTCTTTAACAAGAATCAATTTCTAACTTTTCCCCTTCCATCACCTTCTTAATTCAATTATTTTATTTTATTACGGACTAGTAAACGAGGTAGAAATGTGAAGATTGCGAAGGCAGCACAAGTAGAACTTGCAGGACTCATCTATCTGACTCTCTCTTAAAATTTAACCCCTCATTGAGGTGGTTTCCTCCACGCAAAAGAGGAACTCTCAGTGTGTTATACGATAAAGGTACCTGGTATATCTATGTACTTTATTCATCCCTTCAAAATCACCAAATCCTTTAACCTGTTTGGCATTCATTGAAATCTGGAATCTGCTCTTTCTTTTTTCACATAATTTCATCATAATTATCGCCTTAATCTGCTGCTTGCTCGCCTATATTACTTCTAATGTGCCGACAATTGGGAAATAAACAAGTCTTGGTTTTGGATGCTTTGCTCTCCTGTTCTTCCTCATACCCATCATTGATTTCTTGAATTCTGAGGGTGTTTCTGTGTTGGGTCCTTTTTCTTTTGATCGGAATCGGTTCCCAAACCTCGAATCGGTTTCTGGGTATCTTGGATTTTGCTTTGTTTGTGCTTCTTAATCAGGGTTAATCTTGTGACGGCTTCTAATCCTCTTGATTGGTTCTCATTTCTTGCTGAACTTATTGGATTTTTGTTCTTATGTGTTTATATGTTTTGCATATCGAAATTTTCGAGGTCAGATTTCATGTTGATTGCTAAGATAGTAGGATTCTCATCGACTTCTGCTCCTCCCTCGTCGGTGCTGCCTCTCTCTCGAACTCTCATCTCTCTCCTTTCTCTCTGCACCAAGATCCGAGACCCACTTACACACACGCACACCATCGCACCTACAAGGTCCGAGACCCACTTAATCGTGTTTTTGCAAGGTTTTTGGGACGAAATCGGATCGGGAATAGGCACACCCATCTCCAGTGACCTCCGGCGTTCTTCTCCGAATCTCCGATTTGCACAGTTCCAACATATCGCGATATTTTCGGAAATATCGCGATATTATAACGAAAACTCAATGGATAACAAACAAAATATCGTTAAGTGAAAAAATCGATATTATCGGCGAAATCGGCATTTAATACATTGGTTTTATTTAAAGTTGTTTTACGACGAAGTAAGACAGCGTATTTTTCAATAAAATTTTCAAACCATTAACTTAAAGAAAATGAAAAAAAAAAAAATAGATAGCGAAGACCGCCGCCGCCTAATTACTACCTACATGCTTCACTGATTTTCTAAAAATGTTTGTGTAATAGGTGTTCGACAAAATTGTTGAGCGAGACTCTACACCATTTGGTAGTGTCTTTGTGCACTGTTGTCGATATCTACTGACCAACTTTCTTGACACACCCCGACCCAGGGTCGAAGTGTGCTGGCCGTCACGTGCGAGTGACGTAGCCAAAAACGTCAGCAGAAGGTAATTATGCATGAAATGCAGCAGTAAAAGTCAAGTTGATAATATACATATAACGATGAGTGATGTAGAACGAAAGTGTGATAGTGAAAGGTTACAGAGCCAATCCTAGGTGCAGTCATTTAAAACAAACGACAAAATTACTAAAGAAACCCTACATCAGTGGTGGTCTGTCAGAACTGCCTCGGTGCCTCGATAGCCGTCCACGTCGTCGCTACCTAGAACCTGGAGGGGCGCAAAACAAAAAAATGTGAGTGGGCAAAAACAATTGTTTTCAAAAATCATTTCACAAAAATTCGTAAATAACCCCTCGCTGTAAATCAATATAATTTTCCTAGAAAATAATACGTATATAACTCATATACGAAAAACCTCGTCTCAGAATCAAAATTCATTATCAAAACACAATGATAGGCCATGTCGATATACCAACTCAGAAAACCATCATCATCAGTCAGGTAATGTAAATCAGAAGTATCCCTAATGTAACGTCAGCCGGAGTCACCTCTAGTGACCGGTACGGCTGAACCTATAGCTCATCCGTCATACTCAATCGCTATCAATCATTATCCTGCACACGAGTCGGAACCACCTATAGTGGTCTGTACGACAGGCTAGGTGTATAATATTACGCTCAGTGCCACGATCACGTGAAGGCTGTGCGACGAATCGCGGGTCACCTACGAGTCGGAACCACCTATAGTGGTCTGTACGACAGGCTAGGCACCTGCCTTGGATCCAAGGTGAGCGTACGGTGCGTGAGGTGAACGATCACGTGAAGGCTAGGCCCTACTCTGGCGGAGCACAAACACCCGAGGTGCAGGTGATGAGCTAAACCACTATCTATCATCATTTCAAACACTATTATCATACTTACCTGACTTACCTGGCCGTCCTCGGCGTCGAAGCATAGCAATTGCAAACATAATCATATTTATGAAATATAATTGGCATACGACATGGCAACGTAATTATAAAACCAATTCCGTTCATAAATCATGTAATTTGCGTTTCTGGGAAAAACGCCAATAATATATATATATACTGAAAACAAAAGCCCACTCACTGGTATGTCGACGGGTCGTATCCCCTGAGCCTAGAATGAATGCGCTCGTCCTCTGGGTACGCCTCACCTATATGTGAAACAACTGCAAAACCGTCATTTACAGCACATAACCGAACTACGTAATTAACTTTTCATACGAAGGTCAATTTTGGTATTTGAATATACCAACGCGACCTACACGACGTCACGAACACGTAGAAATTTTTAGATAAATTTTTGGACCCCGCACGCGCCGCCACGCGCCGGCCACGCGCGGCACGTGCCTCGCACGTGTGACGGAACCCTAACGGCTCGGGAATATTCCGTTGGAATATTCCGTTATCTTCTAACGGATTCCGTTAGAACTAACTGACAGCGTGAGGAATATTCCGTCAACTTTGACGGAATATTCCGTCACCCCTAACCTCCAGCTCCGGCGACCGTCGCCGGCGCCGGCGCCGGACTGGTTTTTCCGGCGACCATTTTCCGGCGAACTTTCAAACTTCCATATCTCACTCATTTTTCAACCTTTTTCACTCGTTTTTCTTCCTACATGCTTTAAATTCAATGTAGAACATTCCTATAACCTTAAATACCTTGAAAAACGACGAGAAATTCGTCGAAGAATTTCTCCAAAACCGGCCAATCTCGAAACCCACGATCCCGACGTCCAACACGAGCAAACGAGGTACTCCGAGCCTCGTGGGAACCTCTAGAACATCGCTGTGATCTTGTTTCCACCTAAAACGTCCTGAAATCAAAGTGCATGAACAGTACCTCGAGTTAATCACGAGTTTCGACTTAAACCTAGGGTTTTCTAACCTAAAACCACTATATTAATACTCAGGAGGTCTCAAAGGTTAAGAATATGCTTACCTTACGTCCGATCTGCGTCTAGATGGCGAGGTGTGTGTGTCCGTACAACGAAACCGAGAGAGAGAGAGTGAGATGGTTCGAGAAAGAGAGAGGATAGAGATGTGTACGTGTGTGCATGTGTGGGTACGTGTGTGTGTATGTTAAATAAATATCAGCCCAATCTTTGGGCTTAATGGTTAGGGCACCCAAGGCCCAATAAATCCCTAAACACACCCGTTCACGAATAAACGAGGGGTAGGATCGTCATTTCACGTCGAAACTATATTTAAACTCGGGACGGGATGTCACATTTCTTGCGTATGTCGATATTTGTTGACAGACTCGATCAAAAGTTGTCGTCATCTTTCATGCAATATGGCTCATAAAAGGATTATAGCACACTAATTATTCAACAAAATGTCATACTAAAAATGTATGTGTTGTTTTTGTCCAACAAATTTGCACGTGAGCTATTTCCTCATTGGCGCCCTTAAGTAACATGAAACAACATTACTTAGCTGTTGGATTTGAATTTAAGTTGTAATTTTTAAATAATAAATTATGTATGGCCTTTTGGTCCTCGGTTGGAGACGGAGGCAAATATGGCCCTGTTCTGTTCATTAAAATATTAATATCTTGGAGAATCTTAGAGAGCCAGAGGACTAAAACGAGCCATCGGTTGGAGATGTCCTAACCTCCACCTAGTGCCTAGCAACTTTATTGGAGGAGTGACTTTTTTATCTACAATTAGATTAGAGAACGATTATTTTGAAAAAAAAATAGTGATTTTTTAAATTTTGAACTGTAAACTTAACTCTGTTAACTTTATTTATTTAACATTTAAATTTTAAAAAAAAAAAAAAAAACCTGTTGGGTTCACGAGGTGAGCAAACCCAAATAGGATTCTTCACCTTCTCTATTCAAGCTTTCTGGTAGAACTCGATGATGGCGCGCAACTTCTTGCTGGCAGGCGGAGGAATCACTACATAGAAATCGGTTTAAGCATAGGTTAATCTGCTAGTGCTGGAATTGGAAAGTGAGATTAATAAACAATTCCCAAGAGAAAGGTGATCAAAGAACTCCATGCTATGAATCTACATGTATGTGTGTCCATGCTATGAATCAGGTATGTGTGTGTATACACACACACACACACACACATATATATATATATATATTATATGTATATTCACTTATTGAACCATTTATAAATTTGACTCTTGTAAAAAATATTCATATATAAATTTGACTCATATATATTGTATTTTTCATTTTTCCTTAAGGACATGGACGGAGAAGATAATCCCAGTGAAGCCAATGGAACAAAAGCATTTGAAAAGCCACTTCTGAATTATGAAACAGGTATTGACTTGAATTCTGTTATAGACTGTGAAAGCAATGAAACAGTGGATTTGGAAAAAACTGATGTCCGGAAACAATTAGTTCCAGTATTAGGCATGGAGTTTGAGACAGAAGAAGATGCCTTTGAATTTTACAATGCATATGCTTATACCATTGGCTTTAGTGTTCGAAAAAGTAAAGCTCATAAAAATGAGGATGGCAAGTTGATGGATAGACTTTTTGTTTGCTCTTCGGAAGGGCATCGTCAAAAAAGAAAGTGTGATCCCAATGTTGAATCTCATCGCGCTGAAACAAGATTTGGATGTCAAGCAAGGATGCAAATCAATTGTGGTCGATCGGCAAAGAACTATAAGGTTATTAAATTTATTCCTGAGCATACACATCCAACATCAAGTCCTAGTAAGACTCATTTTTTTAAGTCGCATAGGAACATGTCTCTTGCACAAAAAGTTGAAGCTGATATGGCTGATAGTTCAGGAATTGCTCCAAGAGAAAGTGTCGAATTTATGAGTAGACAAGTTGGTGGTCGTCAAAATCTTGGATTCATTTATGATGACTATAAGAACTATTTGCGTTCCAAGCGAACAAGAGAGATGAAGTTAGGTGACACAGGCGGAGTGTTGGAATATTTACAAAAAATGCAGTTGAATGATCCTAATTTCTTTTATGTTATACAAGTGGATGAAGATGATTTGATTACTAATATCTTTTGGGCTGATTCAAGGATGATGGTGGATTATGATTATTTTGGTGATGTTGTATGTTTTGATACCACACATAGAAAAAATAAAGAAGGAAGGCCTTTTGCGATGTTTGTTGGTGTCAACAATCATAAACAAACTGTTGTATTTGGTGCTGCATTATTGTATGCGGAGACCGCTGCAACATTCAGTTGGTTATTTGATACTTTTGTCAAGGCTATGTCTGGAAAAAAACCAAAAACTATTCTAACTGATCAAGATACAGCAATGGCCAAAGCATTGTTTGAGAAGTGGCCACAAACATGTCATCGTTTATGCATCTGGCACATATACCAAAATGCAGCCAAGCAACTTAAAAGTGTTTTTGAGAATTTTAATGATTTTTCCAAGGAGTTTAGTAGTTGCATATACGACCATGAAGACGAAGATGATTTTCTAAATGCTTGGAATAACATGCTGCAAAAATATAATCTTACAGATGATGATTGGTTGAATCGATTGTTTGCCATAAAAGAGAAATGGGCATTAGTTTATGGGCGACAAACTTTTTGTGCTGATATTACTACTACTCAGCGCAGTGAAAGTATGAATAGTGCTATCAAGAAGTATGTCAACTACAAATATGATTTGCTACGATTTGTTAAACATTTTGAAAGGTTGGTTGACGATCGTCGGTATCAAGAGTTGAGAGCTGAATTTAAAGCAAGTCAAAGTTCCCCTGCATTGTCATTTCCAGTAGAAATATTAAAGCATGCAGCAGGTATTTATACACCAGCAGTGCTTAAATGGTTTCAAAACGAGTTATGCAAAGCTCATGATTGTGTCTTGATCTTCAATGGTGAGATTGGAAGCGTCAGCAAATATGAAGTCATCCCCCATAGGAAGAATTGGCACCATATAGTCACATTTGACTCGACAAACAATACTGTTTTATGTAGTTGTAAGAAGTATGATTTTGCAGGAATCTTGTGTGCACATGCTCTAAAGGCTCTTTCTACAAGAAACATTACAAGCATTCCAACTCAGTACGTCTTGGAGAGATGGACAAAAAATATCAAGTCTAGGAGTGCAAGAGTTACTTTCAACATCTTAAGTAAAGATGACCCAAATGCCAACATTGTAAAGTGTTATAAAGAGCTATGTCGATTGCATATTCAATTAGCAACACGAGCAGCAGAGTCACCAGAAGCATATGAAATTGCTATATCAAGATTGAACAAGACATTGGGAAAGGTTGATGCATGTTTGAAGGAGAAAGCAACTCAACAACCAACTCAAGTGAGTGCATCTGAGCTCAGTAAGACTATACATATTGATGATAATGTCATTCAAGTTAGAGGAATCAAAACTAAGGAAAAAGTTGCTAGAAGTTCTAAGAGGCCAAGAAATGCTTTAGAAAAGACCACAAAAAAGAAAAAGCCTTGAAATAAGGAACTAAAATACTCAACTGTGGACTCCGTTGCCGGTTCTATACAAACACATGTACCTCATACTCCCATATTGCAATCGGTATGTAGCCTTATGATTTGTGGATTCATTGAAACTTATGGTTTTGAACATTTATTTTACTTTCATTTAGTGATGACTTCCATCTAATTTTGGACGGTTTTACAAATTTAGGTTGGTCAACCCAATCTAATGCCTGGGCATATGCATTTTGGGCAGCCATATGATTTTTCACAAGTATATAGGTTCACTTGACACGCCCGCCCCTCGAATTTATATTAATCCTAGAAATTAAACCCCAAACCGTTTTCAGTTATATAATTTAATCCCTAACGTTTTTCAAAATGTTCATTTTGGTCCCTAAACCCTATTTCCCTTTTATTTCTATTTTTAATTGTTTTTGTTCTTAAATGGTGAGCCCGATGGGCCCACCCGGTTCGTCCCCCCGAGTCCTCTCTCTCATTTCTGTCCCTCTCCTCTCTGTCCTCTCTCGCCCTCTCGAACCCCCTCTATTCTCTCCGAGACCCCCACTCTCCCGTAACCCTCTCTCCCTATCTCTCTCACTCGACCTCGCCATCGAACGAACGCACGCACCCTCATCCCCTCTCTCTCGTCTCGTCCCTCTCTCCCTCCCGCGCAGCGCCACCGTGACAAACGGAGAAGACCCAGAGAACTCCCGGCGTCCCCTTCGAATTTCCCCGACGAGGTAAGCTCGATCGTCCTCCCTTTTTCTTCATTCTGTGTTTGGGTTAGAAAATGGAGGTAAATTGTGATGTTTTCGAAGGTTTTGGTGGCGATTGACACTCGGGTGCACTCACTCGTTTTTCCGGCGAACCTGTGCGGGTCGAAGGGATTTCCGACTAGCACCGGTCGATTCACGGCAAGAGGAAGGTATAAACTTCTTTCTCTCTTTCTCTTCTTCGTTTTAGTATGGAAATCGGGGCCTGGAACTCGCGTTGTTGTTGGCCGGAGCTGGGAAGCTCCGGTGTTCCCCTCCGTTCAAACCCAGGCCTCTCAGGCCGCCTGAAAAGCCAGGCCCTTTGGGCCATAACCCAAACCAAACCTTTTGGGCCTTAGGCCCGTAGCAACCCAACCCAATTAGTTTAGTTTTTAATTTAATTAGTTATTTTGTTAATTGGGCCTTCGGGCCGTTTTTAGAACTTCGGGCTTTAGGCCCGTTTAGGACCCAGCCCGGTAGGGTGGCCCGCTGCCTTTTATTCTTTTGTTATATAAATCATTAAGGCCTCGGGCCTTAGAAAATTTGGGGCCTCTGGCCCGTTTAGTTAAAACCCAAAACCCTTTTAGGGTTGGCCTTCGGGCCGTGAGAAGAAAAGGGCCTTTGGGCCCGTGTGCTTCAACCCCAAAACCCAAGACCCTTTTTGGGTCAATTACCCAAGCCCAAACCCTATTGGGTTAAAACCCAAGCCCAAACCCTTGCAACCCAAACCCTAGCCCAGACCCGTGGGTTGACCCGTGGACCCTGACCCGACCCGGGTTGACTGACCCGTTGACCCTGACCCGTTGACCCTGACCCGTTGACCTTGACCGTTGACTTTGACTTTGACCAGTCAACGTTGACTTTCTCGGTTGACTTTTTCGGGTTCCGTCCGGGACCCCTCCTAGGCTAATTCGGACGTCCTGGACCTGTTTTTGAGGTCCGTTTTCCCAAATAAATTCGTTTGAATAGAGTTTGACTGAGTTGTACCTTTTATGTGCTTAGGGGCAACTAGTGCGGCTCTCTATGTTCGCTAGCAGCGCAGCGTTGGATGGCTCAGTACTGTGAGTGGACCCCTTCTAAAAATACATGTTTTAATTGTAGAATTGCATGTATGAAAAGCATGATAGTATATGAATGATGCATGACGATACTCGTGTATAAATGTATGTGCGATAGTTCTGATAGGGTATGAAAGTATATGCGATAGTTATGATAGTACCGCTGAGGGATGTAGGGATAAGGTTCCGGTCCATCCCGGACGACAGTTTATGTCCACGTTTCCGCCACGGGATGTAGGGATAAGGCTCCGGTCCATCCCGGGCGACGGTTTATAGTATTGGCATAGGGCCTGGAGTGTGTTTTCCTCTGGCTGTTGAGCACAGAGACGGGAAGCTGGCATAGGGCCTGAAGTGATATTTCCTCTGACTGTATGCTCAGAGACGGGGAGATGGCATAGGGCCTGGAGGGATATATGTGGACTTTTGACATTAGGAATTATTACGATATATGAGTTATGAATTGAGATATTGCATGATGAATTAGGACATGAGATATTGCACGGCATTCTAGGTTCAGAAAACCTATGTTTATCATGATATAATTGTGTTTTCATCAAATCTGGGGGATAGTACGTTGATAACTGTTTTCTTATATGTATATCAAATTGGTCCACTCACCTTTGTTTTGCGCCCCCTTCAGGGCCTAGATTCGAGGCATACAATCCCGGCGTCGAGGCACTTCCGCATTTAGCATCTTCGAGTCTTCTCGGTGTAGGACCTACTCTTTCGTGTATTAAATTTGGTATTCTTTCTTGTAATATTTCAAATTAGATGTATGTTCTGAACACGTTCCTGAAATACTTATTAAATGTGTAATCTAAATTCATATTTCTCGTTTTTATACCTTCTAAATGGCTTTCGTCACCCCTCGGGTGTCGGCCAGCACGTGACCACCCCGGTGTCTACAGGACATCGGGGTCGGGGCGTGTCAGATTGGTATCAGAGCGTAGTTTGTTCAGAACATACTTAGGATCTTCTGTCACCATAGTATTGTGTCAGTTATGACGTCATTTGGATGTCATAACTTTTGAAATTTGCGCCATTTGGCACAGTTGCACAGACCTTCTCTGTTTGAATTATCATCATCTGGATGAAATATCAAAACTCGTGTCGGGATTTTTTGCCTCACTTAAGACGTGTTTGGTGGGTGGACGACTTTCAGCATGTGGCTATATTTTGCGGCGTGCCTTCCAAGGGGATGGCAAGTGGAGTCGGTAATTCTTGAAAGCGACGTGTACGAGAAATCTCAGTTTAGGGAAGTCTGGTCAAGATCAGCTGTAGGTCTGTAATGACGATGCCACTCTGCAACATGTGTTCCCTAGGAATTGCGGGCAGAGTCGGCTCTACATTGAAAATCTTGGGAAACAGACATCTGGGTAGTATGAGTTGGTTCAGACCAACTAGGAACCTGGAAACGGTGATATCATTCTGCGACATGTGTTCCCCCGGGATTGGTGAACAGAGTCATGCCTTAGTGATAATCACCTGAAACTTTCTTAGTGTTCGTGGGAGAACGCGAGTAAGTACTAGTTGAGGTGACGGCTAGTAAGTGGTAGTTGGTGGGAACAAATCAATATTCTTGGACTCATTACCACTGAAGCAAACTAGTGTGAACCTTTGGAACAGGTCACCAGTGATTGTTCTATCGATAACTCTCTTGCGTTCTCCAACGACGAAGTCAAGTCCTTTAATCTTGACCGTTAGCTTTTCACCGAATCCTTCGAGCGTTGACTTCGTTAACATTAAATGCTTTTCTTGGAAAACTCCTCGGCAACAGTCAATATTCTCACTAATTCCCAAACGGAGTGGTGATTCTTGCTGTTGTTGTGGTTGAATTCAGATGATGAAGATCCAGACTTGTTTGGATAAACAGACTCCTTGAATTTCACTTGGGTTTGGTACCCGGTGGTAGACCCTAGCTTCTCATCTACGTACTTTTCGGTATAGGTGAACTTAGCCTCCCGCTTGTAGCCTAACTGATCAATGCTTTTGTTCCCTACCTGTTCTGCCTTGTAAATTTCAGTGCAATGGTCCAAGACCTTACCATATTCATCCTTGTACGAAGATCGAGCCTTGCTTTGAACTTCTCTGGACTCATTGAGCTTTGGGTTGCTTAAGAGCATCACTTTAAGGTAGCCAACCGTGTCACTGCATGCATACACAGACTGCTATGTATCCTTCTTTATCATTCTGTTAATTCAGAGGTATTAGGTTTAATTCTTGAACCTTGTGATAGTTCTTCCAAGGTTTGGTGAATTTCGAAATGTCTTTGGCCTCGTTAAACCTCATACACAGTTCTTAACTATTCTGGAGCTTAGACCTACTTTTCTTTTTGGTCTGAGAAGCTGGTCAGTTTTGGTACGACACTGACAGTGAAAAGAAAATTTTGACAACGAAGTGTTGTCTCATCTGATCATAGTTCTTACACTTTCCAAATTCTGCGGTGGTGTATTAATTAAATGTTTGACTGCACGTTGATGCAGTAAGATTGAGTCACACTTGTGCCTTCTAACCATTGGAACGGCACGATGGGAATCATCTTATCCTGAAGCTAGAGATGGTAACGACCTTCCTGGCTGAAAATGTGGTGATGTTTTCTCTACAGTGAGAAATGTTGCACCCTAGTTACCTAAATGCATAAATGTCTGCGGTTGCACTATCGTGTACTACCCCGATTTTTGCAAGCGTAATTGCGGAACTCCTCGGTAGGAAGACTCACACCCAAATCTCATTTTGGACATCTGACCCTAATCGGACAACTACAGCGAGATCGTTTTGAGATAGAAAAGCTGAAAAGCTAAATATACCGAAATCATATAAGCTTGTCAGGAGATTCAAAACGTCAGATCATTTCACGAGTTGTCGGACGAAGTTGATGACCGATGATGTTATCAGGTGTGGGACATCAAATCTTGAATTGCTATTAATCCTTAACGATCAAATTAAGCCGTGAACTCGAGCATTAGAGTGGTTATTCAAATCCAGATATCTTGTACTCTAGATCTGATGGACTTGTTTTGACCCTCAAATTCTTGAGTGTTCTTTTAGCCTTCTCGACATGGTTTCTCGCTCAATCAGTGAGAAATTGACGATTGATCGGTTCGGCGGAAGTGTACGCCTAGTTCATATCGCGTTAGACAGGAACGTTGAGAACATAATCTTTTCACAAGATGTTCCCGACTTACCAGAAAGAGTTCCACGTGACCGTGAGGTTTCAGCTGCCTTGGGTAAGAGTTGGATGGAAGTTGTAGTATAAATGATCGGAGGATTGTGTCGCCATCTTACTACAATTTATGGGCATCGCATCGTTTCATTTCCAATGATGTGTATTCGCCTCAACGCATTGTCCCATTGTTTCGCCTCGGGATTTTGTTGTTTGGAATAATGTGGATATCGAAACACTTCTAGCAAATCTATTTAGTACACTCTGATGTGACGCCCCGGCGTGATCAAGAAGGGAATCTGAAGATCTTTTCAGTCCTCTCGAAAAGCGTGTACTGTCATGGTGCCTTCAGGTTGATCTGGCAGGTCTTCTCCTTTCCACCAACATTAATCTTGTTTGACTATAAATCTGCAACTAAGCAAAAATGGAGAGGTGAATTGAGCACTGCAACAACTCCCAAGAGATACTGCTTGTTGGGAAAGGTGAATTATCGTTTTCTGCTTGCTTGGTTCGAGCTTTTGGGTCTATTACTAACATGGTAGCAAGACAAAACGATGCTGAGAAAGTAAAAGAAGAGGAAGAGAATCACTAAATCAGTCAAATGGAAGTGGTTAGCTGTGAGAAAAGGATTAAGAATTACAGCAACTATCAGACCGTGGTTAGCATGAGGATAAGACTTCTCTTTTGCCGTTTACTTAGCCAGAGCTTTTAACTTCGCTGTTAACATGGTGGCCACTTCTCTTGAATCCCAAAGTACTCTTTCAAGTGGATTCATGGTTGGCAAGACACTGGAGTAGTTGGTCACATTTGGAAGAATTGATACGGATAGAGCGCTTGGTTCTGGATGGAGTTTTACGACGACGGTTCCTGTTCTGTTCAGTCGAGTACGACACTATTTGCGTTACGATACGAGAGTTGCTACAGGCAACATAGGTTGGCAGAGTAGTATTACGGACTAGTAGTTAGAGGAACGAATTCGCCACGTGTGCAATCGTGCACCATCGAAAATTATTGCTTACTTATCAAGACAACGGATGAGTGGTTGATATCACGGGCGGCCGACTGTTGTATCGATAACTTGTTCGTTGGGTTGTTAAGCAAGTGAGTAGGTAGACTCGTTTATAGTAGCCGTTATAGATTCCGCTATCGCTAGGACTTGACCCAAAAACAAATCTATGCTCGAGGTACGTGTCGTTACGTACGCTTGGACAAGACCCATTTTCGTTTTCAGTTTTGAATTTTCAATGCAAGTATTTTAACTCTCTTTACTTTAGTTATTTATTTTATGTTACAAATGTTTTGGGGGAAAGTATTTTCGTTTTCGGTTTTGATTTCAGCTTAAGTTTTCGGCTTATATGTTAGTACGTATCTATTTTGGCCTTAACGTATTTTACGTATTTACTTTTGACCCTATGTTATTATACGTTTAAATTTTATATCTTTATAAATTATGTCTTTATTTTTCTCTGATGGGGAAGAAAGTAAGAGATTGGAGGCATGATAGAGGATTTTGGGAACCGCTCGCGACGGTGTGACATATTCTCTTTGATGCACCCCCTCTAATTTGATTTCTCATTATATACCTATATTCTTCATATTATTTTCGAGTATTTTAACTTGCTAGTGATTTAAATTTCGGGGTCGAAATTTTTTTGTAAGGAGGGTAGAATTGACACGCCCGCCCCTCGAATTTATATTAATCCTAGAAATTAAACCCCAAACTGTTTTCAGTTATATAATTTAATCCCTAACGTTTTTCAAAATGTTCATTTTGGTCCCTAAACCCTATTTCCCTTTTATTTCTATTTTTAATTGTTTTTGTTCTTAAATGGTGAGCCCGATGGGCCCACCCGGTTCGTCCCCCCGAGTCCTCTCTCTCATTTCTGTCCCTCTCCTCTCTGTCCTCTCTCGCCCTCTCGAACCCCCCTCTCTTCTCTCCGAGACCCCCACTCTCCCGTAACCCTCTCTCCCTATCTCTCTCACTCGACCTCGCCATCGAACGAACGCACGCACCCTCATCCCCTCTCTCTCGTCTCGTCCCTCTCTCCCTCCCGCGCAGCGCCACCGTGACAAACGGAGAAGACCCAGAGAACTCCCGGCGTCCCCTTCGAATTTCCCCGACGAGGTAAGCTCGATCGTCCTCCCTTTTTCTTCATTCTGTGTTTGGGTTAGAAAATGGAGGTAAATTGTGATGTTTTCGAAGGTTTTGGTGGCGATTGACACTCGGGTGCACTCACTCGTTTTTCCGGCGAACCCGTGCGGGTCGAAGGGATTTCCGACTAGCACCGGTCGATTCACGGCAAGAGGAAGGTATAAACTTCTTTCTCTCTTTCTCTTCTTCGTTTTAGTATGGAAATCGGGGCCTGGAACTCGCGTTGTTGTTGGCCGGAGCTGGGAAGCTCCGGTGTTCCCCTCCGTTCAAACCCAGGCCTCTCAGGCCGCCTGAAAAGCCAGGCCCTTTGGGCCATAACCCAACCCAAACCTTTTGGGCCTTAGGCCCGTAGCAACCCAACCCAATTAGTTTAGTTTTTAATTTAATTAGTTATTTTGTTAATTGGGCCTTCGGGCCGTTTTTAGAACTTCGGGCTTTAGGCCCGTTTAGGACCCAGCCCGGTAGGGTGGCCCGCTGCCTTTTATTCTTTTGTTATATAAATCATTAAGGCCTCGGGCCTTAGAAAATTTGGGGCCTCTGGCCCGTTTAGTTAAAACCCAAAACCCTTTTAGGGTTGGCCTTCGGGCCGTGAGAAGAAAAGGGCCTTTGGGCCCGTGTGCTTCAACCCCAAAACCCAAGACCCTTTTTGGGTCAATTACCCAAGCCCAAACCCTATTGGGTTAAAACCCAAGCCCAAACCCTTGCAACCCAAACCCTAGCCCAGACCCGTGGGTTGACCCGTGGACCCTGACCCGACCCGGGTTGACTGACCCGTTGACCCTGACCCGTTGACCCTGACCCGTTGACCCGGTCAACGTTGACCGTTGACCTTGACCGTTGACCGTTGACTTTGACCAGTCAACGGTCAACGTTGACTTTCTCGGTTGACTTTTTTGGGTCCGTCCGGGACCCCTCCTAGGCTAATTCGGACGTCCTGGACCTGTTTTTGAGGTCCGTTTTCCCAAATAAATTCGTTTGAATAGAGTTTGACTGAGTTGTACCCTTTATGTGCTTAGGGGCAACTAGTGCGGCTCTCTATGTTCGCTAGCAGCGCAGCGTTGGATGGCTCAGTACTGTGAGTGGACCCCTTCTAAAAATACATGTTTTAATTGTAGAATTGCATGTATGAAAAGCATGATAGTATATGAATGATGCATGACGATACTCGTGTATAAATGTATGTGCGATAGTTCTGATAGGGTATGAAAGTATATGCGATAGTTATGATAGTACCGCTGAGGGATGTAGGGATAAGGTTCCGGTTCATCCCGGACGACGGTTTATGTCCACGTTTCCGCCACGGGATGTAGGGATAAGGCTCCGGTCCATCCCGGGCGACGGTTTATAGTATTGGCATAGGGCCTGGAGTGTGTTTTCCTCTGGCTGTTGAGCACAGAGACGGGAAGCTGGCATAGGGCCTGAAGTGATATTTCCTCTGACTGTATGCTCAGAGACGGGGAGATGGCATAGGGCCTGGAGGGATATATGTGGACTTTTGACATTAGGAATTATTACGATATATGAGTTATGAATTGAGATATTGCATGATGAATTAGGACATGAGATATTGCACGGCATTCTAGGTTCAGAAAACCTATGTTTATCATGATATAATTGTGTTTTCATCAAACCTGGGGGATAGTACGTTGATAACTGTTTTCTTATATGTATATCAAATTGGTCCACTCACCTTTGTTTTGCGCCCCCTTCAGGGCCTAGATTCGAGGCATACAATCCCGGCGTCGAGGCACTTCCGCATTTGGCATCTTCGAGTCTTCTCGGTGTAGGACCTACTCTTTCGTGTATTAAATTTGGTATTCTTTCTTGTAATATTTCAAATTAGATGTATGTTCTGAACACGTTCCTGAAATACTTATTAAATGTGTAATCTAAATTCATATTTCTCGTTTTTATACCTTCTAAATGGCTTTCGTCACCCCTCGGGTGTCGGCCAGCACGTGACCACCACGGTGTCTACAGGACATCGGGGTCGGGGCGTGTCATCACTTATACATGCATACTTCTACAATCTTGCACTTATTTTCTTAAATATATTGTTTACTTATAAGCATATTTTTTTTTTTTGCACTTCTGTTTGTATGTATACTAGCAATACTATTTAGGGATCCAAAATCCTACAAGCAGTTATCCGCAAGGTCCAACTAGCATGGTTAATTTATTGCAGGTAACTCTTTAGTAATTGGTTAATACTTTCTTCTTTTTTCATTTATAATTTCTTTCTTGAAGGACTAATTTTATGTCATTATATATGCATATAGGCGCAGACACAATTACCAACAACGAAGGATTAGGCTTTGATAAGCTCTCAAATGACAAGCACCACAAAGACACATGACAATGATATGAAAGTGCAAGATGCTATGAGAAGAGCGCTCAAGGAATTCACTTTGTTTTTTGGACTAAAGCTTCAGTTAATACTTTTTATTAAAGATCCATCTTATTTAGTTTGATGTTTGAAAAGTAGTGACTATCAGTTCTTCTGATTTGTTAATGACTCATAAAATAGTTGATTGAAAAGAATGAATTTTACTTTGTTTTTAGAGTGAAATTCGTTTGACACCAAACACCTTCAAGAGCTTTCATTTAGCCATAAATCAGTTCGTGCATTTAAAGGACATATATAGTGTTGAGTACAAAAAAAATAAAAAAAAAATAAAAGAGAGAAGACTGATGCTTTAAAAATGCATGATAGCTTGCGAAGGAGATCACATTTTGGAGCAAAAATTCCAAAGAGCTATAATGGAGAAAGAAGGAGGAAAGAAAACATCACATTCACATAGGTTTAACAGCAAGATTCAAAGTTCAAAATAAAAAGGAAAGAGGGAAATGATCCCTTCCTATTAGTCTCGGCAAATGCAGCTAAATTAAAGCTCACAAAAAAACAAAGCAAAGACCCCTGAAAGATGTCAGTAGCTGCCCTTATGCCTTTTGTTACGTCAACTATGAAAGACAATTTCATATTTGTTACAATCTCACTCGCCTCAAACTAAATTACAAAACACTACAGTTCTAGTTTTGTATATAATGAAAAATGGAGCTTTGTATGTGCTGCACGAGAATAGCAGCAACAATACACACAATCGATAATTACTGAAGCCCTCAGTTTGCCTACTCAACTCTTTACCCAGTAAGCAGTAGTCCCACTGCTTCGAATCGTTTTTGTCTTCATTAATCTTTTAACTCCTAGAATCATTTTTGTCTTCATTAATCCTTGTTCACCTTGGCAACTCAAAACCCACGGAAAGAAAGTGAAGAATTCTATTTCAAATATGGCTTTTCATATGAGACCAAGCATGCACCTCAGGATAGAGAGGATGCAAAGCCAAAGCTTGAGCGGCATCTTCAAGAACCCCGGAACAATTGCCAGATGCTAATCTTGCAAGGGACCTCTCATGATACATGATTTGAACACCCCCAATTGGTCTTAATTCTATAGCCTGCATGCAACAATATGCTAATTGTGTTTAATTAAATTAACTCACTTGTTCCTCCAAAAAAAATTAACTCACTTGTTAATATTTTAATTTAAATATGTAACTGAGAATAGTGAGAGCTAGCTAGAGAGTACCTGCCCCACAGTGGCCCAAGCAGCCGTAGGATTTGACGGAGACGTTAGGAGAGGTGAGAGCGGTGAGGGTCTCAAGGATTTTCATCGAACCTTGTCAAATTTATAAATGGTTCAATAATTGAATATACATATAATATAATATATATATATATATACACACACACACATACATATATGTATACACACACATACCTGATTCATAGCATGGACACACATACATGTAGATTCATAGCATGGAGTTCTTTGATCACCTTTCTCTTGGGAATTGTTTATTAATCTCACTTTCCAATTCCAGCACTAGCAGATTAACCTATGCTTGGACCGATTTCTATCTAGTGATTCCTCCGCCTGCCTGCAAGAAGTTGCGCGCCATCATCGAGTTCTACCAGAAAGCTTGAACAGAGAAGGTGAAGAATCCTATTTGGGTTTGCTCACCTCGTGAACCCAACAGGTTTTTTTTTATTATTTTAGATTTTTTTTTAAATTTAAATGTTAAATAAATAAAGTTAACAGAGTTAAGTTTTAAGTTAAGTTAGAGGACATGTGTCAACATATTAGTAAGGAGACACAAATGAGACACAATTTAGGAGACACCAAACCTGGAGCCTGAGTGCAAAGGATGAAAGAATGTCTGGATGCGGAGGATTCATTTTTCGCGCCACATGGTTGGAGTTGCTGGTGATATGTCTCTGTTACGTAAAGGATTCGTGACGCAGGAAAAATTATTTATTGCGACTATAATATGGGTGATACATTACGTATTTTTATGTAAGTAGTGAAATTTTTTATTTTTTAAGTTATTAACTTTTTAATACACATATTTCACCATTTGTATAGTGACACGTGACGTACTACCTCGTGTGCTGATCATACTAAAAAATCTCTTGTGGTACAGCTTCCATCTTGAATCTTTGCGAAACTGAGTTTTGTTTTTTGATTTTTTTTTTTTGGAAGTAGAAACTGAGTTTTGTTATTCAATGTAGTTTGGATTTTTAAATGCTTGGAATTGAATTGAATGTAGATCTGACAAGCTAGTTATGTTTATCTTATTCGTGCCGTTATCATGTTATATTTATTATTTTAACTGATTGTATCGTGTCAAATTTGGCATTTTAATGAGTGACCCGATAAAGACCCAACCAGTTAACAAGTTGACCCATAATTTGTTAACTTTTTGTTATTCCGTATCAGGTTAACAGGTTGTGCACGAAATTAATAGGCCTAATTAAATGTAATTCCTCTACTACTGCTAGGTATTCCACTGTGGAATTGGAAAATGCCGTACTAATAATATAAAATCACATTTTTTAGAGTGAGTAGGAAAATCTAGCGTAAATATTATATTTGAAGCTTCTTCAAATATTTGTGATCATAAATATTTATAAGTCATCAAATTACACTCATATCAAGTTTACTCCATTTTAATCCCATCATTACAACAACCTTTAATATCCTAACAAGGCAATGTCCCTTAATTCTTAATTTTTTCAATCACTATTTCCATCATTACGAAATCCCTTGGACCCTACAAATCTCCATTCAAACAGACCCAAAATGTTTGATCGATCTAAAAACAAATGACAACAAACGTATAACAAGTCATGAGGTGCCAAAAAAATGTAGGTTTACGCGGACCAGTGTCATGAGGTGCCGAGAATGATCGAGTGCTTAATTCTTTTAAAAAAAACACACACATATTATGTAGCTAAATTATGAATCTTTTGCATATTTAGTATTTGACATCCAAAAAGTGAAATGGCAATATAAAAAAGATAGGGCATATATGCATCCGTTGTGTATATATACGCCGACCGGTGTCATGGATTCATGGCAAACATCTCCAACGCCATTCTCTTCCTAAATAGTTGCATGTCTGCTTGTCTGAAATTCAGTGGTTTTCCCAAACTCAAGTATTCAAGAAACTTGAGCATGAACGCCCCGCAATCCCCGCTGTACCTGTAAAGGAATATTCATCGAAATTATTTATAAGTTAAACAATTTGGATGACAAACAAAATTTATTATATGTTGTGTTCCAAATTACTATGAAAAGCTCACCTGACAGACTGTCGTGGGATGTCGCCTTCTACATGTACCACCTTAAATGGTGTACTGAGAGGGTTCAACTCAGGCCTTTGTACATAGAAGCCCGACTGGACAAGCAACGACGGCAGCATTGTTGCCATGGGCTTCAATATGTCAAAACTGAACTCGTCTTCTGGCGCAGATTGAGACCTCGTCGAATCGTATATGGTTAACTTTCTCCGCATTAAGTCCACACATACAGCTATCCAATGCCGATTCTTGATGTTCACCGGGAGGTATAGCTGCATGCCATTATCGCACATTATTTGATCATCTAACTGCTAGTTTTTTAGGTCGTGACCCGATGTAGAATATGTAATACATACATACATACATATATATATATATATATGTATCTGTATAGGTATACTTGCAGACTCCTACATACATATATATGTATCTGCATAGGTATACTTACAGATTCCACTTCACTCCACGGTCGAGAATGTTTAGGCGACTTTCCAATTGGATAGTCCAACATGTCTGAATCCCAGTTATAGGAGTCAGGGTTATGCTGGAAAGCGTCCCATCGCCCATTCATGCAACTCTACAAAATATATACCAAAAAGAAAAGAAATAAAGAAAGAAAATCCTGAATGGTTAGCAACTTAGCCACAGTAAATTAGATATTAACGGAATGGTACGTAAAGCAGTAATATAAGAATATTTCATCACGTTTGGTTTTGTTATCACTAATTCTTACCCAAAACAGAGTGTCCATGATGGCGCAAGACGGAGACAAATGTTGGGACTGAAGATGTGAATTCTTGCGAGCAAAATGCAGGAAAACATCTACATGCTGTGCATACACTTGATTAGAATCTAGAATATATCTCATCATGTTTGGCTTTGTTATTTATACAAGAGAGACCACATTTGAACCACCTCTTATGGGACCTATTTTTACTGTGGACTCTCCTTGTATTAGATTGAGCTGCTTCTCCATCTTCTTTGCCGAAACCCTAGTTTTCTTCCCATCCCTTGCTGCCTGCACGGTTAGTACATTTATATGTGTTTTGAGAGACCCGTCCAGTTCAACAAGTTGCTTGATTACGTACGGTTTTTGTACCACTTATCAACAGTTGACAACTTGCAAACAAGCTTTACGCCCTCTTCGATTTTGCTATGGAAAGCTGCTATTTCCTTGTGCGAGGGATCCAATTCGTCGTTGCAATCTCTCATCTCATCAACAATTGGTTTTAGAGAGTCTAGCGTGATTTGGAGATCATCGAGGAGGGGCTTATTGCTTTTCCAGAGTTTTTTGACGCCTCTATACAGCTCTGAAAATACTGTCCCCATAGCAGCGCCAGCAACAAGCTCCCCTACTACAGCCATGCGTTACCTTGATTCAATTGAAATTTACGGCTTAACTTTTCTGTATTCCACAATTCTAAATAAAAGGTACATACAATTCTTGTTACAAAAGGAAACAAAATAAAGGACACAATATCCTTCCTAAAACATGACTCTAATAATTACAAAATATTTACATTACTTTTTTCCTAAATATTGACTTATTCCAATAGATTCTTGACAACAAAACCAAATGCAAAATCTGAAACTTAAAACCAACCTCAGATTTCCAACCAGATCGGAGATAAAATAAGTAACACAAATATGAAATATGTAAAGCTAAACGAGATGAAAAATATTCTAGCTAGAAATTAGATTCTTGCTTAAATTAAGGAATGCTGTTGTCTTAGTGATTAAGGAGAAGGTTGCTTGTAAACACAAATTTCTAATGGAAAATACTCTTCTGTTCATTTTTCCACACATAAGCTCCAAATATCCAGGTCAATGGCCATTGGCTTACGTCACTTATTATTTCCCATCCTTCGTCACAATTTCTTGAGCTGACTTTTCCTATTTGTTTAGGTCAATTCCCCCTTGATTGGAGATTTACAGAATCTTCCAAACTCACCAGTGAAACCATAGGGTTAATTAACCTTTTTCTTTTCCAGAGCCACAACTTGAATTTAGGAAAGTTCCGGATTATGAGATACTCTTGGTATTTTTAGAGTATGGGATACTCGAGATACCTTAGAAAGTCCCAAAAAGAAGAACAATCTGCATTGAAAAATTGGATGCTTGCACATATATAAATATATATATATATATATATATATATATATATATATAGACAATGATGTTATAAGTAGTTGATTTACTTTCTATATTATTAAGTTGAATAAGTTGTCACGTGTGTTTATAATCGACGTATTATAATATTAATAAACAAAATGATTGACTTTTGAAAGATCTAGCGTGTAGCATTATATATGAGTACACGTACTATCAATTAATTCAACTTTTTTTAGTTGCGCTGTAATTAAGATTACATGTCATATTTAAATTTGAGACTCGTTCAATTGGAGAAGCAGAAGCCTAACACCCCGAGTCCTTCTTATCCATTTAGGCATTTTCCTTTTAGGCTTTTTTGTGGAGGGATCGGAGATGTCCGTAAACCGCATTCAGTGTTATATATTCTTTTTGGAAATTGTATGGATGGATCGGAGATTCATAAACCGCGTGCACAATATTATATATCCTTCTGGAAACTGCACGTCGTGGCCATCGTGGAGGCTTCTGGTGTCGGTGCCTTTCCTAATCAAACGTGGGAGACTGCTATTTTCGGAGTTTTAACGAAACATTTTCGATACTGTTCACTTTTAACGAAAAGTCATTTTTTAAAAACTTTTTTTGTACTATTCACTTATACTTTTATTTGTTATTTTTCATTAAAACTAAAGTTTTTTTGGACTTTTCGTTAGTTTTTATTTTTATTTTTTAGGGTCAATACAAATGAATTAATCTCAGCATCAATCAAGCTTTGCCTTTTGCCTTTAAGTAATGTTTAAGCATTGTGACTAAAATGCTGGAGGAACTTAAAGGAAGTTGAAGATCTATCATAAAATCAATTGGCGATATGGGGAGTAGCTAAATTCCTTATAAGTTTTTGCATGGTTTGATAACCGATGTGGGAATTTGTCCTCAATTCTCACAAAACTTACATGCATTTTGTATTTGTTGTTGCTTAGTTTGTCACATCTCAGTCCGCATAGTAATATATTGTTCGCTTTGGCCCACGCCCTCACGGATTTGTTCTTGGACTTCCACCCAAAACGTGTCTCACTATAGGGAGGTGGACATGTACATATAAGGCACATCACCTCCTCTCCTCGGGCGATGTGGGATCTTACAATCCACCCCCCTTAGGGGCCCGACGTTCTCGTCGGCACACTTCTGGCCGGAGAATGGCTCTGATACCAAATTGTCTCATCCTAGTCCGCATAGTAAAATATTGTCTGCTTTGGGTCACGCCCTCACATATTTGTTCTTGGGCTTCCACCCAAAACACGTATCACTATAGGGAGGTGAACATGTACATATAAGACACATCACCTCCTCTCCCCCAGGCAATGTGGGATCTTACATAATTACATGAAGTGCTCGACGAAATGCCTTAGTGAAATTTTTTGCCTGTAATGTTGTCATAGTGGAAAACAATGGTCATTTTGAATAGCTTTGTTAGAACTTTCGTCCCTTCTTTGCCCTTTTTAATTCTCTATTTTAGGTGGAAGTTGTATTGGTGTTACTCAAAGTACCATTGACAAGTTCATGGATCAATATACATGAATTTTCAATTTAGGACTAAAACTCCAATTGAGCCAAATTCAAGGACCAATGCTTCAATTTTTTTTTTAATTCTTAATATGTCAAATGAATGTGGTCTATTATAGTAATTGTCTATTGGATTTTTTCTTTGAGGAAAATATTGGGGTAAATTAGTCAATAAACATTAGTTATGTTTGTAATTGGGTTTGAAGATCCACATGTTGGATTCAATTAAAATATTTCATTAAAATTAGACAAATATTAGCACATGATCTAAAATATCAGCACAAGTTTTCGTTTTGCCTTTTTATTATGACAAACAAAATATATTGTGGGATTTTTAGTAAAAGAAAAATTTTCCATTTGGAATTTTTTATTGAGAAATATCTAAAATATATTGTGTGAAATTTGGAAATATATTTTCTTTCTCATATTCATTTTTATTGTGTGCAAGTTTTCGTTATGCCTTTTATAATAATGACAAACAAAAGCATTAGTGAACTAAATTAGGAAAAAGTAAAATTGACAGAGACCGTATACGTATTAGAGTGCATAAATTACTTTGCTCCATTGAGATATAGCGCATTTGCAATTTTCATTATTCCTTTATTTAAAAAAGAGAAACTCATAACAATCGTCTTTTAATTTTAACTCAATTGAAGTAATGATCCATTCATAACTATTGGACCCTTCATAACTATTGGACCCTTAACTCATCAAAATGTACTGTTCTGATCTTTTTCGTCAACTTCGTCAGAATTCAAAATGACTCATGTTGGACGGAACATTGCTACGATTTAGTTAAAACTAAAAAACTATTGCTCTAATTTGATTAAACTTAAGGAACTATTAGAGTTGAAGGATCAATGATACAATTTTTCTCATTTAATTTTTCATATTTGCCCTTGATTTAGCCTCACATGCATGACACGTGACTCATTTTGACGAAAGTTCTGATGAAGTTGATAAAAGTATCATAACTGCACGTTTTGATGAGTTAAAAGACTAATGGTCACATGTTTTATTTAAGTTGAGGGATCATGGTTATAATTTTATTTTAAAAAATAGGTTTTTTCATAAAGGGAAAATGCAGAGGCTGTAAAATCAGGAAAATGTGTCGCCCTATTTCGTAATTTCGAGAAAAAGCTCTCACACCCAATTTTAGGGCGTTGCATCACGCTCGCATCTTTTGTCTCGCCATTCATCGCTGTCGAACAGCGAACCGCACAGAACGATGGGGTCAAGGGACAAAGACCAAACAACACCGCATCATCAGCCTCTTCTCAGCAGCCTCGTCGTGCGGCCCTCCACCAGCGACGGAGCCGGCGGTGGAGGCGGTGGCCGTGGCAGTGATTACGAGCCCGGCGAGGTTCGCCGCGAGCCTCCTCCCTACACTCGCTCGGATCGTTACTCCGATGACCCTGGTTCGTCTCTCTAATTCTCTGCTTTTTATTTTCATGGATTTTATTCATTGTTTAACGGTGTCACGGTGATTTATGCTCAAATCTTAATTTGATTTTGTACTTAGATTATAATTTGATTAGAATTTAGCATTTTGTCTTATAGATTCAATAATCATGATTACTTCTTTGCTTAATTATTTTCTTGAATTTCTGTAGGCCTTTTGATGCAGAAGTAATTTATGTATGATGTAGGATTTTATGATATGTTGTGTGTTTGATGTGAAACTTGTAGAACAAAGAGGTTAATATGTTGGAATTAATTTTTGGGCTTCTGTGAGCATAAATTTGAACTATATATATTTCGTGTCGAAACTTCTTAGTTTATCAGCAATTGATTTTAAAGTTTAGTTTGTGCTTGATCGTGTTTACGATTATCATAAGTAGTTACGGTGCTCTTATATATAGTGTCCTATGAATTTATGGCAACAAAATATGGGTTTCTTGAACCTATTGATTGTTTACACTGCGTGTCGAACATGTGGATCTATGACCAATTATCGAGTGTCAAACTGTGAATAAATGAATTCTGCTATTGTGTCTTACAGCTCTGAATGTGCCTGCAAGAACATGAATCTTGAGGAAGGTATGTTGGTGTGAGTGCAGTCTTGGATCATGGTCTCAAGCAATGGTCTGGGGCAAATTGTTTTTTCATATTGTGGGTATTGATGGGAAATGTATATGATGCGTGAACTCGTGGGTTGCTGCATCAATGAATATGGGTTTCTGGGCCTCATTTTGTTGTACTGACTATGGTTGTGGTTTTTGTCTGCTTTTTTTTTATGGGATTGGTGATTATAGTGTCCGGTTCATATCAAATATTTATGTAGACATGCCAATTAAAACTGGAGTTTGAGAGGGTCTTAAGAATTTCTGGGCACAGGACATGGTGCAAGCTTTGTGCGGAACTTATTCCCACTAACAGTATCATTTTGGTTATTTTGAATTGCAAGTTTGCAACCAACAGTAAGGATGCTTTACTTTAGATGCTGCTGGAAGATGGAGAGTTTGGTTACAATTGCCAGATGGTGGGAAATTCAGTTTGGTCAAGTGGTATTGAATTTACCATGTTAGGAAAATTAGGGACGATGTTATTTGCCGGGTAACACTGAGCTTTTCTAGTTTTCTTGGTTTCACTGGTTTAACTTGTGCTTGGGAATTGTATTTGGTAAGTGGTTTGTTTGTGGTTTCATTTTCAATTTTCCTTGGTTTTTGGGGGGTCAGATACCTGTATAGTGTGAGTTGGATAGTTATATAGTAATTCTCAGCATTGCTGAATTGGGTGTAGAGTGCAAGGACCTTCGGGAACTTCTTTTAGTATGTCAGTTCTAGGTTTTGTATTTTTGTAAGCCTTTGCTGAGCTGTATTTGATGGAAGGTGAACTGGTAAATTGAGCAAACAAATTAATGGAATTACTTATTCGGGTCGGACATGCCTCAGTTGTTTCATCCCACTATAATATTCAGAATGGTTATGCAGCGGTTAGTGAACTGGTGTTTTGATTTCTCTTCAAAGATGTGAAGATGGTTTCTGAAGAAATGAACATATTGGGAGTGGGTAAATTGTAGAGTTATTTGGAGGCTTGAAGTTCTGTGTGGCTTTTTTTTGGGCAGTTCATTTCCTGTGGGCATGCACTTTGGTTTCACTGCTCCTTCTTGCAGGCATGCTTCAACTGGTTCTGGGATTATTGTTCTCTGTGCTGGATTAGTATCAAATATTAGTTAGGTGTATCTGCATCTTCTTTATCTGTTGGTTGCAGATATGGTTGAAATTTTCGTCCTTATCACCGAGAAGGTCTTACATGGTTATGGTTGCACCAATCTTATGATTATTGGATTTTCCAGATATTTAGGTTAAAAGCTTGTAATGGTTCATGTGGTAGATGGATGTGAATTTAGAAAATATAAAACCTCTCTGAAATTTTATTGTTCTTAGGGTGAGCAGTGGCACTACGTGTTGAGGACTGTGAGGTTGAGTAATCATGGTTTGACATGCTCATTGCCGTATTTACTGGTATTATTTGCCGGTTGTTTGAGAAGTAACCACGGCAGTTATCATCTGAACTTCTTATTATCTTCCACTTTTTATGTTATGTTTCTCCCGAGTTATGGTAACAGTCCTTACAAACTTTGAAATGATGGTATTGAAGTTTCTGGGTCACAACTGCCAATTCCTCAGCTACTTACATTACTCCCATTGTGTTTCTGTGCAATTGGTAGTTACTTATCTTTACAATTCACTACCCTTTCCAGGATATAGAGTGCGTGCAGGTTCTGCTTCACCTGTACACCGCAGGGATGCAGATCATCGCTATGGCTCTGAGTATAATCAATCAGGTGGCCCCCTAAGTGGGCGTGATTTTGGCAGTGCACGGGATTCTGGTAGATATCGAGACCGTTCACCCCATTATGCTCGAGGAAGGGGTGCTGGCAGGCCATTTGGTAGAGGTTTAGATGGGCCAGGGCCTGGTCCTGGGCCATTCAGAGGTGAAGGGAGTAGAAATAATCCAAATGTGCGCCAAAGGCTCGGAGACTGGATTTGCCCAGATCCTTTGTAGGTTCATTTTCTCCCTTTTCCTTTTCTTTTGGTTTTTCATTTACGTTTCCTTATTTTTTGAGGTTTTCCTCTTCGAAATTGTCACTAATGTGATTGCTAGAGGGTTCTGCTTCCTTGATTTTGTTTTAAGGCGAGATTTTGGAACTAGGGCACGGGTATACAGAGAGGCACACACATGCATTTATGCTTTACAAAATCATGTAAAGTTTTGAGAATTTTGTATTTATTTAAATCTATTTAGTTCAAAGTGGAGCTTATCCAAGTTGAATGTTGGTTTCTTGCATTATAGTTAGTTTTCTAGGAACCAATCACAATGATCAAATTATGAATTTTAATAGGTAAAAGCTTCAGAATCTTGTTAACCATTTTAAGTGAAAGAGGTTCCCGCTGTAGCAGTTCTGTTTTCTGATTGCAGGATAGGTTGGAACAATTTGTCTTTGTTTTACTTTCGTGTTTGACGAGTTAAGTGCTTGTAAATATGCATTCATCTTGTCCCAATCCTTACATTGTTTATGTGTCTCAGATGTGGCAACCTGAACTTTGCAAGGCGAGAATACTGTAACAACTGCAACAAGCCCCGCCGTGGAACTGGGGGAAGTCCTCGAAGGGGTTATCCTGGGCCACCACCTCCTAATGTTCCTCATAAACGCTTCCCTGGTCCTCCAATTGATCCTCCTCCCCTTGGAAGGCCCTTAAATGGTGGCTATAGGTCTCCACCTCGTGGCTGGGCCAGAGATGGCCCCAGAGATTTTGGTCCTGGGCTCCCACATCCAAGGCATGAAGGCAGGTTCCCTGACCGTCAAATGCAAAGAGATCGGTTGGACTACTCTGACAACTATAGAGGAAGAAGCAAGTTCGATAGGCCAATGCCTATGGATTGGGGTAACAGAGATCGCGGAAGGGATGGCTTCTTTAATGAAAGGAAGCCATTTGACAGGCGACCACCCTCTCCTTCACCACCACCACCACCACCACCGCATGTACCTCCTCACCGTGGCCGATGGGCACATGATGCTAGAGAGAGAAGCCGGTCCCCATTAAGAGGCGGCCCACCACCAAAGGACTACAACAGGCCTATGTACATGGACCGGGGACGAGATAATCGTCGAGGCATGGGGCGAGGCCGAGTTGGAGATGCATATTGACTACGAGGCCACGGGGATTTTTTTTCTGGTGTAATTTTGTCTGAGTAGGCATCCGTTTTTCATCTAGAGAGTAAGGAAGAATGCGTAGAGCTTAGTACTAGTTTTCGTATTTTGGTTTTGAATTCGTATTTATGACTTTGAACAGGTTATATGCTTCTTCATTCCTTCACGTTTTTTAGGTTATGTTGTTCATATGATGGATTATCCACGGTCATCCTTCTCACCTTCATGTTACTTTTGAATTTTTGTTTTCGTTTCGCTTTTATCGTTTGTCTTGCTTCGTGTGTTTGTTCAAAATTGTTCATTGCTGACTCATAGAAGTTTATTCATATGATTAAACTCGTCCATATTGTAAATATTTTATAGATATTGTCTTTGCAGTAAATAAATTAAAACTAAAGTCGTTTAGTCATTGAATTGTGTACAAAAATATGAACATAATTGGTAAAAGTATTATAAGTGTCTATGTATTTGTTATAATAGATCGATTAAATGATTTTATTTTTAATTTATTTTTTACAAATATGATCTTACGATAGGGGTGGGTTCAAAAAACCGAAAACCGAAAACCAAACCGAACCGAAACCGAAAAAACCGAACCGAACGAAAAAATCGAACCGAATTGAAAAAACCGAACCGAATCGAATTCTTTTGGTTCGGTTCGGTTTTAGAGATCTAGAAACCGAACCGAACCGAATCGAATTAATTAAATTAATATTTTAAAATTTATTTATTTAATTATTTGTTTTGGGTATTATTTTTTAAACCCAATTTGTAATATTTTTAAACCCAATTTTATTTGTTTAATTATTTGTTTTGGGTATTATTTTTTAAACCAAATTTGTAAGTCCAATGTGTTGCCAAATACTTACTACCATTTTCTCATTTTTCTCACACTCCAATTTTACTTCTAATTTTTTATGGTTTGTTTGTTTCATCACTAAACCAATTGCTTTTCATTTGTCTCTTGATCAATCATGTTCTTCTTTGTTTGTGTTTTTATTGTTTGAATTAAAATTATGAGTGATTTGTAAAAGATTGAAACTTTCATTGCATTCTCTTAGAAAATTAAACATAGCATTGGATTTGATGGTTGTTTGTGATTTGAGTTTTACTACTTTGTTTGCCCTTTATTAATAATCATGTAATGTTTGAGTGATCTATTCTGCTCAAAAGTTTTAGAACTTTCCTTGATATTTTCTAAGGAACCAAACAAGGGTTAACCCTATGTATACTTTGTTTGTTTGCTTGATGTGAAAAAAAAATATCCAAAACAAATAATTAAATAAATAATACTGAGAAAAAGAGAATTTAAAATATCATTACTTTTTAAACTCAATTTCTCAAGAACCAAACAAGGATTAACCCTATGTATGCTTTGTTTAAAAAAAAAAAAACCCAACCGTGATGTGAAAAAAACCGAAACCGAACCGGAAAAAACTGAATCGAAAAAAAACCGAACCGAAAAAAAAATGAACCGAACCGAAATTTCGGTTTTGGCAAAAAACTGAACCGATTTAAACCGAACCCACCCCTATCTTACGAAGTGATTTAAAATATAAACGATTTTGCTTATAAGTACAAAGTTTTATTATTATGATGAATTTTGAGTGGGAATGACTATGTATTTGTTATAATAGATTGATTAAATTATTTTATTTTTAATTTATTTTTTACAAATATGATATTATGAAACAATTTAAAATATAAAAAATTTTGTTTGTAAGTACAAAGTTGTATTATTATGTTGAATTTTGAGTGGGAATGATTGAGAATATTCAGTAATTTATTGCACCTTTTTGTTTTTTCGATTGGATTCATTATTCTTTTCTTCCACATCCTGTCCGTCCATTCCGTCCGTCATACCAAACTAAGAAAATTCGACCAATCATAAATCAGAGGTCACATAGAGTTGTTGACAGCGGACCCCACCAATATTCCAATCCCAATTAACCACCTCAAAGTCAGCAAACCCTTTTTAGCGCCAAACTCATTAATTTATTTACTTTTACCTTTTCACCTTTTACCGTGCGGAATCTTTTAAATTTTACCCCAGTTTTTTCACCACCCAAATTTTAATCAAATACGCGATCCGATACGTTTCACAATCTCAACTGCGAACACGTTATAGTTCCTGTGGCTCCGCGTGCACCTGATTTTTGTTTCCCAAGACACCTCCACTCACAGACTTACACTGGTGGAAATTTTTGTATCTGGTCAAATCCGACGGTCAACCACCGACCTTACTCTCACCTATGAATTCCTGCCGTCGATCATCTCTTTTAACACTAACCGTCGGATCAAACCTAGTGTCCCGATCTTACCGTCAAAATATTGCAAAATTGAAATTTCAAAACACTGGAAGAGAGAGGGAGGATAGACGGGAGGAGAGACGGAAGGAGGAAGAAGAAGAACAAAAGAAGGCCCCCTTTGCTGCCTTCTCTCTTCTCAATCCCTCTCTTGAAAGCCTCGATTTTTCTCTCTCTAGGAATTTTCAGTTTTCCTGCCGCCTATGTTTGGCAATTCGACGCCGTTTTGATTGCGGCCGGCCACTGGCGGAGCTTCGCCGCGAATCTTGAGCTGCGGGGAGAGCAGTTTCGGAGTGTTTGAATTCTTCCGGAGGAACCCGATTGTGTTTCGGATCTGAAAGTGTGTAAATTTGGAGAATTTGGGAGATTATCAGAGAGTAATCAGTGGATTGAGGTTTTTTTTTTCTCTGGAAGAAGAAAAATTCGAAAATTTCAGGTGAAATTTTGGAAATTTGAATTTTTGGATTTCATGGGGGAAGGCGATGGGGCCGATTCGGCTCCGAAGAAGGTTCAATCGGATGCTGCAGCGGCTGCCACGACGTCGTCCTCGTCATCGATGAACGATGTTCCGGCGAAGAAGCTGGCGAGGCAGCTCGATTTCACGGTGTTTGGTAGCGCCCCGGCGAGTGTGGAGGTGCCTGAGCTCCCTAAGCCACCACTGCCGACCGTTGCGGTGCCACCGAGTCTGCCAAAGCCCCCCGTGGTGTCCGTGCCTGTGCCGGTGTCGGTGCAGCAGCAACCGCATACAGTGAAGCCTGGGTAAGCTTGTAGCTTTTCAGAGGGATAGGCATATAAGTTTAATTTGTTTGGAATTGGAAAATTCTGCTGCTTGTTAATTTTGTGATTCTGTGGTGGATTCGTAGTTAAATTTTGGTTGAGAAGTTTGGATTTTGGATTGTGAGGTAATGTGGGAATTGTTCTCAAATTTGGAGGTGATTTGATTGCTATTTTTTTGGAGGGTAGTTTTGGAGCTCGTGTGTTTTCGGGTGTAATAAACAATGTTTGAATTTGATGAATTGATACTGGACATTGTTCTGATAGTATAGTTTTGTTGAAGATGTTTTAGTCTGGTCTCAAGGATCTCCCATTTATCTAAATTTCGATTTACAAATTCTCGTACCCTTATTGACGTGAGTATGACTTTTATTTTACGCAACATCATTGATTTGAGTTCCTGGTTTTGGAATTTTAATGGCTATGGTTGATGATGTATCTTTATCCTTCAATGCATTTACTGAACTTTATTTGTAAAGCTTGAATTTTGTGGCACATTGAGATACATCTGAACATACCAGTGTCTAAGAGTAGAATCATTGTGTGCAACCTCAAGCTGTTTTATTTATATTGTAAGCACTAAACACTATTATTTTTCTTTCTTAGGAAACCAGAATCCCCAAAATCGAGACCAAGACCCAATGTTGATGCAAAAGATGGTACTCCTAAGAAGCAAAAACAGTGTAACTGTAAACACTCTCGCTGCTTAAAGCTGTAAGTGCATATCATCTCTGCACTTGGTCAGTTAGTATGAAAAACCATTCCTTCTTGATGATTTGTTACAGTTTGGAACTGCTGTTCTTATTGTTTTAACCTTACTTTTTTTATGGTTCATTTTGATTTTCTCTTATAGTTCTCAATTGTCATACAAGAAATTATTAATGACTTAATTCACATGACTTTCATGCATCAAAGGGTTTAGGTTGCAACTGTGTAAACTGTTGCAATAACGTTGTCATTTTATGACCAGGTATTGCGAGTGTTTTGCATCTGGAATTTACTGTGATGGATGCAACTGCGTAAACTGTTGCAATAATGTTGAAAATGAAAGTGCTAGGAATGATGCAATCGAAGCTACTTTAGAGCGTAATCCAAATGCATTCAGGCCAAAAATTGCGAGTAGCCCTCATGGAGCAAGGGATACTCGGGTATGTATCTGTTATTTTGATGGCCTAGTTTCAGACATGATGCATCTTTTAATGTTGTATTATTTGTTCAACAAACTGAGTTCAACTATTTGGCTTCTGCGAGTTGCAGTTGTTAATGTTACAGAAGGAGATTTCTTTAGAAGTGTTTTCGCTTTTTTACCTTTTATGATGGTTCTAAAGTCACGAGAACATTCAAGATGTATACTTTCCCCTTCATTTTGTTGGTTTCATCTAATATGGAATTTTGGTCTACCTGTCACCATGAACTTCTGACCAGTGTTCTATTTTATGACTTGTGCATGAGGGACCAGGACACATGCTTTGAAATTGATCAAGCCGTTTAGGAGCGTATGAAATATCATTGCATGTCCAATTTATTTAGCATGATTTATGAACTTGTGGTGTATACTGCCTTTCCATTTTTAGTGAATTATGTATGGTTTTTATTTTTTTATGCCATCACAAAAAATGGCCTAGATGAAAGTGACTTGTTTTACTTTAGATACCTTCTAATTAGAATTATATTAAATATTTCTATTGGTGTTTTTTATTATAGTACCTTCATTATGACATTGTTGACAAGAATGTGGTCTGGTTTGGAAACATGTAGGAGGAAGCCGGTGAGGTTTTGATTTTGGGGAAGCACAACAAAGGATGCCATTGCAAGAAATCAGGGTGCCTGAAGAAATACTGTGAATGCTTCCAAGCCAACATTCTTTGCTCGGAGAACTGCAAGTGCATGGACTGCAAGAACTTTGAAGGAAGTGAAGAGAGACAAGCTCTATTCCATGGAGACCATGGCAACAACATGGCATATCTTCAACAGGCAGCAAATGCTGCCATTACTGGAGCTATTGGATCCTCTGGCTATGCATCATCGCCTCCAGTATCCAAGAAAAGAAAAGGTCAGGAACTCTTTGGACCGACAGCAAAGGATTCATCATTACACCGGATTGGACAGTTTCAACAGGTGAATTTAGTCTCATGGTATAAGAACTAATTTTTGACAAATTAGTTGGTGCCCACCAAATGGACAAATGGTCCTATTAAGATTATGATTTTTATGAACTCACTAGACCTATTTTCAAATCAGTTGTTAGTTTATCAGTTGCTAGTTTTTGAAGGAAGTGCATGAGTAGAAATAATTTTTAGTGAGATTCGCATTCTTTTTGTTTACTTCTTGTGACACTGAATTTAGTGCTTAAACGTGGACGCTAAATGATTTTTGATAATTCTTTCTATCTATTTTTTTTAATACCATATTCTAAATTGGGATAGTATCATTAAGTGCATGTTTCATGTAATTGTCAGGGAAACAATATCAGAGCCCCTGCACCCTCTCCTCTGTCTTCAGTCCCTGTTAATCACCTTGGTGGTTCTACAGGATTAGGGCCTTCTAAGTTTACATACAGGTACAATCAGTTACACACACACACACACACACACACACACACACACACACACACACATATTATAAACTGAATTGATGTGGTTCAATACTAATTTGTGTATGATTGTTGAAGGTCTCTCCTAGCAGACATCATCCAACCACAGGACTTGAAGGAGCTTTGTTCAGTTTTGGTTGTAGTAGCTGAAGAAGCTGCAAAGACACTTGCAGGTAGTTTATTGATTCACATATGACGAATCACTATCTTTCAGATTTCACTGTTTTTCATGAGTGTGTGTAATTGTAGACTTGTGTTTAAAATTATATATATTGATATTTTCTTCCTTAAACAAAAAATCATCTTAGCATGAAGCGCTACAAATAATGTCAAGGCCGAGCTACCAAAAAAAAATCTGGAAAGATAGGCCTTCACCCCAACCCTCCTTTAGTAAACCATATTTTACAAAAAATTTAGAAGTCGGAGATGCTTAGAACCTTGTTATGTTCACTGTTGTGGTTATTTGTGTGCAACGTTGTAGAGTTTCTCCATTTGTATATGATCTTACTAGTTTATTTTGTAGGTGATTTTTCATACTGATTTTTGTTTGTCTTTTCTTCGTAAAGACACATTAACTACTAATTGGGCATTATATGGCAAATTCAGTTGTAAACTATCTGTTATTATGATACTTTGAGTAGTCACTTTTCAAGTAGTTTTAGACTTTTAGTATAAATGGGATTTGTCTATAAATTCTGTACATTAATCTCATCCAATATGTACAGACCAAAGAAATGCAGCAGAGAAGCCGACAGAAACTTCCCTTGCTTCAACGACACAAGACAGGTTGCAAAGCGAAAAGGAATCTGATGCTCAGAATGCTGTGGCTGATGATCGTTCTAGTTTGAATGAGGCTGATAAAATCAGCCCTGAAGATTCCAATTCAGATGGTGCCGATGTAACAAAAGGGAGGCCTATGTCTCCCGGAACTTTGGCATTGATGTGTGATGAGCAAGATACAATGTTCATGTCAGCTGCTTCTAATAGGTTAATGGGCGATGGTAACACATCTTCACGGTTGCCTAATGAACAAGGAATGACAGAAGTCTATGCAGAACAGGAAAGGATTGTCTTGATGAAATTCCGAGATTGTCTTAACAGACTCATCACTTTTGGTGAAATAAAAGGCAAGTGAATCATTTTTCTTTTCTGGACTAATTACGGTATAAGGTTAAAAGTTTTCCATAAATTTTACCCAAACCCTTTATCACTACTCCAGGAAAAAACTGTCAGCATAGTTCATTAAGTTGAGATTTCGTTATTTTTCTTTTACCGCTCTTCTATATTGTGAATAAATGTGCCTGTTCCATTTAACACTGCAGAAACGAAGTGCTCATCTTTAGCCAGAAGTGAAGCGGAAACTCAAAAAGACCAACACAGCAATGGCAGTACAAACGCAAGAATAGATTCGCAGACTCCGCAGAGACCAATTACCAACGGTGTTACAAAACCTGCTGTTCCACTCGCAGCCAAGACAACGACATCACAGACGGTTACTGCAGCACTCTCAGCCCTTAGTAAAACTCCCTCCCATCCGGAAAACGTAGATGGGAGACCAAAAGCTTGAGATAGAGATGTAAAAAGATTTTAGCACACAAGATTCACCAAAGGTATTGTTTCGCTTTGACTTATCTCCGTTGCAGCGTCAAGCCGGTAATTAGGAAGTTATTAACCACTCTTAGAAGTATCTAATTTCTCTTTCTAAGGTTATTAATATATTTATAGAATAGTTTTTTTAGCTTTAACCATAGTTTCGGTCGAATTTGTGTAAAATGCAGAGCCTTGTAGTAGTGCAAGATATCGTTTTTAGATCGTTACATACAAATTAACATCATAGCTTGTATTTGCTACATGCTAGGATGATTTTTTTTTCCCTTCCCCTTTTTGATCCTTTCACATGTGGAAATAATATGTAACTTAGTTTTTCCTTTATGGAGCTAGCTGAAGATTTGACACAAAATTGAGCGCAATGTAGTTTTCCTTCGAGAGAAGAATCTGGTTAATCTTTATGCGCCTTGTGTTTAAACAATTGGAAAGGGATCCTCTCCGGAACTCTTCCACCAAATTTACCAATTCGGATCTTTGGAATTTGATTCAATGGCTAAAAACAGGGCTCTCTTTAAAAGTTGTAATAACTTTAGTCGATTTCAAATTTTAAGGCTTCAGATTAATGGATTTGGTGGAAAGGATCTGGAGAGGATCCCTTTCCTAAACAATTAGCCTTCTTCAAACCATTGACAATTTCAATCAAAAGTGATTTTCATAAGATCTTTTGCGTGCGCTTTAAGAAAAATGTTACCAGTCGTATGGGAGCGATCTTATTATTTATTGAGTTATATAGGTATATTATTGAATTTTGAAGCTTGAAAACTAGCGGAGTTATGCTTTGAAAGTTTTCTAAAATAGATTAGGGTAATTACGGATAACTTCCTAATTGTAACGGCTAATTTCAAATTACTCTGTCTTTTAAAATATTCAAAATAACTACTTAATGTATTGCGTTGGACATCCATTAGGTCTCTAACATTAAGTGATCATCTGAAAAATTATTCAAGCGAGTTTTACTCTCACGTTGTCTATAGAGCTCTAGATCTCTAAATCGATCTTTTTTAACTAAACGAGTTTAGTGTTTGTCTTGGCTAATAGGGGTCTATTTGGGATTCAAAATTCCAAAGATGATGTGTTAGTGAGAGTAAGTTTCAAAATTTGTCCACGTCATTACTTAATATCACAAACATCATCAACTAGCTGTATCTACATAATGATGTTGACCTAATGAGTATACAATTTTATATACACTAATTAGTTACTTGAAATGTTTTAAATCAATACCAATTTAAAATCACTTCAAATTAAGTAATTATCTGCACTTAACCCTAAATTTTATAATTTTTGTTGAAATTAGCAAAATCGTGAGTTATTGTCGTAATTAAGAAAGCATACTCGCTATCGAGTGGCGAAACTGATTTTTAACGAACTTTTAAGCTTGAAATTAATTAAAAAAAATGCTTGTGGAGCCCACATTATAGCCAAACATTGCAGTCCCTACCATTTCGAAACGTTATAACTATTCATTCAGAGTAAGAGAAAATAATGTTGAGTAAAAGAGAGGTGACAACAACATATTTTAGTGTGTGAACCCCAACTGCTTATGAATTCTCCATAGCCACCATGCATATTACAAGGAATCGACGAACTCGAATCTTATTTTCCCGATTGCTGAATGTGCTCGAAAACCGGTCGAAAATAGGGTTCTTTCTGCTTAAATGCGTGACCTTGAAGACGGGGATGACGACGCTGGTGCACTCTGCAGGACAAGAAAAGCAAACGTAACATGTTTACTTCAAACTGAGAAAGGGAGGTTTACTTCAACTCATCCAAATCCAGCAAAAGGGGAGAAGTTCAGGACGCAAAAATTAGAACCGATGTTCTTACCAGAGGCGAGCCTCTTGTTGCTCTTTCTTCCAAAAACCTTGATGGTTTGAAAAAGTTGCCATATAATCCGAACCATTTCTTTAGACTAGCGTATATATGTTTAGGGCCGACCTGATCTGCCCAGAACACAATACCGCCCCTGCCACGTAAGAAACAGACGACGTGAAATCAAGCATGTACGTTAACTAATAACTTCATCACTGTCAACCGAGTGAGAAAACTAATAGTACACATCTGCAACAAGCTTGTACAAAAATGGAGAGGGTGGTTCAAGTCCGGACAGTTGATCCCGCAAGGGATCCATTGCCCTGCAGCTCGGATGTCCGGATCGAACAATCAGCCCTCTCCATTAGCTGCACGAGTAGAGAGGCGAATATTTCAAACATCTAAAGTTCAAGCAGACACGAGGGTCGAAATAGAACTCACCGGTAAGAGGGGAAACTCATCCCAAGAACAGATGCGATGTCAAGGTCTGATGCTCGAGTAACTATTCCTTCATCCAGAATACGACATGCCTCGTTCACCGCAGGAAACAGCATCATCTCCAGAACTTCTTGGTCTGTAACAGTCAAAGGCTGCAAGCCATAGTCCAGCAAACACGATGAGCATGATAGCCTCATATAGAATGCATTGTTTAAAGCAACTACTGAACCCGTAACAGCAAGACAGAATTCCACTTAATAGTACTACTGTGCGTAAATGAGAATCTATCTTCTGATGTACAGAAAAAGTACCTTTCCACTAGGCATGATATTGGCAACTCGTCGAGATTCCTCAATAAGTGGTAGGACCGAAAGATCAGGTTTTGGCTTGCTTCCCTTCTCATAAATGTAATATCCTTTTCCGTTGTTTTTACCTGAAATGCCAAAAGCACAAAGCAATTAGAACAAAAAACATGTTACAATTTCCCTCTCCACCTTCTTTCCGAAAAAGGATGATCTAATAAAAGTACTGAAGTTCTAGATTACCATTTCGTCCATTTTTTATCAAGATCTCAACCAATGGAGATTTAAATGTGCGATCAGGGGAAGCACGAGATAATTCCTTTCCAGCAGCAAGGGCTACTCCGTAGCCTCCCAAGTCTTGAAGCCTGCAAGTTAAGAGCACTAGATATAATCATCAATGTAGTTCTTAATTCTACGATCAGCAGGCATAAACATTCCTCAAAAAAAAAAAAAAGCCAGATCCTATGTTAAGATGAACATAATCAGGGGCAACCCCAAGCCAACAAGGCTCTTTGCTTTGCAAGGGTCGAGGGAGGAACGTCTACTATACGCTGCCCAACCCTTGCAAAGAGGCTATTTCCATAGCTCGAACCCGTGATCTTTTTTGGTCACAACGGTGCAACCTTTCCATTGTGCCAAGGCTCGCCCTCTAAAATGAACAAAAGAAAACAGGAAATCTAGGTACGGAGAAAAGGAAGAAAGTTACTGGAATGGACCCATAGGTAGGCCAAAATCCCTAATGATCCTGTCAATTCTGAACACATCCACTCCTGAATTGACCAATAAATGGGCACTGTGAAAATAGGGAAAGAATGCTCGATTGACGGCAAAGCCTGTGCAGTTACCAACCACAATAGGAACTTTCTTCATTATTTTCCCAACAGTAAAAAGATCAAGAATAACTTGTGCTGAAGTCTTCTCTGTCCGTACTATTTCAAGAAGAGACATCACATGAGCAGGACTGTCCATCAAAGAACAATTCAAAATTAAGTATAGAGTATAAACAAAAAGCATTCCAACATAACTATCGGTGCATATATAAAAAACAATGACAAAAAATGGTTTTAGCTGAGTAAAACAATTTCTAAGTGGAAAAAAACGTGTTTCTTTTCTTCGAGTGGTACAGCAGTATGCTCCTGGGAAGAAAAATGCATGATAACCTGAAAAAATGTGCCCCCACAATGCGATCATGAGAGTTTGTCTTTTCTCCAACAACATTGAGGTCAATAGTGGATGTGTTTGTAGCCAATACGCAGTGAGGAGGACAAACATTCTCGAGTTCACTAAAGATTTTTTGCTTGACAGGAACACTTTCAATGACGGCCTGCAAACAAGGAATAATTGTATCAAATGACTTTCAAACAGAAATTCAAGAGGTAATATGTAGATAATACAAATTTCATTACAACAAAAACCATTAAGTAGAGAGCAGATGCTCAGGCTATCAAGCCCAAAAAGGTGGTCAAAACAGATGAGCACAAGAAATCATCTCTAACAGAACAAAGAAGGTTTAAGAAAATGGTCCAAAAATATGAAAGAAAAAACAAGAACAAATTGAAAACATCTGGTATGGCATTTTAAAATTCCCCACCTCTATGACCATATCCAAATTTTTGAAGTCGGAGTAGTCCAAACTACCTTTAAGCAATGCGAGAGCTTTTTGTGCCTTGTCCTGTGTCAGCCCCCTTCTAGTTACTAAGCCTTTAACATTTCCTGTTGAAACAAAAAAACAACGATAAAGAATTTGAAGATTTCACCCTTCTAGTTACTAAGCCTTTAACATTTCCTGTTGAAACAAAAAAACAACGATAAAGAATTTGAAGATTTCAGGTTTCAAATATCACCAGTGCACTGCGTACACAAAAAACCATGCCAGAGTTTTATTTTGTTAGTTATCTGAAAACAAGTGAACCACCAATCTGCTACAAAACTCAGCAGAGACTCCCAGTTAACATAAACATGATCTAATGCAGCATGAATCCTGAATCCTGAAGATTCGTTCATAAGTCCAAAGTAAAATTAATAGTAAAAAAATCATATGCTGGACTGCAGCCTGAATCCTGAAGACTCATTCATAACTCATAGGAAAATGGTAAATCTCAAGAATACTGCCAATGAGGTAACCACCTTCTATCTTTTTTATGCCCTTCTGAAGATATTCAGAGTTGACTTCCTTTAGAACGACAGATATATTGCTGAGGAGAAGGGCTGTAGCAATGCCAGAACCCATCAGACCTCCCCCAATAACAGCAACTTTCTTCATTTGCCTCGGTTTAAGGCCAACATCAGTAACATTGGGCACCTGCATAAGTTAAAATTTAAGTAGATACAAGAAGAATCAAAAGGAGGGTAAAATGTAGAAACTGCTTCCTGGCAACAGAAGATAATAAACACTCTTCACAAAATTTAAATTATTAGCAGAGGCATTGCATAAAAGCATCAATACAAATTCAATTACTTAAGGATGAATAGTGGGTAACTGGATTTAGAAAGCCAAGCAGAACCATTTACAACAAACAGACGAACATAAAACAAATGGGAAATCTCATTAAGAAGCCAGGAGAGGGTTGTTTAGGGCCAAATCTGTAATAGATGTCATCAACACAAAGACAGAGGACTGGAAAAAAATCTAAAAAAAAAATAAAAATGAAAAAGGGACCGGGCAGCCTAGTAAAGAAGCTACTTGTGTATCAAGATCGTACCTTTGATGTTGCGTGTTGGGCAAAAAAAACATGGAGTAGAGCTTTTGCAGTGTCTGCTAGAAGTAACTCCTTAGAAACTTTAGCCTCCTGAAATAACAATTTAATTTGTTAGAGCATATGTGAACCGGCATGCCATTACACATATGAAGGACGATTAAACATGTATAACAAACAAAGCCAATGACATCAAAATTACCATTAAAAGGCCACTGTATCCTCCATGAACAATGCCATCCTCGATCACATTGAGGCATGCTTGGTGATGAGGCATATTGGGAGCAGTCTTCCTGGCTTGTTGTCTGGCAACTTTCAGTATCTCTCGTGCCTCAGACAGGGAAGCAAGTTTATCTGTCCTGTGAAGAGAGCGCAACCACGGTTTGCGTCTGTCTGCAATTTCCAAAGCCCATGAACTAGATACTTTCAGCAACTCTTGAGGAGACACAATAGCATCTATAAGACCAAGCTTCTTCCCTTCTTCAGACAGGATTGGCTTCAATGACTGAAAAGGACCACATGCTGTACTAAATTAAAATCAATGCAAGATGAGCTTATAATGGATTATAATTTTGAATAAAATTTTAAGCTGTCCAAAACAAGCAAACTGCGTGTGTTCAGCGTACGGATCTAAGTATATAGTTTCAAGATAGAACACAAGAAATTATTTCATGACATTTGGGTAAAAAGCTCAAACAAAATATAGTTTAGAGACAGAACACAAGAAATTATTTCATAATTCTCAACATTTCAGTATGAAGCTCTAATACATTCTAACTGTTCCACACTAAGCTATATTTTCCTATTTTGCCTTTTGTCCCCTCAAAGCAAATGACAATGTTTTCAAATCAATATGGTAGATCAATAATTGAAAGAATATAGTTGCAAGCACAAAACTAGAAAATTGAAAACAAATTTAAAAAATGAGCAGAGGAGCCAATTACCAGCATCATTTCAATTGCCTTCTGAAGCCCTACAAGCCTTGGAAGGCGTTGTGTGCCTTACATAGCAACAATATTTTAACATTTCAGTACAACAACCGATATTATTTTAGTGTCCAATTTACTTGCTTGTGTAGAAGAAAAGGTATACCTCCAAATCCAGGTATCACTCCAAGTGACAACTCTGGAAGACTAAGTTCATGGCACCCCTGCACAATACGTGCATGGCACCCCTGCACGAAATTTACTAATAAGACGCAATTCCACTAAGTTCTGACAGCAAATTTATCACCAAAAGTCTAAAAACCAGAAGTTGTCCACTCGTGAGTGGGAGCACAAACCAATGCCAACTCCAAGCTACCTCCTAGTGCAAGTCCTTCGATGGCAGCAACAACAGGCTTGTTCGAACCTGTTATACACACGAGCAGTTAACTCTGCGCAGCAAAAATGGAGCCCAGTAATTGACCTTTTCGAAAAGAACATTGGGGACAATACCTTCAAGTGTGTTGAGCACAAACTCAGCAGGTACGTCGGGCATAACCGAAACATCCCCTACAACGCCACACAAAACAACGGTGAGTTCTCAATCCATTTCATCACTTTACTCAATGCTACAAATAGAGTGAGACCAACATAGTTCATTTTGTTAGATACCTAGTTGGACTTGACTAACGTTATAAGTATGAATCCTTGTTGCCAATATGTTATAAACTGATTAAAGAGTTGTAAGCGTGGAAAACTACTTCCTAAAAGTAAGGATACGTGGATAACATGCAGCAAATGCTTATCCATTGCTTGGTGAAAACTGCCGGCAACTGCAGGAAACTGTTTCCACGATAGATGGAAATTAGTTGAAGCCTGTGTCTATATATAATTCAATTCCCTGCTTGTGAAGATGTGTTCTGAGATTCTGGGGTTCTATCACCTTTGGAACATAAGGTCTTAAACAAGTAGAAGAGTTGCATTTCAACCAAGAAGCATGGCTGCTCCAGGTATCGCTCACTGTCTAACAAATGTAATCTGGGATACTTGCTATACAATGAACTCGCTGCATTGACAGTAGCCATGGAAGTTAATGGCGTAAACTTATTATTTTCCAACACATTTCAATCATACCAGACTCGTGAACCTTCTCGAAAACATTGATATCGAAACCGGCTGAAAACCTTCCTCCACTGCCTTCATCAACCAAAAAACGAGGAAAAAAAATTACAAAACGTCCACAAAGCAAAAGAAAATCAATGCAAAGATTCAAGCTTTCCGTTGGGGTGTATTCATTTGAGAATTTAAGAGACTTTAATGGAATTAAAACTCCATGAATTTTTATGGAGTTATACACTACGAAATCTCTCTAATTCCTTCTAATTTCCCAAATTTCTCAAATTCTTTCAAATCAATTTTTAATTAAATACACTTGAAATGTTATAAACTTCTTTAAAATCCTAATTAAATACATCCAATTGTTTAAGAATTTTAATAAACTATTTTAAAATTCTAATTGAATATAATCTGAATTTCAAAGAATCATTTAAAATTCTGATTGAATACCTTTAAATTCATTAAAAGAATTAAAATCTTTCAAAATTCCAATTGAATACACGATCCTTAAATTTTCCGACTGGGACGAACTAAATCGAACAAAACGCCACCGCATCACAATTTAATCGAAAGAGCAGGAATGGAAGCTACATTACCAGTCAAAACGATCGCCTTGACGTCGTTTCGCCTCGCGGCCTCCTCGACTTTCTCCTTCAAGCTAGCTACAACTGCAGAAGCACCAAAATATCAATAAACAATTACGAACCGGCAGAGATTTGATAACGCAGAGGCAGAACTAGCTCGTTTACTCGGTATGGTCAAGGTGTTGACAGGTGGATTGAAGATGGTGATGACTGCAACGCCGTCGTTGCCGACCTCCAAGGTGACCTTGGCCTTCGCCATGGATTCGAAAACCAGAGTGAAGAAACAGTATCTCGATTCATCTCGAGGAGGAATTTATTGTTGGTGCCTCAATTATTTTCTACTCTTTTCTTTTACAAATTTTCTGTGGTGAAGAATCGATCATGTTTAACATGTTTTATTCAATCAAGCTGTATCGGATTCAATGCAACGTAGGAACAACGTCATTATCATACGGACTGATCATGCTTTATACTTGACTCACTTAAGAGAAGCCTAGGCCACAAAATTTCACAAATTTCTAAGACTTTTGCTCTAGAACCAGTAATCGCATTCTGTTTCTTACTCCTCCATGTAACCAAGTTACCTCCAACAAATGTAAAGTAACTTGATGTTGAGCGCATGTCATCAACTGAACCAGCCAATATGCATTAGTATAACTTTAAACTCTAAGATGGTTATTCCTTTTAATAAAATTTCTTTGTCAGACTTCCCTTCAAATATCACAAAATTCTTACTGCGCATGTTGTTCTCCAGGTCATGCATGTATTGACTTATTACACTCAAGGGATAAGTAAGGTATGGTCTTGTGTGTCCCAAGTATATTGAACGACCTATTAACCTTTGGTATCTCTCTTTGTCATCTTGTTCTTCATTATGATCCATACTAAACTTCAACCCTTAATCTAATGGAGTAGCTACTGACTGACAAGTTGACATACTAGTTTCATGCAACAAATCAATAATATACTTCCTTGGAGACAAGAAAATTATAAAAATGCTTCTCGATACCTCAATCCATGTTATCACCATATCATCTACATACACAATAAATGCAGTTGGTGTCACATCCCGACCCGGGGTCCACCACATCCCGGGCCCGACCTCTGCGGTAGCACGATATTGTCTGTTTTGGGCCCCGACCACGCCCTCACGGTTTTGTTTTTGGGAATTCACACGAGAACTTCCCAATGGGTCACCCATCATGGGAGTGCTCTTGCACACTACTCGCTTAAATTCAGAGTTTCGATGAACTCCGAAGCCAGTGAGCTCCTAAAAGGCCTCGTGCTAAGTAGAGATGAGAATATACATATAAGGCATAGAGGATCCACTCCCCTAGGCGATGTGGGATGTCACAATCCACCCCCTTAGGGGCCCGACGTCCTCGTCGGCACACCACGGCCAGGGTTTGGCTCTGATACCAAATTGTCACATCCCAGCCCGGGCCGCCACCACATCCCAGGCTCGACTCTACTGTAGCACGATATTATCCGTTTTGGGCCCCGACCACGCCCTCACGGCTTTGTTTCTGGGAACTCACACGAGAACTTCTCAGTGGGTCACCCATCATGAAAGTGCTCTCGCGCGCTACTCGCTTAACTTTAGAGTTCCAATGAACTCTGAAGCCAGTGAGCTCCCAAAAGGCCTCGTGCTAGGTAGAGATGAGAATATACATATAAGGCATAAAGGATCCACTCCCCTGGGCGATGTGGGATGTCACAGTCGGCTTCCCATTTCGTATTTTCAGAAACAATGTATGATCGAAATTTCTTTATTTGTAACCAAATTTTCTCACAGAATTTGTGAAGCTTCTAAATCACGCTCGAGAGGACTGCTTCGAACCACACAAAGATTTCTTCAACCTGCACACCTTTCTTTTGTATTTATCTAGAGTATCACATACCGATGGCAGATCCATATAAATATTTTTTTGTCAAATCTCCATGCAAGAAAGCACTCTTCACATCAAATTGTTGTATAGGCCAATTAAGAAGTATAACAAAACATAGATTTTGTTAAACTTGGTCATAGGGGCAAACATATCTGTATAGTCGATTCCATATTTTTTAGTGTACCCTTTTGCTACCAGTCTCGCCTTGAATCGATCCACCGCCACTTCAGTTTGTACTTCACAGTATAGACCTATTTGCATCCCACAAGTTTCTTGCCAACTAGCAAGTCTGTGATCTCCCAAGTAGCATTCTTCTTCAAAGAGTTGAACTCTTCATTCAATGTTACTTGCCAACGTGGATTAGCTAAAGCCTCCAAAGACTTCAACTTTTCATTCATTGCTTCTTAACCGAGGGAAACCACCTAACCATACTCTCCAGATGAACGAAAAGGATCCAAATATTCTATTGCCAACCATGTGTCATCACATAAACTACAACATGATGCAAAGCATTAAACAAGAGTAGGTGACGTGGGTGTATGCAATCAAGCACAAAGCAGATTAATCCATTGAAAGGTACAAGGCCTAATTGGTTGGCAAATGTTATACTTAAACCTATGGTACTGGAAACATTTGCTCTAGTAGCAAAATTCAACACAGCAAGAGTGTTGCTTTCATTGGCAGCAAGCCTGATTAGCTTACAACAATTTGATGTGAAGAACGCCTTTCTACATGGAAATCTTAATGAGGAAGTGCATATGGACATTCCACTATGGTATACACAATCAAGAGTAGTGTGTAAACTGAACAAAGCTATGTATGGACTGAAGCAATCACCTTGTGCGTGGTTTGTCAAGTGCAAAAAAAGAGTATATAGGTCTGGTAAAAAGATTATATGATTTATTAAGGCTTCAGCGGTTGCTTACAGAACTTGGGTATCCGTCGACACTTGCAACAAAGTTGTTTTGTGATAACAAGGCTATCATTGATATTTCTCGTAATCTAATTAAGCGTGATTGAACCAAACATGTTGAAGGTGAAGTTAGACGCAAATATCATTCAATTTCCCTTCGTGAAATCAAAAAATCAACTGGCATTGTTGAAGTTTTTTTGTATTATTATGTATAAGCATGGAAAGGTTACACAAATATATAGAGGAGTTTCTCATCACTCCTTAAAACATTCCCTAAAACATTCCCTAAAACATTCCATAAAACATTCCCTAAAACATTCCATAAAACATTCCCTAAAACATGCTCCCTTGAAATAAGGAGAAAGCAACTTAGATAAGACAAACATTCCTTAAAACATGCACCCTTGAAATAAGGAGAAAGTAGTCTTAAATAACTAGAGATCCTTCAATACTCCCCCTCAAGCTGGATCCAGAAGGTTGATGGATCCAAGCTTGCCAAGGAGCAGTTGAAATTGATGCGAGGCCAAGGATTTGGTGAATAGGTCTGCAAGTTGATCCGAGCTCCTCACAAACTGCGTTTGGATAACATGAGATTGGACTTGGGCACGAACATAGTGGCAATCGACTTCAATGTGCTTGGTTCTCTCGTGAAAAACGGGGTTGGAAGCAATGTGCATTGCAGCTTGATTGTCACAGAAAAGGGGCATGGATTGATGATTGAAAACACCTAAGTCACACAGTAAACTTTTGAGCCAGATTAGCTCACACGCAGTCGATGCCATGGCTCGATATTCTGCTTCAGCACTGGATCGTGCAACAACAACTTGTTTTTTGCTTTTCCATGTGACAAGATTGCCTCCCACAAATGTGCAGTATCCGGTTGTAGACTTTCGATCAATAGAATTGCCGGCCCAATCGGCATCACAATAACCTGTAATCTCCGTGCTCTCATTTTTCTTCATGAGTATGCCTCGTCCCACAGAGCCTTTTAGATACCTGAGTATCCTTTTAACCAGATTAAAGTGCTCCATCGTGGGAGAATGCATAAATTGGCTAACAATACTGACAGCATAGGTAATGTCTGGCCTTGTGATGGTCAGGTATATCAACTTACCAACCAACCGCTGATAATAGCATATGTTTGGAAGAGGTTCCCCCTCTAAGCTGAGCTTAAGTTTGATATCGAGAGGTGTAGGAACTGGTTTAGCATCACTCATTTTTGCTTCCTTGAGAAGATCAAGAACATATTTCCTTTGATTCAGAAATAAGCCCTTGTGAGAAGTAGCCATTTCGATGCCGAGGAAGTATCTCAGTACACCAAGATCTTTGATTGCAAAACGTTGCTGAAGAGAATGCTTGAGTTCGTTGATTTCTTCAGAGTTATCTCCAGTGATAATCAAATCATCAACATACACGAGAACAACCAATGTACCAGCAGTACCAGAACGTACAAATAGAGAGGAGTCCGCATTGCTTCGTCCAAAACCAACACTTATGAGGACAGAACTGAGCTTAGCATATCAGGCTCTCGGTGATTGTTTAAGTCCATAAATTGATTTGTGCAGTTTACACACAACATCAGGTTTATGACTTTGAGGGTGACCTGGTGGTAGTCTCATGTAGACGTCTTCTTCAAGCTCGCCATGTAAGAAGGCATTTTTTACATCCATTTGATACATATGCCACCCTTTGTTGACTGCCACTGACAGAAGTACCCTCACAGTGTTCATCTTTGCAACTGGGGCAAAGGTTTCCTTGTAGTCCACATCAAGTGTTTGAGTAAAGCCACGGGCCACTAATCGTGCCTTGTATCTTTCTATGGACCCATCAGAGTTGAATTTAATCTTGTATATCCACCTGCAGCCTACAATCTTCTTTCCTTTGGGCAGTGGTACAATGCTCCAGGTTTTATGTTGATCGAGGGCAAGCAACTCATCCTGCATGGCTTGCTTCCACACCTGTGATTGGTTAGCTTCTTGGAATGATTGAGGCTCCATATGCGCAGATATATTACACAAATATGCAGTGTAAGTAGGTGACAATTTTTGGTAGGAACAGTAGTTGGACAATGGGTGCCTTGGCTTGTAAGTAACAAAGTCTTGCAGTCTTGCTGGTGGGTGCCTTTCACGAGTTGGATTCCGGCGAGGTATGATAGGAAGAGACTCCTCTGAAGATTCTTCAGGTCCAACACTGCATAGGGTTTCATCTTCAACAGGCATGTTGCTGACGTCATTTTGATCCGGTTGGCTTGGGACCACAAGATCTATTGTGTGAGGTTGATCACCCGCATTGTGGAGGATCTCATTCCTTGGCAGTGGGAACATGTCCAAGATACTCTCCCCCTGGCTTGTACTATCCAGAGATTTACTGTAATAAGGATTAGTTTCATGAAATCGAACATCCTTTGAAACAATTAATCTTTTTAGTTGTGGATTGTAACACTTATACCCTTTTTGTGTGGATGAGTAGCCAAGAAAAATGCACTTAGTTGCCCTAGGATCAAGTTTGTCTCGATATAGGGGCTGAACATGTACAAAACAGATACATCCAAAGACTTTAAGATGAGAGAGATCCACCTTTCTGTTCTTGACAATCTCTATTGGAGATTTGAACCCCAACACCCTACTAGGTAACCTGTTGATCAGGTATGCTGCTGTCATGATACTTTGAGACCAGAAACGTTTAGGCACATTCATTTGTAACATCAATGCCCTAGTTTTTTCAAGAAGATCCCGGTTTTTTCTCTCGGCAACACCATTTTGTTGGGGTGTGCCAACACAGCTAGTTTGATGTATGATGCCATTGTTGCTCAAATATTGAGTCATGACTTGGGACATGTATTCGGTGCCATTATCAGACCTTAGGGTTTTGATTTGAGAAGAAAAATGATTTTTAACAAGGTTGTGAAAGTCCTTAAACACTTCCATTACCTCACTTTTTGATTTTAACAAATATAACCAGGTGGCTCTTGAATAATCATCAACAAAGGTTATGAAATATTTATAACCATCAAAAGATTCACTAGTTGGCCCCCATATATCAGAGTGAACAAGCTCAAAGAGGTGAAAAACTCTAGACATGGAAGAGCCTAGAGGTAATTTTGTTGCCTTTGACATATGGCAAGTTTCACAATGGATTGATTCTTTGCCTAAGTCAGGAAATAAGGTGGACAAAATAGGTTGAGATGGATGAGCTAGACGCTGGTGCCATAAGGATGAAGCTTGAATGGAGGTTGACTTGGCAAGAAACCCACAGGGAGAGCTTTTCGATATGTAATAGAGACCATCTAGGTAAAACCCCTCACCAATCGTCCTCTTGGTTATACAATCCTGAAAGATGACATTTGTAGGTGAAAAAATGGCTAAACAATTTAATGAATTAGTGATTCTTCCCACTGAGAGAAGTTGAAAGGGAAATGATGGAACATATAGGGCCATAGACTCTATTTGATCAGATATCAGATGGATTTTTCCCTTTCCTGCAATCCTAGCACCTTTACCATTAGCCATAGAAACATGTGAGGGATTATGAATTTTCTCAAATCTATGTAATTTTGACATTTTATTAGTCATATGGTCTGTGGCACCTGAATCTACAACCCAGAAATCATGCAACTCATTTATTTTAAGAGCAGTTTGAAAAGCTTTTATGATACCTTTCATGTCTGTCTGAGGTACACGATCAGTATCAGCTAAAAAACCAGCAAATTTGCCTAGCAATGCAGTAGTACTTCCATCTTCATGAGCAACTGATCCCTCTTCTTTTCCCTTCTTTTGTTGGAGATAGGCTGCGAAATCATTTAGAAGAGAGGCAGGATTTGAAGTGAGCTGTTGATAGATATCAACACTGTTGATAGATGAAGATGTAGCAGTGTTGGCACGGGGGTATGCCCGACTTGTCTTTGGTGCAGTTTTATCCTTCATGAAGTCAGGTTTGAGTTCAGGATGAAGAATCCAGCACTTGTCTCTCACATGCCCAATGTTTTCACAGTGTAGGCATTTCAAATGAGGGTTTTTCCCTTTATACCTTTTTTCATTTGTCAGGTAAGCCCTAGCTTCTGTCACGTTGGTTTTTATACCATTGTTCATGACTTTTCTTCTTACCTCCTCGCGTTGGATAGTAGCACATATACTAGTGAAGGATGGTAGCTCAGAGTTCATGAGAATGTGACTTCTCAAATCCTCATAATCTGAGCTCAAGCTAGATAATAATTGAAAAATTTTATCTTCTTCAGTTCGTTTAAGAAGCACAGAAGAATCAGTCGTGTGAGGTCTGTATACATCTAACTCATTCCACATGCTTCTCAAAGAACCAAGATGTTGAACAAAGCTTTTACCTTCTTGTTGTATGTTTGAGATGTCCTTCTTAAGTTGAAAGATGCGAGCTGCATTGTTTTGATTGCCATACATCTCCTTCACGGTGTTCCAAAGGATGAAAGATGACTCGGAATAGCTGAAGATTTCAGCAATCTTCCTTTCCATGGAGTTTAACAACCATGACATGACTAGTTGATCTTTGCTTAGCCACCCTCTATATTCTGGAGAAGAGACATCAGGTGCAGATTGGCTGCCATCGATGAATCCAAGCTTGGATCTTCCACCGAGTGCAAGACTAACAGCTCTTGCCCATGGCAAGTAATTAAACTCATTCAATAATACTGAACTGAGTCGTAGGTTTGGATTGATATCCATTTCAGAGGAGTTTACAGATGAAGCAGCAATGATGCTTGCATCCTCGAAATTTTCATCTGCCATTGTTTTTGAAAAATAACCACAACAGCTTCGATATACAGAACTGGCTCAGGATGATGCCTGCTCTGATACCATGTTGAAGTTTTTTTGTATTATTATGTATAAGCATGGAAAGGTTACACAAATATATAGAGGAGTTTCTCATCACTCCTTAAAACATTCCCTAAAACATTCCCTAAAACATTCCATAAAACATTCCCTAAAACATTCCATAAAACATTCCCTAAAACATGCTCCCTTGAAATAAGGAGAAAGCAACTTAGATAAGACAAACATTCCTTAAAACATGCACCCTTGAAATAAGGAGAAAGTAGTCTTAAATAACTAGAGATCCTTCAATAGGCATATATTTTAACAAAGACAGTTGGAAGTCAAACATCCTACAACTTACTCAACAAGTTGGGCATCAACGACATTTATACACCAACTTGAGGAGTGCTGGCATAAGTTGACTTTTTGACGTAATTAGCGGGCGTTGTTCCCTATATGATTCCCCTTGTAATTAGGGTAGACTTTTTTAGTTATTCATGTCTTGTAAGTTGAAGTTGTAATACGTATCTTGCCTCCTATGTGAGAAGAGTACATTGAAGAATTCAACCACCCAAATGAGCACCCGAATCTTATTTTCCTGAATACCGACTGCGCTCGAAAACCTGTCGAAAATAGGTTTCATCTGCTTACATGCGTGACCTTGAAGACGGGGACGACGACACAGGTGCACTCTGCAGCGCAAGAAAAAAATTCATGTTTACTTCAAAAGGGGAAAAAGTTTAGTACGAAAATAAGAATAGTTGTTCTTACCAGAGGCAAGCCTCTTGTTGCTCTTTCTTCCAAAAACCTTGACGGTTTGAAAAAGTTGCCATATATTCCGGACCATTTCTTGAGACTAGCGTATATATGTTTAGGGCCGACGAGATCTGCCCAGAACACAATGCCGCCCCTGCCACGTAAGAAACAACGATGTGAAATCAAGCATGTACATAAACTACAACATCGTTACTGTCAACCAAGTGAAAACACTAATAGTACACAACTGCAACAAGCTTGTACAAAAATGGAGAGGGTTGTTCAAGTCCGGACTACTAATCCCGCAAGGGATCCATTGCCCTGCAGCTCGGATGTCCAGATCATACAGTCAGCCCTCTCCATTAGCTGCACGAGTAGAGAGGCGAGTATTTGAAACATCTAAAGCTCAGGCAGACACAAGGGTCAAAATAGAACGCACCGGTAAGATGGGAAACTCATCCCAAGAACAGATGCGATGTCAAGGTCTGCTGCTCGAATAACTATTCCTTCATCTAGAATGCGACACGCCTCATTTACCACAGGAAACAGTATCATCTCCAGAATTTCTTGGTCTGTAACAGCTAAAGGCTGCCAAGCATAGTCCAGCAAACATGATGAGCTTGCTAGCCTCATAAGGCAGGCGTTATTTAAAGTAATTACTGAGCCCGTAACAGCAAGGCAGAGTTGTTCAACTTGAAGAACTACTGTGCATAAATGAGTATCTATTTTCTGATGTAAAGTGAAAGTACCTTTCCACCAGGCATGATATTGGTAACTCGTCGAGATTCATCAATAAGTGGTAGGACAGAAAGATCAGGTTTTGGCTTGCTTCCCTTCTCATAAATGTAATATCCTTTTCCGTTGTTTTTACCTGAAATGCCAAAAGCACATAGCAGTTAGAACAAAAAACATTTTACAATTCCCTGCTCCACCTTCTTTCCGAAAAAGGATGATCCAACAAAATTACTGAAGTTCTAGATTACCATTTCGTCCATTTTTTATCAAGATCTCAACCAATGGAGATTTAGATGTGCGATCAGGGAAAGCACGAGATAATTCCTTTCCAGCAGCAAGGGCTACTCCGTAGCCTCCCAAGTCTTGAAGCCTGCAAGTCAAGAGCAGTAGATATAATCAACAATGTAGCTCTTAATTCTATAATCAGTAGGCATAAACATTCCTCAAAAAAGCCAGATCCTATGTTAAGATGAATAGAATTAGGGGTGACCCCAAGCCAACAAGGCTCTCTGCTTTGCAAGGGTCGGGGGAGGAAAGTCTATCGTATGCAGCCCTACCCTTGCAAAGAGGCTATTTCCATAACTCGAACCCATGATCTTTTGGTCACAAAGGAGCAACCTTTCCGCTGTGCCAAGGCTCCCCTCTAAAATGAACAAAAGAAAACAGGAAAATCTAGGTATGGTGAAAAGGAAGAAGATTACTGGAATGGACCCATAGGTAGGCCAAAATCCCTGATGATCCTGTCAATTCTGAACACATCCACTCCTGAATTGACCAATAAATGGGCACTTTGTGAGTAGGGAAAGAATGCTCGATTGACTGCAAAGCCTGTGCAGTTACCAACCACAATAGGAACTTTCTTTATTATTTTTCCAACAGTAAAAAGATCAAGAATAACTTGTGCTGAAGTCTTCTCTGTCCGTACTATTTCAAGAAGAGGCATCACATGAGCAGGACTGTCCATCAAAGAACAATTCAAAATTAAGTATAGAGTATAAACAAAAAGCATTCCACCATAACTATCAGTACATATATAAAAAACAATGACAAACAATGGTTTTAGCTGAGTAAAACATTTCTAAGTGTAAAAAAAGCGTGTTTCTTTTCTTCGAGTGGTACAGCTGTGTGCTGCTGGGAAGAAAAATGCATGATAACCTGAAAAAATGTGCCCCCACAATGCGATCATGACAGTTTGTCTTCTCTCCAACAACATTGAGGTCAATTGTGGAAGTGTTTGTAGCCAATACGCAGTGAGGAGGACAAACTTTCTCGAGTTCACTAAAGATTTTTTGTTTGAGAGGAACACTTTCAATGACGGCCTGCAAACAAGGAATAATTGTATCAAATGACTTTCAAATAGAAATCCAAGAGGTAATATGTAGATAATAAAATTTCGTTACAACAAATAATGTTAAGTAGAGAGCAGATTAGCACAAGAAATCATCTCTAACAGAATGAAGAAGGTTTAAGAAAATGATACCAAAATATGAAAGAAAAAAAAAAGAAATTGAAGACATCTTGCACTTTAAAATTCCCCACCTCTATGACCATATCCACATCTTTGAAGTCGGAGTAGTCCAAACTACCGTTAAGAAACGTGAGAGCTTTTTGTGCCTTGTCCTGTGTCAGCCTCCTTCTAGTTACTAAGCCTTTAACGTTTCCTGTTGAAACAAAAGACAACGATAAAGCATTTGAAGATTTCAGGTTTCAAACATCATCAGTGCATACACAAAAAACCATGCCAGAGTATTATTTTGTCAGTTATCTGAAAACAAGTGAACCACCAATCTGCTACAAAACTCAGCAAGGACTCCCAGTTAAAATAAACATGATCTAATGCAGCCTGAATCCTGAATCCTGAAGACTCATTCATAAATCCCAAATTAAAATTAATAGTAAAAAAAATCATATGCCGGACTGCAGCCTGAATCCTGAAGACTCATTCATAACTCATAGGAAAATGGTAAATCTCAAGAATTCTGTGGTGCCAATGAGGTAACCACCTTCTATCATTTTTATGCCCTTCTGAAGATATTCAGAGTTGACTTCCCTTAGAACCACAGATATATTGCCGAGGAGAAGGGCCGTAGCAATTCCAGAACCCATCAGACCTCCCCCAATAACAGCAACTTTCTTTATTTGCCTTGGTTTAAGGCCAACATCAGTAACATAGGGCACCTGCATAAGTTAAAATTTAAGTAGATACAACAAGAATCAAAAGGAGGGTAAAATGTAGAAACTGCTTCCTGGCAACAGAAAATAATAAACACTCTTCACAAAATTTAAATAATTAGCAAAGGCATTGCATAAAAGCATCAATACGAATTCAGTTACTTAAGGTGAATAGTGAATAACTGGATTTAGAAAGCCAAGCAGAGCCATTTACAACAAACAAACGAACATAAAACAAATGGGAAATCTCATTAAGAAGCCAGGAGAGGGTTGTTTAGGGCCAAATCTGTCAACAGATGTCATCAACACAAAGACAGGACTGGAAAAAAATCTTCAAAAACGAAAAGAAAAAGGGACCAGGCAACCTAGTAAAGAAGCTGTATCAAGATCATACCTTTGATGTTGCGCGTTGGGCAAAAAAAACATGGACAAGACCTTTTGCCGTGTCTGCTAGAAGTAACTCCTTAGAAACTTTAGCCTCCTGAAATAACAATTTAATTTGTTAGAACATATGTGAACCGTCATGCCAATACACATATGAAGGACGATTAATCATGTATAACAACCAAAGCCAATGACATCAAAATTACCATTAAAAGGCCACTGTATCCTCCATGAACAATGCCATCCTCGATCACATTGAGGCATGCTTGGTGATGAGGCAAATTGGGAGCAGTCTTCCTGGCTTGTTGTCTGGCAACTTTCAGTATCTCTCTAGCCTCAGACAGGGAAGCAAGTTTATCTGTCCTGTGAAGAGAGCGCAACCACGGTTTGCGTGTGTCTGCAATTTCCAAAGCCCATGAACGAGATACTTTCAGCAACTCTTGAGGAGACACAATAGCATCTATAAGACCAAGCTTCTTCCCTTCTTCAGACAGGATTGGCTTCGATGACTGAAAAGGACCACATGCTGTACTATATTAGAATCAATGCAAGATGAGCTTATAATGGATAATAATTTTGAGTAAAATTTTAAGCTGTCCAAAACAAGCACACTGAGTGTGTTCAGCGTACCGACCTAAATATATAGTTTCAAGATAGAGCACAAGAAATTATTTCATGACATTTGGGTATAAAGGTCAAACAAAATATAGTTTAGAGATAGAACACAAGAAATTATTTCTTAATTCTCAACATTTCAGTATGAAGCTCTAATACATTCTAAGTGTTCCACACTAAGCTATCTTTTCCTCTTTTGCCTTTTGTCCCCTCAAAGCAATTGAAAATGTTTTCAAATCAATATGGTAGATCAAGAATTCAAAGAACATAGTTGCAAGCAAAAAACTAGAAAATTGAAAACAAATAAGAAAAATGAGCAGAGGAGCCAATTACCAGCATCATTTCAATTGCCTTCTGAAGCCCTACAAGCCTTGGAAGACGTTGTGTGCCTTACATAGCAACAATATTTTAACATTTCAGTACAACAATCGATATTATTTTAGTGTCCAATTTACTCGCTTGTGTAGAAAAAAATTTATACCTCCTAATCCAGGAATCACTCCAAGAGACAACTCTGGAAGACCAAGTTGAGTTCTTGGAGCAGCAATACGTGCATGGCACCCCTGCACGAAATTTACTAATAAGACGCAATTCCACTAAGTTCTGACAGCAAATTTATCACCAAAAGTCTAAAAACCAGAAGTTGTCCACTCGTGAGTGGGAGCACAAACCAATGCCAACTCCAAGCCACCTCCTAGTGCAAGTCCTTCGACGGCAGCAACAACAGGCTTTTTCGAACCTGTTATACACACAAGCAGTTAACTCTGCGCAGCAAAAATGGAGCCCAGTAATTGACCTTTTTGAAAAGAACATTGGGGACAATACCTTCAAGTGTGTTGAGCACAAAGTCAGCAGATCCATCGGGCATAACCGAAACATCCCCTACAACGCCACACAAAACAACGGTGAGTTCTCAATCCATTTCATCAGTTAACTCAATGCTACAAATAGAGTGAGACCAACATAGTTCATTTCAATCATACCAGACTCGTGAACCTTCTCGAAAACATTGATATCGAAACCGGCTGAAAACCTTCCTCCACTGCCTTCATCAACCAAAAAACAAGGGAAAAAAAAATTACAAAACGCCCACAAAGCAAAAGAAAATCAATACAAAGATTCAAGCTTTCGGTAATCTAAACTTTCATTTTCCAACTGGGACGAACTAAATCGAACAAAACGCCACCGCATCACAATTCAATCGAAAGAGCAGGAATGGAAGCTACATTACCAGTCAAAACGATCGCCTCGACATCGTTTCGCCACGCGGCCTCCTCGAATTTCTCCTTCAAGCTAGCTACAACTGCAGAAGCACCAAAATATCAATAAACAATTACGAACCGGCAGAGATTTGATAATGCAGAGGCAGAGCTAGCTCGTTTACTCGGTATGGCCAGGGCGTTGACAGGTGGATTGAAGATGGTGATGACTGCAACGCCATCGTTGCCGACCTCCAAGGTGACCTTGGCCTTCGCCATGGATTCGAAAACCAGAGTGAAGAAGGAGAAGAGAGTGCTATTTTGAATCGTACAGTATCTCGATTCATCTCGAGGAGGAATTTATTGTCAGTGCCTCAATTATTTTCTACTCTTTTCTTTAACAATTTTTCTTTCGTGAAGAATCGATCATTATTGGATTCTGTGCAATGTAGGGACAACTTCATTATCACAAAATAATTTCCCAGATCATGCTTTGTACTTGAATCACCAGGGTCGGCTTTGGGGGAGTGCAACCGGTTCTATGGCACAGGGCCCCAAAATTTTGGGGGCCCCAAAAATATTTTTTATTGAATATAATAATATATATAAAATAATATTATATAAAAATGATATATACAAATACAAATCAAACCAAAATATATACATACAAAATTCTGATGGGCCCAAAAACCATCAGACTACTACCCTAAAAGCCTTCAGAGTCAGACTATAATTAAAAACCATCAGACTACACCTACAGTTTGTACGAAAATATATAAAATAATAACTAACAAGGGGCAAAGTTAATCAATTAAAGTGGAGAACCCCACTAACCGAGGCAAACAATTCAGAGATAGACTACTTCTCTCACGCCAAAATCTCATCGTTGTGTTCCATTTTTCTTCTTTTCACACCAGATTGCCATCGCTGCATGCCATTGTGCTAGTGTCCCAGACTTCCAGTGTAATTCCCTTCTCTCTTCGTCTTATTGCTATATTTCCCACAAATTATTAAACCCTAATTTATAAATTTATGAAATTAAAGAGAAACTTTCAAATTATTAGAGTGATGTAGATTTCGATCAAAGTAAGATATTTACTAATTTAAGTATATTAACTCGAAATTTGAAGATTTGGGTATTTCTCATCTATAATAATATTTTTTTTGGTACTTTTCAGGGCAATATCAAGAGAAGAGCAGTCACAAAAAATCGCTAGACGCACACGTATTACGGACTATCAGGTTTCATTGTTCATACTTACTATAATTTTATTGTGATTTTGTTTGAGATATAAAAGATGGCGCCTACTAGAAAATATCCATCTGGCTACTTGAAGCGTAAAAAAAAAAGTTGGAGAATTGATTCATTCTAAAAAATGAGCTATTGATAGGTTCTTTCTGAAAGAAAAAGAACCACAAAGTTCAGTGGATGATTTAATTACAGAACAACAGGATGACAATGACAAATTAGTTGATGATTTGGGCAATGATGAAATTGATGATGACCTTGATGAGAATGATAATCATGAGGATGCTCCTATTGTCACTGATCAACCGAGTGAGTCCATTCCCTCAAACATTTATGATCCTCAAATTTGGGATAGTCTTGATCCCAAATGGATTGATTTGTTGGCAGAAAAAGGTCCTGCAAGAGATCTATCAGTTGAGAAAGGTCCTAAAGATCAGTTTAATAGGCGTTTTAATGCAGCCTTTTACACTCGATACTTATCCAATGGAGAGAAACATGATAGAGATTGGCTAGTCTATTCAAGGGATGTTGATAAAGTGTTCTGCTTTTGTTGTAAATTGTTCAAGAAAGGGCCTCTCAAAGGTCAATTAGCAAATGAGGGCTACAAAGATTGGACACATCTCAATGTGAGGCTTAAAGAGCATGAAAACAGTTTTGATCACATCTCGAACATGACCACTTGATAAAGAAGCATCTTCAACGCTTCCAAAATAATGAGATTCGTTATCATTATCTTAGTCATACCATCCATAATGAGTTGAAAGAAAATATAAAAGGACTGACTCTTAAATCATTGTCGGCCACACGATGGGAAAGCCGTGTTGCAAGTGTTAAAGCAATTCAATCCCAACCTCTACAAATAAAAAAAGCTTTACTCCAATTAGCAGAAAGTGACAACGACTTAGCAACAAGAAGTGCAGCTAAATCTTTGGCAACATACGACATTGGGAATTTTGAGTTTTTATTGGGCATGACTATTTGGTATGAAATATTGGCTGCTGTTAATGAGGTTAGCAAAGATTTACAATCTAAAGACATGCTTATTGATGTTGCTATAGAACAAGTACAAGGATTGATTGCTTATTTTGAAAAGTACAGAGAAACTGGGTTTGCGGAGGCTATGATTAATGCTAAAAAACTTGCTATTGAAATGGAAATTGATCCCGTGTTTCCAGAAAAGCGTCAAGTTCATAGAAAAAGACATTTTGATGAGAATGAAGGTGAATCATCCCAACCAACTGAACAATCAGCAGAGGAATCTTTTAGGGTTCATTACTTCTTGTATATAATAAATCAAGCTATTGATTCACTGAAGAGAAGGTTTGAAGAATATCAAGCGTATGATGATATATTTGGGTTTTTGTTCACTTCAGAACGGTTGAATTCGATAGACAATGATAAATTGAAAGATTGTTGTGATCGGCTTCAAAACTTTCTCAAGAAAGATGAGCTCTTTGATGTTGATGGGGATGCATTATTAGTAGAGCTGAAGCTTTTACGAGAGCGTTTGCCAAAAGAAATAAAGACATACATTGACATATTGAACTACTTGAAAAGGATGCGTTGTTTTCCGACTACAAGCATTGCATACATAATTTTGTTGACTGTACCTGTTACCGTTGCATCTGCAGAAAGGAGTTTCTCAAAGTTAAAGTTAATAAAATCATACTTGCGGTCAACCATGTTGCATGAAAGGTTAAATGGCCTTGCTTTGATATCCATTGAAAGTGATTTTTTAGACAAAATTGATTATGAAGGTTTAATTGATGATTTTGCAGCAAAGAATGCACGAAGAGCCATCTTTAAGTGAAGCTTCAGTTCTAGACTTTTTTAAAGTTTTGTTTATTTGTTTTCTTTAGATTGAACTTATTGTTAGTTATTAGTACTATGGTTATTTTGTAACTTTCTTTACATTTAATAATATTTAGAAACAGATGGTTAGTTAGTTTTAAAGTTTATTTCGATATTGCTTTTTAGCATTAATACGTTATTCAATTTTTTTTAAGATGTCTTATAAAAAGGGCCCCTTTTATGAATTTCGCACAGGGCCTCTGAAATCTCAGGGACGACCCTGTGAATCACTTGACAAAAGCTTAAGCCACAAAATTTCACAAATCTCCAAGACTTCTGGAACGGGTAATCACATTCTGTTTCTTACTTCTCCATGTAATCAAGTTACCTTCGACTAATGTAAAGTAACTTGATGTTGAGCGCGTATCGTCAACTGAAACAGCCAAATGCATTCATATAGCTTTTAACTCTAAGATGGTTATTCCTTTTAATAAAATTTCTTTGTCAGACTTTGCTTTAAATATCACAAAATCCTTACTGCATATGTTGTTCTCTAGGGTCACGCATGTATTGACTTATTACACTCAAGGAATAAGTAAGGTCTGGTCTTGTGTGTGCCATGTACAGTAAACGACCTATTAACCTTTGGTACCTCCCTTTGTCATCTTTTACTTCATTAGGATCCATACTAAACTTCAACCCTTCATCTAATGGTGTAGCTACTGGCTGACAAATTGACATGTCGGTTTTGTGCAGCAAATCAATAATATACTTCCTTGGAGCCAAGAAAATTATAGTACTACTTCTCGATACCTCAATTCATGTTATCACCATATCATCTATATACATAATAAATGCAGTCGACTTTCCATTTCATCTTTTCAAAAACAGTGTACGATCAAAGTTACTTTATTTGCAACCAAATGTTCTCATAGAATTTGTGAAGCTTCGAAATCAACATCGAGATGACTGCTTCGAACCACACAAAGAGTTCTTCAACTTGCACACAAGGTTCTAAAAGACGCTAGAAATTAGTCGGGCGGCGAGTTGGGGCCTAGTGTCTGGGCTTCTAGGTAGGGTCTAGGCGGGCGCCTAGTAAATATATTATATTTCGTGTAAATAAGTGTCTGTTTATATTTAAAAATTAAATAAGTGCTTATGTACTTAAAAAATAAAAAAAATATTTTGATTAAATAATTATAAATATGAATATATGTGTAAAGTTTAAGAGCTTCATATGTTAGTTTCGTAATGTTTTTCAAACCCATTCAACAGGTGGGCCTTATTTTCACATAAATAAATAAAACATAGGGCATTTTTTTTTATGAAACTATATTTATTTAGGTGGGATTTTAGGTGGCATGTTGATATTGGGCAACAATTAAAAATAGGTCTATCACTTTGGATTGGTAGAGAAAGTTTCCCTATGCATCGTCTTCTTCCTCGAAAAAGCTGTGTTCCTCATTCTCCATATTAAAAACAGAGGCCCTGCGTATTTCCTTTCTCAACCATGCCCAGACCTACTGTGCCTCCAGCGCCTACTTAGGCGCCCTAGTTGCTGCCTAGCACCCTTAGGCGCCCGTCCAGGCTCTTCAAGCACCCTGCTATTCTCTTCCCTAATTTGCCTCCCGATTTGGACCAAATCAAGGAAGATGACCACCGTGTAGCACCTAGGCGGCAGCATAGGCCGATTTTTAGAAAAGTGAGTGCACACATTTCTTTTGTATTTATCTAGACCATTACATACTGGTGGCATATCCATATAAATATTTTTTGTCAAATCTCCGTGCAAGAAGACATTCTTCACATCGAACTGTTGTAAGGGCCAATTAAGAAGTATAACAAAATATAGACCGTGTCGAACTTGGTCATAGGGCAATTCCATATTTTTTTAGTGTACCTTTTTGCTACCAGTCTGGCCTTGAATTGATCCACTGCTACTTCAGCTTTACACTTCACAGTATAGACCTATTTGCATCCCACAAGTTTCTTGCCAACTAGCAAGTCTGTGATCTCCCAAGTAGCATTCTTCTTCAAAGACTTCTCTTCATTCAATGTTGCTTGCCAACGTGGATTAACTAAAGCCTACAAAGACTTCAACTTTTCATTCATTACTTCTTAACCAAAGGAAACCACCTAACCATACTCGCCAAATGAAGGAAAAGGATCCAAATATCCTATTGCCAACCATGTGTCATCACATAAACTTCAACACAATGCAAAGCATTCATACAAAAACTATCATCTGATAGTATTTCGAGTTCCTTGAAAGAAGCCCTATCTGATACTAGATGGACTAAGGCCATGAAAGAAAATATGAGTGCGTTTCACAAGAACCGAACGTAGGATCCAGTCCCATTTGCCTAGATGAAAGAAAATAGTAGGTGATGTGGGTGTGTGCAATCAATCACAAAGCAGAAAAATCCATTGACAGGTACAAGGCCTAATTCACTACAAAAAAATAATATAAACATTGTACACAATAAATTATATGTGCCATTTGAGGCCAAAAAGTACCAACAATTGTGCCCATAGACCAATAGCAACAATGCAGCAACTATATTTCTATATGTGCCCTCTATGGGCGTTACCTTTGATCATTGGGAACAATATGGTCTTTGATGCCCAAAAAGCTCAACACAAATAAGGGTTCTTTTGTGTCTCAGTTCTGACTTTTTCCGAGCCATGTTAGCACAGTTTTGTTTTTGTGCCTAATAGGTAAAATATTAAAGAAAAAAAACAAATTCAAATATTACAAACAAGCTTTTACAATTTAATTCTACAATCAATTCATACGAATAATGAAAACAATCATTTATGAACACTTGAATCTTTCCCAGAAAGCTTTTACTTCATCCTCATCTTATTGTTCCACAAATAAATTAATCAGTCGGTCTATATAGAATCTAGCCCTCTTCCTGCCAAGGTTATGAATAAAAACCTCAAAGATAAAGAAACCACATAACTTACAAGAACAATGAAAATGAAAGGAAAATACATTAATATCAAAATAGATGTATTTTATCTAAAATGATTTGAATAAGTTCACAATATCACTAGCAATTTTGAAAACTCATTTGTAACAATTGTATTCATGATATCAGTAGGTAGAATGTTAAATCTAGAGTCATGTGATTTAAGTATAGTCGTCAGACATCAGAATAAATACACCATAAATTCAAACCACTTCAACATTCCATCTCAAATTACATACAAATGAATACAAAAATTAAAATCAATACCTATTAGGATTCGAAACAGAAGCAGATCAGCATTAAATCTCAACTATTTGTCAAAATGAAGTTGGGATTAAGAGAAGTTTGATTTTACCAAAATCGAGGCTAATGGATGGCTAGAGGTGGCCAGAAATTGGCCCGAAAGCCCAGTTTAGGTCTCAACAAATCCCTAACAGATTCGAGCATGTAAAGCTGGAACAGTAGAGAACGTTAGCTCTCCGTTCAATCTCGCAAACTTAAAGGAAATTTCACATGCAAGGATACAAAACAACTTAGAACATTAAAAGGAATTAAACGGAGGTAGTTATAGACCTTACCTCGGTAGGGAAAACGATGAACTCGCTGGAACTTTCTTAGATTTGAGAAGGAGCTCTGGTTCTCCAATTTGAGGTTCAAGTCTAAGTTCTGGGACTCTGGGTTCTAGTTCCATGTTTGGTGTAAGGTTGGGACGAGGTTGGTGGTGATTTGGTGTTCGCAGTCGCCATAGAACGTGGTGGCTGTGTTGCTCAGGGAGAAGCAAGCCAAGAGAGAGAAGAGAAGGATGAGGGACGGAGAGAGAAGAGGAATCAAGGAAAAAGAGAGATAGGTGTGGGGATGGGAGAAAGAAGTGAGGGGAAAATGAGGGGGTTTGCACGGGAAGAGAGACTCACATGTGGGTAGGTCCCACGGCACACCATTGCAACATAAACAATATTAAAATAATTCAAATACACAAATCCATAATTGTGCCAATATATTTTTTTGTTGGATGGGAAGTGGAATGATTTATTATTTATTACTATTTACTAGACACAATTTTTAAAAATTGTGTCATAAAAAGGAAATTTATAATTATTAATATTCAATGGGCATTTATTTTCAAATTGTGTCATTTGTCTATCTGAAGACCCATACCATAATTTTATAATTTATTTTATAATCTAATTTTTTGTGTGTGCTAAATGTAAAGACAAAAAAAAAAACATAAAGTGGTGGTGACAAATTTTTTTTTTTATTGGTTTGTAGACTCTTATTCAAATAAATTTCGACTTCGTAATTTTTCAAGAACTGATCTAGTTGGTAAAGCCCTGTAATTTGACAGCAGAAAGTATCGAATAAGAAAATAAATTTAGAAAACATCCGCTTGATCCAAACAGTGGATCTGCCAGGTGATGGTGATGAAACACGTGTGTGTGGGGCACCTTGATCAATAAAAAATAATACTAAAATATGATTTGTGTCCAGACTGGTGAAGGAAGACACGAACATTGTGCCTATAAAATCAAATGATTTAAATATATTAAATTAGAGGGCAAGAAAATATTTTTTGTGTTTTTGTAAATTAATAAAAAATATTAGTATTACGGATATCCATAAATAGTGACACAAACTTTTGCGTTCAAATTTTAATAGGCACAAGTACACTTTTGTTTAGACACTAACTAATGTGCCTTTTTGTTCAGAAAGCACATTTGTGATAGTTTATGTTCATTGACATCTAAGAGCACCAATATATATTTGTGCTCAATGAAATTTAAAAGGGCACAAATCAATTGTGTTCTTAGACCATATTTTTTTGTAGTGATTGGTTGCCAAGGATTATAATCAAACTTATGGTACTGACTACATGGAAACATTTGCTCTAGTAGCAAAATTCAACACAGTAAGAGTGTTACTTTCATTGGTAGCAAACCTAGATTAGCTTACAGCAATTTGATGTAGGAAGTGTATATGGACATTCCACTTTTGTATGCATAAATTACACAATCAAGAGTAGTGTGTAAACTGAACAAAGCTATGTATGGACTGAAGTAATCACCTCGTGCGTGGTTTGTCAAGTGTAGAAACCGAGTATATAGGTTCGGTAAAAAGATTATGTGATTTATTAAGGCTTCAATGGTTGCTTACAGAACTTGGGTATTCGCTGACATCTACAACAAATTTGTTTTGTGATAACAAGGATGTCGTTGATATTTCTCATAATCTAATTAAGCGTGGTCGAATCAAACGTGTTGAAGGAGAAGTTAGACGCAAATATCATTCAATTTCCTGTCGTGAAATCAAAAGATAAACTGACAGATACTTTAACAAAGGTAGTTGCAAGTCAAACATCCTACAACTCACTCGACAAGTTGGGCATCACCGACATTTATACACCAACTTGAGGAGGAGCACTGGCATAAGTTGACTTTTTGACGTAATTAGTGGGCTTTGTTCCCTATATGATTCCTTGTAATTAGGGTAGACTTTATTATTTATTCTTGTCTTGTAAGTTGAAGTTGGAATATTACATTGAAGAATTCAACCACCCAAATGAGCAACCGAATCTTATTTTCCTGAATACTGAATGTGCTCGAAAACCGGTCAAAAATAGATTTCATCTGCTTACATGAGTGACCTTGAAGACGGGGACGACGGCACAGGTGCACTCTGCAGCGCAAGAAAAAAAAAAGCCTCATGTTTACTTCAAAAGGGGAAAACGTTTACGAAAATAAGAGCTGACGTTCTTACCAGAGGCAAGCCTCTCGTTGCTCTTTCTTCCAAAAACCTTGATGGTTTGAAAAAGTTGCCATATATTCCGGACCATTTCTTTAGACTAGCGTATATATGTTTAGGGCCGACGAGATCTGCCCAGAACACAATACCGCCCCTGCCACGTAAGAAACAACGATGTGAAATCAATGTACATTGACTAACAACATCGTTACTGTCAAACAGTTCTTCACTTAAACCAACTACTATAGGGTCAAAGTAAGCTAATAAAATAGGACTACTACTGTTGGTCTAAGGGGTCGTTTAGATTTACTTTTAAAATAACTGAAAATGTTTTTTGTGAAAATATTTTTGAAAACAATTCTTAATAAAAATGTTAGTAAATTTTGGAAAAATACTTAAAGTGCTTTCTAAAAAAAGCACATAACTGGTACTTTTTGTAGAAAACACTTAAGTACTTTTAAAACCCAAAAATATTTTCTCTAAAAGCATTTTCAGTCATTTAAAAGCATAATAATAAGTATTTAGGTTGTTGGTTGGGAGTCAATGGATCATATCAATATTTACTAGCGGGTCGACCCATAGGCCCAGTTGATCATAACCTGACGCCCTAAGCAAAGAAACCGAACCCGACGTCGTTTCCTGTGGTCGTCCCGCATAAACCTTTCCGTCTTCGAGCTCGAAGCTTTCTCCAATGGCGTCCTGCAAAGTTATCTCTAGGTTATCCTCCCAATTACAGCCCTTCACCCGCAATCTCACCAAGAAGTCGCCGGCATCCGAGCTCTCTCAGCTCAAGTCGAGCCTTCTCTCTCCGGCCTCCGCTCCCGTCCGACGCATTTCTGGTCTTTCCAGGTATATCAGCTCCTCCAATTCTCATTTCTCGTCCTCGTTTTCTTATGACCTGTTTGGCGCCCGAGAAAGTGTAGGAATAGTTTGTATCTCAGGAATATTTTGTCTTTTTGTTAGGTTACCAGTGGAGTTGGGATCAATGATGCCGTTGCACAGCGCGGTGGCTTCGGCGCGGTTGATATCGAGCTTGTCGATTGACTCTCAGAACTGGGGATTAGTTCCTCAAGGTGAGATTTTTACTTTAGTTTGATGATTTACGCGCTTAATCTCTGTAGCTTGTACCTGACATGATGTTAACTAGAAAATGCACACCATCTGCTTGTTTATTTGCCAACTTAATCTACTTGCTAAATGTCGGTGTTTAGCTTCGCGCACTGTCGGATCAGTCTCTCACGAACAATTTGAATTGTTTGATGCGATGTTGCTTCATTATAAAATAAGCTATCAGTTGCATTGTTGAAATAGTTGTTCGATTGCCCTCGAGTAATCCTCTGAAGTGAAAATGTGGTTTAGAACTGCTCTGGAATGAAGTTACATAACAAAGCTCAAATTCTCTTTGAAACAATTGATTTCTTGTTTTGGATGCTCGCTGATGTGGGGTTTTTGAGCTCAGCATTTGCTTTGAATATAAACTCTTTCTCTATTTGATTGAGTTTTAGTGATCTAAGTTTCGGATTCAGGTATATATGGCATTTTGTATTATTTATGGACTGGATTCGGCTGATTGGCTATCCGTTGCCTGCCTTCTTATGAGCCCATGAGTGAGCTTGTATTGTTAAGACTCGAGAGATAACTACTAGGGGCAGACTATGGTTGTTTTTGGTTTTTAGATGGAAGTTTTTGGAGCTAGACATATCCTATTGACTTAGAATTTTTCGGAGCCTCGGTTCGCTGCCTACTAGTAGTTTATACAAAAAATGCTAGGGTGTTCTGTAGTTTATGAAGAAAAAGAAAAACAGACAAATCATTTTTAAGTCTAGAACTGGCATGCCGTTTTCTTTGTTCTTGTCACTTAAACTAGACATGCGCATGTATTCGCACCAGCACACTCTACCGAGTTGTAACAGTGAATTCTTGGTAATCATCTTTATGTATACATTAAGTGCTTCAATCAAACGATATACAGCACTTAATGAAGCAGTGGTTTAATTTTAAGGAAAAAACTTCCTTCTTGTGCTAACCATAAGTTGGCTTTACATCAGTCTCGATATAATCACGTTCAGCCATGTTCATGTGATATCAAGTATGAACTCTAACACTTTCTTTTCTTTCACATATTTCAGGGATTTCAATGCCTTTATGACAGTGTCTCCCTGTATCAAGTTGTCTTGCATAGGCAATGTAGGTCTCGTGTTGACATTTTCTTTTACGATCACTTTAGTGACATAAGATGTTGAACAGTTCATTGGACACCCATGTCTGTCGAATTTCATCCTTTTGTTAGAATTCCTTCTTCAATGAGGCTGGATGCTTTTCTGTTTATCGATGTTTGGGCATTACAAAGGGCAAGATGCGGCCGTCATTGTGTACTTAGTTTATCCATGAGGCCGGACGCTTACTTTCTTATTGCTTTCAGCTACCTGTCCAATTACAAGTTATACACGACAAGTTCAATTTCAAAGCTGTTTTGGAAAAGTTGCCTACCTACAGAACCCTTCTCTCTGAGTCAGTTACTTGTGGGTTATGGCACGACCTTTGAGAGGGTAAGATGAGGCCCTCAGTAGTCAGTACCTTGTCTTAGCTGATAAGATCATTTTTTTTAACGCTCCTCTTTTAGTCTCCTGCGTTTTTATTTAATTTAGAGTGCACGTGACTAAAACAGAAGAACTGGAGTAATGCTAGAAAGACTAAGTTTTGGAAACTAAATGACATAGAAGTTAATAATTGATTTATTACTTAAACGTTCATAAACGTGCTTATTTTTATTGCTGACACATCATTTAGTTTGCAAATTCTCTCTAAATTTAGTTTCCCTAGCATTACCGGGAGGGAGGACTGAGTTAGCTATGCCTTCAGAAAATTTTGAGTTTGATTCCTATGAATTAGAGTCGAACTCACAGACTAGTCTATAAAATTTGAGTCCAGTAGAGCAAGTGCAGTATAGAACATGACTCTTACTGCGATTAAACTCACACAGCTACAAAAACAATGGGTAGGCCGAAGCCCAACACCCTACTTTTAATATACAAGAATCAGACTTACATAGTTTGTCCAAAAAAAAAAAAGAGTCAAACTTACATAAACCACCGTGAAACAGTATTGGATATAAAGAGCTTGTTATTTCATTACTTTCAGTGGAGTTTACTACTTTACCCTCGTACTGTTAAGCAATTCCTACATTCCTTTCTTAAATAGTTAGGGCAACTTCGTCATTTCGGACCACTTTCGGATTACTTCTGTATTGAATCCATATATCGGGTAACAGGGATGGAGCTCTTCCAACGGCCACACATGGCCTTCTTCACCTCCAACGCACTGCAGCAAAAGCACCACCACCACCACCTCCTCTCCGCCACCCTCTGTAAGTGCCCATCAGCTTTCCACGTCTTTAAATTCTGTTTTCCTTCTCATATTTTCACTTTCTCGCCACCCAAACAGACCCTTAAGCTTTATCCACTTCCACTAGCTAGACAAAACATTAGCCACATAGTTGCAAAGTTATCGTCGACAACGTACCACGAACCGTACACAGAATCCCAGAACTCAGGAACTGGAACTGGAACTGGTACGGAGTTTTCCTCCTTAAAGTCCACAGAACAACGGGTTTCGAGAAAACCCGTAAAGAACCATGTCAGTTCAGGAGTGGAGAAGAAGGGTGAAGATACTAGGAAAAATCTTGTCTTTAGAAAGAGGAGGGAGGGCAATGGTCCTAATGGACCAAATGGGCATTCTTCTAGGAGGTTTAGAGATGAGAATGCGGTAAAATCTTCGAAAAGCCGAGGCGGTTTAGGGGTAAAGGAGGGGAGGAACAAGAGGGGTAGTGGTAATCAGGTGGGAGGAGAAGAGAGAAGGGAGAGAGGGTTGAAGAAATATGATGCTGATTCGCCGGAAGTTAAGATGCGAGTAGGTTTGGATATGTGCTCAAAGAGAGGGGATGTGATGGGTGCAATTAGGTTCTATGATTTGGCTCAAAAGGAGGAGATTAAGTTGGAGCAGTACCATTATACCGTGCTGTTGTATCTCTGTTCTTCTGCAGCTGTTGGTGTTGTTCGTCCGGCGAAGAGTGGGAGCGGGAGTCGGACTTTGGATACCTTGGAATCGCACAGCGAAGAAACTAGGGTGGAATCCATGGATACATCGAATTTGGACAATGGGGACATGGATGATACCGGTGGAAGTAACAGTTTTGATGATGATTCAGATGGTACTTCCGATGAAAAAGAGAATTTAGCATGGTTTTCTAATGGGTTTGTGAAGCGAAATTCCCGCCTTTTAGATGGACTGAACTACCCCACAAAGGGTGGAGATGATTCTTCTAATGTAAAAGATGGGAGCAGTAAGCAAGAAAATAATGGAATTCGGGTTAGTGAAGATGTGAAGAAGTATGCGCTCGAAAGGGGATTTGAGATCTATGAGAAGATGTGTTCGGATAATGTTCCGGTGAATGAGGCAGCATTGACATCTGTGGCTAGAATGGCAATGTCAATGGGTGATGGAGACATGGCATTTGATATGGTGAGGCAAATGAAGTCAATGGGAATAAATCCTAGACTCCGTTCCTATGGTCCTGCATTATCTGCTTTTTGCCATAGCGGAGATATTGATAAAGCATTTGCCGTTGAGAAACACATGTTGGAGCACGGTGTTTATCCGGAAGAGCCTGAACTTGAAGCCCTCTTAAGAGTGAGTGTGGGAGTTGGTAAAGGCGACAAGGTGTATTATATGCTGCACAAACTAAGAACAAGCGTAAGGAGGGTCTCGCCATCTACTGCAGATTTAATCGTAAAATGGTTTCTTAGCAAGGAAGCTTCAAGAGTGGGGAGAACAAAATGGGATCGAAGATCTATAAGGGATGCAATCGAGAATGGAGGTGGGGGCTGGCATGGGCAGGGCTGGTTGGGAAAAGGGAAGTGGTCTGTGTTACGTACTACAATCGGAGATGATGGCTTGTGCAAATGCTGTGGGGAAAAACTGGCCACAATTGACCTTGATCCCATAGAAACAGAAAACTTTGCCGAGTCAGTTGCATCAATAGCTATAAAAAGAGAGAAAAACTCAAGCTTTCAGAAATTTCAAGTACGAAAATCCCCATCAATATGCATTGTTTTAGTTTAATCTTGTATTTGGCCTTGACTTAGGAAAGAAGAATATTTTGTTATGCAGAAATGGCTGGACTATTATGGACCTTTTGAAGCAGTGGTGGATGGAGCTAATGTAGGCCTTTTCAGCCAGAAGAAATTTGTCCCATCCAAGGCAAGTTGCACGATGCTTATGCACACATGCAAATCAAGTTTATGTTCTCATTTGTGATTGCTGTAAATTTTATTGGTGGATTGTTTAGGTCAATGCTGTTGTTAATGGAATACGGCAGAAACTTCCTTCGAAGAAATGGCCACTTATTGTTCTTCATAATAGGCGCATCACCGGAGGCAGAATGGAAGAGCGAGTAAATAGGGCACTGATTGAGAAGTGGCAAAATGCCGATGCTCTATATGCGACACCTACTGGTTCAAATGATGATTGGTGAGTAATATAACATTGGAGGTAACTTCGTATATGATTTTTCCATCAAATTTCTGATTTATTAGCTAATTTCTTGTTAATTATCTAGGTAATACATATATGCATTTAAAGTGCCACGATATTACCTGTGATTCAGGTACTGGTTGTATGCAGCTATAAAGTTCAAGTGCTTACTTGTGACAAATGATGAGATGAGAGACCATATATTTCAACTTCTCGGAAATGATTTCTTCCCCAGATGGAAAGAAAGGCATCAAGTGAGTGAGGATCTTTTGAAGCTAATATTTCATCGTGCCTCTGTCGGTTCTTAATGTGAACTTTGCAAAGATAATAAACTTATCTATGCTGGACTAGATTACGAGGTCCAATCTGTTTTACACTTCTTGCAACTAACGATACTTGGTTTCCGGTATGATTTCTAGACCTATTTTTCTAACTAGCTAGCTATCGTTTTCTAATTTCAGGTGCATTTCACTTTTTCTGATGCTGGTCCAGTCTTTCACATGCCTCCTCCTTGTTCTGTTGTAATACAGGTAAATCAAATTAACTGAATCTTTGATTCGAAAATTCTGTATCTGTACATGTTATTTCTGTCTTTTGAAAGCTGACTCAACAGAAATATTGGTACACTTGGTGAAATTATGTCCTTAGGAATCAGAGGAAGGGCACTGGCACATTCCAGTTGTATCAGAACCTGAGCGCGAATCAGAACGAACATGGCTATGCATTATGCGAGCTAAATCACGCACGGCAACAAAGGATTCTGCAGCCATCCCTGAAGGTGATTTTCAAGTGCTAGCAATTCGCTTGTTTATTATAGCGCCATCACTTTTGTGTTTATAAATTTACCGGGTTTTTTGTGGAATAGATGCACAACCCCCTCGTCATAACAACGGATATGCAAGGTCAGCCACCCGAACTGGTGTTGATTCACAGCCACTGAATAGTGGCAACCAAAAATATTCTAATCACAAACCTAAGCAATTTATCAAGAATCTCAAAGATATTCTGTTGGGGTCCGTGACCTCGGATCATCACTCGATTGTGCCAGACATTGCAACTGCAGAGAAGATTGGTGGATGCACCATTGATTTCCAAATATAAAGTTTATGCAATCCTGTTCAGGAACTTCACTGAGGCATTAGGTAGTAGCCAATGAGCTCCCAACTCTGAGGTTTTTTGTATAGTTGGCAGCTGATTTTGCTAGTTGGAGAAGGATAGAGATTTGCGATTGCAGAAAGCACTTTTGGGAATAAAATTTCAGTAGCTTAGAGCTTTTTTTCTCCTCCTTTTGTACGCGTGTGTATAGTGGGGTTGGCTGATAGGGTGGTCCTCATAGGCCACAAGCCTCTCCTTTGGTTACATGATCTTTGATTTAAGTAAACTCAATTTGATGCTCTGGCCTCGTAGCTTAAGTAGTTACCTCTGCTTCCGAGATCATGTGTTTGATTTCTCTTTCATCAATATCGCTTGTTTATAAAAGTAAACTCAGTTTTAACATGTTGGAACGAGCATCGAAATTATTCAAATTCTTGACTTGCCCTTCATTCTCGTTCCCTCTCTGTTGTATTCACGACTTCTCTTTTCTTCTCTCCTAGCTTTCCGACTTTCCCAATTCATGATTTTCTCCGTTCCAAATAAGTTAATATGCAACCAGTTTAAGGTAAACCAAATCGAATCTAACCACATTGGGACTGCCAATAATCCTCGTTAATTGATCGTAACAATCTTATCATTATCTGACAATTAGCCTCTAATTAATCTTGATAGCAAATCATTCTGTCATGATCCCATATAAAGACTCTGTAATTACAATCATACCTCGGAAATAATGCAGTCACTCATTCAAATCAAATATACTTTAACGGATGGGCAGTACCACCAGCCACCTTTTATTCGCTTGTCAGTCACTGACTAACACTCATTCCTTTTTAACTTTTCTTTTAAAGAGAAGCTAAACAGAAGAAAAAGGCAAAGAACACAAAATCACGGGCTGAAAACTCTGTTTTTGTCATCTTTCTCTTTCTTGATACACGTGCTGCTGTGATCATGGAGAGATTTTTCACTATGTCAAGAACATGGTCCGGTCCACCAAGAAGCATATGCAAATTGAGACCAAGTTAGTCCTATGACTACTCGGAGTTCAATAAATATATATGTGAAGGTCTGAATGTTTTGTACATGTCCCTTTTGTACCTACCAAGTTATTGATAAAATACCTGCTAGGCATATTTCAATGTATTGCATCGACAACACTTAATAAATTCTCTCGATATCACTCATCAGATAGCTTCAACATATATTGATATCTGTTGACATGTGTGCATCATGGTCTGACTCACGACAACAAGTCCACCCAATATTCGACGAAATGCCTCGATGAATAAATTGAAAAAGATTTTGTTCTTTGCAATCCTTTTCTATCCAAAAGACTGAAAACTCGTAAACCCCAAGATCCGAATCCTAAATCCGCCACTAGGTAGACCAAATGTCATAATATAAGTAATTGGATGCAATCACTTATTTTTAGACATTTGATGTAACTAAATGTGTTCTCGACATAATAAAAACTTTCTTGTGATCATGCCATGGAGAAGAATCTCTCTCTCCTCTATTAATGTGTTTTATTTTGTATAGTTTTCTCTGTGCTTCCTTGCTCATCATCTCTAATTCTCTATATATCACGTGTCTATCTGTATAGTCACAATCTCTGTGTCTCCTTCTCTCGCTCAAAACAAAAACAAGCCCCACCCCACTGTAATTGTACCATTATCCCTTTCTCAAAGTTTTCAAGTTTCAAACATGGAGGAGAAGATGCAGAGCAACTCCAAATCCCCCTCAGGGAGAGGGAAAGAATCAGAGGCAGAGTCTAAGGACATTGTGAGCTTTGATAAGTCTCTTCAGGTACGTTTTCTCAACTCAACATTAAAACTTCGTTGTCGTCTGATAACCATTTCATTTTTTGTTTTAGTTTTTAGAGGTGGTGGAAGAGTGATGTGAGATATGTTGAAGACTTGTATATGAAATAGTACACAAGATGAAAACTACAAACCCAAAACAGTTTTAAGTTGTATTCGCTCTCAAATTTTTCTGTAATGTATTCTTTTTTGTGTCTCCGTCGTTCCATCCTCCACCCTTCGCCATCTCCCAATCTCTCTTTCAGTATTTCCTCCCATATGCTTTCCCTTAATTTCTAGCGAAAAAATAAAAGCACAAAGCACAAAACAAAAAACAAAATGGTTAATAAAAATTGCGTAAATTATTGTCCATATTTTTCTTTTTTGCTTTTTATCTAGTTTTATTTCTTATGAAAGTGACAAATTCCTTCAGGTTGTTCACGGATAAGCTTTTGATAACATAAAAACGTCAAACTTAATACTTTAGAAGGTAAAAAACCGACTTTGTAACGATTGAAATTGTTTTTTAAAAAAAATGGTTGAAAGCGCTTTCACACAAAGTGTTTTTAATTTCTAAGAGCACTTGAAACGCTTTTTTTGCAAGAAGCAATTCAAGTGCTTTTGCAAATTTACTTGTCTTTTTACTAAAGATTACTTTCAAAAATATTTTAATCCAAAACATTTTCAGTCATTTTAAAAGCACTTATAAGAGTAAGGGTGTTTTCTAGTTTTCTTAAGTCCATTTTGTTTGTGGGTTGAACTTGAAGGAACTAAAAGAACTGCGCTCACAACTTCACTATGCTGCTGACTACTGCGAATCAACCTTCCTAAAGACCAAAGAAAAGAAAATGTGAGTCCCTCTAAACAAACCTAGTTAAATTCCAATAGCCTCCATATAATGACCCTTTTAGCCCTCACCCCATGAACTAGAGTTCAACATTTTTTCCTTAATTCAAATTTTGCAGTGTGATGGAAAACACCAAAGAGTACATATGCAGAGCTGTGGTGACTGTTGTCGATCATCTTGGATGCGTTTCCGCCAACCTCAACGGCCTCATTTCCGAAACAAACGCATTTTCGGAGGCTGAGATTCGAATTGATTGCCTCAAACAAGTTGTTACTACCACCTTATGTTAATCTAGCTAGCTTATGTTAGTTAATACATGGGTTTGTGTAATTGCAGCAATCACTAATCAGTATGCTTTGTGTTTGTCAGAGGATGTTCTTATGTGAACAATACACCCACAAATTTTCTCTGCCTAGAGTCCGATGGAAGGACATTATCCCGCAGCATAAAGCACGGTTTTTATCTGCAGGTAAAATCCGAAACTGCTGTGCTACTTGCAAAGATGTTCATAGTCTTCATTTTTTTCACCTTCTAATTCTTTGTTTTGTGATCAGCTACCAAAGAAGCTGAGAAACCCAATGAAGATTTGAGGTAAAGTTTTCGTCTTCATAATTTCATAGCAAAAATTGTTTTAATTTTATTTGGCTGCAGGATGTTGTGCATTGATAAACAATCTTTAAATTTGATGAATTTGATCATCTATGCAGGGCTATTCCAGGAAATCCAGCCTCTCGTAAAACCATTGACAAGCAAGAACTTGGCAAAGATGTAGCAATGCCACTTTCCTTGTACACCTCGTCTCACAAACCGTCATTGTCCAAGGGCGAAAACAATTCAGTTTTAGGTAACATGATCTTTAGTTTTATGAAATGTCTTCAACATACTCTAGCACACATGATTCGGGACTCTCAATCTTTAACGTCGATTATTTTACTATAGTGGCGGTTCGTGATGGCCTCTCAATCCTGTCTAGAGGCCCAAACCCTACATTTCATTTCCAGGTTAGTTGACACACATAATATGTGTATTACACGATGTTTTCTACAATTAATTTGTCTCCTATTCCTTCCATTATAGCATGTCTCTTCTTGTGTTGTCTTGCAGGAATCTCGGAAGAGTACTGGCCGCCTCAAGAAATCTGGGCACAGTAATGACATCTTGGCACTCGTTAGACGAGCAAAAAGAACAGTATGAAAAAAGAGAAGAAGGCGTATTTGTACCACATTGTAGATCTCATCTCTTCCTGGTAGATTATTCCAAGCTTATTTTTCTTTCTTTCTTTCTCTCTCAATGGCTAGGGATGATTGTGTAAATGAAACTAATCAAAGTTGATCCCAATTTTATGTATAAAAATGTTTCTGGTTTTAAAGATCAGCAATATCCAATTCTAATGTTTTACTGCCAGTATTTTACATAGTGAGTTGCATCTGCATAGTTTATGTCCTTTCAGTTGAATAAATTTTTAAATTTAGTGCACATCAAGCACCAATATCCCGAAGGATGTTTTCAATCCGATTAACTCCAACATTGCCAATTTCATACAGAAGAGTGCATTTGTTGGTAACTTGGTAAGAATTCGGAATTTCAATCTCATGAGGTTTTTCTCTACTGGGAGAGACTATCTGACTCTTGTCACCAACCGGAAAAGGATTGGCAACAAAACAGGGTAGGTTCTTGTGGCGATGGTTTTACTTTTATGATCGAGGCATTTATAAATTTTATTCGAGTGATAGTCTGATCTAAACTACAGGAATTGGGATTGAAACTTTCGGTGCAGAGGGGAAGGCATATTGTCTTAGCCAACTAAACTACGGTTTAGTTGAGACTTGAGAACAAAATTTGTCGAGCGAAAAAAAGGAACGAAGACCATATAGCCTTTGAGAAAAACTAGAATACATGTATTGCTGTTTCTAACAACCAGCAAAGATCAGAATAAGCACATCCCAATTCTCAAATGCATCAAAAACCCACTAATTACAAACACTCAAGAGACTTCCCAATCCTTCAATAGGATGGAAGAACAAGCACACTACTCAGAAGTATATCTGTATCTCTCTCTATGTCTATCTGCCCTTCTCTCTCCCTTGTTCTTCAATTTTTCCATCAATGCCGAGCCGTTGGACTTCTTAAACCACTCAACTTCTCAAGCTTCTCCAAGTATGAAAATCTCTTGGTGTTTATGCTAGCGGGAGGTTTGCTCACGATCTTGTCACTGTCTTCATTAAAGCAGCTCTCCTTGTTGCCCGCCGAGCTATCGTTGTCTATGTCATTCTCTTCCGTTTCTGCATTCCAATCCATGAACTCAAACAGTGTCTTTGTTGGTGTCGCGTCTCTGTCTTCCCTAGAATCCATTGAAAGCCTCATGTTTGATGATGATTTTCGAGCTTGGGAATCAGCGTAAAGCACATCTTCGATCATGGACATGACTTTGAAGGCCAAGCTTTCGATCACCCTTGAATAGCTCTCTAGGATAGCGTACCCTACATCCTGCGTAGAAACAAAAGAAACGCGGTTATTAGATTTGGAAAACAAGTTAACAAGCACAAGATGTAAAGGAGCAAAATATGTTTGTATGTTTGGCAGTTTAGTTTTACCATGTTGAATTGAATTTTACTTATATCAAGTGCAGATTGTGGGATTCCTGGGAACTTCTGTTTCAATAGAAGCAAGATAGTCTCTACTCTCTCTTCAAAGAGCTCTCTCTTCTCCAAGCTCACGACCGAACTCCACGAAGACTTTCCATTCTTTTGGTTCATCTTTTGCTTCCAAATTACAATAGAGGCCTCAATTCGGTCTTTGAGGTCAAGCACTTTGTGCTCTGTGGACATGTCCATGGAGCCAAAGAAATCCAGAGGATCAAAGTGGTCCACCGTTATGCTCTTATAGATCGAATCCCCGAGGCTAGCCCTACCATTCTGTCAAAAGAAACCAAAGTCAATCATTCTGTCCATTACGAAAACAATATCTTGGAGTCTAATTAGTGAGTGTTATGTGTTATACCTTGGGAAGGGATTCAATGTAGTTTTCGGGTATGTCCATTTCGGCTAGCACTTGCGCGTTGATGGCCATTGCTGCTTTTAGTACTTGGTTCACAGATTCCTTCTGAAATTGCATCCACCTTCGGCATTCATCTGAAAGCCCTTCTGGGGGAACTTTAACCGCTGGTTTCCACCATTTCTCATCATTTCTCTGAGAATTATCATCATTTTCAGAATCTTGGGCGCCTTTTTTCACATACCAGAACTCACTTGGGGCTCCAAAGCTATCCAAGTGACCCTGTTTCGTATAACCGATTAGCAATAAGTGTATAATTCTGATATTTTCTAGCTAAACCAGGAAGTAGGTAAGGAATGAAGGTAATTACAACAAGCATTGCATCGAGCTTGCGCAAGGCAGGAATGTTCATGTGTAGATCATTTCTTTGCCGGGTGACCATTATCTATCATGTCAAAAGAGAACAAAAAGAATTTAGAACCCTACAAGTGTGGAATTTTGAACAGTGAAAATATATGGCATTCGACAATCTGACAAGGGAAGAGAGAGAGAGAGAGAGAGAGAGAGATAAAACCTCCATGTTTGTTCCATTCTGTTGCGAAGGGACGAATTCAACAATGTGATCTGTCACAGACAAAAGCCAACCTATTTCTTTCACCCACCGTGCTTTTGCTTCCGAAGACATAGGCTCCAGTTTCCTTTGTTCTCCGAAAACAGATGCTGTGTTGTCATAGGAACAAAGGAGAAAGCAAAGAACCCTATCAGAATTACCCTCGACTGGATTTGGTATTTTAACTTGCAAATATATTAATGCAGTTGCCGTAAGGCATAAATTTGTACCTGCTAGGTTGGTTATGGCATTTGATAAAGCCAATGCCGAAGAGACGCCCTTTCCACCACCCGACATATCTTCCCCCAAAAGCAACTTAGAGAACCTTTCCTTCATCATTTCCATATCTAAACACAAAATATTCATACAAATTATCAAAATTGATCTTTCATCTAGCTACCATCGTGACAACTGGTAAGAAATATATATAGCATGTACAAATTATACATGCAACAAAATATTTACCTGAAGGCCTCTTGGATTTAGGACTTTTCATCTTTTCGCCTTCATCTGTGCCTTCATCTGCACCATTATCACGATTAGCTCCCCACGTTCCTTGTGTCTCCACCGGGCCGCCCTCTGGTGTAGTCTTGGGATTCAGCAATTGAGCGGTATCGCTATCTCCCTCCCCGTCCTGCCCATTCTCAAAGATCAAATTCTGAAGGTGTCTCGGGATCTCAAACATTCGTTTCATCTGGAAGGATTTTGTCTTCTGCACTGTTTGTTGTTGGGATGTAAGAGCTCGGACCATTGTCGAACTCGAAGACCTTAATTAGGTTCGAGATTGCACAATCTAAAGTTATAACAACAATCTTAAAAATCCTATGAGAAAACCGGAAAGAAAAGAAAAGAAAAAGTAGGAAATATTTCTTCACCTTCGTCTTTCTTGGGAAACAAACAACAACAATGGATGTTGTTGCGTGGGAGAAAGAAGGAGAGATTTTGAGGGGAGATAGTTTTCTTTTCTTCTCTCCCAACAGAGAGGGATTGAAAGATGTTAGAAAATATGAAAAGGGTATTTTGGAATTTTGCTTTTCGACTTCGAAAAGTTTGAAGAAATTGGGAAAAAGAAGCAGAGGTGATACTGATTAGTGCAGTTTTCTGTTTCTGCAGCTAAGGAACGTGGGGTGCATATGTTTTGAGAAACAAAAACAGAATGTGGGGTTGACGTAATTAAGGTGAATTAATTAAGATTAATTCAGAAAAAGATTAATTAGTGATTTATTTATTTTATTTCTTTTTCTGGGGCTGATTGTGTTTCTTGGATGAATGGTGGTTAATAAATGTTCTGTTTTTTAAGTCTGTTTTTATAGAGGGATTGGTGATAATTTTGATTAACACTTTCTGTACTTTCAATCTACGCGTTTTAACGGCAAAAATGGACAACCGGTAGTTGTATATTACTATTTTTGCATGACGACGATTTTTGCATGAAATGTTCGTCGCCAATTCTAGGCTAATTTGACTGGTTTTTGCTAATAATGATTCGTTTATTCCCAAGGATCAAGTCTTAGGGCAAATCTTATATGCTCTTTGGTATTGGAGTCGTGAAATGGTGTACCGTGGCGGAATGAAATGGTGTACGTTAATGTCATTTGGTGTTACAATTATTAATTTATGGTTTAGTAATATGTTGTTGGAAATCCCAGTCCCACATCAGCCAAGAGGGAAGAGAGAAAACACTTTAAATAGAATTACCCCACTCTAATTAATACTGAGGCTTTTTGTGATAAAACCACACACCTGAGGATTGTGCAGGTAGTTAAGTGGGGACAATATCGGTGTTATTGGAGTGGGCCCTCGGCCCGTCGACCTGAAAATTTCCACATATATGTTGACGACAAGTTTATATTTTAGAACATAGTAGCTAAATAAATTAAGCATGTGTTATAATATGAGTGAATTGATAATACAATGCGAGAGTGTGATGATTACATTGAAAAAAATATCATATGTGTCATCCCATGTGGTTTTAGAATTGTATTGTTAAGTTAAGTAGGACTTACGTATGACTATTTGGTAGCATGTCACACCCACCCCTCAATTATATTTAAATTTTAGAAATTGACCCCCAAACCTTTTTCAATTATGCAATTTAATCCCTAAAGCTTTTACAAAGGTTCATTTTGGTCCCCATCCCCCTCCCTTTTAATTTTAAAATTGTTTGGGTCTTAAATGGTGAGCCCATTGGGGCCCACCTTTGTTTTCCTCTTTCCCTCCCCCGAGTCTCTCAAACTCTCGAACTCTCTGTCTCTCTCTGCACTCTCTCACTCCCCTCTCTCTCGTAACCCTCTCGTCTCTCTCGTCCTCCCGAACGAACGCACGCACGCACGCCAGCACACCACCGTCTTCATCCCTCTCTCGTTCCCTTTCTCTCTCGGATGGCAGTGAAGAACCCGGAAACTCTCCGGCGACTCTCTCTCTTTTCCGGCTAGGTAAGCTCTGGGTTCCCTCTCTTTCATTTTAGATGATTCGTGGATGAGTGTTAATGGGTTTTACCTCATCATTTCCAAGGTTTTGGAACTGGATTAGCACGGAGGAGAGGTGCACCCAGTCCGGCGCACCCGTGAGCTTCGTAGGACTCTCTGACCTTCTCCGGTCATTTCTCGGCGAACCAAGGGTACCAATCTTCTCCTCTCACTTTGTACGTTCGTTTGATAGCTAGATCGGAGGTTGGAACCACTGTTTTCCGTCGGCCGGAGCTTTAGAAGCTCCGGTGCTCTTCCCCGGCGCACCCAGGCCTTCGGGCCGTTTCTGAAATTCCTCGGGCCTTAGGCCCGCAAGCCCAAAACCCTAACCCAATTATTTTATTTAGTTTTTATATTTTATTTTTTGTTTTTAAATATTAGGGCCTTGGGCCATTTTAGTTGGGCATTAGGCCCAATTCCCTATAACCCAGTTCCTTGGCCCGTAGGCTTTTTATTTTTAGTTTAATTAAAACATTAAGGCCTCGGGCCTTAGAAATTAAGGGCCTCCGGCCCGTTTTGTGTGAAATCCAAAGACCCTAGGCTCTTAAGGCCTTGGGCCGTAGGGGAAATAGGGCATTTGGCCTGTGAGACTTAAATCCAGAAACCCTTTGGGTTTCTTCAATCAGGGCTCAAATGCCCAAACCCATTAACCCTAAAAAAAACCCTATTGGGTTGGCTCTAACTCAGAAACCCTTTTGGGCTAACCCCAAAACCCAACCCATTAGCCCTAAACCTAAACCCAACCCAGTTGACCCTGACCCGTTTGACTGACCCGTTGACTGTTGACCCGGTCAACGGTCAACGTTGAGTTTGACCCTGACAGTTGATCGTTGACTTTTCGGTTAACTTTTTCGGGTTCCGTCTGGGACCCTCCTAGGCTAATTTCGACGCCCTGGACCCGTTTTTGAAGTCCGTTTTCCCAAATTAAATTGTTAGAATAGAGTTTGACTAAGTTGTACCCTTTATGTGCTTAGGGGCAACTATTGGGGCTTTTCTAGATTCGCTAGCAGCGCAGCGTTGGACGGCTAAGTATTGTGAGTGGACTCCTTCTAAAAATACATATTTTATTAGTAGAATTGCACGCATGAGAAGCATGAATTTATAAGAATGATGTATGACGTTACTTATTCATAAATGTATGTGCGATAGTTATGATATTACCTAGTATTGGCACGTTTCCGCTACGGGATGTAGGGATAAGGTTCCGGTCCATCCCGGACGACGGTTTAAGTATGTCCACGTTTCCGCTACGGGATGTAGGGATAAGGCTCCGGTCCATCCCGGGTGACGGTTATAGTATTGGCATAGGGCCTGGAGTGTGTTTTCCTCTGGCTATTGAGCACATGGACGGGGAGCTGGCATAGGGCCTGAAGTGATATTTCCTCTGACTGTATGCTCAGGGACAGGGAGATGGCATAGGTACTGGAGGGATATATGTGGACATTTTGACATTAGTAATTATTACGATATGCGAGTTATGAATTGATATATTGCATGATGAGTTAAGACATGAGATATTGCACGGCATTCTAGGTTCAGAAAACCTATGTTTATCAAGATATAATTGTGTTTTCATAAAACTTGGGGGATAGTATGTTGATAACTGTTTTCTTATATTTATATCAAATTGGTCCACTCACCTTTGTTTTGCGCCCCCTTCAGGGTTTAGAATCGAAGCATACGATCCCGGCGTCAGGACAATTCTGCATCAGCATCTTCGAGTTCTCTCGGTGTAGGACTCATTCCTTTTGTTATTCAATTTTATATTCTTCCGTTTGTAATCTTTATTAGACGTATGCTCTGGACAAGGTCTGTTGTATCCTGCTAATTTCAGTGTTGGCAGTTGAATATTATTCTAGTGTAATTATGTTTCTGCTGCTTTACATTAATTACTATCGTTTTAGATATATTATGCATGTTTGTGACCATTTTCGGGGTTTATCGTTCAATTAAATGGCTTACGTCACCCCTCGGGTGTCGGCCAGCACGTGACCACCCCGATGTCTACAGGACATCGGGGTCGGGGCGTGTCATAGCAACACTTAGTCTTTACTTTGTTGAAGTAAGTTCTAAGTTTAAAAATCACGAATGATAGTTATCTATAAAGAAAAACAGAAGGATCAATGTCACTTCGTTTAAAAGTCCGTGACCAAGTTAATCTAGTGGCATCAATTTGCATTTTGTTGGAATAAATACGAGTTCAAAGCTCATGAACGATTAATATTTAAGAAAAAAACCTTGGTGTTACAGTATCATAGTTCATGTGTAAACACATGATCATTGCTTCATTTGCTTCTTGTAATCATCTGGGTCTGCAGAGCTTTGCACACAGATTACATGTGTGAAATTATGAAATTGTTCTGCCCCTTTTTTTCTCTTTTTTTTTTTCAGGATTTAGAAATTGAAAGACGTGATGGTCACAACACAAACAATTAATTTCCAGGTCTAAGGCAGCTTCACCAGAAGGACAACAGGCAATAGGCTTCTAATGGAATAATAGTCTCTCTCTAAAACAAAGTCAACCCTTCTAGGTTGCCAAAGACAACTCGAAGGAATTAAATTTTGTTTTAATAATGGTGAGTCACTCAGTACTACGGTTTGGTGGTATTCTTTTTCACTTGTAAGTGAGAGGTAGGTTCGAATCACGTGGATGGCTAATTCGATACCAATTTAGGTTGTCCATTGTGTGGCTTAGCCGAACCTCTCTTTCTTTAGTGTAAAATATATCGTTGTACTAAAAAAAATAATGGTGAAACTATGTTCGAGTTGCTCCAGCAAATGATCAATCATTCTATGTTTCATGCCACCATTGCAACAACAGCTGCTTGGCAAAAGGCGGGGAAAGGGCCGAGTCTGATTGCCAAGCTCATGGAAATCGAAGTACCACTCGAGACCTTTGCAGGCCGCTCTGAAGAAACAGTTCGAGGAAAGTGAGAAGACTGTTTCAAGTCACCAGAGACGATACGTGAAAAGTTAGAAACCCTCAAACTTTAACGTTGATCACGAAAAGAGGACCTTGAGGGAAGTTCTTGAAACAAAAGTACTTTCGAAAGGCAGTTTTGTGGAAGCACATAGGCCTGATTTTCGTCCTTCCAATCACTCCTGTTCCATGAAAAGATTCACTAATGATAGCCCTCCCATTGTGCTTATAAGGCCTCTTCCTGTTTCATCTATGGAATCGGAGGAGCTTCATGCACCATTGGTTCGAGGAGAGGAAGCTTTCTATACCAAAAAAATGCTAAAAAGTTTGTGAGCAAAAGAAGGAGCTCTGTACTCTGAAAAAATGCACCGAAAAATGGTAGCAGAAGAGACTCCAAGCAAAAGGCTTGAACATGAAGAAAAAGCTATGAAGCATGGATATGGATACGGATACGGTGATACGACACGACACGACATGGCGATCTCTAAAAATTAAGATACGATACGTTGTGGATACGGCAAATAAAAATGTTTATAGCAACAAAAATATACATTTTAAAACATAATTCATCATTCAAATTCAAGTACATTTGAGTTGTTAGAGAAGAAAAGTTTAAAATCTAATCTTCTTTATACTGTAGAAGAAGTGTGAGAGTCGTATTCATGATTTTAATTAGAGGGAAGTTCTTTGTATTCAGCAACTTTCAATTATAGATGTCTCTTATTAATTTTCTCATTCTCATTACCTTTTTTGAAAGTGTAAATGTTTCCTAAAAGTCGGATACGTGTATCCTAAATGTAGGATATGCGTATCTATCATGTCAAATTTGTGTCCATCAACCAAGATACGTGTCGGATGAGTATCCGAAAGTATCGGGCAAGTATCGTATCCGATCAAGTATCGAATACGGGATACGGGATCAAACAGAAGTATCCGTGCATCATAGAGAAAAAGCTAAAAACTGGAAAGAGAAGAGAGATATCACTAAATCATAATTTGTATTGAACTCGCCATTCATTAAATCCGAACTTAAGACCTCTATTTTATAAGAGAAGAGAGATATCACTAAATCATAATATTAAGCGTTAACTGCTTAAAATGGTTTAGTTTGAAGTTGAACAGTTCGAACCGTTTTTATATTGAACATAAAGCCATTTGGCCATAATGGGCCAATTCATGCTTTCGGCCCACCCAACACATCGACCTTTAAGACTACACATGGGCTTGCCCTTGTCAGTTGTCCGTTACATTGTACAATGTTAATTTTGGGCCATTGGCCCTCTTTCTCACAAACGAAGAACAAATACTCCGTACGACGCCTTATTTGGGACTGTACTGTACATTTGCCGTTTTTGGTTGCAAAATTCAGAAAAACCCCAAAATCACGCAGTTCGGCGCCGCTTCCGACGCCGAAATGGAAACCCTAATAACCAGAGAGTGGTGCTTCGGTACCTCGAACAAGTGAAGGTAATTATCCTGATCCACTCTGCTTTGTCTGACGACACGCGTACGGTGGTGAGTACAGTGGAGGCGGAGCTCACCAACATGGACCTCAAATCCATCTCCGCCAGCTCCTTGCCCGACCTGCATACGCTCGTCGCTCCGAATTCCCGAAAGTCCTCTCACCTCCCCGGCCCCAAAGTCCTCCAGGTAAATCACACCTCTCTGTATTTCACGTTAATTTTTCTTGTTTTCTGTTTGGTTGCTGAGAAAATAGATAAAGAGAGAGAAAAACGTGGTCTTTGTTTGTGTCTTTATCCGATAGCTTGGGTAAGAGACGTTACTAAAATCCGTGTGGAGGATTTTGCGAGGAATTCGAATAGTCGGCGGCTTCTAAAACTTGGGCTCACAGACGGCTTCCTTTTCCCTAACGACGTTACTAAAATCCCTTTTTGCTTGAATCAAATCCACAAACTGCAATCTTCCTTTACCACTTGGGGTATAAATTTGGAAAAACGCATTGTTCGGTTGTGCATTTTTACTTGATGAGAAAAAAGAAACGTTCACAAAATTGTAGCATTTGATACAACAACTCCGATTCTATACATCAACCTAAAATGAACGGTAGCTAGCTAAAAGTACCACAATCTAAAGCAACCCAAAATCCAATTCAAGCTATCTTTCATTCTTGCAGTCTCCATCCATGGACATGATACCCAAAGGACACAGGGCACTTCCTGGAGTTTCATCAGACCTTGATAGACATTCTTCTAGTTCCTGGTACATACCAAAATCCCACTTAATCAAATAAAATGAAATAGTAAAAACAAAGACGCTTTAAGATTCAATTTGTTTAACTAAACTCATAAATTGCCAAAGTCTCACGAATTGATAAGAAAATAGAAGGGACACAAACAAAAAAAAAAACAAAGCATTCAAGTCTTTTGTGTCGTCTCTAGCTCTCTTTGTTAAATAGAAAAATTGTTGCTGCCCAAACATTTATAAAACCCAAATTTCAGGTTTAAGAAGAAAACAAGAACAGAGACAGAGTTGGTGCCCCAATTATTTCAATAAACAGACCAGTCACTCAACATGTATCAATTGTAAAAGAAAATGCAAGGGGAGCAAGGGTATCCTCCAAATAAGGGGGAAAAAAAACAATCTAAGAAAACCTAGAACCCCAGAATTTACGCAAGTTGGAATCCAAAAGGATAAAACAAAATTCAAACGAGTTTGAAATTGAGCTAGATTATGGAAAACAATGGCAAATAGGATAATACCATATTAAGAAACTAACACTTCTGCAGAACTTAGTGATGAACACTGTGTGCTTCGTCTTCGTGTATGCAATCTTGAAGTGAATCCACATCCAGTAGGAGAATTAATAATTTCGTTTGTTTTCTTATCCCATATGTTACATTTGCTCGACACTGCACTAGAAGACCCCGACAAATTTTTGAATTTTGACAATTATTATGTGGAACACCATGAAGCACTAGATACAAGTACTTTTTCATGAAACTCTTATGAATTTCACAAGAAGTTTTAGGTGTCTCTCTAATCCCACTTTCTTAAGTGATTCACGGAAAATTGGTGCATAGATAAAGGTCGCATTTTGAACTAACTGAACATCTTTTGTTTGTCCTAGCTAGTTTTTGATTGGCAGGTCCATTTGGAAGGTAAAGCTACTGTCCGTAACGGAAATAGTATGTTTGAGTCCTAAAGTCGTGACTGTGTTAGGAGGTGGTATTAAATTTTACTATTATGCTATGCTGCATCAGAGTTTTTTGTAGTATGTTTTATGTCACTTAGTTGTGGGAAAGGGGTGCAGAGGAGACCGATGTTTTTACACTTTGATTTGTTCATTGATTATTTCTAGTGGTGCATATATAGTTGTAGATGGGGCACGTGTAAGGTGGCACAATAAAACTTGAATCAAACGAGTTCATCGACTGCAAAGGTAGTTGTTGAAAAGGTAATTGGCCTTCTACTAAAATGTAGAGTCAATCTTCTGCTAAGTGCTAACATGTCAGGGCAAGTTAAGATTAATAAAAAGGTGGTAGAAACTATTGACGGGCATCTTGAGGCTATCATTCATTTTCTAACCTTAAATGTAAATTCCTGGAATATGTGGTGGAAGTAGGGCAAGTATTTGTGTGAACTCGATTAAGTAATTGTCAGATATTGGCTTTTTAGCCAAAATGGTTCCTGAGATTTGCCTAACTCCTCACTTTGGTCCCTGAGATTTGAAATCGATAGAAGTGGTCTTTGAGATTGTCTACCATCAATTATTTTGGTCATTCGGTGAAAAATTATGTTAAATAAGGATCAAAATAACAAAATTACCCTCAATATAATAAATAATAGGCCAATATGATTTGACAAAAAATTGAGGGTATTTTTGTTATTTTATTTTTATTTTATGAATATTTTATATGGAATGACCAAAATGATTGATTGTAGACAAACTCAGGAACTAATTCTATCGATTTCAAATCTTAGGGACCAAAGTGATGAGTTATGCAAATCTCACAGACCATTTTGTCTAAAAAGCCTCAAATATTTGAATGAATGTCTTATATTGATTGTTGAAATGTTTCTAGATGCAGCATATCTTCAAAATTCAAAACAACTATTTATTGAAAACAATCATAGAAATATCAAAGAAGTATGAAATATGGACTTGCCTTCATTATTGAACTGGGAAAGCGAAAAACAGAAGAGGCGTTGACGAACAGACTCTGATCTGACTCACATGTGTGATGATGACGATGCATCACCACTTTGATTGTGGCTCACCATAGAACCTGGCTGGATGTGGCTCAAAACATATGCCAGATCATGCATATTTTCCTTCAAAGGTTTGTCCCATACTAGATTAACCCCTGTTGTCTTCACTAACCTAGGAAAATTAGGTTCCGCAAAAACTATTTCAACTTCAACTTTATCCCCGCCTTGCAAATTGAGCTTATCGTTCGATAATTGTCCTTGCCAAAGTCCCGACGAAGAAACCAACTCTATATTTACATCAATAAATTCTAAGCTTATGCAGGCCTGCAACTTAATACGCTTGGTATTATTTATAACAGTAATGGCAAGAGGAAGATATCCATCATCGCCCTCGTCATAAACGCATAACAAAGTCAATCCTTCAAAATTACGATCATCACTCGGGGGAATATCAAAATTGACTTTATTGCCATCCTTGACAAATTCAAACCAATCTGGAACATAATTCCCTGGGAGAGCAATGCCACCAAATCCGCAAGAAGTCCATCCCTACATATACAATACAAGTGTCATATGTATACATGTAAGTGCATGATAGGAAGGCAATGAGAGAGAGAGAGAGAGAGAGAGAGAGACCTGTAGGATGCTCTTCCTAAAATCAGCAGTGAGACTGTCGCACTCATGCATATCAATCCATGTCATGGAGTTTAATGACTTATCCAAGCCTGGAACCTCAGTGAGCATGCATGAATCACCTAGATTCAATTCTCTCATATTTGACATTTTCGAAAAATCGGGCATTGTAGCCAATGCAGAGCACTGTGGCGCATTCAGAAATTTCAAGTTTGTTGGTAAATCATGGATTGTATGAAGGTATTGGCAACGAGATAACTGCAGAGTTTCAAGCTTTGAAAGACCACTGAGGCTGGGTAGGGTATGAAAATCATTACTTGTAAGATTCAAATTTTCTAAAGAAATCAGACTCCCAAGATATGGTACTTGTTGTATGGGTATTTTTGCATACATTACTTCAAGTATTTTCAATGATCTCATCTCCCCTAAATACTCAAGCGGTTTTCTGAAATTTGAACATCCATCGAGATAAAGAGTCTCAATAGATTTTGACTTATAGAAAGCCTCTGGAAGAGAAATAAGACGGCGACAGTACGAAAGGTTCACAAAAGAGAGTCTTTCAAGATGGCCAATGGAGGGGTGAATATAGGACAAACTCATACACCCACTCAATATCAACTCTTCGAGTTCTGGGATTTGTGAAAAGTCCGGTGATTCAATTAGGGAATGGGAATCACTGAGATTAAGGATTTTCAACTTTTGAAGAGACTGTTGCACAAAATCAAATGCAAAATTGAAATTAATATCCAAAAAGAAGATGTCATAAAAAAAGAGAAGGAAATCCAAAAACAAATAGAAACAGAATATCATCATTTGTAATTGATTGTACCTTGGAACCCTCCCAAACTTGTACCAGTTTACTCCGCTGCATGTCTAAAACAAGCAGTCTTGGTTGATTAAAAAAGCCATTTGGTATGGACTGCAAATGGAATCCCCTCCAGGACAACCATATTAACTCTTTGGGAAGATGTTTGTATTCGCCATAGAGCTCTACTTTGTCGAGCTGGAGCAATCTCAGTTTCTTCATTTTGGCAAATGCTTTTGTACTGAAACTAAACTTATTATAGGTTTGTATCCAATGATCAGGGGGATGTAGAGCAAGTCCTTCAACTTCTTCAGTTCCCTGTTAACAAAAGGTTATACAGAGTAAGAAAAAGGATAATATGCATATATTTTACGTGATTTTGTCTAATTGAGCTTCTTAATGCAAATGCATACATTTACACATGAATGTTGTTTAACGTATAATAGACATATTTGAGTTATATATGCTTTTCTTGTACGATGCATTAATCCAAAATTTTATTGGGAATGTACTTACAGAGTTATTTGTCAGTACGTCGATGACCTCATGACGGTTCCACAACCTACTCCATTTTCCAGGGTGTTCAGGGGATTTTTCACAAATGATTTCTCTGGCCATTTCTCGAAGCAAATCATGCACATTCAACACATTGTCTTCAACAGTTACAAGGCACCGATCACGGAGGACAGGGATTCCTATTTTTGCAAAAAATCCACATACCTCTAATAATTTTGCGACATGATCCTTGTCCTTTCCAATAAAGAAACAAGATATGTTAAGGAATGTAGCCTTTTCCATATCATCTAGCTCATCAAAGCTCATTCTTAGTGGCTTCATTATTTCTCTATTAGGAGTTCTCTCTAATTTTTCCAATTGAGATTGCCATTCTTCCAACGTTCTTTTAATCAAAAGAGATCCCATAACTTTAAGGGCTAGTGGTAAACCTCCACAATAAGAAACAACGCTTTTTGAGAGTTTAAGATATTCTTCTTTAGGGCAACTTTTTCGAAAGGCATGCCAACTAAAGAGCTCCAAAGCTTCGGCTTCATTCAATTTTTGAGCTGGATATACTTTGTCCACATCTAGTAGTAGACGTGTATTTCGTGTCGTTATGATAATTCTGCTGCCTGGACCAAAACAATCATGATTTTGAGCTAGTGCATTTAGTTGTTTCTCGTCATCTATATTGTCTATGATGATAAGTACCCTTCTATGTTGAAATTCTTTTTCTATCAGACTAATCCCTTCATCAACATTGCTTATTTTTGTAGACTCCTTATTCAAGATGTCAGAAATAAGTTTTTCTTGCAAATAAACTAGACCATGTCTACTTGTACTGTCACTGACGTCCGCAAGGAAACTTTTGAATTGGAACATATGATGAATTTGGTTATAAATGGCTTTGGCAGCTGTTGTTTTACCCAATCCACCCATCCCCGAAATTCCAACCATGAGAACAACATCTGATCCACCAATTGAAAGATAAGTGGTAACATCTTGAATGCGAGAATTGATTCCAACTTGATGCTTGGCCACATGTAATTTGTTTGCGCTCATAAGCCATTTCGTAATAATCTGGTCAACAATTTCTCTAATAACATTTGCTTCGCTCCTGCAAAATTAAATTCGCAAACATTAGTGGGACTCAATGATGACTAAGTAGGAGCTATAAGTATAAGTACATAAACAATTTTTTTTACCTTCACACACACACACACACACAAACCACCGACTAGCTAAGTAGCTAGTATGTGATTTTGTGTATAAAATATAAAATACTTCTAATGTGGCCCAATAAAATGATTACACCTGTCATATCAAACTCTCACCCAAACTCACGTTATCTTGCTACCCAAACATCAGGCAGCTCACTTTAAACCCCATATCCAAACTCCTATCTTCTTCCTTCCATTGCCTTTGCCATGGAAGATCCCCTCTCCTTCTCTAAACTCTCATCAGTCTACCCCACCAATCATCTCCGAAACTCCCACCCTCGTCACCTTCCAATTCGACGAACTCACGGGACTTGGGAGCAGGAAATTGAGAGGTCGAGAGCAGAGCGAGGTCAGTGGGGATGATTCCGTCGGATTGAAGATGGTCAGATCTGTTGCGGATGGGGATGGACGGCGAATCAGACGGAGGAAAGAGGTCGGAGGAGGGATTGAGCTTAGGGATGGGCAAATATCCATTGGTTATGGGTAAATATCAATTTGAGCTGGGTTCGACGGAGGAGGGATGAAGGACGGGGCTGATGGCGGTGGAAGAGGATGGTGTCTGCTGGTGGGGGGTGAAGACTGAAGATGTATTTTTTTTTTTGTCTATCTGTGACTTTGACGAGGGAGAAGAAGAATGTTCGGTTAGGGTTGAAAGGAGAAAATTGCTATTTGGGTAGCAAGATAAAAGGGTGCATTTTTGCTCACTCGCGAGTCGCGACACACACCTCTAAATCCGTCAAGTATCCCTTTACTTGACTCAAGTTAACTCTAGTTTAATTGCTATTTATTAATTTTAAAAAAGAAATAAAAAATAAACTAAATATAGGCAGGCAAAACCCAAAATACCCAACAGCACCGCACCCGCCCAAACCCACCTCGCCGGCTGTAGCACCTATTCGCCGTCGGCCAATCCTTACTTTAGCGTTCTCTATCTCTTTCTTCTCCCCCTCCCACCTCTATCTCCTCTCACTTTCTCTTTCTCCCCTTCTTGTTCAGGCACAGCATCGTTTCGTCTTCCCGGAGTCTTTCACACTATTTGGCTGTTTTCTGCAAATTTGTTGGTAACCAAAAAGGTTCACCCTCTCGCGATGTCCACTTCTGTTTTTACCCTTTTTCTGTTACTTAACGAAACCGGAGATTCAATCTCAAATCGCAAATTGAAATTGAATATTGTAATCTGCATCTCTATATGGACATAAATACTTCACCTCTTTGGGATTTAGATTTGGGATATGGCGGAGAAGGGAAAAAAACGAGAGAGGAGAGAGATAGGATGGAGTCATGGCGGAAGCTAGGGATGATACGGTTGAGTATCTGAGATACAAATATTATTAAATTTTTTTTAAAAAATAATGCTAAAATGATGATTAATGCGTTGTTATAATAAAATAATTAATAAGGCTTTTAACAGTCCGTGGTGATACGGTAGTTAGAAGATAGCTCATGTAGTTGAAAAAAATTAGGATTTAAGCTTTTGTTGTAAATTTTGTTAGGATTTATGCTCAAAATTAAAAATTTCGTCAACCCTCCATTAATTATTAGCACGTGAGCCACACATATTAAGCTAAAACGGAACTATCCATTAATTGTTACCATGTGGGGCTTACATGTGAGACTAACTTTATCTTTTCATGTGCTAACAATAACTAAAAGTTAACAAAATTTTCAATTTTAGGTCTAAATCCTAACCGACTTCACCACATGGGGTTAGGGAGATAGGCCAAAATCCAACCGGAAATGCTCCAAAACCCAACTCCAATGGAAGGCTCAGCCAAAGAAAAAAAGAAAAACTAACGAAAAGGGCTTGAAAACTTCTCTTTTAACGAAAAGCCACTTTTAAATGTATAGTGAATAGTGACAGTTAAAGGTAAAAAAGTAATTTTTCGTTAAAAGTAAACAGTACCGGGAGTATTTTATTAAACCTCCCAAGAAAAAAGGGATCCACCAGGCCAAGCTTTAGCTCTTTGGCCATGGGGCTGGGCATTCTTAGCCAGCCGGGTAGCCCATTTAAGTGGCCATTTTCTTTCTTTTTTTAGGTCGAAATTAAAAAAAAATTAATTTTTTTTCCCATAAATATCTAAGACATTTTTACACAATTTATCACATTCTTTTCATAAACACCCCTCCCTTACCTCTTCCAATAATCTAAATTTAAATTTTTCAATATTTTTTCAAATGGCAACATCTTCAAGTAAAGGATAAGAAATTCGGAAGCCTACTCATTTAACACAAGTGACACTCAAAATATGTTTGGAAACCCCAAAATTAAATAACAAACTTAAAATAATAAATTATTGAAGGAGCTAAAAAATAGCTCCTTTTAGTTGGAGGTGGTATATAAATATGGTCTGTCACTGTTCATTAAAAATAATTTCTTGTAGGGTTATAATCTGGACGGGGGCTAAACATAGCCCATTCGATTGGAGATGACCTTAAATCTTAGATTTTTTTTTACTACATAGACTATTTTCCAACCATCTTATCACTACAGTAACTAATAATCCAATTAGGCCAATTAATAATAAATGAAAAAGTTAACTAGGGTCAAGTAGGAGGACACTTGGCATGCTTAGAGGTGAAGTTGTCTTCCAATTTTATTTTCTTTTAAATTGCCCTTGTCGTCTTTTTTTTTTTTTTCAAATGCATTATTCTGTTCCTAGAAAACTTTTCCCAATTAAAAAAAGGGGCAATTAGATCCGAGTCCAAAAAATTGAGCTACCTTCCAATTGAGTCCAATTCCATGTATAGTTTAGGTTCAACTGATCTTTTTATGTCTATTTTGTCCTTTTATAATCTAAATGAAAATATATTTAAATTTCTTGATTTATCCAAATTTTGAATCTTTAAAGCCTTTAATCTATTCAATATCCAAGGGAAAAAAAATTAAAATTAAAATTCATGGCACGTTTATTAGTAACAAAATCTACTGTGATATACATTCTTGATAAAAGTAGATTACAAAAAGAAAAAACCTATGATATAGGTACATAAATACAAAATACGTGATGAAGATATTTAAATAATATCTAATTAAACTGTGGTGTAGGTAGATAATGCAACTAATCTGTGATGTAGGTAGGCAATGCAATCAATCTGTTATGTAGGTAGTTAATTTACAAACAAAAAAACATATGATACATATGCAATTAATCTCTAATATAGGTAGAGTATTATAAAAAAAATCCTATGGTACAGGTAGGAAAACACAATTAATCTTAGATTATCAACAAAATATATAATATATATAGTTAGATAAATACAATTATTCATGATACATGTACATTATAATATAAACAAAAAAAGGGGCATGTGATATAGGTATATAAAACCAAAAAAAAAAAGGGAAGAAAAATGATATTGAGGGAGGAAATGCTAGAGAAAATGCTAATTCGATAGAACTTCAAATTAAAATATATATATATATATAAAGGAGAAAGAAGCACAAAAAAAAAAAAAAAACGAAGAATCCAAAACACTAATGCAATTTTTTTTAACCAATCAAATGTATATTGATCATCCTTATGGAAGGAGGAGGAGAATAGGAATATTATGGGAGAAGATTACTAGGCAAAATAACACAGGAAGAGAAAGATATTGTGAGGGAGAAACAAGAAAAGAGAAATTAACGGTTGGGGAAATGAGAAGAAAAAAAAAGGAGATTTCAATCCCTAATCCTATAATTAAGGATAAGATTAACATTAATCACAAATTAAAAAATAGTAATTATTTAATTAGTCAATTTGAGGGTAAATTTGGCAAGACAATACAAATAAGCTTACGTGGATAATGAATCACTGGACCTAACCCAAAATTTAAAAAAAAATTAGACTATAACTAATAATGGCTCATAAAATTGGACTCATATTAAGTTTCCCCTTAAAAAATGAGAAAATTTAAATTAGATGCCTTATTTTTTACATTTATAGACTAAGCATGTGTTACTTTCTAACTGGTTTAACCTTTGATTAAACACCATATTCCAATTATATTCTTAACTTAGTGTTTTTTTTTTAATTTTAAATTCATTTCCCATATCAAAAATGCACTCAATAATATTAATTAATTTATTTCTATTTTTATGAATCTCATCCCTTCCTCAATTTAAGGATTCAATTACATCTAGTGGGATGAAGATTAATTGGATAGAATATAAATTTTTTTTTTAATTTTCAACTCAATATTTTATACATATTATAAAAAACAAAAATAAAAAGAGTTCTTTTGTAAGAATAACACAACGTAACAAAATAAGGATAAAACAACGCACTAATAACTTGGTACGTACCAAATAAAGAATTGCATAACGTATCAAAAGTAATATTTTATAAAGTACCAAAATACTAATACGTACCCGAATTAAATTTATAAAATGTACCAAATATATGTGCATGTTATATCTGATAATTGTATTATAGGGTATTTCATGTATTTTTAGAAGATAAGATGGGATGTTTGTAGTAGTTTTAGGAGATTTGTGATATTAATTTGTGAACTAATTTGTAAATTAAATATAATAAAAATCATAATTTTAATTAAAAGAAAGTCATTCCTTGAGAAATAAAAGTTAGGTGATGAATTAAACTCCAATTACGGTTTAGGTTTGATATGAGAGATTAAGGTGTATTAATTTAGCATGTTAACTAGATTAATACAACTTAAATCTTGAAAAGCAGGTGAGTGATTACCTATTATCAGTGATTTGAAGATGGTGGCCAGACAAATCTGCAGCTTTTGTGAGAGCCTCTTTCCACCGCTTTACCCTTTTTTGTTTAGCTTCACGTTTCTTGTCATCTTTTTCTTCACGGATGTCTATTTCGTGTTTCTGAAATGCTTCGGCTAAATCTCCGTTCTGCTTCCTGACATGTGAAGGATCAACATGATAGAATATTGGCAAAACATGTCGCCCCAGTTTGGATGATCTGCATTCCATGATCTTCACCAGCTCGTCAAGGCACCAACTCGAATTCGCATAATTCTTTGAGAAGACAATGATACAGATCCTCGACTCTTCGATTCCCTGGAACAGTTTCTCATTTATTTCTTCCCCTCTTTCTAGATTTTCCCCATCTATATAAGCCTTGTATCCCCTGTATTTGATTGCATCGTGGAGGTGGCTTGTGAAGCCATTGCGCGTGTCTTCGCCTCTGAAACTCAAGAACACGTCGTGATTCCAAAGTTTTGACTTGGAGGAGGATGAAGATGAGGCATCGTGGGTTATCATGGCGGTATCCACTGTTATGGCACTGCAATGATTCAGGCCACGACTGAAAAAATGGCAATGGTTGTGTTTGTGTTGCCGAACCGATGATACTTAAATACAAAAGCCAAGTAAACCTTTCTCCAGTCAATAAAAACAGAAGTTTATAATATAATAATGTTGGCGTATGGACTTGAGAAACGACATACTGCCGGCCGGAAAGATGCAGTGAAAGAGAAAGAGAGAAGAAAAGAGGAAAGAACCAAACACGAAAGGACAAAGACTATCCATAAAATATTTTTGGTTGTGATTACAGCTATTCAACCATCAAATGATGCATATTATTTTAGGTTAAAATTCGGAAGCATTTGAGAATAAGCACAACAACAACTACATAATAATCAAAAGTAAGTAGATAAAAGACCCAAATGAGAAAGGATAATCAAACATAAGTTTCATGACCTTTTTTATTCTTATTCCTTTGTTATAAGGTCCCACATCTTTGAAACTGAAAGGAAGATTATGTCTTGCCTTGTTATAAGGTTCTGGATTTAGATTCCAAATGTATATGTCTTGCCTTGTTAGCTTGATCTTCAAGTCGCTCAGTAGTAGTCCAGGGGTTATAGTAATGACCACTCCTTAACAAAAATAGAAAGGAATTTTGGATTTATTGTTGCTTATATTATTGCAATTGATGATTTATTGCAATTGTTGATATTCCTTGGTGTATGCTTTTCGCAGATGATATAGTGTTGATAGATGAAACTCAGGAAGAGGTAAATGCAAAGCTTAACCTTTTGAGAGAAGTGTTGGAATCTAAGGGTCTTCGCCTAAATCGGTCAAAGACAGAATATATGGAGTGCAAGTTCAATGCAACTGGAGGTCCAATCGAGTCAGGGGTGAGGATCAAAGACCAGGAAATACCAAAGAGCGACCGCTTTCGTTACCTAGGATCTATCCTGCAAAAGAACGGAGATTTAGATGGAGACCTTAACCATAGAATACAAGCTGGATGGATGAAGTGGAAGAGTACATCTGGCGTGTTGTGTGATCGCCGTATGCCACTAAAGCTCAAGGGAAAATTTTATAGGACGACAATAAGGCCGGCGTTGTTGTATGGTACGAAATGTTGGGCGGTGAAGCACCAACATGTACATAAAATGGGTGTAGCAGAGATGAGAATGCTTTGTTGGATGTGTGGGCACACAAGAAGGGATAGGATTAGGAATGAGGAGATTCGAGGTAAAGTAGGAGTAGCCGAAATTGAAGGAAAGATTAGAGAAAATCGGTTACGGTGGTTTGGACATGTGCAACGAAGGCCTACTAACACCCCGGTTAGAAGATGCGACTACGGGACAGAAGTTCAGGGCCGAAGGGGCTCCACCTAGGAAGACTTTGGAAGAGACTCTAAGAAAAGACTTAGAGTATTTGGATTTAACGGACAACATGACATAGGACCGAGCACAATGGCGTTCTAGGATTCATATAGCCGACCCCACTTAGTGAGAAAAGGCTTTGTTGTTGTTGTTGCTGTATAATGCTTGTTAATTTCTTGCGGAGTAGTTTAATTGGTTTTGCAAGATGTTTTTTTCAGAGAGAGTTTCAAGTGCAAGAGATTTGGGTTGGGATTTGTATTAGGTTAAAGGTTTTGTCAAGGTAAACCAAAGGGGAGATTAAATTTTAGGTTTATTACTGTTAGCTTACTTGACTAGAATACGTCAAATGAAGTCCTTGCGAACTTTCTTGCATCTGTGATGTCACTACAGTTATCCACGAAGATAATGATGCTTATATTGATCAAACAAACAAAAGGAGACAAAACCAAGCATATTGCACTGTCCTCACATTAGCAATAAAAGCATCAAAGGTTGGGCTGGGTGCGGTTTGGATTGGTTCAGTTTTGGGTCCAAACCAGGACAAGATGACATTAAAAGTTTTAAATCATTCGTTTGGAAAAGAGAAAAAAAGGTTTTAAAATTGCGATGAGGCAAATGAGGCATACAATACATCCAACTATGTCTTTTCATATGACTTGGACTTGGTCTGGCTGCAAATTGCAATGACTTTCTTGGCGGTGAGTAGTAACAGCTAACTATTCAACTCTTATGCATTATATATGTACCTTGGGTCGGTATTTTTAAGCATATAGTAATAAACCACATATTAAGAAAATTATTAACAAAGTAAAAAAAAAAGGGATATATGAGGAGCATGTCTATGAGGCTCCACTGATTGATGAGATGGGGACTCTTCAGCTACTTCACTACCATTTAAGAGATATAAAACTACCTTAGCGTAAACTGAACAAAAGTCATCAAATTATTTTAGCTATATCTTTCCTTGATCGATTTTTTTATAAAAATGATAAACGAAATAGTTACAAAATCGAATACTAAAAAATGGGTAGTTGCGAAGTATATACCTTCTTCATGCCTTTTTGAGGCCGGCTGCGAACGTGGAGTGAAAGAGAAAGGAAAAGAGGAAAGGAACAAACACGAAAGGACAAAGATTATCCAATAGATTATAACAATGACTTCTTGGCTTGATTACAGCTATCAACTATCAATAATGCAATTTATTTAGGTTGAAATTCGAAAGCATTTGAGAAGTAACATGACAACAACCACATAATAAACAAAAGTGATTAGAAAAATAGACCCAAATGTGAAAGGATAATTAAAAACAATTATTCAAGATGAGCGGTAAATGATTCAGCCATTTACGATATTCAAACTTAGGATAGCAATCTATTGGATCGTTGTATTACTTATTAAGTGGTGCTCTAATATAATACACCTAAATAGGAATGGACCACATAATACAACCAAATGGACCAGTGTTAGGCTCCACTGCTAAAAACTATTGCAAAATCGTTGTATTAACTATTAGGGCGCGTTTGTTTGCCCTCACTAAAGGGTACTGGACTGGACTGGACTAAGGGTTAGTCCAGTCCCATGTTTGTTCCTGACAGGGACTAGGTTTAATGAGACTAAGTCTCACTAGCCTGGACTAAATCAGGGACTAGCTGGTCTTAGCGAGACCCCTCAAAAACCATGGGACTAGCTAAGACTGTCCCCTTTCTCCTCCTCACCTTGCTCCTCGACCACTCACATTCGAAAGCCATTGGACTAGATGCTTTTCACAACCAATTTTCATATAAAATACCAAATTGAAGAATAGATTGGAACAGACAAGGGAGAAAAAGATGGAGAAAAAGAAGGAGAGAATGGGGGGTAAGAAATGATTAGAGGGATAAAAAAAGGATAAAAATAAAATATTAATAATTATGGATTAAATAATATAATATTAGAGTTTGTTAATTATCCTGCTTGTTAGTCCGACACTGCACCAAACGTTTCACTAAGCTAGTCCAGCTTAGTCTAGTCTAAGCCAGTACAGCTTAGTCCCTGAAGCTAGTCCAGTCCGAGACAGTCCGGTACAACAAACGCACCCTTAAGGATTAAACTTGTATATATGCATATATAGACAATGTTTTAAAAGCACAAGGGAGCTAACAATGTCTTTTTATATGACTTGCACTTGGGAGTACTGGCTGCAACTTGCATGCAATGACTTCTTTGGCGTAATGGGGGAAAGAGGAAAGAAACTAGCACGAAACTGCAGACGCTAGCTACCGATTCATTTATAATATTATATTATATAAAGATAATGCGAGGGAGACTAATGTAAATTAAATTATGTTCACCAATAAGAAATAAGTACGTTAATCAGCACTTAAGTAATAATTTAATCATCAACAACCACATCATTTAATTTATAAAATTTAATTTATAAATTTTGTGCTTCGGCAAGTTTGTAAGAAATCTTCACGTATAAAATACGATATGATTATAAATGTAAGTACTGACGACCTCAAATCTTATAGGAGCTAATTAGCTAATGTAAGAAACAATCTTATTAGACACTTGGATTCCTTAGCAAGTGGTTAACTATTTGTTTTTAGTTTAGAAGTGAAGTAGTAATTAATTAGTTGAGATTAATATCTTAATATTTTTTTTTTCATCAATTGTAATCTATATTCTTGTAACACTCATCATTTGTTAATAATTTGTGCTTTGGCAAGTTTGTTCCAGGATCGATCGAGGGGAGAGGCTTCTTTCAAATACTCTATATGCAATATTGGAGAGATATAGAATGTTCAGAAAAACTGATTTCAAATGAAGCTAGTGAAAGACACAGTTGTTTTAGATGGACGAGTAAATGCAGCAGATAGCCAACCCTTTAAAATTATGACTACCACTTTTCGGTATAACAAAATCGACTACATTTTTTTCATAAGCAAACTCAAACCGTTTGGGGTTATCATAAATCCCTTTGAGATAAATGCCAAAATATCCGCATGAAGTCCATCCTTGTACATGTTGAAATGTACAAGAATCTCACATCAAATTTGTTAAAATTAAAGATGACTTATATATTGTGTGGTTTCCACTTCTAATTATACCAAGGTATTTTGTGATAAAATTTTAACATATAATGTGTTGTGCATGTGGTAAAATTCAAGTTGAGAGGAAGTATCAATGTTGTTAATGATGGATCGTTGATTACGAATCTCGACCTTATTTGCATTTGTTATGTGTGTACGTCGTAAGCAACCAAGTAAAAAAAAAGGGGATGTATGAGGAGCATGTCTATGAGGCTCCACTGATTGATGAGATGGGGACTATTCAACTAACACACAAGAATTTTGTTCAAAAATAACAAACTAATACACTAGAATCACTACCATTTATACCAGAACTCCTCTCTCTCTCTCTCTCTCTCTCTCTCTCTCTCTCTCTCTCTCTCGAAGAGGCGGCCTTTATTTAAGAGAGATTTTTTTTAAATATTACTGTAAATGAACAAAAATCAACAACTTATTTTAGCTATATATTTCCTTGATCGATTTTTAAATAAGAATGAAAAACGAAATGGTAACCAAAACGAATACTAAAAAATCATTAGTCGCGAAGTATATACCTTCTTGATGCCTTCTAGATGTCGGCCGGGAAGGTGGAATGAAAGAGAGAGGAAAAGAGGAAATAAACGAACAAGAAAGGAAAAAGACTAAGCAATTATAACAATGATTTCTTGGCGGTGATTACAGCTATTCAACGCACTATTTTAGGTTGGAATTAGGAAGCATTTGAGAAGTGGCATGACAACAACCACATAATAAACAAATGTGATCAGAGAAAATGCTAGGGCCAAGCCAGCCTAAGTAGGGTTGGGCAACCATCCGGGCCTAAAAAAAATTTGGTGGCACCAAAATTATTACGGGGGTAATTTCATAAATGTTTTCATAAGAGTATAAATTTATACAATTTTATACTAGAATAGTGGTTTTTGTTGTTAAAATTAACAAGGAGGTCCTGAGTTCCAAACACTGTGTGTTTATTTACTTTTCATTTTTTATGAATTTTTTTTAATAAGAGTATAAATTTATAAAATTTAGCAAAATGATCAAGAAGTTTAACCAAAAGTGATGGTTTATGTTATTTAAAATTAACAAGGAGGTACCAGTTCAAAACTCTGTTTTTTTTTTACTTTATAGTTTTTACAAATTTCTTTTCAAAATGCTATCAGTTACGAGATTCGAACTAGAATTACGATCTACTAGATCATTGTATTAACTATTAAGTGGTGCTCTATATAATTATTCGGAAATTAAAGGAGGCATATGGGGTTGGAACATATATGCATATACAAACAATGTTTTGGAAGGACAAGGGAGGTAAACGGTGTCTTTTTAAATGGCTTACGGGCTACAAATTGCATGCACTGACTTTCTTGGCGGTATGTTTGGGGTGGGGAAGAGGAAAGAAAGTAGCATGAAGCTGCAGACGCTATCGATCCATTATAATAAATATAATAAATGAATATACATGTAATGTAAGTAACGACCCCAAATCTTATTGGAGCCAATTAAGTAATGTAATAAAATAATCTTATTAGACGCTTGGATTCCTTAGCATGTGGTGAATTATTTTTTAAGAGTAATGATAGGGAGACCAAATTTTTAAATCAAATTTACAAATTAAAAGATATGACTGTGGATGATTGAATTATTAATTAGAGTTCCTCTTTTATTTCTTCCCCTCTTTTTAGATCGTCCTCAACCATATAAGCCTTGTATCCCCCGTCTTCAATTGCATTGTGGAGGTGGCCCGCGAAGCCCTTGCGCGTGTCTTCGCCGCTAAAGCTTAAGAACACGTCGTAATTCCAAAATTTTGACTTGAAGGAAGATGAAGAGGAGGCTTCGTGGGCTGTCATGGCGATATCCACCGTTATTGCACTGCGATGGTTCAGATCACAGACTGAAAATAAAATGGCAGTGGTTCTGTTAGTGTTGCCGAACAGAGTAATACCGAAGCCAAGTCAACCTTTCTTCAGTCCACAAAGTCGTCCACAATGATTAATACAATAGTCTTCGCGTCTGAACTTGATAAACGACTGAGTCCCGACCGGCCGGTGTGGGGAAAGAGGAAAGATACTAGCACGAAATTGCAGACGCTGTCGATCCATTATAAATTATAATATATACAATAAATAATAATCTTCACGTATAAAATATGATCTGATTACATATGATCCCAAATCTTATTGGAGCTAATTAATTAATGTAATTAGACAGCTGGTTATCTATTTTTAATGTAATAAAATAATCTTATTAGACAGCTGGATTCCTAGCAATTGGTTATCTATTTTTATTTTTAGTTTAGAAGTCAAGTAGTTGTTGTTAGAAGAAAGATTCATACATCGAATCTTATTTAGAACTAGCGTTCTAACATTAATATAACCGACCTTATTTAATGAAATAAGGCTTGTTGTTGTTGTTGTTATTGTTATTGTTATAGACATGTAAGTAGTAACTAATTAGTTGTGATTAATATCTTAAGATTTTTTTTTCATCAGTTTACAAATTTTAGGCTCGAATTGCTACCTGATCGTAGACTCATGGAGGTGGAGAAATACTTTTGTGCTCTTCGATTACGATGGTAGTATCAAATGTTAATCACGTATTGGATGTCACGATTATAATATCGCATATCAATCACGCATTATGTACAACACTAAATTGTTGCAGTTGCAATGTATTAAAACTAGAGTAGAATAGTAGGCGTGATAGAATTTAGATGCTTAGCAATGGATGAGGATCCTTTCCGGATCCTCTTTATGGAGATCTTAGGAATCCTTGCATCTTAGCCGTTCATCGTATATTGTGCGGTCAGTTTTCATTAGTTACTATTTGTGTTTAATTTTAAATAATAAAATTCAAATGATTTATGATCGCATGATGTACGATGAGTTAAAATGTGAGAATCCCTAGGATCCTCACAATTTGGATCCGGATGGGATCCAAATCCCTTAGTGATTGACCTTTGACAGCACATTCAATTTTTAATTCACCTATGTGTAGTTAATATTAGGGGTGGGTTCAGTTTTATTCGGTTTAGTTCGGTTCGATTCGATTTTCTTTCAATTTGTTTTGATTTAGTTTTGTTCGGTTCAATTTCAGTTTGGTTCCCCTTTTTTATGTTATAAGCCTCTTTTTTTTTAATATGAAATTTGAAAAAAAGGCTTGCATTGGCAAACTAATAATAAGAAAATAAAGAAAGTGAGAAGGTAACAGAGGCTTGCATTGGCAAACTAATAATCTAATAATTCATCTCAATAAACTGACGTGCAAATACAACAAGAAGGCTTAAACCATCCATGGCTTTTTTCCAAATGAAAACTACAAGTTCCTGCCCTGTAACAGAAGTTTCACGTCAAAAACAAACACAATGACAAAGTCAAACTAAAGAAACAAATGAAGGTGTCGGTGTTTTTTGTTCCAGCCTCTTTGGATTTCAAATAATGTCGTGTGTAATTAAGTGTAAAGGAATTTGGTTCGGTTTTCGAACTTCAAAATCGAAACTGAACCAATAAAATTCAGTTCAGTTCTTCCCTTCTCGGTTCCCTTTTTTTAGATTTTTAGTTTTTCAGTTTCGGTTCAGGGTTCGGTTCTTTTTTTTTCAATTTTTGATTTTTTTTAGCCACCCCTAGTTAATACTATAAGCCGCTCCATTCTAGAATTATCGGCCAAAATCAATTTGTCAAATTGTTTAAACATGGTAGTGTATGATCGCCTTATATTGCCAATTATTTAGTTCCCCTCAAAGTGGAGGTATTGCCTTATTGAATAACAAATAACTTGATTATGTAATGTCCAGTGTTGACTATTAAGTAGTGTTACGATGGTAAAATGAGCATGTCCATTGACCAGAAAACGTTGGGTGTTACAATATATGTTTTCTTGCTCGTTGGTGCTTTTAAAAAGGACGTGCATTGACAAGAAGCCATAGGGTAACATCTCTTATGCATAAGCAAAACTACCTGACAACTCCAAATCTCTAGATGAACACATTAGCCAGGTAATCCCGAAACGTCAATGCGGTCATAAGTAGATATTTTAGTCATCTGTTCCAGAACATTATCCAGTTTATAAATTGCTGCCCTAGTATTCACATGTGATTTCGACCGTTTGAGGAGCCTGCATTATCTAGTTTATGAACACATCTTTATTTTCATTTGATCAAAATTCATATAAGTTATACGTTCACAAATGTTGATTTTAGGTAACCACATGACATTGTTTCGAAAGTTCTGCATGTGATACCGCACCACTAAGCCCTGAACAAGAATTAAAAACCAAATTGCAGAAGAAGCTTCAGAACACGAGTCGGAGTGCAGAGGATGGCAAAATGTTTGAAAAAATGTTCGAAAGTGGAGAAAATTTCGGAGATTTTCTGTTGAGAAATCCATCATTTCTTAGTCTTGCCGAGGAGATTTTTGATCTTAACATGAACATCCCTACAATCTTAAAGACATCTTCCATCTACAATTTTGGATAATCCGACAGAAGACTATTTATAGATTGCGCTAACGAGCTCATTGAGTACAAAAGCATTCATGATTCGCAAAAAGTCAATCTTCTGCTACTAGCATGTCAAGGCAAGTCAAGAATATGCATAACTCTAGACAAGGTAGAGGAAGATGTTTGTAGAGGAATCGAGAATCTGAGAAATTACAGCAAGCTTGCCGGTGAGAGGCTTCTTGCGGACAGTCTGTATTTGATGTTGGAGAGAGATATAATGTGCAGAGGAGTGGTGAACGGCACATGGGATACGGGTTGGAGGAACAGATTTTTGAGAGATGAAGCGGAGCAAGTAGTGAAACTGTGAATGACAGAGAGAAACTGGTTTTAGATGGATTGATTGAGGAGGTGTTTGTATAATTTGTGGTCTAGCAATATCATAGACACGCATATAGGGTATTTCTGTACATAAAAATAGTGCTCAGATTAACGAAAAGGGTGTAGAGAATATTGATTGGCATCTTGAGGCTACCATTATTTTCCTAACCTATTAAGTAAATTTTTGGAATATGTGGTGGAATCAGCGCAAGTATTTCTGCCAATTCAGTGGTGGCATTTCTCGAATCATCTAATGCTTGTCTTATATCAGTTTCTGTAATGTTCAAATGTTTCTGAATGCAATATATCTTCAAAATTCAAAACAATTACTAGAAAAATCTTTATAGTTTGAAAGTACGTACTACGAAATATCGACTCGTTGACAATGAAGCTGGCGGTGATCTATGGTCCAAGAACTCAGATATGTGATGATGAGTATGAGCCTGATGATGAAGATGTATACCGCCTTGATGGTGCCTCACCATAGAACCGATCTGGGTGTGACTTAATCTAGACAAATGATGCTTTCAGTTCAATATTTTTGCCTTCTTCCATTTTTGACAATTATTATGTGGAACGCCATTATGCACTAGATATAACTACTTTTCCATGAAACTCAATATGAATTTCCCAATAAGTTTTATGTGTCTCTCGCGTGCCTCTTTCTTTAGTGATTCAGGCAAAACTGGTGCATAGATAAAGGTCATGTTTTGACTTAACTGAACATCTTTTGTTTGTCCTACTTTTTGTTTGGCAGCTCCATTTGGAAGGTAAAGATACTATACGTAATGAAGCAGTATGTGAGTCCTAAACTCGTGACTGTATTAGGCGTTCAATCACTCATGGGCAAGATGCAATCATTGGAGGTGCCTGTTAGGAGGTGTTAGGAGGTGATTGCGCAGCATGCTAAACTCACAGGAGAGATGCAACCATTGGCAGATTACTCTGATGTTAGCTCCAAGAGTAATGGCCCTATTGCCAGAAATAGTGAGGTTAGACCAGTTGGAAGGCAGCAAAACCTTCAATTGATAGCAGATGACGAGGATAAATCTAATCAAAAAAGTGAGGCAGACAATACTCGTAAGGCAAATTCCCTTGATGAAAGAACTCGAGAAACCTACTAGCTCAGCAACGAATAAAAGGCCAAAAGAAGGTGGATTTTCATTCATGTCCAGCTTGCAGCTTCTTGTTAAAATTTACCATTATCCTGCTGCATCCGGGTATTTTGTAGTATTAAGTATAATTTTATGTCACGCAGTTGTGGGGAAGGGGTCAAGAGGAGACCGATGTTTTTACACACAGATTTGTTCACTGATTATTTCTGGTGGTGCATATATATTGTAGACAAGGCAGGTGTAAGGTTGCAGAATTAAACTTGAATCAAACGAGTTCACCGACTGCAAAGGTAGTAAAAAAAAGATTATAAATCCTCTACAAAAATGTAGAGTCAATCTTCTGATAACATGTCATGGCAAGTCAAGATTAATGAAAAGGTAGTAGAAACTATATATTGACTGGCATCTTGAGGCTATCATTGATTTTCTAACCTTAAAAGTAAATTTCTGGAATATGTGGTGGAAGCAAGGCAGGTATTTGTACAAATTCGAGTAGCATTTGTCAAATATTTGGATGAATGTCTTATATGGCTTGTTGTAATGTTGAAATGTTTCTATATGCAATATATCTTCAAAATTGTAAACAACTAATTTAAAAAATCATATGAATATGAAATAAGTACGAAATATGTACTTGCCTTCATTATCGAACCGAGAAAGCGAAAAACAAAAGAGGCATTTGATGAACTGACTATGATCTGGCTTAGATAGATGGCCAGCTTGATGATGACGATGCATCACCACCTTGATTGTGCCTCACAACAGAACCGAGCTGGATGTTGTTAAAATGATAACCAACTTTGTTCAAATCATGCATGTTTTCCTTCATAGGTTTGTCCCATGCTATATCAACCCCTATTCTATTCACTCTTGCATCAGAAAAACGTATACGAACTTCAACTCTATCCCCGCCTTGCAAATTGAGCTTATCGTTTGATAATTGTCCCTGCCAAATACAAAGGGATTTAGGTTCGTAGGATATTGTTTTCTGATCTTTGCCCACGTAGCGTTGAAATTGAATAGGCGTCTTATTCTTTATAACAGTAATGGCAGGATGCGCAGGATCACCAATTCTTTTGGGTGAGCTATATGAGCAGAACATAGTCAACCCTTTAAAATTACGACCATCACTTGGGGGAATATCAAAACTGATTTTAGTGCCCTCGTTGACAAACTCAAACCAATTAGGAACATAATTCCCATGGAGGAAAATGCCACCAAATCCGCAAGAAGTCCATCCCTACATATACAATACAATTATACAAGTGTCATATATATATATATATATATATATATATATATATACATGTACATGTGCGTTTGTGTGTGAATGTGCGTGGTAGCAAGGCAATGAGAGAGAGAGAGAGAGAGAGAGAGAGAGAGAGAGAGAGACCTGTAGGATGTTCTTCCTAAAATCAGCTGTGAGATTGGGGCAGCCATGCATAACAATCCACGTCATGGAGTATAATGACTTATCCAAGCCTGGAACCTCAGTGAGTTTGGCTGAATTACTTACATTCAGTTCTCTCATATTTGACATTTCCGAAAAGTCTGGCATTGTTTCCAATGCAGGGCAATCATCGGCAAACAGAACTTTCAAATTTGTTGGTAAATCCGGGATTGTACGAAGATATCTGCTTCCATTTAACCACAATGTTTCGAGCTTTGAAAGACCACTGAGGTTTGGTAAGCTATGAAACTCATTATCTAAAAGACGTAAATGTTGTAAATAAATTAGACTCCCAAGATCCTTAATTGCATCATCTAATGCTCCGTATGTGGGATCGAATTCTCTTAACGAATGGGGCAATTGAATACCAGTCATAGTACCCTTCAGAGATAAACGAGTGAGATTCTTCAATCCTACTATGGAAGTTGGTACTTCTCTTATGGCTGTATCCTCTGCTTCGAGTGTAATCAGTGATATCATCTCCCCTATATCCTCATCCAGTTCTATGAAGTTTGAACATCCATTAAGAATAAGAGTCTCAACAGATTTCAATTTATAGAAATCCCTTGGAAGAGAAATAAGCTCGTCACATCGGCTAAGGTTCACCAAAGAAAGTCTTTTAAGATGACCAACGGAAGGTGGTACTTCTCTTATGGCTGTTCGCTCTGCTTCAAGTGTTCTCAGTGATATCATCTCCCCTATATCCTCATGCAGTTCTCTGAATTTCCGACATCCAGTAAGAAGAAGAGTCTCAACAGATTTCAATTTATAGAAATCCCTTGGAAGAGAAATAAGCTCGTGACATCGGCTAAGGTTCACCAAAGAAAGTCTTTTAAGATGACCAATGGAAGGTGGTACTTCTCTTATGGCTGTTCGCTCTGCTTCAAGTGTTCTCAGTGATATCATCTCCCCTATATCCTCATGCAGTTCTCTGAATTTCCAACATCCAGTAAGAAGAAGAGTCTCAACAGATTTCAATTTATAGAAATCCCTTGGAAGAGAAATAAGCTCGTCACATCGGCTAAGGTTCACCAAAGAAAGTCTTTTAAGATGACCAATGGAGGGGTGAATCCCGGACAACGTTTTACACCCTTCCAATATCAACTCTTCAAGATTTGGGACTTGAGAAAAGTCCGGTGAGTTTTGTAAGAACACGGAACGACTGAGATTAATGATTGTCAACTTTTGAAGCGACTGTTGCACAAAATCAATGAAAAATTGAAATTAATATCCAAAAGAAAGATCACATAAAAAAAGAGCAGAAAATCCAAAAACAAATTGAAACAGAATATCGTCATGTGTAATTGAATGTACCTTGTTACCCTTCCAAACTTGTACCAATCCGCTCCACTGCATGTCTAGAATAACTAGTTTCTCTTGATTTAAAAAGTCATCCGGTATGGACTTTAATTGGCATCCACGCCAGCTCACATGCCAGCTCAACCACATTAACTTGAGAATATGTTTGTATTCTCCATTGAGCTTCACGTTGCTGAGCTGAAGCAATCTCGGTTTCTCCATATTTACAAATGCTTCTGTACTGAACCTGAACGCATAGCCACCAGAACCTTGTATTGACAAATGTAGACCTAGTCCTTCAACTCCTTCAATTCCCTGTTAACAAAACGTTATATTGGGTAAGAAAAGGATTATCTGCATATATTTTACGTGATTAAAGAGTTTATTGCCATTGTTGACAAACTTAAACCAATCAGGAACATAATTCCCATGGAGGAAAATGCCTCCAAATCTGCAAGAAGTCCATCCCTATATACACAATGCAAGTGTCATATGTATATACATGTACATGTGCATTTGTGAGTGCATGTGCGGGATAGGAAGGCAATGAGAGAGAGAGAGATACCCATAAGATGTTCTTCATAAAATCAGCTGTGAGTTTGGTGCACTTTTTCATATCAATCAGTGTCATGGAGTCTAATGATTCATCCAAGCCTGGAACCTCATGGAGTTCGAGTGAATCACTTACATCCAATTCCCTCATATTTGACATTTTCGAAAAGTCCAGCATTTTCACCAATGAAGGGCACCCACGCGCATGCAAAAATTTCAAATTTGTGGGTAAATCACAGATTGTACGAAGTTTGTAGCAATTATTTAACCTCAATATTTCAAGCTTTGGAAGACCACTAAGGCTAGGTAGGATATGCAAATGATTCTCTTCAAGATGCAAATCTTGTAAAGAAATTAGACTCCCAAGACCCTTAGGGATTTCATGATCAGATAATTCGCACTCTGAGAGATTTAATTCCCTTAAGGAGTTTAACCCCCGTACCGAATAGGGCAGAATACTTTTCACACCTTGTAGGGATAAACGAGTGAGATTCTTCAATCCTACTATGGAAGGTGGTACTTTTCTTATGGCTGTATAATCTACTTCAAGTATTCTCAATGATATCATCTCCCCTAAATCCTCATGCACTTCTCCGAATTGTAAACATCCATTAAGAAGAAGAGTCTCAACAGATTTTGACTTATAGAAATCCCCTGGAAGAAAACTAAGCATTTTGCATCCTGTAAGGTTCACCAAAGAAAGTCTTTTAAGACAACCAATGGACGGGTGAATCTCGGACAATTTGTCACAGCCTTCCAATATCAACTCTTCAACATTTGGGAGTTGTGAAAAGTCGGGTGACTTAATTAGGAAAAAGGAAAAACTGAGATCAATGATTTTCAACTTCTGAAGCAACTGTTGCAGAAAACCAAAGGAAAATTGAAATTAATATCCAAAAGAAAGATCTCATAGATAAAGAGAAGGAAATTGAAAAACAAATAAAAACGGAACATCATTGTGTGTGAAAGATTTTACCTTGGAACCCTCCCAAACTTGTACCAATTGGCTACCCCGCATGTCTAGAAAAACTAGTTTCTCTAGATTAAAAAAGTCACCTGGTATGGATTGCAAAGGGAATCCACGCCAACACAACCATATTAACTTTATGGGAACACGTTTGTATTCTCCAATGAGCTGCACGTTGATGAGTTGAAGCAATCTCAAATTCTTCATATTTGCAAATGCTTCTGTACTGAACGCATAGCTTTCGAAATCTTGTATTGACAAATGTAGAGCAAGTCCTTCAACTTCTTCAGTTCCCTGTTAACAACACGTCATACTGGGTAAGAAAAGGATTGTCTGCATGTACTTTCGTCTTTTTACAACCACATATATTTACGCAGGAATGTTGTTTAATATATAATAGACATAAGTGGTATAATGTATAATGTTTTTCTTGTACGGTGCATTAATAAAAAAAATTATTGGAAGTGCACTTACGGATTTATCTATCAATACTTCGGTTACCAGTTGAGGGTCCCACAATCTACTGCATCTTTCAGGGTGGCCAGCAGATCTTTCAGAAATGATTACTCTAGCCATTTCTCGAAGCAAATCATGCATATTCAACTCGTTGCGTTCAAAAGTTACAAGGCATCGTTGACGAAGGACACTGATTCCTATTATTGCACACAATTCACATCCATCTAGTACTTTTGTGACATAGTCCTTATCCCATCCAATAAAGAAACAAGATATGTCAAGGAATATAGCCTTCTGTGTATCATCTAGCCCTTCAAAGCTTATTCTTAGTGGTTTTATTATTTTTCCTTCAGGAGTTCTTTTCAATTTTTTCAATTGACTTTCCCACTCTGCTATGGTTCTTGTAATCAAAAAAGAGCCTAAAACTTCAAGTGCTAGTGGCAAACCTCGACAGTAAGAAACAATCTTTCTTGAGAGTTCAAGATATCCTTCATAAGGCCGACTACTACTGAAGGCATGCCAACTAAAGAGCTCCAAAGCTTCTTCTTCATTCATTTCATGAAGCCGATATATCTTGTCCACTCCAACTTGGTGTAGTATATGTTCATCTCGTGTCGTTATGATGATTCTACTTTCTGGACCAAACCAATCATGATTTCCAGCTATTGCATTCAGTTGTTCCACTTCATCTATGTTGTCCATGATGATAAGTACCCTTCTATGTTTAAATTGTTGTTTAATCAAACTGATACCTCCATCAACACTGCTTATTTCAGACTTCTCTTTCATGATGTCAGAAACTAGTGTTTTTTGCAAATAAACCAGACCATGTTTACTTGTAGTGTTGTTAACGTCTGCAAGGAAACTTTTGAATTTGAACTTATGATGAATTTGGTTGTAAATGGCTTTGGCAGCTGTTGTTTTACCCATTCCACCCATACCCCAAATTCCAACCATGAGAACATTTGATCTGCCACTTAAAAGATGACTGGTAATACCTTGAATGCGAGAATTGATTCCAACTGGGTACTTGGCCACATCTAGTTCGTTTGTGCTCGAAAGCCATTCCGTAATAATCTTGTCAACAATTTCTCTAATAAACTTTGATTCGCGCCTGAAAATTGAATTCGTCAACATTAGTGGGACTCAATGAGTTATCACTACATAAACAATTTTCTTTCCTTCATATATATATATAGGAATCCTTTAGCAAGAGGGATCCCTATTTTTCAAAAAAAAAAATAAATAGACACCCCCTTGACCGTTAGATTTGGTTTTAATGAAATGCCGTAGTTGAGATTTTGTGGCCTGTGATTTAATCTCAACTACAGAATTTCATTGAAGCCAAATTTAACGGTAAAAAGAAAGTCCCCATTTTTTCTAAAAAAATAGAGTCCCTCTTGTTAAAGGGCCTGTATATATAGACACACTAACTAGCTACTAGCTAGTATGTCATTGTGACTAACTTGAAATAAAGAAAGAACGTCATTCATAGGTATATAAAAAGCAGGTGTATTAATTAAACTCCAATTACAGCTTACGTTTTCAGGAATGCCCACATTCCCCATTTGCCTTTTCCCACATGCCTTTTTCACTCTGTTTATGTCATGTGGAATTAACTTACTCATATATTTATGTATTTAATGTGTAGAGAATTTTATTTTTCTCTTTCTTTATATGCCCCTTATATATATGGTCCAGATTTTAACCAAACAATTATTGCTTCTTTTTTTGTTTTTTTTTAATTAAAACATTGCCTTTCAAACATTCCTAATTTGTTAGGCCAAAGTTAACCATGAACGGGTATAAGACAAAAAAAGACAAATGAGAATTCATAGTGGAAAATAAAATGCTAATGTAAGATTTTTCTAATTGTTTAACTCCGTTTAGTTGCATTATATGTATAACAATTTGATCAAGTCTTTATATGAATTTCACAAAATTGGTATTTCAGTGCATCTTTTTCTTGTATTATATAAAAGTGTGAGGCTTATAAATTATAATGCTTTTTTTTCGGATGTAAATTATAATGCTTGAATATTAGTAAATAGCAGGCAATGACCTAGATATTGGTAGAGATTAAAATTTCTCGAAAGATGACAAAGCAAAAAGAAAAAAAAAAGTAAAAAATAAATTAAATAAAAAAAGGAGGCCAAACTCCACCAAGAGCTTGAAAACAGAATCTCTTTATCATATTTATCATCGTTATGTGAGTTTGAATTTCGAAAAAACTTAAATCCTTTTCCTCTTCGTCTTTCCATCTGCAGATGGGTCTCACCAAACTCCATCTCTATCTTCTTTACGGTTTCTCTCCCAAATCATCTCTGGCAAACCCATCTCAAAACCCCATTTGGTAGGGAAGATATATGGGTGTTTTGCCTATGAAGATTCAATACAGCCTGAATATGATTTGATTTGCGTGCTTGATGGGAAATTAGAATATGCAGGTTAAGGCATAAATTGAAATTGAAGGATACAGATATTTCGAGTTCAAATTGCTAACAGATTCTTCTTCCTAATTTTTCGTTATCAATTTCCCATCTCCACGTCAATGTGTGAGTTTCAGATCTTGTGTTATCTTTTCCGTTACAGATTCAAATCGTGAATGCTAGTATTTTTTAATGGATATTTTGAACTTTGCAGCCATGCTAAGAGAGAACAACGGTAAATTCTGGAGAGAAAAGTAACAATGGCTTCTGGGTTTCATCGGAGAAGAGAGAGAGTGCGAATGAAGGAGAAAAGGTGGGGTGAGAGACACAGAGAAAGAAAGAGCAGAAGGTGAATGATTAATAAGAGTAATACAACTTGAAAATACGTCTAAATATCAGATCTATTTCTTGATTTTATAAATTTATATTTTTTCTTTTTGCGTGTGATACTCACTCGTCTAACAATTGTCCACTACAATGTTTCAAATCTTGAAAAGCAGGTGAATGATTACCTATTGTCAGTGATTTGACGATGGTAGCCAGCCAGATCTGCAGCATCTGTAAGAGCTTCTCTCCACTGATTTACTCTTTTCTGTTTAGCTTCACGTTTCTTGTCATCTTTTTCTTCACGGATGTCCTCTTCGTAATTCTGAAATGCTTTAGCTAAATCTCCGTTTTGCTTCCTGACATGTGAAGGATCTACTTGATAGAATATTGGCAAAACATGTCGCTTCAATTTGGATCTGCACTCCATGATCTTCACCAGCTCGTCAAGACACCAGCTCGAATCTGCGTACTTCTTTGAGAAGACAATGATAGAGATCCTCGACTTTCCGATTCCCCGGTAGAGTTCCTCTTTTATTTCTTCCCCTCTTTTTAGATCGTCCTCATCCATATAAACCTTGTATCCCCTGTCTTCGATTGCATCATGGAGGTGGCCAGTGAAGCCCGTACGTGTGTCTTCGCCGCTAAAGCTCAAGAACACATCGTAGTTCCAAAGTTCTGACTTGAAGGAGGATGAAGAGGAGGCTTCGTGGGCTGCCATGGAGGTATCCACCGTTATTGCACTGCGGTGGTTCAGATCAGAGACTGAAAAAATGGTAGTGGCTCGGTTTGCGTTGCCGAACAGATCACATTGAAATACCTAAACCCAAGTCAAGATCCTTCAGTCAACAAAAACAAAAGTTAATAATAATAATAATAATGTTTGGGTATGGACTTGACAAACGAAGGTGCAGGGAATGAGAGAGGAAAAGAGGAAGGAAATGAACACAAAAAGACAAAAGACTACCAAAAATATTCTTGGCCGTGATAAGAGCTGTTCAACTTTGCTAGAGATGATTGCATTCTTGTCCAAAACAACTTTTGTAGATTCCATAATAAAGTCGTTTGTCATATGTATGTCCGTTAGAAGGTTTTAGACTGTAACTGAACTACCCCTCTAAATGAGAAGCCATTTAGATTAGACAAAAAGACTTTATTTTCCTAAAATTTACAAACACTGTCATTTTCAAACAAAACAAAAATCAAACATTCGGATTTATTTATTTTTTAGCAGAATTCAGTATTCCAAATTCCATAAAAATCATCATTATCCTACAAATCTAGAAATATTGGCTTTATGGCTTTTGAATTCAAATTGTTGATAGTCGTTTACTCAATAAATGACAACAATTATACCTATATTTTCATATTATAATGAACCCCCACACAAGAAACAAATACTATTGTTAATGTACTATTACCAAAAAACTAACAATAAGAGCATATCCAAATGATATGTCAAACTAACCCGTAGACATACAACAGTAAAAAATGGCAATAAACTCTCTCCAACCGAGCTTTCAATTTCTTACGTGGTGCCAAGTCAATTGAAGTCAAAAAGTCTTTTGCTATCAAATTTGACATCAGATTAATATAACATATAACAAATATTGTTGTGTTTAAAATTATGTGATTCGTCGTCTTAATAATTAGACGAAAAAAAGATAACATTTTTTTATTAAATGACAATATTATTTAACATATTGGGTAGAGCAAAATATTGTACAAAATGTCAAATTGCCACATAACAGACCCCGATCTGAAATGTCTACTTGGACACCCAAATCGCGATGTACTTGCCGACACCTGGAAAGTGACGACGCCATAAGGTGTAGTGATGTGGAAAAAGTAAATAAATTTAAACCTAAAAGTGACTAAATTAGAGTGCGCATGTGAGCGAGGATAGAACCAATATCACACAAGAGATGTCAGAGCATAGATAAATTGCAGTAAAAGAAGAGTAATGACATTTATACCGAAAGGGGAAGTCTCCTACATAACAGCTTTTGCCAACAATCCTCGTCACGAAGCCTTTGCCACTAAAATCCTGGATGATCGCAAAAATAAGAGTGAGTGGATCTGAATATAAAGTTTTATAAAACCTTTTCGAAAAGTGTAACCCCTCGTTGTAAAACAAGTATATAGTTTCCTAAAAATATTATAATAATAGTAGGTAATAGGTACCTTGCAGTAGAAGTGAGTCAAAGCTGTAAGGTACTACAACGAGGTATCTCTACATTAAATCTCAAACCGTTATTATAAGAAATCAATGCTCATTAATTTATGTAGGCACACAAGTCCATTCCAAAGGTATTTAGAAAATGGAACAGGCTAAGTGTATGTTTTACATTCTAGTACTACATCATGTGAGCTACGCTAACCGCATCACATACAAGTCCAACACATCATACAAAGGGACAAGCTAGCACCAAAATCTAGATCTAAAGCGAATGTAAACAGTGCATGTGAACTACACGTGCAGCTAATCCTTGACCCAGGACAGTACAAGTAACTAAGAGACAGTGCAAACATGTAATAATGAGCAGATAAAATGCAAGGATGACATGCAAGTTTATATTCACAAATAATATTAAAACATAAAGTGTTCAGAAAGTCTATTTGTAAAGCTAAACATGACATGTCACATCATTATATATAAAAGCAGTTGTTGGAAAAATCATATATATATATATATACACACACAACAAACGACCCACTCACATAACCATAGCTTGCTTGCTCTCGATAAGCCTTGTCATTCGTCAAGCCGAATAAGCATGTACCCATACCAAGTCACATTGACTTAACAAAATGCTTTAACATAAATCATACACAAAATGGACAGATCAACTATAATCTGTCCAAATTACCCATTTTACCAAACTGCCCCTAAAACTAGAGGTAGTTGCAAAAGTGCCCCCAACTTCTTAGAATAACCAAACAGCCTTAATTTTTGCAGTTTGGTCCTTGTTGTAAAAACAGTACATCAACATCATTCTTTTCTAAAATTTCCCACCAAACAAGCATATTCTAACATTGTACAAAAACAGTACATCAACATCCTTCTTAGAATAACCTAACGTGATTAACGAAATATACCTTTTCCGTTGAAGATTCCGTTAAATCTAACAGCGGTCGTTAAATTTCACGATCACCGGAGTTCACTGGAATCTGCATAATTTTCCCAGAAAATTACAGAGCTTCGGTTCAACTATTTTCATAAGGACTTTCATTCCGGTCTCAATTAAAATCATCTAAAAAGAGGTGAAACACCTCGGTTCCGAAAGACTTTGTACTAGAACTTCACCAGAACTTGAGGTAATTCATCAGAGCATCAACACAGACGAACTCGAGTCGAATCCACTTCGGATTCGACAGATTTCCTTCGAACACACTCGACAGTTTCTGGAAAAATAGAAAATGGAATGCATGCGTAGGTTAGTGTCTGCCATAAGGTCACGAATAACTTCAAATTCATCACCAACACCTACGGGTTTAGAATCACTGTAAGAGAGACCCCAGCAGGCTTCGAACTCAACAGCTCTCGCCGGAGTTCGTCGCCGAGGCTGATGATACACTCAGACAAATGGCAGAGACTAAACCCAAGGGTTTCAACTCGAAACACATCAAAAACCAGAGAATAACTCAAACAATTGAAGTAGGGCAATAACCTCACCTGGGTTTGAGCAATGGAAGCTTGAAGCTCTCGGCTTCAATGGTGGATCACCCAAATGGTGCTCTGATGATGCACGCAAGGATATATTCTAGTTCCTCTCATCCAGGGGATTGAGATTTCAGAGTTGTTAGTTTGATTTGCTTCGGTTTCGAAGAAGAGGAAGGATGAGAGCTCTCGGAGCTGTAGAAAGAAAATGAGAGTGGAGAGCTTAAAGAGAGAAGTTTCAGAAATGAAGGGGAAGGGTTGAGTCTGTAGAGAGTGAGAGAGAGAATATATCTCGGAGCTGTAGAAAGAAAATGAGAGTGGAGAGCTTAAACAGAGAAGTTTCAGAAATGAAGGGGAAGGGTTGAGTCGGTAGAGAGAGAGAGAGAGAGAGAGAGAGAGAGAGAGAATATATTTTAATCAAAATGTAAATGAGGATGTCTGATGGTGTTTAGTGGGTAGAGAGAGGGAGAGTATATTTTAATCAAAAAGTAAATGAGAAATGTCTGATGGTTTTTAGTGGGTAGAGACTAGAGAGAGAGAAGAACCGGTCAAAAAGGAAAAGAAAGTGAGAGGGAAAAGAGAGAGAAAGTTAGTGAGGGAAATGATGGTGTCAGATGGGGTTGCATTTCACTTCAATTTCCACCAAAAACAAAAGCACGTCTTCTCATTGTACGAAGACAGACCCACTCAGACACTAAATAATGTTCCAGCAAGTGGGCGCGCTGCACGAGGGAAATTTACAAGTTTAATAGGTATTTTTACACAATTTTAAACATAACTTGTCTGTTATAATTTCGAAATAAGTTCTGCGTGTTGATAAAAATAAGTACTATTTAAAAATAATAAAATAAGATTGAAAAAGTGAAACGAAAATTAAGGTAATGCCTACGCACCAAGGTTCTAAAATGGACTAGGTGCTAATCGGGCAGAGGCCCAGGTAGCTATGCGAGCGCCTAGGTAAATTTAAGTAAATTAATAATATTTCGTGTAAATAAGTATTTATATTTGAAATAAATATAATTTCATCATAAATTACAAAATATAATGTATATATATTATAAAATATTGAAACATAATGAAAATATATGAAATAAGAATATAATATGTGTTTATTTAAGTGTGCAACAAGTCTTTTATAATTTATTGAAAAAAAAACAAAATTCAAAATGAAAATTATTTATTTTTTATTTAAGTGAGTTATTTATTTTATATTTAAGTGAGTTATGACCTAGGCGAGTGTTTAGACGGGTGCCTAAGCATTCTAAGCGGTACCTTAACAGGTCTAGGCGCCCTTAGCATTAATCGGGACGGCGGGCTGGAGCCTAGCGCCGGCGGAGATTTTTTGAACAGTGCCTACTTGACATCTCAACAATGTTTTGATAATTTCACTACTAACGTGATTAACGAAATGTACCTTTTCCCACCAAACAAGCATATTCTAACGTTGTACAATTTCTAACACCTAAAGTGATTAAAGAAATATACATTTTTTGTTGAAGATTCCGTTAAATCTAACAGCGGTTGTTAGATTTCACGATCACCAGAGTTAACTAGAACCTGCATAATTTTCCCAAAAAATTACAGAGCTTCGGTTCAACTATTTTCATAAGGACTTTCATTCTGGTCTCAATTAATATCATCTAAAAATGGTTTAGAAAATTACCTAAGGACTGATTAAGATGAATTGGGGCGGGTTTGTCATGAATTTCATCGGAATTGCTCAAGTGAAGGTTCACCAATTTTCTGGAACTAATTGCAGAGGATGAACAGAGGTGAAACACCTCGGTTCCACATGAATTTGTACTAGAACTTCACCACAAATTGAGGTAATTCATCAGAGCATCAACACAGACGAACTCGAGTCGAATCCACTTCGGATTCGACAGATTTCCTTCGAAAACACTCGACAGCTTCTGGAAAAATAGAAAATGGAATGCATGCGTAGGTTAGGATCTGCCATAAGGTCACGAATCATTTCAAATTCATCACCAACACCTACGGGTTTAGAATCACCGAAAAAGAGACCCCAGCAGGCTTCGAACTCAACGGCTCTAGCCGGAGTTCATCGCCGAGGCTGATGATACACTCACAGACAAATGGCAGAGACTAAACCCAAGGGTTTCAACTCGAAACATATCAAAAACCAGAGAATAACTCAAAAAATTGAAGTAGGGCAATAACCTCACCTAGGTTTGAGCAATGGAAGCTTGAAGTTCTCGGCTTCAATGGTGGATCACCCAAATGGTGCTCTGATGATGCATGCAAGGATATATTCGAGTTCCTCTAATCCAGGTGATTGAGATTTCAGAGTTTCTTAGTTTGATTTGCTTCGGTTTCGAAGAAGAGGAAGGACGAGAGCTTTCGGAGCTGTAGAAAGAGAATGAGAGTATGGAGAGCTTAGAGCAAGTCCACCCCTAAGACTGGGTGCCAGCACCCAGCCCATTTATCCACTCAAGTAAACAGTAATAGACTCCAATAAACAGTAATAAGCCACTGCATCTCCACTCCTAAAAAAATGCGCTGGCACCCAGCGCATTTATAATATTTTTAAATTTTTTGTAAAAAAATAAAAAAATAAAAAAGTTTTAATTTCGGATATGATTTTTAACGAATCTCGTCACGCCACGTGTCATTATCCAAACGTACTATTTTGTCAATAGATTTCCGCTAAGATTTTAAACCAATTTTGACGCGCCACGTGTCACGTCCGGTTTACAATAATTTAGCCAAGATTTCGATAAGATTTTCAAACAACCTCGTAATGACACGTTTCATTATCCGAAACGTACTATTTTCTGGATAGATTTTCGATAAGATTTCCAACCAATCCTGATGCGTCACGTGTCACTTCCGGATTACAATAATTTAGCCAAGATTTCGATAAGATTTTCAATCAATCACGTAGTGCCACGTGGCATTGTCCAGAACCTCATCCTTGCTTTTTTCATCCATATAAACCCTACATCTCTACATCCATCCTCACACCAAGCTCAATCCTTCTTTTTAGATCAGAATCATTGTTCATCGTTTTCAAATCTTGAGTTCTTATTACAATGTCTTCTTCAAGGAGAGTGTATAAAACAGTTGCAAGAGCAACAGAAAAGGTTGTTGGCACAACAGGCAGAATTGGCCAATCTCGAGAAAGATGGAGGTGGAGATGAGGCTTTCTTCATGGAGGAGGATGAGGATGATCACCATAGAAGGCAGAGGGCTTCACATTCCCGCCGTGTCATGGAAGCCGTGGGACAGATAGCCAAACCCAGACGTGCTGCAAACCTCGATAGAAAAAGGGAAAGACGAGGTAAAGATCTCTTAGAAGATTATTTTATTCCCAACAGCATATTCCCTGATCATAGTGTCACGATCTGCTTGAGAATTTAAAAATTACATAAGAATTTAAATAAAGCACTACAAATAAATACGAAATTATACAAAGTCATTGGACCTAGGATATGTGGTGCTAGGATCTTGGTTGCTATGATTTGTGTAGCTAGAACCCCATTGACTTGTTTCTGCATCTCTTGCACGCCTCTTTCGCATGACATCTCTTTTTTCTGAGCTCCAAAAATATTTTGAATTCGGAGACATTCCTATTAGAGACTTGCTCATAGTGTCACGATCTGCTTGAGTCATCCTTTCTTCTCTAAGCATTTCATTTTCTCGCTGAAGTGCTTCTCTAGCCAGCTCGTTCTCTCGATTAACTATTTCTCTTTGTCTTTCAGCCGTCGCATCACGGGCCTCAGTAGCTGCTACTAGTGCTGCCATTGCAGCATTTTTCTCCTCATCTCTAGCCTTTTCCCGTGCCATGGTAAGTTCACCTTGGCAAGCAAGTTCCTCCATATATTTAGTTTAGTCATTTTTGGAAGAACTACATTTTCTTTGATGCCTTTTTACCTTGAGGCCTGAGGGAATGGCGAGTCGGTTGGGTCTCGGGCATTTGTTCTGGCGTCCCTTCCGTGTCTTCAAATGTGTCGGCTTCTTGTTCGGCCATGTCTGGTTCTGGCGAACTATGTAGACCCACGCTGTGCATGACAACTTCTGGACCGGTTGGGACAATTTTGTATCTAGGGCAATCTTTGACAATTTTCCAACATTGCCATTTGTTGAATGATGTGTTGTGGTTCTTTGAATTGTAGAATGCATGAGCTTGTAGTGTCTATAAAAAATATGGGATAAGATAGTGTTAACAAATGCGGGTGTAACACAAATTAAATAAAATAAAATATTGATGCGGGTGAAATGCATATAAATTACATAAAAATGACATAACAAATTAAATAAAATTACATAAGAAATTACATACAAATTACATAAAAATTACATAAGAAATTACATACAAATTAAATAAAAATTACATAAGAAATTACATACAAATTACATAAGAAATTAAATAAAAATATTGTTACCTGATCCGCTAAACTCGTCCCACTACGCAGGTTACCGGAAGCAAGAGAGACGCCGTTTTTCCAACAAGTAAATGATGCATTGAGTTTTTTCCAACGACCTTGAAAACCTTGACTAGTTCTAGAGTCTTTTCCATGTACATCGCAAAACGCTTTCGTAATTTTACTCCACATTTCTCGCTTATCCATCTCAATACCCGTAAGCGGGTCATAAGTAATGCGAACCCAACTTTCACACAACGTAAGATCTTCAATGAGTTTCCACGAAGACATTTTTTCTCTCTTAAAGTGTAGAAAATATTGAAATGTAGATAGTATAGAAAGTGTAGAAATATTGAAATGTGGTGTAAGGTTGAAGAAGAGGGTTAGGTATTTATAGAAAAAAAATAATTTTTTAAAATTTTTCTGTATTTAAAAAAAAAAAAATCCTTATTTTTTTTATATATTTTTAAATTAATTTTAATGTAATTAATTAATTTGGACCGTTGGATTTGAAAAATATTCAAATCCAAGAGACAAGATCACGCCACGTGGCCAACGGTCATAAATCTGACCGTTGGGCTTTTTGTTATAGGAAAAAACGTGGACCGTTGATCTTTGATCGAACGGTTCATTTTAAAAGTTAAATTTTAAATTTTTTTACCGTTGGAAATCCAACGACAAAGAAGAGAGCCACGTAGCTCCATCCCAGGCCAGCGCAAGTGGGGCTGACAAGCGGGTCCTGCCTCCTGCAAGGTTGTCTGCTACTCGCCCCCAATCACGAGTGTTCTGCACGCGCCAGACACACTGCCCGGCTTCTTGGTCTGTCCATTTTGGGCTAGCCTAAAGACCAGCACGGGCTGGATCCCAAGCAATTTAAAGGGGTGGACTGGATTGGCAGGGTGCTGGCCTTGTTTTTGATTGGGTGGTGGGCTAAATGCCCAGCGGTGGAACGAGAGAGCGCGAGAGATAGCAGTTTCAGAAATGAGGGGGGCAGGGTTGAATCGGTAGAGAGAGAGAAAATATTTTAATCAAAATGTAAATGAGTGATGTCTGGTGGTGTTTAGGGCTGGTTTGGTATTGCTGTGCTTTGAAAAAAAGCTGCTGTGAGAATAAGCGGCTGTGCTGTGAGAATAAGCGGCTGTGCTGTGAGAATAAGCGGCTGTGAAATAAATCAGCTGAGTGTTTGGTAAACATTTTTGTAAAAGTGCTTTTGAAAAAAAAAGCAGTCTGATAGTGGGTCTTTTCATTAAAGGAGCACTGTAGCTCTGTGTGCTTTGAAAAAAAGCCAGTTTTCCAAAGCTACAAATAGCTGCTTCAGCTTTTTCCTTTGATTTCAGCTTATTCTCACAGCAGCTTCCAAAATAAGCCCTTTTTTTTTTGTTTACCAAACACCTAAAACTCTTACAACTTTTTTCATGAGTTCTTTTTTTAAAGCACCTCACTCCCAAACTAGAACTTAGTTGGCAGAGAGAGTATATTTTCATCAAAAAGTTAATGAGTGATGTCTGATGGTGTTTAGTGGATAGAGAGAGAACATATTTTAATCAAAAAGTAAATGAGTGATGTCTGATTGGTGTTTAGTGGGGAGAGAGAGAGAGAGAGAGAGAGAGAGAGAGAACCGGTCAAAAAGGATAAGAAGGTGAGAGGGAAATGAGAGAAAAAGTTAGTGAGGGAAATGATGGTGTCAGATGGGGTTGGAAAACAAAATGGGGTTGCATTTCACTTCAATTTCTACCAAAAACAAAAACACGTCTTCTCATTGTACGAAGACCCACTCAGACACTCAATAATGTTCCAGCAAGGGTGCGCGCTGCACGAGGGAAATTTACAAGTTTAATAGGTATTTTTACACAATTTTAAATCTAACTTGTTATCCTCTCCGGATCCCCAATATGAGGATCCTAGGAATCAAGCCACATGTGTCGTTCATCAAAAATCGTGCGGTTACAATTAAATACTTTTTACGTAAAATAAAATTGCTTTATTTTTAAAAATATAAAAATCATTTAATTTTAGCCGCACGATTTTTTATGAACGGTCCTTGTAGCTTGATCTCTAGGATCCTCATAGAGGGGATCCGGAGAGGATCCTCATAGAGGGGATCCGGAGAGGATCCAAGTCCGTTATAATTTTGAATTAAGTTCCGTCTAGGATCACATGTTCATAAAAATAAATACTATTCAAAAATGATAAAATAAGACTGAAAAAAGTGAAAGAAAAATTAAGGTCTACGTGACATCTTAAGAGTATTTTGATAATTTCACTACTATTGAGAATAAAGTACAATAAATTTCAAGAAGGGATATCACACCACATAAGCTATCAAATATTATTTTGATATTTAAATTTGACACCGTCTTTGAAGATGTTCTAAGAATATATTCAATAACTTTCAACAAACATATTAATAAATTCGAATAAACGTACCTAACTATAGAGCAAACCTACCAATACTTCCGACAAATGTATCAAACCGTAGGTTTCATCTCTAATCAGCGCCAGCCCAGGCCCAGTGCAAACAGGGCGACCGTCCGGGGCCCAAAAAAATGGGGGCACCAAAATTATTAGGATGGTATATTTATATATGTTTTCATAAGAGTATAAATTTATAAAATTTGGTTCAATGACACATAAATTTAACTAGAAGTTGTGGTTTCCTCATGTGAAAATAATGAAGAGGTCTTGGATTCAAAACACTACATGTGGTTATTTACTTTTCAATTTTTTATAAATTTCTTTTCATAAGAGTATAAAATTATAAAATTTGGTTAAATGATCAAGAAGTTTAATTAGAAGCAATGGTTTTTTGTTGTTTAAAATTAACGAGAGGTCCTAAGTTCGAAATGTGCATGTTTATTCTTTTCAATTTTTACAAATTTTTGTTTGGTTGTTAATTTATTTTTAGTTACTAGCTAGTAGCTATGTGTGTTGTTATTTTTAAATATTCATTTTAATTCAAGTCTAATCTTCAATAACGAATAATACTTAAACCAAAATTTTAAATCAAAATGTTTAATTTAGTACCCATTCATTACTAATACATATCAATTAAAGATTCGAAAACATCATTATTTTTTTAGTCCCATATTGACAAGGTTAGTAAATAAGAAAAAACGTCTCTCGATTTATACAAAAACACTTTCAAAGTTTAGATGGAAAATAAAACTCATCGTCTATCTACTTGTAAGCCCGGGGTTTTGTGGTTTTCTTTTCTCGATACAAAATAAATTAGTCTTTCGGTGTTTCTAAATTATTGAGTTTGAAGTGTTTTTTTAAGTATAATTTTATCGACATCTTACGTGTGAAAAAAAAAAAAAAAACTTAGACGAAGTTAGAGTACTTTTTTTAGTGTCGCACCGGGCCTCAAAAATCTCTGGACCGGCCCTATCTCTAATGTGAAACCTTCATTGGGCCAATGGTGCATTTTCATGTACAAAATCCTATCCTTTCTAGGCTTTCTCTTTTCTGGCCTTTTATTTTCGGCCTCATTTCTAAACATGTTTTTTTATATCATTTCAGTATTGTTAGGAAGAAAGGTATATACAACTAGAGGCCAGTGCGAGCAAGCAGTCAATGAAGCTTCAACTTTCAAAAATGTTGCAATAATAAGAAAAGAAGATGACCAAGTCCAAGTCCCAAGCCATTTTATGTCTTTCCTTCCCTTTAACAAAAACCAACCTACTTAAGTTCATTTATTTTTTGCTTCCCTTTGTTCATATACTAATGCAATCTCCAACAAGATGATATATAAAAGTTATTTACGTATATACGGTGAGCTCCACTTTAACTTTAATTGTAAAAATAGGTGGGTATGGTGTTTTAAAAATTAATAAAATAAGACGATGTCAAAATTGACAGCACTAGCAAAGCCACTATTTCACATGATTAAAACATTTCAGTTAAAATCAAATTCAATTGGAAACGAAATCTTCGAATCTCACAATCCGAAGCTGGCAGATAAAGTAATCTAAACCAATCATTTCAAATCTTACAGCTCACATTAGTCGATCTTACTAGTTCACCTCACAAAAATTAAGGGTCAGAATATCTCTCTTCCTCTCTTGTGTGGATGCAAATTTTCTCCTCTTTGATCTTGGACAATTTTGCACCTACAAAACAACTAGCACCTTAGGTTAAGGCCAAAAGCCTCACGCACCCACGATGAGTTGGGGGGCTTTGGCCGGAGAACCTCCGATGCCAAAGTTAGAATTTTAGAGAGAAAATGTGTTTGGAGAACTTTGTGAATTTTGCAAGAGTATTTAGGATTTTTGGTAAGAGAAATGGGATTTTTGTAAGACCATCTCCAACCCTGGGCTAAAAGCCAAATTACCCCCCAAAATTTCCCCCCAAACTCACTCCAACCAAGGGGAAAAATTCGGGCTAAATGCTAAATGCTAAACCAAGGCCAGATTTCCCCCAGAATTTAGCCCAGAAATCGGTGTGGGCTCCATCAAACTGAATGAAAATATTTATCGAAATTTAAATTTTTTTTGATTAAAATGTTTATAAAATTAATTTACGATAGTCTACATATTTATTTTAAAAAAAATTAATTTAAGAAAAAAATAGCCTAAGTTTATTATTTAATAATTCCAAGCTAAAATTTTAGGCTAGAAAGGGTTGGAGTAGAAAAACTGTTTCTGGGCTAAAAGCTAAATTTTTCGGGCTAAAAAATTTGGCTTTTAGCCCAAGGGTTAGAGATGGTGGAAAAAAGACCTCCCTTTGGGTGTGAATGGGTCCCTATTTATAGGATTTGGTTTGGCTTTTTTCTCCTCCTCATGCATGGCCGGCCCCTCAAGGGGTTTTTGAATTTGATTCTTGTCTTCAATTAGCCCATAAATTGGCTAATTAAATATGGAGTATAATTGGGTGGTTATGGGGATTACTATTTGATTTAATTTGGACAATAAAGTGGGAAATAAGTGAGATCAAATGCATGGAGGAGGTGGCCGGCTATACCCTATTTTGGGGTTAAATGGGATATATTTTGTGGTTAAGTTTTGGTTTTAATTAGCCAAATTATGATTAATTGGCTAATTAAACCTAAAGGGAAGGTTTTGGGAAATATGAAATGATTATATTATTTAGCTAATCTAAATAATAAAATGGAAAATATATAAAATAAATTAGGTTTGAAGTTGATACCTATTTTGGACACTTACACCTTGGTCGAGGGATAATTACCAGCTGCCTGCGCGTAGAAATCTCGGTATGCCCCCAAGGGTAATTTTGTCTTCTTCTGTCAAAAATCCACGTGTCGCCTTGTGATTATTTTTGGCTCCACATCTTGAACAGTCTAGATTACGCAGTCTGTCGGCCTTGAACTACTAATTCTGTAAAGAATCTGAATTCATTCAATTGTATTTTATTAATGTTAATGGTGTTACTATAGATTTGACATCTCCTTTAAAGACATTCTTATCATTTTTTAGTTTAAGCCCAGCTTTACTCATCCCAATCTAGCTTTTAGGAATCCAATACTTGGGTTGAATAATTTAAATGATCATCCAAATTACACTCCTAATCTGGAAGCGGGTATGTATAAATAGTAGATATTCAACAACTCTCTTATCTAAATATTGCATTGCCACAGAAGAACGCCAAATTGCAGGCCAAAATTGCTGGCATCCTATCATTGGAAGAGACATCTCATCAAACATCAATACACAGTAGAAATTCAGAAACAAAGAGAGATTAAACATTAATTTATCCTCCCATTTTTTTAATTAGCGGTAAACAAAACACAACATTTCCTTGAAGTCTTCAGATGCGCGTAATATAATAATCCCCACAATATTATAATTATATTTCTAAATAACGGAAGAAAAAGTCATTTTCGTTAATGATTTTAAAACTTCTGTTCAAATGATTACATGTTGTGTATTAGAGATTGAATCAAAGAGTAAATATGAAAATACCAAATGTAAAAATTGTAGTAATAATTCATCAACTTTAACGTTCTTTAATTTAAATCTAATTAAAGCAATGATCCTTAAATTTAATGCCATTGTAGTACTCGTTCTTTCAACGTGACTTATTTTAATAGATATTATGACAGAATTAGTGAAAATGACCATAACTACATGATTTAATAAATTAAAGAATCAATGATCACAAATTTTTTAGATTAATATTGAGAGACCGTAACCCTAAATTTTTTCAATTCCTTAGTAATCATCACCCAATTAAAATAATAATTAACTAGCATATGACCACAGACAAAGCATGTGAAATTTTTTTATTTTTGTTTTTGAAGTAGAAGAAGAGAGGAAGAGAGTGAGCAAATGTGAGAATGTGAATTACATTTCTATCCATATTTTTTATTCATATTCAATTTTAATTTTAATTAGAGATTTAAACAGATAATTTTGTAGAATTTTAATTCACAATTAGTGTTATATTATTAATATGTAATTTAGATTAAATAAAAATCAAATATATGAAATTCCAAATTTACAAAGGAAGCAAAACGAGGATCAGGAGAGCTTCTCTGTAATCAAAGTCCGTCGTTCTTCTGAAATTTCACTGGCAAAAAAGCCCCCGGGTTGCGGCGTTGAAACGGCGTCGGATATCAATTTGGGGGTTTGCTGGTGATGGGCGACGAGAAGTCCTCGTCTTCGATCGTAATGGCGAGCAGAGACAGGGAACCGTGAGATCGTGAGCTTCTCATTCCGGTGGCGGACTCCGGCGACGAAGATGCGTCGTCCAAACCCTCCTCGTCTTCTTCCTCCTCCCACCACGCCAGTCGTGAGGTGAGTCTCGATTTCTGTTTCAAATTTCATTTCTTTGTGTGTTGTGTTGTGTTTGGTTACTGAGAAAATGGAGGAAAATTCGAGGGAAATGCTGTAATTTTTTGCATAGGTTGCGAATTGAAGTTAGTGTATTTGTGTTAATTGGGATTTATGGGTTGATTTTTGCGATTAAATTTCTAATTTTGTGTTTGACTCAAGGTATAAAATATCGATGATATCGGAAATATCGGTAGTCCAAAAACCCGGAAATATCGATGGAAATATCGGGATATTATCGATATCGATAAAAATCATATGGAAACCACGGAAATTGTAAGAAAAACTTGAAAATTTTTATTGAAACTTTGCAGGATGTTTATTTAGTCAATTATCTATTAGTTTATCACAAAAAATTGGAAGGTAATGTATTGCATGATGGATTTAACTGATTTAAGTTGATTATTTAACGAGCTGGCAAACATTATGAGTGTAGAAAATATGTAGTAATTAATAAAAGAAGTTTAACATACCATAATCATTTATATATAATGAATTAGTACAATATTTTACATTTTATACATTGCATGGTAAGATACATGAGTGACTTAGTACCACATAGAGTTCCTATGAGGTTCAAAATTTTCACTATCTTCGTCATCTCTATGTGTAGAATAAGTGTATTTTAGCATATTTTCACAAAAACATAAGTGATATGGTGGTCAAGGTGTTGAAGGAGTAAAATGGGAGGGGTTCGAATCCTCTTGGTGTTTTTTTAAATATAGAAATTTATCATAAATAATATATATTAGCTTGCAAGCCTTGCAGACATCTTAACGACCATATAAATATTACAGGCTGAATATGTAATCATAAACACATCTATAACTAGTTGGATAAGGCCCAGGTGCGTGGTTGACAAAGGGATGGGTTCGAATTCCCTTGGTGTTTTTTTTTTGTTGGGAAGAACCTTTCCGAAGAAAGGAAACAATTTTATTCCAAACTTTAGATTCCAAACAGAGACCCACATACAAACTAGATACATACACACAGATAGGCCTCCCAACAAACCCACCAAAGCTCAATTTAGTCCCTTACTTTTCACCCAATCCAGATCTAGCAAAGGGATTTGTTTTTACTTTCAAACTGCCATGTGGTAGCACCTTAACTCTTCTCTCTTTTTGGTTTTTTGTCCCCTACTCGAGACCCCCTTTCTTTCTTCTACTCTTTCTTTCTTTCTCTGCACAGTTTCTTCTCTCTCGAAAGTTCGAAACCCTTTCATCACTCTCACTCTCTCTCTCCCGTGATTACCCTAGTACACGACACCCACACCATCGTTCCGTAGACGGCATCACCATCAAAACCTCGTCTTTCTCTCTCTTCCTCTTGTCTTTGCAAGATCGACGAAACCCAGAAACCTCCGACGAGTTTTCTTCATTTTCTCCGGTTAGGTAAGCTTCGGGTTTAACTCTATTCGTTCTAGTTGAAGCTTGGGTGTGTGTTATTAAGTGTTATACTCGTAATTTTCCAAGGTTTTGGAATGAGATCAGCTCGGGGGAAAGCTCACCCAACTCCGGCGAACCTGTGACCGTTGAGGAGCTTTCCGAACACCTTCGGCCATTTCACGGCGAATCAAGGGTATAAACCTACTCCTCTCTCTTTCCTCTTCACGTTGGTAATTAGATCAGAGTCTAAGGTTTGCGTTTGTAATCGGCCGGAGCTGTAGAAGCTCCGGCGTTCTTCTCCGATTAGCCCATATCCAAAATATTGCGATATTTTAAGAAATATCGCGATATTATCGATAATATCACGATATTTTGACGAAAACTCCTTGGATAAGCATTAAAATATCGTTAACTAAAAAAACCGATATTATCGGCAAAATATTGCCGATATTATCGGCAAAATATTGCCGATAATATCGGCATTTGAGACCTTGGTTTGACTTAGTTTGATTTACTGTTTCCCGAAGTTAATGGAGGAGCAAACTCGGATTTGAGTATTGTTTTGTTTTTCAAATTTTCATCAGTTCATTTGGACTTGTAATGTGCTAACATGGATTTTCGGTATTAATTTCTGTTCATGGTTCGAAATTTGGATGTGAGTGTAGCTCTATTTCGCTGCTCGAGCTTCCGAGTAATGTGACAAGAAGATCAAACAATTGATTCGGGTGTCTATAGGCATTTCGACAAGAAATCTGGTGACCTCGTTGCGTTTTACTTTTTCTCAGTTTAAGGGTGTCGGTGCTGCATTATACTACTGATAGGCACGTAAAAATTTGTCTCATAAGTCAGCAGCAAGGTATTAAATATCGGTAATATCGGTAGTCCTAAAACACGGAAATATCGGGATAATATCGATAAAAATTACATGGAAACCACGGAAATTGTAATAAAAACTTGGAAATTTTTATTGAAACTTTGCAGGATGTTTATTTAGTCAATTATCTATTAGTTTATCACAAAAAATTGGAAGGAAATGCATTGCATGATGGATTTAACATTATCAAGTTGATTATATAGCGAGCTGACAAACATTGTGAGTGTAGAAAATATGTAGTAATTAATGAAAAAAGTCTAAACACACCATAATCATTTATATATAATGAATTAGTACAATATTTTACACTTTAGTACCACATAGAGTTCCTATGAGATTCAAATTTTTCACTATCTTCATCATCTCTATGTGTAGAGTGAGTGTATTGTGAAGAGTAGTTATCAAATGATAAATCTCCAAAATAGTTTTGCATGTAATTGTTAACATGCCACCCATATGGATCCGAGATTAGTTGAGGTTGTCCATAAGCAAAATCATTTGAAGATTGAGTCTGGGATTGTTTCCATGAGTCGCTCGATTCCATCCCAACAGGAATGGGATATGAAGGGTAGGGAAATGGTTGGTTATGAGTATAACCATGGTTATTACTTCCCACTCCAACAGAGTCCGAAGTTCTAGATAACGAGTCATCTTCTTGACTTGAAAAAATCTCTTTGCCTCTTTCTCTACGAGTATAGTCCTTCCTTATGGCACCAATTCCTGGTCCTGCTCGCCTACTGCCATAGTCATCATCCTGTGTTGCATGCGTGAAGTTTGCCTCACCAGTGAAGGGGCTCATAAATCCGGGAGGTGGTCCATAATAGTTTCCATATCCACCACCACTACCTCCAGCTCCACTATATCCTTCATCATTCCCACCTTCGGTGGTAGGTGAGTCTCCTGATCTTGTACTAGAGCTATCATTAGTATCAGCACGATGTTGTGGTTGTGTAGGATTAGAAGAATGTGGAATTCCAGTGTTTCTTGGTCTTAGGCGCAAAAGTTCTTCCAAAGAGTCAGCGCTGCTAGATCCCATCTCCTCCTCTAATACTCTTTCTACATTTATCCCTTCATTACGCGCTTCTTCAGCAACTCTGAGAGCTGGGTTGCCTTCATCATCATCTAAATGAAGAGGTCTAATCCACTGATAAAGTTGGTTACCCTCTGTATCATCATCTTCAGCAACAATATCAAACACATCTAGTGGGTCACCACGGTCGACATGATCTATTTTTGCTTCCTTATCTCGAACTTGAAGCTTCATGTTGTAGTAGCAATAAACTAATTTTTCCAACCTACTATGAGCCAACCTATTTCTTTGCTTTGTGTGTATGAGTGCAAATGTGCTCCAATTTCTTTCACAAGCAGATGAGGAAGTTGTTTGTGATAGTACTTTGATTGCTAACTTTCTCACAGTTGGTGCATCGGTCCCATACATGATCCACCATTCAGCTACAATGAAAAACAATGTTGATAAGCCTAATAACTCCAACAAATTCTATTATAAACTTATAGTGAAATATGTTTACACTCACTAGGAGACATTTTTGTTCGAGCAGCAACCGATGTTGGTTCTCCAAAAGTTCTTCTTGCATCTTTAAACCATGTTAGCTGAATTCAATAAATCGTGTTAGTTTAATCCAACAATGTAATTATTATAATTTAAGTAATTGTGTACCTCATTTCTAAATTGGCTAACTTCTGGTGATGCAGAGTCCAATTTAGAGTATACATTATGTACAGCAAGTATAAGGGCACCATCAACACCGGGTCTGTATTGGTATCGAGGATTCAAATAATATGCTGTTCAAAGAAACACATACACTAATAAGAGAAATAATACTTATGCAACTAAAGAAATGAATTGCAAATTATGACATAATTTATACCTGCTGCATGCAAATCGTGGTATAATGTTTTATACCATCGGTCTTCAATTATCTTTATGACCCACCTTGCACCTTGTTTTCTTTCCAATTCATCCTTCACTACACGCATCAACTCATATATTGCCCCTATCGTAGGATACACTTCTGTGTCAACGATCCGTAAAACTTTGTAAAGAGGTTCAAACACTTGGCACACATGTTTTGATTAAGTCCAAAAAGCATGATCAAGCACTATACTTTCCACCATACGACCTGCATTTGAGCGGCTCAAATTGTGGTTGGCCTAATCGTCACTAGTGAATAATTGCTTCAACCCTGCTTTCTTCTTAAGTAGGCTGTCTAATGCAATATAGTTGGTGGTGAATCGAGTGGTAGTTGGACGAATAATTTCTCCTTTGCAAAATTCACGCATCTTTGCCAACAACCAATCGTGATTGTAAATATAATTTGTGATCGTTCTAGCTCTTTTGACCACAGTAGCAACATTCTCTCTCTTCCCCATTGCCTCAAACATGAGATCAATACAATGTGCTGCACATGATGTCCAAAACACATTATGATGCTTCATTAACTTTTTTCCAGCTTTGACAAATGCAGAACTGTTGTCGGTCATGACTTGGACAACATTATGCTCTCCCACCTCCATGATTACATCCCTCAATAATTTGTAAATATACTTGTAGTTCTTTATATGGTCTGAAGCATCAACATATTTCAAAAAAATTGTCTTTCCCTTGGAGTATACCATGAAGTTAATGATAGACAATTTGGTCGGGCCAGTCCATCCGTCACATATGATTGTGCAACCATTAGTTTCCCACTTTGACCTTAACTTGTTAACATACTCGCCAATGTCTTTATACTCCAAATCCAAATATTTGTTTCTTATCTCATAGGGAGTGGGAGGTTGTACTCCAACACCAGCCTGTTGACATCCCACTACCATATTTTTGAAATGATGTGATGATGCTTTCTCAGCAGGGATATTTTCATAGATAAAGAACTTGCTAATTAGATGCCCCATTCCCTCCTGCACATTACCTCCCTTGAAATAACTCCAAACACTCTTTTGACGTGCTTTGGATGAGTTATATAAACTTGGGGCTATTGGTGGTGTTGGTTGTGATTCTCTAAGACTGCCTCCCCGTCTCATTTGTGCACCACCACTTGTCCCGGAACCTTGTCCCCTATTAGGAATTTTATGAAGGTGTTCTCTTTCCCATGCTGACTGTTTGGAGGCACGTAATGCTTGTTTGAAACTGCGCTGTTCTTCAGGTCCCATGTCATCATTACATTCGTCCTCATCGTCATCGTCATCACTGTCAACCGCTTGGCCAATGCCTTCTCCTCGTAGCCCAGCTCGAATATTTTCCATTCCATATGTTTTCTTTTCTTTCTGGTGTTTTTTATTTTTTAATAATGTGGTGATGAATGCCTTCACTTCTGGGGGGACACTATCGCATCGTTGGACATTATGTCCTGGATCTAATCCACTAAGATGGTGCTTAAGTCGTGTCACTCCGCCACTCTTCATTACATGACCACAATATTTGCAAATTGTGCCATGTTTGTTTCCGTCTATTGGGTCTCCATGTTCCCAAGCTGGATCACGTTTAGATATCTTAAACGTACCTGTATTTATTTTGCATGGAAATTAGGCAATTATTTTTTGGCCAAAAAATATAGTAGTGACGGTTATATAAGAGAACCTAAATAATAAAGTTATTCTACAAAAGAATTAAATAGGAAGTAAATAAAATGATTGTAAGAATTTAAGTAATTATAAAAATAATATGGAATAATAAAACCTAATATTAATGAATAATAACCAGTTTGATAATAAAATAATAAATAACATTAAACATATTAAAATTATCCTAGGGAATAATTATACAACATTACTTAATTACTTCAAAAAATTAACATATTATTTGGTTCTTAGATCACATGCATGGGTCCACACAATTTTTTTTGTATAATTAACCTCCTTATATATGTACATTATCTATATATCCAACTTAACTAGTGTTTGTATTATATATTATTACAAATTGTTAAGAATTAATAAAGTGTTCTAGACAAACTTCTTTCTTTTTTAGTGTTTTAAAACCTTTTTTTTTTTTTGAGAAAAGTGTTTTAAAACTTTTTAAAATTGTTTCTTCTTTCCTTATACGTACCTGTATTTATTTTGCATGGAAATTAGACAATTATTTTTTGGCCAAAAAATATAGTAGTGACGGTTATATAAGAGAACCTAAATAATAAAGTTATTCTACAAAAGAATTAAATAGGAAGTAAAGAAAATGATTGTAAGAATTTAAGTAATTATAAAAATAATATGGAATAATAAAACCTAATATTAATGAATAATAACCAGTTTGATAATAAAATAATAAATAACATTAAACATATTAAAATTATCCTAGGGAATAATTATACAACATTACTTAATTACTTCAAAAAATTAACATATTATTTGGTTCTTAGATCACATGCACGGGTCCACACAGTTTTTTTTGTATAATTAACCTCCTTATATGTGTACATTATCTATATATCCAACTTAACTAGTGTTTGTATTATATATTATTACAAATTGTTAAGAATTAATAAAGTTTTCTAGACAAACTTCTTTCTTTTTTAGTGTTTTAAAACCTTTTTCTTTTTCTTTTTTTGTTTTTTGAGAAAAGTATTTTAAAACTTTTTAAAATTGTTTCTTCTTTCCTTTTCTTTTCCTTGCCGTTTCTTTTATATTCTTTGAAAATGGAGACTAAAAGGATTGATAATGGACCATTTTCGTGGGAGGTATGTAGAAATTGTTTAATCAAAATGGATAATCAGGAGCAAACGAGCTCGAACAAAGCCATAAAGCAAAGTTAGTAAATGTTTTGCCCCTCTTTTGGTGTTGGAAAGTTCATTTACGATAGTGTGAGGATGTGAAAATTAAAGAATCTCATGCATGGGTTCACACAAATTTTTTTGTTGTTGTATAAATTACAATAATATAAATGTAAGTTTGTAAACTTACCTTAAATGTAACAAATCTGGAACTTTCGATGTCGTACGTAGCAGCAGCAAAACCTTGACGATCCTCTGCAGCTTGCCGTCTGTGAATAAATGAGAGAGAAAAGGTTCTGGAAAGGCTCTGAAAGGGCTAAGGGAAGAAGAAGAAACGGAAATGTGTAATAGAGGTTTTTCAATTTTCGAAGGGTCAAAAAATGTGTGATGATCTGATACTCCGCCTCTGGGACGCACACGGTTTTAAACTTTTGGCAGTTTTTTTTTTACACACACACATGGGTTTGACAGTGAGAAACCACTCCACCATACATTTTTGTCTTGTCACTGTTTTTTTCACACACAGATATCTCTTTTTGTCTTGTTAAGATTTTTTTCACACACCCTCTGTCCAAACATCAGAACTAAGGTTACCAATTCTCACTCATGCATGCTGACACGTGGCATGGGTAGCTGGAGAATCATGCATGTATATTCACATTTCACATGTGATTTGAAGGTGTAAGGCTACATGCCTGTATGGCAGTATGAGCATATGATGGTTTGGTTCAGTTTCGGTGGGTTTTCTTTGGATTTATTTGCAAAATTATTGGCACACACTCACACAAACCTAACATCTCACAGTCACAGGCACATTATTTTCACATCTTTTCACCTCTGGGTGCAAATTTATTTTCACCTCTTTTCTGGATCCTTCCCTCAGTCACTCTGCACTGCAACACATATACACACACACACACACACGATGCAACACGCACACACGCACACACGCACACGCAACAAGCACACACGCACACACACACAGGAGCCTTTCTGGATCTTTCTCTCTCTCCCTCGGTCTCTCCATCTCCTTCACACGGACACGCAACAAGCAGAACACAGCCTTTCTGGATCCTTCTCTGCCTCGGTCTCTCCGTCTCCGTCTCTCCCTCGGTTCTGTCTCTCCGTCCATTATGCTGGGTCACTTCACCTCAGTCTCTCTCGAATCTCGAATCTCGATCTCGATCTCGATCTCGATCTGGATCTTTCCCTCAGTCTCTCCATCCTTCTTCTTCTCCCTTAGTCTCTCGAACTCGATCCTTCTCTGGTTCTCCCCCCCCCCACTTCTCTGCAACTCCGCCGAGCACCATCACCACCTCCCCCCCATCTCTTCTCTGCAACTCCGCCGAGTTGCTTGGGGCCTTTTTACGGTCTCTCTACACCCTGGGGGATGTGATTTTGCTGTTGTTCAGCTCGTACCCACCACCTGTGGTTTCCTCCTCCTCCTCCCTTTCTCACCTCCCGGCGGCGGTGACGACGACGAATATTAGCGATATTAGCGATATCATCGCGATATTTTAAAGATATTTTACTTTTACTCAAAAAAATCTCGGCCGGTCAAAAAAACGATATTATCGGCGAAATATCGCCGATAATATCGATTTTTAAGACACTGGTAAGCAGTAATTTATCAAGAAACGGTTACAGTGTGTCAAAGTTTGTTATTTTTTGGTGGCCTAAGTTGGGACGTAAGTTTTCCGATGCTTTGAGTGTTTGTGCTCCTTTTTCTTAATCTTCATAACAATCATTCTGGTCTCTTTTTATCTCTGGGCAGACGTTTTCCAAAGTTGTTAGAAATTGGGCATAAAAAAAGTTCATAACATGATGACATGACATAGTAAATATATATGAGCAGGTATGTGGCACCACTTTTCTTACATAATTTTTTACACGTTTATGGAGGGTCCACTCTGTAATGTATTTTTACGATCCGAATCGTCTGATTTTTAGAACATCATTCATATATCATCTTTGCAAAAAGATTAGACAAATCCAAAAATATTAAAACATTTATTTGTAGTGAAGAAAATGGACGAATACAATTCTATAAAGAAACCTTAAACTCTTAATCTAGCGGTCATATGGTTTTCAAATTGGGTGATTTTTGGTAGACATGATCTTTGAGGGAAGACCTAAAAAATAGATGATTCAGATTGTTGAAATACATTACGAAGTGGACTTTACCAAAATCTATGTAAAAAATGATGTCACGTATGATTGTTGAAATACATTACGAAGTGGACTTCTTCTGGCCGTTGGGGCTTTTTTTTTATTTTTTATTTCTTTCTTCTTCGCTGAGGTAGGGGTGAATTTTTTTTCTTCCTCTTCCCTTCTTCTTCTGGCCGCTGGGGTTTTTTTTTTTTTTTCTTCTTTGCTGGGGGGTTCTTCCTCTTCCCTTCTTCTTCTTCTTCTTCTTCGTTTTTTTTTGTGTAAAAAATTAGTTTTTTTTTTAAATTTAAAAAATTATTATTTTTTGCCACGTGGCACACATTTGGTAACCACGTCAGCACTTAACGGTTCAATTGATGGAAAATGTAATAGATGTATGAAATTGAAATAAAATAGTATTTGAGGTATGAAAGTAAAATGTTTTAAAGATGTATAGGGTTGTAATAGACCTCAAACCTAAGGGGGTATGGTATAATTTACCCTATAAATATTGTGCGCGCATGGACTTGAGAAGCCACATGCTGCCTGGCGGGAAGAAAATGAACACGAAAGGAGAAAGACAACCAAAAGATTCTTGGTGGTGATTACAACTCTTCAATTGTCAATAATGCATTGTTTTAGATATGAAATTTGGAAGGGTCTGAGATTTAGCATGGCAACTACCACACAATGAATTAATAAAAGTGAAAAGAGAAAATACCCAAATGTGAAAGGATAATGAAAAACAATTTATTCAAGATGGGCGGTAGATAGAATTCCTTTGGAATGAGGATCATCTCCCGATCATCTTTGTGAGGATTTTAGGGATTCTCTAATCACGTCCGTTCATTGTACATTGTTCGGCCAGTTTTCGTCAGGTACTGTTTATATTCAATTTAAGATATAAAAAATTACAATGATTTCTGACCGCACGATGTACGATGAAATGGACGTGATTAAAGGATCTCCGGAATCCTCACAAAGAGGATTCGGAGAAAATCCTCATTCGTTCCTTTGTGAAAGGATATTTAAAAAACAATTATTTTTGGCGCAATGAAAAAGTTGCTCATTTGTGATCAAAAGGCCATAGGTTTAATTTGTGGAAACAACATCTTTGCAAAATAAGGGTAAGACTGCGTACAACAGACGTTCCTCTCCCGACCCTCGCAAAGCTGAGAAACTTATTGGTTTGGGGTTGTGCTTTATTCAAGATGGGCGGTAAATGATTCAGTCATTTATAAAATTCAAACTTAAGACCATGATCTGAGGGGCGGATATTTTTTTAAAACTAGGGCTATACAAGGAAAATTTTATTGATTAACGAAATAAGAAATTACGTACGAAGGTGTGCCATATAATACACCCAAATTGACCATTTTTGGGCTCCGCTGACAAAAACTGTTGCAAAATGAGCATTAGGATTAAACTTCTATTAGCTATCTTTCCACAACAGTTTTCATATATAATTGGAAGTAAAATATAAAAAAATGAAACTAAAAAGTAAATACATAATGGATATTAAATAGACTCTGAGGAAATTTCCTGGTTTTGAAACTAGAGGCAAATGAACTATAGAATACAACCCAAATGGATCCATATGGGTGTGTTTGGTACGTGGGACGGGACGGGACGAGGCGTTCCGTCCCGCGTTTGGTACGTCAAAAATGGGTGGAACGCGCTGTTCCACGGGACAAAAATTGAGTGTTTTTGCGTCCCCCCTCCCCCTGGAACGGGTTGTTCCACGTATGTGGAACACAAAAATTCCACTGTCTACCCTCCCTCTCTCTCCCGCAGCCTCCCTCTCCCGTAGCTTCGTTACCCTCCCTCTCTCCTGTAGCCTCCTCCTCCACCAACAACCCAACAACCCAAATGCTTCGTTACCCAGCAACCCAGATGAATTCGAGCTCGATTTCGGGCTTCTTCTTCTTTCCGCTCATTTTTCAAACCGTTTTCCCAAACCTTTCTCTGTCGCCATAGCCGCAGGCTAAGACTTCCACTTCCTCCACCCTTCTTCGTCAGAGGCCATTCAGCCCCGGCTGCACAGGCAACTGCCACCGCATCCCCAAAAGAAACAAGCCCAGATGAAAAGGGTTCGATCATTTCACAACCCTATTTGTAGTTTGAATAAATTAAAGCTTAATTTTTTATTTTTCTGGTTAATATATTGTGTTTTTCTTTGCGGGGAGATGCAGGTGTGAAGCAGCGATATACTTCAAATGGATAAGGGACAACAAGGACGCGATTGCGGCCAACATAGAGAAGAGGATCTCAAATGCCAACTTGGAACTTGTGCTTGAGCTCTACCACAAAATGCTCAATCTTCAAAAGGTCGGATTTTTAACTTTTTTTATTTATTGATTTGCTGAATCTTTACAATTGCTGAAAACAAGACCGAAACGCCTCCCTTAGCCTTTTCATATCGTTGGTTTTAAATTGGGGAAAAATAGTTTGATTTACTGGAATTGAAGAGAAAGATAATGAAACGAAGATAAAGTATGGGTTTGATTTATTGGGTTTGATTTGTACTGGGAGATCTGAGCATGCGGGAGAGAGAGAGAGTCAAATGGAAGAAGAGAAAGCAGAGAAACGGGAGAGAGAGAGAGTCAAATAAAAAGGGTAAGTTAGTCATTTAATCCAGTTTCGTTCTGTTCCATCTTGCCAGTACCAAACATGACATGAATCTTTGTTCCGTTCCGTCCCGTCCCATCCCACCCCGTCCCGTCCCGTCCTGTCTACGTACCAAACGCTACCTATATGCGCACATAAACAATGTTTTGAAAGGACAAGGGAGACAATGTACAGTGTCTTTTCATATGACAAATTTGCATGCAATGACTTTCTCGGCGGCGATTAGCTAGAACAGTATACACGGTTTTGTACATCAACTATTGTAATACAAGCGGTTAAATTTTTTTGTTTTCAATTATTCAATCACTTATATTATAAAACTTGATGTACCAAATCATTTTCTTCGCGCACTGAAAAATCTCTTTCATAAAATTAAAAAAAAGTGTCACACACACCACTATTTAATAATTGGGTTTCTTGTGCAATCTCGTCATACGGGCTTCGAATTGAGTTCCGTCTTCGCTATGCTCTCGTGCTGAGGAGTACAACTTGAATGAAATACTAGGAAAAAGGAATTACGATTAATTTAGGGGACCGGGTATAGCAGTTAGTACGGTGGGTAGATGTCGAATTTGTGGACAACTTTCGGTCTCTGCCTGCCGAATAATTCGCAATTGGACGATAAGTGATGCTTCCGCCGATTAGGTCAAACATTGATCTTGCAGATGAAAACCTTAAGGCAGAAAGAAATCTATGGATCTTAGAGTAGAGGGATGGCCTTTCTTGAATTGCAAGTAACTTGACCAGGGCCGGTCCAGAGATTTTTGAGGCCCGGGGCGACGCCAAAAAAAGTACCCTAACTTCGTATAAGAAAATAATTTATTTTCACACATAAGACATCGATAAATTATACTTAGAAAAACACTTCAAACTCAATAATTTAAAAACACAGAAAGACTAATTTATTTTGTATTGAGAGAAGAAAACAAAAAAACTCCGGCCTTACAAGTAGATATATGATTAGTTTTGTTTTCTATCTGAACTTTGAAAGTGTTTTTGTATAAATCATGAGGTGTTTTTTCTTATTTACTAACCTTGTCAATATGGGACTAAAAAATAATGATGTTTTCAAGTCTTTAATTGATATGTATTAGTAATGAATGGGCATTAAATTAAATATTTTGATAACACATCATATAATTTGTCAATTTGCTTTAAAATTTTGGTCTACGTATTACTCATTGTTGAAGATTAGACTTGAATTGAAACGAATATTTAAAAATAACAACCCACATAGCTACTAGCTAGTAACTAAAAATAAAATAACAACCAAACAAAAATTTGTAAAATTAAAAAAAATAAACATGCACATAGCGTTTCGAACTTAGGACCTCTTGTTAATTTTAAACAACAAAAATCATTGCTTCTAATTAAATTTCTTGATCCTTTAACCAAATTTTATAAATTTATACTCTTATGAAAAGAACTGTGTAAAAATTAGAAAGTAAAAGGCACATGTGGTGTTTTGAACCTAAGACCTCTTCATTATTATCAAATGACCAAACTACCACTTCTAGTTAAATTTCTATGTCATTTAGCCAAATTTTATAAATTTATACTCTTATGAAAACATATATAAATATACCGCCCTAATAATTTTGGTGCCCCCAATTTTTTTGGGCCCTGGACGATCGCCTTGCCTGCACTGGGCCTGGGTCGGCCCTTACTTAACTATGCAATGTCCAATGTTGACTATTAAGTATAGTAATGTTGGTAAAATAAGAGCGAGGTTTGACCTTGTGTATAAGGATTTACATATACAAAATCAAACAAAATGAGGAAACTCAAAATGGTATATTGATGTGATTACAAAATCATCTAGCTTGACAGTCGTCATCTCTTCTCTCAAGTTGAAGGCAAAAAAAATCCCAAACAGCCGTAACGGTCCAGCCGTTGGAGAAATGGTCGTGTGGGCAAGGGCGAGGGTACTAAATACTAATGTTGGGGGCGTGGCATGGGCTGATTAGTATCTAAATTGGGAAGGCCGAGAGGATCATGGTGCAGTACCCCTAAAATAGAATTTTACGGAATAATTTATCTGTATTCCATAATTCTGAATAAAAGATATATACAACCTTAGTTACAAAATGAAACAAACAAAGGACATAATACCTTCCCTAAAACATGACTCTAGTAATTACAAAATATTTACATTCCTTTTCTCCTAAATATTAACTTATTCCAATACTCCCCCTCAAGTTTGAGCATAGATATTATTCATGCCCAACTTAACAAGCGAATCACCAAACCTTCTACTACACACAATATGGGTAAATACATCCGCAAGTTGTTCATCTGAGTTTACAAATGGTATTGACACAATCTTCTTTTCCAGCTTTTTTTTGATAAAATGTCTATCAACTTCAACATACTTAGTCCTATCATGCTGTACTGGATTCTCGGCTATCTCTCTAGCGGACTTATTATCACAATACAACTTCATTGCCTCCCTCTGTTTAAAACCAAGACTCCAAAGTAACGTTCGCAGCCAAAGCATCTCATACACACCATGTGCCATTCCTCTATATTCGGCTTCGGCAGAAGACCGTGATACCACGTTTTGCTTTTTGTTTCGCCACGTAACTAAATTACCTCCAACGAATGTAAAATACCCAGATGTAGACCTTCTATCAGTTACATCACTTGCCCAATCAGCGTCTGTAAATCCCTCGATCCTCATATGTCCATGACATTCATACAAAACTCCTTTACCCAGAGCAGACTTCAAGTATGCCAAGATTCTCATCACTGCTGCCATATGATCCACACTCGGTGAGTGCATAAATTGACTAACCACACTTACCGCATAAGAAATATCTGGACGAGTGTGAGACAGATAAATCAGCCTCTCCACCGGTCTTTGATATCTACCTTTGTCAACCGGTTCCTGATTTGGATAAATCCCCAAATAATGTTTCTCTACGATAAGAGTGTCCACAGGTTTACACCCCATCATGTCTGTTTCCTTTAGTAAATCCAGAACATATTTACGTTGAGACAAGAAAATACCTCTAGATGACCGAGCGACTTCCACGCCAAGAAAGTATTTTAAATCTCCCAAATTCTTCATCTCGAACTCGGCGGCGATGTTTTGTTCAAGCTTCATCATCTCTTCCGAATCATCACCAGTTATTATCATGTCATCTACATAAATTATTAAGGCCGTCACTTTACCACTTCCCAGTTTCACAAATAATGTATGATCCGAATGACTTTGATAATACCCAAACCTCCTCATAACCTGAGTAAATCTACCAAACCACGCACGAGGTGATTGCTTAAGTCCATAGAGTGCTTTCGCAATCTACACACTTCGATTTTCCATCCGACATTGTACCCCGGATACCTCTTCTTCCAAGTACCCATGAAGAAAGGCATTTTTCACATCAAGCTGTTTCAGTGGCCAATTTAAGTTTGTAGCTAAAGAAATTAGAACACGTACAGTATTCATCTTCGCTACCGAAGAAAAAGTTTCCAAATAGTCAATACCATAAGTTTGAGTATAACCCTTTGCTACTAACCTTACTTTATATCTGTCTACGGATCCTTTTGCCTTGTATTTAATTGTAAAGACCCATCTACACCCAACTGGCTTCTTTCCTTTGGGTAGCTCAATTATCTCCCATGTATCATTTTTATGTAGTGCCATCATTTCCTCATTCATTGCAGCAGCCCATTTAGGATCCTTTAAGGCCTCTTCAACTCGAGTTGGTGATTGGATTGCTTCCACATTATTTACCCAGGCTTGATGTTCCGGTGCAAGGTCGAGCATGACACATAGTTAGCTATTGGATACTTCACTTTCCCTTCAAGAGAAAACCTGTCAGGAGGAACACCACAATTTTGCCTTGGCGACAACTGATATGTACTCATAATATTATCTTGATTAGTTACATGAGCATTAATAGCACTTGCCTCAGGAATATTCAGAGAAGACACATTGGGTGGCACTATCGAGCTCGAGAGAGAGGGTAGTTGGTTTGGTAGCTACTTGCTGCTGAAGCGGCGTAACTGGTTCGACAATTCCCTGTTAAAACCCTGCATCACACTCGGCAGCTCCCTATCCTGCATCACACTCAGCGTCTTGCCGAGATCCACTATCTCCATTCTCGGCAAGTTCTTGCCGTGGCCTTTCACTAATCTCTTCACTAATGTTTTTATCACTAAATGATCCCCCTGAACTACATATTTCCAACCACCCAAGATCACCATTAGTAGTCTCCCCCTAGTGATCGGAAAGTGGTGGAAACGAAGCATAAAAGAACTCGAATTCAGAAAAAGTAACATCCATGGTCACATACATATGGCGAGTTTCAGGGTGGTATCACTTACACCCTTTTTGTTGAGGAGGAAATCCCAGAAAAACACATCGGTAAAAGGACGATGACCACTATACATATATTGGGATTGAAGGAAAAACAGAGTCAGCCCTTCAAAACTGCGACCATCACTCGGGGGAATAACAAGACTGACTTTAGTGCTCTCATTGACAAACTCAAACCAATTAGGAACATAATTCCCAGAGAGGAAAATGCCACCAAATCCGCAAGAAGTCCATCCCTATATATACAATGCAAGTGTCATATATATATATATATATATATATATATATATATATATATATATATATATATATATATATATAAAATGTGCATGTGCGTTTGTGTGTGCATGTGCACGATAGAAGGCAGTGAGAGAGAGGGTGATATACCTGTAGGATGTTTTTCTCAAAATTATACCTGAGATGGGTGCACCCTTGCATATCAATCCTTGTCATGGAGTTTAATGACTCATCCAAGCCTGGAACCTCTCTGAGTTTGGGTGAACCACTAACATTCAATTGTCTCATATTTGACATTTCTGAAAAATTGGGCATTGCTTCCAATGAAGGGCAACTAAAAGCATACAGAAATTTCAAACTTCTTGGTAAATCAAAGATTGTATGAAGTTCAAAGCATTTATCTAACCGCAAAGTTTTAAGCTCTGAAGACCACTGAGGTTGGGTAGGGTATTAAAATCATTCCCTCCAAGATCCAAATCTTGTAAAGAAATTAGACTCCCGTGAAGATCCTTGGGGATTGCATCATCAGGTAATTGGCACCATGAGAGATTTAATTCCCTTAAAGAGTTTAATTCCTATAACGAATTGGGCAAATGAATACTTTTCACACCCTGTAGGGATAAACGAGTGAGATTCTTCAATCCTAGTATGGAAGGTGGTACATGTGTTATGGCTGTACGCTCTGCTTCAAGTATTTCCAATGATATCATCTCCCCTAAATCCTCAGACAGTTCTCTGAATTCTGAATTGTCATTAAGAAGAAGAATCTTAACAGATTTGGACATATAGAAATCCCCTGGAAGCGAACCAAGCATTTTGCATCCTTGAAGGTAGAGGTGGCATTTTTTACCCGACCCGTTAACCCGATCCGTTAATATTAGTATTTGGGTGAATGCTTAACGGGTCGGGTCGCTAACGGGTGAACCCGTTAATAACCCGTTAAATAACGGGTCACTTCGGGTCAACCCGTTAGCACCCGTTAGTTGAGGATGTTTTAGTAATTTCAATAAAATCTTAATAACAAAAAATAAACTCTATGCAAAAAAAAAAAAATTTGTTAACAGGTCTTAACGGGTGACCCGTTAGCTTAACGGGTCGGGTTCGGGTGACCCGTTAACTTAACGGGTCGAGTTCGGGTGACTCGTTATCTTAACAGGTCGGGTTCAACCCGACCCAAACCCGATAAAAACGACCCGTTTACAGGTCTACTTGAAGGTTCACCCTATAAAGTCTTTTAAGATGACCAATGGAGGGATGAATCTCGGACAAACTTGTACAGCATTCCAATATCAACTCTTCAAGATTTGGGACTTGTGAAAAGTCGGGTGATTTAATTAGGGAAAAGGAAAAGCTGAGATCAATGAATTTCAAATTCTGAAGCGGCTGTTGCAGAAAACCAAAGGAAAATTGAAATTAATATCCAAGGGAAGATCTCATAGAAAAAGAGAAGGAAATAAATAAAAAAACAAATAAAAACAAAACATCATCACGTGCAATTGATTGTACCTTGGAACCCTCCCAAACTTGTTCCAATTCGCTACCCTGCATGTCTAAAAAAACTAGTCTTCGTTGATTAAAAAAGTCATCTGGTATGGACTGCCAGGGAAATCCACGCCAGCACAGCCATATTAACTTTATGGGAAGATGTTTGTATTCTCCAATGAGCTGCACGTTGATGAGCTGAAGCAATCTCAATTTCTTCATATTTGCAAATGCTTCTGTACTGAACGCATAGCGTTCAATATCTTGTATTGACAAATGTAAAGCAAGTCCTTCAACTTCTTCAGTTCCCTGTTAACAACACATCATGTTGGGTAAGAAAAGGACTGTCTGCATATACTTTCGTCATTTTGCCTAATTGAGCTTTCCTTGTGCAACCGCATATATTTACACATGAATGTTGTTTAATATATAATAGACATACGTGGTATAATGTATAATGCTTTTCTTGTACGGTGCATTGATACAAAATTGTAGTGTAGATAATATCGTTTGTTGAAAAAAAAAATACAAAATTTTATTGGAAGCGTACTTACAGATTTGTCTGTCAATATTTCGGTTACCGCTTGAGGGTTCCACAGTCTACTCCATTTTTTTGGGCGACCAGGGAATTCTTCAAAAATGAGTACTCTGGCCATTTCTCGAAGCAAATCATGCATATTCAACTCGTTACGTTCAAAAGTTACAAGGCATCGTTCACGAAGGACATTGATTTCTATTGTTGCAGAAAATTTACATCCATCTAATACTTTTGCGACATAGTCCTTATCCCATCCAATAAAAAACAAGATATGTCAAGGAATATATCCTTCTGTGTTTTCTCCAACCCTTCAAAGCTTATTCTCAGTAGTTTTATTATTTTTCCTTCAGGAGTTCTTTTCAAATTTTCCAATTGACTTTCCCACTCTACTATGGTTCTTTTATTTAAAAAAGAGCCTAAAACTTCAAGTGCTAGAGGCAAACCTCCACAGTAAGAAACGATCTTTCTTGAGAGTTCAAGAAATCCTTCATTAGGCCAACTATTTCTAAAGGCATGCCAACTAAAGAGCTCCAAAGCTTCTTCTTCATTCATTTCATGAAGCAAATATATCTTGTCCACTTCCACTTGTTGTAGTAAATGTTCATCTCGTGTCGTTATGATAATTCTACTTCCTGGACCAAACCAATCATGATTTCCAGCTATTGCATTCAGTTGTTCCACTTCATCTATGTTGTCGATGATGACAAGTACCCTTTTACGTTGAAATTTTTGCTTTATCAAACAGATACCTCCATCAACACTGCTTATTTGAGGCTTCACTTTCAAAATGTCAAAAACTAGTGTTTTTTGCAAATAAACCAGACCGTGTTTACATGTAGTGTTGCTAACGTCGGCAAGGAAACTTTTGAATTTGAACATATGATGAATTTGGTTGTAAATGGCTTTGGCAACTGTTGTTTTACCCAATCCACCCATACCCCAAATTCCAACCATGAGAACATTTGATCCACCACTTGAAAGATGACTGGTAATACCTTGAATGCGAGAATTGATTCCAACCGGGTACTTGGCCACATCTAGTTCGTTTGTGCTCGGAAGCCATTCCGTAATAATCTTGTCAACAATTTCTTTAATAAACTTTGCTTCGCGCCTAAAAATTGAATTCGTCAACATTAGTGGGACTCAATGAGCTATCACTACATAAACAATTTTCTTTCCTTCATATATACTAGCATTTGCCTACACACTTTGTGTGTATGAACACATTTTTTTTAGAAAAATGAGAAGGAGAGGCAAAGAAAGAGAGAACGTGGAGGGGGAGTGGGAAGTTTTTGTTTTTGGTTTTTTTTTTAAATTTTAAATATTGAAGATATTTTAACATTACATGTAGGTGAGGTTTCAATAAAAATTAATAAAATTTAGACCTGTGAAATTACATTATTGTTCATCATTTTTTTGGTGTGATAGAAGACTAAATAGTCTTTTCACCCTTTTTTTTATTGACAAAAAGGATTTCATTAATAATAGAGATATACACACACACTAACTAGCTACTAGCCAGTATGTGATTGTTGTGACTAACTTGAATTAAAGAAAGAACGTCATTAATAAATATATATATATATATATATATATATATATATATATATATATATATATAAAGTAGGTGTATTAATTAAACTCCAATTACGGCTTACGTTTTGAGGAATGCTAACCACATTCTCCATTTGCCTTTTCTCACATGCCTTTTTCACTCTGTTTATGTCATGCGCAATTAAGTTACACATATTTTATGTATTTAATGTGTAGATGATTTTATTTTTCTCTTTCTTTATATGCCCCTAATATATGTTCCAGATTTTAACCAAACAATTATTGCTTCTCTAATTTATTAAAACATTGCCTTTTAAACATTTCTAATTTGTTTAAATAAATTCTGTTCTGAAGCTTTCAGTGGAGTTGTCTTCAAATTTAATTTTCTTTTAAATTTTCCTTGCGGTCTTTTTTTCAAATGCATTATTTTGTTCATAGAAAAATTTTCCAATAAAAACAATATAGGAGACCAAAGTTAACCGAGAACTGGTAAAAGACAAAAAAAAAGACAATTGAGAATTCAAAGTGGAAAATCAAATGCTAGTATAAGATTTTTTTTAAAACTGTTTAACTTCGTTTAGTTGCATTATTTGTATAACAATTTGCTCAACTTTTTTGACATGAAATTTCACAAAATTGGTATTTCAGTGCATCATTTTCTTGTATTATATAAAAGTGCGAGGCTTATAAATTATAATGCTTTTTTTTATGTTGCTTGAATAATAGTAAATAGTAGGCAATGACCTCTGATATTGTTTTTTGTGGAGATTAAAATTTCTCGGAAGATGACAAAGCCAAAAGAAAAAAAATTGTAAAAAATAAATTAAACAAAAAAAAAAAGGAGAAGGAGAACTCCACCAAGAGCTTGAAAACAGGTTATGGGAAATTAGAAAATGCAGGCTAAGGTATAAATTGAAATTCCCATTTCCACATGATCTTGTGTTATCTTTTCCGTTACAGATTCAAATCGTAGATTTGCCCTAGCGTTTTTCAATGGATATTTTGAACTTTGCAGCCATGCTAAGAGAGAGAACTGTATATTCTGGAGATAAAAAGTAACAATGGCTTCTGGGTTTCATCGGAGAGGCGAGAGAGTGGGAAGGAGAAAAAATGGGGTGAGGAAGACACAGAAAGAAAGAGCAGAAGGTGAGAAAGAAAGAGAGAGAGAGAGAGTTATATGATTTGTTTACCAGATTAAGAAAAATTGAATTTATGAGAAAATGAGTAGGGAAGACAAATATTCAGTTTTAAAAAAAAAAAGATTAACTATTCAATTGGATTTTGAGGGATTTTAAATCTTTTAATGAATCTAGGAGTATTCAATTAGGAATTTAAGTGATTCTCTGAAATTCAATGGGTATTCAATCAGGATTTTAAGATAGTTTATTAAAATCCTTAGAAATCAAGGTGTATTCAATTAAGATTTTAAAGAAATTTATAACATTCCAGGTGTATTCAATTAGAATTTGATTTTGAAGAATTTGAAAAAGTTGAGGAATTTGAGGGAATTTGAGAAATTTTGTAGTGTATTTTAAGCAGCCACAAATCTCTTCTCTCCCCAAGAGATTTTGAGGGAATTGAATCAAAATTTCACATAGAATCTCTACAAATCAATTAAACTCTATAAAAATCCATCAAAACTCTCAAATTCTCAATTGAATACACCCTTCTAAAGTTCAGTAATACTTGACAAATAATTAAGTATATAGTAAATATACACCATAATTTGTGGCAGTGAGCAGAAATGTTCTCAAGACAATTAAAGAAAGTAGCTAGCATTACTATTAGGTTTTATATGAGAGATTAAGGTGTATCAATTAAGCAAGTTAATAAGAGTAATACAACTTAAAGGACATCTAATTTCAGATCTATTTCTTGATTTTATAAATTTGTATTTTTTTTTCTCTTTGTGTGTGATATTTACTGGCCAAACAATTGTCCACTAAAATGTTTGAAATCTTGAAAAGCAGGTAAATGATTACCTATTGTCAGTGATTTGAAGATGGTGGCCAGCCAAATTTGCAGCCTCCGTAAGAGCCTCTCTCCACTGATTTATCCTTGCTTGTTTAGCTTCACGTTTCTTGTCATCTTTTTCTTCATGGATGTCCTCTTCGTAATTCTGAAATGCTTTAGTTAAATCTCCGTTCTGCTTCCTGACATGTGAAGGATCAACATGATAGAATATTGGCAAAACATGTCGCCCCAGTTTGGATCTGCACTCCATGATCTTCACCAGCTCGTCAAGGCACCAACTCGAATCTGCGTACTTCTTTGAGAAGACAATGATAGAGATCATCGACTGTTCGATTCCCCGGTAGAGTTCCTCTTTTATTTCTTCCCCTCTTTTTAGATCTTCCTCATCAATATAGGCCTTGTATCCCCTGTCTTCGATTGCATAGTGGAGGTGGCCCGTGAAGCCCTTACGCGTGTCTTCGCCCCTAAAGCTCAAGAACACGTCGTAATTCCAAAGTTTTGACTTGAAGGAGGATGAAGAGGAAACTTCGTGGGCTGTTATGGCGGGTATCCACTGTTATTGCACTGCGGTGGTTTAGATCACAGACTGAAAAAATGGCAATGGTTCTATTTGTGTTGCCGAAGAGTTGAAGTCTTATAACTTTTAATGAAACGCTCTGTTTTTAACTGTTAAATTAAATTTAAAAAACTCAAATTTTGTGCTCAGTTGACTAAGTAGAAGAAATTCGGAAAAAATCTCTTTCTGAACGGAACACAAAAAGACAGACTCATTAAAAATGAGTTGAAATTTTATGCACTCATTTTTTTGCTTACCCCCTTCTGGACTTGACTGCAGGAATCGAACAGGAAAAAATTGAAGGAAAGGAACACAAAAAGTCAAAGATTATTATAAATGAGTTGAAGTTTTCTACCCGCATTTTCGCTTGTGCCCCTTGCTTTGTTTAATTAAATGACACATGTCTTTCTACTAAACACTGTTAAATTGACAATATCTAAAATAATAAAAAATAAACCAAATAGTCAAGAAAAACTTAAACAAAACCTAGAGCTGCTTTAATCCCCAACCCAGACGACAGCCGCCACTCAACCACATCAGTCAACCACCATACCCGCCGCCGTACTTCTTCTCATCCACATCGCAGCCGAACAGGCCTTTTCCCACTCTCTCAAAATTGCCGCACCATATTTAGGATTCAGATCGATATCGATATCAAATCATCGATCGAACCCCTCGCCGCCGTATCAAACAAAATTGTTGATGTTTACTCATTTTCCTTTCTTCAGTTCCAAAACCTTACATTTCGCATCACAAGTGGGCCGCCGAGGTTGATATCGCAGCAGTCCAAAGCTATGGCCTGCGATTTTGAAACCTAATGCATACAAATTACAGTCCGAAGCTATGGCCTGCGATTTTGAGACTTCTCTTTCATGATGTCACAAACTAGTGTTTTTTTGCAAGTAAACCAGACCGTGTTTACATGTAGCGTCGCTAATGTCAGCAAGGAAACTTTTGAATCCGAACATATGATGAATTTGGTTGTAAATGGCTTTGGCAGCTGTTGTTTTATCCAATCCACCCATAACCCAAATTCCAACCACGAGAACATTTGATCCGCCACTTGAAAGATGACTGCTAATACCTTGAATGCGAGAATTGATTCCAACCGAGTACTTGGCCACATCTAGTTCATTGTGCTCGAAAGCCATTCAGTAACAATATTGTCAACAATTTCTCTAATAAACTTTGTTTTGCGCCTGAAAATTGAATTCATCAACATTAGTGGGACTCAATGAGCTATCACTATATAAACAATCTTCTTTCCTTCATATATATATATATATATATATATATATATATACACACACACACTAACTAGCTTCTAGCTAGTATGTTATTGTGACTAACTTGAATTAAAGAAAGAACGTCATTCATAGATATATAAAAAGTAGGTGTATTAATTACCTTCTCATTATCTTCTACCTTACACCACAATTTCATATCTTATCAAAGTTTCAATCCAATTTCATATCTTGTCAAAGTTTCAATCCAATTTCATACTTTTATATATTTACTTTTCTATAAATCCAATTTCATATATAGTCAAGTTTCAATCCAATTTCATACTTTTATATATTTACTTTTCTATAAATCCAATTTCATATATTGTCAAGTTTCAATCCAATTTCATACTTTCTTAAATACCTATCTTTCTCTCAAAGTTTCAATCCAATTTTTTTCAAGAAAATGACTAATGATGCATGTACGAATTGGATGCTTATTGAAGATGTTACATTGTGTACTAGCTGGGTTGAAGTTACTCATGATTCGATTTCGGGTAATGAGATGCAATTGAGAGAAATGTGGGGTCTTATTTATACCAATTATATTGAGAAAATTGATGGGAAAAGAACCAAAGAATCTTTGTCCAGTCGTTGGAGACTACTCAGCCAATCGTTTAGTACGTAGAGAGAAGCCTTGGCACAAGCTAGTGCTAATCTTTGAAGTGGGGAAAATTTAGTGGATCAGGTAACAATATATTTTTTATTTGTTTGTACTATACCCAAATTTACATCACCTACTTTGATTATAATTATTTCTTCTCCCGCATTGTGTAGAATCTTCATGCACAAGCTTGGTATAATGCCAAAACCACAAGCAAAAATAAATCGTTCAACCGGTGGGAGTGTTGGAATATTGTCCAAGATTGTCCTAAATTTAGAGTTGTGCCTATTGGTCCAGAAGTGACCTTTAACAGCACCCCTCTACACTCTATGTCTGCTCATGCCTCATATGATCATGATGAAGATGATGCAGAAGAAGTGCCCGAAACGCCCCCCCCCCCCCCGGTTAATCGGAGTCCATAATTTTTCAATCAATTTGGGTTGTAATTTCTTATTCATTGAATAGAGTACTTTATGTTGTTTCCAATTTATTAAATTTAGTACTTTATTTAAACTAAGAGTATATTTATTTAATTTGGTAATTTATTTATACTAAGAGAATCTTTATTCAAAACACATTTAAACACACCAAATAAAATTACATCAACATACCCAAAAAAAAACTCACTAAATGAATTTAAAAAACACACCACATAAAATTAAATAAACACACCAAATAAAAATAAACACTAATGAACTTAAATATCTTCAGCTTGTTTCAATTCCCACTGGTGCTCTATCAAGTCAATTTGGCGGGCATTGTGCATATGGCCTTTGAAGTGCAGTATATCGTTGAATGGCCCTATCATTGTAACGTCCATCCCTTTCTAATGGCTCGTGTTACACGAGTTCTTCGGTGGTGTCATGAGCACAATATATTTGTGTTCTGAAATTGTTCATCATGTCTGACTCATATTCATCAACAACATCATAATCGTACTCATCTTCCACAATCATGTTGTGAAGAATAATGTACGTCATCATGATGGATCAAAGCGACTCTAAATCAAACATCCTAACAACACCTCTAATAATTGCCCAGCGAGCTTGGAGTATACTGTATACCAAAATAACGCTCCACATCTTTCCTGCACCCTTTTTGACAGCTTGCAAAGTATTTTTCCTTTGCACTTTGCGAACGTGGCACTATTTTGAAAAACGATGACCACCTTGGGTAAATGTCGTCTGCTAGGTAGTATGGCTCATCGTACTTATGTTCGTTGACCTAGTACGTAACTTTTGGTGCTTTTTCTTGCAGGACATAGTTGAACATTGGGGATTGGGCAAAGACATTGAGGTCATTTTGAGCTCCCAGAACCCCCAAAAAGGCGTGCTAAATCCTTGTATCAAAAGATGCCACCGCCTCCAAAATGATACTTTTTTATCCTTTTTTGTCCCCATAAGCGCCTTGTCATGCACTTGAACAGTTTTTCCAAGTCTAGTGCATACAGTCAATGCTTCCAATCATCCATGAAAAACCTTAGATCTTGCCCATCTTCAGAAGCCTTTGCAAGTCTATTTGAGTAGGTCTCCGGAGGTACTCTGTAGTGTAGACAAATTCCATTGCCGAGCAAAACCTCATCATGGACTTAAGAATTGTTGATTTGCCCATCTTCGCTATCTCGTCCACTTGGTCTGTAGATGCTCCATATGCAAGCATCTGCAAGGCAGCAGTAATTTTTTGCTCAGGCAAGAGACCTATAGCACCAAAAGCATCCGGCTTTTGCACAAAGTAAGAATTATGGTTGCAAACAATGCCCATGATTTTGTTGAACAAATGTCGTTCATTTCTAAAACGACATCTAAAGTACGTATCAGGGAATGCACTGTTATGGACAAAATAATCGTCCAAGAGTTCCTAACCTCGTTGTTGTCTGCTTCTATCAATGTTTACAGCACGGCTGCACTTGCAGATATAAGCCACATCTTGTATGACTCGACGGGAATGTGAGGCTCTTGCCATTCTTGATTCGTCATCTCTCTTTCTACGCTTGTCATCCTATTCCCTCTCATTTTGGGCCCCCATCGTTTGAACATTCCTTCTAATTGGTTAAACAATTCTTCCTCTTTCTGATCGATTTTCCACATCATCTTTGAAGAAGAAGAAGAAGAAGACATTGTAAGAAAGAAGCAGAAACTATGAATAATGATATAGATTTTGGTGAAGAAGGAAGCAGAAACTATGAATAATGATAGAGATATTGAGAAAATTTGTGTGAGAATTCTGATGATAGATGGTGGATTATATGGAGGATTCAGAAATGATTAGGTTGTAGATAATGCCACGTGGCATGCCGTCATTTGTTAAAAATCTAGTGGAAATCTATCCTCAAAGATTGTAAACAGATTGTGACAAGTGGCGCGACGTGATTGGTTATAAATCTTATCGGAAATCCATCACCAATAATTGTATTTTCGGATAATGACACGTGGCGCAGCGAGAACGATTAAAAATCTTATCGGAAATCCATCATCAATCATTGTCTTTGCGAATAATGACACATGACGCAATGAGAACAATTAAAAATCTTATTCGAAATTACGAATAAAAGTATTTTGAATTATTTTATAAATACAAAAAATACTAATATTTTATTGCTATTGTCTTTTTGGATAATGACACGTGGCGCAACGAGAACAATTAAAATTTTTATCCGAAATTATAAATAAAATTATTATGTATTATTTTATTGCCAATTGCCAAGGCTATTCAATGCAGGGGCGGAGACGCAAAAGGCGATTACTGTTCATTAAGGGCAGTTACTGTTCACTGAGTGGATAATATAATGGATAGCCCTATGGACAATAGACCACGTTGGAACTGCTCTAAGAGTGTATCCAATAACTTTCAACAAATGTATCAATAAATTCGAATAAACGTAGTCAACTATCTAGCAAACCTACCAATACTTCCGAAAAACGTACCAAACTGTAGCTTCCAACAATTTCATTTCAGTTGTGTAAATTAAGGTTGATGCTGATACGAACACTGCATCTATAATATGAGATCTTCATCGGGCCAATGGTGCATTTTCATGTCCAAAATCCTATTTTGGGCCTCGTTTTCTATACATGTTTCTTTATCTTTTTCTTCATTTCAAATTAACTTGGAGGGAATTCAAACTCAGTAACGACGATGCGGGGATGGGAACTTGGAGCTCCTCTTTGAGTATTGTTAGGAAGAAAGGTGTCTAAAACTAGACGCGAACGCAAGCAAGCTGTCAATGAAGCTCCTCAAACTTCAACTTTCAAAAATGTTGCAATCACAAGAAAAGAAGATGACCAAGTCCATGTCCCAAGCCATTTTATGTCTTTCCTTTCCTCTGACAAAAGCCAACTTAAGTTCATTTATTTTGCTTCCCTTTGTCCATGTACTAATGCAATCTCCAATAAGATGATATGTAAAAGTTATTTGTGTATACGTTGAGCTCCACTTTATCTTTAATTGTAGTAATAGGTGGTCATGGTATGTTAAAAGGGGTGTACTATCCACACACCTTTTTTTACTTCTCACACACTCCTGTTAATTTTTGTCGGTTAGATATTCTTCAATTCATCCGATTCGACTGCTAAAATCCAAAAATGTGTGGGATAAGTAAAAAGGAGTGTGATATCCACACACCCCTTTTAAAAAGCGCAATAAAATATATAAAAAAACGTCGAAATTGATAGCACAAAGTGAAGCTGCTATTTCACGTGATTAAACATTTCAGTTAAAGCCAAATTTAATTAGAACTGAAATCATTTTTGGATCTCACGGTCTAGAGCTTGCGGATTGAGTAATCTGAAACAATCATTTCAAATCTTACGAGTTTCATTAGTCAATCTTATTAGCTCACATCACAAAAACTAAGGGTCTGAATATCTCTTTCCCTCTTGAATAGTCTAAATTACACAATCCGTTAGCTTCGGACTACTAAATCTATAGAGAATCTGAATTCATTCAATTGTATTTTATTAACGGTAATGATGTCACTATAGATTTGACATCTCCTTAAATGACGCTCTTATCATTTTTTAGTTTAAGCTCAGCTCTACTCTCCCAATCTGCTCTTAGAAATAGGCCTGGGCAAAAAATACCGAGAACCGAACCAAACTCGGTCGGTTCGGTTCTTTTTTTCGGTTCATTCGGTATCGGTATAAAATCAATTCGGTTTGGTACTTAGTCGGTTCGGTTTCGGTTCGGTTTTGGTTCTATGTTCGGCACCGAATCGTACCAAATTAGTTTTGGATAAAGAACTAATTTGGGATATTTTTTTTTACAAAAATTGAAAAATAGGTTTTATTCCTTACCGAACCGAAAACCGAACCGTAACGAAATTTTATTACAGGTTCAATTTCGGTACCACTCCGGTACCGAACTGTACCGAATCGTGCCCAGGCATACTTAGAAATCCAGTATTTGGGTCGAACAATTTAAAAGATCGTCCAAATTACACTCCTGATTAAGAAGTGGGCATGTATACATAGCAGAGATTCATCCGCACTTTTTATCTCAGTGTTGCATCGCCACAAAAGAACAAACCAAATTGCAGGTCAAAATTGCTGGCATCCTATCATTGGAAGAGACATCTCGTCAAACATCAATACACAGTATAAATTGAGAAACAAGGAGAGATTAAACATTAATTAATCCTCCATTTTTTTTAATTAGCGGCAAACAAAACACAACATTTCCTTGAAGTCCTCACATGCACGTAATATAATAATCTCCACAATATTATTATATTTCTAAATAATTAAAAAAAATGACTATATTCATTAATTTTATTAAAATGAGTCGCATATTATATTACACACGTGCGACTGAATTAAAGAGCAAATATAAAAAATCAAATATAAAGATTGTAACAATAGTCTTCAACTTTAATTGCAATTGTAATACTGATTTTTTTAACGTGACTCATTTTAACACAAGTTATGAAGAAATTAGTAAAAATGACCATAACTATAAGTTAAAGGACTAATGACTACAGATTTTTAATTTCTAATTGAGGTTACACTCCAATTAGTATAATATTCAGAGACAATTAGCCCGAATTTTCTCAATTCCTTAGTAATCTTCACCCAATTAAAATAAATAATTAATTAAATAAAAACCAAATATTTGAAATGCCAAATTTACAAGGGAAGCAAAACGAGGATCAGGATAGCTTCTCTCTAATTATAGTCTTTCGCTCTTCTGGAATTTCACTAGGAAAAAAAGCCCCGGCGTTGCGGCGTTGAAACGGCGTCGGATATCAATTTGGGGGTCTGCTGGTGATGGGCGATGAGAAGTCCTCGTCTTCGATCGTAATGGCGAGCAGAGACAGGGAACCGCGAGATCGTGAGCTTCTCATTCCGGTGGCGGACTCCGGCGACGAAGATGCATCGTCCAAACCTTCTTCGTCTTCCTCCTCCTCCTCCCACCACACCGGCCGCGAGGCGAGTTTTGATTTCTGTTTCAAGTTTCAATGCTTTGTGTTTTGTTTTGTGTTTGGTTGCTGAGAAAATGGACGAAAATTCGAGGGAAAGGCTGTAATTTTTTGCATAGCTTGCGGATTGAAGTCAGAATTTTGTGTTAATTGGGATTTATAGTTTGATTTTTGCGATCAAGTTTCTAATTTTGTGTTTGACTTAGTCTGATTTACTGTTTCCTAAGGCTAATGGAGAAGCAAACTCAGATTTGGGTCTTGTTTTGTTTGTCAAATTTTCATCAGTTCATTTGGACTTGTAATGAGTGGATTTTCGGTATTAATTTCTCCTTATTGGTTCGAAATTTGGGTGTGTGTGTAGCTCTACTTCTCTGCTCGAGCTTCCAAGTAATGTGATAAGAAGATCAAACAATTGATTCGGGTATATATAGGAATTCTGACAGTGTGTCAAAGTTTAAGGGTGTTGCTGCTGCATTATACCACTGATACGCATGTAAAAATTGTCTCGTAAGTCAGCAGTAATTTATTAAGAACCAGTTACAGTGTGTAAAAGTTTGTTACTTTTTGGTGGCCTAAGTTGGCGCATAAGTTTTCCCATACTTTGAGTGTTTGTGCTTCTTTTTCTTAATCTTCATAACAATCATTCTGATCTCTTTTTGTCTACGTGCAGACGTTTTCCAAAGTTGTTAGAAGTTGGGCATCAAAAAAGTTCATGACAGGATGGTGGGCAGTTCTTTCTTCTGGCTCCTATTTCGTTCAAATCAAATTCATATGCAATACTATTTTCTGTTTATACTCTGTGTGTGTAAACAATCACTTCTATGTTGTGGGGAGGGTCAAATATCTTTAAGGTTGTTGGATTTCTGATTATTCTTAAGATTTAGAGTTGAAAGATGGAATGCTTTAGTAGTGATAGGAACTTCAACTTAGATTGTTGGCATGTATTTATAATCTATTTTTCTCTCTTTCTGAAAGTAGAAGTATATCATTTGTTTGAACTCTAGGAGTTTTATTACAGGCAAAGGAATAGTTGGATAAGACAGAGAACTAGCCTCTTGCCAGGTGAATTCAAGAAATGTACAACTTAGCTTATTACAAGTTTTAGACTGAGCCCATTTCATGTAATTTTACGCTATCATGTCATGTGTGTGGATTTTTCTTGATGTGTCCATTTAATGTAGTAGCTAATGAGATCAAAGCTTCGTTCACCTTCTTTGAAATTGCTTTTTGCTCATATATATCATATTAGCTGCTCACTCTTTGCTCTTTTGCAGTGTGATCCTATTTCCAATAGCGATCACTTTCTATATCACGTGGTGGTTTATTCACTTTGTGGATGGTTTCTTCTCTCCGATCTATGCTCAACTTGGAATCAACATTTTTGGTATGTGGTGTTCTGAAATGCATCCTTAAACCCATTATTTGATTGGTACATTCTAACTTGCATTAGTTATGGTCTTGGGGTTTGACGTTGCTGAGCCCGAGCTAAGTATCTAGTCCGTTTTCTCTCTTCATCTAATCCTAGAGACAGTAATTTTGGTGCGATAATTCAATTTTCAGTAAAGATACCGCTCATTTATTATATAATACCTAGTTTAGAGTCAAAACATACGTTTTCAGTGATTCTTTTTTGTTTTGGTTTTACAATGTATAACTTACCTTTCAACTTCCATATTCATGTTAGGTCTTGGATTTGTAACTTCTATGACATTCATATTTCTCGTTGGGGTGTTCATGTCATCATGGTTGGGTGCATCTGTCCTGGGCCTTGGAGAGTGGTTTATCAAAAGAATGCCGTTTGTTCGTCATATCTACAATGCCTCCAAGCAGATTAGTTCTGCCATATCCCCAGGTGAGCTCTATAGAAATTTCAGTTCCCTTGGTTGGAATGAATGAATTAGATGGGGCCAATCTTTAATCTTTAGCTCTTTATAATTTTAGATCAAAACACACAAGCTTTCAAGGAAGTGGCCATAATAAGGCATCCACGCATTGGTGAATATGCATTCGGGTTCATCACTTCATCCGTTGTCCTTCAGGTATGCTAATAACTTTTCATTGTGAAAAACAAGGACACAACAGATGAAATGATGCTGTGCAGCTTGTGCTTTTAAACATAATTGGTTTTTCAGACTGTTTGTAATGGTGACCTTAATTCTCCTTGTCCCCAAAATTATTTTGCAGAGCTACTCTGGAGATGAAGAGTTGTGCTGTGTTTATGTTCCCACGAACCATCTTTACATTGGTGATGTGTTCCTGGTCAACACCAAGGATGTTATCAGACCAAATTTATCTGTACGGGAGGGAATTGGTGAGTTAGCTTATGCATTCTTACTTCAACTAGAAATTGACCGGCAGGGATGAATAGACTTGAGCCCTTAGCTTGAATTTACCTACCACTTCCCAAACCTGAAAATGAAAGATTAAACTATAGAACTTTTATCTCCATGAAGTTGTATCTATCACCGATGCGGTATCTTATCTGTTTATCCTTTGGATGCAGAAATTGTTGTGTCTGGAGGCATGTCAATGCCCCAGATCCTGTCAACGCTCGATCCACGGATCATGCCAGTGGAAGCTGAGGGAAGGCGTTAGATGTAGCTAAGTTGCTTCTTTAATTTGATCACCTTATTTGGTTCCGCAATGTCACCAGGCTGTCCATGCAATCAACGTGGTGCTATTGCAGGATTTAGGGTCAGATTATCGAGTGTCAGATTCTGGTGACATTTGTAACATCGGTTTTTTGCGGTCAAAGTCGTAACATCATTGTGATGTTAGAATGTAGAATTTTTAGTGTTTGCTTGAAATATAGCTTGATGAATGAAGTGATAATACAGGCGTATTATAGCCTTGTTTTGATTTTGAGTTTTCATAATTGGTCGTAGAAACGCTTTCTTGAGAAGGAAGCGCCGAAGTGCTTATCTAGAAAGCATATTTAGTTGCTTTTCCACACAAACACACTTCTAACAAAAGCTCTTAAAACAAAAGTGCTTCCTACTTTGGCGGTGACAATCTTGGTCGATTAAGATAAGCGTATCAGTACCACTTAGACCTGTAAACGGGTCGGGTTTGCTATTCAAAACATTATTCTGTACAAAAAAAACTCTAGCCCGAATGGGCCCATTTGAAAGGTAGATCCTTCATTATAATGGGCCGGCTTTATGTGGATCAGTTGACGTTGTAGCCCAACTTCCACGCCATTGGAGGCGCACGCTATAACTATACACTAGCTGTACTGTATTATAACCCCAATCCAGAAGCCTTAAAACCCGAAACACAAAACCCTAGTCCCCAATTCTCCTCCACACCTCTTTATAAATCCGCGAACTCTTCCGCTCCAGAATACCAAAAATCTCCACTCGGCGGCTTAGGGTTTCCAGCCCTTCTAAAATTAGGGTTTTTCAACTCCCTTCTTCGCCGTTATTCTCTCTCTGCTTTCGCTTTTTCAGGTTTCGATTTCAAATTTTGGGACAATGACGATTCATTGATATAAGGTCTCGTTCGTCGTAACGGCCGTTAAGGCCTTGCCGACCATCCTGCTATATCACCACCCATATTCCGAGTCCTTTTCTATCTAATTTCCAAAAATTCAAAAGCTTTTGTTTTCGATTTGCTTCAAATTAGGGTTTAATTTTAGTTAGTCGCTTTTTGCTCTGCAAAACATCTGTACTTTTGGGGGGGTTTTTTGTCAGCCGATGATTAAATTAAATATTTTGACAAGCATATGTCTGAATTACACTATGTGGAACAACCTAATCTTCTCTATGAGGCTGATAATAATTTTTTTCCAAATTTTAGGAACATGAAATTTTTTATCTTTTTATTAAATTTTTTTTTTCTTTCTGGGTTTTGGATTTCTGTAGATACCCACCAAATTGTTTCACAAAAAAATGAACATGATTTAGGATTTGAGCTCAGCTGCCAATGACGATAGTACGGTTTTCGTGTAATCTATGATAATCTGTGATTACATACACACCTACTGCCTTCCTTCTGAGGCTGATCTTTTTTCTTAAAATAATAACGTACTTTTTATGAATTTAGCGTAGGTTATCTTATCGATTATAAGTAATAGGGTCGTGTGATGATTTGACGCATAGTTCAACTGAATCTCTGTGATTAAGCAATTTTCATGTCTTTCGCTCCTATCTGACGACCCTTCTGTTTGTTTCTCTAATTTTGTGTTGTGAACTTGGTATTTTGTGTCCAAATTGTGCTTTTTACTCCCAATCAAAATTTTCCCTTTTGTTTTTGCATTGTTTGCCGAATGTGGTAGATAATGCAGATGTTCTGTGATGAATTACGTTCGGAAATTCCTTATCGTGGGATTGCTGCAGCGGATTCTGGGCAGTGCATGATCTTGTTGAATTATTGATTTTGCATCGCCCGCCCACCTCCTGCAACTATCCCACATTTTATAAAACCCCCAACAAATTCGTCATATGAATCTGAGTGGACTGTGATGGTTTGTATTTTGGTCTCTCGTCGTAATGGCCTCATTGCCTTGCCGACCACTCTGATATTGCATCAGTTGTCTGAGTCCATAAATTCTCTTAAGCATATGCCGCTTCACCAGCAATGTTCTCTATATCTAGTGTTCGTTTATAATTTTATCTGTGTGCTATTTGTGGCATTGGCTTTTTGGATTATTTTTCTCGCAGGTAATGGTATGGATAATCGGTGAACCGTTGTTGAATGTCTCGTGATGATCGAGGCTCTCCGGCCATGTGAAATCACTTGTTGAGCTGCCCCATATGAATCACTCGTCAGTTTTTAGATGGTGTTGGTTCAAAGTGCTCTAGAATGTATGCTTATTGTTTATTACCCAATAAACATTACAGTTCAGATAGTAGGCATGTTAATTGGTGTCCTTCATTGCTCATTGTAATTTATTGTTAATAAAGTTGGCTTTTTCTTTAGAGTGGCATGTCTTGTATATATGGATTTAACGTAGATCTAGCCGTTTCTGACACGACACGAAAACGACATAAAAATAACGGATTTCGAGTTGACACGATAACTAATCGGGTCATTATCGAGTAATTCGTTAATAATGGGTATACACGTGGGTAACCTGTTTCGACCCGTTAAGAAAAAAATTATTTTGATAATTTTAAAGTTTAATTACTAAAAGATTTTATTATAAAATATAAAAGTCATATTAATAAATACAATATATTCTATATTAAATATATTGTTTTGTATTATATTTTTATATATAAGTTAAAAAAAAAGTTTTGGTCATTATTTATTCTTATTATGAGAGTTCTTTATTATCATTACTATGATAAATTTTACTTAACATGTTATTGTCCAAAATTAAAATAAATTAGTATAGTATTTGACAATTTGTATAGACAAGAACTAAGAAGACGTACATATAATATAAGTATGAAAATTTGAAAGAATATATAAATACTCGTGATTTATCATTATTCTTTCACAAGTAGATAGTGGTTACACTTACATTATCGTTTAGATTTTTAAAATCCTTCAAACCATCATGACTAATGTTTTTTATATGAGGGCAAAATTAATAAATTTAATAATAATTATTGTAGAAGTGCAAAAAATGTAAAAAAAATATACAATCACTCATAATGACAAACTTTACAACTTTAATGAAGGGGTTACCTTCAAAATCCAACACTATAATCCATAAACCTTAAATTTATATTTAACCGTCCATTGTCATTTACGCTTTATTCTTATTAGTAAATTTTATTTTTAAAATTTTATTTTTAGAAAATATGATCATCTGGTTTTGATATCACGTTTCGATATTTACGGTTAACTTAAATATGAGTCGATATCATATAGTTTGTAGAAACTTTATAAACATCAAGCAATATTTTCACTAACCATAAACCTCTGAACATAATATCAACGATCCCAACCGTTCATCTTCTTGCATTCTCTAATAGATTATGTTTTCAAAAAAGAAAATTTGAAAAAAGAAATTTTGATGAGAAAAATGAAGCGTAAATGTAAACAACAATCAACGGTTAAAATTTGATCTATGATTGATATGATTATAGTGACGAAATTCGAAGTTAAGCTCTTCACCAAAGTTATAAAGCTTGTCATTACGAGCGTTTATATATATTTTTATATATTTTTTGCACTTCTACATTAATTAAAAAACTATTAAAGACTTTACTTAAATAATAGCCGTAAGATAAATAAGAATAAATCTGGACCATTAGATTATATTTCAATTATATTATTAGAATTTTTTAGGACAAAAAGACCCTTTAATTTCTCAAATTCACAAAGTCAAAGCAAACTAACTAGCAAAGCCAGCCCTAATCTAATCCCTTTCTTTTCTATTTGTCTCCCTCTCGCTCCCCCCGCACTCCCACCCGCCCGTAACCCTCATCCTCTCCCCACCTGCCATCGGACCATCGGTGCTTCCTAACCCCTCCTCTCTCCCATCGTATGTTCTTGCGGTAGCCTCTGGACAGACTCATTCTTGATTGATCTTGTTATCTCTGCTCTGGTCATCGTCTCTACATCTCTGCATTCTCAAGATTCCACCCACTCCAGGTTCGATTTTGTTTCTACATCTCTACATCTCTGTTCTTTTCATTTGTTTAATGTTGTATCTTCATAAATCTTATGTTTTTGTTTCGTCTTTTTCATTCAAATTTCTTTGTCTGTTGCCTCTGGTTTTGTTTTGGATTTTTTATTGGTATGCCTAAAGATCTAAAAGCATGCCTAAAGATTGTTTATAGTGCAATCTCGTCCTCAGCGTGCGTAAAGTTGAAAATAAAAAGTATGCCTAAAGATCTAAAAGCATAATGCAAGTCTGCAATATTTTTTCATAAACGTAGCTTTTCCTTAAATCAGATTGTTTATAGTGTTATCATTGTTTTGTTTTGGATTTTTTATTGGGAAGCAACCTGTCAATTGGCTTATGATTTTCATTGTCAAACTTTGCTGGTAAATTGGAACTTGTTAATTTATTAAACAATTGTATATGTGTGAAGGATTTGATAATTAGAATGTAAATATTGAAATGCTTTCTAGTCATCCAACTAGTAACTGTGAGGCATGAAGAATACAATTGAATGACCTTCACCAGAAGAATACAATTGAAATCTAGCTGTTTTTTATCGGTCATCCAACTGGGTTTGCTGATAAAAACTAGCTGTTTTTTATCGGTCTTGTATGACCTTCACCAGAAGAATACAATTGAAATCTCGCAACAGTCCAGTAGAGAAGAAATATATACAATACTCGAAAGAGTTGTGACAGAGAATCCCTACCCTGTGGATATAAGATCAACCTGAAAGGCAGTTCTTGATTGCAAAAGTTCCTCCCAGACAGAGTTGGAAAAGGTATTACCCAAAGACTGAAACAAATTTATAACGGAAGGCTCCCAAACTTTAACATCCAGTGTAAGAGACCTTACCTGCAATAAAAGACACCGAGAAGAAATGTTGCAGAATTTCAGTAACTGGTACAGACTAATTTTTTGATAGGATCAGTACATATAAACAAAAAGAACTATTACAAAAATGTTACTGTCAATATACAAATATACAATCCAAAACAAAATTTGGTAATTTCCTGCATATTTACTACTTTACCAAGTTATCATTTGTATAATCCTTAATTCTCCAGTAACTGCACTCACAATTCATTGTAAAAATAAAAAATAAAACCTTGGAAAAAGATTTTAACATACCATTGGCCAGTTTACACATTCCATGTTAATGAAAATCTCAAAACTTCATTATTGCTATTATTGAAAAGTAAACCACATTAGATATGTACACCAAGATTACGATGAACACCAGAGCACTCAATACAAATGAGAACACCAAGATTTAATGATGCCCAATCTGGCTCTGGGGCACCACAATCAGCACACTTATCATTCCCACATACTCGTCGTAGCATGTCAATTGTCTTTTCGGTTTTTAAAGATGATCTTTGATGTTGTGAGCTTCTCAATGGGCGCTCAGAATTTGCAGAAGTAAGGCTCCTCTCAGACACAAGTTCTTCAACTCCATTGTGATCAAAATCAGAACTCTCAAATGAACTACTCTCACTGGCAGAATGACGATGGCTTCCCATGGGACTAGCAGGCAGAAACTGAAATACAATTGGACCAAACTCATCAATGAGACTAAGAAAATCAATGGCCACATAATCATGTAAAGCTTTCAAAACACAATTACCCTCTCAGGAGCTTGAGAGCTAAGTAATGAAGCAATAACCCCTGTTATTTTTTCAATCCAATCCATTTGATCAAGTGCACTCTCTGCCTGCACTGACAAGCATAAATCAATATCATTGCAGGAACTACTAGATAAAAATAACTATAAAAAACTCGCCAAATTGGCAGGTTCATAAACCAGATAAATACCGCCTAAGCTGACAAGGGCCAGCTACGCTGAATCAAACCTGCAAAGTATAGTTCTTTGTTGGTGAAATGATTCTGAAACAAAACCTCAGATCTGACTGGTCAGCATCAACTTTGATAGTTGATGTAAGCAGATTCACTGTGTGATGAGCAACAGATTTCTCATCATGTGGGACGAGACGAAACGGAGTGGGACGAGGCGTTCCGTCCTACGTTTGGTGCGTCTAAAATGGGTGGAACGTGCTATTCCACGGGACGAGTTTTGAGTGAATTTTCGTTCTGCCTGCCCCTGAAACGACTTGTTCCACCTCTGTGGAACACAAATTTGTAACATTTTAAGACAAAAATACCCTTTGTCTTTTTCAATATGTACACAGTCTAAAACAAACCCTAATCCATTCTCTGCCGCTGCCTTTCTTTTCGCGTAGCCTTCCTTCTCATCCTTCATCGTCATCCTCGTGTCTCTCATCCTCCTTCCCCTCTGTTTCCTTCTCTCTCCCCTCTCTTCCTCTCTCTCTGCAAGTTAGGGTTTTCTGATTTTTTTGTCCGATTTTGCAATTATGGGTTTGGCTTTACCATATCACGATTCTCGCCTCTGTAAGATCTCGATTGATCTCCCTTTTGCTTTAATTCGTACTAATTTTTGTTCTTGCTATAGTTTCTTGAATTTAGGGTTTCTATCATGTTGGCTGCCCTATTTATGGTATTCAAAATTCTTCTAATTTTTCTAGGTGTGGTTATTTTATAGTCAATTGTGTTTTCTTGTAATATCTTCATGAAATGATTTGGAATATAATGTCTGTGCAAGGTTTATTTTGAATTTTATTTTGATGTTTATGGACTGTTTGGTTCCTGAGAAATGGTAGGAAAAGAAGAAAAACTAGATTATAGATTTAAACTGTACATTCCAGTTTTTGGGTCTCTTACAATGGATGTTAAATTAATGAATAACCTTATACTTCCTGGTTTGAGTTTTATTTTCTGATTGATTTTGTTTTCTATCTAAGCTCATCATAGTCATCATCGATTCGTCTTGTTCGTCCTCAGCCTCTCACACCATTTCTTTCGTCACCCTTTCCGATTCAATGGCTCTGTGAATTAGGGTTTTCTGAGCTGCCCCAATCCTTGATTTCGTCTCTCATGGTGTCGATAGTCGTCTCCTCCAAATCGTAGAGTAACAGCAAATTCATTGCAGAATTCGTATTTTCCAGGTAAAAATTCTACGTCCTTTTTTCATACAAATTTGCCAAGAAATTCATAAAATTACATAAAGAAGCAAACTTGCTGCAGTTGCTGGAAGCATAAGCTAAGGATTTAAAAGGGCCTTTTTTCCTTTAATTTTGTATTTTCAGCCTTATATTATGGTTGAATCAGATTTATAAAAAGGTGTAATATAGTTAGTTAGATATGTGATTTATCAGTTGGGAATATTTTGCAAGAAAGATGAACAACCTTAAAGGGTAGGTCACCCTAACAGTGTCGCACCTCTGCTCTTCAAATTTACACTGGTCCTAATCAACGCCCTTCATCCTCACCTCACACTCCCTCTTCTGTTCCCCTTCTTCCTAGTCCTCCTTAAACACACCCAACTCTCTCCTTCTGCCCACCAACCCACCGATGAACTGATATATTAGACTTGTGAAGGGCGCGATGTTGTATTTGAATTGGAATTTGACGTATTTGATTGCTGTGCTACTATATTAGACTTGTGAATTTTCCCCTTTTTGTGGTGGAGTAGGTTTTGTTTGTTTAAATTTTAAGTAATTTGAAGAAAAATGTAAGAAGGGGGTGAAGTGGGGGGGGTTGGTCGGAGGGGTTGAATCCGAAAGAGATGGTGTTGATTAGGAAGTACGAGGTGGTGTTTGGGTTGGCAGCAAAGAGAGAGGAGCCTGCTGAGATGTATCAGTTCATCGGTGGGTTGGTGGGCAGAAGGAGAGAGTTGGGTGTGTTTAAGGAGGACTAGGAAGAAGGGGAACAGAGGAGGGAGTGTGAGGTGAGGATGAAGGGCGTTGATTAGGACCAGTGTTCGGGGAGGGAGGAGAGAAACATGAATTTTTTTTCTTCTAATTGCTAAATAAGAAATTCTTCATTTATTATTAGTTATTTAATTTTTTATTCTAATCGGCAAATGAGTGGGCTCCGCTCCTGCCATGTCATAAATTACGGCCAAATTGACAGAAAATTTAACGAAAGTATGACATTGTAACGAATTTATAAGTTGAGGTATGATACTAAAATGTTTAAAACATGAGGTATGCAATTGTGGTTTGATCCATAGTTGAGGTAGTTTTGTGTAATTTACTCTTAAATTTATTTGTATGAATTTGGTTTTTTTGTTAGTTTTCTTCTCTTACCGTATTTAAAGACAAGGCTTCTGCTATAATCGAAATGTCGGATTGGGACGATGTTTTTCTTGCCCCTGCTGGTGTGCCTGGTAAGCCGTGCATCTAGGACTCGAAAAACTTGTCATATTTTCCATTTGTAATTACATCAAGAGATGGCCAGCTAACTTTCAAGTTCTATTTTTTTGCAGCTCGTGCTGGTGGCCGATTTCGACCCAAGGCAAAGCCTCGGCCTAGCAGGGTAGCATCTACAGCAGCCGCCCCTGCTCTTCCGATTCTCATAACAGAAATACCTGTAACATTATCTACCACTGTTACAGATAGTGTTCCATCTGTTGATGTTGGAGACAGTATACTAACAGATCGAGTTGGGAGCATTGAGCCATCAGAAAACAATGAGATTCCATTGTCTGATGGCAAGAAGGACACCAGACCTTGCAAATCAACTGCAGACGTTGCAGGTTCTGATGGAAAAGTATCAGGGGAGGTAAGAGTATTTACCTATTTCCTGGTTTCATTGTTTTTCATTTCTTGTTGGTAAGTTATGATGTTTTCCAGAATGCAGACATATTCTCTGGATTGGAATGTCTTGATGATTCTATCAGTCAAACGACAAGGGGTACAGGTGATTTTTGCAAAATGCAAATTTTTTCTAAATATTTGAAAATTGCATTAGTACTGTTTGTTGACTGTGGTAAGCACTTGTTCTTTCAGCAGAGATTGCTGTCAATAAGTCTAGTGATAAGGCTGATACGGGTACCAAACTAGGTGGCAAGTTCTTCCCTTCATCTTTTGTTAATCATGATTTAGAAATGGCAATTTTCTCAATAGTAAAACTTTGATGATACCACACATTGTTCTGTCAAGTCCTCATCATTTGTGGTGTGTGATGTTGCAGAAGCTGAAACCTGTTCTGATTATTGTACAACCCAAGATCCATTGTCCTGCAGAGAAGTTTCCATTTCTAACAAACAGGGTGAAATGCAGTTAGAATCTGAGGTAAAGACCTGTACCATCACAGAAAAATGATTCTTGTTGAGTTATTGATTTTGATTAATTGGGCATTATAGTGTCGAGTAGATGGGGCTTTCTCTGACTTTGAAGTTCTAGATGTTGGGTCTGATGTCGCCATTTCATCCGGTATGTGCACAATCACTTGAATTTTGTATTTTGCTATCGTATTGTATGTTGGGTATTCAATTAAATCTGGGTTGATGTAGAACGACATGATGGCAAACATCAACCCAAGCTCAAAGTGAAAAAAGGAAAGGAGAATATGCACATCCCTTGCTCTGAAGTTGAGCCTAACATGGGTTCACAAGCTGCACATTTTGTACATTTTGAAACTAGTGACATGAATGAGAGCTCGCTTCCTGCCTTCCCTACTAGACATGTTATTGATCACTCGTCTGCAAGGCTTGATGATTCTAGCACCCTGAATCCAACCTCTAATTCCCAAGTGAATACAGAAAACCTGGCTGAAACTAACCACTCAGATGGTGCCATTTTGGGGGATGCTGTGCAATCAGAAGATGTTGGTGGAACACCTGAAAAAGTGGTAACATTTTTTAACTATAATATTTGTCCATGCATTTCGTATGGGACTGGATATAAAGATTAATTGTGTTAAGATACCTGTTTCTCTTTGTATTCTGGATTGGGTAGGGTCGTAAGAGTAGAAATAGAAACACTTCTACTTCATCAGATCTTCCTCAGAAGCGCAAATCTTCTGCAATCGAGAAGGCAGAAGGTGAGACATCATCCAGGCAGCTAAGGAAGCGGGTACCTCATAAACAAGTTGATGAGCTGGCAGATGAGGCTAATGATGACAGCTTCACTGCTGAACCTTCTAGTGATTCTAAGATCAATGAAGATGAGGATAATATTGATGAATATAGGGAGCATAAGACATCGCAGAGGAAAAAAGCTCCCAGAAAGTCCAAGAAACCTTTATGTGAAAAAGAACCCGTTCGAAAGCATAAGAAGACCAAGGAAGCATCTAATCAGTCAACCAAAGACTCTCCCAAAACGTTCTCCCATTCAACTCGTAGAAACAGAAGACAAGGTAAATGAATATCTGGATATCTAAGATTGTGTGACACAAAATTTGGATGCCTATCATCATTTTAATTTCCTTACCTTTTGTAGTGGACAAGTCTTTGCTTGAAATCCCAGAGGAGGAATTTGACCCCTGTAAATTCTCTCTCAAGGATCTTATTCGTCTAGCAGAGCATAAGGAGCTGTTAAAGGTATCATCTGGTTTTCGTGGTCAAATTATCACATGACGAAGTATTATATGGTTTCACTTCCAATATTGATATTAGCTTCTTTGTTTGTTACTATGGACAGATTAAGGAGGCAAGAAAATTGACAACTCGACAGCCCAATGAAAGGTACTGGAATTCTTATATAGAAGCCATAAGTGCCAATATCTTTATGTTGATCATACGTGTTTAAGTTATGTAATTTCAAATTCAATATCATGACGTGCCTGGAGATCTTGATGATGGTTAATTTGAATTTCTTATCTTTATACACAAAGTAGTGCAAGTTTTATGACAAGATCTTTATGTTGATCACATTTGATGCACTCTTAAAATTTGTAGTATTTTGTGTGACGAGCTCTAAACACTTGATATCATTTGTCCAAAGATGGTATTAAGTGAATATGATGAAGTAATTGAAAAATGTTTCATTTGTCACTTGTATAAAATGGTCATCCAAGATGTACTGTTTGAAAGTATCAATTTATTAATATGATGGAATAGAATGATTGTGAATTGGGCCTTATGATTGAGTATGCTTTAGTCAGTTGTTAACTTTATTTGGGGCCCACTTGAGGCTAGAACAATGTGGCATGGCAGATTTCTTGAATATAATTATGTTCTCTTTCTAGGACAGGAGGGTGGGAATCTGGTAAGCATAGGGCAATTTTTAATGTGGAAAATATTTGATGATACGTAGAACTTTGACTTTGAGTAAAACCTGTTATTTGTGAAGAACTGTTGCCATTGTTGTTGTTGCTTATATTTAGATCACACGCACACAAAGAGACACACACACACATGCACACACTCACACGACACAAAAGTTGACATGCTTGATTCTTATTAGAGTATCGTTTGTATGATTGTTGGAGTCATATGTAGTCCATTAATCCACATTTCTTAGTATTCTTTCCTTGCAGTACGAATAGTGATTCTCACAAGGAAGGTTCTCACACTGAAGAGGAGTTCTATCCTTCAGAACATGGCACTGATGAAAACCAAGCCACTTATCATGTTAATTCCTCTCTCCTCAATTACCAAACTTACATGGACAAAGCACCCACTGCAAGATGGTCTAAGCAGGACACAGAACTGTTCTATGAGGTAATGTACCTATAAATTCACTACATTTAACTGGTTATCAATCGCAAGTAACTCTGACATACCATATAATTATTAATGGAAAAATATCATATCTGTCTCATTTTGTGGATTGGTCAATCAGCTTAGAACTGTGATTATAGGTTAGTGGTATCAGCAAACTTAGAAGTTAGATGATTAGGTCAATTCATGATCTCCTTGGTCAAATTATGGATATCATGGGAATTCGAAGAGAGTGGTGATAATGGAACCAACACATGGAATCAATCCGTAGATCTCTGCCAATAATATTTAACTACCCTAGGATGTGCTCATGTTTTGAAATGTTTTCTTTGTTTCCAAATTTTTCTTAAAATTAGATTTTATGCCTGATTAAGCTAATTGTATAATAGGTCAAACTAAATTTGCCCTTCACATGTGATTTAGGCTATTCGGCAGTGTGGATCAGATTTTACTATGATTCAAGAACTTTATTTTCCTAGTCGAACGCGTCATCAAGTCAAGTTAAAATTCAAGAAGGAAGAGCGTCAACATCCATTACGCATCTCAGAAGCCGTACTAAGTCGCTCGACTCATTCCACAGGTCAATCCTTAATTTTTTTTTTTATATATATGTACTGTTTTAATCTCTCCCTTTTGGGTGGTGGGGTGGAATTAAGAACCGTACCCAAGATCATCGATTGCTTACCTGTACATATGAAATTTTCTCTATTCATTATTTTGTTTGAGTCGTATATGAATGGAGATAGGAGTCTATGTGATGAAGGATGCAGGAAAATTGTATATACAGTGGTACAATAAAGTAATTTTCTCATGCAGATCATTCCCAATTTACTTCATATATTGAGAAGCTGCAACAAGCTGCTCAGGCAAACAAGGAATCTAATGCAGATGAGGTAGTTGACATGACAAGCAAGGAAGAAGGACTAAGAGAGCAGACTCAGGATACTGATGTATGCGTTTTCTGTCTTTTCTTTGTTTCTCTTCTGCTGAGATGCTAATGTTAGTGTTTGTATGTATTTATATTTAGACCTTCATGAAGATGGTTATTCATATCTATAGACAAATCGTTTCCTGTACTTGTAATTCTCCAGTGGTACGTAGTATGTCAAATGGAAGAATTTGCATATGGGAATTGCCGATGATTTAGGATTTATTCATGAAATTAAGGATCTAGATAAAATTTCAAATTGACTGATCTTCGATTATGCAACTTTATTGATTTATGTCCCTTAATCTGTTCTTAGAACCAACCTGTTGGATGTGTAATACGGGAACTTGTATGACTCGTTGACATGGCTCTCTTGCCCTTCTACGTCCTCTGTGAAAGGATATGTATTTGCAATCTTCTTTTAGATTTTTAACTAATGATTGGTGCAGCTTGTGCTGTATTATAAATATAACTTATAATCATTCATGTTTTTCCATTTCTTTCTATTATTTGCCTTTGTTTTCTTTTTCTTCCTATAAAAAGTAATTTGCTTCTTATTACTTGCAGGAGGGAATGGAGAAACCCAAGTCGGAAGAAGTTCAAGATCAGGAGGCTGATGTTGCTGAAGTTCAAGATCAAGAAGCTATTGCTGCTGAAGTTAGCAATCCCTTGAAGTCCGATGAAATTGATGGTGATGATTTTTCATGGTCAGACTGACAAGTGAGGAGTTCTACTTTTCTCTCCCATATATTTTTTCTAGCCATTGATGAGTCACTTTCAACGAGAAGATATTGTCCAAACAAAATTTAAGGATATTCAATACTTGTTATTGAGAGTGTGGACTATGGAGCGTGTGGAGATAAAAACAAATACATTATATTGAGAAGCCAACATAGTTGCAGCTCAAGTTCACCTGGCAAGAATGGGATATCAAATACTTAAGCCCCAAAATCTGCAGCACAAAAATAGTGTTGCAACCATTTTTTGTATGTAAGTTTGTAATATTGGTTTTGTTATTTAAATACCTAAAGATTTTTGTGAACAAGTATTATAATTAGGCATGTTAACAGTGTAATGAATATTTATGCTTAGAACCATCTGCACAAACTCATGCCCAAACCCACAAGAATACTACATTTTACTGTATTCGCCAATTTGTATGTTACTTCATCCGTTAATTGATAACCTGATAAAGGTGGGTCTCGTTGTTAAGAGATGGCTGGTGCCAACACTGTTTGACATTACCAAAGGCCCAAAAAAAGCTGTTTATTTGTCGGAGTGTTCATAAGGAACTTGTTTATTTTCGTCGCATGATATTATTGTGCATAACTCATGCAATGTATAATTTTTCTCTCTTAGAAAGTTGGTTTACAAAGATAAACTAGTAAAGCATGAATTGTAAAGAAACCAGACAATGTCTTTTAAAATAAGTAGTGAATTGTTCTGATGGTTAGTCTTACTCTTCAATCCACTAAACCTCAGGTTCAGACTCTTCACCTCTCCTTAATATAGTTTAGAATAAAAATGTCGGTATTTAAAAAAAAAATTGACACTTTCTATAACTAAAGAAGCAAATTACTCCTAGTAGTATGCAAACAAAAGGCAAACTTGACTTCCAAGAATTTATTGAAATTCACATAAAATCCAAACCATATTATTGTGCCACTTGTAGGAATCGAACCGAGGGCACCCTGAAACTTAACCTATATCCCTCAAATAGTTGCTTCCACCATCTAATCTAGCACGACATTTTTGCTAATATTTAGGATTTAACTGTTACATAAGCATATCAGTTGGCACAATACTGCGCGTCAGACCTATACCAGTCCCCTCCCTTTCCTATCTCCTTGGGAGAACAGTGTTGTCACACCCTAAATTTTTTTTTTTTTTTTTTTTAGAGCATGAATAAAAAAGGGTAACTTAAAGGTAAAACAGGTGACTGTGCTGAACTAAAATGTTTCATTAAACAAAATAATTTACATAGTCATTACACATAAAAGAAACAACAACAACTCCTTAAAAAGTTAAAAACTATTTATAAGCAATCTCTCTATTCCAAGTCAGCCACTAGACTTCTGTGTCTGCTCCTGTAACATAATTAATAAGGGGTGAGCTAAAAGCTCAGTAGGGGCCTAAGGTCTTAAGTGATTAATATTATTAATGTTATGAATGTTTCATAAATAATGTAATGCAAGAACTTACTTCATTTCTACCCAAACCGTTAATCTATATATTAAAGCAAACAGACCTGCATGTCCCATACCATGCATTTTACCACCGTGGTCCCGGTTGCTTCACCTTATAGAATAACCCCCATCAACTAACCCAAATTCATAACCCCTTTTGCTAGTCATCTTGTCTGATTCATTGATCTCCAGCCCAAATCACCCACATCGACAATTCCCGTCGATATCCTATTCTACTGTGCACATCGGGCTCGCCTGGAACTGATTTCACAATGAATAGACTCAACTACACAAAAGCTAATTTCCACATATTCCCACAACATAAGTAACTCCTTCAATTCGTTGACAAATGATATGGATCATGCCAGTATACTATACCACATAATAAATTACATTTAAAACAATAGTTGAATATATCTCAGGTTTACATAACCATATTTCACGTAATACAAGTAACAAATATAATCAATTAATTCCTCAAATTCCCCTACCTTAACTCCAGGCAAGCTAAAATCTCTTTCCTTAGATTTCCCAAACTCTAACGCACTGGCGAGTCTAAAGCCGAACGTCAGAATAACAAGACATGACAAACAAACCAAACATTTAGTAGTAAGATAAAATCACTGTTCATATTCCCTAGCAAAAAGAAACTGCAGAAAACTAAAGTTTGTTCTAATTTTGTGGACACAAAACGAGCAGCTTTTTTTTTAATCAAATCTTGATGTAAATTTATGAATTTATACTCGTTTGAAAGCTTGAAGAACCATCTTTCCAACAATGTAAAGTTTGTTCAAAACCGAGCTCCGAAGTGAGAGAAATCATGAGTTAAAACAGCAAGTATGTGTAGAAAAACTGCACCAGAGTTTTACACGGGCTCAAGGATACCTTTTTTGAACATGGTTTTGACCCGTCATATCTCAATGAAATCTATGGATAAATACCCGATTTAAAGCTTATGATTTCCTCTATAATTCTAGTGGACAATAATTTGAAAATAAGCTTTGTAGTGGAAGAAAACAGGGACGAAAGAAGGGACTATGAAACTGAAAGTTCCGAAATCTGCACCAAGAAAATTATGTACACTTTGAAACTTAAATTCTTTTGATTTTTTTTTTGCCAGAGCTTCTGACAGGATGATAAAAACATGAAATAGGTACTGAAAGGGTTTGTTTTCAGATCAAAATAGAGAATATAAACGTGGTAAATCAAATTGAAAAGAATTACTCAAGACACCCAAAAGTTAGAAAGATCTTACCCTTAAGCTTTCCTCTGCAAACTTAAACCTCTTTCTTTCTTCTTCAGGGTTTCCCTCAAATTCTCTCTATAAACTGAGCAAATAATTCCTATTCCAAAAATTCCCATTCAACGTGCCACTATTTATAGGAAAAAAAATGATGATTGAAACCTAAGCCTAGACCTTCCACCACCTGCTGTATAGCTTAGATTACTCAGCTATATAGACTGCTAGCAACCTAAAATCACCCTGAACAGCCATCTGCAGCTCTAGACTCTCCACCGCACCTCTAGCTCTTCCACCTCCTGCTTAGAGTTTCCACCGTTTTCTACAAACTCTCCACGTCCTAGTAAATTAGCATACCCTAGTCAGCAACAATAAAGCATTGGAAAAAGATTAATTAGGAAAGGATAAGAACAAAAAGACTTCTCCTTGCTGAGTCGAAGTTTAGAAAGAAGAAGTGACTTTGTCTTTTGTTTGGTGAGTTGTAACAATGGGTTTATACTAAAAAAAAAAATTTGGGGCGGCTGTAAAAATAAAAATTTAGGCTAAAGCTATTTTCCTAAAAAGAAATAATAGTGAATTAAATTCTGGATCTTTACAATTGCGAACTCACAGGTTGAGAAATCGATGAATTATCCGGTACCAACTTGAGCTCGACCTCCGGCTCGGGTCACGGCGGCATCATCCTCTCCAACACAGTGCACTCGGAGGTCGCGCCTTGCTTGCCTCTGCCATCGCTGCCCGTGTTCTGCGTCGCATCTGATCATCCGGCTGTTCGACGAGCCGAGTCGGAATAGTGCGTGCTGAACTGCCCTGGGCACTGTTGCGAGTAGGATTGCTTATCTTCTTTGAGAAAACGGTACGCAATTTCATTTTCAGGTTTAAATTTGAAATTTGATTGTTAGAAGGGCGCGATGTTGTATTTGAATTGGAATTTGACGTATTTGATTGATGTGCTACTATATTAGACTTGTGAATTTTCCCCTTTTTGTGGTGGAGTAGGTTTTGTTTGTTTAAATTTTAAGTAACTTGAAGAAAAATGTAAGAAGGGGGTGAAGTGGGGAGGTTGGTCGGAGGGGTTGAATCCGAAAGAGATGGTGTCGATTAGGAAGTACGAGGTGGTGTTTGGGTTGGCAGCGAAGAGAGAGGAGCCTGCTGAGATGTATCAGTTCATCGGTGGGTTGGTGGGCAGAAGGAGAGAGTTGGGTGTGTTTAAGGAGGACTAGGAAGAAGGGGAATAGAGGAGGGAGTGTGAGGTGAGGATGAAGGGCGTTGATTAGGACCAGGGTTCGGGGAGGGAGGAGAGAAACACGAATTTTTTTTTTTCTAATTGCTAAATAAGAAATTCTTAATTTATTATTAGTTATTTAATTTTTTATTCTAATTGGCAAATGAGTGGGCTCCGCTCTTGCCACGTCATAAATTACGGCCAAATTGACAGAAAATTTAACGAAAGTATGACATTGTAACGAATTTATAAGTTGAGGTATGATACTAAAATGTTTAAAACATGAGGTATGCAATTGTGGTTTGATCCATAGTTGAGGTAGTTTTGTGTAATTTACTCCAGAAAGTCTCACAAACACCGACTTGGCGGGTTACCTACCCTTCTCACAAGGCTTCTGCTATAATCGAAATGTCGGATTGGGACGATGTTTTTCTTGCGCCTGCTGGTGTGCCTGGTAAGTCGTGCATCTAGGACTCGAAAAACTTGTCATATTTTCCATTTGTAATTACTTCAAGAGATGGCCAGCTAATTTTCAAGTTCTTTTTTTTTTTGCAGCTCGTGCTGGTGGCCGATTTCGACCCAAGGCAAAGCCTCGGCCTAGCAGGGTAGCATCTACAGCAGCCGCCCCTGCTCTTCCGATTCTCATAACAGAAATACCTGTAACATTATCTACCACTGTCTCAGATAGTGTTCCATCTGTTGATGTTGGAGACAGTATACTAACAGATCAAGTTGGGAGCATTGAGCCATCAGAAAACAATGAGATTCCATTGTCTGATGGCAAGAAGGACACCGGACCTTGCAAATCAACTGCAGACGTTGCAGGTTCTGATGGAAAAGCATCAGGGGAGGTAAGAGTATTTACCTATTTCCTGGTTTCATTGTTTTTCATTTCTTGTTGATAAGTTATGATGTTTTCCAGAATGCAGACATATTCTCTGGATTGGAATGTCTTGATGATTATATCAGTCAAACGACAAGGGGTAATTTTTGCAAAATGCAAAATTTTTCTAAATAGTTGAAAATTGCATTAGTACTGTTTGTTGACTGTGGTAAGCACTTGTTCTTTCAGCAGAGATTGCTGTCAATAAGTCTGGTGATAAGGCTGATACGGGTACCAAACTAGGTGGCAAGTTCTTCCCTTCATCTTTTGTTAATCATGATTTAGAAATGGCAATTTTCTCAAGTAAAACTTTGATGATACCACACATTGTTCTGCCAAGTCCTCATCATTTGTGGTGTGTTAATGCGAGAACAGAGTGTCAACCGTCGACGCTGTCTCGGTTTGAGAACCTTCTTACACATGAATAGTTAAACGATTTTTTATCAAACAAAAAAAAAATTTACAAAAAGCTTTCGATACTGTTTATTTTAACAAAAATTACATTATTACACCAAACCAAACTCATCTAATGTATATTTTGGAGTGGTGAATGCGTTTACAAGTGTTAATCTAACGCAAAAATCTTAACCAAAATCAGTCGTCAATCAGTACTAGGGGTGGGTTCAAAAAACCGAAAACCGAAAAAAACCGAAAATCAAATCGAACCGAAACCGAAAAAACCGAACCGAATTGAAAAAACTGAACCGAACCAAATTCTTTTGGTTCGGTTCGGTTTCGATGGTCTAGAAACCGAACCGAACCGAATTAATTAAATTAATATTTTTTAATTTTATTTATTTAATTATTTGTTTTGGGTATTATTTTTTAAACCCAATTTTTAATATTTTTAAACCCATTTTTTTTGTTTAATCATTTGTTTTGGGTACTATTTTTTAAACCCAATTTGTAAGCCTAATGTGTTGCCAAAAACTTACTACCATTTTCTCATTTTTCTCACACTCCAATTTTACTTCTAATTTTTTTATGGTTTGTTTGTTTCATCACTAAACCAATTGCTTTCCATTTGTCTCTTGATCAATTATGTTCTTTTTTGTTTGTGTTTTTATTGTTTGAATTGAAATTTTGAGTGATTTGGAGTAATAATCACATAGTAATCAAACAAGGATTAACCATGTGTATACTTTGTTTGTTTGCTTGATGTGAAAAAAAAATAATACCAAGAAAAAGAGAATTTAAAATATCTTTATTTTTAAACCCAATTTTTCAAGAACCAAATAAGGATTGACCTTGTGTATACTTTGTGTTTTTTTTAAAACCCAACCGTGATGTGAAAAGAAAAAAACCAAAACCGAACCGGAAAAAACCGAACGGAAAAAAAACCGAACTGAAAAAAACCGAAAAAAAATGAACCGAACCGAAATTTCGGTTCGGTTTCGGTTTTGACAAAAAATCGAACTGAATTAAACCGACCTCACCCCTAATCAGTATTCAGTACCCGCCACCCTGACAACGTCGCTATCGTGCGCGCCATACGTAACGCAGCTACACTGCTAACCCGTCAAAATTCACATGGGTAACGCGGGTAACGGTAAGACTGAAAAAATGCCGACACCCGACTCCCGAACGTACAGCTTCGTGTCTCCCGAACCTAAATCCAAACCCTTGTTATATCTAATCTAACGTCCCTCTGACTCCTTCCACTCCAACTCCGTCTGTGTCTCTCACTCTCTCCGACTGGCCAACAAAAAAAAAATGATGATTCTGCAGTATTGTCTCAGTGCTCTGCTTTTCTCTGTGTCCCCACTCCAATTCACGAAAACGGCACTCTAGAGAGAGAGAGAGAGAGGATAACACGACTGTCCTCAATTTCTGAACCACCAAAGGCACATACTTTTCTGTTCAATTTGTGCCCTTTCGTCTTCTTCTAATTCTGCCATTTTCTGTGTTTTGCCACCAACGCAGTTTGTTTCCGAGCAATAGCGCCAAAACCCAGATCAAATTTCCTCAAAAAGTTCGAAATTTCCATCTGCGTCTAATCGAATTCAGTTTCTGAGCTGAAAGATTCAATTTTTCTGTTTAATTTGATCGGTCTGCTATTTGTCTTCTTTCCAATTCTGGTAATTTCTCTCTGTTTTATTCAAACCCAAATCCAATTTCCAAAAGACCTTCAAACTATCTATCTGGGTCTAATCAAATTCAGCATTTTTTTTTTTTTACCAAAATCTCTGTTTCCGAGCTCACAGACTGAAAATTTCTGTTCCATTTGCGCAGCTGCTCTTCATCTTCTTTCCAATTTTGGCGTTTTTTTTCCTCTGTTCTCATTTAATCAATTCACAAAACCCATTCAAATTTCCAAAAAAAAGCTTCAAAATCCCCATCTGGGTCTGATCAAATTCATCATCTTTCACCAATTCTGGCATTTTCCTCTGTTTAATCAAAATCCGAGCAATCCCCACAAAATCCAAATCAAATTTGCAAAAAAGCTTCAAAATTTCCAACTGCGTTCTAAGCAAAATTAGCATCTTCACACATTAAATACTGCACCTCCTACAGTAATTATGATGCACGCGAAATCCGACTCAGACATGACGAGCCTATCCCCATCATCACCCAGATCACCCAAGCGCCCGCTGTACTACGTTCAAAGCCCCTCCAGGGACTCCAACGATGGCGATAAATCATCCACAATGCAAGCCAGCAGCCCCATGGAATCCCCCTCGCACCCCTCCTACAGCCGCCACTCCCGGGCCTCCTCCGCCAGCCGGGTCTCGGGCACTTTCCGGTCCTCCAATTCCGGCCAGAAGGGGGGCCGGAAGCGCAACGAGAAGGGGTGGCCGGAGTGCAATGTGATCGAGGAGGAAGGCGACTACGAAGGGCTTTATGGGAACAAAGGAGTTTCCAGGAGATGCCAGATTTGTGTTTCTCTGTTCGGATTTGTTGTGATTTTCTCTGTTTTTTGCTTGATTCTTTGGGGGGCTAGCAGGCCGTACAGAGCAAGGGTTGATGTTAAGGTACGTTAGTTAATTAAAGTTGAGCAAATTTGAATTTTGGCTTTTCTAATTCTTTATTGTATTTTTTGTTTTTTTTGGGGGGGGTGGTGGGGGGTTTGGTGATGTATTTTGGATTATTTTATTGATTTTTGAGTAAAGTAATATATTGCGAATGCGTGATTAGTTTTCTAATCCTAGTTTAGTAAACTCTCTTTGTTGGGTAATTTTTTCTGTGATATGTTCTTTCGTGTCTATTTCTCTCATAACTGACGAGATTAGAGAAATATATAAAAGATGAGATATATATATATATTTCATGAAAAATACGATCGGTTTAGAGAGCCAAAGATTTTATTAGAAAATGATTTCCGAACAACTCTTTTTGTCTTTGTGTACACCGCTGTTTATTTATGTTCCTTGATTGATTTAATTCAATGACCAAAATCAAAGGCGGATGGGCATTAGAAGAAGAAGGACGTATGAAAATCACCTTCCTTATTATTCTTTTGCTGATTTTACTTTCTATCGGTAACTATTTATGTTTCAAATGACCTTTAACTGAAGTGTTTTCAAAACCCTTTTCCTACAGAGCTTGGCTGTGCATAACTTTTATTTCGGGGAAGGATCGGACATGACTGGCGTGCCTACAAAGATGCTGACAATGAACTGTTCAGTGAGGATGACTGTGTACAACCCCGCTACCTTCTTCGGTATCCATGTCAGCGCCACGCCGGTTAAACTAATGTATTCAGAGATTGCAGTTGCAACTGGTCAGGTAAGAATTCATACATTCAAAGTGTGATTTGAGAAGCTGCTCTAGTTTCTTCACCTTGTGCTCACTAGTTGCAAATTCGATGCAGTTGAAGAAATACTATCAACGGAGGAAGAGCCACCGGACTGTGACCGTGAACCTCCAAGGGATCAAGGTTCCTTTATACGGGGCTGGGGCAAGCTTAGCGGTGGCTGATAACAACGGAGGAGTTCCCATGATGCTGGCGTTTGAAGTCCGGTCGCGAGGGAATGTGGTGGGGAAGCTGGTGAGATCAAGGCACCGCAGGCATATATCTTGCACCATGGAAGTCGGCTCTCATAATACCAAACCCATCAAGTTAAAAACGAGTTCATGTACTTATAAATGAGCACAGAAGGCGATTCTACATCTTGTTTGCGGAGATTTTTCATGGAACGAGCACATTTTTATTACAGTTATCGTGGTTATCGGTGTGTGATGGTGTGAAGCGTTATTGAATGCCTTCTTCCTTGTTAATACGCTTCATCTTGTCATGCAACATTTCGCAAATTTCTGCAGAGAGTGATAATACTAGTTGGATCGACGATATCCATCTTATATGACAGTAGTTTTTGTGTCCAAGTTATTCATTTATGTATGTTGAAAGTAAAGCTAGAGTGAGCAGATTTTGAAATGAGACTAAGTTACTTGAATCGAGCGTCGATTTGCAACGTACAATAACTATGATGAACTAGGGCCTTCCAAAAATTTGCCCGTATGCGTGTTTCCTTAGAACAGAGGTGTTACATAAGATCGAAAGCAAAAAATGAAACAATTTCAAATAGCGAGCCAGAAGAAACGTCGTACGGTTACTAATTCAATGATGCACCTTCCTTTAGCTGAGACGTTGGAATGCTCTCCTGACCTTCCTTTTGCTGAGACGCTGGAATACTCTCCGGCTTATCAGCAGCACAGCCAGTCTCAAGAACCGTGGGACCGATCCTCTTTGGTGGCCAATACCGAAACAGGGATCTTCCTAAAATATTCTTGGTTGGCAATGGACCCCTAAACATTTTCACAACTTGAACGATCAATCAACAGGAGGAACTAAAAGATAATAAGTAAATCGAAGTTCTTAAAACTAAACATATCTCGCAATCCTGCACTTGGGTTTTAGAAACCTTACCATACGTGTGAGTCGTAGCTGTTGTTTCGATTGTCACCCATCACGAAAACTGAGTTCTCGGGCACACGCTGTGCAACATAAACACGAAAAAAAAGATGCAAAGTTAACTCTCTCTTGTTAACATTCTTCTAGAAAAGATCTAAAACATGGAAACCACCACATCCCCTCAAATAAATTTTTTTTAAAAAAAAGAACATAAAATCTCATAACATAATTCTTACAATTGGAGTCATATCATATGCTGGTGGTTCGAGGATGAATTTTTCATCTCTCTCCACTCCATTAACTATGAGCTTCCCACGGCGTACCTGCAATCAGTCATCGTTTTTTGTAGTTAGGTTCCTAAAATTCAGATATTGACAGATACAAGACAACTTTCTTGACAGACATATAGAAACCGTCTCTGTATTAGTTTAAATCTATGAACTTTCAAAGCAAACCAGAATTAAATTTTAACATCTAGATTGTCATATTAGTCGTTCTGAACAAAACTTAATGAGATTTCACGTCTCGCAGTAGACATGACAAGGTATATTGGTCCGATAAACCTCTTGGTTGACATCGGGATATAATTAACTGTAGCAAGAATTATGAATAAAAAAAGTATCGTCACGAAATTTATGACATGCAAAAGTGCTAGTCTCACCTCTACAGTATCACCTTCCTTGGCAACAACTCGTTTAATGAAGACATCATAATCAGTGTATCCTACTTGTTGAAGGACTGGTGGACTTTTAAAGATAACTACATCATTGGCACATGGCTTTCTGAAATAATATGAAACCTGACAATGTTAAGAGGAAGAGTCCGTCAGGTAAACATTCGACAACTTATCATTAATCGTCAAACAAAATAACATCACAAACTATAGACAAAGCAACTCTCATAAGACTTTACCCAGATCAGTGGTCATACAAGCGCACACAAATCTGATCAATCGACTTTGAAATTACAAGAAATCTCTCACTATGTATAAAATGCCTTTCCACTATCTCCTCAATTGTCTACCACTCATTCTAATTTTGTGGCCCGAAAGATTTTTTTTCTTGCTAAGCCTCGTCCCTCGAAAGTTCAATCTTCATCTGTCATCCCCTTCTTCATCATCCTTCTATGTAACCTCACCCTCTCAACCATTGCATTTCAAGAAAATGGTAACTCCATTTCCCCCCGGGTAATACAAGACCAATGCGTAAACTGGTCATCCGAATTCAATGGCTCCATCCAAACTCTAATTTCCGAAATCCGAATTGTAATCACTAATTAACTTCAAACATAAGCTTCATCTAAAAATGTAGCTGAGTAGCAATGTTGTCATTGCAATTTCGACTTCTAAAGCGAAACCAATACGTTTCAAACCTCAGCAAACAGAAACCATACAGCATAAGCAATACAATCACCAGAAAAAACAAATAAAAATATGACCTTTTCTGCCACAATTCGATCTCCCACATCCAAAGTCGGATACATTGACAAGGAAGGAATGAACCTCGGCTCAGCTACGAAACTCCGAAACGCAAGCGCCACTGCAATCGCCGCAAACACCGTCTTCGCATCGTCGGTAGTGATACTGAACCATTCTGGAAAAGGCCCACTCTTCTTCTCTACCTGCTCATCATCCCCTCCGTCATCACCACCGCCTCCTCCGCCACCATCTCCACCCCCACTGCCCAAAACCGGCTTCGTTTTATCGCCGGTGTCCTTCAAAGCATTGCAAGCAAGTTTTCGGAGGTGGGTTTTACAACTTGCGAGCTTAAACCATTGAAAGTTACGGGCTTTGAAGGGGGCTTTTGAAATTGGGTGAAGATTGAGGACTGTGAAATTAGGGTTTTGGATTGGGGTGGAGAAGTGGGTGAGGTTGAAGTTAGGGTTTTGGAGGGAAGGCGATGGAGGGAAGACATGTAGAGAGAGCATATCTCTCTCTTTGGTTCAAGCTAAGCTATGCTTTCAATTCAATCTCTGCAAATTTTGTTGCTTTTGGGTAATTTTCTTTTTCTCTGTTGGATTTTTATTTGTTTTGGGTAGAAAATTTTGATCCTGCTACTTGTGCATAATTGGCTCCTGCCTAGTTTGTGGGTCCCACTCTGGTGTAAAACAGTAAAACAAATGTTGACCCCGCCATTCCCAACCATTTTTATCTTATTTTTACTTCTACTGTTCTACACACTTTTATCAAAGATTTTAAATTAATTACAAAAACAAATTTGAAAAAAAAAAAAAAAACCAATTAGCGCGCGCTAAAGTGTGTGCTAAAATGATAGAATAATTTGATTCAACGAGGTTTTGAGTGAAATAGAAATCGAAAATTTTAAACTAGTGCTTTTGAGGTCTGAATTGATCGATGATTATTTGGAATTAGATTGTAATAGATTTATTGTAGTAGTTTAAAATATCCTTTTAAAAAAGAAAAGAAAGAAAAACTAATAAAAAAATTTTAAAAATTCTGAATTTTAACAAAAGGGATAAAAATATGTTGTAAGTGAATAGTATCATAACTTTTAAAAGTAAAAATATGTTTTTTCATTGAAATGAACAGTATAAAAAATTCGTTAAAATTTTATTTAAAGAATGACTTTTATAATACAAATTGTCATTGTAATTTTCGGTAATGTCAAAAATGCAATATACTCTTATCGTTTAAAATGTTACGATGATACAGTAGTAATATCTCTCTTTTCATTTATTAATTTTTATCAAAATTTAATTTTAGTATTAGCAAGTCAAACTCCCTCCACAGTTTTTTTCTTTTTTTTCTTTTTTTTCGTTGAACAAAATCAAGAAAACGATCAGGCTTACCAACTTGTTCACAAATAAAGGGACCTCCGCTCTCAAAGCTTCTACCTTCAAAAAAAAAGCCTCCAACCTCCTCCGCCGTTTGCCGTTTCTCCTCCCACAGACGCCGAGCACCGAGTCGCAGTAGCCACCACGAATGATGATGAAGCTCTGGAAATGGTACCAGAACTACCTCTCTTTCCACCCACTCAAAACCCAGGTCATTAGCTCCGGCTTTCTCTGGGGCGTCGGCGACATTGCCGCCCAGTACGTCACTCACTCCAACGCAAGAAAGCGCCTTCAACTTTCTGTGAGTTGGGGTTTTCTAATTTCGTATCCGGAACCTGTAATTACATTTCTTCGATTCAATTTCTTGTTTTCGGAACTGGGTAGCTGTAAATTTTTCCTTTTGAGTCGGGTTTTTCGAAAAAGTTGGGTGATTTGCATTGCTTTGTTTAATTGTTTTACTTGTTTTAGCTTCCATGGAAGTGACGTTTCCTGTTTTTTGGGAAGTAGATGGCTTGTTTGTTTGAACTCATGAATCTATTCTTCAGAATTGGACAACATTGATTGTGGGTCTGTTTCCATGTCAGTCTTGTAGAACTCGATACTTTCAACAGTTTTCGAATGTAATGTATCGTATATCATCCAGAATAAGGATACTATGGACTGTATAGTGTAGATAATGGAAAGATTCAATGGCTATGAACTGGCGATGACTTCGGTAATGGCCAAATTGTTAGTCAATCAAATAGGTGAATTCCGTTACAGAAAATGGATGCCATCGCAGCCAGAGATGATAATTTCATGACATGATACTTGATGTGTAAGATCCCACATTGCCCGGGCGAGGGGGTGATGTGCCTTATATGTGCATGTCCACCTCCCTATAGTGAGACGCGTTTTGGGTGGAAGCCCAAGAACAAATCTGTGAGGGCGTGGCCCAAAGCGGACAATATCTTATTATGCGGATTGGGATGTGACATGATAACTATCTGCTACCATAATGCAACCCATGCTATTTGCTCACACCTGCAGTCGGTCATTCTTTGAGTTATAAGTACCTAGCGAAACCTTGTTTCATTCAATTTTCTTCTTTTATATTTTACTTATCTGCGGAACGTTGTTTTATTCTGAAAATAAGACGTCGTATTAGTGTTTGATATAATTGTCTTGCTCAGATGGTGCATAATATTGGGACTGGCTTGTTGGCACTTCGCTTCAAACATGTTATTCTGGTCATTATTATTTTTTATTTAAGTACTAGGATAGGCTAGTCAAGGAACTACTTTTATCATGCGCAGGAAAATATATTTTTCAGTCTCAGTAACTATGTGTTTCAAAATGAGAAATGAACTGCGGAGTTCAGGTACCACTGAAATATATCCTTCTGTGCGTGTGTGTATGTGCAAGCATGAGTATTTAATGTGGAGTGTATCTAACTAAGCTTTATGCCTTTTTCTCTCCACTTAGTTGTTTCCTCAAACTTTGAACTGTTGGACTTAACATCAAAGGATGCAGATGACTCTGTGGAGCGGCACCTGATATATTTTTAGTTCTACCTCCTCTGCACATATGCTGAAACTTTGTTAACTGTTGTTTCCTCAAACTTTGTTAACTGTTGGACTTCAGGTCATTGTGTGTAGTCAAGCAGTTTAGTATTTTGTCCATCAACTACCTTCTCTGCACATATGCTGAAAATTTATATATTTCATGCAACAGGATACAGACGCAGACTTCAAAGTTAACTGGAAACGCGTAGCTATCACAAGCACATTTGGTTTTGCCTTTGTTGGACCAGTTGGCCATTTCTGGTTTGTTTTACCTAATCGTTTCTTTTCCCTCCAGCTATAAGAAAATAAAAAGGAAAGGTATAACATTGCTTGTTTGTAGGTACGAAGGCTTGGACAAGTTTATAAAGCTGAGGCTTCACCTACAACCCAAGTCAGCGCGGTTTGTTGCTGCTAAAGTGGCAATGGATGGCCTTATCTTTGGCCCCTTGGATTTGTTGGTGTTTTTCACTTACATGGGATTTTCCACGGGCAAGAATTCTGTTCAGGTTAAGGAAGATTTGAAGAGAGATTTCCTACCAGCCCTGGCGTTGGAGGGTGGTGTGTGGCCAATTGTTCAGATTGCGAATTTCCGATATGTTCCTGTGAGGTACCAACTCCTCTATGTAAACATCTTCTGCCTGTTGGACAGTGCATTTTTGTCATGGGTCGAGCAGCAAAAGGATGCCGCTTGGAAGCAGTGGTTCACATCTTTTACTCCGGTTAAAGAACGGGGAGGTCAGGGCAGATTATGATTATTTTTTCTTCCAATCTTCTTCGGCTTAGAGTAGTGCAAAATGGAGAAATAGTATGTGCTTAAGACAGAAAGCATCATGAGCCCTCCTGAGAGACTACCAACCGCTGGTTTTCGATGTTGGGGTTATGGGAGTGCGAAGTAATTGTTTTCGAAGTTGTATGTGTTCAATAACACTTTTACATTGAAATGAAAACAGAGTTTAATTTTTCCTGTTTTCCGCCTTTTTCTTCGCATTCTTCTTCGTCATAAGTAGATTCTGATTTGCGCATCATATATCGACTCAGGAAATGCTTTTTTAGCGTACAAAATGTTTCCCCAATGGAAATTTGGGGTTTGAAGCTTGCTGGGGCAAAATACATGTAAGCCAACCATGCAAAATTGCAACATAATCTACATACAGTACGAAATTGGGGTTTGAAGCTTGCTTGTCTCCAACGTCCCGCTGAACCAGAAAGTACAATGACTAGATGAACGAAGTGTGACCTCCGCCAAGTAGTACTTTTGACTTGAATGTTGCAGATGTCTCTAAGCGTGGGCAGTGTTCGAAGCCAATGCTCTGAAAGGCAAAATAAAGATTGTTACTCGTTAGGAAACAGGTTACACATCTACAAAATACCATATAAATAAAACTAAGAGGCTACCGTTTCAGAATTTTGATATAATCAAGCTAATTGAATAGCGAACGTCCTCCAACTGGAATTACTACAAAATTCGTCCATTTGACCACATTTTGCTCCAGAGGAAGTCGAAAGTCCTATATTGAAAATACAATTCAAAATATTAACCAAAATATACTAAGAATAGGGTTAAATATATAATATAAAATCTACTCATCATGCAGCGAGAGGGATGGACCTCAGGGATACCAGAGCGCTTTGTGCTGGGATCCTTGCATAATCTAGACACTTGTTCGTCTTCTCTTCTGTTTGCTCTACCACATTATCCAAACCATGTCTATGTTCTTGAAAGTTTTCCAAAGTCTGACGCTTCGACAAGTTGGCAAGATACAGCCAATCCGGTTCGATCACATTGCGCACCTCAACTACCGTGCCATGACCAAATACACAAGATCTGCAACAGCAGCGACTTTGTTCCTCCAAAACCCCACCACGATTAGCTTCCTCGGAAGTTGCATTGTCAGTAACTTCCTCACTCAAATCCCATGCGATAAAGAATCGGTTCATGAAGCAGCTGACAAGTCACCCATTTCAGTTACTGTTAAATAGTTTGTTATCACTAAATGTAATTAGCTGTGCTAATGTTTGTGATTAGTTAGAACTGTTATAAGGTTAGGCAGTTAAGGGGTATTTTTGTAAATAGCCAAAGGCTATATATATATGTGTGTGTGTGTGTGTGTGTGTGTGTGTGTGTGTGTCTTCACAGTGTACAGATTATTATTCAGAAATATAATTGGAAAGCTTACAGAGTAAGTTTCCAGTTTCTATATGGTATCACGCCATTTCTGCTTCACAGCATCGATCCTTCCGCTCACCCGACTCGATCGATCGATCGATTCTTCTGTTCTTCTCCTCTGCTTCTTCCGTTTCTCTTCTCCGATCTTTCTTGCATCATCATCTCTGCAAGATATGGCGGCGCATTCCTCTTCGCCACCGCCTGAATCGTCTTCTCCGTCGATTCAAAACCCTAATTCCTCTGGAAATCCAAGTCATCTGAGTTCCTACACCTCCCTTACGATCCACAACATCGGCAGCATGGTACCGATCAAGCTGAAACGATCGAACTATTTGCCATGGCGTGCGCTGTTTGGCCCAATCCTCCGGCGCTACAAGCTTCTTGGACTCATTGATGGAACCGAAGCATGTCCATCGCATTTCCTACCTGATCGCAGCATTAATCCTACCTTTGAGGAATGGTACGAAAAAGATCAAAATCTTTTGATCTGGTTCAATTCCACACTTTCTGAGGAAATCATCCCTTTCACGGTTGGGGTTTCTTCGTCTCGCGAACTTTGGTTGAAGCTTAAACAGAGGTTTGGTGGAATTTCAGAGGCTCATATTCATCAATTGAGGTCGCGTCTCCAATCTATTCAGAAAGGATCTCGTTCTATATCTGAGTATCTTCAAGAAATTAAGGAAATCTCAGACTCCTTGCAAGCTGCTGGTGCCTCTGTCTCTGATCGCGACTTAATTGTAGCCACCCTTCATGGCTTGCCTGATGATTTTGAGTCCTTCATTGACTCAATCATGCTTCGATTGTCCTCTACATCTCTTGATGAACTCCATGGTCTTCTTCTCTCAACCTCCTGGGTTTGCTGATCCAAATTCTCCTAATTCTGTTTGCAAGTTGAAGAAATCCCTATATGGACTAAAACAAGCTCCTCGAGCTTGGTTTGATAAACTATTTCAAGCTTTTCAATCTCTTGGGTTCCAACAATCTTCATCTGATGCCTCCTTGTTTGTTCTCAATGGTCCTCTTTTGGTTATTGTTCTTGTGTATGTTGATGACATTCTAGTAACCGGTCCTAACTCTCAACGTTGTCAACAGTTTATCACACAACTCAGTTCTCAGTTTCCAGTAAAGGATCTAGGTCCTTTACACTACTTCTTGGGCTTAGAAGTACACAGATCCTCACAAGGATTTTTTGTTCATCAAACCAAGTACTTGCTTGATCTTCTTAAGAAAACAACCATGGAGGGTGCCAAACCGTGCTGCACACCACTTAGTTCCAAGAAATTAGATAACAGTGGGCCTCTCTTGTCCAATCCCATTGAATATCGTTCTATTGTTGGAGGGTTACAATACCTAACTTGGACTAGACCAGATCTTGCTTTTGCTGTCAACCAAATTTGCTAGTTCATGCATGCTCCCAGGGAACAACATCTTCAGGCAGCCAAAAGAGTTCTCCGATTCCTTAAAGGTTCTCTTTCCCAAGGTTTGTGGTTCACAAAGGGTCCAATCCATCTTTCAGCATACTCTGATGCTGACTGGGCTGATTGTACTTTTGATAGAAGATCTACAGGTCACTATTGTGTGTTCTTAGGCTCCAATCTCATTAGCTGGAGTGCTAAGAAACAAGGTACTGTTGCACGGTCCTCTACAGAAGCTGAATATCGCTCCTTAGCTCATACAGCTACAGAACTTACTTGGGTTTGCAAAATCCTCAGAGATCTTCACTTCCCTCTCCCTACACTCCCTACACTTTGGTGTGACAACATCTCTGCAATCTCCCTAGCATCTAATCCTGTCTTTCATGCTCATACAAAGCATGTTGAGATTGATTACCACTATATTCAGGAATTGGTTCTAGCTAATCTTCTCAAAGTACAGTATGTTTGCAGTGAAGACCAATTAGCTGATCTTCACACCAAGTACTTGTCCAAAAGTCGATTTCAGTTCCTGTGCTCCAAGCTTCCACTTGGAATCTGTTCTGATTCCCTTTCTCGCTTGAGGGGGTGTATTAGGGAAAATGACAAGTCACCCATTTCAGTTACTGTTAAATAGTTTGTTATCACTAAATGTAATTAGCTGTGCTAATGTTTGTGATTAGTTAGAACTGTTATAAGGTTAGGCAGTTAAGGGGTATTTTTGTAAATAGCCAAAGGCTATATATATATGTGTCTTCACAGTGTACAGATTATTATTCAGAAATATAATTGGAAAGCTTACAGAGGAAGTTTCCAGTTTCTATAGCAGCATATTTGCCTAGGTTGAAGTGGTTCGCTCCGTGATGTACTAGCAGATTTGACTCCATGTACTTGTAGTCAGCTGCGACTTTACTAGACTTGAAATTTCACTTTAGTCCTTGTATTTTTACCCATTTTAGAAATTTTAGAAATTTTGGCCTCTGTAGTTTTCAAATCGAGGTTAATGTGAATTTGAGAGAGAATACAAATAAATAAATCTATCGATTATTCTTTAGCCCTTGGACGTGTTTAAGACAATAATTTGGATGTACGTGTCCTCGAATTACAAGTGAAATACCAAAAGACAAGAATAAAATCGTTACAACTGAAGCCACATGAACTAATAAAGCTGCGGGGCAAACAATAAGAACCAAAGGTTCAGGACCATTCTACTAAAAAAAAAAAAAAGGTTTTGTTGGGCCGTTTTACCAAAAGAAAGAATTGATGACCAGATATGAATAAAAAATGATTGCTGGAAAAATCTCTATTATCTATTCTATTCTATGGAGGCAGATTCCTGTTCTCCCTATTCCAATACATTTTTTATCATCTTTTTATTTGTGCGGCCACAATTAACTCACGTCAATATTTTATATTAATTTTTTTTTTATAGAAATCATAAGATAAAAAATAATAGTAATATAAAATGTTGACATGACTTAATCGTGACCGTACAAACAAAAAATGATAGAAGTGTATGAAAAATGAGAGAACAGAGAACCTGCCTCGCTATTAAGATGGCTTGTCAACTTTTTACCCCATTTTTTTCATTTTTGCCCTCACTTTTTTATACACAATGTTGACAAAAAGAAGGGCAAAATAGTAATTTTGTATCTTTTAACAAAATAACAATCATATACTTATTTTTTCAATTTTACTCTTACTTTTGATACATAATATTTACATAAAGAGAACAAAATAAGAAAAAAAGGTAAAAAAAATTAACAAGGAGGCTTCTCTTAATAACACTTTTGATACATAAGGAGGACAAAATAAGAAAAAAAAGAGGGAAACGAAAGTTGATAATGAGGCTTCTCTTAATATAATAATATAAAAAATATATATCCGCTTATAAAGAGAAATTTGTGTAAAACACACCATTTTTAGGTTAAGGGTCATGAACCCGAATTTTCTCTCTCCAATGCGAGACCTTTCCCGCCAAATCAATGAATCCTCAGCTCCGCCAATCTCTATAGCGCCGCCGTCACCATGACCGCTCCTCCTCCTCGCGCCGCCACGTCATCGCTCTCTCTTCTCTTTGTCGTCATCTCCATTTCAGTTTCCATCTCTCTCCTCCATTTTTTTAATAATAAAAAATAAAAAGAAGAAGATGAACTGTTCATCTTCTTCTTCCCCATTAAAACTTAAATATTTCAATCTTGATTTTGTTGCTCTAGCAAACCCCCATCAAAACAAAAGTTTCCCAAAATTTCTATCTCACTAAGGTTTTCAAACCCAACAGCAAATAAGCAAAGATCTTTTTGTCCTGCAGGTTAAGATTTTGTTTTCTGGGTTGCAAGATTTTTTACTCATTCCCTAGAAAAAAAAAAAAAAAATTAATGAAAAGGGTTTGAAAACTTTGAGTTTTAACGATAAGGACAAAATAAAGGGTAAAATGAATAGTACCATGATTGACTTTTTAATGTAAAAATGTGGTTTTTCGTTAAAGTAAACAGTACCGGGACCTTTTAGTTAAAGTTTCCAAAAAAAAACCATATATACTAAGAATCCAACTGCAATTCAAAGTTGATAAATCTGGGTTCAAAGCCAAAGCCACCGTCGAGTACATTGCCGTTGTCGGTCACTAGGAGCAATCGACTCGCCGGAAACTCGTTACTCGAACTGAACTCGGGAGTACCTATCTGAGAGTGAGAAAGATGAAGCAGCGTTTAGGAGAGAGGAGAAGCAAGGTTTGGGAGGCAAAAACTGTAGTGACGAGGCGGCCGGAGTGGGAAGCCCAGTGGGCGGCGGAGTGAGCGTTGAGGTCGAGGAAGATGCAGCTGGGTTTGTGGTGGAGGAGGAGGAGGAGGAGGCTACAGGAGAAAGGGAGGCTACGGGAGAGAGAGGGAGGGTAGACAGTGGAATTAATGAAAAAGAGGAGGGGTATTGTTGTCCAAAAAATTATAATTTTGTGTTCACAAGCGTGGAATGAGTCGTTCAATGGGAGTAAAGTGGAACGAAAAAATAACCAGATTTGGTTCTGCGGAACAGCTCGTTCTACTGTTTTTGGTGCACCAAACGTGAGACAGAACGTCTCGTCCCACCCAAATGTTAGACGATATATATTTGGCCATTAAATTTGATTTAACAAAACTGAACGACTGAGGACCGTTGGATCTAATTCAACAGTCAAATATGTCGACATTGAGTTTCTGTATCGGTCGACTGAAGAAAAATTGGCAATCAGCACAACTTGAGGCCATTTGTGTATGGCAAAATTGTAATGTTGGGAAATCATTAGATATTTGGGATATGTAAAGAAAGTAGGATTATTGGATAAGATTCCCCTTTGACTGTTGTATAAACACTGCTAAATACACTGTAAAAACCGATAATTCGAATACGTCTAATAGAGGGGAAAAAATAGATCGATTTGGTGCTAAAACAAGCCGTTCTTGAAATCGATGTGATATAGACTAGTGTCAAGGATATTTTTTTTGTTGGGGGACTTTTTACAGGAAAAAAACTGGTGCATTGGCTGTGTTTAAGAGGTTCCGCTGCTTGAGCCGGATGGGTACAAACTGTATTCACTGGTAGGCGCACTATACTCGCTGCTAGCACCGTACTCCTGGCTTCCCAATGCCAACTTTCTGAACTTTTTCATGTCCTCTTTGTATTGGCTTGAGTCATAGTCTGAGTTCCCGTAAGAACTGTAGACATTGCTGTGTCCAAGCTGGATTCCTTCGTTGAGGTCGGACAGAGACACATCTCCCTCTAAAGCACGGACAACCTGTGTGCATTGAGTAAATATGGTCAGAAGACGCGTTACAGAACCCTGGTAAGTCTTGGAAATTTTGCTTGTTCAATGGATACGGATCAACTAAAACCTATGACATCTAGAAGATTCATTCGTGGAACATGAAAGATTAAGCTCTTACTGAAGAAAATTTACCTGACTCATTGGTGGTCGACGCCGCGCAGAACGACGTATGCAAGCTGCAGCACAAGCAACCATACGAGCCATCTCGTTGGGATCATAACTATTCTGAAGCTTAGGATCTACTAGTCCATCAAAGTTTCTTTCTTCCAACGCTCGAGTCAGCACAGGCCTTGCCTGCAATGCCAGAACATGCTCATTAGTCATCATTCTCTAAAAACACCAACCACAATGCACAAGTTGTCCACAGACAGACAAAGTGATTACTCACCCATTCTACCATACTATCCTCCATGTAAGTTTGAGATGCATCAACAGGCCGACGTCCAGTAATCAACTCCAAAAGCATAACCCCAAAGGAGAAAACATCTGACTTGTCTGTGAGTTTTCCACTTGAAGCGTATTCCGGAGCCAGATACCTGAAGGTAGCGAGCATGTAAGAACACGAACGATAGGTAAATATACATCTAGCAAGGCAACGTGAATATGTGGTGATAGATCTAGACAAGCTAAACTAAGATGAAATCCGGTCATGACACCAAACAACATTTACTACAATCTCGAGAACTCAATCTTGATAAAATGATGGTCAAACTTTGGGTCAATCTTAAACTGAAATCGTTATGATAACTAAGTCCATTGGAAATTATAATATGATAGGAGTGGGCTTCACAACTCTTACCCAAAAGTTCCCATCACTCGGGTGGAAACGTGAGAATTAAGATCAGACGAAAGCTTGGCAAGTCCAAAATCCGCAACCTGTGCCAAAGACGGTGAATCTCAGATATAGAAAACTAAAAACGCCTTGACATGATCGCACCCAATATATTTTGACAGGGCACAGTAATAGCTGGTCCCTTATGTCAACTAGAACAAAACTCAGGCAGGCAACGACTTGCCATACGATAATTTTACTTTTATTTTAACAATTGTAAATATTGAAAAACCCGCATGAAATTCATGCACAGTCCATACCTTTGCCTCAAACTTGAAATCCAAAAGTATATTAGCTGCTTTAATATCACGATGAATAATTTTTGGATGACCTGCATAACATGTTCAGATTATTACCAATGTTTTAAAAAACTCGTCTCGGGACGCGCCTAGGGCGCCCTTGAGGCTGGGCACCAAGGCTAACGCCTCAATTTCGCTAAAGTGGGCGAAAGGCTTCGCCAGAGTCACCTAGGCGCGCCTCAGTGGGTTTTTTTTTTTTTTTTTTTTTTTTTTTTTTTTTTTTACTCCCAAACCCAAATTTTGGGTAGGATTTTAACTGTCTCATACCTCTTTCTTGCACTTTCGTCTCTATGACTTTTTTCTAATTTTTATATAATGGATGTGTGTAATGTCTGCGTGCATTGTTATATGTGTGTTCATTGTACTTTTCATCCTCTATTTTATACATATATAATATAATATATGTATATATATGTGTGTGCACACATATATATATATATATATATATATATATATATATATATATATATATATAATATATGTGTTCTCAGTGTGATTATTGATTAATAATCTTCTTTTTAATATAATACATGTGTGTGCTCAGTGTATAAATTAAAAAATTTAGGTCCCGTCAGGCGAAGCCTCACGCCTCACGTCTCGCGCCTAGTCCGGGCTTCCCCTCGAACGCCTCGCCCACGCCCACGCCCCACGCTTTTAATACATTGATTATTACAAAGTAAAATCTAAAGTTCCGATGTCAAGGACCAAATTAAAGTAATTCTGTTTCTCTTGTGCGTCTGCACGGACACGGATAACTTACAATCCTCGTGAAGATATGCTAATCCTTTTGCAGATCCTAAAGCAATTTTTAGTCTGGTTGACCAATCCATGGTAGGTCGTCCTTTTCCTGCAATACGAATATTCTATCAGATCCTTGTAACCAAAAGTATGGACCAACATCACAATTGTAAATATCACCTACTCATAACTTAAATTGTATTGACACATTAATGATAGTTCAGCATAAAACAATGAAGCAACGGTCTATCAACCACACAGACATTATAAATTCACTGTTTTACTTTTGATTATAAAGGTGTTTATAATCATCAATTCAACGTTACATGCTGCAAAAACAAACTTACCGTGTAAGTGAAACTCCATGGTATTATTGGGAACAAACTCATAAACCAGTAGTCTTTCGGATCCAGTCATGCAATATCCAACCAGTGAAACAAGATGCCTGTGATGTACACGGCTAATAATTTCAACTTCTGCCTGGAATTCACGTTCCCCTTGCCCACTTCCAGCTTTTAGCTGCTTGATTGCTACTTCCTTACCATTCGGAAGGACTCCTTTGTGTACGTATCCAAATCCACCTTCACCAAGAAGATTGGAATCCGAGAAGCCTTCAGTTGCCAATGCTAGTTCCTCATATGTGAATGTGCTTTTAGAGAACCCCAAGGAATAGCCTGTGGAGGTGGTGGTGAGGGTAGATCACCCCCTTCCTCAGAAACACGTTCTTTCAAACTCGAATAAATTAAAGAGTGACAGAAACAAAAACAACAAGACAAACCACAAAAGAAAAAATGAACACAATATATTTAAAAAATTAACTCAAGTCCATTACAGGCTGGAAATGTTTCTACTTGATGCCTAACACGATACGGTAACGAAATATGCACAACCATTACCCCTGAACACATCATGCTTTACCAGATTCACCAGTACTTCATACTAGTTCATAAACTCAGACATGGAGATGTCACGAATTCAGACATTGAACGATAAACATAGACAACAATGCAAGTCAATGACAACGGTGGAGGGAGAACTGCAGAAGAGCATTTTCTAATACTATGATCAGATACAAAATCACAAAGAATCTTAGTCAAAGACGGCTTTGCTAAAAGTCCGTTCGATAACCATTTCGTTTTTAGATTTCACTCAATCGAACTTCAAAAACATGAAAAGTATTATCATTGCCATTCAATTCCACATGCAGAGCAATCAAAACGCTCCAAATGAAATCAAATTTAAACTCAATTAAAAATAACAAACCCAGATCGAAAAAAATGTAAACAAACAAAGGAAAGTTGATACCATTTGGGCCAGGAGGCGGCGGCGGAGGCATATGACACTCTTCATCTCTTCTTCTCCTTTTCTTCTTCTTAGTGTAAAAAATGCAGCAAAGAATCAGCACCACTAAGATCACCACAGCTCCAATGGCAATCCCGATTATAACCCCAGACTTCAAGCCTGAAGATGGCGGTGACGGCGACGAAGACGATTTTGGCGGAGGCGGATGAGATGGGGTGGGTATGGTCGACGGCGGTGGTGGTGGTGGTAACGGAGAAGTGGCTGGTGATGGCGCGCTCGGGTTCTCTTGTGGCGGTGCAATGGGGGGTGTCGGCGTAGGCTCAGAAGCCTCCGGAGCTGTGGTTTGTGGCGGCGAAAATGGATCGGTCGACGGCGCCGGATCCGACATTGTGTAAATCAAACGAATCTAAAGAACTTATCAAAAGCAAAATTTAAGAAAATGGGTAGCTGAGAAATTGTATTTCTTGCTCCGGCGAATGAAAAGCTTCAATCTTTTTCCACTTTCTCTCTCTAGAAAAAGTAGAGAGAAAGAGAGAGAATGTTGAGAGGTTTTAATGGAGAATGTAGAGAGAGGAGGGAGGGAGACAAACAGAGACAGGTAGCGTTTGTTTTTTTGGTTGCGGGAATTAAAAGAAGGTATTTTTGTTGCTTTTTTTTTTCTTCCTTCCGCTTTTCAAATATTTAATATTTCATAAATTCAGAGCAAAAGAAATCCTCAGTAACATGGTTAAGAGAGAGATCATCGTCTACGTGTGTGCTTTGCTGTTACTGCTGGGAGGAGAGAGAGAGAGAGAGAGAGCAGCGGGGGCTTAGGGGTAAGGTTTAAAATATCTATAATATCTCGATATTTTTATTGAAATTTTTGTGTTTTTGGATTACCGATATTTTTGATGTCATCGATATTTTCATCGAAATTTCTGTGTTTTTTAAATTTCTATATTAAAAAAATCACCAAAGGAATTCGAACTCCTCCCATTTTATTCAATTTTTATCTATATCAATAATATCCCGATATTTTCATCGAAATTTCTGTATTTTTGAATTATCGATATTTCTGATATCATCTATATTTTAGACCTTGCTTAGGGGTGATGATAAAGAGAAGTCTTGTGGGGTCCTATGAGTGGGGCCTACAGGATTGGCCCGCGCGTTTCTCCGTCTATTACCCGGCTGGGATTATTCTCTTCCGTTTCGTTTGGTTTGGCGTTCAAATGGGGACGGCTTTTACTTTTAATTTCTAAATTTTATTAGAAATTTTATTTGAACTTATATTTTGTATCTCAACATTCAACTTTTTTTTATAATTATGTTGTATTTAATTTATTTATCATTATCCCTTTACATCCAGTGTTATCTCCAAAACCGTCTTTACTTGTTAAAACTCAACTCAATAAAACATTTTTTTACACCCAACTCAATCTACTTAAAAATAAAATATAAAATCATAACCTGTCTACCATCTCTGTGGAGCAAAGCCCATTCTCTCTCTTTAACAAATCCTTCCATTTCCCATGGTTGTCATTCTACACCCCATCTACTCCTCCGTAGTCATCCAAACCTCTTCCTCTTCCTTTTCTTCATGACATCTCTAAATTTTTAGAGCACTAATTAGCTTAATAATTGGTATGTGTTCAATTGATTGGTTCAATTTTTACGTATTGATTCCTTTTTCTTTTTAATTAAATGAGCTTTTGGTTTGAGTGTTTAATGAATTTGGTATGTTTCAATTAAATGAGAATCTTTTAAACTCTATATTCCTATCTCTGGTAGAAAAATGGGTACGTCCATGATAACTTTTGGTAAATCAATGAATATTTTTAATCGTGGATTTTTTTTTTGTCGAAACCGTGGATATTTGTTAGATACAAAAGTTGCGGACAACAATTCACATTACATTGAGTTGTGGCTAAAAAGTATATCGCCTTTGCATGTTTTAAAGGCGAACTCATAACTAAGCAGTTTTTATTGTGGAGCAAAACTTTGGGAATTGATCTAACCTGGATATGTAATTGAGTTTATGTATTTTAATGATTAAATTGATAAATATTTCGACCATATATGGATTTAATATCTTAGTATCTTTTAGCTTCTATATGCCACAAAAATTCCGAACAAAAATTCACAATACATAGAACCGTGGTTATATCGCCTTTGCATGTTTTATAGGTGAACTCATAGAGTCATAGGTAAGCAGTTTTATTGTTGACCAAAACTTCGGGAATTGATCTAACTTGAATGTATAATTGAGTTTATGCATTTTAATGATTAAATTCATAAATGTTTCAACCACATATGAATTTAATATTGTATTATCTTTTAGCCTCTATATTGGTATCTGTGGCAAAAAAATGGGTACCTCCATGAGAAAATTTTGTAGATCGATGAATATTTTCAATCTGGATATTTATTAGATACCAGAAATTATAAGTCTATTAGCGAAAGTCTAAGTCAATGCCACGTACAATATTTGTTAAGACATATTTAGGGAATTGTTATTAGTACTCCAAAAATCTTGTTCTACACTCGGCACAAGTGTATTTTTCTTTCTAACTACAAAAAGTTTGGAGTGACAAAGAATTTTTGGAGTGCGAATAACAATTTTCTATATTTATATACATTTTATTTTAGTTTAGAAGTCGACTTCCTTTTTTTTTTCTTCCCTGTGCAACTAGTTGTTGATTCGTTTTGAATAATCAACAATATTTCTTACAATGTCTTGGGCGTATGAATAACAGAAAGAAAGCGATCATAATACAAGTTGAATAAAAGTAGAACTAATTATTAGTAAACAACTTGTGCATGATGATTGTTTATAACCAAATGACATGAAGGGACAACAAATGTCTATGTTTCATGTATGACATGGAATAGTATTAGTAAAGTCACACAACCCAATCAACTTGTTGGCAAGTGGCTCTTTACTACAGTGGTGAAAAAGTGTTGTGCTCTTGCATGATGGCGTGGGTTCAAATTCTGTCGGTGACTAATCTAACATATAACATCTAACTTATTAATGTCATCGCTCGACTAAAAAAAATCGAAATGTATATAGTAGATCTCAAAATTTAATTAAACTCACATAACAACGATAAATAACGGCATTATCACAACTTAGGGGTGATGAGCAATCTCATTAAAAAATAGAACTTAATATTTACATATTAAAAACAAAAACAAATTGATGCAAAATCTCCCAACGACTAATACTATTCCAAGTCATGCATGAAGCATACACATTTGTCCCTTCACTATTCCAAGTCATGCATAAAACCTACACATTAATCATCGAGAAATTTTGCATCAATTTGTTTTGGCGGTATACACTATTATCTGCGTGGTCGTAACAATCACTTCACCCATAGAATTCCAAAGTTTTGACTTGAAGGAGGATGAAAAGGAAGCTTCGTGAGTTGTCTTGGCGGTATCCACCGTTGTGGCACTGCAGTGGTTCAGATTAAGACTGAAAAATATGGCAGTGGTCGTGTTTGTGTTGCCATGACATTGAGATACCTAAACCCAAGTCAAGATCCTTCAATCAACAAAAACAAAAGTTTATAATATAATAATGTTTACTTAGTGACTTGAGAAACAACGTACTTCTGGGCAGGAAAGGTGCACAGAAAGTGTGAAGAAAATAGGAGATTTGAAAAAGAGCACGAAAGGACAAAATATTATTGGAAACTCTTAACGAAGTTTTATTCACGTTAAGAAAAAGCTAGGATCTTCTTCAAATGCTCTTTATGAGGATCTTTGAAAAGGAGCACGAAAGGACAAAATATTATTGGAAACTCTTAACAAAGTTTTATTCACGTTAAGAAAAAGCTAGGATCTTCTTCGAATCCTCTTTATGAGGATCCTGGTGATCCTCAAATCTTGTTCATTCATCGTCTATCGTACAGATAATTTTCGTCAGATACTATTTATATTTAATTTAAAATAAAAATATTTAAAATAATATATGGCCTCACGATGTACGATGAACGAACACGATTTGAGAATCTCTAGGATCCTCACAAAGAGGATCCAGAAATCATCCTCATTCAAAGAAAAGGCTATTTCCTCTTACATTAATTCCGAACCAATATTGGTTACATTCTCATTTAAATTTGTTCGCTCTATGTTTTTGTTTTGTTTTTTATTTTGCAATCTCGTAATTTAAATCTTTTATTTTGGGATATTACTCCTTAAAGATCAATTATACTAAAGTTTAACCAAATTCAGTAATCTAAAGATATATAATAAAGAGAAATGCTAAAAACTATCAAAGTAGGGTCTCCATAAACGCTCCGCCGCTTCATGTTTTTTACATAATTTCCGTGCCAACATAATAAAATATTGTGCAAAAAAAATATGAGATAGCAGAAAGTTCATAAAGAGTCTCATTTTTAAGAGAGTCTCCTTAACATTTTCTTAAAATAAATAGACAAACTATGTTCTTCAAGTAAAATTTGAAATTAATAAACGTTAATCAATGATTAAACTAATTCTTATTCAACGTAAAGCATGAGCTACTTTTCCACATAATAGGACAGTGAATTTTTCAGGAGCTGCTTTTTGAAAGAAAAAACAAAAGTGGAAATGAAAAGAGAAGCTGCTTTTTGAAAAGGAAAAAAAAAGGTACAAAAGAAAAGTAGGAGCCGTTTTTGAAAAAAAACCAAGCGAAGGACGTTTCCAGTGAAGAACCACGATGCCACTATCTGATAACTGGACGTCCAAGATTGAAGTTTTGCAAAAGATTCATATATGAATACGATCAAGATAATTGGCAACATGTTTTGTGGTGAGAACAATATGCTTTATACATTAAAGAAAACACTCATGTTTGCTTTTCAATCTTATGGTAGAAACAATTAATAGTCATCTTTCATTTTAGGGTGAACTGTCAATTTAGTCCCTGAATTATCACATCAGTGAAAATTAGGTCTCTGAATTATTTTTTCAGAAAAATAGGTCTCTAAACTCATTACAAACAGCCAATTTCATCATTGCCATTAGATTTCAAGCTTTTTCATCCAATTTTCTATTAACTTAGGTCATGTGACTTGCACATGACACAATTTGAAGAATAAAATCATCATTTCATCGCTTATGAAATACAACCAAGAGAAACATCCATCTCCTCACTTTTACCGCTCAAAATTTCCCAAATTTTGAAATTTATAAAGCCTAATTTGCAATTTTTTTAAGCTAGGAATCTTATACAAACATTAAGGGCGTGTTTGTTTGACGGGATTAGCAAGGACTGGACTAGATTAGATTGTAGTCCTTTGTTTGGTTTGGAAAGGGATTAGGTTTAATGGGCTTAGGTGGGACTCGCTAGGATTATCTTCCTCACAAACCGTTCTTACCCTAGATCCCCAATTTCGGCCGGACTCCTTAAGGCCTTCAGAAAACCGTTCTTACCCAGCGTCGCTCGCCCTCGTCCCTGCGTCGCTCGCCTTGCTCCCTGCGTCGAGGATCTCTGCGTCGTCGTCCCGAGGATCTCAGCGTCATCTCTGTGACGTCGCCGTCCTCAGCGTCTTCAACTTCATCTCTGCGTGGCCGTCGTCTTCAGCGTCATCTCTGCGACGCCGTCGTCCTGACCCTGCTCCCTCAGCCCCGTCATCTTGACCTCCCTCCCTCAGCGCCGTCGTCCTCACCTCCCTCAGCGCCCTGTGGTAAACTTCAAAGCTTTGATTTTTCTGTTTATGTTCTTTTGCAGATTGTGATATAATTGAGGTTTGGGTTTGACTTTTTTGGTCGAATTTTTTCTGGTGGATTTTTTGGGTCGATTTCTTTTGATTTTTTTGGTCGATTTCTCAGCGAATTTGCCATAGAGCAGTGCACTTCAATCTGTTGGTTTGGGTTTGGGTTTGACGAATTTGGGGTTTGCATTTCTTGGTTTTAGGCTTGAATGTTAGTTTACTTGCACGGTTACATGTTGGAAAACTATATGTTGTGGGATACTATGTCGATGCTATGATCTTTAACAATATGCCTTTTGTTGTCTAATTTCTGGTGACTTGCTTGTTTTAGTTTGTTAAGTGATGCATTCAATTGACAGCGTATTGTGACTTCGAAACATGGCATGCTTTAATTGTAATCTTGAGACGATGCACATTTCCTTTCTAGAACTAAACCTTTGATTAATTTTGGTTACCGGTGTTCCAAGTGCTGTGATGGTTGGATAACAATTAGCCAATAACTATGTTTCCAATTATGAATTTGAATTAGGTAACTTTTATAACTAATGGGGACAAGTCATTCTATAGAATTTTGAAGGTTCAAATGAAGTTGATTGGTCGAAAACAATATTTGACGGATGATTAGTTGTTAACCTTAATATAATGTTGACAACAAATAGGTTACAACGGCGTATTTTATGTCCTAGTTAAATGATGACTGTTAAAGCTTAGTTATGAAAGCGTGCATAAGAGCATGCAGGTGCTTATGGGTTTGTTATTGCTTAGGATCTTTTGAGATTAGTATTCGTTGTGTTCGTAGTTTTTCCAAATTGCGCTGCAACGTTTGCTTGATGTATGTATGGTTATGTTGATGGGGTTTTTCATGTTTGCTTCTAATATCCGAAATTCAGTTATATTAATTATTAACATTGGTAAGTTCTATAGGTTTGAAAGGTTTGTGGTCACAAGATAGTAACAGAAGTAAAACAGAATGAACACTTTCTTTTAGCCTTGTAACCAGAGATATCGAAGATAGTAATTGGATATCAAGATAGTAAGATAGTAACTGGATGATTTCACCCATGAAACTTATGTACAGAAATCGTTTTCTTAATAGAAAAAGAGCAGAGATAAGGCAAGGTACTTGAACCCGATGAACAAAGAATCAATATATAAAATTGAAATATATAGATGCAGCACGTGAAATGTGTGTTACAATCTGCTGATCTTGACAACAAACAAATCACGAATTAGGAGTGTTATGTTATTGATCTGTTTATGTTATTAAACTGATGATCTTGACAAATTTTCTTGGCATAGACCAGTGCACTTCAATCTGTTGGTTTGGGTTTGGGTTTGACGAATTTGGGGTTTTCTGTGTGGTAAATCTGTGTGGTTTTGATAGACCTGTGCACTTGAACAGTTTAGAATTTGGGGTTTTCATATTTCAACTCTGTTATGTTAGCATAAATCTGTGGGGTTTCCATTTTTCATGTTACTAATCTGTTGCTAATCTTGAGCTTTAATTATGTTCTTAAATTAAGAAACTCTTACATATTCACCAACAGATTAGTAATATTTTGTTAATTTATTTTGAGTTTAGAATATAATCTTTTTTATACCCTTTCCTTTTTTTTTTTTTTTTGGTTTGGATAGATATGGATCGGAGGAAGCTTTTATTGATCTTATTGGATAGATATGGATCGGAGCAAGCGGATGAGTATATTATGTGGTGCTTTTTCACATGGATGTATTTTATTAATCGTACAATCTTAGGTTATGGATTCTAACTTAGCTTTGCACTATGAAGTATTTTGGCTAATGTTAACTAGGATTTTGTAAATTATGGATATGTACTTCGGAATGTTGTACTATGGTTAACTAGCATTTTGTAAAATATCATGGATGAAAGTTTGTGAATGATGTTTTAAAATATCATGTGGCAACAACTAGAGACGCCAACATTTGGATGAGATGCTGAATTGTAGGAGCATGCTAAGCTTGGAATCTACGTAGCGAATATTCTCAAGGAACCCTTATATATGCATATTACTTGGCTTCATATTATGTGTTACATGTTAATTGGTGGAATTGTATGGCTACTTGATAACATGATTCAAATGCTTATGAGTTTGGCTTTCGTTAATATGGAATCATTGGGAAATGATTAGTGGAATTGAATAACTATAATCATTTGTTGGAGCCCCAAATTGGGAAAGTATGTGCTTTATGAAAATATGGAACTAAAAGCAAGGTTCTAAAAAACGCTAGGTGCTAGTCGGGCGGCCGGCTAGCGCCTAGCGCCTAGGCGGCTAGGCGGCGCCTAGGCGGACGCCTAGGCGGCCTAGGCGGATTTAGGTATTTTTTTTGTATATCCTGTGAATAAGTGTATATGGACACTTACAAAACAAGTAGAAAATGTACAAAAGAAATATTCAAGTCCAACATTACTTCTTTTGTACTAGAACTATGGAAACATTCAAGTCCAACATTACTAAGAGTCTATGACACATACATCTCACATAATCTCCCATGTGACATACAAACTTTTAAGATTATCTACATAACACATACATCTCACATGTGACATACCACAACTAGGCATCAAACTCTTCTTCATGATATCCCTCCAAGATTCTCTCCGTGTCGGACTCGAACTCAATTTCTTCATCATCTCCTTCTTCTTCTTCCGTGTCCTCATCCGATATAAAATATTCTTCATGAAGTTCTCTTACTTCAACATTTTTAGAACTCCCCCTAGGCTCTAGGGAACTACCTACCTCCGATGTCTCTCCAATTCCTGAGCCAAGCTCAAGCTCTTCATCACCACCCTCCACAATCCATCCTTGAGCCATACTAGCTTCACTTGCAAGTAGTATGTCCACTTTCTTCTCCTTCTCTCTTTTCTTCTTGTTCATAATCCTTGCATTAAATTGGACATAGACTAAATTATTTAACCTTGTTGTATCTAGTCTATTCCTTTTCTTTGTATGTATACCTTCAAAAGAACTCCAATTTCTTTCACAACCGGATGAACTTGTAGTCAATGAGAGTATCTTTATAGCCATCCTTTGCAAATGAGGCACACCATTTCCATAATTATACCACCATGCAACTAATGAAGAACAAAAGCACACAATTAGTAATGAAAAATAAGTACTAAACTCAAATTTAATAAATAAAATAATAATAAGCATATGTGAATGTTCATACCCGGATTATAGTTTTCATCATTCTCAACGCATCCAAGTTCGGCCAAATGTCTTCCAAATCCACCATCTTTTACCCTATACTTGTGCATCTCAACATTTATCACTTGGTTTTGAACCTCATAGTTATTGGGGAAGAACTTCTCAACACAAGTAAAAATCCCCTCCATGACAATTGGATCATGTTGTATGCTTTGATCTTTGAAGAAATAATAAGGGTTCAAGAGGTAGCCCGCCAAATGCAATGGACTATCAAGCCGGTCACGAGCTTTTTCATCAATAATTTGAAGAATTGGTTGATAGTTGGCCTCATTGTTCTTGAATATCTCTTTAATCTCCATCTTTGCTTTTTGTAGCTCTCCATACAAAAACCCCATTGATGGCTTCTTATCCCCATCCACAATTCGAAGTAGCTTGAATAAAGGTTCAAACACTTTCAAGCAAAGTAAGACCCCACTCCAAAAATGTGAACTCAACATAGTAGCATATGCCGTTTTCCCCTTTGTAGTCTTGACATGTTTGCATTGTTCCCATTCTTCACTAGCAACCATAACCTTCAAGTCTTTTTTCTTATCCATCAAACTTTGCAAGGTGAGGAAAGAAGTTGCAAATCTAGTGACTCCGGGTCTTATTATGTCTCTTTTCTTGGTGTGCTTCCTCATCAATGCCAAAGTTTTATGATGTGCATAAATGAAGATAGTGAAAGCTTTTGCCTTGTCAATAATTCCTTTGAACCTAAGGAGATTACCAATCCCTTGAAGCATGAGATTCAAAGTATGAGCGGCACATGATGTCCAAAATATATTCGGCCTTTTTTTCTTCATCATGTTTGCCGCCGCCATATTGTTAGAAGCATTATCGGTTACCACTTGAATCACATTTTGAGGCCCAATTTCTTCAACACACTTGTCAACATATTCAAAAATATATTCTCCGGTGTGTGCTTCACTAGAGCATTCTTTAGAAGAAAGAAATATGGTGCCCTCCTTGCAATTGACACATAAATTCATTATGCTTCTTCTTTTTCGGTCGCTCCAAGCATCCGTCATGATTGAGCAACCATTCAAAGCCCACTCTTCTTCATGTTTCTTGAGTGACTTTTTTACTCTTTCTACCTCCTCTTTCAATAATGGCTCCCTTAATTCGTATTGGCTTGGAGGTAGGTAACCCGGGCCAAATTGACCAACCGCTTCCATCACACGCTTAAAGCTATCATTATCAATAGCATGGAAAGGAATACCGGCTTCATACACCCATCGAGCCACATATTGATCCACTTGATGTGATCTTTCCTTCCAAATTGCATCATGGATGTTTTGTTGCCGAGTCTTCTTACTTCCCTCATTTGAAGAATCGGGATTGATGGAGGATGCAAACCTATCCATAGGTCCAAGAGTGCGAGGCCTTTTTCTTGACCCAATCACTTCAATGTTTTCTTCTTCTTCTTCTTGAATTTGTTGAAGTTGCACCTCTTCCCTCACTTCCACAATGTGCCTATCCCTTTGTTTTTTCTTATTTTTTGCTTCTTCTAATGCGGCTCGACATTTGGCTTTATCTTCATCCGAAGACTTTGTGCATGACGCTACATTTCCCTTTATGTTGGCTACATGTTGTTTTAATCTATGTACTCCACCACTAATGATTTTGTTACACAACTTACATTTCACCTTATCTGAGTTTGTAGGATTTGCCAAGATCCCATATTCCCATCCCACATCTTCCGAGCTACGCTTTAACACATTTTCAGATTGGGATGAGGATGACATTGCAGTACTAGATGCTCCAGAAGACGACATTGATAGACAAAATCTGCCAAAAATCATAATCAATCCCAACTTCTCATTGTTGGCAATTAAAATCTGCCAACTTCTCATTTCTTTTACAGATATACCAAACACATTAAGTAGTTGATAGATAATTAGTTAGGCTATATGATATATATATATATATATATATATATATATATATGCAATGGCAGCAATGCAACTAGGCTATATGATAGACAATTAAACTAAAACAATTTAATCATAATCAATCTCAAAACTCATTGTAGTTTGGGTCCTCGTCCCTGTCATATGATATATATGCATCTATAATTGTATAATTCTATAATTCTGTATAGCTCATAGTCATAACTAAACAGCCATCATGACCTCACAGTTCATAACTTCACAACTTCACAGTTCATCATACTAACCTAACCAGCATGAAAATACTATCATAATTATAATTTATCAGTAGACAAATAAAAATAAAAATCTGAAACTTTGTAAAGTTTTAGGATGTAGCACGAAAATACTATCATAAAACTCTGGATTGAGGCAATTGGTTTCAAATCCAAAACTCTGTAATTTTTCCAATACCATAACAAATTCAACATTTACAAATCTGTAGAACAAAATCTCACTTTTTGTTTTTGGGGGCTTCGCTGCCTTCGCTGTTGTGCAGAGCAGACTGCAGATGCAGATTGCAGAGTAAGTTGAATTTGAGACTGGAGAGGGGAGTCGCGCAGGAGCACTGGAGACTGGAGAGGGGAGATGCAATGCAAGAGAGCACTGGAGGAGACTGGAGAGAGGGGAGTCGCGCAGCGCAGGTGGGTCGCGCAGTCGCGCCGCGGCGCACGTGAAGTCGCGATGTCTCTTAGCGGTGCAGGTGAGTGCAGGTGTAGCAGCAGTGCAATGCGCAGACGAGGAACAGAGGAAGAAAGAAGAGTGCAGTATGTAGTGTAGATGAGGAAGAAGAGACGAAGTGGACGAGACGAGCGCAGCCTTGGTTTCTCCGTTTCTGATTCTGAAATTAGATTAGGGCACGGGACTTAGAATAGGAAAAAAAAAAAAAAAAAAAAAAAGGACAAAACCGCCCAGCTCCGCCCAGCCGCCCAGCTCCGCCCAGCCGCCCAGCTCCGCCCAGCTGCCCAGCCCGCCCAGCCCGCCTAGGCGGCCGCCTAGAGCTCGGCCGATTTTTCAAGCCGTTTTGGAAGAAATCGCCTCGGAGGTTGCCCGCCCAGCGCCTAGGCGCCGCCTAGGGCGTTTTTTCGAACAGTGACTAAAAGTAGTTGAGTCCACTTTCAGGGCACTAAGATTTATGTTCAACCTAAAATGCACAAAATAAGGAAGGTCTTTCGGTAAGAGTCAGATAAAACGATCTATTCAGGTTTCGAATTTGGAACTGAGAGTTTGACAAGATGACTAATGAAAAGAAATGAGATTATCTGTTATCTAGGTTAACAAAATAGAATGAAGAGGAAACATTACATTCACGTATTATCAGCCGTATATTTGTTGGCTCGGACTCGGATTAAGAAAACCCTTTTTTTTTTCAACATCAGCCGTATATTTGTTGGCTCGGGCTCGGATTAAGAAAATCCTTTTTTTTTTCAACATCAGCCGTATATTTGTTGGCTCGGGCTCGGATTAAGAAAACCTTTTTTTTTTTCAACATCAGCCGTATATTTGTTGGCTCGGGCTCGGATTAAGAAAACCCTTTTTTTTTTTCAACATCAGCCGTATATTTGTTGGCTCGGGCTCGGATTAAGAAAACCCTTTTTTTTTTCAACATCAGCCGTATATTTGTTGGCTCGGGCTCGAATTAAGAAAAACCTTTTTTTTTTTTCAACATCAGCCGTATATTTGTTGACTCGGGCTCGGATTAAGAAAAACTTTTTTTTTTTCAACATCAGCCGTATATTTGTAGCATTATTCTATTACACAATGGCAAAAATTAGTCCTAGTCTAAGCAAACACAAATCTGGTGAACAGTATTGTTTTTATTATCCTGCGTCTTAGTCCGAAACTGCACCAAACGCTTCACTAAGTTAGTCCAGCTTAGTCTAGTCTAAGCCAGTCCAGCTTAGTCCCTGCAGCTAGTCCAGTCCGAGACAGTCCGGTGCAACAAACGCACCCTAAGGGTTTTCGATTTGGCCATCCCAAAGCAAATTTCATGAAAATAATTTCAACTCTCAACAACAAATTTCATTAAAATAATTCCATACCATATTTTCTCTATTTTCGATCCAAAAATAAAATCTAAGGCACCAATTCCACATCATGCCAATAACATAACAAAACAAGGTTAGGCAAGCAAAGCAAGTCATGAACTGCCTTTCTTAAGTCCTAGGCTGTGTTTACTTTGTCATTATCTACCTTTTACAAAACAAGTCATTAATTGTCTTATACAAAACACAACATCTGAACATTCATGGTCTCTAAGTCCTTGCTCTTTTCGCTGCAGATTTGTACCTTCTTGGTTCTCCAGTTATAAATGATTGGCCTTGTAGCAGTTCTTCACTTCCTCTTGGATGCATCACAGATTGGTGCTGGGATCCCTCTTCACTTGTAGTTTGGGCAACATGGCCTCCTCTTTTAACTAAACTTTCTATACGACCCTATATGAAAATATCAAACATATATTCTTACTGCCATGCACATTGAATATTAATATCACTGATTCAATTTCACGAAAAGAAAAAAAAAAGAAGTAGAAGAAACAGATGTGCTTACAACTTGTAACTTGACCTTCCTCAATGGTCTAGTTTAGGATGCATCATTAGAGGTTGTATTTTACTCTGATGGTTGCCTTGGATTAGCACTTGTGGTCTGTACCAAATGAAAAAAAAATTAAAAGAAGATATTCACAAACACCTCATGTCCTTCTAGCTCTACCGTTTCCCTACATGTGTAAGAATTTATTGTTTCCATTAGTTGAATATATCAATGGAAGAAATACATGGGTTACAATATTAAATACTTACTTGTCCATTGTTGCTGCCTTCTCCTTGTTTTAGAGGACATTGGAAAAATTATGTGCACCTGAGCCACAAACTGAGCAATGCATGATTATATCATACCTTTTCGATTTAGTAGAATCTTTTAGTATCTCATTTTGCTCTTTATTCTTACTCTTTTTTGGTCTTCTAGTTTGCTTGCAATAATAAGGAGGCTTAATGGGTCTATTACCAGTTTTTTCCCACAAATCTTGGCCAGGTATTGGGGAGATAAAATTACCATAAGCTCTGTCATATGCCTATCTTTTGTATGCTGGGTTTACATAGTTGATTGGACTCCTTTGTTGTCTAGTAATTGCAGCCACGACATGACACCTAAATCAGCAACCAATACGAGCAAGAGAAGCCGAGGAGCGAAGTAGCGCTGTCTTTCCTTTCTCTTGAAAGAGTCCTGGTGATATATGAAAAGTGATGATTTTACCCTTTTACATATGTCATGTGCAAGTCACATGCTAAGTTAACAGAAAATGGAAAAACTTGAAATCTAATGGCAATGACAAAATTGGTTGTTTGTAATGAGTTTAGGGACCTATTTTTCAGAAAAAATAATTCAGAGACATAATTTTCACTTAGGTGATAATTCAAGGACTAAATCGGTAATTCACCCTTCATTTTATGAGCGAATACTAGCAACTTTCAAGTTTAAATTTTCTCGCTCTATCTTTTTTATTTTGTTTCGCATTCTATAATGTTGTAAACATGATAGCAATGGTTAAACTATTACTCATTGGGTTGATTTTTTGCAGGAGTTGTTCTTAAATGGTGAATTAGAAAAATTATTCCTATGATCGTATGGTACTATTTGATTATGTAACATCATTTAGCTCAAGACATACATGTTAGGTATTTATTATTTAAAGTATCAAGAGGAATCATTTTATTCTTTGTAGCATTGACTTCATGTCATCATATGATAAGCACAATTTCAATTTTCATATGGACTCGTCGCCTACGGATCTATAATATAAGAAACGTACAGAATTTTCTACCTAAAAATACTTCCAAAGAGAAAAGAAGAGACCACCGTTCATAAACATGTACGGTCTTTGTTGTATTTTTAGCATCTAGAGAGACTTAATAGTGAATACTTACAAAAAAAAGTTATTGATAGTTTGAAAGTACTCTTAAAATAACTACAAGCAGTTGATCATATTCAACAGTGAAGTAGAACTGTAGAACGGACTAGATCGATCTTCATTTAGAATTGTTGAAGGACGAGAGTAGGGCTAGAGTGATATAGTCCGGCACATGACGGGCATGGCAAGGAAAAAGTGGATGGAGCAATACCAAAGCACTCAGATATATATATATATATATATATATATATATATATATATATATATATATATATATATATATATATATATAGGCCACTTCTCAAAGGGGGATCCCCATTTTAAAAAAAAATTGGGGATACCCTCTTCACCGTTAGATTTGACTTTAATGAAATTCTGTGGTTGAGATTAAATCACAGGCCACAGAATCTCAACCACAGAATTTCATTAAAGTCAAATCTAACGGTGAAGAGGGGATCTCATTTTTTTTTGAAAAATGAGGATCCCTTTTGGGAAGGGATTCCTATATATATATATATAGTGTAGGAACCCAGAGTTCTTTGAGAGAGAAAGAAGAGAGAAGTTTTCCTTAGGGATTAAGAAAAGTATAATTTCTCATTAATTCAACAGAACAATACAATTACATATATATAGTCTTTTGACTATTCACAGTTAACCCACTTAACTAATTACATGAGCAACAAACTAATAACTAACTCTAGTCATGATGTGGCATCTTCATCTTTACACCCCCTCAATCTAAACTTGGAAGAATAAAAAATTCCAAGAAAAAGCTTGGACTGCAGAAACATAAACCTATTTGTAAACAAAGCTTTGGTATGAATATCTGCAATTTGATCCTGGCTACACACATACTTAACAGCAACCAAATTGGCAAGAACTAACTCACGAATATAGTGATAATCAATCTCTACATGCTTAGTTCTAGCATGAAATATAGGATTGGATGCAAGGGAGATGGCTGAGATATTATCACACCACATAGTGGGTTTGTGAGATAGAGGAAAACCAAAGTCTTTGAGCACTTTGCATATCCAAGTTACCTCGGCAGTAGTATGAGCTAAGGATCGGTACTCAGCCTCAGTAGATGAACGAGCCACAGTTGATTGTTTCTTTGCACTCCAACTGACCAAATTAGTACCCAGAAAAACACATGAACCACTAGTATACCTTCGGTCATAGGTACAACCAGCCCAATCTGCATCAAAGTAGGTGGACAAGTGCAATGAACCTTTCTTAAACCAGAGACCATGAGCAATGGTACCTTTGAGAAATCTCAATATGCGTTTAGCTGCTTGCATATGGAGAACAGTAAGGGCATGCATAAATTAATAAACTTGATTCAGTGCAAATGAGATATCAGGTATTGTCCCAGTTAGATATTGGAGAGCACCTACAAGAGACCGGTATTCAGTGGGATTGGCAAGTAATTCTCCACTATGATCTAACTTGGTAGAACTAAGAGGCGTGCAACAGGGTTTAGCTCTAGTCATGTTGGTTTTCTGTAACAAATCAAGCAAATACTTGTTTTGATGAAGGAGCATAGCATCAGTGGTTCTTTGCACCTCTAAACCCAAAAATTAATGCAATGGTCCAAGATCCTTGACAAGGTATAGAGTACTTAACTTTGCTATGAACTGAGTGCAAATATTAGAATTAGTACCACTCACCAGAATATCATCAACATAGACTAGATTTATAGCCAGAGTGGGAACTTGAGTAACAAACAGAGAAGCATCAGAGGATGATTGATTAAAGCCAAGGGATTTAAGAGCTTGAAATAACTTGTCAAACCAAGCCCTTGGAGCTTGTTTAAGACCATATAGAGACTTTCTGAGTTTACAGACATGATGTGGCTTGCTGGAATCTTGAAAAACAGGTGGTTGAGTCATGAAAACATTATCCTTTAAGTCACCATGAAAAAATGCATTACTTATGTCTAGTTGATTGAGAAACCAATTAAACTGAACAACAAAGGACAACAAAAGCCGAATGGTAACTGGCTTGGCAACCGGACTAAAGGTTTTTGTATAGTCAAGACCTTTCTTTTGATGAAAACCCTTAGCAACAATATATGTCTCAATAAAGCCATTAGGGTTTTTTTTTTAAATTCTAAATACCCACTTGCAACCAACAACATTTTGAGACAGTAAGGATGGAATAAGAGTCCAAGCACCAGTGGATAACAAAGCATTGAACTCATTTTGCATTGCTAATCTCCAATGTTCAGACTTAGAGGCTTGAAGATAAGTATTTGGAATGTAATTTGTGAAGGAAGGAAATGGATTTTTGGTAGCAGTGAAAACTTTGGGTTTAGAAATGCCATTTTTGGATCTAGTAACCATTGGATGAACATTTGGAGCAACAATAGAATGCTCAGGTTGGGGTATAGGCCCATAATGAAAAGATGACGCAGATGGAGAAGTGGCAGGGTGTTGGGAAGAAGAAAATGAGGATGGTGATGAAGACACAAGGGTAGTGGAGATAGGGGATGTGGGCAGTGAAAAGTGAAGATCAATAGGTAAAGAGGGAGAGGAAGATTGATCAACAGAGGATGAAGCATGTTGGACCTTTGTAAATGGAAAAGTACCCTAATCAAAAGTAACATACCTTGAGATATAAACCTGATTGGTGTCTAAATCTAAACACCGATAACCTTTGTGTTGTAAATTATAGCCCAAAAAGACACATGGCTTACTCTTTCCATCAAGCTTAGAAAAGATGTAGGGTTTTAACCAGGGATAGCAACTGTAACAAAAAACCTTAAGTCTGGAATAATCCGGATACTTATGAAACAGCAACTCCCAAGGTGATTTAGTATGACCAGATAGAGGTAGCCTATTGATAACATAAATGGCAGTGGTAAATGCTTAAACCTAATAGTGATGAGGAACATTAGATTCAACTAACAAAGTCTGAGCAGTTTCAACAAGATGCCGATGTTTCCTTTCCACACAACCATTCTATTCTGGTGTGTGTGGACAATTTAGTTGATGCACAATACCATGAGAATGAAGAAAATATTTAAATTGTAAACTAGTAAATTCACCCCCTGAGTCTGAACGTAAGATCTTGATTTTATTACCAACAATATTCTCAATATAGGCTTTGAACAGTACAAAAGTAGAGTACACATCTGATTTAGCTTTTAAAGGAAAACACCAACTATATTTGCTAAAGTCATAAACAATAAGAAAATAATACCGAAAACCACTCACTGAAGTAACAGGAGTTGGATCCTATAGATCACAATGCAATAGCTCAAGAGACTTAGAAGTTGATGTAGTTGATGAGCCAAATGGCAGTTTATGATTTTTAGCCATAGCATACTTGGAGCAAAAGAAATCAACAGATGTTGTACCTTTAAGAGCACAAGCTTATTACTAGAAATTACTCTGTGAAATATAGTAGAAGAAGGATGCCCCAACCGGCTGTGCCAGAGTGTAACTAAACCGTGAGCACTAACAAGAGCATGAGAGAATCCAAAAGATTGACTAGTGGAAGAACAACTTTGCAAAGGGTAAAAACCATCTTCAACTGGACCTTGCAAAAACGTCTTCCCCGTAGAACGATCCTTTACAACAAATCCATCAGAATCAAGAGTTAAGGCACAATAATTATATTTGAGGAATTGGTAGGTAGATAACATATTTTGTTTCATTTGAGGAACATGAAGCACATTGTTCAACCAAAATTTAGCATTAGAAGAATGCAAAGAAGAAGAACCAATATGGTGTTTAGAGAGACCCTTACTATCACCGACATAAACTTTGTCTTCTCCAGTGTACGGAGTTGGTGAAAAGATGCCAGCAATGTCATTCATGATATGAGATATAGCCCTAGAGTCCAGAAGTCAAGATGTAGAAGACTTGGAGGTGTAGTGTGCACACATTGCTGCAAGTTTGGCAAGAGGAATCTTCCAAAAAATGTGAAGCAGTCAAGAGCTTCATGACTCGTGGAGCCACAGATTTGAGAAGGAGCATGATTACCAAAAAATTTACGAAACATTTGCTGATGACCACGATTGGAGGATTGACCTCGATAGGTGCCTCTGTGTCCTCGAGTATTGTTGAATTGGCCATTATTGTGATAATAAGTACCCTGATTGGTATTCCTGCCACGATTAGAGGTAAATCTAAAAGATTGTTGAGGTTGTGCAGCATAGGCTTGAGGCGGTGGAGTGGGAAGAAGAGATGGTTGAGACTGAACAGAAAACGCCTGAAAAGACTCAGTGCTGGATAAAGAAAGCTTTTTGCGCCGGGACATAGAAAACTCATTTGTGAAAAGAAGACCATGTAATTCATCTAGAGAAGTTGAATAGAGACGTAACATGACAGAATCAATGAATGATTCAAATTCATCAGGTTGTCCATCAAGAGTAGCCGCCATTAAATCTCGATCAGAGATAGGTGCACCAACAGCAGAAAGAGAATCAGAGATTTCCTTCAGTTGTTGAAGAGAATCCGCCACGGATTGAGCACCTTTTTGAATAGCTTGAAGGCGAGATAGGAATTGATGGATATGAGCATCAGAAACACCACCAAAATGCTGCTCAAGCTTGATCTAAAGATCGCGAGCAGAAGAAACACCAACAGTGAACGAAATAACATCTTCCGAGAGTGTAAAATTGAGCCAAATCAGAAGATCCTGATCCTTTTCATACCAAATCTCAAAATTAGGGTTAATGGAACGATCTAGAAGGAATGGCGGTGGACACAGCTCAGTACCGTCAACAATGCCGAGAAGTTTGTAGTGCCGAAGAATTAGTGCAAACAAAACATGCCATGGAAGGTAGTTGGTTCGCTTGAGTTTAATTGGAACCATGCTTCCAATGTTCTAAATTGTTAAAGAAGCATACGAATTTGACATATTAGGGTTTGTCAAGGGATTTGGGGTAGAATTCTGCAGAGAGCCAGGATGAGAAGAAGAATCTGAGGGAGAAGCCATGGCAGAAGCAAGAAGTACAAGAACAAATCTGTAAGAATCAGAGAGACGAAGCGGACGAAGAGATCGAATCGACCGTGAGGCAAAAGGCGAATGATACCATGTAGAAACCTAGAGTTCTTTGAGAGAGAGAAGCGAGAAGTTTTCCTTAGGGATTAAGAAAAGTATAATTTCTCATTAATTCAACAGAACAATACAATTACATATATATAGTCTTTTGACTATTCACAGTTAACTCACTTAACTAATTACATGAGTAACAAACTAATAACTAACTCCAGTTATACTAACTCTAGTCATGATGTGGCATCTTCATCTTTAGATAGATAGAAGAATGCCTACGTGTACTCTACTCGCATCCCAATCCAATATTCCACCTTATGCTTTTTCCTTGCCTTTGATAGTAAGTGGCTACTTTATTTCTTCTTCTTAATTTTCTTATTAGTTGGGGTTTAATCATTCCAGTATAACTTATTAATTAGTACAACGTGCTTATAACACTTTTAATGTGCCCACTTATATGAGAAATTTTTCAACATGCTAGAAACACGGCTTGATACACCTAGTGTTATAATACTATTGGTTGAATTAAAAAAAAAAACAATTTTAAGCCAATTGTATTATCGAGCCATCTTCATCGAAACACAACAATTAACCAAACAATTAAAAACAAAAAGGTTTTTTAGCCAAAATGGTCTTTGAGATTTGCACAACACGTCACTTTGGTCTCTGAGATTGAAAATCAATAAAAATGGTCCCTGAGATTGTCAACTATCCATTATTTTGGTCATTCTGTTAAACTCCATTAAGTATCCCAAAGTTTTTAGCTGAAAGTTTGAGCAATTTTCAAAACTTCGTAACTCAATCGTTTCTTAACCAAATTCGACCCATAATATATCAAAATGAAGATAGGAAAGTGAAGAATAAGATTATACCCATTTGGAAGCCCAATGGTTCCCATAGATGGTTGAAAAATAGCCTGAAAGTTGACTGGTCCGTGGAAAAACTGGCCGAAAACTGAGTGAACTTTAAACGTTCATAACTTCTTCAATACTCAATGAAATCGAGTGATTCAAAAACAAAAATTATACTTCTCGATCAGAAGAAGAGAATGGAATTTTTCTAGATGGCTAAATCACCGTGGTTTAGCTGAAAATGGCTCGAAATTGCCTATTTTGGTCTCTAGTTAGCCATTTTCAAGCTATTTTCTAGTAAAACCACGGAGAATTAGCCATCAAGAAATGTACCGTTCTCTTTGTCTCATTGAGTAGTATGATTTTCGTTTTTGAATCACTTGATTTCGTTGAGTATTGAAGAAGTTATGAACGTTTGAAGTTTACCCAGTTTTCGGCGAATTTTCCTTTTTGCCGTTGGACCAGTCACTTTTTAGGCTATTTTCCAGCCATCTCTAGCAACCATTGGGCTTTAAAATAGGTATAATCTTGTTCTACACTTTCCTATCTTCATTTTGATATATTATGGGTCGAATTGGTTAAGAAACGATTGAGTTACGAAGCTTTGAAAATTGCCCAAACTTCCGGTCAAGAGCTCCGGGACACTTAACGGAGTTTTTCACGGAATGACCAAAATAATGAAGGTGAAAAATCTCAAGGACCATTTATATTGATTTTCAATCTCATGGACTAAAGTAATGTATTATGCAAATCTCATAGACCATTTTGGCTAAAAAGCCTAATAAATAAGGCCAAATTTACTTTCGTCCTTGTTATTTTCCCGTTTTCCAACTTAGTGTATGTGTATTTCAATTCTAGTGATTTTATCCTTGTAGTTTGGTACCCTTACAATTCTAGACCACATCAAAATTTTCATCCAATAGAGATGCTATGTCTTTTTGATATATTTACATTAGGCTTGATATGGACTACAATTTATATGTTATAAATAGGCAAATGTTTAGTTTCATAACTATAACTCAAAATGATTGCAGGTCAAAAGGGGAAGTGAGAGATACTGATATTATTGCTTTCATTTTTTTTCTTTTGCAGTGTGTATTGTGATCACACATGGAGTACTCTTTATATAGAGCAACATTCGTGACAAACCAAACAAATGAAATTATTGCCACTTTTGAAAACATTACACAACAACAAATACATCACTATTTTCAAATCTTTCTCAATGTGGGAATTCATTCTCACAATTTTACAACATTGTATATATTTTTTTATTATCAAATTTCATTTAATGTTTATTCAAACTCTTAAAAAACTGAAACTGAATTTTAAGTAAATCACAATCCTCCAATCGAGGAATTCAGGTTGTGCGGCTTTCTTTTATATCGGTCTATTTTCTCTTATCCTTGAATTACAAGTGAAATACCATAATACAAGAATATAATAGTTACAACTGAAATCACATGAACCACGGAGCTACGGGGAAAAAATAAGAACCAAAGTTAAGGGCCATTCTATCAAAAACAAAAATTTGATGGGCCGTTGTACCAAAAGAAAGAATTGATGACCAGATATGAATAAAAAAATGATTGCTGGAAAAATCTGTATTATTTTATTATTAACGTACGCGGAAAAAAGGCAAAGAAGGACAAGAAGAGACAAGTTAACTGAAGATTAACAGAGATTCTCTGCCACCCGAATTTTCTTTCTCCGATGCGAGACCTTTCCCGCCAAATCAATGAATCCTCAGCTCCGCCAATCTCTATAGCGCCGCCGTCACCATGACCGCTCCTCCTCCTCGCGCCGCCACGTCATCGCTCTCTCTACTTTTCGTCGTCATCTCCATTTCAGTTGCCGCCTCCATCTCTCTCCTCCATTTCAGACCCCAAAATTCCCCAACCCTAAACCGAAACCTTTCCCAAAATACGTCGCGTCCCCAGGCCAGCCGCCAAAGGTACGTCGTTCGATTTGTGGAGTACAGGAGGGCGGAGGAGCTCCGAGAGTATTTGAAATCGGGTGTGCGATCCGATGGGTGGGATTGGATCGAGAGGAACAACCCGGCGAAGAAGTATCCGACGGATTTCGGGTTGGTTTGGATTGAAGACTCGGCGAAAGAAAGGGTATTTTCGGAAATTGGGAGCCTGGGAATGGTGAAGGATGTGAATGCGGATGTGAGGTATGGAAGGGGTTTGCTTGCTGAGGGGAAAAGGGAAAGAGTTGGGGCTTTTGTCGAAGGGAAGAAGCGGCCGGGGAAGATTTTGACGGGGATGTCGTTCAGTGAAGCCGGCGGCGATGCATTTTACTCCGCCACAAGCAATTCTTCGATTAGCTGGAGAAGGCAGCTCATGTCTCAGGTGGGTTTTTGGTGCTTTTGTGTGAAGTTTTGGGAAAAAGTGAGAAACTTGAAGTTGGTGCTTTTATGTTTTTAATGGTCGTTTATCATATTAGGTTGAGTAAGTTACAAGTTTTTCGTAATTCAGTTTTCGGGGGTGTTAATGATTCCGAAAACAAAATGGCGTTGTGGTCTGTTTTTGTTTTGTATAGTGTTGCAGCGGAAGCTTATAATGCAGAGCGCCAATTTCTTAAACTACCAAAATCACATTACGATTTCTGACTCGATAATCGAAGGAATATTGAATGCAGCATTTTGTTTTGCTCACTGATACTTATGTATATTGACCTGGAGAAGCCATTTTTCAAGTGTCTTGAAAATCGGCTGTTTTGATTCTTGAATATTTCCCTTGTGTTTATTCTTAATTCACCCTCTTTGGTCACTTTTACTCATGCAGAGATCTCAAGTTACCTCATTGTTTGGGGCGGAGTCCCTTTGGGAAAAAGGTTATACAGGTGCAAATGTCAAAATGGCCATCTTTGACACTGGAATTCGAGCTAATCACCCACATTTTCGTAATATCAAGGTAATTTATTATGGGAAAAAAGGTTGGAGTCTTTTTCCCTTGTGTGTTTTTGCAGTTGGTTAATCGGCATTATTTACCTTAATACATGTTTGTTTGATTCCAAAAAAATTTCTCTGTGCTATACTGGTTTTAAATTTTGAACAATTATTTAGGAGCGCACAAACTGGACAAATGAAGATACTTTAAATGACAACCTTGGGCATGGGACATTTGTTGCTGGTGTTATTGCTGGTGTAGATGCAGAGTGTCTTGGTTTTGCTCCTGACACAGAGATTTATGCTTTTCGTGTGTTTACAGATGCACAGGTAATGACCTCGGACATTTGAAGAATTATTGAAATGACATTATGACTAGAATAGAATAACATACCAAGGGAAAAACACAAAGTTACATTCATATTTCACGGTCTATCCCATAGGTGGGTGAAGTGTTTTTTGCATTGCACATATGTGCATTGTTGATTCATAGATATTACTATATTTGTTCTCGTTTTTGGAAGAAAGGATTGGAGGCTAGATTTTGGAAACTTTGTATAGGTCTATGATATATAAGTCAACCTGTTATTTGAAATTCTTGGCTTCATGGTGTTTCATTTGGTTAATCAAATTTGCAAAATTGTGAGAAGCTTGTATTCAGCTTATTGCAGGTATCATACACATCATGGTTCCTTGACGCTTTCAACTATGCAATTGCAACCAATATGGATGTGCTAAATCTGAGTATAGGTGGACCTGATTACTTGGACCTCCCATTTGTAGAGAAGGTAAGGCTTCTTTGTTAGTTTTCCATATTGCGTAAAGAACATTAGTGTGTTGGCTTTGGATCCCCATCAGTGATTGCAGTCAGACGATTGTGGGCATATATTATACTTATGCTTTTGAATCATGAAACATATTTTGCTTAGCTTTGTTCTGCTCATTTGCTCACCAGGTTTGGGAAATAACTGCAAACAACATAATTATGGTTTCGGCAATTGGAAATGATGGACCACTTTATGGAACTCTAAACAATCCTGCAGACCAAAGTGATATCATTGGCGTTGGTGGCATTGACTACAGTGATCACATTGCTTCTTTCTCGTCACGTGGCATGAGTACTTGGGAGATGCCTCATGGGTAATCTATTATCTTTTCTTTCGTACTGCTTGTTGCGATTGCTTTCTTTTTTCCTTTCCTGAGGTTTTTAACTAATCTTGAGACATATCCAATCATTTGTTATTCTTTTAGCAGTACAATCTTTGTTATAACATTGAATGTGCAAATCATGAACTATTTGAGTTTTCTCCGTACAGTTATGGTCGGGTGAAGCCAGATGTTGTTGCATATGGACGGGACATCATGGGATCCAAGATCAGTACAGGCTGTAAAAGCTTATCAGGCACAAGTGTCGCAAGTCCTGTGGTTGCTGGTATGGTATGTCTTCTTGTCAGTGTTATCCCTGTGAGCAGTAGGAAGGATATTTTAAATCCAGCAAGCATGAAACAAGCACTGGTTCAGGGTGCTGCGAAGCTTTCTGGTCCGAATATGTATGAGCAGGGTGCAGGCAGGGTTGACCTGTAAGTCCTGATTTATAGGCCCCTTGCTTTTTGCCTTAATGTCCAGCTGCTCCATCATTGGCATTTATGGTTTTTAGTTTTAATTTTTGACTTTTTGGTCAGGTTAGAATCATACGAAATCCTCAAGAGTTACCAACCTCGTGCCAGCATCTTCCCTAGCACTCTCGATTATACAGATTGTCCTTACTCTTGGCCCTTCTGTCGTCAGCCCCTTTATGCAGGTGCCATGCCTGTTATCTTTAATGCTACCATTCTAAATGGGATGGGTGTAATAGGCTACGTTGAAAGTCCACCAACATGGCTTCCTTCAGATGATGTAGGGAATCTTCTAAGCATTCACTTTACTTATTCTGAAGTTATTTGGCCTTGGACTGGTTATTTAGCACTTCACATGCAAATTAAGGAAGAAGGGGCACAATTTTCTGGAGAGATAGGAGGCAATGTTACTCTTAGGGTATACAGTCCTCCAGCTCTAGGAGAGACGAATCGTCGGATGAGTACTTGTGTGCTTCAGTTGAAATTGAAAATTGTCCCAACTCCGCCAAGATCGAAACGAGTTTTGTGGGATCAGTTTCACAATATTAAATACCCTCCAGGTTATATCCCTAGAGATTCTTTGGATGTCCGTAATGACATTCTTGACTGGCATGGGGATCACCTGCATACGAATTTTCACATTATGTTCAACATGTTACGAGACGCTGGGTATTATGTCGAAACACTTGGTTCGCCATTTACTTGCTTTGATTCTCTCCGGTATGGGACCCTTCTTCTTGTAGATCTTGAAGAAGAGTACTTTCAGGAGGAGATTGAAAAGCTTCGAGATGATGTCCTTAATTCTGGACTGGGATTGGCGGTGTTTTCTGAATGGTATAATGTGGACACAATGGTGAAGATGAGATTCTTTGATGATAACACACGGAGCTGGTGGACTCCAGTCACTGGTGGTGCAAATGTTCCAGCGTTGAATGACCTTTTAGGTCCGTTTGGGATTGCATTTGGAGATAAGATTCTGAATGGTGATTTTTCTATTAATGGTGAGCATAGTCGATATGCATCTGGAACGGATATTGTGAGGTTTCCACGCGGTGGTTATGTGCACAAGTTCCCTTTTGTGGACATCTCTGAGAGTGGGGCCACTCAAAATGTACTTCGGACTCCTGAGATGACCGCAGTGAGCTCAAAGGGTACTCATTCATTTTTTTTTTCCTACTTTTTTTGACAATCGAACTCAATCATGATTCATGTGATATTGATTATGATGCCTGTTGATAAATGTAGGCAGATTCTCCCATTCTTGGTCTTGTGGAGGCGGGTGAAGGTCGTGTTGTAGTTTATGGAGACTCTAACTGTTTGGACAGCAGTCATATGGTGATGAATTGTTATTGGCTCTTGAGGAAAATACTAGATTTCACCGGTGGAAACATCAAAGATCCCGTGCTTTTCTCAAACTCGGTTAAACAAAGCTCACCTTTACATATAGAAGACAACCAATTACCGTCTCGTAGAACTGACGTGAATTTTTCCGCATATTCTGCTGTTATGGGAAGGGAATTGATGTGTGGGAGTGACTCCGTATTTGAAGTCTGGGGGACCAAAGGTTACAGTTCACAGGTCAGGGGAACAAACAGAAGATTACCGGGCTATTCTGTGGTTGACTTGGATAGAGGTTTAAATTCTACAGCCGATACTTCAAATTCGAAGCGTACCCAGCTGACTGTGGAAAATAGAAGTGATCGTTTGGGATACTTGGGCCTGTTCTATGGGGACGAGGTAAGCCAGAATGGTTAGAAAACGATATTTTCCGCTATTCCTTTTACTGTCACTATCATACTATAACACAGTTACATGACGCTTAGAGTTTCCTGTAATCCTTCCTGCAGCTTGAGATGCCTGTGTTAGTTCCTACTCATTGGTTTGTTCCTGCAATCATTCTTGCAATTGGTAAGTGATCATGTAGATCCTGCTCATTGGTTTGTTCCTGCAATCGTACTTGTTTTTCGGATTGTCATTTACTTGTGAATTGCTTGGCTACTATTTGTAGGTCTTTTGGCATTTTTGAGCTTTTGGCAAATCCGACAGAAACGCCGGCGGCGAAGGAAAGGATCTGGTTCCGGTCGGTATTCTAATTTGTAGTTCCAGATGAATTTGTAACTTCAATTCACTAATACAAGAGTCTTGTTGTCCGGATCACAGGTGGGATTTTGTATTTGTAAGGAATTTGATACGAACAAGTTTTTATTTTCTTTAATCTATCTGTATTTATGCTAATCATGAGTATTAGGCAAGAATTTTGATAACCTTTGTTGATATTATGAACTGCAAACGAACAGCAAGCAACGTGAAGAAGTCAATATTTTCCGATATTATGAACCGCAAACGAACAGCAAGCAACGTTAAGTCGTCGATATTATCTGACATTTTAAGGTTGTCTGACCACATCTTACGTAGGTTAGTTCTCGCAAACAAGTGGGATTTCTGGCATTTGGGTCACACCAACCCCAAACTTGTGATAGTTGCCCTTCAAATGGAGAAAATATAACTAGTGGATTTCTTGCACTTTGGTCACACAACCCCAAACTTGTAAAAGCTGCCCTTCAAATGCAGAAAATATGACGTGCGACTTTCGGACCACCTGTATATGAGATAAACTTACAAAAGGTCATGTGACAAATATTATTAAGCAAGTGGTACAATTTTTAAATACGTAACAAATATTTATTGGACAAATAATACAACTAAAGATTATGCCTTTGTTGCGAGATAATCTCATCTTACAAATAACATGACACGATAAAGTTGTCCCACTCGAAAGTTTATCTAGTTTGTCTTTCAAAATTTCCATGGTACTTTACAGTGAGGTTCCCTCCCTACAACCTAGTCAGTCCTTTACCAGAGTGGTAGGGCGGACGAAGGGTATAAATTTAGGCAGGCATGTGCAAATACAGCACACGCACAGCCAACAAGCATGGGCCTGGTGATGGTGGTGGCCGTTTTTCTTCTCCAGCAGAAAATAACTTTACTTGGCTTTGTCAGAGATTAATTATAAATGTGAATGGTGATCAGCTTTTTCCTTTCTTGTATTCGGCATGTGGGCTGCGAGATTCCACTAGGGTTTAGGGTTAGGGTTTGAGGTGGAAATTGACTTGGCTTTTAATGGCGTTCAGCAAACCAAACCCATCATTCAAAAGCTTGCACGAATTCCCAAGGTTTTCATGGTCCCCATTTTTCTTGAGCAACTACACCCACTTTATGTGTCAAACACACGTTTGACTATCGAATTTGATTCAGCAACACTTTCTCGAGTAACTTCACCCACTCAGCGTAGGAATTGGATCATCTCCTTGTTCGGGATCCTCTTGACTCAATAACACAGACTGTTAAATTTAGATTCAACGACTACAAATAGCGAGCTCTTTAAAAGTTATAATAATTGTAGCCGTTTGATTAAAATCTAACGGTCCATATTAATAGATCAGGAGATCCCGAGCCCTTGCTCAAGAGAGCATCCAATTCCCTCATCGCACAACTTGAGACCATTTGTGCATGGCAGAAATGTAATGCTAAGAAATCGTTAGATATTTGGAAACATGCGAAAGAAGAAAGATTAAGCATAGATAAAAAGAATTGGATAAGAAATCTTATTAGCTGTTGTATAAACACTGCTAAATACACTATAAAAACCGATAATTCGAATACGTCGAATAAAGGGGAAAAAAATAGATCAAATTGGTGCACGAACAAGCCGTTCTTGAAATCGATGTGATATAGAGTAGTGTTAAGAATACGGGAGGGGAGATTTTTACAGGGAAAAAACTGGTGCATTGGCTGTGTTTAAGAGGTTCCGCTGCTGAAACCGCGATTGTTTTTCTTTATCCTTCCCAACTCCATTTCTCGGGTGGTTTGGCGGCTTTGGCCTTCCCCGCTGCTTGAGCCGGATGGGTACAAACCGTATTCACTGGTAGGGGCGCTATACTCGCTGCTAGCACCGTACTCCTGGCTCCCCAATGCCACCTTTCTGAACTTTTTCATGTCCTCTTTGTATTGGCTTGAGTCATAGTCTGAGCTCCCGTAAGAACTGTAGACATTGCTCTGTCCAGGCTGGATTCCTTCGTTGAGGTCGGACAGAGACACATCTCCCTCTAAAGCACGGACAACCTGTGTGCATTGAGTAAATATGGTCAGAAGACGCATTACAGAACCCTGGTAAGTCTTGAAAATCTTGCTTGTCCAATGGAGACAGATCAACTAAAACCTATTGACATCTAGAAGATCCATTCGTGGAACATGAAAGATTAAGCTCTTACTGAAGAAAATTTACCTGACTCATTCGTGGTCGACGCCTTGCAGAATGACGTATGCAAGCTGCAGCACAAGCAACCATACGAGCCATTTCATTGGGATCATAACCATTCTGAAGCTTAGGATCTACTAGTCCATCAAAGTTTCTTTCTTCCAAAGCTCGAGTTAGCACAGGCCTTGCCTACAATGCCAGAACATGCTCATCAATCATCACTCTCTAAAAACACCAACCACAATGCACAAGTTGTTCACAGACAAAGTGAATTATTACTCACCCATTCTACCAAACTATCCTCCATGTAAGTTTGAGATGCATCAACAGGCCGACGTCCAGTAATCAACTCCAAAAGCATAACCCCAAAGGAGAAAACATCTGACTTGTCAGTGAGTTTTCCACTTGAAGCGTATTCCGGAGCCAGATACCTGAAGGTAGCGAGCATGTAAGAACATGAATGATAGGTCAATATACATCTAGCAAGGCAACTTGAATATGTGGTTATAGATCTAGACAAGCTAAACTAAGATGAAATCCGGTCATGACACCAAACAACGTTTACTACAATCTCGAGAACTCAATCTTGATAAAATGATGGTCGAACTTTGGGTCAATCTTAAACTGAAATCGTTATGATAACTAAGTCCATTGGAAATTATGATACGATAGGAGTGGGTTTCACAACTCTTACCCAAAAGTTCCCATCACTCGGGTGGAAATGTGAGTATTAAGATCAGACGAAAGCTTGGCAAGTCCAAAATCCGCAACCTGAGCCAAAGATGGTGAATCTCAGATATAGAAAACTAAAAACTCATTGGCTTGATCGCACCCAATATATTTTGACTGAGATAACTTAACCGCCAAATTGACAGGGCACAGTAATAGCTGATCCCTTATGTCAACTAGAACAAAACTCAGGCAGGCAACGACTTGCCATACGATAATTTTACTTTTATTTTAAGAATTGTAAATATTGAAAAACCCGCATGAAATTCATGCACAGTCCATACCTTTGCCTCAAACTTGAAATCCAAAAGTATATTAGCTGCTTTAATATCACGATGAATAATTTTTGGATGACCTGCATAATAGGTACAGATTATTACAATGTAAATCTAAAGTTCTGATGTCAAGGACCAAATTAAAGTAATTCTGTTTCTCTTGTGCATCTGCACGGACACGTATAACTTACAATCCTCGTGAAGATATGCTAATCCTTTTGCAGATCCTAAAGCAATTTTTAGTCTGGTTGACCAATCCATGGTAGGTCGTCCTTTTCCTGCAATACGAATATTCTATCAGATCCTTGTAACCAAAAGTATGGACCAACATCACAATTGTAAATATCACCTACTCATAACTTAAATTGTATTGACACATTAATGAGAGTTCAGCATAAAACAATGAAGCAACGGTCTATCAACCACAAAGACATTATAAATTCACTGTTTTACTTTTGATTATAAAGGTGTTTATAATCATCAATTCAACATTACATGCTGCAAAAACAAACTTACCGTGTAAGTGAAACTCCATAGTATTATTGGGAACAAACTCATAAACCAGTAGTCTCTCGGATCCAGTCATGCAATATCCAACCAGTGAAACAAGATGCCTGTGATGTACACGGCTAATAATTTCAACTTCTGCCTGGAATTCACGCTCCCCTTGCCCACTTCCAGCTTTCAGCTGCTTGATTGCTACTTCCTTCCCATTCGGAAGGACTCCTTTGTGTACGTATCCAAATCCACCTTGACCAAGAAGATTGGAATCCGAGAAGCCTTCAGTTGCCAATGCTAGTTCCTCATATGTGAATGTGCTTTTAGAGAACCCCAAGGAATAGCCTGGTGGAGGTGTTGGTGAGAGTAGATCACCCCCTGAATAATTGGAACCAGAACCTCCACTGCTGCTTGTGAAAGGTGGGGGTGGTGCCACCGGATTTGGCTTATATTGTGGTGATTGTGGTGGCCGTGATGCTACTGGTGGTGGCAGAGATGGCTTTGGCATCATTTTGACTGCATGGTTTCCAGGCGGAGGAGCATTTTGTTGCCACTGATGTGGCGGACCACCGTATGGGTCAACTGGAAAATACCAACAAACACGCGGAAATCAGTATTCAATTCCAGCTGGATAATTCACAGCAATACATGGAGAAGTCACCGGCAACCAAAGGTAAACCTTCCTCAGAAACACATTCTTTCAAACTCGAATAAATTAATGAGTGACAGAAACAAAAACAACAAGACAACCCACAAAGGAAAAAAAAACACAACAACAACAAAGCATTTTCCCACTAAGTGGGGTCGGCTATATGAATCCTAAAACGCCGTTGCGCTCGATTATGTGTCATGTCTTCCATTATATCCAACCATAACCCCTGCACACATCGTGCTTTACCAGATCTACAAGTACTTCATACTAGTTCATAAAATCTGACATGGAGATGTCACGAATTCAGACATTGAACGATAAACATCGATAACAATGCAAATCAATGACAACCTTGGAGGGAGAAATGCTGAAGAGCATTTTCTAATACAATGACCAGATCCAAAATCCCAAAGAATCTTAGTCAAAGACCGCTGCGCTAAAAGTCCATTTGATAACCATTTCGTTTTTAGATTTCACTCAATCGAACTTCAAAAACATGAAAAGTATTATCATTGCCATTAAATTCCACATGCAGAGCAATCAAAACGTTCCAAATGAAATCAAATTTAAACTCAATTAAAAACAACAAACCCAGATCGAAAAAAAAATGTAAAGAAACAAAGGAAAGTTGATACCTTTGGGGCCAGGAGGCGGCGGCGGAGGCATATAATACTCTTCATCTCTTCTTCTCCTTTTCTTCTTCTTAGTGCAAAAAATGCAGCAAAGACTCAGCACCACTAAGACCACCACAGCTCCAATGGCAATCCCGATTATAACCCCCGACTCCAAGCCTGAAGATGGCGGTGACGGCGACGAAGACGATTTTGGCGGAGGCGGAGGACTCTTTGACGGGGTAGAAGGCGTAGAACCCGAAGAAGGCGGTGGCGGAGGAGATGGGGTGGTTGATTTCGGCGGAGGAGGAGATGGGTTGGTTGATTTCGGCGGCGGCGGGGATCCAGAAGAGGCCGGAGGTGGAGTGGTCGATGGTGGTGTGGGTGTGGTAGACGACGGTGGTGGTGGTGACGACGATGTGGCTGGTGGCGGCGCGCTCGGGGTCGCTGGTGGCGGTGCGCTCGGAGTCGAAGGAGGCGGTGCGGTGGAGGATGGCGGCGTAGGCGCAGAAGGAGCCGGAGCTGTGGGCGGTGGCGGCGAGGTTGTGTTGGTCGACGGCGCCGGAGCCGACATTGTGTAAATCAAACGAATCTAATGAAATGGGCACTTAGCTCTCGCAAAATTTAAGAAAATGGGTAGCTGAGAAATAGTCCTTTCTGGCTCCGGCGAGTGAAAAGCTTCGATCTTTTTCCACTTTCTCTCTCTAAAAAAGTAGAGAGAGAGAATGTTGAATGGTTTTAATGGAGAAAGCAGAGACAGATAGCGTTTGCTTATTTGGTTGCGGGAATTAAAAGAAGGTATTTTTGTTGCTTTTTTTCCTTCTGCTTTTTAAAATTTTAATATTTCATGAATTCAGAGCAAAAGAATTCCTCAGTCACATGGTTAAGAGAGAGAGATTATCGTCTTCGTCTTCGTCTTTGCTTTGCTGTTACTGCGCTGGGAGGAGAGAGAGGAGAGTGAGCAGCTGGAGTTTAGGGGTGATGAGAGAGAGAGAGAGAGACACCGAGTGGGGAGCTTGGTCTTGTCTTGTGGGGTCTTAAGGAGTGGGGCCTACACGATTGGCCCGCGCGTTTCTCCGTCTATCACTCGGCTGGGATTATTCTCTTCTGTTTCGGTTGTTGGTTAACTGGATGGGACGGCATTTGTTTTTAATTTCTTAATTTTATTATTATTTTTCGTTTTTCTTAATCGTTCTTGCACGGTATTCGTATTTTATGGGTCCAAATTAATTTCCACAATATTTATTTTGTGTGTGTAAAAGTCCATTTGTGAAAGGAAAAATTTTGGTTGTCTGATTATATTTTTCAATTAAATATTTGTATAATTGTTTGTTAGACAATTTCGATTACATTTGTACCAAGTATGAACACCTTGAAATTATCCATGATATTATTCACACATGGAAAAAAATTAGAAAAAGGGTATATAATTGGGAAGGGTGATGATGTTCTTATCCAATTTGGAGAGTTTTCATGCCTAACCTTGTATATCATAATCCAAAATAAACATGTGTCTAAGTTAAAACTAGATTTTGGTGTTGTAGGGTATATAGCAATTTGTTCCCATTTTGCAATTCAATTCATGAATTTGGTAATTTGTATAGAACTTTATATATATATATATATATATATATATATATATATATATATATATATATATATATATATATAAGAATCGAATTCAAGACTTATATAGAACTTTGAGGTACTGCAAATTTATTTGAAAAATGTTATTGGCACTTCAAAAAGTCATTTTGCGCTCTTCACAAATGTATTTTTCTTAAATATAGAAAGTTTAAAATGCAAAATGAGAATTTGGAAATATCAATAATAATTCTCATTTCTTTTAAAGAATAACACTATTTATCCAAAAAAAAAATCAAGAGAACATTAAGGCTTGCGATGGAAAACACCCAAAAATTCTAGGAATAGGAAAGGTGGCAAAATCTAAGATTCAACAAGCAAACTATCAACCAAACTGAACTTTTTCTTTGGGAATGTCATAAATAAGATTCAACAAACCGTACTTTCATTACTTTAAGAGAGATAAAGTAGTTGAAAATATGGTGGTGTTATCCATACATTCAGTTTTACAGTTCACACTCACTTTTAATTTATGTTTTTTGATCTTCTTCAATTCGTTCGAGACAGCAGGAAGTTGAAGAATGTGTGTGAGAGGTAAACAAAACATGTATAGGTAGCACCACCCTGACAATATAGTAGAGCAATTTTGGTAAGTTGGGATTGATTCTGTTAGCTTATCGAGCCTTAACAAGCTTCCAGAAAGAAGTCCTAAATCTTGAAAATTCCAAGCGTGAAAGGAACAAAAGAGATATATGTGCCTCTGAGAGAAAACTACTGGTTTGGTGATGAACTTTTTGATATTTGCGGCTGCTTCCCTTGTCACAGTTGCTAAGTGTTGTTTTCCATCATTTTTAACCTATTATTTGGAGCAAGGAAGAACTACTAACTAGTGCATGGAAATAAAATAGAGGGAGTGGTTGATCTTAGGTTTATGTCAGCAAAATGTATGATTAAGAACTTAAACTGTGTAATTATTATTCATCATGAAAAGCGAAAAGTGAAAAGGTATCGTATCATCAATCTTAATCATATTAGGGTTTTTGATTATTAGGTGATAGGTATAAAGTGAAAAGTAGGATTTTAACATAAATCAACACTCCATCACTTATAATTTCAGTAATCTCAATTGTTCTTCTATTCGAAAACTTCTAGATATACTTGATTAATTTAAAGTATAAACTCAACGTTCCCTTATATAATATATATATATAGTATGTGAAATAATGGCACCACGTAAAAATATTGCAGTATCATATAATATATACATCTTTGTAACCAAACGGAGTGTCTATAATGTGAAGATGTAAAGGTAAACAAGTCTCATATTGGTGAAAGAATCAATTTTCGAACGTGTGAGGATATGAAGATAAAAGTATCCTACATCGGTGAAAGAAGAAACATTGCAAGAGCTTATAAAAGATTGACTACTACTTTTCATATTGCCAATTAGAATTCGACAATTGATTGGGTTGCCTTGCAGAGTTTTAAGTGAGATGTGTCTAGAAGTCTGGGTTTCCAAGCCCCCACCCGCTCTCGTGCATATCTTATCCATTGATGGTCTTTCCTGTCCTCCTTAGGTTCCTGGTTTTGGTGAGTAGAGTTTCTTGTCCAAGTCTTCTTATCCTTTTCTAGGGTCCTTTTGCTCCTTTTGTTGGTCCTTCTTGGGAGTTGGGACTAAGCTTCTGTGCCCTATCTCTTTTGTATGGTCTTGCTGTTTCAATGAAGTTGTTTCTGATTAAAATAAAAAAATAAAAAAAGATTTATGCTTCAACTTTTTTCATTGTAGCAGAGCATGTTAACTCAAGTGTGAAACTCAATGGCTATACATACTCAATGTCATTCAATTTGTATTGTCTACGTGTTTGGCTTGAAAATTTGATACACCTGAGTGTGTGTGTAAGTAAATGAAGGTAAAAGATTTCAATATCGGTGAAAGCAACCTTCCAAGAGCTTATAACAGGTTGAACTACTTTTCATATTGTCACTTAATTTTATAATAGAACCTCAACTTTCTGCATGTAACCTATTTTTCTGAATTCAAGATTCAAGGCAAATATGCAATAATGCAATATTTCTAATTTCTTTTCCCTTTATATTTTAATAAAGATTACAACGAATTATATATGGCTCAAGGCATAAAGAACACCAATGTGAAAGTGAGTTGTACAAATTAACTCTATCAATAACGTTGCCCAGATACCATAAAAGAAGGCAATAAGTTGTGAATTAGTCAAGGATTAGGTGATCCTAGTTGATCTGATTTGAAATTTTAATTCTTTTATATATGGCATGTAGAGGTATCTGTTCCTCGAAGTAAAGCCACACCAGCTGGACACCAACAGCTAAATCCAACATTCAACAAAGTTGACAATGCTTCCTACACAAAAGAGGGATGGCCAACTTGAACAGTTGGATTCTTCCGTTTTGCAGTTTAGATTTTTTTTTTTTTTTTTTTTGGCAGTTTTGATTAGTTTCAAGTAAAATATCTCTTAAAACATAAAAAAAAATTAAGAGTCGAATTTCTTTTCGTGAATATTGATGAAATGTTTTACCGAAACTTTATGTTCTCAGTATGTTTGAGTTGCATTTCAAGTTCGTCAGTTGTAATGTCAAAGCCATGGAATCAACCTGAACGGTCGAAAAATGAGATGCCAAATGGCATGCAAAACCCTAGTTGTTCGTATATATATATCAATGCATGGACCGTGGCAGGAAGAACTGGTCTGATATTCGTGCGCGTGGCGTTGCAGCAGAGGTAGCAGCACAAATTGCGGGCAGGCGGAGGCGGACGTTTCGCCCTCCGCCCCTCAAGTCAATTCCTAAAAAATGAGGAGCACTACTTGGTCGAATGTCACATCCTTTAACGTCTGCAATAATTAGTGGATTTGCCGGCGATTATTTCATGTTTAATTAATTTTAATTAGGATTAATATCCCACTATTTGTCTAAACCCTGAAGGAAGCTTCCCATTAGGTCTTTGAGAGCGTGCATCATAAACCAGTCTTTGTTTTAAGCTTTCAGTTCAAAAGAATGAAAACCCAGGTCAAAATTGTACCTTATTTCTAACGATGCCTTACAAGTCGTGTTAGAAAATGCCACAAGTATATTGTGGACTCGCATGAAAGTGCTTTTAAAATATCTAAAATGATTTTGTTGATATGCTTTTTAAACCACTCCTTAGTAGAAATACAAGTTAATTTTGAAAAAGCATTTAAAGTGATTCCTGCAAGAAGGAAATAACTGGTTTCAAAATACACATAACTGGTGTTTTTTTCAAAAAACACTTTAAGTATTTTTGGAACCAAAAACATATTTTTTCTAAAATCGCTTCCAGCAAGGAAGTAAAAACCCCAATGTCATTTTCATAGGGTTGGATCGGTTGTCATGACTATCGTGTTGTTGGTCATCTCGCATTGTGTGTGTTTGGATTTACCCATGTATAGTTGTCATGTTTTGTGTTAATTATTAGATAACTTTGAAAAACTGTCATTTTATGTTAGTGTGATTCATGTACAAATCGAGTCTTATAGACGCATCTTGTCTTAAATGTCGACTGTAAATTTTATTTTGGTTAAAGTGTGAAAATTACACACTATAATTTAAACTTCTAATCATCAAGAGGTGCCCCTACAATATGCATGCATGTCCTGGTTTTCCCTAACAAAAAAACTTCTTTCTTTTAATTTTTAATGATCATGAGTAATTTGACACTAAAAGAAAATTGAGAGGGAAGAGAAGCAAAGCTGCTGGCAAATGCTTCAAAAAATAGTGATGAGCTGGTGGAAGGTGTTCAGTTTTTTAGAAGAGATCCTCTTCCACCAAAGTTACCATATCAAATAATTCGGACATTTGAAATTTCATCCAACAGTTAAAAATTATTATAGTTTTTAAGGAGTCAAAATAGGTGAGTCATTAGATGAAATTTTAAAGATGTGGATCACTTGATTCGGTGTGATCCGGTGACTTTGTTGGAAGAGATCTAGAGAGGATCTCATATCTCAGTTTTTTTTTTTTTTTTTTTTGGGGAAAACCTCATCTCTCACTTTTTAATCATGTAGGACAGCAGAATTGTCAAGTGCAGTGACATTTTACCTGACAATTTCACCTATATATGTATACAAGTAAAGGAGCATTCGAGCTAATCAATTAATAATTTAATATAAAAGTAATTACTACACTTAATTTATAATAATTACTACTGTAGCATGATATTGTTCGTTTTGGGTCTCGACCACGCTCTCACGGTTTTGTTTTTGGGAACTCACGAGCAACTTCCCAGGAGGTCACCAATCATGGGATTGTTTTAGCCCAAACTCGCTTAACTTCGGAGTTCCTACGGAACCCGAAGCCAGTGAACTCCCAAAAAGCCTCGTGCTAGGTAGAGATGAGAATATACATTTAAGGATCACTCCCTTGGGCGATGTGGGATGTCACATTGTAGGTTATCATTGATAGATTATTCTTAGAAAAATTTACTAAAATGACAAATCGTTTAGTTATCTATATCTGACATACTAAGTAGACGAACACATAGTTATTAGTAAAGTGATTCATAAATGATGGCCTAAATTATAAACGGTTCCAATCATAAATTTATTTTATACAACGAACAAGCATTGTATTAAATACTAACCAATTAAAAATTGAAAACTCCTATATCAATAATATCTAAAAAGTAGATAATGTTTTCATGAAATGAAAAAAAATAATTATATCTATACAGCCTCATACGAATTCAATGAGGACTTTCTTCTGTATAACAATAAGTTATCTAATCTACTAACGCTATTTTTTACTAAGAAACAATACCTAAAACAAACAAAAAATGATTAGGTGGGGTTGAAATTTGAACGAGAGAGAGGTCGAATTGTTGTGGCCTCACATGGCGATGCCATTAGAGCATTTAGCTTCTAATAATTAGTGCCATGACATTCGCCTTGATTTTATTTTGACTAAAGTGAGAAAAAGGCAATTGGTCAGCTCATTCCAGCTATATACTTTATTTATTATTTCCAATGAATATAATAATTCTCCCTTTTTGTCAATTAAAAAACATACCGATGTCTTCCCCTATTTAATGTCATTAATAAAGATAAATTTTATTTGAACTCATACAACCTCTTTTACACTCAATTTATTTTCTACCTCCATAACATTTTTAACTAAACTATTAATATCTTTTTAAACTCAAACTTACTACTTAAACTACCCTCACAAACACAATTCGATATATAAATTTATTTTTACACCCATTTAAATAATAAAAAACCAAAATCAGTGTTTTGAAACTTATTCAAGGCATAAAGACAGCAATATCTCTCATATATTTGTCTCATGCGTAATCCTTCTTTTTTGCTAATTTTGCTCAATCCCATATTTGTTTTAATTAATCTTTCATCGGTTGATTTTTCTTAATCCCATATAGATGATTAAAAAAAATTAAATATTTAAATCCCATATGTTGTTATTTTATTTTTGGTTCAATCACTATGCGTTTTTGCAAAGGATCAAAATTGGATAAGCAAATCCCTCCAATATTTAGTACAAAATCCAAAAGTTTCACATGGTTCGTTGGATCAGCTTTTCATTCATGTGATTTGAAGTTTGAAGAATCCTTGGTTGCTTCGAATCCATAAACAATAACACAAGCATGTAAAAACTTAGAAGTAACATAGAGCTAGTGCGATGAAGGCGTAACACATTCCTAGATGGCAGTAAGAAGTAGATTGATTATTGGGTATATATGGGTCTATTCATAAATTTTGGTTTTATTGTTCATTTCATCTTGTACTTGATGGTAATTATGCAATAGGATAAGAAATACATTTCATATTTAAAGTTTAAGTTGGGCTAAAAAAATGTTATATAGGTTCAAATAAAATTTCTTTTCATAAAAGGCTTTATACCCTAGATTGTGATGACTTGCCATTAATCATTTTGGTTATTTTGTGAAAAAAAATTCATTAAATAAGGATAAGATGAAAAAATATCTTCAATTTTTGTCAAATTATTTTAGCTCATTATTTATTAAATTAAGAGTATTTTTGTTACTTTGGTTCTTAAGGCCATCTCCAACCGATGGCTGGCCAGATGGCTCGTTTTAGCCCTATGGCCCTCCAAGATTCTCCAAGATATTAATATTTTAATGAATAGTACAGGGCCATATTTGCCTCCGTCTCCAACCGAGGGCCAAAAGGCCATAGGGCCATACATAATTTATTATTTAAAAATTACAACTTAAATTCAAATCCAACGGCTAAGTAATGTTGTTTGTGACAACCCGTTTTGATGTACATATTATTTAAGTCGTGAATTGACGAAATTACCCCTTTGGGGTTGTGAGTGTGAGGATGTGTGTGTGTGTGTGTGAAATGGGCCAATTGCATAATTTACAAAGTTTGGGAACAAATGGAAATTTTTTGAGATATTTGTTGATTGGAGGCTTTTGGACCACTCAACCAATCAGACCCTCTCTCTCTCCCATCCATAGCCTCTCTATCTCTCTCTTCACTCTCGAAAATCTCTCTCTACCCATTTACGTACGGCACACCATAAACCATTGCAAATCTTCACAGATCGAAGAAACCAAGACCATATTCGTGTTCATTGAGACCAGACGAGTGTAGAGACACCCATTTCAGGTAAGAAACCTATCGATTTCACGTTGAAAACTTGAGCTCCGAGTTAGGTATTGTTCATGAAGTTTTTGTGGGTTGTGTTTTTGGCAAAACCAAGCTCACCACGAGCCTTAGAAGGTTCCCAGGGGTCTCGGAAACCATCGTTTGCTAAGTTTTGACGTCGGGATCGAGTAGAACGAAGGTGGCCGGTTTTTGGAGAATTTCCCGACAAGATTTCAGTCGTTTTTCGAGGTTTTTGAAGGTATAGACTTGTTCTACTCTTAATTTAGAGCATGTAGGAAGAAAAATGGGACAAAATGGTTGAGAAATGGACGAGTTATAGCGATTTGAAATTTGCCCAGAAACCGGCGACATTTTCCGTCGCCGACGAGACCAGTCCGGCGAGCTGGAGGACATGGATGACACATGCCAGGCACGTGCCGCGCGTGGGGGGCGCGTATCACCGTGCCCTGGCAGGCGCGTGGGGGCGCGTGGCACATCAAAAAATTATTTTAAAAATATGTTGACGTCCGTGACGTCGAGTAGGTCGTGTTGGTATATTCGTATGCCAAAATTGAGTTATGTATGAGAAGTTATTTCCGTAGTTGTGTATATGTGCTTAAATACAGATATAACTACGAAAATAACTTCTCATACATAGCTCAAATTTAAGCACATATATGCATATACGCAACTACGGAGTTATTTTCGGTCAGAGGGCTGGCCATTTCCAGCCAGCCAGCCCTCTAGCCCTCCAGCCCTCTCCGATTCCGTGGGACCCTCCCAGATTCCACAGCCCTCGGTTGGAGACCATTTTTGGGCTATTTTCGACCATCTGGCCCTCTAGACCCTTCGGTTGGAGATGGTCTAAGTGCTTGAGATTAGCCTAACCGGTGTGGGTGAGCAAACGTTAAGCAGCAAACAAATACCGCACGAAAAGAAAAAAAAATTTAGCGTGTCTGAAACATGCGGCGATACGTTATATGTTATTATACTATTACATGGACATTTAAAAAAGAAAAAAAAAACCTTCATCCAATTGTATAATAACATTTTTTATAACACTCCGTGTTCCGACCAAGGTCTAAAATATCGATAATATCGGAAATATCGGTAGTCCAAAAACACGGAAATTTCGATGGAAATATCGGGATATTATCGATATCGATAAAAATTGAATAAAAACTACGGAAATTGTAAGAAAAACTTGGAAATTTTTATTGAAACTTTGCAGGATGTTTATTTAGTCAATTATCTATTAGTTTATCACAAAAAAAATGGAAGGAAATGCATTGCATGATGGATTTAACTGATTTAAGTTGATTATATAGCGAGCTGACAAACATTATGAGTGTAGAAAATATGTAGTAATTAATGAAAAAAGTTTAAACACACCATAATCATTTATATATAGTGAATTAGTACAATATTTTACACTTTATACATTGCATGGTAAGATACATGATTGACTTAGTACCACATAGAGTTCCTATGAGATTCAAAATTTTCACTATCTTCATCATCTCTATGTGTAGAGTAAGTGTATTGTGAAGAGTAATCATCAAATGATAAATCCCCAAAATAGTTTTGCATGTAATTGTTAACATGCCACCCATATGGATCCGAGATTGGTTGACGTTGTCCATAAGCAAAATCATTTGAAGATTGAGTATTGGATTCTTTCCACCCATATAGATCCGAGATTGGTTGACTTTGTCCATATATATAAAAATATGACTACAACTAATTAGTTAGGTGAGTGAATGTGGTAAGTAGTTCAAAAGTAAATACTTGAAAAGAAATTGTCAAAGATTTATTGTCATGTGCAAATTTGTTTCTTGCAAAAAGAATTCAAAACAAAACCATATATATAAATATTTTAGCATATTTTCACAAAAACATAAGTGATATGGTGATAAAGGTATTGAAGAAGTAAAATAGGAGAGGTTCGAATTCCCTTGGTGTTTTTTTAAATATAGAAATTTAAAAAACACGAAAATTTCGATGAAAATATCGAGATATTATGAATATTTTAGACCTTGGTTCCGACAAATACTGAAAAATTTCTTGTACGAAAGAAGAGAGAAACAATGGAAATGCTGATTTTATGGTGAATCATATCGATTTACGCCATGTTGTAGCATTGCTACACGTAGCATGTACAAATTGGAATCAAATATTACTAACTAAAGTTTCTACATGATTGTGCATATACAACCCCTCACAAAGCTCGGATTTGTAAACGATGTGCAGCAGTCAAATAGGCTTATCATGAACTACAACGAATGCTTTACAAATGATTAGTGTCCGATCGATGCAGGGTAGAAAAATGGTACCCCGACTTTCTTCGGTTGCATACGTTGTCCCGAGCAAAGTGGCTGGTCCGGACCTTCACAGATAGCGTCTGCCTGAGGTAATTCCTACTGGTTTTGGTTTTAACAGTGCGCGAAAATCTTAAGTACCGGGTAAGTTGCTGCTGGTGCTAGAAAGAATTATGAAGGCGCAAACAACAGAAAGTGAGAAGACAGACACCCATGTGTTCTCCGTGTACATCTCCATTGCATCAGTGAAGTAAAAACGGGTGCGGTTTTCTGCCCAGTTCCGAAGTCTGTCTGCTTCTGCTGCGTATAACGCCTTGCCCTGCAAGTTATATTAGAACCGGTTTGAATAACTGTCTGATTTTCCTGCTGCACTTATTAACTGAAGAACTTCATTTGTCACAAAGCATACAAAAGGAAAAGTTACCTGGTCATCAAACCAGCGACCTCGTCGCAGCCATGCAGTTACTAAAGCGAGTAAGATCCTAGGAGGTGTCAAGTAATTGATGGCCTTTCCTGTTCCCTTTACAACTCGCATCCGTGGAACCAAAGTTCTAGCTACTGTTTCAGGAAGCTCACATATGAAGTTAAACATTTGTTTATTCTTCAAGGAAGAACCACTGCAAACAAGCCATAGACAATCTCAATTACACAGTATGAATCAAAGCATTTACACAGCATGCAATGCGATCTGCAGGGGCAAACTCAATTAACGATGGGCTGGTGCATGGAAAGATTTGAGGGTGAACAATCTTGTTTAACAATAAGCATAGAAAATCCATGCATGTGAAACAAGATATGCATCACCAATGATAATTCATTAAGTGTACCTCAGAAGAAGATCGGTAAGAACCATGCCAGGAGATGCAGTGTGTACTCCAACTTTGGACCGCTTGCACTCCTTTAAAAGTGATGATTGAAGTTGTCTAAGCCCACACTTTGTCGATCCATAGCTAAAGGTTGAGGAGATGAAATAGCATAAGTATCAATGTATAATTGTCTCCGATCAGAGATCTTAATTGCAAAATAATAGGTGAAAGTTCGGCCTCGTCCCACAAAAGAAAGGCTATTTTCCATGAACAAGGCAGGGCACTCACACAGCTGTCAAAGGGGTACTTGATCCCCCAGAGCCTGCTCCATCCATGTTAAAAATGTGCCCGCCTTTAGGCTGATTCATCATTATATGCATCGCTTCCCGAGTGCAGAGTATAGAACCAACCAGGTTTGTCGAGACAATCTGACATAAAATTGGAAGGTAAGCTAAATTAGTGAACCAATTTGACGTGATTTATTTCACTCTCCAGTCTCCACATAACAACAATAGAGAGCCATTTTTTCACACATACCTGCTTAATGTCTTCATCTGTAAACTGAAGCAATGGTCTAAATCCTTTATTAGCACCAGCATTGTTTATCTGTCAAAGGGGTTACAGACTAGACAGTAAAATATTTGAAGCTGCTAAAATATATAGACAAAGTTCACGACACCAAGTGAATATCCCCAGTTGCAAAGTGATAAGGAACAACATGATAGTTCAAAAGCTTACCCAAATGTCAATATGACCGAGTTCACTAACAGCAAAATTTGCCAGTTTCTTCACATCACCAGGTTCACAAACATCACATGCTATGCCAACCACTTTTGCATGTTTCAGGTTCTTGGATAAGCCGCCTGCACTGTTTATACCTTCCTTTAGGTTTTCCTCGAGCTCTCTGACAGTTGCTTCTACAGACTCAGGACTGCCTTGACAAGATTCAGTAATCAATTGAGGTGGCAGTAGTACTATTTATAACACCATAACCATGGCATAAAGCCGTAGACAGGTTTATAAACAAAAACATATCATACTCTAAAATATCACCTTCGAGAAGCAACAATCACACGATCTCCAGAAAGAAGAAATTCACGAGCAAGTGCTTTTCCAAGTCCCCTTGTGCTGTACCAGCCAATCAAAAGATGCAAAAACATCTAAATCACATACGTTATATGCTCCCTTAAAGCAATTATATACAAAACTATTATACAAGATGAGATTAAATGAAATTAAAAAGCCTCCTACATCAATATCACCCCTCCTCACACGAAGATTATAAGGTCACTAAGTTGTAACCAAATTACACAAAATGTTGAGACAGACTGCTTAATTAAGCAGAAGAGAAAGCGAGAGAGAGTTTCTACCTTCCACTGATGACAACATTTCGTGGACCAGCTCGACAGTGATCCTCTAAAACCATGTTAGCTCCAACCATAGTTCCGATAATAATTCCACCAAGCCAGCTATACCAAACTAGCTCATTCAAATCAGCATCTCCACCTTCACAAAACTTCCAATAAATTAGAGGTCTACATATGGAACATCACATTTCGGACAGATAATATGAAACTAAATAGTAACATGCTATCTAACCTGACAACTGAAACCCAATTGCTAGTATAACTCCTGTGCTCATCATGGTCACAATATATCTTCCGATTTGAACGGCAGCCTATTTTTAGAGACAGAGAAAGGGTTAAATATGAAAGATACCTAGAAGCATGTGACATGTCAAAAGACTGATAAACAAGAAAACCTTAAACAGTCCCTAATTAATTGAAAGATATTTTTCATTAATTTTAGTGGAAAAAGGATGAAATCTTAAGGCTTAAACTTCTTAGTACAATTCTTGCTTTCCCTAAATTTTAGTGATGAAAGATAAATATTGAGGTCTTAACTTCATTTCTCTTTTCATTCGTTCATAAGAAGTTGAATAACCAAACTAACAGCACAATCGTTACGAAAAAATTATATCAGTTTGGTCCTTGGATTTTCTCAGCAACCAAACAACCCAAAAAACAAGTTTATGAAAGCTTCAAGCTTCGAAATTTGAAATCTCAATAGTTATCCCACCCAAATCAGTGAAAGCTTCAAACTTCAAGATTTAAAATTCCAGTCAAACTTTCTTTGCTTGGGTTTTCTCTGTAACCAAACAACCAATAAACAAACACATGCTCCAACTAAACAAAACACAATTATTTAACTCAAAAATAATTAAATGAAAACAAAAACCAGTAAAAACATTACTCACAGATTGACAGATCTCCTCCAACTTGGCCACAGCCTTCCTGTGTTCATCCCCATCTCTAAACCCCAAACCAAAACCACCCCAAACCGAAGATTTCAAAGATTTCAAAATCCCACCTCCCTTCTTCAAATTCCCACGCTTTCTCGCACTTTCTGCCTCTCCCTCCTCCGCATCCCCTCCGTTATCCTCCCCCCTAAACGACCTGCACGGTTTCAAGCAAAACCTTTTTCTCCCCGCGGCCAGCAGACCCCCGGAACGCCGAAAACCCGACCCGATTACCACCGCCGGGCCGGTTCCGCGGTGGTCCCTGAAGTTGAAGTGCTCCAAACTCTGTGGGCATGCGTGGAGCCTCGCAACCATGGCCATTGCAGATAATAACACAGTGACTGTGACCACACCCAAATGTGGCTCCAATATTTCGTGAACGCTACAGAATTTTCGGTCAAAAAATCATTTTTCTTTTTTCTTGTTAAAAAGACTAATGGAAAAGTTACGTTAAATAATTATATTTAAATCAAAATTTTGAATTTTTTGAATATTTTTTTTTTTTTTGTGGGTGACGGAAATTATCTGGATGCCGAGGAAGATATTTTCGCGGGAGATCTAGAGGGAGGAGAGTGGCAGCGTGCGGACAAGGAGGTCCGTGATGACCACACGTTAGGGAAACCCAATCTGCTAGTGATTGAGTGACACGTGTCGTTTTGGGTCTGTGTCATCGTGTCGTTTTTGCGTTGGTTAGGTGGGAAGGGAAGATCCAAGATCAGTCTTGCGAAACACGTCTGTGATTGAGTGGCGTAGTGGCAACTGCCGACCGTTGGATTAGCATGGGAAATTTAACACATCATCAATTTGGGCCCACGTTTTAAGACAGATTAGGCCCAACCATTTTCAGTTATAAACGATTGGGCCAACCCATGAACCGGTCTTATTTAAACTTTCTTACTTCGATGCAGCCCTAATCTTTTTTATTGTGTGTTTTTTATTTCTTGGCAAAACATTATTGTCTTATTTTATTGTTCACATGTTATCGTTCTCAAGAATAATATTTACCATTATTGTGTGTTTTTTATTTCTTGGCAAAACATTATTGTCTTATTTTATTGTTCAATGAATATGATAGTGGAACGAATAATCATGGATTAATTATTCTAATTAACCAATTAAGAAAATAAATCATGTTCACCCATTTTCTTTGCTAAAAATTTAAGTGCAGTAATACTAATGTATGTCCCCTAGACGCCCACCTCTCGAACATAATTTTACCATGAATCACATACTGGTAAATTGTTACCTTAGAAATATTTGATAAAATTCCTACTTTCTCTAGCAATCCCTAAACCTAATGCTCATGAATCTTTTCAAATGCTTGTTATCTTCTTGGTTTAAAAAGAATTTAAAAAATAGATTTTTGTCTTATTGGTCTAATTAATGAATTAATTTTAAAATAGATTTTTTTAAACAATTATTTAAAAATAATCATGATATAAAACAGAGCGTCAGAAGGATTTAAAAAACTAAAATAATAATTTGGTAGACACAAAATATTCTTTTCTTCCGACAAAATGCGCAATTAAAGTGAAACTTTGTCCAAACTTCAAAGCATAAATTAAAGTTTTAGCCTATAAAATTGATTTCTTTAGAATTTAAGATTTAAGAAAAAGGGGGGATTGAGGAATAAATTAAAAATCGAGCTTTAGAATTTGAGAATTTAAAAGTACTAAAAGTGTAAAAAGCCAAAAAAAAAACTCGCATACTTGGACGCCTCCATAATCTCTCTCCCTCTAAAATCTCTCTCCCCTGTTTTTTCTCAGCTCATTTTCTACCATATTTCTTTTTTCTGAGATGAGAGAGAGAGCTAGTAAGAACCCCATGAGCACACAGGAGGGAGAAGAGGGAAGGATGCATAGGCGCCCAGATCAACGGTCGAGATCCGCCAAGCCCACTACCATCCACGGCTGCGCTCAGTCTGGCGACCTTCTTGGGTTTCAGAAGCTGCTTCGGGAAAACCCATCTCTTCTCAACGAGAAAAATGCCGTTGTAAGATCTCCTCTTGTAAATTCACGAAATTGGGTTTTGTCAAGAATACGATCCTGGGTTTTGTAAATTCACGAAAGCTGGCGTCTTTGCGATCCTGGGTGCATTTTGTTTGATGAGTTTTGTGCCATTTTTATCATTAGGAATGTTTACCAATTGGGTTTTGAAAATTTTGTGAATTTCAACCGTTTGATCATGTTTCTTAATCGCCCTAATGTAAGATTAGTGTTCTTCAATCTTACTATACTCGATTTTCCTGATTGTGTAATTGTATGTGGATGTCGGTGCAATTTGTTGGGAAAAAATTGGGGCTTCCATTGCATAAAGGAAGGGAAGCGTTGACCTTTTTCTTGGCAAATGTGTTTTGGTAGCTTTTAAATTGCAATGTAGTTGTGGATTAAGTACCGTTTGATGTCTTTGGTGGATTGAAGAGGAAGCAATTGTGCTGGATCTAAGTGTTCACCGTTCAATGATGACGGATACGACAGTTTGTTTTTAGGGTTGTCATTACTGGTAGATGATCATGCTACTAATTTAAGCTAATTGAGTTTCATTTCTGGATGGTATGCGTGGCCAAATTGAAGATCCGATCCTGTACTGTGTGTAGTTTTTCGAAGGCATATACTTTTCTTTGGCCAGGTCATAAGCCTTAGTTTTTCCAACTAGAGAAAGGGTAGTTCAAAAAAGGAATACTTCATTAGAAGGTTGTCTTTGAAGTTCCAGTTAGTAAACCAGCAGGGCATTTCTTTTATCATTTTGGTGATAATTATGGAGGATAGTGTCATTATCATTGAATGTGAACATTCAAGTAAGGTTATCTCATCCTCTAATGAATCTTTTTGTTTCCCTAAATGCAGATGGCACAAACTCCTCTCCATGTTTCTGCTGGTTACAACAGGGGTGAGATAGTTAAATTTCTTCATGATTGGCAAGGGCCGGGTGAAGTTGAGTTGGAAGCCAAGAACATGGTAGGTAAAATATTTATTTTCAGATCTGAATTTTTCATTACATTAATAGTTTCGAAACTCAATTTTGGAACTGAGTTTGTCATCTGTTTGCTTAATAGATTTCTTATTTGATTTTGCGTGCCAATAACATGTTGAGCTTTGCAGTACGGAGAAACACCATTGCATATGGCAGCAAAGAATGGATGCAATGATGCTGCACGGTTGCTTCTTGTCCATGGTGCTTTTATCGAAGCCAAAGCAAATGTAATTTATTTCTCCCGAGTCAGTTTCTGTTGAGTTTTAGATCTAACCATCGTGTCAATGTGTACTTATGTTTAAAGTCTCTCCTTTCCATGCAGAATGGAATGACACCATTACACCTTGCTGTGTGGTACTCACTTACAGCTGACGAGTTCTCAACTGTCAAAACATTGCTAGAGTACAACGCCGATTGCAGTGCTAAGGACGATGTATTGCTCATTTCATTTACTTGCAACATTCTATTTACTCAAGCATAATGCCAAAGTATACGCTAATGTTATTGCCTTTGAATTGTAGGAGGGCATGACTCCTATACATCATGTATCAAAAGGCCATGCAAATGGAAAGCTGCGGGAACTATTACAGTGGCACTATGAAGAGCAGAGGAGAAAAAAAGCAATTGAAGCATGCAGTGAAACTAAAGCTAAGATGGATGAACTTGAAAGTGAGTTATCAAATATTGTTGGTTTGCATGAGCTCAAGGTACAACTACGGAAATGGGCAAAGGGTATGCTTTTGGATGAGAGGCGTAAAGCTCTTGGGCTGAAAGTTGGTGTAAGGAGACCGCCTCATATGGCCTTTCTTGGAAATCCCGGAACCGGTAAGTGATGTTTAGATCATGAAACCTTTTTCATTAAAGACAAATTATAATACACCACTAACATTTTCATAAGCGTAAAAAGAAACAAGGGAATGTGCTTTGTCGGGTTACATCTTCTTATTATCATTATGATGTATTTGGTTATTGCTATCAACAGGCAAGACCATGGTAGCTCGAATTCTTGGAAGATTACTCCATATGGTGGGAATTCTACCTACTGATAAAGTAACAGAAGTACAGAGGACTGATTTGGTTGGGGAATTCGTTGGTCATACTGGACCCAAAACCAGGAGGAAGGTAAGACAATGATCTTTTAAAACTATTTCTGTTCTACTTTCACTCTCAGGACGTGAGCACTCAACTGTGACACCCTAATTGTAATGTTCCGCACAGATTAAAGACGCAGAGGGAGGAATTCTTTTTGTAGATGAAGCTTATCGACTAATACCTATGCAGAAGGCAGACGATAAAGACTATGGCTTGGAAGCATTGGAAGAAATAATGTCTGTCATGGATAGTGGAAAAATTGTAGTCATATTTGCAGGATACAGCGAACCAATGAAACGTGTAATTGCTTCAAATGAAGGTTTCAGCCGACGTGTGACCAAGTTTTTCAATTTTAGCGACTTCGCTTCAGAAGACCTAGCAAAGATTCTCCATATCAAGATGCATAATCAGACAGAGGAGAGCTTGTTGTATGGATTCCAGTTGCACTCTTCTTGCAGTATAGAAGCTGTTGCAGATCTGATCGGGACAGAGACAACAGAAAAGCAGTGCAAGGAGATGAACGGAGGTTTGGTGGATACTATGTTAGTGAATGCTAGAGAGAGTTTGGACCTTAGGCTTGATTTTGATTGTATAGACACAGACGAACTTAGAACAATCACCCTAGAGGATTTACAAGCTGGCCTTCGGATTTTGTCACAATGAGGCAGATTTGGAGTAAATTGAAAAAATGAATCAAGAAGACGGTCGTGAGATCATAAGCATGCAGAGAAAGCTTTGCAGGTGTAGCTCAGATTGATTTGAAATATTCGTTTCTCCAGCTCTCGTTAGATTTCTACATGCGGTCACGATGATCGGCGACAGTTTACTGCTGGAGATTTAGAGGTTTTCAGAAATTATTTTTATTCATTGTGATTTGATTACTTGTTGGCAGGTATTGGTGTAATTTACAGTTGTTTCTATGAAAGTAGAAATCTATTGTTCAAAAACTTTCAAATTTCAGTTGCATGTTTAAAGTTTTGTTCTAATGAGTAAAGAGAACCGTCTTTCATTGAGACTTACTTTGCCTCCACTTCTAATCCGTAGCTATCACACCGGATGTGATCGGCGTGAGTTCATGTGAGATCAAAATACAAAGGTGTCTTATGTTTTTGTGAAAGTTATAAAGAATTGACGTGGTTAGATATTTTTATTGAAGATTAAAAAGAGCTTCACCGGTAAGGGACCATTGATGGTCTAATTGCAAATCAAAATTTTGCTAATGCAAAATTAGAAAAAGGAAAATTTATGTCTACATGCCAAATTATGATTCGTCTAATAAAAAATTTCACGTCATTTAACACGTGGTTTAGTAACACTACGTGCCATTAGTGAAATTATTGATAGTTTTGAGGGGTATATATGCCATTTGCGCACTAAAACTGTTGGGCCTAAAAGGGCCAAGACCCAACAGAAACGCCATGAAGTTTGGTGCATGCTGGGTAGCTCGAGGTCCTATTCGTCTCCCCCACCAAACCAAACCCTCGCAAAATCCTGCAAACCCCTAATTCATCCCGCTTGCAGTTTCAGACGAAAATGGTGAAGAGCGAAGCCAAAGCGCCGCAGCCGGCAGAGTACACCTCCGCGCTGCTCCCGACAGTGGAGCCGAAAAAAAAGAGGTGGGAGAAGAGGAAAAAGAAGAACCCCGGCGCAATCTCTCTCGATCATGACGGAAACCCAATAGTCCCAGCGGCAGTCCCGGGCGGCGAGAAGAGCACAGGTACAGTTCGGGTCGAGGTGGGATTGGAAAACCCAGTTGTTGGTTTGCCGAAATCGATTGAACAAATAGTCTCGAGCAATGACAGGGCGACCACAGTCCCTGCTGAGGTGGGATTGAGAAACCCAGTTGTTGATGCGGCAAAATGTGTTGATCCAATAGTTCCAACGCCGCAGCCGGAAGATAACTCAGCCGCTCTGGTCTCGGAAGCAGCGCCGAAAAAGAAGAGGTGGGAGAAGAAGAAAAAGAAGAACCCAAACAAAATCTCTCTTGATCCTGACGGAAACCCAATAGTCCCAACAGCAGACCCGGGCGGGGAACAGAGCAAAGGAACAGTCCCGGTTGAAGTGGGATTGGAAAACCCAGTTGTTGGTTTTCCGAAATTGATTGAACATACAGTCCCAAGCCCGATAGTCCCGAACAAGGAGACGGAAATCACAGTCCCTGTTGAGGTGGGATTGGGTAACCCAATTGTCGATTCCCAAAAATCTGTTGAAATGGTTGTCCCAACGCAACAGCCAACAAAGCACGCCGCCATGCCGCTCCCCGAAACACAGCCGAAAAAGAAGAGTTGGGAGAAGAAGAAAAAGAAGAACCCAATCGTGGTGTCTCTTGATGCTGACGGTAACCCAATTGTCGATTCCCAAAAATCTGTTGAAATAATAGTCCCAGCGCCGCAGCCGGCAGAGCACGAAGCTGCGCCGCTCCCGGAAGCAGAGCCGAAAAAGAAGAGGTGGGAGAAGAAGAAAAAGAAGAACCCAATCGTAGTGTCTCCTGATGCTGACGGAAACCCAATTGTCGATTCCCAAAAATTTGTTGAAATAATAGTCCCAGCGCCGCAGCCGGCAGAGCACGAAGCTGCGCCGCTCCCGGAAGCAGAGCCGAAAAAGAAGAGGTGGGAGAAGAAGAAAAAGAAGAACCCTATCGCAGTGTCCCTTGATGCTGACGGAAACCCAATTGTCCATTCCCAAAATTCTGTTGACATAAAGGAACAAGCTTTACAGCCAGAGCCAGATCCTATAGGCCCAACTGCAGTCCCGCTTGAGGTGGGATTGGAAAACCCAGTCGTTGATTTGCCGAAATCGATTGAACAGACAGTCCCTGTTGAGGTGGGATTGGGGAAACCAGTTGTTAATGCTGCGAATATTGAAGCAATAGTCCCGAGCAAGAACAGCAAGAGAAAGAAGAGCCAAACCACAGTCCCGGGATTGGAAAATCCAGTTGCTGATGCGCCAGAAGCAGAGCAGACGGGACTGATTCCGAAGCCTGAGTCGATAGTTCCAGTAGTCCCTGTCGAGGTGGGATTGGAAAACCAAGTTGTTGATGCGCCAAATTCTGTTGAAGCAATAGTCTGTAGCGCAACAGTCCCGAGCAAGAAGAGGAAGATAAAGAAGAGCAAAACCTCAGTCCCTTTTGAGGTAGGATTGGAAAACCCAGTTGCTCATGCACCACAATCTATTGAGGTGGAGCAGGCGGGACTGGTTCCGAATCCTGAGCCGATAGTTTCAATGACAGTCCCGAGCACAACCATAGTCCATGTCCAGGGCGGATTGGAAAACCCAGTTGATTTGCCAAAATGTATTGAAGTAGAGCATGCTGGAGTGCTTCCGAAGCCTGAGCCAGTAGTCCCATCAACAGTGCCGAGCAAGAAGAGGAAGAGAAAGAAGAGCACAGATACTGTCCCTGTTGAGGTGGGATTGGAAAACACAGTTGTTGATGCGCCAAAACCTATTGAAGTAGACCAGGTGGGATTGTTTCAGAATCTGGAGCCGATAGTCCCACTGACAGTCCCGAGCACAACCACAATCCCTGTCAAGGTGGGATTGGAAAACCCAGTTGTTGATGCGCCAAAATCTTATAACGGAATAGTCTGGAACCCACGATGTGGAAGCTCGAGAATATATGAGAAAAATAATGCCACATCTGCATTCCCTATCGATGTGGAAGCTCGAGGATATGTTGAGGTGGGTTCAATTTGCATTTGTCATTGGTGAATCCAAATCTGATTTTTATCTGTTAGTAAGTTGATAATAATTCCTAGTAGTTAACATAGATTAGAAAAGGATTGTCTGATGAATATTTGTTGCAATTTTGTTGCTTAATCCTGGAAATATTGTGTATGCCTTGAATCAATTTTGGGTTTCCCTCAAGTGTTTGAAGAAGTTTTATTTATTGCAGTCTTTGGGGAAATTGGTCAGTTCTCTAGTTTTATCAGGAGTCGACTTATAGTGATGATCTCGTGTGTGTTGCTTGCAGATATGTGTCCTATGTCGGAAAAAAGGGCATAGCATCCCGACTTGCCCTGAGCTGAACAACCTCCATAAGCCTGGTGGAGGCCCGATACGTGAAATGAAAATGAGAGAGAAGTTACCACCCATGCCTTGTAATGCCCTTTCCATGTTGCTATTACTAAATTTTGTCTCTTTGGTTTATGCTTTGATGTGTGCAAAAGATCACTGTATGTTGTTTAGTTACATTTGTGGTATCTCGTCATAATATGTTTTTCCGGTGATAAAATCATGCATTTTTTTTTATCAATTGCCCTTTTGTTCTATCTTTTATGCAACAGCATGGATTTGAAGTTTCGGGATTTATCGATATATGTTGATTTGTTTTCCTGCTGCTTTTTGTGAAGCCAATAATTAGAGTTACCATTTAGGGAGATCTAACCTACAATGCAGGAAACAAGTAGACCATTAGACAATAGTTACAAGAAGCTCAAATTATGAGACAAGTTTTAAAATTTTCGATTATAAGCTCAGAGACGTTAGAACATAACCTCTTTTCCCCTACATCTTCCATTTATTTTGACTTGCAGACTACATTGATGTCCTTGGCTTGTTGGCTTTACAATGTCTCTGACAATTATCATGACTTTCCCTGTAAAATTGGAAGTTTGGTTTATTGGTTTATCATAGATTTGGTTCGAACTCCAGTGGGGTCGAGAATTTTAAGTTGGTGTGCAAATTTATTCCAACAGATACGGAAATAATTTGACCCCCGATACTCATTGTGTACAAATAACTCCCTTGAACTTCCTTAGCTGTTTCTAGTATGTTGTGTTGGTAGGTGCTTTTCGAGTCTCTTGACTCCGTGGTTGGGGAAATGCAAGGGTGCAATGATAGACTGATAGTTTGTGAGGGTGTTTTTCTTGGTTAATACCATGCAGGTTACTAAGTTTATAGCTTTCTTGCTTTCAGGTAGACGGAAGAGGAAGAAAAGTAGTAGCGGTAAAGAAGTCAATACATTGTGAAAGCGGGTCATTCGCAAGAAGAAAAGGAGTTCCATGAAGATTTTGTGCGATGAAATTCATGGGATTTCTTCTTGTTCCCTTTTGTTTGTACTTTTCCATCTACGCCCGGCTCCAACGCATCTTTTGCTTGTCCGGTGAAATTTTTTCGTGATGGACTCGAAATGTAGGCAAAGAAACGACCGTAAACTGTCGATTTTACATGGTTCTGAAATTGTTGAGCATTTGAAGTTCCATTTCAATTTCAGTTTATGTGTCCTTGTACTTGGTGTGTGAAATTATGTTGTCAAGTCTCTTCCAAGAACAAGGAAGAGTATGGCTTTAATCCCAATGTTTTCTGTTTTCCATCGCTTGCCCATTTCTAATGTGATACAACCTGAAAAAGAAATGGAAAAGGAAAATATGCATTAAAAAAAGAGTTTTAATAAAACACTCTCGGTACTGTTTACTTTTAACGAAAAATTATATTTTTACATTTTTTAATACTATTCACTTTACCTTTAAAATGACTTTTTATTAAAAGATGATTTTTTTTTATAACTTTTTGTTAGCTTTCTTTAAAAAGAATGAGTTAATTATGAATCATTTTTTGGCATTTTTAATAATTTTTTTAAACTTTATATTTTCTCAAAAAATAAAGAGCAATTACAGACTAAAAATAAAAAAAAATTGACACGAGTTAAATCAATTTTAATACGAGAAATTTATAGATGCATGTACAAATACTATTTAAAATACACGATTAACACGTTTTCAATTTTAATTTTTATCCTTCATGTGTAAATTTTTCCTCAAAAAAACTATTGATGGTGTTGTTTTATGTGATATATATACATGGTCTGCGATAATATTTTCTTATTTCAATGAAAAAAATATTTTTTTTTGTCATATAATTTCCAATTTTCCAAAATGAAAATCCAAAAAAGAACAACCCATTTCCAAGATTTTATTAAGAAAAAAATCCCGCGACGTTCAACCACCTTCCTTTTTGGCCAATAGATTCACTCCATCGACCAACTCCATTTCCTCTTTGTTTTCTTTATCTGGACGCCCCCAACTCTCTCTCTCTCTCTCTCTGGAGAAAGCAAGCATGGTCTCAGCTTCTCTCTCCATTCTCTCGTCCTCCTCCTCCTCCTTGTTTCCCTCCAACTCCGCCACTCACTTCGATGCTTCCTCCACCTCCACCAGCTTCAAAGCCAGGCCCTTCGAACCATCCAAACGGACCCTCAGATTCTGCAGACCCTCAAAGCTCCTTCCTTTCAAGGTCTTCGGCTCTTCCTCCCTCAGCCCAATTGAGGACGGCTCCACCGACCAGTTTTTGCAGAACAATTCGCTTGCGGATTTCATGCGGTTCAAAAGGGGTCCCGATGGCGGAACCGGGGAGCTGCAGACGGCGGTTGTCAGCTACAGAAAGCGGTTCCCTTGGTCGCTTTTGAGGCCGTTTCTTCAGGTATTGGGTGTAAAGTTGGATTCTTTGATTTGAGTTCTTTTGTTCTGTTTGTGGGGTTTGTTTCTAATTTTTTTTTTTGGGTTGTTCTTGTTTTGGTGTTGTAGGTTGATTTGGTTTCGACAATTCACATCGCGGATAAAGAGTATGCATCTTCAAACAATCGTTGTTATTTTTGCGCAATTGCTTCTTCGTTTGTAGTAGTTTTGGGTTTGCTACTTATGATTGGAATTGTTTAATTGTTAGTGAGATATATGAACTCGGAAGCTAAAGCCTTATTAGTTCTAAATATATCGATTGAGTGGAAAAGTTGTTGCTCAAACATTGTGCGTGAGTTGAGCTAAATAAATGCAATGCTAGTGGTTTGAGAGATGAAGCTTTAAAGGGTAGCTTTCATATAAATTTAAATTGTTTTCAAGAAAAAGAATGAGTTTTGAAGGATAGCTTTCGTATAAGTTTTACACATAACTTTGCTGGGCTGTGATTTCAAGGAAAAAAATGTACATTCGACGCTAGAATGCTGATGAAATGCATGCCAAGATTGTTAGAGACTTGGTGTTAAGAAAGTGCCTTAATCATTTTTATGTCATTTTTTTTTAAACTTAACTTAAATTATATGCAGAATATTTCGTTTTGGGCTCGATTTTAGATTCACCATGGTGACTATTAACTTTCGGCAGTGGTTGATATTTTTTTTTGGGTAACAGAAGTTGATGTTTACTTAATCTGTATGAGTATAGTTTGGTTGTCCCAGCCATTACAATGTTAATGATCTTAAATACAATTTCCAGGTACTTTGAGACCCTCCAAAAGGAACTTGAGTCCTATGATTGTGTCCTTTATGAGATGGTGACTAGCCGGGAGAGTTTAGAGAACAGAAGATTCCTTGCTGCCACGAAAAGACTAAAAGTCAAAGGCTCACGCTCAAGAGGATTTAACATCCTGGGATGCATTCAGCGACAGATGGCTCGGGTTCTGAGTCTTGATTTCCAATTAGACTGTCTTGATTACGAGTCTGAGAATTGGTACCATGCAGACCTTGACTTCGAGACTTTCAAATTGCTTCAGGTATGTATCTTCTCTCTCCTTTTTGGAGGGTGTAAAATGCTTGAGGATCATTGGTGCATCTAATGCCTTCATTTCTTTCAGGAAGAAAAGGGTGAAAGCTTCTTCACGTTTGCAAGAGATATGACTGTTAGATCCACGAAAGCTATGATTCAAACTGTTTCAATTCCAGAAGGCCTTGGTCCCTGGAGATCTAAACTTTTGTGGGCCGCACGTGTGCTTCCGATGCCACTTGTTGGCCTTCTCATCATCGGAGGTGTCTGTGCAGACACGGGGAGTCAGGAATCGGAATTTCCAGAACTAGAAGCCTTGTCTAGGCTTGATTTAGGTGCTGCGATGAAGGTCTTCTTGGCCAAGAGACTAACATCTGAGTAAGTATTTGCCAAGAGTTTCGCTTTCCGTCACTTCTTCTAGATGAACGAATTTTCATAACCGATCAAACGAATTATCAATTGGGTTTTTAGTCTCAAAAGGGTATTGTGAATTGGTGCAAAAATTTGAATAGGAAAGTTGTTAGTGTGCAGGAAACTCAAAACTAACACACATGTATTACTTGGTTAAGATTCACGCAGGCTACAGCCGATGTAGAAGAGAGCTCTGTGATCATTGGTGAGAGAAACAGAGCTGCCATAGATGCTCTTCAAAAAGCAATCGACAGCGGGAAAAACAAGATTGCAATACTATATGGAGGGGGTCACATGCCAGACCTGGGGAGACGATTGCAGGAGTTGGAGCTGATCCCTACTCAGGCACAATGGATTTCCGCATGGTCCATAAGGAAGCAGGATCGGGAGAGCAGTTCCCTTCCATTTCTGAAGACAATGGCGGAAGTATCGGGTTGGCCATTGAACCGCTACCAGACTTTGGCATTGCTCATATTTTCCACGGTCCTCGCGTTGGATCTATGGTTTTGGGAGCTCTTTTTCGGCACTGCAGTGAACTGGACGTACCAACTTGCTTCACAAGTCACTGAATATATTGACAATGCAGGGATGAATTTGTAGAAATAGTCTCCGAATCCCATTGCTCTGATTCTTTATATGTAAATACAGTAAAAATCTCTGATTGGATTATAAAAATTTACAAACCAAAACTATTGCTGAAAAGTAAATGCATTGACCTAACTTATAATTCATAACCAAAGCTCAGATGGAAGCTGATGATCTATTTAAAACGACAACGCCGAGGGAGTACCTGCAATTCACAACTACCAGAGAGAACTCTAAACACGTAAAGTGGTTTAGCGGAAAAAACAAATCATGTGTGGAGTGTGCTTCTTTGTACAAGTAATTTTATTTTTGATGAAAAAGTCAAATAAGTAAAAGCACTTATACAGTTATAGTGAAACACTCTCACTAGCTTTATCAAAAAGCAAAACGAAACCTTACCATCTTCAAAGGAGATGTCAAATCTTAGGTGTAATGCAATGTAATTAAATTTGAAAGTAGGAGCGAACTCTAACTGATATGTCAATCCGATGTATATTGACATATGGGAAAAGATGATGTCGAATATTTTTTTAATTATTTTATTTTGTGGATCTCGTTAATGCACCAATTATAGATCTTGAAAATTTATTTTAATTGATTTCTTTTTAAAATTGGTCCTCCAAATAACATTTATAAAAAAGAAACATATCACTTGGAAAAAGTGAAAATCTGACATTACCACATCAGCCATCAAACTAACATTTGACATTTATCTTTTGACATCTCCTTTGGAGATGACTTAATCGATAATGATCTTTCTTGAAGATTGCTCTCTTTCTTGATGTTTAGTACTTTTGTCCATCGCTCTCAACGGGTGGTATTGCTCATAATCTTATTTATTAGTATTTGACGAGTTTAGATTTTGATATTTGTGTCTATTCAGTATGCATATCTCAAAAATTAAATCACCTCACATTAATAAATAAGGTATGAGTAGAGACTGGAGCTTCAGTAAAAAGAGTGTTAAAGAGTGGTGAGCTTCAATAAAACTGATATCGCGTTTCAATTTTTGAAAACTGGAGATACAAGACCAGAGCAAAAGCCAAAAAACTACAAATAAAGCCTTGTTAAAGAGTGGTGAGCTTCAATAAAACCGATATCGCGTTTCAAACAAAAAAAAAACAACTGGAGATACGAGACCAGAGCAAAAGTCAAAAAACTACAAATAAAGCCTAAACCAAGGCTAACACGCAAACCATACAAGCAAAACACAGCAATTAAGGGGATAAGAGTAAGGACACAAGAACCAAGTTCTCACGTCTCCCCTTCAACTGCTCCAACCAAACAACGTCAAGGAAAACAAGGTAAGCCATCACGATTTAAGGAGCAACAAAGATGGTTATGACCCAACCCAAAAGAAAATTGAAGGAAGAGAGATGACTCAAAAATTTGTCACTCTGACTCAGAGAGGTACTTGATCACCACTTTATCATAAAAGTTTTCATTCGAATTTAATGAAAGTATTATCCTTTCGATATATGACTTGTTTGAAACTGCTTTTAAAATGACTGAAAGCGTTTAAAAAATAATATTTATGGGTTTCAAAAACACTTAAGTTCGTTAAGTGCTTTTTCAGGATTTACTTACATTTTTAACGAAAATTGGTTCCAAATGTATTTTCACAAAAAAATACTTTTAAATCATTTTAAAAATACTTACAAACGAGCCTATAAAAATTAAAATAGAAAAAAAAAAAGAATAATGCATATTGAAGTCGGAAGAGGATCCGCTCCGGACCTTAGTATCCCGAGCCTCCTCATCAAGCAATCTGGGCTGCTGATTAGTGTGCAAGTCAAATTAAGGCCGTCGGTTATATTTGGTGGGCCATGAAAATGAATTAATAGAAACCGTTGAATTTAATTTGTGCGGCTCATATTATTTGATGAGGAGACTCTGAACACTAAGATTCAGAGCGGATACTCTTCCATTGAAGTCAACAAGTATGTGTAGGAGTAGGACTTTGGGTAAAAGACAAAAGCAAGAGTAAATATTATTCCATAATATTTAGGGAGCTTTAATAAAACACCCTTGGCACTGTTTACTTTTAACGAAAAATCACTTTTTTACCTTTAACTGTCACTATTCATTATACCTTCAAAACTAACGAAAAGTCCCTGAATAGTGACAGTTTTAATGAAAAGTCCTTTTTGAAGGTATAATGAATAGTGACAGTTAAAGGTAAAAAAGTGGTTTTTCGTTAAAAGTAAACAGTGCCAGGGGTGTTTTATTAAAGCTCTCTAAATATTAATAGAGAAAATGCCACTACAAATAAATGTTACTGCTTCGGTTGCTGAACGTGTTGTTCGTTCCCAACTTATGCCGAGTTTTCTCACTCCTCCTTCATGCAATTTTGCTCCCTTCTGCAACCCAACAAAACCTATCCACTCTCAGTCCCTCCCTCGCCAAACCAACAGAAACTGAGACCTTTACCTAAAATATCCTCAGAAGGAGGAGTTGGGAAATGGATGTGATTGGGGATCCAGGGGAGGGGCAAATCGGTCAAAGAAAATCCGGGATGAACAAGTACACAGTTGTCTGCGCTCTCTTGGCCTCCGCAAATTCCATTCTCTTGGGTTATGGTAAGTTATTTGTGGGTTTTTTCTACCATTTCCATCGGAAATTGTTACTGGCATTTTCTAAAATAGTTATTATTACTTTTCTAATTCATAAAAACAAAGTGTTTTAGTCAAAATGGTCTGTGAAATTTAGAATCGATAGAAGTCATCTTTGAAATTGTCTATCGTCAATCATTCTGTGAGAAATCTTTAGGCATTTAAAATAAACATGTGCCCTCTAACTGATGCTTTCTTCAACTTAACGGAGATTTTTTCACAAAATGACAAAAATGATTGATGATGAACTATTTTAAATAAAAAGCCAACAAAGCATCGGAGAGAAAGAAGTATAGAATGACTGTTTTGGAGCATTGATAACAGTTTCATTTCCTTCAATATTACCGAAGAAATTGCGTAAAATTTGTGCAGATATCGGAGTGATGAGTGGTGCGGTGCTCTACATCAAAGAGAATCTCAAGATCACATCAACGCAGGTGGAAATTTTGGTAGGAACCCTAAACGTGTTCTCTTTGGTAGGATCACTAGCATCCGGCAAGACTTCGGATTATATAGGCCGGCGTTACACTATAGTCCTAGCCGCTTGCACATTCCTAATAGGTGCACTCCTCATGGGCCTAGCGCCGTCCTACCCATTTCTAATGGCGGGACGTGTCGTGGCCGGCATTGGTGTAGGCTATGCCCTCATGATAGCTCCCGTCTACACGGCTGAGCTATCCCCCGCCATGAGCCGGGGATTCCTCACCTCTCTTCCGGAAGTGTTCATCACATTCGGGTTATTACTAGGTTATATTTTTAACTACGCCTTGTCCGGCCTACCGCCGCACATAAATTGGAGGCTGATGCTCGGGTTGGCGGCGGTGCCGGCAATCGCAATTGGGTTGGGAGTTATAGCAATGCCCGAGTCCCCTCGTTGGCTTGTGATGAAGGGGAAATTAAGGGAAGCAAAAGAGGTCTTACTGAAAACATCATGGTCTGAAGAGGAAGCTCAACTGAGGCTTGAGGAGATGAGTAAGGCTGCTTTGGAATTACCCACAGGCCCATTAACGGCCCAGGAAGATTCTTCAGCTGGTGAGCCTAGACGAGGGGCTTGGAAGGAGCTCTTGCTGCGTCCTTCTAAGCCCATTCGTCGGATGCTCGTTGCTGCCATAGGGATCAACTTTTTCATGCAAGCTTCCGGCAACGACGCCGTCGTGTACTATTGCCCGGAAGTATTTAGGGCAGCTGGAATTCACAGCAAGAAACAGCTCTTCGGCATTAATGTCATAATGGGCCTTGCCAAGACATCCTTTGTTTTCATCTCGGCGAGTTACTTGGACCGGTTTGGGAGGCGGCCCCTTTTGTTATTGGGCTCGGTTGGGATGGTGGTCTCCTTAGCTGGGCTGGGCCTCGGATCAAAATTTCTCGAGCATTCGAGTAGTAAGCCCACATGGGCCATTGCCTTGTGTATCGTGGCTGTTTGCGCTGATGTTTCGTTCTTTTCGATTGGGCTTGGGCCCATAACTTGGGTCTACTCATCGGAAATCTTTCCGATGAGATTACGAGCCCAGGGTTCGAGTATAGCCATATCGGTGAACCGGTTGGTAAGCGGGGTGGTGTCGATGACATTTCTAACCATCTCTAACAAGATAACATTCGGGGGAATGTTTTTCGTGCTGGCCGGAATAATGGCGGTTGCAACGGTGTTCTTTTACTTCTTTCTGCCGGAGACAAAAGGCAAGACCTTGGAAGAAATGGGGACGATTTTTGAAGACAGAGACACAACAAATGTGAATAGGGTGAGGGAAATGAGAGAGATGTAGTGATTGTGTTGCCCTAAACGCCTAGTATTTTTTTGTTCTACTATGAATTAAAAACATGTAATATGTTAATTTAGAGTTGAGATTGTATATTCAAAAGATATCAAGGTGAAAAAGCTACAATTAGAAGTTGCTTCTAATTAATTAGGGATGAAAGGTGGTGAACAAATCCGTAACAATAGTGACCAAGGAAGGTTGATATACTTGTATTCTTCAATAAAAATGAAAATTCTGTTTGGTTCTTGGCGTTGGTGAATCACACAATAGCAGCTAGAAAATGCTAAAATGGTCTTTGTAAGTTTTTTCAACAAAATGGATTGTCGTAGCTTAGCCACTAGCTATTCTTTTTTTTTTAAAAGAAAAGAATAATAAATAATCCGTGCATGTGGGCCCAAAATTGGTGGTCAATGGAGATTGTAAACTAAGTAAATCAGATTAGATTAGAACATACTAATATCCAATATCAACCCTAAATTGTACTATATGTAGTGGCGGATTTAGGAAATAATATTAGAGGGGTTAGTAAGAATAGCGCACTACGTGCATAATTTTTTTTAATAAAAAATAGCATGCATATCGTCATTTCATCAAGTCTTGATAGGCCTGAAGTCATTTGGAAAGGCATATTGCACATCTGTTAATGCTTCATTTGCAAGGGTAACTAACATGTTCCAAGGCTGCTCCCATATGAATGCTTAACAAAGAAACACACTTATCTTAAACACACTAACAATGTTTGATATCATTGCATCCCATTAACATGTTTGTCCAAGAATGATGATGCTTTAGTATTCACTGAGAATTTGAGATCACCATTTCATTCACTCTTCTTTCAGACATTTTATCAAACAGTTGGAGGACATGTACGAAGCAAACTCTAATATTCAAAAAGGCAGCACCTAAGGTATTTATGGACATACACCAAAATTAAGAGAGTCAGCACCAAAATTTGGGGGGTCCGCTCCGCCACTATATGGAATATAAAACAACGATAAAACTGTACAACCAGTCTGTTCACAAGTAAAAAAATAGAAGAAAAGAATAGAGAACTTAGACAAAGACAAGAGGATGACAAACAACTAGGAGAAAAATGGTGGTTGTTCACGGGTGGATAGAAAACCTGTGCCCGAAGAGTTTGCTCGCTGCAATCACTGAAGATCTTTCTGCCCATGTTCACCGTCAAGCCAACACCGTTGCTTATCGTTTAGCTTGGTTCAGTCTAAATATTGACAGTCATCTTGATTGGATTTACTAGCCTCCTAGTTTCATCATTGATCTCCTTGTGGAGGATGTAATGTAACATTTTTGTACTGTGACTCTTGGCTCCCGATGGCCTCTCTATCAATATCTCCCGATGGCCTCTCTATCAATATACTACTATCGTTTCTATCAAAAAAAAAAAACTGTGCTTGCACACGCATTCTAACCATATAAAATGAGTTCGATTGACTTGAGTTACTAGACATGGTAAAAATTCCAAGCAAATTTTCAACTTTGTTACTTTTCCATCGTTTAGTGCCTGTGATTGGGTTCAAATCTTTCTTTTCTCTGATTGATTTTGAAAGGCCTGTCCCTATCTACCCATCAGTGCCCCACAATCCACATCTTGTACTGTTGTATGGGATGCTTTTGCCAAAATTAATTGCAACTTCAAACAGTTAGCATCGATGTGAAGAAAGGATTAGGTAAAAAAGAAAACCGCAGAACAACAAGGGGAAAACATACTTGTAGGCCGGCATGCTACGAAATTTAAATGCAAAAAAGGAATAATCTCTATAGGAGGAGTGACTAGGAAATATATGTTGGCAATTGTATTCTCTTTTCGAAATGTATGAGAGCAAGGAAAACCATGTGCCGCGACCAAAAAATATAGTTTTTCCAACAGATCTGTAGCGACCAATGAGGAGAAAAATAACCATAAGCAAAGCAAGATATCACACTAGAAGAGTTACTTTCAAGCAATAAGTTTTGCCAAAACTAAACATAAGATAACTTTACAGCAACGATGACAACATGAAACTCCGCATCGAAAGAAGTACAATGCCCCAAGTTCAAGGAGGAATCACCAATAAAACTACCCGCATAATTTCGGAAACCCTCACCACAATCGGAAGGACCCGGGTTAAAGCTGTTTTGGAGTATGAACTAATTAGAATTAGACACACAGCAGTCCAAAATTAGATAGAGCTTGGCTTGTTATAAAAAGATTGCAGCTAAACCCTAGAAATTGTTCATCTTGTTTTCATTATGAATTTAACTTAAAGTTGTTCATCTTTTTTTTTTTGAAGTTCGAATTAACAAGAACTAGACAAGGATAAGTTTGAATTAGCCAAAGTGTTGCTTGTTTTCATAAATACTACACATAAACATAAAATTACAACTAAGCCCTAAAGCTTGTTCATTTTGTTTTCATTCCGAATTAACCAGAATTAGATCCAAATCATATACCAAAACTTGGCTTGTGTTTGTTTCCCAAAAAAAAAAAAAAACTTGGCTTGTGTTTATAGAGACTCCAAATAGGCTTGAGATTGCAACTAAAACCTGAAGATTTTTCATCTTTTTTCCGTCCGAATTAACCTAAAGATTATTCATCTTGTTTCCAATTCGATTGAATTAATTCTCAAAGCCATTGTCATCTAATGCTTGGTAGATGAGGTAGAGAGCCTTCTTGTCTCTCTTTCTTGAATCTTTCAAACTTTCCTTCTGGGGTTGGGACAAAGTAGCTTCATCTTCTGGCTCAATGTAGCCTTTCTCCACGACTTCCCAGACATCATGTGCTCTCAAAAGGGCCTTCATTTTGATACTCCAATTGTCGAAGTTGTTGTTGTTGAGCATTGGAACTTGGAAGGATGCCATTGCGTTGCTAGCCATGGCTCTGGTACCACTTTGTTGGGGCTCAAAAAGGACTTCACTACTTTGGAGATGTTTATCTCACAAAGAAGATTGTGACGCAGCGGAATTTGATAGGCAAGAGAAAGAAAGAACACTCAAAGTATTATACAAAATTTTTATTCACTCACAAACTTAATACAAGAGGAAACACTCAAACACTCTTATAAGCTTTGTTGCTTCTTCTCACTTCTCACTACTTGCTCTCTTGGTTTTTCTTCTTGCTCACTTGACATACTTGGTTTAGCACCTCACATATTTATAGGTGAGGTTTGCCAACTTTGACATTGCTAGAACTTTCTAGCTAATGCTTAACAACCACACAATTTTACAAGATTCTAGGTTTTTCTACAAAAGACGTTAGATATTTTATGCATGCATTAAATCTACATGTTTTTGCTAGAATTCTCTAGCATTTTCATGAATCATCCATTGGGCTCATGGGCTGGATCCATTGTCTTGGGCCAAGACAAGATTACCATTCAACATCCCCCCTTAATCTTGTCTTGTGACGCCGATTGAGTTCCTCAGTCTGATAAAGTCTTCTTGTTTGAGTGGCTTGGTGAATATGTCGGCGACTTGATCTTGAGACTTCACGTATTCCACTTGCACATCCTTTCTTGCAATGCACTCTCTTATGTAATGATAGCGGGTATTTATGTGTTTGCTCCTGTCGTGGAACACCGGATTCTTTGCTAGAGCTATTGCAGACTTGTTGTCGACATAGATCTCTGTTGGCTCTTCTTGTGGCATGCTTAACTCTTTTAGCAAGTTTCTCAACCAGATTGCATGACAGACACATGCGGTAGCAGCTACGTATTCAGCTTCGCAGGTAGAGAGAGTGACAATCGGTTGCTTCTTCGACATCCATGTGACTGCAGTGTCTCCCATGAAGAAAACAAATCCAGTAGTGCTTTTTCTATCGTCAGAATCTCATGTCCAATCACTGTCGCTGTATCCAACGAGTTTGTAGTTATTAGAACTTGAATAGAACAAGCCAAAGTTCACGGTACCTTTAAGGTATCGAAGAATTCTTTTGGCCGTCTTCACATGTGTAGTTGTGGGATTCTCCATGTAGCGACTGACTAATCCGACGGCATAGAGAATGTCTGGTCTTGTGCATGTCAAGTAGCGCAAGCTTCCAACTAGACTCTTAAAAAATGTTGGATCTACACTTTCTCCTTTGTCATGCTTGGTTAGCTTGACTCCACACTCCATTGGCGTGCTTATGGGCTTGCAGTTGTCCATTTTGAACTTTTTCAGTATCTCCTTTGTGTAGCTTTCTTGGGAGATGAAAATGCCTTCTTCATTCTGCTTGACTTCGATGCCTAGGTAGTATGCCATCAACCCAATGTCGGTCATCTCGAATTCTTTAGTCATCACTCTCTTGAACTCTTCAAATATGCTTGGATTGCTTCCGGTGAAGATTAGATCATCCACATATAAGCACACAATCAAAATATCTCTATCTTTAACTTTGACGTAGAGAGCATGTTCATGAGGGCACTTCATAAAGTTGTTCTCTTGAAAGTACTTGTCGATGCGACTATTCCATGCTCTTGGCGCTTGTTTTAACCCATAGAGGGCTTTCTTCAGCTTCAGAACCTTGTCTTCATGCCCTTTGATTTCATAGCCTGATGGTTGCTGAATGTAGACTGTTTCTTCAAGGACTCCATGTAGGAAGGCGGACTTCACATCCATTTGTTGAATCTTCTATTTGTTTTGAGCTGCCAAAGAAATTAGTAATTGTATAGTTTCCAAACGAGCTACAGGTGCAAATACCTCATCATAGTCGATTCCGGCTCTTTGACTATAGCCTTTCGCCACTAGCCTTGCCTTGTATCTTTCGACCTCTCATTTTGCATTTTTCTTTGTCTTGTACACCCACTTGACTCCAATGGCTTTGTGTCCTTCCGGAAGAATAGCGAGATCCCATGTGTTATTTTTCTGAATTGCTTCGATTTCTTCATCCATTGCTTTCCTCCGCTTAGTATCTTGTACTGCTTCTTGGAAGTCGACTGGTTCATAATCAGCAAAGAGACAAAAAAGTGTAGGATTATCAAGTCTTTCAGCTACCTCATAGAGTTCACGTAAACTCCTTGTGCGTGGAACATCTCTCTCATTTGGACTCCCACTTGATGATGTTGATGCTGGTGAATTACCATGATTGGTTGATATTGGTGAAGTAGGTAGAGTAGTGGATTGTTGTTGAACATCTCTTGCTTCTTCCATTATTGTTTGTTCATTACCTTCTTCAAACTGAGGAAAGAAGTGAAGATCACCTGCATGCGGGCCAAAATCTCATTCTCCTTCTTCATCGAACGTCACGTCTCGACCGATCACCATCTTCCCATTTTTCGGATTATACAGCTTATAGCCTTTTGAATTTGTGTCATAGCCGATGAAGATGAACTTTTCACTTTTGTCGTCAAGTTTGGTTCTCCTCTCATCTGGTACATGTACATGGGCTATGCTTCAAAAAACTCTTAGATGGGAGATACCTGGCTTTCTTCCACTCCATGCTTCTTGCGGAGTTTTTCCCCACACACTTCTTGTTGGAGACCGATTGGATAGATAGACAACACATGCTACAGCTTATGCCCACAACTCCTTAGGTAGTTTCTTACTTTTGAGCATGCTTCGAGCCATGTCGAGGATAGTTCAATTTTTTCTTTTTGCCACACCATTTTGTTGAGGGGATCTTGGAACTGTCAAAGGTCGACGAATTCCATTGGTTTCACAAAATTCTTGAAATTCCTTTGAAGTGAATTCTCCTCTTCGATCAGATCTCATGGCTTTGATCTTGCAACCACTCTCATTTTCTACAGCGGCTTTGAACTTCTTGAATGCTCCAAAGACTTCTGATTTCTGCTTCAAGAAATATACCCAGGTTTTCCTTGAAAAATCATCAATAAAGAGAAGGAAGTAATTATTTTTACCCAAAGAGCTTGGCTTTATTGGACCGCACACATCAGTATGAATGAGCTTGAGTGGCTTCTGGGCTCTTGTGGTAGACTCCTTTGGAAAGCTTTTCCTGAACTGTTTCCCAAGTAAACATCCTTCGCAAACTTGATCAGGATAACTGATGCACGGTAGGCCTCTCACCATTTCCTTATTGGATAATAACTCCAGTCCTCCAAAGTTAAGATGCCCAAAACGAAGATGCCAAAGCTAGGATGTGTCTTTGTAAGATATCTTGAGACACTTTGCAACATCGTTTTGAATATTCATAGGAAACATCCTATTCTTTGACATTTTTGCCTTAGCAATTAATCTTCCTTTGTCATCTCTAAGAAAAAGGATATAATTTTTCGTACGAAAATCATAACCTTTTTCTAAAAGTTGACCCAAACTCAAAATGTTGCTTTTCATATTAGGCACATAGTAGACATTTGAAATTATTTGATGACCGTCATTTTTCAGGGGAATAAGGATGTTACCTTTTCCTTTTACGGGTATTTTGGATTCGTCTCCAAAAGAAACGTTGCCACTCACCGATTCATTGAGCTCTACAAACATGTTTCTTCTTCCGCACATGTGATTACTGGTGCCGGTGTCAAGGTACCATGTATAGTCTTGGTCTCCATCATTATTTTTGCATGCCAGTAGCACAACACCATTCTCTTCTTTCTCTTCTTTCACATAATTGACCTTCTCATCAGGTCTGTTGCTTGGAGCTTTACATTCCCAAGCATAATGCCCATACTTTTGACAATTGTAGCATTGAACTTGAGATTTTTCAGACCTCGAGTTTGAGCGCCCTCCTCCACGACCTTTAGTTGAGCTTTCTCCTCTTTCGTAGTTGCTATGGTTGTTGAAGTTCCAACCACGTCCACGTCCATGTCCACGCCCACGTCTGCGACCTCGGCCACGACCTCTTTCGTATTGGCTTCCCTCGTTGTTGAAGCTTTCTTCTTTCTTCTTTGGCTGAACATGCGTCTTGAGGAGCTGTTCATCATTCCCTTGCCTTTTCTTATGTTTCTCTTCATATGCTTGCAGTGAACCCATTAATTGCTCTATGCTAATTTCTTCCAAGTTTTTAGTTTCTTCAATTGTTACAACAATATGCTCGAATTTGGGATCTAACGAGCGTAATATCTTCTCCGTAATTCTAACATCTTCCAATTTTTCACCGGTTCTTTTTAATTGATTGGAAACGGCTAAGACTCTTGAGAAATAATCAGAGATTGATTCAGACCCTTTCATTTGTAGATATTCGAACTCACTTCTTAATACTTGAAGACGAACCTTTTTCACTTGTTCGGCTCCTTTGTAAGAGGTTTAAAGCTTATCCCATGCTTGCTTGGCGGAGGTTGCACTCGAGACCTTCTCAAAGCCATTGTCATCTAATGCTTGGTAGATGAGGTAGAGAGCCTTCTTGTCTCTCTTTCTTGAATCTTTCAAACTTTCCTTCTGGGGTTGGGACAAAGTAGCTTCATTTTCTGGCTCAATGTAGCCTTTCTCCACGACTTCCCAAACATCATGTGCTCCCAAAATGGCCTTCATTTTGATACTCCAATTGTCGAAGTTATTGTTGTTGAGCATTGGAACTTGGAAGGATGCCATTGCGTTGCTAGCCATGGCTCTGGTACCACTTTGTTGGGGCTCAAAAAGGACTTCACTACTTTGGAGATGTTTATCTCACAAAGAAGATTGTGACGCAGCGGAATTTGATAGGCAAGAGAAAGAAATAACACTCAAAGTATTACACAAAATTTTTATTCACTCACAAACTTAATACAAGAGGAAACACTCAAACACTCTTAGAAGTTTTGTTGCTTCTTCTCACTTCTCACTACTTGCTCTCTTGGTTTTTCTTCTTGCTCACTTGACATACTTGGTTTAGCACCTCACCTATTTATAGGTGAGGTTTGCCAACTTTGACATTGCTAGAACTTTCTAGCTAATGCTTAACAACCACACAATTTTACAAGATTCTAGGTTTTTCTACAAAAGACGTTAGATATTTTATGCATGCATTCAATCTACATGTTTTTGCTAGAATTCTCTAGCATTTTCATGAATCATCCATTGGGCTCATGGGCTGGATCCATTGTCTTGGGCCAAGACAAGATTACCATTCAACAAGATAAGATTACAACTTGCAAGGGGGTGATGAGAGTGTTATGAAAGCTTATTGGCTATAGTAGCTTGGTTCATTGCCCTTGTCTTTTTTACTCCAACCCTATTCCTTTATGGTATTCATGGAAATAGTAACCACCATTTTCGCCCAAAAGGCATTCTCAAAATGTCAAACACTAAACCCTCTCGCAAGTCCAGATCCTTTATTTTTTATTTTTTATTTTTTTAAATTTTCAGAGCCTGGACCTTTTAGTCATAACAAGAGCATGAAAGCCAGTGTAAGTGGATGACGAAATCTATGTCGTGGCAATAAGTTTCTTCTTGTCAAAGAGCAAACTTCCACTTGAAAAATGAATCCCATCTGCAGAAGACTGTCTGTTAGCTCTTGGTTGCATGGGAGCATTGGTTGTAAAGGTTAAGAACCTGCGCTCCCCAGTCTGTATTTTAGCTGTTGGAAGCTTCTAAGACTTTGAGATGCTCATCTTCAAATATATATGTGTGTGTGTGTGTATTTGAAGAAAATATAATACATATACGTATTATTTGCCACTAGGGTTTTTTTTTTTGTTTTATTGTGAAAATTGAAACGTACGTAGTACAGTAGTCAGTACATGAAAACCTTCAAGTTGTTTGGTGCAAGACAAGGAAATTTTTTTAATTGTGATCGGGATACGAGTGGTACGTCACATGTTTTTATAGAAGTGATGGAAAATTTTATTTTTTAAGTTATTAACTTTTTAACACATATATTTCACTATTTGTAAATGATACGTAATGTACCATCCCGTATATCGGACACACTAAAAAATCTCTCAAAACCAAGAGTTTTAGGTTCTCTCAATTTGCCTTTTAACTGGTGGACGAATTGGAAGCAGACACGAACATGTGGACAACAGATATGGTACCAAAAATTCAGATTGAAAACATCAAAAAGCCTGTTGAATAATAATATTTCCCACGTACAACATGGAAAAGGTGACAATATAACCTTTGTCCTGCACTCTGAATCTCACTAACCCCTCTCTCTCATGAAAATATGCATGTAACCAGGGGTGGTGGGTGACAAACCTGCATGTTTGGGGAGCTTTTCCAGTTTCCAGGGCATTCTTTTTTTATGCAACGTCTGCTCATCGAAACTCTTCCAATTTCAAGAGCTAAATTTGAACTCACAAGGAAGAATATAAATGATTCTGAATAATATATTGTACATAAGTTTTATGGCCTTTCGGAAAAGAAAAAAATGTAGCTGATGTACATAGATTACCAAGCAGAAAATCTGTTATTTAGACTTCAAAATAATATTTTTATGATAAAAGGACTGAACAACTTTTCTAAAACCCCAATAACAATTTTAATCATCAATAAAAAAAAAAAACTATTGGGTCACGAGCACATGTAGTTTACATGGTAAGTGGTTGAATGGAGCCAGGCTGCGCTACAAATATGTTGGCCAATGACCCTCCCATTTCCATGCTTCATGCATCTGTGTTTTTAATTTGAAGTGCTTACCAGACTAGAGACCCCACTTTATATTCAGAAACAAAAAAAAGGACCAAATCCTGGTCTCTCTGCAAACCTGTTTTCTACTTAAAAATAATATTATACCAATGAGAAGAAAGGCTCTCACAGAGGGGAGTTTTTTCAGTGTGTATCCAGCCACTTGTACTGAAGTATCGAACCATATTTTCGACACATTGAAATTTTTTCTTACAGAAATAGAATCAGGGCATCGGTCCAGTTCTCATAGTCTTCGCTAATTTTCTCTCGTACCCACTAATATATTTGAAAAGAGTGCTACGATCAATCGTCTATATATGTATATTAAACATGGCCTGAAACACTAAAAAAATTCTCCTTACAAAAAGATGGAGTCAGAGAGCCATCACTGATTTTCTCTCTTACCCACTAATATATTTCAAAATAGTTCTACCATCAGTCGTCTATATATGTATATTAAATATGATTACTCACGGTTTACACATCTCTCAAACATTTCTTTTGAATTTTTTAAGCCAATGTTTTTTTAATATTATTACAAGTGATATTATACACATATATATTAATCTACACTAAAAAAATTAAGAATTTAAACTCAAAACATAATCAAAATAAGTTGAAGTGGAAGTGGAATATTCTAACCACCAACACAATATATCACTTGTTAAGCCAAGAATTTTTAGATTCCAGTTTCGTATTTCTTATAATTTAATACATACCTACATATAGCTATATATATATATATATATATATATATATATATATATATTATTGGAACGTCATAACAAGCCGCAGGATTGTTTGATTCCTGTACAGGAACCAAGAAAGCAATATCCACAGTTTAAAATAATTTCTGCATCTCCGAGGTATATTAGACACCAATATTCTACCCCCTTCCTTGTCATTAATCCTTGGAAGTGCACATATAGGTTTCTACTTCCTTGTAACATAATCATCAATCTAGCTTGAAATTGAATAATGTAAACGTAACAAGTCTTGGAAAAAAATAAAAACTATACTGGAATGAATTTCATGAAGCCAAATGACATCGAAGAAAACGTCTACAACATGGAAGAGCTTGCTCGAAAAAATTGATTTCAAATTACATAATAAACCCAAGCAAGTGAAGTGACTATGCCATACTTATGAAACATATACAATTATTTAGACACACATGTGAAAAATGCCAAAAAGAACTGTGTACATGTGAGAAAATGCCAAAACGAACTGTGTCGATGCAATATTTTTATGAAAGGCTTAAGAGCTTTTGGTTCAAACTTAGATGGCCTAAAGAGCTGCAGACAAGTAGCATTTCTAGCATGGTGATATTCTACGTATGTAGGTGCATAATTTAATGTTCATCACATCTTAAGCTAGAATTTTGAATTTTCTTAAGATACATAGTTTGGTTATATCCAAATCCTGCTTCACATACGAAGGGTTAGAGCTAAAGTGAATGGGGTAGTGTGACGCTTTCTTGCTTCGAATTCAAATCCTCTCGCGTAAACTTTATGATTTAAATTTTTGTTTGACCAATGAAATATATAAGCGTACATTCTTTCAACATAGTTTAAACTTCAATTATATACCCATAAATAGCCTCAAAAGATCATTAAAGTTTTTGGTCCATCCTGATCCTCCCTTGTACAAGACCTAATATAGTGGGTGGGCAATTACTTAACAACCATAGATAGAAGGCATTCCTCAGATCTGCAGGCGAATGGTTCATCATCTAGCTGCCCATGCATGCGTCTCAGAACATAACTATGTAATGATTTCATATTCATTAATTCATTCTCAAGGCAAGATTCAAATTGGCTGAAACTAAAATAAATAAATAAAACTAAAATACAAATGATTAGTTGGGGGAGGTATCATATATCATCTTAGAAAAAGAAAAAAAAATCTTTATACCAACGAGATTTTACTTTTACTTAATTTAAAGATTGCATCTGTTCTAATTAATGTGATCACTTTCGCATCTAAGGAAAAAAATAAAATTAGAGTAATGCTATTCTTACCACATTTTTATACCACATATTTATACCATCTTAGGTGGCAAGTGAGTTGGACAAGTTAATCATTTAATTTTAATCTTTTTTATTAATTAAAACACTTAAATAATCTTAGGTAGATGAAAGAGACTCATCGTATATCATAATCATCATTTTAAAAGATTAAAATTAAATGATGTAGCTTGTCCAACTCACTTGCCACCTAAGATGGTATAAATATGTGGTATAAAAATGTAGTAAGAATAGCATTACTCATAAAATTATGGCTACAAGTCAACAACAGGCAATATATAATCAAATAATCAAAACCATAATTTCTTGTTAGATGACAATGGAGAAGACAAACCAGCAAAAAGTTTCCTCAAACAACTGTTAAAATATCATTTAAAACGCGCCCACTTTCGATTTCTCATGCATTTATACCCCTCTCATCCAAACTCCTCCATCTCTCTCAATCCTCTCTCTCCTCTCTCTCTCTCTCTCTCTCTCTCTCTCTCTCTCTAGAAACTCAGTTCTTCTTCTCCGTAGCTCTCTGCAAGTGCAATGCAAAACCGATTCAAGCTCAAGCTCTCAAACATGTTCCGATCCTCATTCGGCTCCTGCAGGACCCGAAACTTATCGGACGTGATCGAAAAAGCCGTGTGCTTGCCTGAGAACCAGCAAGACTTGCATGCAGCCGAGCCGCCGACTAAGCAGCTGGCGCCTCGACAGTTGCCTTCCATTTGCAGACCCAAATGCTCCGACTCAAATCAATCCATTATCCCTACCAAAGATGCCATGCTCCCAAGACGCAAGATTTTCGAAACGTACTCTCCCTTTGTAAAACCCTTTAATCCCGACGACCACACATGCCCTCCAGCCTCGCCAAACTCGCCGCCGTTAAACCCCTTCTACAACCTCCATGAGAAAAGCCCAAAACAAAGAAAAACAAGTGTCAAGAAAAAGAAGAAGAAGGCGAGGAATTCAAAAAAGAACAAAACCAATGGTGATTTTTTCCCGTTTAGTTCTTCATCTTTCGATAGTAACAACTACAGAGGATGGTGGTCGAGCAGCGATGACGAGACTGACACACTGTTTTCTTCAAAGAGCCACTCTTCCGACTCCTCCGGACCCCGCTTGCGCGGTCGCTCCCGGCGAAACGGAAGCAGCGGCAGCCGGAGAAGAGCGAGTTCCGACGTGGGTCTGCTTCCGTTGCAAGGAAGGGTGAAGGGCAGCTTTGCGGTGGTGAAGAAGTCGAGCGATCCTTACAACGACTTCAGGACATCAATGGTGGAGATGATCTTCGAGAAGCAGATATTTTCGGCGAAGGATCTCGAACAGCTTCTGCTGTGTTTTCTGTCTTTGAATTCCACACATCATCACGGAGTGATTACTGAGGTTTTTACTGAGATTTGGGAAGCTTTGTTTTCCAACGGGGAGTCTTAATGATAGAGTTTTCTGTAATCTGTGTTTTCTAGCGGATTTATTAATAGTTAGAATCAAACTTTGGGTAACTACATTGACGGGTTTAGTGGCACTTCTCTTCCGAACCCTGAAAGATATCTCAAGTTCGAATCTCACCATCCAGTCGATTCCTAAAAAGAACTACATTGATGGGTTATTATCTCTTTAGCCTCAGTTATGTAATCTCTATGTATTTTAATCCCTTTGTCTTTCTTAGTAAAAGTGTCTTCTATATTCCTGTATATTTTGTTTTTTTTCTATGGATGATTTCTGAGTTTTCTTCTGTTCTTTTTATGATTTGACAGAAAAAATAAAACATAAACAGTTGGTGTTTGAAAATATGAAGCAGAAAAAGAAAAGCTCGTGGAAGTTCATTGATGCTTTTTTGAAAAAAGATTGGTTGAGGAAAAAGGGTCAGAATGTTTCCATTACTTTTTTGAGTGTGGGGTGACAACTTTTTCAACTAGAACACTTGAAAGATGGGGAAAGCAAGTGGCTTAGATCGCATAAAGTTGCTATAATTTTTTGTGTGTGGTTGGACCTTTTTGAATCTCCATGCCAAAGATATCGCACCAAAAGAATACAAAAAGGTAATCCAACTTTCAAAATCCCCTGGGTAAAAAGTCCTTGATTGAACATTATTTTTGTACTACACACAGGCTTAGCTTCTCCCTAACCTAAAAAGACTAAGCTTAATTTGAATAAGCTTTTGGGGGTTTCCCCTTTTAGTCTTTCAGAGTTTTTTTTTTTTTTCTTTTTCTTTCAAATTACAGTGTAGTTATTATTAGGGATGAATAAAGGTTATGACAAACAGATAATCGTAGTTATTTATTCACTTTTATATCAAAGGATTTTTTCATTAGTAAGTCATGCACTTTGATAATCGTGGTTATTAACCCACATTCTTTGGCAAAGGGTCCTTTCGTTAGTAACTCATGCACTTTGCTCCTCAATATGATACTCCACAAACTTTCGATATTTATTCTTGAAGGACAAGTGTTTTAAGAAAATTTTACACATAATTAATTTAGTTCAACTTTGGTTATTATTATATAAAATCAATGTTGAAGGAGGAGAATTCGAAAACATAACATTTGATACAAAAATAAATACTTTTAATTACTTTTTTTTTTGGACAACAATACTTTTAATTACTTTATTCTTAAATTTTTTATACAAAGATAAACGTTTTCGATCACTTTCTTCGTAGTTCACAAGTTTGAATGACAAATATGTGTTTTTGGGAGATTAAAATTACAAACAATTAACTGGGGATTATTGGCACAATGCCAATGGACAAGAAAACCAAAATTGTTAATATTTGCAACTTGTTAAGAGGGACAAGATATATCATTGGGAGTTAGGTGAATCTATTTTTGTTGTGCTGTCAAACCACACATCTGTTTTAATTAATAAGATCAAATTTGATTCCTTTACTATATATATGTTGAAACCAGAGGCATGACAGAACCAATTTAGCACACCCTACCACCCTGACATCAAATCTGGCTGTAGGTTTGCAATGTTTTAGCTTCAAACCTATCCAACATTTTTCAGCATTTCAATTAAGTTTCAAACATGCCAGAAGATATCTTATAATTGTTAAATTGTGAGCATTCAAGTTAAAATTAATTGACAACGTTATAATATAAGCGAGCACTTGAAAGAAGTGTTCCATTTTTGTTAGTTGTTAGGTTGGGAGCATCCAACTCATAACCAATTAACAATCTCATAATACGAAAAAACAAGAAAAACGCTAAAGAGTATCCCATTTCATATGTTGTTAGCGTCCAACTCATAATCAATTGATAGCCTCATAATTTGAAAAAACATCAAAATTCAAATGAGTGTTCTATTTTTAAGTGCAAAGTAAACAAATACTAACTCGCATGCGTTGTTAGTATGTAAATTTGAATCATTAACCATGTAAATTATCATTTAATTTTGTGGCTCAGATTGTTCTAACGTTACTGTAAATGCCACCCAATTTGTCAATAATGTTATTCCGGTACCCGAATTGCCAATCGATTGATACGTGAAAGAATGTGCATGAACAAAAGAATGGAAAGAAGAGTTTTGTTTTGTTCATATGGAGGTATACTTGGCAGCAGCAGTAGCTTTCTAAAAAACTGATATGTCAAGTAATTGCAGCAGTAGTAGCTTTCTATTGAAAACTGATAAGTCCGTTTCAGAGGAAATAGGGCAAATGGGTTTTTGCCGAAAAATAAAAATTGGAATGAAAGAGAAGACACAATGGAATGGAAGGAGAAAATATAGATTTTGAAGCAAAGTGGGGACCTAAAGTGGGGACCTTTTGGTAGAATGTGATATCTAGAAAGCTATGTCACATAAATTTTGGACAGATGAGAAAAAATGTGATTTCTCGAAATAGATTTATCAGTGCATCCAAAAATACAGTGTTGGTACAGCTATTTAGTATTATGGTTTAGTGTTATTCATCTTCACTTATAAGTAAAAGATCTTAGGTTTGATTCTCGTTAAAGACAAATTTGAACTACATTATTATGGCTAACTCATTGTAAGACTTAGCCCACTTTCATACTCTCTTAGTATAGATAATATTGTTTATTAAAAAAAATACAGTACTCATACCGTTATACTTATATTTATATTGAAACATATGTATTCATTTAAATTATAAGAATGCAAAATATGAACTTTATCGTTTACTTGTATATGATTTTTTTTAAAGATTAGCTGTATTATATTAAAATTATATCAATTTACACATTCAATCAAATTAATTATATGATAATTCATATAAGTTAACCGTAATACACCGTATAAGTAGTAAATATCAACTCTATCTCGTCTATCTATATTATAATACATACAAAGATACGCTACATAACAAGTGTTCCAATTACACGCAAAAATTTATTTGGAACCGAATTCCCTCCAAAGCAACACATACAGAGTCTGTTGAGCAGGCCCATCGAACCTTTAAAACTTAATTCAACGACTATAATTATTATAATTTTAAAACGACTTTCTGTTTATAACCATAATATCAAATTTCAACGACGGCCTGTTCAGAGCCTCTATATGTGTTGCCCTGAAAAGAATCGGTTCCAATTTATTCTACTCCTTTCTCCTATGAACTTTTTGATGACCAATAAAATTGGAGGGCTGAGCTGAGACGTCAGATCTGCAGGCACCGTCCTGTCACCTGTGTGTAATTACTGTTTACCAAAGTTGGAAGCAATTTAAAAGAATGTCTGACTATTGCCAATGATGTTACGTTTGATTGGTGCCTACAGTGGGCTGGATCGCATTTTTTGGGTTACTGAGCCTTAATGCTCTTTTAACTTCTCCATTGGGCTAACGATTTTGGGTTCCTGTGCCCTCTCACTATCTCACACATATTCCCATGTAATTTAATTGGGCTTTTTGGGTTGGGCTATTCGTGGAAGGGGATTAAAAACTTGGACCATTTCTGTATCCAGCAAAAATGACAGGTGACAATTGAAGGATTTTGGGTTGGGAATGGACCACAATTTGAAGGGTGGAGATTGTCTGTCCTCTCATTTTTCATTTTTTTTTATTTTTTCTTATTTGTGTAGTTAAGGTTAAGTCATGTCAATATTTTATATTAATTTTTTATAGAGATAAGAAGACAAAAAATATATGAATATAAAATGTTGATATAACTTAATCGTGACCGCACAAATACGAGGAGATTAAAAAGAATGGAAAGTGAGAGGGCAGATAATCTCCCTCCCAATTTAAAACCCCTGAAAACTTACTTGAGGTGTTGTTTTAGCGTAATTGGAATATAAGGGACGGTATGTCATATGTTATTATATAAGTGAAAGATTTTTTTTTCAAGTGTCCCTCTAATTGTATAATGACATATGACAGAGCGCGTTCCAAGAATACTAAAGAATCTCTCCTAACCATGATGAGAAAGTTTTTTAAAATATGAGAATAAAAGATACATATAACCCGTGTTCTGTGAGGTGGAAGAAAAATAAAATAATGGGGTAAATGTAAAATAGAAATTATATTAGAATTGATATTAAACACTTAGATGTGTTTCCTAAAAAAAACACTTAGAAAAAAAAGCACTTAGGAAGTGCTTCAAGAAGCATCAAGTATTTAGCACTTAGATGTGTTTCCTAAGAAAAACACCTAATTGAAAAAACGCACTTAGGGAGTGGTTCAAGAAGCACCGAGTATTTAGTAGGTGATGTTCCAAAAAGCACTCCTACAGCCTAGTAATACTTAGTTTTTTTTTTCCTGCTAAATGTAGTATGGATTTTTTTTTCGGTTTTGAAAAAAACCCTTTTAGTCCTTACAAAAACATTTTCAAGAATATTTTTTTTGAAATTTTTTTTTATAATTTTTTTTAACAAACGATATTATCTACACCAAAAGGGAGGGGGCGAGAGTAGTCTCACAATGAGCTAGCAATAATAATGAAAAGTTTCTTTATCATATAAGATAGGTTTGATACAACAAAACATTCGGATAAAAAATCAATGTCCAAGAAATTTGAGCACGGACAATTAAACTTACTCCAACAATTAGAAATTGGGTGTCCATAGAACAAAACGTCATAAGGAGACTTCGTTGATAGATTGAATCTTTATTTTCATCTTTGTTTTGTGTAATCTATTATGAATACATACGTACGTAGATGCTGTAACATTATTTTTTTTTTTTAACAAACAATAATACCTACACTAAGAGAATGGAGGAGTGGCTAAGCCTTACAATGAGCTTGCCATAGTAATGTGATTCAATTTCACTTTTGACGATAGTCGAACCTAAAATCTCTCACTTAATGGTGATGCTAGAGAGATCATCTTTCTGTAGACCAGTTGTTACATCGGTTGGTGATTGGAATTATTCTTTAAATCATTAAAAATATAATTCAACCATCAATCATCACATAATGTAGTTTACAAAATATGATTGGGTATAAAAACTTAACTGGTTCGTAGTAATTTCTAAAAGCTTGGCATTTGCTGATGGTTGTGCTATAGAACAATCAAGCATGTAAAGTCTCAGTTTAAATATTAAAATCTAAGAGACTAAGACAAATCATTATAAGCTTTGGAGTGCTTTTGGAGAACCACAAGTACTCAATTGCTCAACCATGAAAGTATAGAGAGACCATAAAGCTAGTAAAACCCACATCATTACAGCTCAGTAACCCAAAAGTACTATCCGTTGCCTTTTAAGGAGTTTAAATCTTCTACCCCCAAAATTATCTGTTTTGTATCTATGAACTATCTCATTTGTTGATATCTAACCATTTATTTAAACCTCTTAAAAGCTAAATATAAATTAAGTTAAAAACACATGTGTTGCTCAAATAGATAAGTCATAGAAAAGCCACATAAAATTTTGAGTACAGAAGATTTTGAATTTCCTTCCAATTGAGTGATTGATGAGTCATTGGTGGCTTTGCTTTGTCATACCTAATTGTTCATAAAGAGTACATAAATTCGAAAACTTCCATTTGCAAGAGCCAACTACTGAAACAAAACATAGGAAAAGGGAGATACAGTGTCATTATCTAAGGAGGAGTGATTTCATTATCATGACTCTTTTATACTTTATTAATAAGAGGTATGTGTATAAGGTAATGACATTGATAGTTCGTATATCAAATAATCATATAGCATCATGGCAGTTACATCGAAAAAATTCGTTGTATGCAAAAGAAGTATGTAAAAGTGGGAAAAGTAAAGAGAATCAAATCAATTATCCATCAAATTAGCTAGATGAGAGAATTGGTCCAACAACCACCCCGCTCCTTTCATTCTCCTAACGCGGCTACACACCAACTCCCACCTTATAAAGTAAAAGCAACGAAATAATCTTTTTGTACAAAAAAGAACAGTCGCCACCTTAAGCTACAGTACATGTCTCATTTCATCACCATATGATCCATGATCTTTGATCAGAGAGAGAGAGAGAGAGAGAGAGAGAGAGAGAGAGAGAGAGGGAGAGGGAAGGAAGGGAGCGTGTGGAGACAAAGAAACATAAAGGGAAAAGCCGAAGGGAGGAGGACTTCCCTTTTTCCATAGAAAGTTAAACAACCTTCCATGGCTCCTCTGATTCTATTATCTGTATAAAGAAACCCTTCCTTCGTCACTGAGATCATCACTTGCAAGAAGCCAAAAGTACTGAAATTTTCTCTCTCTCTCTCTCTCTCTCTCTCTCTCTCTCTTCATTTATTAAAACACACCACAAGTTGCCGCCAATGTTGCTTAGGAGCTCCATTTACCACACCAAGAAGTTCTTCCAGAAAACCCTAGGGACCTTGAAGAACTTCTTCTCTGACGGAAGCTACCAAAAGCTCCCAAAATCCCCTACTTTCCACAGCTACGACAACCCCTTTCCCCATGCTTCTGCTTCTGCTTCTACTTCTGTCGTTGACAACATGAATGATCTCCACGCCACAACATACGAAGACTTGGACAAGTTGTACACCGACTTCACAGACCAATGGGATTCAAAAATCGAAGACATCAGGCGATCGTCGAACAAGAAGAAACATCCCTCCACACCCGCCAAACCACAACACCTTCATAAAGATCATGTTCAAAACCCTACAAGCTTATCTCCACGGTCACTCAAGTCACATCCTGCAGCTGCAGGTACTCCTCCCGCAAAGATTGAAACTTTTTCAAGGGAATCGAGGGCCGTGGGAAGGGGTTGTTTGGTGGAACAGAAGCTGAAGGAGTTGGAGATGTTGGACATGGGCAATGTAGATCATGTTTTGGACATCGAAGAGGTTCTTCATTATTATTCTAGACTCACTTGTCCTGCCTATTTAGAAATTGTGGAAAAGTTTTTCATGGATATGTATTCGGAGTTCTTCTCTCCGGCAGCAGCAACTCCGGCACGCAGCGTCAATTCTCGCCTGAGGCCGAGGTCCGTGAGGTCCTAACTAAACTTTTGGAAATTTGAGAGATGGGAAAAATGTTTCTAGTGATTAAATCATTCCACTTGTATTCAAACCTCTCATCAGTTCTTGTACTTTACATTCTATTATTCTTATGTTAGTTTGTGGTTCACATTTGTTTCAATTGTTTGTGTGTGTGACAACCTCTCTCTGAATAATCTGATTTCTTGATTCGTTCTTCTTTGATTCATACTGATGAATTTAACTTGCAATTCTGACTATATATTTCTTAAAAGTTTTAGTATTTTAGCATCATATTGAATTGGATGGATTTAGGTAACGCAAATTTTAACCTTTTGCTTTAAAATAAAGTACAAAAAGGCAGTCGGAAAACATATGCTTTAACGTCCCGCGAAGGGCTCGTTCTGACACTACTACTAGAAAGCTTAAAATACGTTCGTATAATTAAAAGTGTTATGGCAACGATTGGAAGAATAACTCAAATGTGGATTTAACAACACTGTTTAGTGTCTTTGGGAAAATCATCGACAAGGGTATTATAAAGAGTAGTCGAAGTTTTTCTATAGTAAACATTTTCAAACGGACCCTAACCTTTAATTCTGCATAAGAGTGATTATGGTCCAAATGAATAACAAATATTCTTCATAAAAAATAAAAAATAAAAACATTGCATTTGTTAGCGCGTTATCTTTTTGTCCACATCGCTCAATGAAGCTTAATTTACCTAAATTTTTTTGTCGAATTCTTTATGACCAACACGGTTGCAACGATTCATATTAATGAAGGCGAATAATAGTCATTGGTCTACTGGTATATTTCAATTCCATAATGTTGGAAGTGTTTGAGTTCAAATTCCCCACCCGATAAAATATACGAACACATGAGAATTTGACGGACGAATATGGGTTGAATCTTTAGAGTTGTAAGTTGTAACTTTGAAATATGGGCTATTTGACCAAGGCAACAAAAAGATTGGTGAAGCTTAACATAGTATGGTGTTTGTTCTGATTGTACCAACCCAATTTGTTTAATGGATCAAGCATCATATCTCATTTTGTTGGTTACAGTAACACTAGCCCAAAAACTTTTGTTGGTTACAGTAACACTAGCCCAAAAGTACTTCCTTTATTGGTAAACCTAGCCCAAATAACTTGGACCGTACACGATGATTCTGTGTTAGACAATCAATAAAAAATTGGGGCAGGAAAACCGAATTGGAGACCTCATCTTATATCACAGGGAGAAGTACTACTACACCAAAAGCTAGTTTATTGGTGTTACATTTTTTTTTTCTTTCTTTTACAAGAGATTAATATCGTTAATATTGTTGATTATACGCATAACCGTCATTTTACCTAAATAAGATTCCTAACTTTAGACTAACAAAACATTTTCTTCCACAGTTAACACCTTTCCACATGAAATGTTACTTTTGTAAAAAGAAAATTTTCCATATGAAAAAAAAAGTGAAAATGATTTTGTATTGGAAAGTTTCAAAAACAAAATGACCTTTATGATTTCCCCAATACCTCACTATGTGTAGGAGCAAAAAAATAAAGTATTATTCATTCTACATTTGCAAGTGTTTTGTTCCTTTTGGTAAACTTTATAACTATACACATCTTGTACTAGAAGAATGTGAGTCCAGCACCACGTTAACATGTTATAGTGGCTTGTAACAAGTGATTTGACGTCTAGGGTTTTGCATTGTTTCTAATGAAGAAAGAGAAATATTAAGGAAAATCTCTATGAACTCTCAATCACTTTATATTTTTAACGTCAATTCCCGTGCAAACATTACGAAACATTGTGTAAAAACATGAGATGGAAGAGAGTCTGTGGGAATCCTACTTAAAGAGTCTCCTTAACATTTCTAATGAAGAAAAAAAAAGTGATGCAAGAAAAATAAGATGGAAATGGTGCGAAATGATTCAGAATCTTGGATCTCTCCACTAAAACGTCGGTGGCACCCAACAAATATCACATCAACTATCTCATGCACGGGAGTTTTGTTCTTTCTTGGTTGAAAAAGCAAAGGAAGATTCGCTTGGATCCACTTAGATTCCAAGGAGATGAGGGAAAACTACGTGCCACTCGAGTACTAGACTAGAAAAAGTAACCAAGTGGGTTAAAGTTCGACTCTCCCCTTTAAGTAAGTGTGCAGCTCTCTTTAGTCATCTGCATGCTCTTTGGAAACAAAATACGCACTGTAATAATAATAAAAAAAGAACCATCTTTTTACTGCTCACTCTCAAAAGTCAAAACCCTAGAGCTGGGGGTCATGAGGAATACAGAATTCAAGCTGCAGGCTTGTTGGGATCATCAGTTTTAAATTGACCAGTATATGAGCAATTGTTCGGGGTATCACAAACACGATCTTATTCCACTCAGGATATCACTCAAAATATAACAATGTGTCTTTTCCTTATTTATATCTCCTGAAAGTAAAACATATCAAACATTTTGTCTGCTGTTATAGCACGTAATATCATATCACAATGCCTATAAAAATTTCTCCCAGTAAACAACTTCATGACACGATTAAAGTGCTATATATATCACTTTAACATATATATTGGGAGGCATTTTAAGTGGGATTATATAGTTTTCATGAGTTGAACACTTTCACACCCTTCCAGACCTTGATATGGGGTACGTATAGTGACAAAATTTGAAAGAAATTGACAATGACAATATTGGTTTTACACAAACCCGGAGGCTATGAAATTAAATGTTATACATCGAAAAAACGTATCTCAAACCAATTTTAGCTAATTGGTGGGGAGTGATCTTGTAGTACTGTTATAACACATAATTGTGACGGGTGGGCAAACCGTCATTCTCATAGGACTACTACCCCTAATCAATGTATGTTGGTCATCTGACTAAATAATTAGCCTTTAAATTGGTTGCTTGCATGTTCACGATGTTATTAATTAGTCAGCTATGATCGTATGAGCTATTACATACTACTCAAAAGACACTGTATTATTTGTTGTATGTAAGAATTTCTCGAGAACTAACTCTAATGGTATGAGAAAGTATCTGTTGCATGTAGGAATTTTTTAGCGGACATTATAAGAGAAGTGTGGAGAGAGATTTCATCGACGGTGAAAGTGGAGGGTCAGTATGGGGATCGATGGATGGGGCGCGATGGAATGATTGAAGAAGACAAGTTGCAAGTGGTGGTCAATAATCGATGCATGTAGCTAGGTAGGTAGTTCAAAAGAATAGCTTTAGCTAGCAAAATTTAAGTGAGGTATTTAGAGATGGAAATATTATGCAAACATAAATGTAGGATTGGAAACATATATATTTGGACATACGTTTTTATAGCTTTCATTGTATAATATTTTTCAAAGATTCGAACCGTTTAATTTCAATTCATCTAGGTCATTCTTATAAAAATATTATACAAATCCATAACCATTCAGAAATTCATTTGTAGTTAAAAAATAGACGAATACAGTTCTATAAATAAAAACTGAATTTAATCTAATGGTAATATATCTTCGTATTTGGATCAATTTTGGTAGAGTTGTTATTTGAAAAAAAAAACATAAACATAAACGATTTAATTGTTGAAATACATTACAAAGTGAACTTTAAAAAATATTTGTCGTGACCCCAAATTCTAACCTATATATATATTCAACATGTGGTTTGCGAAATTATAAAAGTCACGATGGATTGTAGAGAAATTTTTAGTTGTGACGGGAACATAGATGGTACACCACGTGTCTTTATGTAAGTGACGGCAAATTTTAATTTTTAAGTTATTAATCTTTTAACACACATATCCCACTATGTATATGAACACTTGGCGTGATGTACCACCTCGTGTAACGGTCACACTGAAAAATCTCTCGTTGATCGAGTACGTAGTACCAGTCATGTCCATCTCGAAATTCCCAAATGCCTCTGACAATTCGTCCTGCTCCTACGCACGCCCTTGCGCCTGCATGTCTTTCCCTTTTCATCAGCTTTATAAAGTGACTCTATTGTATCAAAGTTAGATCCGTTTTCATGCCAAGTTCCGGTGGCTTGACCAGATTTGCTCATCGCATCTTTTTTAGGGTTTACTAAGCTCAGTAATATAAGACTCATTCATTCATTTAATCTAACGACTTAGAGAAAAATGGTCCTGCAAATTTTTTTTAGGGTTTACTCAATTATCAGAGAGAGAGAGAGAGAGAGAGAGAGAGAGAGAGAGAGAGAGAGAGAGAGAGAGAGAGAGAGAGAGAGAGTTACTTGCCCTAACCAATAAATATCTAAGGACCACGAACAATAAAGGCAGTAAATCTATCAAAATTCGACGGTCTAAATCGACCAGCATGTGCGCCATGTGTTCGTTCACTGAGGGAAAGCTGTGCCGGGGCAGCCTCACAAGGCTCACATATTATAAGCCTGGCTATCACGTGTAATATGGACCATTTACGTCGTAATTTGCAAGGCAACTAAAAGGTGGTTGAGGGCCGGTCAGGCAATGTTTAACCACAGCAACAGATACCCAGAGCTTGAAAACCCTAGTTTGCATACAATTAAAACGGGTGGAATCTCTGTTTTAGGTAAAACAATGTATTGTATTTGATAAAATAAGAATTACACAAGAAGAAAAACTTAGATCATACTTTAAAGGGATCAGGCGAGTCAAACTAGATGTAAAATTTCGGATTGTAACAACTATGGAACTATCCTCAAGGAAAGCAAGTAGAAGAAGTTTTAGACGCTGCCTGAACCAGACTTTTTGTAACAAGAAACGTTCAGAATTGAGCCAAACAGTGAGAAACTTCGTTAGCTTGTCGATTGGATGAAATTAATGTTGTGATTAAATTAAAATTCCAACCAAATTAGCGAAGAATATAAAATTGCTATCTATAAAGAAGAAGGATTCACTGGAGACTTCTTCAGAAAAAGACGAAAGAAACAAAAAAAGATTCTATTGGGATAAGTCTGTGGGAATTCAAGCATACATTGCTTGGGATGGATCCAGCTCATGCAAAGAGAGAAAACTGTCACATTATCTCATCATTGAAACTTTTCCTTCTCGACTATATATTGTATATTATAATTAAGAGGACTTTAATCAAATTAATATTTAGTATTATGGGATCTCAATCTCATGGTCTATAGGGCCACCAGGCAATTATTAGTAGGGCACACTTGCTGGTCCTGATTAGGGTTTTGGAAGTTGAAATCTCTCAGAGTCTCACAGATGTTGATACTCTCTCTCTCTCTCTCTCTCTCTCTCTCTCTCTCTCTAAGTTTACTACCAGTATTGTCTTCATGCTGAAGTTGAAGATTCGTTTTGTATCATGCTTCATCAATTCCATTCGGTCGGAATAAAACCCGCCAACAACAAATCTTTAAAACCCTAACTAACACCCTCAATTGTGGCAAGTGTATTTGTCAATGTCCGTATCAAGTTTACCAAAAGAAAAATGTCCGTATGACTGCTAGCCCATTTTTCTGTTTTGATTTTCAATTATATATCTTAGACTAGTTGCGTCATTTTTATCACATCACATGGCTATACTCTCGTGTTTACTCAGTAATCATCATACACAAGTATTTACAATATATATAATTTAATTACTAAAACTTACTATGTTTTAATTAATATTTTATTGACTACCAAAGTTCAAGGTGTGAGTGGTGTTTTTTGAGTTTTACGTGTTTGTTTTTGGCCGACTATACCTTATGAAAAAGGGAACGACGAAGCAATTCTAAGTGCCACGACTAAAGATGGATTTTGGTGTTTCAATGACGTTTTAGTAGGTCAAAAATAGTGTTTATGTTGTATGGTCTTTTTGGATTTTTTTTTAGTTTCCCGTTTGATTGTCCTTCCGTAACTATGATTGTATATCAATCAAATTATCTGTCTTTTTTTTAGTCGAGTGATAGGGTTAGTAAGTTAGATATTAGATTAGCATTCGACGGGGTTTAAACTCACACTGTCATGTAAGGGCACAATATTTTTCTATCACTATAGTAAAGGGCCACTTGCAAATAATCTATCAATTGAAAATCAAGAGTTTTTCTCAAACGTCCAAAGTTTCAGAGTCATATCTAAGGATGACTGTTTGTGACTCATTTACCCTATAAATTCCGCTCTGTCATAAATTGATATTTTTCCTTTGTCTCAATCAATCAACAAGTAAGAAGTTTGACAAAAAAAAAAAAGAAAAGAAAAAGAAGAATATATAAGAAATTATTGGCTTGTCAACGATCAGAATAATAATGCAGAAGTTAGTCATGGTCACCAGCTAAGAAATGATACTGATCCATCCAGCCTCGTAGATTGGTTCACGAATATAATTTTCAACATTCAAGCATGAATGTGACTTCATATATATTCACAGTATATATGTAATAATTGGCATAAATGTTAGACGATCCATAAGTATTGACAAGGTCAAGCAGTTGTGGTGGATATTCTACGAATGCTCATGAGTCAGGAAGTTGCTGGTAATGGTGGTCCGAGAAATTGATAGGATATAAAGGCTGACTCAGATAAGGGCCATAAGGCAATAAGGATAACAGTTAATGCAATTCATCACCAAATATTTGCAAAGATTATTATGTGTACAATACAGATTTGAGAACCTGATGATGATCATGATTCATGAGGGCCACTGTCATCTCCATGGACATGGGGACCTTTTTATTTGGCGCAAGGAACTTTTCTTTTCTTCTCTTTTCAAATCGCTTTGTACTTTTTAACTTCTCACTAGATACTTTATATATATATATATATATATATATATATATAGCTTAAGGGGAGAGATTCCCATTTAAAAAAAATGTGGACACGCTCCCCATTGTTGAATTTAACTTTAATGAAATCGTGTGACATGTGTTTTAATCTCAATCACACAATTTCATTAAAGCCAATTTAACGGTGGAGCGTTTTCCTATTTTTTTTGTAAATGGGATCCCTCCCCTTAAGCAATCTGTATATATATATATATATGGTCCTTAGGTTTAGTTCGTTTGAATGTTCTCTAGGTGTTATATACAAATATAAATATAATTATGAATATATAATGAACAGGAGTTAAATTAAAACACAAATTAGCCCCTCAAAACTTAAGGCTCGTTTGGAAGTATTCTTTTAAAATGAACGGTTTTGAGTTCCAAAAGCATTTATTCAAGTGCTTTTCTAGGTTTCACTTGCATTTTTACTAAAGATTTCAAAAACATTTTCATAAAAAACATTTTCAATCATTTAAAAGTAGTTCCAAACTCCGTCTAATATTATTGCACATTTGGTAAGTGAGAATTTGTTTTTTTTTTTTTATCGTTTCATTGTGGAAGTGGTTCTCGGTCACTAAAGTTTATTGACAGTTTTCAGGTGTAATACCTCGATCACATCGCAAATTCTAGTGCCACATTTAAGAACAGTATTAATCTTGAGCTTGAGAGCGTGACATCAAAGAACTACGATAAATATGTACATATCTAAAATTATAGATAGAATCATATCTTGATGAAATATCATATTTTATATACACCAATCGCAAATACAAACAATAAACTTCACATTTCACACCACCATATCATAACATCAGGTACTTAAAAATATAAACCCTAGAAAACCAAACCTGAGAAACCCCAACCCTTTCTTGATTAATTAAACATTAATCCTCCTAATATAATCCTAGCTATCTCTAGCAAACTAAAGTTAAAAAGTAGTAATTTACAGGATGTGAAGCTACACATTTGATGATGAGAACCACCCCATCCATGATAGGTAAAGTTTCTGTCCTCCTCCCCAAAGGCCAAAAGAAACATTAAACTTTTGTTGCACCGGACATCCTTTAGGGTTTTATTATAATAACTGAATGATTGGAAAATCTCACAAACCCAATTTCTATTTTCTACCCCACACTTCACAACCCTTTTTCCCACCCTTTTTCTCCACTTTTTTCCTCCTCCAAAAGCAGCTGCATGAAGTGATCATTAACTTGTTTCTTTGTTTTATAATCTTGATATTCTTCATCATCATCAGTTGCATAAATTATGCACGCAGTTGTTTTACTTAGTTAATTGATTGATTAATTAATTGTAAGTTGCAGCTTGTGGTGGCGTTGGCGATGGCAGTGCACAAGTAGTGAAGGCCATAAAATGCGTGGCCTTAGCTTTCCAGCTATGCTCAATATCCCCTGCAATCCTCGCTGCATCAAGAGATGCACCCAGCAGGCCACGTTGTGTAAACCCCACTGAGTACAACCCACATTCCCCTTTCCACCCGTTCGGGAATGGCTTCCGAGGCAACCCATCTTTTTCAGAAAACATGCTCGTTTCCTGATCACAACACAACAAAATTTCATCAATTATATATTCCATATCGCTACTTTCGTGAATAAAATAATATTATTTATTTAATCAAACAAAGTTGTCTCGACATTAGAAAATTGGCGAAATTAATCAACTTTCGAATTCGAATTATTAAAATGGTCAATATCTTATAACGATATTTAATTTTAATTTTTCAACAACTAAAATTTGATTTCTAATCACTTGATCCTCAGGATGGTACGTACCTTCAACCAAGACATTACATTGCTTCTGTACCCCGTTGCATAAATGATGGCATCGAAATTCTCTATTCTTCCATCTATAAACTCCACAGCTTGATGTTTTAGTTGCTTTACTGCCTTGCAAACCTACATGATTTTTTACAATAATTAGTCATATTTAGTTTGAATTTATGCATAATGGAGAGCGACGTAATGATACGGCGGCGTGATTAACTTAACTAATTGTATTATTAAGTACCTTGATGTGGCCAGTTTTGATCTTAGCAAAGGTGCCAATGTCCAAAACAGGAGTCTTGCCAGTCATGCTCTTGAGCTCAAGAGGGCCACGCTCAGGACGGTGGATTCCAAACCGAGCAGTGTCGCCGAGCATGAATCGTGAGACAAGAAGCAAAATACTATCCACAAAGCGCATGGGGAACCGCTTGAGTAACCACATGGACAATCCAAAAGTTGATATTCCAAGTATCTCTTGTGGCAAGATGTGCACCTGCAAAACAAAACAAATTTAATTAGAATTATATGCAGAAAGAAAATTAAAAAATAAAAGGTTTTTTTCTTATACATCCCACAAATAAATTTAGAATTATATGCATAAAGAATATATTAGTAAATTACAGAAACAAGAATTCGAGCTTATTGCAAATAAAAAAATACACTATGTACTCTAGCTAACTTGGTTAATCTCAATATGCAACAAAAGAATTTTCTTAAAGCATTAAAAAAACAAAGGACTGGAAGATGATAACTTGTGTGTGGGGGGTTTCTTCTTCAATGTATATTCTAGTTGAGAAATGCTAAGGAAACTAGACTCTTTCTATGAATTTTTTACCACCTCACTATTTAACGTTAATTCTCGTACTAATATTATAAAACAATATGCTAACATTTTGTATATGACTGACTGGTTCTCTGTAAAAGAACAGTTCTATATACGGGAAAAACTAAGCACATAAATTTTTTCATACATATATGGTATTATGGCATAAGATTTTGTGTTTTTGAATAATGTTTACGCATGCAAACGAATTCCAAGAAAGTAAAGAGAAGAATGAAGGATCTTTTGCTTAGAGTCTTCGTTTACTCTATATTGGCTCTACATCGAGTGCATGCCAAGCTATAGCTAGCTTGGTCAACAGCATCTACCCCTGATCTTCCCAAACTTATGCATGTGTGTCAAAAGAAGAAACTTTTAAAGTACTTCCATGTATAGATTGTTTAAAGTAATTCACAACTTATTCTCTTTTTTCATCAAAAGTATAAGTTCTCAAATTAATTACTTAGTCTAAAAGACACAGGTACTATGAATTGGACTCTTAACATTCCTTTTTAAAGTAATTAGGCAAAAACTAGAAGCATTGAGATGAAACCATATCAAGCATGGAGGAGAGTTCGAATTAGATTCTCGTAACTTTTGTGCAGGGTAACTGCTCTACCACGAAAGCTGTATATTCCTCCACAAATAATGAAACAAATCGATTATATTCAAGAAAAAGAAACAAAAATTGAGTTACAAGTTGAGTATGCTCACCGAATCTTTTACCACCAGGGAAGGGCGTGCATTGTAGTTGCAAAGATCCAAACAGACCTCCATGCCTGAATTACCACATCCAACCACCAAAACCTTCTTTCCCCTAAACAACTCACCACTCTTGTAAGAGCTAGTGTGGGCAATAGGCCCACCAAACTCACTCACTCCTTCAAAATTTGGCACAACTTCCTCAGCATTTTCACCAGTGGCAACAATCAGCCATTGGCAAACATACTCAGTCTCCTCATTTTTCAATCCCAAAGTCTTAACAAACCAAAGCCTAATTCTACTATCATACCTTGCACTCACCACCGTTCTGTTGAAAGCCGGCTTCAAATCAAAATTTTCAGCATAAGCATTCAGGTAACCCACAAACTGCTGCTTTGTTGGGTAAGTAGGAAAATCTGAAGGGAATGGCATGAGTATGAGCTCACAGAATTGCTTGGGGAGATGAAGCCGGAGACGGTCGTAGGTCTTGAGCTGCCATAACGAAGCTATGCAGTTAGCTCTTTCAAGGATCAAGCTTGGAATGCCTTTTTCTTTGAGACAAGCAGCAACTGCTAAGCCGGAAGGACCAGCTCCGACGATGACCGGCCCTGGAACCCATATGCGCTTTGCTGTAGGTTTAGTTGCCACGTTCGCTTCAAAAGGATCATGAACTCGCTTTCCTTCCATTTCTTTCAAAAAGTCCATATATGACCAGTGATTAGATATAAGCTTCAAGTAATACTACTTCTACTAGTAAAGAAAGAAAACCTAACTAGGGTTACCCATGAATGAATGAGATTTGGATGTGAGAATTGAGAGAGACAATATTGGGAAGTAGAGAGAGAGAGAGAGAGAGGGTGTACTTTTCCAATGTGGGAAATGAGGGTTTGGTGGTTTTGTTTATGCAAATGGAGGGAGAGGCACAGAGTTGGAGAGTTGAGGATTTAAAGAGAACACTTTAGCAAACAAAAGTAGAGAGTGAGTGGGAGGAAGAAAATAGGGGATCTAGGGTATTCACTATGACATTGAATTGGGTTTCAATATATATATATACACACATGGTAGGCAGGCACAGTGGTACAAATTGTAATTTGAGTGCGACATCATTATATGTTAGTAATAACCAATAACTACCTCCTCATCATCACCCACCTCATCAGAGACAGAGAGAGAGAGAGAGAGCAAACGTTCTAGTTACAAGGACTAGCAAGCTAACTAGGATACCTTACTGATCAGAGTACTTACTCAATCAAACACATAGTAGATGGTAGTGACGACACGATGAATGAGAAAGATTTGTATGAGTATACTGCTAATGTCATATCTCGTATTAATAATAAAATGTCATTTTTGTGTAAAGTTTATTTAAAACATAATATTATATAATGGGTAATATTAGGAGATAAATTTTTTAAATAAAATTATGTAAATCAAATGATATAATTGTTGATTATTGGATTATTAGCTAAGTGTTGATTAACATGCTTATTTTTTTTTATTGGTTACACATTATTTGATTTGCAAATTTGGTTTAAAATTTGGATAATGCTAGGGAAACTAAATTTGTAGATGAAACTTTGTAAATTAAATGACATGGAAGTAGATGCTTGGATTATTATTTAAGCCTTGATAAATGTGCTCATTTCTCTTGATGACACATTATTTAGTTTGTAAATTTAGTCTTCCTAGCATTATCCTTATACAAGTAATACAAAAAGCCACAATAATTGTATACTCTACCGTGTAAGTTGCTCTCGATGATAAGCATCAATCCCACGGTCAACCAATATATATGTAGGATAGTAACACGAATCCCCTCCGGATCCATTATATAGGGATTCTAGTGATCCCTACATGTCAGTTATACATCGTAAATCATGAAGGTCATACATTATTTTACCTTTATTATTTTAAATTAAACACAAATAGTATTTGACGAAAACTGACTGCACAATGTATGATGAATAATTGATATGTGAGGATTGATGAGTCCATTTTATACCATATATTTTACCCTAATCTTAGTTATAATTTATTAGTTATTTTGGAAGAATTTTGATACTTTGTTATATATTTCTAATGTAGGTCATTCGACTTCCTCTTGAGCAAAAAGTGATCAAAAGGATAAATGTTGGAGTAATTCCAATTGGAGGATGTTCGTGAGTGCTTCAAGATGATTGTATCAAAATTCCAGATTTTTCTACCAAGCCGTTTGACCGTGGCGATGAAAAGAAGACCCGGCGCGCAGCTTTCCCAAATTGACGTTTTTGGATGTTTTTGGGTATTTTGGACATCAAGATAGCTTATTTTGAGGAATATTCCTTCTAACGATTTGTAGGGAACGTCTTCAGCTTTGAAAAGAGACATTTTGGGACCAAATTGGAGTTGATGGGTCAGTCAAAAGACTAATTTTCTGAGAATTCTGAATTCCAGTTAGAATAGGAAACCTTTTATTTTCTGTTTTATTATTTTATTATATTTCCTAGTATTATTCTAAGACCTTTTCTAGGTAGGGTTTTATTTTTTACTAGTATAAATAAGGCTTTTTAGCCATTAGGGTTCGCTAAGAAACATTGGATGCAACGTACGCACTACTCTAGAGTTGTTCAAGTTTATTTTCAAGGTGTTTTCTATCCATATTTATAATAGTATTTTGTTTATGATTGTTAGCAACTAATTTTCTTTTGCTAGGGCGATACTTTGAGCCTTAGCATGAATATGTAGTTTTTATTTAATTGCTTATGATATTATGCATGCATACTTTGAATTATTAATCACTGTGTTTTAAACTGTCATTGTGTCTTAATAACTCGCGATCATTAGGATGTCTAGATAAGTAATTGGATGCAATTCGATCGGAATGCCACCGGGGAATTGAGTATTGCTTCTTGTGATTAATAGTTGTAAGTTCACCTAGGGCGAATGCCACGTCATAGGGGTTGCATGGTTTTTCAAAGGGTTTTCACAAAGCGTAATGAGTCATGCATGTTTATATTTGATCTGAATGTCACAGACGGATTGTATGTTTGATATACGTTCTAACTTGAATGTCACAAGTAGAATATGCATTAGGAAAACCTAACCTTCAAAGTTGCACGGATAATTCATAAGTAATTTGTAAATCTACATAGGATTGTTAAAGGAACGGCGAAACCCTAGGCCTTTTACAATTTGGTTTTTAAAACGTTTTCCTTTGTTTTCTTTACTTTGCTAATTTCCCTAAATTACTTTTAATTAAATTCGTTTTTAATATTTTAGGTCATAAAATCAATATCTTCCAATCTTTGTTTTTAAATAATTAGCTAAGAATTAGTATAAATACATATTATTCATTCAATCCCTGCGAAAACGACCTTACTTGAACCGTTTATACTACAACTACTTTATTCTTTTGCAAGTATTTTTAAATATTTTTTTCCTTACTGATAAAAATACCTATCAAGGATCTAATCGGAGGGGATCTGTGTTTGTAGGACGGAATGGATATTTTGGAAGGGTTGAGCAAGAATTTGATGGACCCCACAACACTTAGATAGTGGAGAATCTCTTTGAGCAAATCAACATTGACCCTACTGAGATTTCTGTGGAGACTTCCTAGCCGTCTGATTTTAATGCTTTCTTAGATGTATTGGATCACTGGTGAAAATTTGATGGCCCTTTTTGATCATCCTATACCAAAGAGCTCAAAGATTGGGATGGCTGGTCATAGAGAATTACAATCTAGCTCAAAAAATATCGGTCGAGAAATTAACCAGCCCCACCTCCTGTAGCGCCTAATACATCATAGCATCATCATCATGATCACAAAAATGATTATATTGGATTCACAGATATATATAAATGTGCCATGTACTTTCAATGTATTTGTTTTGTGTGATCCAAAGAAATTAACTTGAAGATTGACACTTATAAATGCTAGGTGTGGTTCAGGGTGTGTATCCTCCCTTGGCCACGTGTCAACTTTCTGTGATATGAGGAAGTGATTGGAATATTTGTTATTGGACATGCACACGTGGCACCGTGGTGCCTTCTTAATTGGAAATATTTTTGCTCATCACCCTAAAATGATGACGATGCTTATTATTCTATTGATTACCGTTAGATGAATTTGATTTAACTTATTTACTGTACAAATCTCAAAAATTCAAAATTGCAATCCAACGATATGGTGATGCCAGGGTGATGGGCAAAACTTTACTGAACTTGATCTTAATTCTCCTTCTAAAAATGGGACATCTTCACTTTTACGTATAGGAATATCATTATGTAGTTTGGAGAAAAGACCTCTATAATATAGACTGAATATAATTTATAATTTATATTCACATAAAATCGAAGCTAGAGAGTAAAAGAGGAGTGCTAAAATCACGAGTCAATAAGTTTTATGAAGTTAATCAATCCCAACGCAAAATATGATAGTCTCAATAGTTTTGGCACTCCTCTCCTATATAATCATGGATGAACTCGAGCCAGCTAAGTGATTACGTCAAAAGAAATTCGATCTTTCACTAAGAATAACCAAAATATTGTAAACTAATATAGACAGAAATATATAGAGAGAGAGAGAGAGAGAGACAAGAGAATTTAGAGAGAGATGTATAGAAACTGTAATCTTCTGTATATTTTTCCTTAACTCTCAAGCAAGTACATCTTTCTCTATTTATACATCTCAGCCTTCTTAACAAACTAACAACTTAACTAACTTTCTAATCTCCATACAAGTGGCAACATCCTAGCCTTACATTATAATTCCTATCATCCCCCCACAAGCTCATGTTTGGAGGATACTAACATGAGATTGGTACAATGAAAGCGAAACAAAGGGGCACTGAGCCCTTTGGTTAAGACATCAGCACACTGTTCTTTGGAGGAGACAAACTGCATCAGTAGCTTGTGGTTGGCAACCCTCTCCCGCACAAAGTGCACATCAATTTCGATGTGTTTGGTCCGCTAATGTTGGACTGGGTTGAAAGACAAGGCAATAGCAGAAAGGTTGTCACAAAATAGCACAGGGGGTGCAGAAATGGGAACATGCAGGAAAGTAAGAATTTGTTGAATCCAGTCCAGTTCAGCTGCCGTGGTAGATAAAGCACGATATTCCGCCTCAGTGGATGACCGTGAAACTGTGGGTTGCTTCTTGGATGACCAGGAAATAGGGTTATTCCCTAAGAACACAGCTAGACCAGTTGTTGACCGGCGATCATTGGGATCACCCGCCCAATCAGCATCGCTAAACGCATGTAAAGTCAAATCACCCTTAGAGTAGTTGATACCAAACTCCATTGTGCCTTTCAAATATCTCAAAATCCTTTTGACAGCAGTGAAATGAGATACCATCGGATTCTGCATGAACTGGCAAACCTGGTGCACAGAAAAGGCAATATCGGGCCTGGTAAATGTGAGGTATTGAAGTGCGCCCACGACACTTCTATACAAGGTAGGATTAGCATATGGTACACCATCATCCGTGAGTAATCTGGTGTATGGAAGACAGGGTGTATCACAAGGCTTGGACTCAAGCATTTCTGTTTTAGCAAGCAAATCCTGCACATATTTCTGTTGTGACAGAAACAGACCATTTGGAGTTTTAGAAATCTGAATGCCCAGAAAGAAGTGAAGAGGACCTAAGTCCTTGATATCAAATTCAGAAGTTAAATCCCGAATCACTTGTTGAATTGCAGTAGGATCACTGCCTGTGAGGATAATGTCATCAACATAGAGCAACAATATCACAGTATGAGCACCAACAGATTTCACAAATAAGGAGGAATCAGAGTAAGTGTTAAGAAATCCCAACCGAGGCAAGAAAGAAGTGAACCGTTCATTCCATGCCCTGGGTGCCTGCTTCAAGCCATAAAGGGATTTATGTAACTTGCAGACCAAAGACAGATTCTGGGGATCCTCAAAACCAGGTGGCTGAGCCATGTATACTTCTTCATGCAGAATGCCATGAAGGAAGGCATTCTTGACATCGAGCTGATGGAGAGACCAATTGAAATGTGCAGTAAGAGCTAAAACAATCCTCACTGTGGTGGGTTTGACAACTGGGCTAAAAGTTTCACTATAATCAAGACCAGGTTTTTGACTAAAGCCTTTGGCAACCAATCGAGCTTTGTGCCGTGCTATGGACCCATCGGAATGCCTTTTGATTTTGAAGATCCATTTACAGCCCACTAAGTTCTTATTGGCTGGTAAAGAGACTAAAGTCCATGTCCCTTGCTTATGGAGAGCACTGATCTCATCCTTCATTGCTGCAGACCACACTGAACTCTTAAGAGCAGATTTATATGAGGTTGGTTCACATAGAGACAGATCAATAGCATTAGAGGTCGCAAGAGTGGATAGGAACACCTTCTTCTTGAAAATACCACTCTTACTCCGAGTTTGCATCGGATGTAAGTTGAACTGTGGGATAGAGGACACCACTTGGACAATCTCTGGACTATGATCAGGTGCCACAGGGATGGGAGGTGTGGCTGAAACTGCACCAGTAATGGATTGAGGTATGGAGGAAGACACAACAGATGGTGGACTGGGAGATGGTTCAGAGGGACTAGAAGGGCTGGAAGTAATAAGGGGAGAAGGAAATGAGACTATATTCTGAGATGTGACCACAGGAGATGAAGAAAGACCATCAAATGAGGTAGATGATTTGGTTTGTGTTTTTGCCAAAAGATCTGTATAAGGAAATTCAGACTCACTAAACAGCACATGTCGAGACACAAAGAACTTATTTTGAGACACAAGATAACAAATGTACCTTTTGTATTTGGAAGCATAACCCAAGAAGACACACTTGGTAGTCTTGGCTTGAAGTTTAGTGGAGTTATATGGTCGTAATAAAGGGTAACAAGCACACCCAAATATTCGCAAGTGATTAATGACTGGGACAGCACCATATAGGACTTCAAAAGGAGACTGGTTAGACAATATGGGAGTAGGCATCCTATTAATAAGATATAGAGTTGTTTAACAAGCAAAAGACCAAAACTGGGAGGGTAGTTTGGCTGTTTGTAGCAGTGTGACTGTGGTTTCAATGAGATGTCTATGCTTGCGTTCAGCCATACCATTTTGTTCAGGAGTGTAAGGGCATGATTTCTGATGGGAAATGCCTTGTTGTAAAAGAAAAGATTGAAGAGATTTGCTAATAAATTCACCACCCCCATCACTTTGCAAAACTTTGATACGGGCAGAAAATTGTGTGAGAACATAAGCATGAAACCCAACAAAAATGGCACAAAGATCAGATTTATTAACCAATGGGAAAATCCAGGAATACCGGGTACATTCATCAATGAAGACAACATAGTACCTATACCCATCCACAGATTTACAAGGTGCAGGACCCCAAAGATCACTATGCACGACTTCAAATGGAATTACAGATTTATTAACACTGGAAGAAAAAGGGAGTTTGCAGAATTTGCCCTCTAAACAACTGTGACACATGACAGGACTAGAATCTTTGGGAAAAACAATATTAGATTTATGCAACATGATAGATACAACAGAATTAGAGAGATGACCTAATCGAGTGTGCTAGACATTAGAGGTAACAAGCTGACCAATGAAAGCTTTAGATGGGACAGAACTGTGAGAAGTGGCAGGACAGACAGTGGCATGGGAAGAAATGGGATAGAGTCCATTACTGCACAGTCCTTTGTAAAGAATCCTCCCTGTGGCCTTGTCCTGAATCCAAAAACAGAAGGCATCGAAAATAAGCCAACAGTTATTGTCCAAACATAACCTATGTACCGAAAGAAGATTCTGTGTTAATTTAGGAGCATATAACACAGATTGCAATTTGATAGGATAAGCAGAAGGTTGAAGAACAGTGGTACCAATGTGAGATACATGCAAACCTTCACCATTCGCAGTTTGAATGACTTCATTAGTAGGATAAGGAGATGCAAGTGATAAGTTGGAGAGATCAGCAGTCATATGATTCGTGGCACCAGAATTAGTGATCCACACTTGGGAATGAGATGGAGAAGCATGTGAAGGAGTTGATTGTTAGACCATAGTATGATAAGCATGCATAGGAGCCTGTGAGTGAGACCTTTGCTGCGGATAGGCAGCAACTTGAGAGTACTGATACCCTTGCTGTGAAGAGGACGTCATAGGGGAATAGACAGGATGAGCTACAGCACCAATATAGTTGGGACCCTTCTCATTATAAAAACAGAACCATGTATTATGATTGAATCGGCCACAAATTTGACACCTTGACTTCTCAGGTGGAGGAGAAAGAATAGGCTGCTGTGTATTTGGAAATTGACCAAGAATACCAGGACTGGAAGTTTGAATGACATGTGGCTGAGGAGGCATATACTGTCGAGGTGAAAAATTCTTGGTGTAGTGATGGAACCTGCTCTTGCCCTTGTTCTTATTAACAGTAAACTGCTTGAATCCACCAGGAACAAAGCTTGGTTGAGATGATCCTCTCGGAGGTGGAGTATTGGCAACCATGGCTGTCATAAATGGTGCATGGACAGTGGACTCGAGAATAGCTTCTTCAGCCAGCAATTGTGTCCGAAATTCCTTCAGAGAAATGACACTCTCACGTCCCCTTATCACAGTCCGAAACGTATTGTACTCAGCAGGTAAGCCATTTAGTGTAAGGATAACAATGTCCTCATCCAGAAAATGAACCCCAGCAGCAGAAAGATAATCCCTAGCTTCCTTGATCTTTTGCAAATACTGAGTAATGGAATCAGAACCCTTCTTAATTGTTTGTAGATTCGATTTCATCTGAAATATGCTAGTCTTCGAGACAGTGGAAAACTGCTCTTGTAATCGAATCCAGAGCTCTCGAGAACTGGTACTCCCAATCGCACAAGACATGGCGACAGGACTCAAGGATGCAGTAAGTAATTGCATCAAGGCTTTATCATGCATCAGCCAAACCAAATACTCATCACTATCAGTGGAAGACGATGAAGTATCAACAGAATCACCAGACATTGCGCTAAAACGAGCAGGACAGGGATGAGAGCCATCAACAAACCCTAGAATTCCATTACTTTCAAGCAGTAATTTCATTTGAAAATGCCAATTCAGATAATTCGAATCATCCAGTTTAACACTCACAGATGTGGAAATCGATGACACCAATGCAGTTATCGGAGATTGAAGAAGCTGTAATTGAGAGGCAGTTACCATTTTTACACTCGTGCAAGGCAAAGACTGCTGAATTTGACAGAAATGTTGCTGAGACCAAACACCAAACACTTGGAGGGCACGAATTGAAGAAGACGAATCGAAACCAGTAGTACGGTTGCCGAACCCTAGGGATGAAGATAAACCCTAGATCGTAGAGTAAACAGATAGAATTCAACCAGAAATAACCAGCAAGAAACAGAAAGAGAGATGAAGACGAAGAATCAGAGCGACGGAAGACTTGGATCGAAGATCAAGCATGAGCTTTCATGGCGATTGATACCATGTAAACTAATATAGACAGAAATATATATATATATATATATATAGAGAGAGAGAGAGAGAGAGAGAGAGAGAGAGAGACAAGAGAATTTAGAGAGAGATGTATAGAAACTGTAATCTTCTGTATATTTTTCCTTAACTCTCAAGCAAGTACATCTTTCTCTATTTATACATCTCAGCCTTCTTAACAAACTAACAACTTAACTAACTTTCTAATCTCCATACAAGTGGCAACATCCTAGCCTTACATTATAATTCCTATCAAATATTAATATAAACAAAGGTGGAAAGATAGATACCAAAACATATTCAATATTTATTTATTTTTATATAGAATTACCTATTTTATTAGAAGTTGAAAACGTATGATTCTTCACCTTACACAACCGGTCCCCATCGATCACTTACAGTTTCTCCAAGCTTTTGGTTGGAGAAATGTCTGGGATGCTAAAGAGAGAATCAAAGTAGACTATTTGAAGTTAAAAACTCGATTGCCTTGTCACAATTTGCAATGGCCACTATGTTGCCCTAATTTGGAGGCAGAAAGCCAAAAATGCCATCTAGGGTCCAAATTCGAATACCCCATAATTTTGGAGAATCTCTAAGTTATGTTTGCTGCATGCCTTACGTGCACAAAAGCACATTTACATATTCCCACTTCTGAATTTCTCTCTTTTCTTTTGGATTGTAATTTCCGCGTTTACTTTCTGTCAAAATATAAGCATCTCAGTGCCATACGTTTGTGCTTTCGACAGCTCAATCTACTAAAACCAGTAACAATTTACAAGTGAAGATCACCATCACAAGTTACATATTTGAACAGAAATAATAGCAGAATTTTATTGGTGACAGAACAGTTGCAAGGTTGTCAATCTGGTAAATTTACTTTATTGTTCATCTAAGGTAAGTTCACACACACGAAATAACGAATAATACTTTAGTAATTGAAAAGAAAATGATCACTACAATTTCGATGACGTACTTATTTCTAAATGAGTTACAAAGCACTATATTTGAAGAGAATTAACACTAAACCTAATAAGCAAGGTATTCAAAACTTAGCGAGCAAGAAATCCTAATATTTGGCCCACAAGAAAAACAAATAAAGTAACAATAATAACAAATCCTCATTTTCAACAGAGAGATAAAAACTTATACACGACCACCATAAAAAAACAAATAATAATAAACAGATCCATCACTACGTTAATATACGCAACAAACATATATCGAGGCTTACAAAATTTGTCCCTAAACAACAAGGGTGTGTAGAGGTTAAGGTCATTGTGCTTTATTTGTTTATTTCCAAAGAAAATCTCACTCTTCATATTTGTTGCCAGCAACCTGGCCTCTAAGGACGTCACTGATGAGTCACTTCTTGACCTAATGATTAAATTAATTAATGTCATTGTATATGCGATTGGATGACTCGATGAGGGAATGTTAGTGGGTCAACTAGACCAAAGTACATTTGAATTGTCTATTTTTCATTGATAAAAACCACTCATGCAGCAAGTCTATATCAATATGTACCATCTACAAATATTTCTGTCCATCGTTTGTGGCCATCATCATGATTGAATCTGATAGATTTTTTGAGAAGAATCCGAGCCTGGAGAATCAATGATGCCATTTTACTCCGGAATTTCGTACTTCTGTCGGATCCTCCCTGTCTCATAATCTTGCTTTTGTAGGTATATGTTGTACACTGGAATAAGGGCCCTTAATAAACCATATGGATACAGCTGTCTAGGCGTCTACATTCATACGCAGGGCGGAGCACAATTTGTATGATATTGTCGAGGAGTCCAAACAATGGAAACTAGCTCCGCCATTGTTAATATGATGCTAAGTGTGCATGTACACGTTAGATAAGTAATAGAAAAATAACTCAACTTCTTATAAGTCCTTCTATCTAAAGTTTTTCCTTTTACCGATGTAATATATATATATATATATATTTTTTACCTTCACAACCTCACACACGCTCTCACATGTGGCGAATTTTCAAGCCAAACACGTGAACAACAGGAATTTGGTGACGTAATCCACGTATGGCTGTTGGGCTTCACAAGTAGCCAACATGACTCTAGTACCATGAAAAAGATGGTTCCACTATAAAACTAATTGGTGATATGAAGAATAGCCCAATCTCTTATAAGCTCTTACAATGTTTTTCTTTTCACCGATGTGAAACTCTTTTACCTTTATATCTTCATAAATTAAGGATGTATAACATGAATTAGGTTAAGTCTGAAAAGCGAGTATAGAGTGATGGATACGATTAGGGAAGGTGTAGGGTTGGAAACCCTCCATACAGCTTGAGCTGACAGTGTAGTAAAGCGAGATAGTGGTATTAGTATATTGACTAATTAAGTTGTACACTGATATTCCCTTAGCAACTGCATGCCTATGAAAATTGTATCTAAATTCTAAATTCTAAATTCTAAATTCTAGTGACCTTTAATACTAGGCATACTCACTTACAATATCAACACTAAAAATTCCTTAATTAATTACTTTGTATAAAGGCAACATACACTAAATCTGACTAATCTCATATACGTACCTCGTCTATTATTGGATTTGTTATAATCATGTTTTTCTTATTCCCATTAAGATTTAGTGCAGAAACAGAATGTGACCTTCTGGAATAAAAGCATTTTTTTAAGGGAACCTGCTGGTGGCTTCGTTATAGCAATTTATTTTTTAAGAGGCCAGAAAGACTTATAGAGGCATTTCAGCCTCCCTTTGGCCACCTAAGACTCATAGAGGCATTTCAGCCTCCCTTTGGCCACCTTTGGCCACCTACCCTTTGGCCACCTTCTTATGAGTCACTAGCGCCAGAAATTGAATTCGGAACATGTCGTGTAGAATTCTCAAATGAAAAGATTGAAGAGTGAAAAGCATAATCCAATGATCTAAACAAAGAGTAGCACTCTAAGGTTAACATAAGGAAATTAGTAATTATTTTCTTGTACAGTAAACGATTTCCTCATGTGGTAGATAAACTATACAGACATTCATTAACTGTCGTTAAGCTCAAGTTTATGATTAAAAAACCCACAAACAATGGTAGCACTTAATTCCCTACCTCTCATGTTGCTTCTTCTCTAGCTAACCTTTACAAAAGTATGAGACTATATGAAACTTAATAATTTATTCTAAGATGATTAAAGTAAGTGGGGTGTTAAGTAGCTAAAGATTAATTAGTAGGAATAAAGGGTCAAGTGTGATCTTAGTCGCTACTTTACTTATATTGGTAAATTAGGTTAATGAAAGTTTGCAATTTGGAAGGGTCAGTTGTGCTTGTATATATGTTCTTTGCTTCTTCAAGAATGAATGTCAATGTGAACCGCCAATTGTATCAATTTTCTGGGAAAAGGAAAGGATCAATACCATTCTCTTTCCTTTCCCTAAAATTGTTTCCAGGAGCTTATCTTTTCATATACAACTCGATCGTTAGAATATAAGTTGAAAAAGATACCATCATGAGAAAATAAAGCATGACTTGACACAAAATAATAAGATGACACCTTTCCCCGTGGTGCTGATCACCAGAAGCTATATATAATATTATTTCAAAACGAGATTAGGGACATTAGACAGATAACTTACATATATATTAGTGAAAAAATATCTTAGTGGACAGCAATGATATTGGTGTGTATGAGGAGATCTAAACCCTTACCCTTGTTGCCGACTTGGAGTTCTTGTTGGCTGGAAAAACAACCACCTGTAGTAAAACTAAAGGTGATCTCGAAACAGGAGAATCACCTTGAACCTAATCCTAGGAACCTAACCCATATCCACACCACCGTTTCTTTTTTCAATGGCTGAAAGCCATGCAGTATTGGGTTCAACCCTTGGGCTTGCTGCGCCAATATCCACAGTGGGTGTTTTTGAGCATGCCGAGCCTGGAGGCCACATTCCAAGGGGACTGGAGGCAGGTACGCATGCCATTGTTGGCAGCAGGCATGGGCCCGCTGGGTTCATCAGTCAGTAATGGTGGCGTTGGTAGCAGACTGAGCATAGGCCCGCAGCTTTCATTATTGAATTTGATTTCGTCCCAAGAACAATCCCACGATCCAGGTAACATGGGCACAGTTTTAATTACATATGCTAATCTTGATATAGGTTGAATTATTGACTTCGGAGTCACTGATTATATGACTTATGATTGTACACTTTAATTCGACAACACTACTACAACGAGATAGTATTGTCACCGCTAGTGGCGGTATTGCCCCTGTTACGACGGCGGGTTTGATAGCACTCACTCCTACTCTCTCCCTTACTCTCTAGTCATTTGTTATATGTGGGACAAGTCACCGAGCAATTAGATTGTGTTGTGTAAATGTTTCTGCCTTTCTGTTTACTTCAGGATATTCGAACTCAAGCAATTATGGGCATGGTACTAAGAGGAAGGGGTTGTACTATGTTGATGCTACCATATTCATCAAGTTCAAGGTCATGATAGTGGAAAGTTGAAGACCATTAAATTGTGGCATCGTTGGCTTGGTCATGCTTTCTTCGGTTATTTGCTAAAATTACTTCCATAATTATTTGGTAAAATTTCAAATTCTTTGTTTAAGTGTAATGTTTGCACATTAGCTAATCAAGTATCTTATCCCTTGAGTTTGAATAAAAGAACAAATCTTTTTGAGCTAATTCATTATGATGTGTGGAGGCCATCTCTGGTTACTACTCAGCATGGTGTGCGTTGGTTTGTAACATTTGTTGATGACTGCACTAGAATGACAAGGTTGTACCTCACGAAAAAGAAGAAAAACGCGAAGTGGGTAGTATCTTAAAATAATGTTATCACATGGTCTATACTCAATATTCACTCACTGTTAAAGTGATTCGATCAGACAACGGTGGTGAGTATCTTAATCAGGACCTTTCTCAAATTTTTACGAAAAATGACATTCTCCATGAAACTACGTGCCCTCAGACCCAAAACAAAATGGAGTCGTCGAACAGAAAAATCGGCACATACTTGAGATTACCCATGCCCTTCTTATTGGTACCTATACAATTTATCTCATAAACTGAATGTCATCGCGTGTTCTCTCTTTTAGAACACTTTTGGGCGTGCTTGCTGATCATGTTTTGCTCCCCTCCACCTTCATCTCGAACCTCGAGTTTTGGTTGTGTGGCATATATTCATCTTTACAAAAATCAACGAAGCAAACTTGATCCATGTGATGTGTGGTGCGGTGTGTGTTCCTTGGCTTTATTCCTCAACAGAAAGGCTATAGATGTTATCATTCATCCACTCAACATACGTACGTTACTATAGATGTAACCTTATCTGAAGATGAATTATTTTTTCCTCCCAGCCATACTCCTCAGAGAAGACAACCTGCAAACTCTGCACATAACCCAAGTGGTGTGGACCATGCTAAAATCTGTCTGCCTAAGTAATGAACCTATCAGTCCAATTGAGCATGGTGAATGTGACAGCCCATATGGGCTTAACAAATCCATCAATACTAATTTTGGGATAATTGATGTTGGCTTGAGTAGGCCTAGATTAGAGACAGTGGTTGCACCGAGTGATATGATAATTAATGGTGTCCTAAATGTGCATGGTTTGGTGATTGCAACTCTAGGATTAAATGAACATAGGAGCAGCAATAGTGAAGTATAACATGTCAGCCCATCTCATACTCTTCAAGTACGCATCCATGTCAGCCCATCTCATACTCCTCAATTATGCATCCATTTTGGGTGAGAATCTCCTAAAATATGCAGTAGCCCATTGCAAACTACATCTCACCTTAGTGACTCTCACCCAAATAATGTGCTCTTGTTCAACAAATGGAAACTATCAAAATACCCATCAAATTGGAAGAAGCCTTAAAAGATTCAAAATCGATAGAGGCAATGCAAGTTAAAATGGAAGCATTACAAAAGTATAATACATTGAATGTTGTTGCACTTCCTAAAGGAAAGAAATAAATGGGATCCAAGTGGGTGTTCAATATCAAACATAAGGCAAATGGAACAATTGATAGGTACAAGGCAAGGTTAGTGGCCAATGAGTTTACCCAGACCTTTAGAGTCAATTATCAAGAAAAGTTTGCTCCGGTTGCAAAAATGAATACCATTAGAGTTTTATTGTCTCTTGCAGCTAACCTTGACTAGCCTTTGAGACAGTTTAATGTAAAAAATGCTTTTCATGGAGAGTTAGAAGAAGAGGCGTACATGGATATTCCACCAAGGTATGGCGTTGCAAACTCCAGTGGGAAAGTATGTAGACTTCGAAATGCATTGTATGGCCTTAAACAGTCACCTAAAGTGTGGTTTGGACGGTTCACCTAGGCAATAAAGAAGTATGGGTATCAACAAAGTACCTCCGACCATACTTTGTTCATCAAATGCAATGATGGTAAGGTAACCTTGCTTATTATATATGTAAATAATATGATTGTCACAAGTGATATACAATAGAAATCGAATGACTGTAGGCGTATTTGTCTTCTGAGTTTAACATGAAGGATCTTGGAGGACTTAAATTTTTCCTAAAGATTGAAGTGGATAGATCTTAGGAATAAATATACTTATCTCAACAAAATTATGTGTTAGAACTATTGTCTGATACTGGTATGCTAAGATGTAAACCAGTAGATACACTAATTATGCAAAATCATCATCTGGCGATCTATCAGGATTAAGTCTCGGTGAATAGGGAGAGGTATCAAAGGTTGGTCGGGCTATTGATTTATTTGTCACTTACAATGCCATATATTGCTTACGTTGTTAATGTGGTGATTCAGTTTATGCATGCTTCTAGTGAGGATCACATGGCAGCAGGAATTCTAAGTTACTTGAAAGGAGCTACAAGAAGAGGGTTAATGTACAAAAAACATGGACATATCAAGGTGAAAAGGTATATTGTTGCAAATTAGGTTAGAAATATTACTGATTGACGGTTTACATTAGGGTAGTTTACATTTGTAGCTGGTAATCTTACGACCTGAATAAGTAAGAAGCAAAATGTATTGACGAGATCATAAGCCGAGGCCGAGTACAAAGGAATAACGTATGGTATTTGTGAGCTTTTATGGCTTTAGATTCTACTCACTTAGATAGGGTTTAAACCAAAAGGATTTATACTATTGTACTGTGATAATCAAGCAGCGCGGGAGATAGCTAACAATGTGGTTCATCATGATAGGACCAAGCATGTTGAGGTGGATAGACATTTCATAAAAGAAAAGTTGGATGTTAATTTGGTTGACATTCTGTTTGTAAAGACAGAATAGCAGTTGGCAGATATTTTAACTCATGCAATTTCTACTAAAAGATTTCAGGACTCACTCGACAAGTTGGGCCTAGGGGATATCTATGATCCAACTTGAGGGGGAGTGTTGGCGCAAGTCAAAGTTCTAGGTGAAATAGGAATGTTTTGTATTTTCTAGTTTGTTTCTAATTCTCTTTAATGTTCCTTGTATCACAAGGAGAAGTTGTATATATATTGCCTCCTAATTTGAGAAGAATAACAAGAAAGATTGATTACCATCCAATAAAACTTAAAATCAATATACTGACTGGTTAAACATAGTAGTCAACTGAATACAATTTGTTAGACCCCCACACATATAAACCAAACAAACTTAAAAGGTTAACACTTAACAATGTGAACTTCAGTTAAGTTTTAGTCTTAGTACTTAAGTTAAGTTCGCTTGATTAATTTAAGTGTCAATACTAGCAAACCTTACAATGTTTAACTATAACAAGGGTTATGAATAAAGCTTTGTAAAGTATTGAACACAAGGAAGTTTTTAGTCAAAAAAATCCACCTCTGGGTTAAAAAATCGGGGAATCTTCATTGAGTCCAATCCACTAGTGTAAACAAAGTTCATACAAAGACCACACAAGCTCAATTCTTATATCCCTATCTACGGAGCAGTTTTATCTTTGTATAACCTTGTCTTACTCGAGATGAACTCTTTCGGTCTTAACGAAGTGGCAGCTTCTCTTGAGCTCTTCACCTTGTGGCATAGAGATCAACACGAACAATGATATGATGTTATGATATGTTTATGAAATCTGGATTCAAATAACCAATTAGATCTTCAAGTTAAACAGTTGAAGGAATAATCTAACTTGAATCCAAACGCTTGGTCTATGAAGGATATGAAACTTAAATTTAGACCAAAGCTTAATGCAAAACCATTAAAACAATGCAACCCTAATATGTAGTGATTGGGTGTTTGTGCATGAGATGATTTTGTGGCTAGGGTTTCGGTTTGGAAGCTTAAGAGGTAGCTCTAAGCTAAGTGCACTTTTTTTTTTTGAAATGTAAAAAAACGTAACCAATGAACAATTGAATCCTTGAGAACCCTTTTAATGAGAGAGATTAATGTTTTAGACAAGGGAAACAAGGATACACGTGTCACAAGCCAAAAGGACCTTTTTTCAGATCAAGAGTGAGAGATCCATTCATGGGAAAAGGTGTCAGATGGCCCATGTGGGCTGTCTTAATTTACGTGCCTAGACAGTTGGACAACAGACAAAATTTCTGACTAGACAACAACACTAAATAAAAGGAATTTGGAAAAATAAGCTTGACCTGGACATGCAAATGTATGATTCAAACCTTTTGTAGTGAAGATGGCAAGTGCTTTGACAAGTTCAATCCTAGTAGAAATTCTAGATCAACATTGTACCCTAACTCTAAATTATGTGCATGTGTGGGAAGCCAAACAATAACCTAGTACTTAACAAAGTGGAGGGACACTAAAAAGAAAATTTTCTTTACTAGTAAAATAACACAGTGTATTGCCCCATGTTTTGACCACATTGAAAAATCTCTCATCAGCATCTACTCACCCAACATGATGGAAGCGTAAATAAGCACAAGTCTTTGACTTTGATGTGGATCTTTGGCTCATCATTGGCTTTATTGCTTGACTTTAGACTAATCTTAATTAGTTGATTGTGTTTATAAAAATTATGATTACATTTTAATAGTCCAACTTACATGCACTAATCTCATTGAAAAATTTCTCGTCAACATTTGCCCACCCAACATGATGGAAGCGTAACCAAGCACGAATCTCTAACTTTGACATTGATCTTTGGCTCATCATTGGCTTTATTGCTTTAGACTAATTTTAATTACTTGATTATGTTTATAAAAATTATGATTACATTTTAATAGTCCAACTCACGTGAACTGACCACATTGAAAAGTCTCTCGTCAGCATCTGTCCACCCAACATGATGGAAGCATACGTGGATATTTGGCTCATCATTGACTTTATTGATTGACTTTAGACTAATCTTAATTACTTGATTATATTTATAAAAATTATGATTACATTTTAATAGTCCAACTCACGTGCACTGTGCACTTAGCATGCCTATGTCACGTGCCTAGCGTGAAAGAACAAAGCCGGTATCGTGTGTTATGTGCAGGATGTAACTGTATGACATGGGCACCAAAGCGTGCAAGGGTGGCACATAGGGCAGGGCATTGTTAGAGGTGATGGCCTACCTTACAAATGATGGGAACCCCTTGTGCCTCTTGTAAATTTGCTGTGTACCTCAGGGGTTCGAAGGGTCGAGACAAAATCTTGGGTAGAGTTGTCTTATGTGCCAATTTACTTGTAGGAGTATAGATTTTGATGGGACCAGTCACCATTTACGAGTGTGTTGTCTTGTGAATCAGCAACACTCTGGATTTTTTCCTTAAATTGGATACGCTTTTGAATGTGGACACTTCTTAATAGTAAATTGTATTGTAGTTTGCCAAACGCAGTAGGGTTTGCCAGTGTATATTAGTAATTGAGATTAAGACAAGCCAATGTGGCCATTCGTGATTGGTCGAGGGTATAGTTAAAATGTGTTACTTCTCGTAAATGGAAAGAGATCATCTTTGAATTTCTCCCTCTAAAATTTAGCGATTAAGTGATCTGGACTTTTGAAATTTGATTCAACGACCAAAATTTATTATAACTTTAAAAGTTTTTATTAACTTCTATGTTTTTAGCTATTGGGTCAAATTTTAAAAATCCGAATTACTTGATCCCTAGATTTTGGAGTGAATATGGTTGAATGTGAACTTAGTCACTAACAATTAGGGAAATGGATTCTCTGCTAAGCATTTGCTTAGGATCCTACTGACTCACACACAAGGGCTGTTAGATGAAAATCCAACGGTTACAATTAATATAACTTTAAAGGAATCTCTCTGTTTGTAGTTGTTGAATTTTCATCTAGCAGTTCTTATTTGTGAATCGGTAGGATCCTGAGCAGATACTCAGGAGAGAATCCATTTCCAACAATTAGTGCCTCGGTAAATAAAATAAAATAGTAATAATAATAGAGTTGGTTATACTTTTCTTCCTCGTTCCTAAAACACTTTTTATGGACAAATTGATAAAATTATTCATATTCTTCACGAGGACGTGTAAATTTTTAATATTTTATTTATTTCTTACCAACTTTATTAATAGCAAGACTCATACACAAAAAACATAATTTTGCAATTGACGCGTCTTGCGGAGTCTCCTTATTTAATTCAAACTACTTTGGATGATTGCTCTGGGAATTGCTAGAATAGAACTACACCAGTCGTTCATTACTGTTCCTTTTCTCTCTTTCTTCCATGTTATAAAAAATAAAAATAACGAATAAAAAAATACTTAAGAAAAACAACTAATTATTAATAAAGGAAATCCAATAACATCCTCAAAGATCAACAGATCCAGAAAAAGGAGAAGGTTCATAATGAACATGAAGAATAATGTCAAAATCATATCCTAATTCTACTGTATCATTAGCCACTCTACTCTTCTCACGATATAAACATGAGAAAGTGAGCTAATACTGAGTGGGTTGCATTTTCAATGATATAGGATATAAAATTACAACATATCCTCGTGAACTTAATAATTCAAATGTTCAAGAATGTAGTTATGAAGCTATATCAGGCCAGATGAAGGACATAAACTTAGCTCATATTTGTCTAGTAAAGGAATCTTTTGAAATGTAGTTTAGAAAGTTAAGTTCTTTTTTTTTTTTTTTATCAGAAAAAAGTTATAATTTTTAAACTGGTGATTATGAAGAAGTAATATCATTTCTAACCATTTAATAAATAACATAATTAAAGGAAAAAATAACACAAAATGTGAAATCCAAGTAAGGTCTTTTTAAATTCGACCAAAAATTAAACATATTGTTTTTTTTTTTCAATTTTTTGTAAACAAAACATAAATATTGTTAAAGCACCAAAAAAACTAAAAAAAAACTAAAAGCTTCCCTCCAATAGCGAAAATGGATAAGGCGGTGAAGGACTAGCTTCCACCTCCGAAAAGAATCCCAGTTCCCCGCCAGGGCCGCCGCCACTCCCATTCTCATACCCATACGTGGAATTACTACTATTCCGGGTATTCTCTACCCCATGACCCGACGTCGTCGGATTCATGTTATACGGGTTTTGTACAGCGTGAACCCGATCCACAACCCGCCTTTGCCTTAACCAATCCGAAGCCGTCTGGGCCTCCGGTGGCGTGGGATACCGATTAAAACTCTCCATCTCAAAACCAGCTTCGGGAGATGACGAAATTACTCCTACGGTTCCGTCATCTTCGTCCTCAGTTTTGACGGAAGTAGTGGCCCCCAACGACGACGACGACGACGTCGATGCCATCATCATAACCCGCCGTTTCTTCTCCCCCAACTGGGCTGCCGTCGCGCGGTCCTTCTCGAGCATCATACGTGGCAGAATCTCCGGGTCCTCCGCCACTTTCTTCAGAAACGCCATCATTTGCTGCGGCCGTCGCTCCGTCACATCCAGCCGCCGGTTCATATCCCCGATTTCTTGCTCCAGCGCCTTCTGCTCCTGCTTCAACCGCGAAATCTCCCTAATTATATCTTCGCCGTCGAGCTCCTCGTGCTTCGCCTGTAAGAAGTTTGAATTTGAATTCGAACTCGAACTCTTCCCCATGTGTTTTCTCCTCGTCACGTTTCTCAGCAAATGCGTCTGCCCTCGCAGAAACCACTCGCTCGCGAACTCCCACTTATCTGGATCGACCTTTCGAAATCCCTGCAAAATTAATCAATATTACGAACTGGGTCTTTCAACTCCCTACTTAATTAACAAAACCCATTAATTAATTAAATAATTTCATGACTAATTGCTCACATAGGTGTTGAGCTGGCGTACGAAGCTTGAGAAATTGTTGTGCTTGAAGTAAGCGGGTAACAGTCTCTGAGAGAAGACCAGAGGGTCGACGACGATGAAGCTGTTGTTGGCTCTTCCCCACGTGATTAAATTGTCCGTCGTCGAATCGTTGACCATCTGGTAAGTCTTCATAACGAACGGTGCGATGACGTTGTTGCTCTCCTCCATCATCATCCCATGTAACTCTCCTTCACAACTCTCTGTTTTCTGTCTGCGTTTCCAGAGCCTTATCTCTCGCTGCCTTTTTTCCCCGAATGGGTGAAGGAGCACCGTAAATAAATAGCAGACGCGCGCACAGTAACACCTAGCTAACGTGGCACCTGGCAATAGGCATCTGATATTTAATTGGCGGGAGCGATGTGGGACCCGCCTTCCGGCCCTTTTAGTACACGTCATCTTGAGATATTTTCCAGGAGACTGATGGTTCCACGCGCGGTTTAGGGGCGTGGGACTGGGTGCCGGTATTTTGTTATTTCGTGACGTGGTCCCCGGAGGTACTGACAACTGTAGTTGGACTAGACGACAGGGCGGGCACTAATCGATATTAGATTGGATTAGCACTTTCTGGCAAGATAATTGGAGGAATTAATTAATAATTTCAGGGGCTAATTAGCATGAGATTAAATCTTGGAATGTGATATCTACACACCCCTTTTTACTTCTCTCACACCTTTTTGGATTTCGGCCGTCAGATCGGATAAATTGAAGAAGATCTAACGGACAAAAAGTAATAGGGGTGTGTGAGAAGTAAAAAAAGGTGTGTGGATAGCACACCCCTAAATCTTATGCATTCAAAATGAGTGTGGTCTCTCTGTGACTCCAATGAGTGTTTGACACGTATTCAATATCTTTAAATTTTCTTAATTTTGTTGTCATGAATTTAATATGTGTCAAACACTCATTGAGCCACAGAGAGGCCATATCCATTTTAGGTTCAGAATATTTGATCTCAATTACCATAGGCTCAAGGGGCACGATAGATCTTAGCCGTATTAGGCTACGATGGTTTGTGATTAGTAATGGCCAACAGTTCGTTGTCCAAATTTATTTGTTTGTAAAAACAATGAACTGAGGCAGCCGTGGGAGGATTTGAAAGTTGATAATCAATTGAGAAGATAAGGTGGCATATGGCTTATTTTTTGGACCTATCTCAAAAAGGGAAGGTGGTTATGATTCGTCTGTTTCATTTCATGGAAGAGAAACATATGTCTGTCTCAAATTAATAACTCACTATGTCAATCGTTTTAATTTTTACATAATAATTTGTTGTTAAACGAATTTTAACTTTTGGATTCAAATCTGAATATTTATGTCCATTAAGACCAAATTCAACCTTGGGCTATTTGCTAAATTTCTCCATTTATTCTCTCCCCACCACCCAAAAAACCAACCCAAGCTAAATCTTTGGGCTAAAAGCCTAAAGCTAAACAAAAGTCAAATACCCCTCCCCCAAAGAATTAGCCCAGAAACGTGTGGATTCGCCCAAACCCAGCCCACTTTCGATCCGATCACGCGCCCAACTCGCCCACTCGAGCTGAGGTGGGACCCACCATCAGGGCCGCTGTCGGCCACCATCATGAGCCCAACAACTCTTTTTATCATCTGACGGCTGGGATTTTGGACTATTGGTTGATCCAACAGTTCAGATTCAAATTGTCTTTTTATAAAAAAAAATGTAATTTTGAAATACATTGAATCCAACGGCTGAGATCGAATATAATCAAATTTAACGGTAAAAAAAATTCTAACGACTAAAATAATTAAAAAAAAATTATTTAACTCAAAATTCACCCAAAAACTCTATAAATACCTATGTATTTGTTCAAACATCCACACAAAACTCACTTTTCTCCTACAATTCTTCCAATTTTTTCTTTCTACCATTTCTTCCCATTTCCAAAATTTTCAAGATGGCAAAAGAGCATATTAGAGGTCGTAATTAGACCTGTGAGGAAGATATTGCTTTATGCTTGGGAGCTGTGGGAGGATTTGAAAGTTGATAACCAATTGAGAAGATATGGTGGCATATGGCTTATTTCTTGGACCTAACTCAAAAAGGGAAGGTGGTTGTGATTCGTCTATTTCATATGATGGCAGAGAAACAGATATATGTCTCGAATTAATAACTCACGATGTCAATCGTTTTAATTTTTACACAATAATTTGTTGTTAGACGAATTTTAACTTTTGGATTCCACCCCCCCCCCCCAACACCACACCAAAATCCAACTTAACCCAAGCAAAGCCAAATACCCCCCAAAAATTAACCTAGAAACGCGGTGGACTTGGCCAAATTGTCACGCCCCAATCCCAACATACATCCAGGATCGACACGTGATGTCACTAAATACCCGTATATCTAACACACCCCACCTCCGAGATATGTACAAAGCAAAGATCAAGGTTTGAGTTTCATAGCATTTTTCATACATTTTATGGCTGCATCTAACTTCCTCGTTAGACTGTCTACGTACCCTAAATAAGGATCAAGTCATTCGTAGTTCGTCATTCGTCCAACTTTAATCTTTTCGTAAAATACTTCTAGTGGAAAACATAGGGTACCACACTACACATCAACCATAAGCCAAACACAATTATCATCTTGACATGCACACAGGTATGCTATGCCCACACATATACTTTCCAATTCATCCTTCATATAAATCACTACGTTTCATATAATTCTACAATTCATAGTATGCAACATCTCAAAGAACAGTCAACGAATCACATGTTATCCTCTAGCCACAATGGTCAATGAGTCTAATCATAATGACAACAATCACAACCAACATTATTCCATAATCACATCAATCAATAACACATATCATATACCAAAATGCAAGGCTAGAGTGACGCAGTTCGGCCGAAGCTTACATCTCTGAAGTTGATATCAAACCCAAGAAACTAACAAGTCAAATGATACGAATCCGGACTATCACTCAACGGAATCATGGAGTACAATGCATAACAACCAATCAATGAAACAAGACATGGATCAAGTTACTTAAGTTACAAAGGCTCAACAAAATGAGAAATGAAATAATGAAACGAGGGTTGAAACATGTTACGAAGTGACAAACCCCATGATAATGGGTTAACGGTCCACTACTTGCCCTCACATTTCATCACATCAAGCCAATCATACAAAACAAACCATATTTCCAATATGCATGTCAAATCCCACATCATAAAACTACAACGATAGCTAAATATAAAAATTAAACATTTTATAGGAAACAAAATCATAAAACCATCTCATATCAACTCAGGATAATAATTATGAAAACAGGGTAATCACCTATATCACATATATTAAAGTCACTCACATTTATCATATCATACCATCTATGTAAATCAACCACCTTTCAAATATAAAAGTCAAATCACATATCACAATCATCATCAGTATACAAGCCAAATCATGTTCAACAAACATAGGTCTATGGCTAAATATATAAAATCACATTTCAACAAAAATCACATTATAAAACCAAGTCATATTCACGAATGATACCAATATAAGAAATCAAGGTAATAATAATATCACCTATGTTCAAGTCACTCTCTAACCAATGTAGGCCCACTAGACTTCACTTAAGTCTCCCGTAGTACTAATTTTAGTATTTAGAACGTTTCGAGACATTTTGACCAAAAGTCAATTCTCTATGGTAGGGTCCACAATTCTACATAATTCGATCCAAAAGATCAGCACATTGAATTTCAGATTTGTAACTTTCTAAAGTACACATCATACGTCTAAAAAACATACTAAAATTTCATCGTGATCTGACGGTCGAATCTCCGCTAATTACAAATTCAAGTGGCGGTCAACGTTTTATTTTATGAACTTACAAATCTAATTCAGGAAGATCTGTATGTTGGATTCCTGATCCGTCAGTTCCTAATATCCTTAAATATTACGTTCTATTACGCATTAAAGTTTGGTGAGGATCCAACGGTCGGATCGTTGAATTATTTAACATCCATGTGGTTGTCTCTATCAAAACTCCAGTCTTACGATGAGATTTCGTCAACCGAACATCACATATGGATTCAGGGTATCCAAAGAGTAGATGGGATCTCGGCCCCACGCGCCACCGCATGTGGCAGCTGGCCATCTTGACTCGCTGAAAAATTCACCTTTTTCTAAAAATTACCAAATTTTATCAAAATGAAGATATCAATGAGTAGAGCAAGTTTTATACTTATGCCCAAGTCCAATTTTCCCGGGAAAGGCCCCAAATTAGCTTGCACCAGTTAGAAACCCCAGAATGGGTGAGCTTTGATTCATCTACTTGGGTGCTCCGTCGCCCCTAAAACTGATTGGGTTTTGTTCCAGGGTTCAAAGGGAGTCTAATGGTGGTAGAGATCGACGGGATTACATTCAAAAATGGCGGATCACTGTCAAACCCTCTAGTGAACTCTGGTGCAGTTCCTCGCGAATTTGGACCTAAAAACCCACAATATTGGGTGAAGATGATAAATGGGAGGTTATGGAAGAGCTTGCAGGTGGTGGATGTGGCGTTTCAACGAAAAAAATGGTAGGAGGAAGCCGAAATCAAGTCGGGTTGAAACCGGGTTGGTGTGCACGGGTTGGAAGTGAGATAACCTTTTTCTCCCTTTTTCTCATTGGTCCTTCTTTTTCCCTTCCTTTCTGATTGGTCCTAATAGGAGTATATTTATACAACTTAGTTAGCTTGTTTCATTGCATTTAGATTGTTAGTCCTTATTTATTTTAGTATTTTAAGCTATTTTCGTGTGTTTGTAGGTCCAAATGACAAAGTATGCAAGAAAGTGCAATTTAGAGCATTTTGGAGCATTTTTGGGCATTGGAATGTTAGCTTATGCTTGGAGCCAAGTGGATGGATGAAATTGAAGATTAAGGGATCCTCTCCTTTCGTATTTTCTGACCCAAAAACACATCACACTCACTTATTTCACCTACAACATCCACTTATTCCACCTACAACATCCACTCACTTCACCTACAACATCCACACCCACTTCACCTACAACATCCACTTATTTCACCTACAACATCCACACTTACTTATTTCACCTACAACATCCACTTATTCCACCTACAACATCCACTCACTTCACCTACAACATCCACACCCACTTCACCTACAACATCCACTTACTTCACCAAGAAATTTTGTGGTGGTGATTCATTTTCAAAATCTATAAATAGGCTTCTCCATCACAAGACCAATTCACACAACACTTCCATTCTACACTCCCTAAACTATCATAGCCTTAACCTTACCTACCCATCCTAAACACCACCATACATCCCCCTATCCATTCCTCCATACAACCAAACCTTCAACCCACAACCATGCCTTGTGCCATAGCAAAGGAAGGGAAGGAAAGTGCTTGGACGTGCTTACCACTCAACGAGGATCGTTGGAGCGTTTAGGTGTTTTCTTTCTTTTATTTTCAATGTATAAATCTATTTACCTTTGTTTTACAATTATGAGGAACTAAACCCCCCCCCCCCTTTTGCTAAGGGGATTCAAAGCCATGATTACATTTGCATTATGAATTAATTACTTTTGGTTGTGCTTTAATCATTTGTGATTTCAATTCGCTTAACTATTTGATTGATAACTTATTTGTGTATGTTAATTAAGAGTGCACGCTTAGTTTTCATGCATAAGTTTGATGCTAGAATATAAGGAAATTTCACCTAATTGTTATGAACTTATATTCATGAGTAGTGAAGGTTGCTATCCACAATCGTGTTAAGTGAATTCTTGGCAAGAGTAGCATGCTGTTCATAGTTACGAATGTCTCGTCAATGCTTATAGTTTTCACAAAGCTTAATGATCTTTGATTGTATCTCTATTGTGTTGTTCACGTAGGGGACTTTTGAAGAATGTTTTGAATTGTTGTATGCACTTTTCCGTCCAATTTAATAACTTAAGAAAAACTTGAAGGTTAAAAAAGTGTTGTTCACGGTTAATCTGGGGTGTTGAGATTCATGGTTTATTGAAAGAACAACTGAAAATTGGTTTGTATGCAAGTGTGTCATGTGTGGAGAAAAACCCTCTAGCCATCAATTCATCCATTGATTTACTCATATCTGTCTTAAAATCTGTTTTACAAAGTTTACTTAGTTTTTGTTTAAATTCGTCCAAAACTAAACCCCCCATTGTTAAGCTGTATTCTTTAGTTATAATCTGTACCATTTGAATAGAACTCATCTTCTTGCTGCCAATATCCACCTTGTTGAAATTGTTGAGGTTCATCCCACATATAATCTGAATAATCTCTCCAATCCGAATTGTAAGCGTTGGAAAACATGTTGTTGCTTGGTTGATCATAGTCTTGATAACCCCAAGCATCTCCATTTGCAGCAAATTGAGGAAATTGATAAGTTTGATATCCTTACTCATAGGGCACATCAAATGTAGGGACACTTGGCATTGTGGTCCTTTCGGCATTATGAGTCAATTGAGAAGTGAGATGCGCCAATTGAGCTTGAATGGTCGCAAGTGCCATGTCTTGCTCCATTTGTACCTAAAATCAAAGAAAGAAAACTAAATCAAATATCAAAAGTAAAAGACACAAACACAAACATAAACATAAACACAAATAGAAACAATCAAATTCAAGTATGCCCATGAGTTATAATGAAATTCTTGAAGGACCAATCTCTTTGACGCAGGGCTCACAAAAAGAACAATTGCAGCCATCAGAGGAGTTCTATCAATGGCCATATGCACCACCACAGCCTCCACCACAATCTTCCCAACCAATTTCAGGTTCGTCGGTGGATAATAATAACATTATTCAATTAATCACCTCTTTGACACAGGGAGTAGAAAATCAAAACAAGGAGATGCAAGACCGAGTCAAAAGAGTGGACGAATTAGAGAAGCAAGTTGGACAGATTGTGGAATTCATGGCGCAGATTCAAGAGCAACGTGAACTCTCCAATTCCAACATGGCAAATTCAAAGGGAGAAGTTGAAATCGATGAAGCCATCACTTTGGAAAGTGATATGGAGGATGAAGCTGTCCCAGAACCATCCAAACATAGCCCGAACATGGATGAATTGCTGCTGCAAGAAGAAGATGAGGAGGACGACATGTGCAGTTTAGAAGAACTCTTGCCGCAAGCCCCTCAAGTCCCTATGATGTCCAACTCCAGTAATGTTGTTCCCAATTCAATTATTTCTGACCCCATTCCGCCAAATGTCCCTTTTCCTCGCAGGTTTTTGATTCCCAATGACGAAGAGAGTGAAAAAGACATTGTAAAAGCTCTTCCAAAGGTGCAAGGTGATACCCCAATTCTTGGTGCACCAAATCAAGTTCCAGATTGTGTTGAATTGTTTAAAGAAACTTGTACACCAAGAAGAATGATTCAAGAAAAGGAAGTGGCTGGAGAATATGTTGAATGCATCAAATAGGATGTATTTGAGGAAACAGAGGCCAAAAAAGTTGAGACTGATGACACGGGACAAGCCACAACTATTATAGTAAATCTGGCCAAGTTCAAAGTCCCTGAAACTTTCGAAGATGTAGTATTTGTCATTGAGTTTGTGTCGGAGAAAGAAAGTAAGCCATATTCTCCAATTTTAATTTTGTTTTATACTAACATGCTGATTTTGATGATTCAGGCACGCACTCTTGAATTTAAACCATTGCCGGATCATTTCAAATATCACCTCCTATTCGAAGATAAATTCCATGCCGTGGAACTTAGGGGAGTTTAATGGAAAGTCTCGTCCGGCTGCAAGACGTTAAAACAAGCGCTTCTTGAGAGGCAACCCAAGTATTCAACGAAGGGAGACTTTGGAATTGTTCAACAAATCAGATTTGCACTCCTAAACCTTTCTCTTTACTGCATTTATCTTGCCTTGCTTAATTCACTAATTGTTTGTTTGCTTAAGTGTGAACCTATGTTTAAAACATTGAGGACAATGTTTAGTTTAAGTGTGGGGGAGGGTAAACAAAGTCTTTTTACATTGATTTACATATTTTACATTGCTTTAAAAAAATAAAATAAAAAACAAAAAAAAAACAAAAATAAAAATAAAAATAAAAATAAAAGCAAAAATATTTTACAATAATGCGTAAACTAATAGCATTCATTAGTCAGGTGGTGTCTCAGCAGTCGACGGAGCTCCAGAAAGACAAAGCGCCAGAGTTTGATCCTCCGGAGCCTCAACACTTGGTGCAACTCCAGATGATGAAGGCAGAAGATGCCTCTGTAGTAATGCCACAAACCTTTGATGATCACTCTGAATCCGCACTTCGGACTCCTGCAGCTGGTCAAGCTTCCTCGTCATACTTGTTAAGTAACTAGTTGCGAGCATGTGCATCTGTTTATTTTCGTGCCTGAGTCCTCTGACCTTTTGCCGAAGACTAGCCACCTCAGCCATCAAAGACTCAACCTGACGAGATCGTGCAAGAAGGCGTTGACCCATGTTTGAGACTGAGCCTGCACACTGGACGCTAAGCGCTAGAGAGTCCTGAACAGCGAGCTCGTCGGACCTCTTGGAAAGCAACCTATTGTCTCTTAGAGTGAGAAAGTTTCTAGCAACCACCGTAACATTTGTATCGTTCTTCATCATAGAGTCCCCAACTGTAAGAGGACCATTGGGGGATAAGAAGGACGGATGCCAAATGTTGTTTGGAGAAGATAAGTCATCATCTTCCCCGACATTCAAGTTAAGGCGACAGTCAGAGGGGCGAGACATTTTTCGAAGGTGTTGAGAAAGAAGAGATCGGACAGATTAAGATTTCAGAGGTGCAAGAAGGGAGTTTTTACAGGAGGTAATTCAAGTGTGCTATGGAATAAAATTAGTGCCTCTATAAAAAGAAGAAATTGAAGAGGCACTACTCAGAAATTGAAGAGGCACCTGCTCGCAAATCAAAGAGGCGTCTGCTCGCAAATCGAAGAGGCGCTCATCTCTCAAAAGCCGGGCCTGCTCAGAAACCACGAGCCGACCCCCGGATTTGAAAAGATTAACTTTTCCAGACTTGTCGTCACCTGTCACATGCGCCCTCAGCTTTGCGGGAATTAGGATAACTTTGTCAGAAAGCGCGTAAACCTTACTGTTCAATCATCCACCGGCTGCCGACAAGAGTAAGAGAATAGTACCAATTGTGAAGAAATTCCTATAAGTGTCTACCTTCGCGCTCCATAGCAAAGGCAGACTTACTCAACACTTCTTCATCTCTGAGAATGTATTCCCAAAGAAACCTTTTGAGTTACTCAGTGTTCCTCATCCCTTGGAGTACCTCTGCAAACAAGTCATCAAGAGCAAAAGTATTTCATATCATGAAGGTTAAAAGCAAAAGTATCTCATATCATGCTTTCTCCTCACCTTCATCTGAAGAACAGGAAGAAAGAGAGATCCTGATTGCTTACCTAGTCTTGCTCTCGAGTACTCATCTTCGAGCCCTTCCAGCCCAATTCAAAAATAAACCTGTGGATAGATACTTCTTCAAAAGAAAAAGTATCTCATAGAAGATGCAGGAGGAGTCTGAGTTGATCCAAGAACTCGAGAAGATGCCACACCTGCATGGAGACCTGATTACTTGAAGTATGTGGAGACAACGTGCTGATTCATCCTCAACTAAGTTGAGGATCACTTGCAAGTAAAAAGCTCCCCAACCCAGTTCAAGAATCAACCTGTGGAAAGATACTTCTTCGAAAGCTGTGGAAAGTCCCATCCAGTTCAAAATCAAAGTCGTGGAAAATCAATAAGCACGACCAAAGATCATCTACCACATGAAGCTAAGTTGTTTCTCACTATTTATAAGTGTTTTTAAGTTGTTTTGGTGTGTTTTATTGTGTTTGAAGTTATTATATGAAATTAAAAAAAATTGAAAAAAGTTTTGAAAAATACCAAAAAGAGTTATTTTTGTGTGTTTGTGTCTTAGGTACCTTCCAACACAATGATGAGGATTTGGTTTTTAATTGCATGACTGTTAAAGAAAGTTATGAACATGGATGGAAGTTTGATATGCTCTTGGTTTATGCTTAGTTGTAGTTGTTGTTTACGAATTCAAATTTGGTCATAAAAGGATAAAATCAGTTTTTGTAACATACTTGAAGGAAGGAACTCAAATGTGCATTAATAACTTCAGAAAATGCCCTGGTTCTCGCATCTAAGAAGTAGCATTCTGTTCATGAGATCATATTCATATGTGCATTAATAACTTCAGAAAATGCTTTCCTTGTTATAACATATGTGAGTACTAGTTTTCATGTTTACATCAATCTTCTCACATATACCTAGTGTAGGGAGTGTAGTTAGAAAATATGAGTGAAAATAGAGTGTTTATCTGGTAAGGAATTGAGGGAATTCTCTAAGGCATGTTACTACATTCAAAATGTTGTTTTAATTGATTAAATGCGAGCTAGTAAATTATGATTGTGATTAAGTATATGCTTAAGGGAATGGATGACCAAAATATGTGTAAGTGATGATTTTTAATATGTCATGTCCATTGGAAATCCCTAAGGCAAATGTTGGAAGGTCTAGATTGTGTTTTGTCTCTTTTATTTGTTTTGTTTTGCTCGAGGACTAGCAAAAAGCTAAGTGTGGGGGTATTTGATAGGAGTATATTTATACAACTTAGTTTCCTTGCATTTAGATTGTTAGTCCTTAGTTATTTTAGTATTTTAAGCTATTTTCGTGTGTTTGTAGGTCCAAATGACAAAGTATGCAAGAAAGTGCAATTTAGAGCATTTTTGGGCATTGGATGGTTAGCTTATGCTTGGAGCCAAGTGGATGGATGAAATTGAAGATTAAAGGATCCTTTCCTTTCCTATTTTTTGACCCAAAAACACATCACTCACTTATTTCACCTACAACATCCACTTATTCCACCTATAACATCCACTCACTTCACCTACAACATCCACACCCACTTCACCTACAACATCCACACTTACTTATTTCACCTGCAACATCCACTTATTCCACCTACAATATCCACTCACTTCACCTACAACATCCACACCCACTTCACCTACAACATCCAGTTACTTCACCAAGAAATTTTGTGGTGGTGATTCATTTTCAAAATCTATAAATAGTCTTCTCCATCACAAGACCAATTCACATCTACAACACATTCCATAAACAACACAATTTCTGCCGCAAGTTTCCTTCTTCCTCCATCCATTTCCATCCACCTCTTTTACTATCCATCCCCTACCACCATTCCATACTCTCTCAACCTATCCAATCTCTACCACATCCCCTAGACCATCCAAACACCACACCCACCTTAGTGCCGCATGTTTGCAAGAAAGGAGGAGGACTTGGAGCTGTGCTAACCATTTAAGACGTTGGATTGTTGGAGCGTTCTAGGTGTTTTCTACTTTTGTTTATCATGTTTAAATTCAATTATAGTTGTTTAATTGCAAATATGTGGAACTAAATTCGTTTTGGCTAGAGGTTGATTCAAAGCCATAAACATATTTGTAATATGAATTGATTACCTTCAGTTGTGATTTCATGAGTTGTGAATTCAATTTGCTTAACTGCTTGATTTATAACTTATTCTTGTATGTCGATTAAGGATGCATACTTAGTTTGCATGCATGAATTTGATGCTAGAATATAAGGGAGTTTCACCTAATCGTTATGAACTTATATTCACAAGTAGTGGAGGTTGCTAGTCACAATCGCGTTAAGTGAATTCTTGGCAAGATTATCATGTTGTTCATAGTTACGAATGCCTCGTCAATGCTTATAGTTTTCACAAAGCTTAATGATCTTTGATTGTATCTCTATTGTGCTGTTCACGTAGGGGACTTTTGAAGAATGTTTTGAATTGTTGTATGCGCTTTTCCGTCCAATTCAATAACTTAAGGAAAACTTGAAGGTAAAAAAAGTGTTGTTCTTGGTTAATCTGGGGTGTTGAGATTCATGGTTTATTGAAAGAACAACTGAAAATTGGTTTGTATGCAAGTGTGTCATGTGTGGAGAAAAACCCTCTAGCCATCCATTCATCCATTGATTTACTCAAATCTGTCTTAAAATCTGTTTTACAAAGTTTACTTAGTTTTTGTTTAAATTTGTCCAAAACCAAACCCCCCCATTGTTAAGTTGTATCCTTTAGTTATAATCTGTACAATTTGATGTCTTTTGAGTATTTTGAGTCTTTGTAATCCCGAATTCGTTTAAATCCATCCCTAGTATCTGTTTTTATTCAATTTGCTAGTTTTGTGTTGTTTTGACTATTCTAAGTGTGTTTTAAGTTATTATAGTTTAGCTTTCTGTTTTAGAGTTTTGTTTTGTGTTTTTTAGTCTTGTTTAATATTTTTAAGTCAGTTAGGTACATTAGCAATCCCTCCTAATCCCCGGTCTAGAATGATACCCTACTTACATCTTTACTACAATTGTCAAAAAGAGGGTTTAATTTGAGTGTTGTTTACATTGCATCAGGTCCCTAGTTTCATTATTTGATTGGTCACTTAACCTACAAACTGTTTAGGCCGAAACCTCCCATCTAATTGGTTCCTTTATTTCTTACTTAATTATGATTGGTTCTCTTTCCCACAAAGTGAGAATTTAATTAATTTAAAATCTATAGTTTAGTAAATCAACTTCAAATGTCCGTAACTATACCGTTATAACTCGGATTCGCAAACAGCTTTCGCCTATGTGTTCGTGGTTCCTAGATCTATTAGGAAACATTACTTGTGACTTTGAACGGTCAACGCATTTTAAAGACTAATTACACAAACCCATAAGTAGATACGTAATGAATAGTGAAATTTCAGGGACGGGATTTCACACAAACCCAGCCCACTCTCGGCCCGATCACGCGCCCAAATCGCCCCACGCAGGCTGAGGTCTTCAGTGCCCGACATGGTGGGACCCACTGTCAGGGCCATTGTTGGCCACCATCATGAGCTTAACAACTCTTTTTATCATCTGACAGCTGAGATATCATTGGTTGATCTAACGGTCCATATTCAAATTTTGTTTTAAAAAAATATAATTTTAAAATACATTGAATCCAACGAATGAGATTGAATATAATCAAATCTAATAGTAAAAAAAAGATCTAACGGCTCAAATTTAAATCCAACGGCTAAAATAATTAAAAAAATTATTTAACTCAAAATTCACCAAAAAACTCTATAAATACCTATGTATTTGTTCAAACATCTACACAAAACTCACTTTTCTCCTACAATTCTTCCAATTTTTCTTTCTACCATTTCTTCCCATTTCCAAAATTTTCAAGATGGTAAAATAACATATTAGAGGTCGTAATTGGACCTGTGAGAAAAATGTTGCTTTATGCTTGGCATGAGTTTCTATTAGCGAAGATGGTGCAATTGACACGAATCAAAATAAAAAGGTTTTTTGGGATAAAATCATTGAGAAGTTCCAAAAAAACTGTAACGGCGGTGAGATGAAAGGTGATGGTGTTTACGATTGATGGAAGACTATCAACAAAGCATGCACTTTATGGAAGGGAAGATTGGAGAGAGCTGCGGTTGACATGGTTAATGGAAGGAGCTTCGTAGAAATTGTGATTTTTTTGTTGATATTTTATTTGTCATGTACATAATATTATTTTGCAACTAATTATTTTTATGTATTTTTTGCATAGGGTTGTCTGAGGTGAACCGATGCGGACCAACAATGAGGAAGATTATTTCAACGTGAAGTCGCACCGACAAATGATGGAGATGAAGGTGTCGATGAAATGACCCCAACTCCTTCTTTTGCAAGGCCCGCGGGAAGAGATAAGCAAAAGGAAGTAAAGAGAAAAAAAAGTCCCAAGATCCGATGAGTGCACATATTGCTAACGGATTTGCAAGATTGAGCGAAACATATAGCGCTCGCAAAAAAGAAGTGCCTCGAATGCATTTGCAAATGAAGGAAGAAGGGGATATGGAGCAAGATAGGTTCGAAATTAATTTCATGATGGATGACCTCAACAAATACACTCTAGAGAGGAAGAAGTTCTTACATGGTAAGCAAAAGGAAATTTTGCAAAAATATGCCACAGTGAGTATATTTCAAGATGATGTATCTTCTCAACCCTATATCCCAAGTTCACCACCAAGTCAAGATGGTGGATATCATTATTAAGTTTATGTAGTGTATGAATTATTGATTGTATTAAGTTTATGTGGTTTATGCGGTTTATTAATTGTTGTTTGTATTAAGTTTATGAAGTTTATTAATTGTCGTGTGTATTAAATTTATGGCTTATTAATTATTGTTTCTATTAATCTAGATGTCTTCAATAATTATTGTACTTATTATTCCAAACTTTGATGTAGAATAAATGCCTTCAATAATTCAAATGACATTCAATAATTTATCCAACGTACTAGACAAAAGACTTTGCACAAGAAGAAACTTAAATTTATTACTAGAAAATACCAAAATAGTACACTTAAATTATTACATAAAATAACAACATAGCACACTTCAATTTAACACAAGAACACATTAATACACCAACATCATCAATGTTCACCTTCTCGACACCATACATGCTCAACCAAATCCTTACAGAGTGTGTCATTATCTTGAGGAGCTTGAATTCTATTTAAATGTCTAATATACTCACTCAATGTGACCCTATCCTGTCGAGTCTCATATGTGGTTGCAGCGAGATATTCAACATCTCTTGCTACAGCTTTCGCATGTGTTGGTTGGTCGTCATCATCCACATATTCGTCTGAATCTTCTTCAATTTTGATGTACTCATCTTCCACAATCATGTTGTACAAAATTATGCACATCATCATGATTAAATGGAGGTCTTCGGTATGCCAAAGTCGTGCATGCCCTCTAATAATGACCCATCAAGCTTGTAGGATCCCGAACACTATCTCTACATCTTTCCTGTAAGACTCTTACCTTTGCGAAAATAATTTCTTCTTTGCACTATCGGGATGAGAAAAACTTTTGACAAAGGTAGACCAACTAGGATAAATACCATCAGTTAGGTAGTAACCTAGCTCATACCTATTACCATTTACCTTGTACCGAAATTCTAGTGCCCATCCATTGACAACATCATCGAACAAAGGAGAAGATCAAAGAACGTTGATATCATTGTTTGATCCAGGAGTGCTAAAGAATGCATGCCAAACTCATGTGTTGTAAGACACCACACCTCGAGTACGATGGTTGACTTGTTATGACGGCCTTTGAATTGGCCTGCCTAAGTAGTAGGACAATTCTTCCATTCCCAATGCATCGAGACTTCCTATCATGCCAGAAAAGCCTCTTTTGTCTGCCTTGCGTAGAAACGTCTTCAAGTCTTCACGGTTTGGCTTGCAGAGGTATGTGGCTCCATATATGGCTTCAATTGCCTTACAGAAGTGCTTCAAATTCTCAATAGCAGTAGTCTCCGCAAGTCGACAATACTTGTCAATTGAGCCTGCAGAACACCTATTAGTTAGCATTCGAAATGCAGATATGAGCTTATGATAAGGTGATAGACTTTTTCGGCCTACGACATCTATCTTTCTTGCAAAGTAGTGGTCATAATTAACAATTGCGTTCAAGATGCTTTCAAAAAGCTCTCCTCATACGAAACTGCCTCTGAAAATCATGAGAAATCTCAGACATTCGATTAATAATCTTTCATCATTCGGTCATGACACTCTTGTCTATCATGCTGCACAAATGAACACCCCGTGACAGAACCACGATTGCTAGATTTGGCATAGTGCTCATATTGCATAAGCGAGTTTGCAAATTCAGCTTCTGCGTTGATCATTTATGCATCCTTAATATCAAGGCTTGCTTGGTATTGTGTCATCTACATTTCCCTACTATGCCTTCTTCTATCACCCATTGATGAGATATTGAGGATTTTTAAGAAACAAAAACCTTTTGAAAGTTGAAAGATTGGTGTAGAAAAGTTCTGCTTGTAATGGAAGCATGTATTAGCATGAAATCTCATTTTCCAACCAAGTCACTCTTACTTTTGTCTTAGCATCAAAACATGATATAAAATAGAACAATGTAAAATGCTTATAAAAAACAAAGTCATCTTAAAAGCAGAGATAGGAGAGGGGGGAAAGGCAGCACAAAAAGTCTGCAAAATCTTGATCCAATATAAAAAACCATTTACAATTAGAATTTACCGAAATTCGTAGAAATATACTCATTTATCTCTCCATCTCTCTTCCTCTCTCCTACGTGAAGTGAAGTGGTTCTTCTTTATTTTATTTCTTTTAAACTGCCACCTTGCAGCCTAAATAACAAGAGTGCGAATAGTTGTTTGTGTTGTTCCTTTTTCCCAATTATCATATTGCCCTGGCGTTAATAAAAAAATTCGTAACTATCCCCACGTTTAAACCTCAAATTCTAATTCGCTTCCACTTATGCATTCGTAATGACAAATATTATCTTAATAAAATAAAATATTGGTCAAGACATATCACAACCTCAAAGGTCCAACAAAAGATGAAATCTACCCTTCTATGGACATTTTGGTCATTTCACATTTATAAAGGCTATTTTACCATGAAAATTAGGAAAGGTTATAACACAAATTTGGGTTTAAACGCATATATGAGTTTGAGCCTTGCCTTTGGAGTTGGAAAAAGTTTGAGTTTTACTTTTTTTTTTTTTTAACAAACAATATTATCTACACGGAAAAAGATTAGGCTAAGCTTTACAACGGGTTAGCAATAATGTGGTTCAAATTTGTCTTTGGCGAGAATCAAATATAAGACACCGGACTTACAAGTAAAAAATAATATCAGTAAATTGTAGTACTAAGTTGCAGTTTGAGTCCCTTTCACTTAATCTTTTTCATTAAGCAATTTGGGTCCTTGAAGTTTAATCTAACACTTATAAATAGAGGCTCACTCTAAAAGTTATAATAACTTTAATCGTTAAATCAAATTTTAAAGATCTAGATTGTTTGATGAGGACAATTCGGTAAAAAATAATATCAGTAAATTGTAGTACTAAGTTGCAGTTTGAGTAAACTGTAGTACTAAGTTACAGTTTGAGTTTTATTTTAAAGAGTAATATATGTTAAGTAAGAATCCTCAAATTTGTAATACACAATTGAACAAGAAGTCAAACGACATAAAAACAATTAAAAGAAAAAAAAAACCGACGGATGTGTATAAAGGAAAGGGATCCTCTCCGGATCCCTTCCACTTAATCTTTTTCATTAAACAATTTGGGTCCTTGAAGTTTAATTTAACACTTATAAATAGAGGCTCACTCTAAAAGTTATAATAACTTTAATCGTTAAATCAAATTTTAAAGATCTAGATTGTTTGATGAGGATGATTCGGTAAAAAATAATATCAGTAAATTGTAGTATTAAGTTGCAGTTTAATTAAACTGTAGTACTAAGTTGCAGTTTGAGTTTTATTTTAAAGAGTAATATATGTGAAGTAAGAATCCTCAAATTTGTAATACACAACTGAACAAGAAGTCAAACGACATAAAAACAATTAAAAGAAAAAAAAACCGACGGATGTGCATAAAGGAAATGGATCCTCTCCGAATCCCTTCCACTTAATCTTTTTCATTAAATAATTTGGGTCCTTAAAGTTTAATCTAACACTTATAAATAAAGGCTCACTCTAAAAGTTATAATAACTTTAATCGTTAAATCAAACTTTAAAGATCTAGATTGTTTGATGAGGACGATTTGGTAAAAAATAATATCAGTAAATTGTAGTATTAAGTTGCAGTTTGAGTTTTATTTTAAAGAGTAATATATGTGAAGTAAGAATCCTCAAATTTGTAATACACAGTTGAACAAGAAGTCAAACGACATAAAAACAATTAAAAGAAAAAAAAAACCGACGGATGTGCATAAAGGAAAGGAATCCTCTCCGGATCCCTTCCACTTAATCTTTTTCATTAAATAATTTGGGTCCTTAAAGTTTAATCTAACACTTATAAATAAAGGCTCACTCTAAAAGTTATAATAACTTTAATCGTTAAATCAAACTTTAAAGATCTAGATTGTTTGATGAGGACGATTCGGTAAAAAATAATATCAGTAAATTGTAGTATTAAGTTGCAGTTTGAGTTTTATTTTAAAGAGTAATATATGTGAAGTAAGAATCCTCAAATTTGTAATACACAGCTGAACAAGAAGTCAAACGACATAAAAACAATTAAAAGAAAAAAAAACCGACGGATGTGCATAAAGGAAAGGAATCCTCTCCGGATCCCTTCCACTTAATCTTTTTCATTAAATAATTTGGGTCCTTAAAGTTTAATCTAACACTTATAAATAAAGGCTCACTCTAAAAGTTATAATAAATTTAATCATTAAATCAAACTTTAAAAATCTAAATTGTTTGATGAGAACGATTCGGTAAAAAAAAATCCGGAGATTATCCATTTCATAAAATCCTGTTTATTTATCTTCTAATCTTAGTGGGCACGTTGTGTTGGCAAAAGTAAACTCCAAACGTGAAGTACATCATCAAATTTGAATTGAAAATACATATTATTAGATAGCTTTGAAAGGAACAAGAGCCCCAATGAAAAAGGATGCTTCACCCAAAAGGGAAAGTTTTGTGTGGTGCTTTTTTTATTTTTTATTTTTTATGTGTGTCTATAATTTAATTTTGACAACGATGCATATGAGGAGAAAGTCAAAGTGAAATTAAGAACACTCATACAAAGATTGTCCAATAACATAAAAATATAAGCACTCGTTTAGTCTAAACCATAGAATATGAGTCATGACTGTATTTTTTTAGATTATACGGCTAAAAGTGAACGCTCTTGTAACCTATCAGTACCATTCGAGCTTTTTCACATCTTATCCAAGCTCACCAATTTCAAATCGAATAATAAAGTACATATACAACACTAATGAGTTGTGTCACTCATAACAAACTCAGCAATTTCTTATCAAATAATAAAGTATATGTATAATACTATTGAGTTGGATCTTCATGTAAAATAATTTATCATGCAAGCACTGTTTCTTGTGCACCTTATCACTTACACTTTTATAAGTAATAAGTATATGATGACTTCTTTTGAATGGAGTGGTGAAGCCATGATTTGTCGTAGAGAGTAGGGGTGGTTCAGTATGGGATCCCATACCGAAACTCTTGTCCCGATTCCCAAACCGAAATTTTCGGGAATCCCAATTTCAATACCAATCCCAAACCAAATTTTCGGGAATCCCAAAATAGTTTCGGGATTTTCGGGACAAATCGGGAATCCCGAAATGGTTTTGGGCTTTTGGACTAAAATTTGACATATTATGCTTTTGGGCTAAAATTCAACCTTTTATATTGAAAAATTGACATATAGTTAGGCCTAATCTGTCAAATCAACAGTACATGTACATTACATCTCGGATTTAATCCATATAGGATGTTTATATAGTCATTCATAACGGTAAATATGGAGAAGCTGGACAAGGCTAGAAAGGAGATGAATCCTACTCGGTTGAGGCAAACAGAATTACCTTGTCCTTGATGTCCTTGTGGCATTGGTTTGTACACCTTCTCTGTTAACAATAACACACCAACAAAACAACATTTGAAATATCATCAGTAATGCTGTCTACCTAATACCCCAAGTAATTCTCATAAAAAGACAAAAAAAATTATCTTGCTTAAACTTTGATCAATATTGGTAAATATGGGTCGCTAATGTGACATCCATTTTATTAATAATGGCTTCCTACTAGAAGAGAATAACCTCCACATATGCTAAGAACCGTCCAATTCACAAAAAAAAAAAAGGTAAGGAAGAATGGACTCTTTCACTCAATCCTTGAACTGGTTAGACATGCATGAATAGATGGACGGCATAGATTAATTTGAAACAATCCAACGATTCAAATTAACCCTAACTATAATTAAAAAAATAATATATATTATTATCTATGTAAATATATATATATATAATAATAATTAAAAATATATATTTTCGGTTCGGTATGGGAATACCGAAATATTGGAAAGACAATCCCGATTCCCATACCGAAATTTCGGTATTTTTTCGGTATGGGAATACCGAAATTTTGGGAAAATCGGTTTGGGACATTTTTGGTTTGGGATCGGTATTTTTTTGGTTTGGTTTGGAAATTTTGGGAATTTTTTCCACCCCTAGTAGAGAGGGTTGATGACACACCCCATCCCGAAGGAGGGCATGCTGGCCGTCACGTGAGAGTGACGTAACCATTTACACAGTACGGAAGCTTTAAATATATCATTCTAAGATAAAACACCCGAAGGTGAGACCTAATTTTGTCCATTCTGTCAGAACCCCGTTGAATTTCCTCGTAGTCACCACACCTTTGTTATCTTGAACCTGGAGGGGCGCAAAACCAAGTTGAGTGGGTCAGTAAAACAAATCTTTTTCCAAAATCCAAACACTTATCAAAACGTTGTAACCCCTCTCCGTAAAACCTGTATACTTTCCCAGAAATGTAAAATATCAATATGTATACATATATATTCTCAAAACTTCAAATCACTATCTCAACATTATTTTCAATACATTATGCCATGTCATGTCTAAATTCAACAGTTTAGTATGAATGCACTAACCTAAATCAGGTGGAAGAAAATAATCAACCGGAGACCCTCTAATGGCCCTGTACGGCTGAATCTATAGCTCAAAATCTCATCTTGCCGGAGTCACCAACTGTGACCTGTACGGCCTTCTGCACATAAGTCGGAACCACCTAATGTAGTCTGTACGACTAAATGATTAATATTACGCTCTAGTGCTTTTCTCATCAATCATCTGTGCACATAATCTAAGGTCACCCACCAGTCGGAACCTCTCTAAAGGTCTGTACGACTGGCCTGTCGGAACCACCTCCTATGGTCTGTACGACTAGCATCTACTTGGATCCAAGGCGAGCGTGCGATGCGGTGAATAATATAAGCACTAATATCATGGTGCAGGTTATGAGCTCAACATATCTCAACATCATCATACAATAATAATACTCACCTGATACTCACCTGTACGTCCACCGCACCATTTCACATATATGCATCATACAACAATTCGTAATATTCATGAAATTCTATGCATGGCAATCAAAACATTTTTCATATCTTATTTCAACATACTTTTCACATACTTCTATGCATGGCATTTCGAATCATATTTTCATATGAATCTACGCATGGCATTTGAAAACATACTTTTCATTCAATTTCAATTTCTGGGAAACGTCAAGTATATACATATATACTGAAAACAAAACTGCCCACTCACAGATACGTAGTCGAGACGAAGCCTCCTAGCTTGGCTCAATCACATACGTCCTCGGAATACGTTTCCCTATACGTGAAATTTCCAATTAACTTAGTTTAACAACACATAAACGGAAACGTACATAAAATCTTCATAGATTGTCCAAATATAGGGTTTAAATATACGAAATCGATCTACTCGACGTCACGAACGTCGCTATATTTTTAGAATAATTTTTTGACTGTTCACGCGCCCCCACGCGCCTGCACAGTGCACGGCACACGCGCCCCCCACGCGCAGTGCACACTGACGGCGTCAGTTAACGGCGTCAGAATATTCCTGGAATATTCCGTTAACTTTAACGGTGTCAGTAACGGCGTCAGTTAACGGCGTCAGTTAACGGCGTCAGAATATTCCGTCAGAGTTGACGGAATATTCCCCTGCCGGTTGTCTTCTCCGGCGACTCGCCGGCCGCCGGCGACTGTTTCGCCGGAATTTCTGGGAAAACTTCAAATTGTCATATCTTGCTCATTTTTCATCCAATTTTTTTCGTACTTTATACCAAATTGAAGCCCCAAACATGTAGAATCACGATACACTACTTTTAAGCTCCAAAAACAACTAAATCTCACCGGAAAATTCCAAGCAAAACCGGCCAAAATAGAACTTAGTGATCCCGACGTCCAAAACCTTCAAACGAAGCACTCCGAGCTTCCTTAGGACCTCGCCAAGCTTCCTACAAGCTTCAAAATCCCAAAAACATAAGGGTTTACGTGTGCATGAACAGTGCACAATCACGGGGACTTTGAAATCTAAGTTTTCCGAAGTCAAACTTACCTGAAATGGGTACCATCGTGATCGTGGAGGTTCCAGGAGTTTGATGGTGGTCTTAACTCCGTCGTTGGTAGAGGTTTAGGGTGGTTTGTGTGGTTTGTCCGTGTGGGTTCGAAGGAGAGAGAGAGAGAACTGAGAACTGCGAGGGAGGAGAGAGAGAGACAGTGTTACGGAAAATAGGGAGGGTTTTGAGGGATTAGGAGGTCCTACCTAAACCCTATACATAAAATTAATACATAAAAATATAAATCTAAGCCTAAGTTTGAGTTCCTAAAACTAATGAATATTCCAATTAACAATAGTTTAGGAACCTTAGGTAGGCTAATATCCAATTTACGCACCTTAATTTCGTTTAAGGGCATTTTTGTAACTTCACGTCCTCGGAATTAAAAATTCTGGGACGGGCTGTGACAATCTCTCCTCCTTATAGAATTTCGTCCTCGAAATTCCAGCAACCAACCAAATCATTTATACTCATACAATAGCCTCGGGTAAATCTCTCTCATCCATTCTTCCATCTCCCAAGTAGCTTCTTCCACAAAACCTTCACTAAACGTACTGTCTTGTTCCTTAGAACCTTATCTTTCCAATCCAAGATAGTGACTGGTTCCTCATCATATGTCGAATCCGGATTAATCTCTAGCGGTTGCAGAGGAATCACATGTGACGGGTCTGAAATGTAATGTTGAAGCATCGAACCATGACATACATTATGAACTCTGGATAACTCCGACGGTAACTCAAGCCTGTAAGCTACTACACCGACTTGTTCGGTGATCCGGTAAGGTCCAATGTCCCTAGGACTCAGCTTACCCTTCTTCCCGAATTGAACCACACCTTTCTAAGGCGATAACCTAAGAAATACCCAATTACCAACATATACACTCGGTCAGTAGCATGTCTGTCTGCTAAACTCTTTTGGCGATCCTGGGCCGCTTTCAGATTATCTCTAATAACTTGAACATTCTGGGTAGTCTCCTCTACAATCTCAGGGCCCACTAAAACTATTTCGCCAACCTCTGACCGTCATAAGGGTGTACGACACGTTTTCCCATATAGTGCCTCGAATGGTGTCATTCCAATACTAGAGTGAAAACTATTATTATAGGCGAACTCCATCAAATCCACACGATGATGCCATGAGTCGCCAAACTGTAACACTGAGAATCTCAACATATCCTCCAAAGTCTGAATAGTTCTCTCAGACTGACCGTCTGTCTGAGGATGATAAGCCGTGCTGTACAAAAGTCTCGTACCTAACGCCTCCTGGAAAGCAGTCCAAAACTTAGAGGTGAATCGAGGATCGCGATCAGAGACAATACTCATCGGAACACCATGATACTTCACGACCTTCGATATGAATAACTCGGCCAATCGATTCAACGAAAACTTTTCCCTGACCGGAATAAAAAGTGCTGATTTCGTGAGTCGATCGACTATCACCCAAATTCCATCATATCCGTTCTGAGTACGAGGAAGCTTGTACACGAAATCCATAGTTATATTATCCCATTTCCACTGCGGAATGGGTAGCGGTTGCATCAACCCAAATGGCTTCTTCCTTTCGGCGTTGACTTGCCGACATACTTAACAATTTCTCTTTTCATACCCATTCAAAAATAAAATAGTCAAATGGTATGATACATTTTCGTGCCTCTCGGATGCATCGCATAAGCTGAAATATGTGCTTCATCTAGGATATCCTTCTTTAACTCAGCATTATTCGGCACATACATTCTACTTTCCTGCATAAGCATACCGTCGGATTCTCTGATTCGTAGATCTTTCTTCTTACCATCATTCCCCAGCTGAATAAGTTCCTGAATCTCGTCGTCATTTGTCTAAATCTCAAGTATTCTGTAGATTAGGATTGGCCTTACTTGGAAACTAGCAAGTAAGGCTTCCTATCTGTTATCCATCGTCAAATTCTCTATTTCCAATTGCGCTCCAATCGATCTCAACTCAGTAAGAAGAGGAACTCGGCTCGCATGAAAAGCGTTAATTCTGCCCTGAGACTTCATACTAAGAGCATAAATTACCACATTGCACGACCAGGGTGATACTCAATCGTGCAATCATAGTCACTTAGCAATTCTATCCATTTCTGCTGACAAACCTTTAAATCTTTCGGAGTATACAGGTACTGAAGATTCTTATGACCTGAGAAGATCCTGCATTTCTCATCGTAAAGGTACGGTTTCCCAATCTTCAAAGCAATTATAATGGCCACCAACTCTGACTCATGTGTAGGGTAATTCATCTCGTGAGGTTTAACTGGCGTGAAGCGTAAGCAATCACCCTACCATGCTGCATCAAATCACAACCCAAGCCATTCGACAATGCGTCACTGTAAATCTCGAAATTACCATCATCATCAGGAAGTGTCAAGACATGAGCATGAGTGAGACAATACTTCAATTGCTGGAAACTCTGCTCACAATCATCATCCCACTCGAATTTGACATCCTTCCTGGTCAACTTCGTCAATGGCAACGCCATAATCGAAAAGTCTTTAACGAACCGCCGATAGTAACCTGCCAAACCAAGGAAACTCCAAACCTCGGTAACGGTTCGTGGCTGTTCCCAATTCTCTACAGCCGTAATCTTCTGAGGGTCAACCTGAATACCCTGAGCTGAAACGACATGACCCAAAAATGCTACTTCATCCAACCAAGAATGGCACTTACTGAACTTGGCATACAAACGATGCTCACTCAGTTTCTTCAACACCATAGAAAGATGTCGAACATGATCTTCTTTTGACTTAGAATACACCAGAATGTCATCAATGAAAACAATGACGAATCTGTCCAAATACTACTGAAATACCTTATTCATCAACCCCACAAAAGCTATTGGTGTATTCGTCAATCCAAATAGTATCACAAGGACTCATAGTGACCAAAACAAGTCCTAAAAGCGGTTTTAGGAATGTTGCCACTCTAGATCTTCAACTGATAGTAGCCTGACCTCAAGTCAACCTTAGAATACACACAGGCACCTCTAGGCCAATCAATCGTTCATTAATATATGGCAACGAATAACAGTGCTCAATCGTTACCCGATTCGACTTCTTATAATCAATGCATAACCTTATAATCCCGTCTCATTCTTTACAACAAAACTGATTTTCCAAGACGATGCACTAGATGCACTAGGTTAAATGAAACCCTTAACAACCAATTCTTACAACTGAATCATCAATTCTCTTAATTCAGCCGGAGCTATAAGATAAGGAGTTAAGGAATTAAGATTAGTACTTGGTAATAATCAGGGGTGAACTCCACGTCGCGATCTGGCGGCAATCCAAGCAGATCATTAGTAAAAATGTCAGAAAAGTCTGATCACCCTAACATTCTCCACACTAATAGGAGCATCATCATTCAAAACCACGTGAGTCAAGTACGCCTAACAACCTTTCCTTAATAACTTTTGGGTTCTTAATACTGAAATGATTCCATGCTTCACTCCACTATACTCACCAATCAAAGTAACCTCTGATAATCCAAGACGATGGAAAGTAACTAATTCCCGTAGTAATCGATATCGATACGATTATGCGATGACCAATCTAAGTCTAGAATAACATTAAAGTCTACGATATCTAACAGGATAAGATTCTCTAACATAACTATATCTTCTACCAGCACTGGGCACCATGAAAAACACCATACTATCATGGAATGACCTACCTGTTTACTTGCTTAACGAATCCAACGAATAAGTTATTAATATTACGGTCTGCAGCCCACAATACTGATAACTTACAGTCGTCTAGGTAAGTAAGCAACAACTCTCGATGGTGCAATATCTCTATCTTACCCCCCATTGAGAAATACATATACACGCCTCGATCGTGCTCATTCACTACTCTCCTTAGCAACATCGTCAATAATGTAAAATTTCTGCATCACTATCCATCGAAACTCTAGCAAGTGACTAAAATGTTTAGCGTACCCTTAATCAAGTCCGCATGATCCTGAGCATCATGTAGTGATACGTGGTTAACACGTCCCTAGCTTGCGGTCTTTCTGTAGCTCTGTTGGCGTCAACTTCTCGTCCTTGAGAATTACGCCCCTGTCCTGACCATAAGTATAACACCTACCAAGTCCTCTCTGACCTGTAGAGTTTAACCCTCGCTGGAAGAACTAGAACTAGCTTCGTATCTCTTAAAATTCTGAGTCTAGCGAAGTCTCTGAGACGATTACCCAATACTTTTATTCTTATCCTTAATCGGATTACTATCTTTTCCTTCTTCTTTCTCACTATAACCAGACACGTCCTCAGAGTTCGCAATCCTTAACAAGGTCTCGTGGAATTTCCCGATAAGCATTACAAGGGTAAATGGTCGCCATCGAACGCCATTTCTTCCTAATATCCAACATTAAGTGTCTAAGCATCTCAACTGAAATAGTAGCAATTTCTAAGTCATAACGAGACAATTTAGTAACCTCCTTTAGTACTCGTTGAAAGATAACTTCTCCTGTATCGAATCTGCTAACTCTTGCGTCTTACGGTCTAGGTATGCTGGGATATGAATCTCTTATAGAATGACCGTTTAAACATTCCATCAGTCTGCAATCTCCTCGGCTTCCACCCGTAAGTTTCCTATTCTCATTAGGATGCCGATTCTGCGTCCAAAAGCCAAACAGTGATCTTTATCCACTTATCATCGGGAAAACTCCCCTGGCTCCTCATCAGCCTAAAACAACATAACACCTCAACCAATTTAGCAGCAATATTTGAATGGAATGAGGCTAGTCTGAAAACTTTCTAATATACTTAATTGCCGTCAACTTTCCTTGTCTCATATTTGCAAACTCTTGCTTATTACCATCATAATATGCCGGAGGGATAATTCTTTTCTTTAACAAGTCCTCAAACAACTTTAAATCGGCTGTTTCCTCCGGTGACAATGAATGACACTCCTGTTTCCACCAGGATACAAGTTCATAACCCAAACCAGGTAGTCGTCTCGACCCCCTGTCAGACGGAAGATTCCTTTAACTTGCATAATCTGAAACATCTTTTCCAAATGATTAAACCGTCACTTTGCTCCCTCAGGTTCATCATTTTTATAAAGTGATTCAAATTCAACTTATAACCCGTCTTAAAATGTTCTTTTAGATAATAGACTGAATCACCATAGTAGTAGTTTTCCCTAAACCACTATATCAAGGAACTAGGTTCATCTGAACTACGTGGTTTGCTACGAGGCGGTATAGTTCTGACAGAATTCACTCGTAAGTTCTCAAGACGTCCAAGATTGCAACTAGGCTCTGATACCAACTGACACACCCCATCCCGAAGGAGGGCATGCTGGCCGTCACGTGAGAGTGACGTAACCATTTACACAGTACGGAAGCTTTAAATATATCATTCTAAGATAAAACACCCGAAGGTGAGACCTAATTTTGTCCATTCTGTCAGAACCCCGTTGAATTTCCTCGTAGTCACCACACCTTTGTTATCTTGAACCTGGAGGGGCGCAAAACCAAGTTGAGTGGGTCAGTAAAACAAATCTTTTTCCAAAATCCAAACACTTATCAAAACGTTGTAACCCCTCTCCGTAAAACCTGTATACTTTCCCAGAAATGTAAAATATCAATATGTATACATATATATTCTCAAAACTTCAAATCACTATCTCAACATTATTTTCAATACATTATGCCATGTCATGTCTAAATTCAACAGTTTAGTATGAATGCACTAACCTAAATCAGGTGGAAGAAAATAATCAACCGGAGACCCTCTAATGGCCCTGTACGGCTGAATCTATAGCTCAAAATCTCATCTTGCCGGAGTCACCAACTGTGACCTGTACGGCCTTCTGCACATAAGTCGGAACCACCTAATGTAGTCTGTACGACTAAATGATTAATATTACGCTCTAGTGCTTTTCTCATCAATCATCTGTGCACATAATCTAAGGTCACCCACCAGTCGGAACCTCTCTAAAGGTCTGTACGACTGGCCTGTCGGAACCACCTCCTATGGTCTGTACGACTAGCATCTACTTGGATCCAAGGCGAGCGTGCGATGCGGTGAATAATATAAGCACTAATATCATGGTGCAGGTTATGAGCTCAACATATCTCAACATCATCATACAATAATAATACTCACCTGATACTCACCTGTACGTCCACCGCACCATTTCACATATATGCATCATACAACAATTCGTAATATTCATGAAATTCTATGCATGGCAATCAAAACATTTTTCATATCTTATTTCAACATACTTTTCACATACTTCTATGCATGGCATTTCGAATCATATTTTCATATGAATCTACGCATGGCATTTGAAAACATACTTTTCATTCAATTTCAATTTCTGGGAAACGTCAAGTATATACATATATACTGAAAACAAAACTGCCCACTCACAGATACGTAGTCGAGACGAAGCCTCCTAGCTTGGCTCAATCACATACGTCCTCGGAATACGTTTCCCTATACGTGAAATTTCCAATTAACTTAGTTTAACAACACATAAACGGAAACGTACATAAAATCTTCATAGATTGTCCAAATATAGGGTTTAAATATACGAAATCGATCTACTCGACGTCACGAACGTCGCTATATTTTTAGAATAATTTTTTGACTGTTCACGCGCCCCCACGCGCCTGCACAGTGCACGGCACACGCGCCCCCCACGCGCAGTGCACACTGACGGCGTCAGTTAACGGCGTCAGAATATTCCTGGAATATTCCGTTAACTTTAACGGTGTCAGTAACGGCGTCAGTTAACGGCGTCAGTTAACGGCGTCAGAATATTCCGTCAGAGTTGACGGAATATTCCCCTGCCGGTTGTCTTCTCCGGCGACTCGCCGGCCGCCGGCGACTGTTTCGCCGGAATTTCTGGGAAAACTTCAAATTGTCATATCTTGCTCATTTTTCATCCAATTTTTTTCGTACTTTATACCAAATTGAAGCCCCAAACATGTAGAATCACGATACACTACTTTTAAGCTCCAAAAACAACTAAATCTCACCGGAAAATTCCAAGCAAAACCGGCCAAAATAGAACTTAGTGATCCCGACGTCCAAAACCTTCAAACGAAGCACTCCGAGCTTCCTTAGGACCTCGCCAAGCTTCCTACAAGCTTCAAAATCCCAAAAACATAAGGGTTTACGTGTGCATGAACAGTGCACAATCACGGGGACTTTGAAATCTAAGTTTTCCGAAGTCAAACTTACCTGAAATGGGTACCATCGTGATCGTGGAGGTTCCAGGAGTTTGATGGTGGTCTTAACTCCGTCGTTGGTAGAGGTTTAGGGTGGTTTGTGAGGTTTGTCCGTGTGGGTTCGAATGAGAGAGAGAGAGAACTGAGAACTGCGAGGGAGGAGAGAGAGAGACAGTGTTACGGAAAATAGGGAGGGTTTTGAGGGATTAGGAGGTCCTACCTAAACCCTATACATAAAATTAATACATAAAAATATAAATCTAAGCCTAAGTTTGAGTTCCTAAAACTAATGAATATTCCAATTAACAATAGTTTAGGAACCTTAGGTAGGCTAATATCCAATTTACGCACCTTAATTTCGTTTAAGGGCATTTTTGTAACTTCACGTCCTCGGAATTAAAAATTCTGGGACGGGCTGTGACAGTTGAACTTAAAGAGTGCAAGATAAAAAAAAAAATCGCAACAATCAAATCATTTTATAGTAATGTCTTCCATAATTTATCAATACAAACAAATTACAATTGTTGCTGGTGACGTTTCATGTCATGAAAACTTTGCAGATCGTTTTATTACATAACTGTATAATGCAAAAAAAAAAAAAAAAAAAAGGTCTTAGATTTTTAAATCTTTGAGTAGAAAATACTATATGACTAATAACTAATTAAACCAACAATTTCAACTAATCAATACTAATAATTATATAAATTATTCAATAAACAAAAATTCAGTTTATCTATAATCAAAAATTTCATTTTTACCCTAAATAACAATTTCATTCATCAATAATTATAGGATTTCTTATCAGTAATCAATAACTAATAGTCACTAACCATGTTGATCAATTACTCTATAATTCTATATAAATCAAACAAATTTCGTATTAAATAATCAATTAGGGTTAGGGATAATATAAATTTGAAAAATAAAGATTTCATCTAAAAATTTGGAGAGAAGTTGTAACAACCCGTCCCGGAATTTTTATTTCGACGTTATGAAATGACTATTATGCCCTTGAGTTCGGGCGAACGTTTATGCATGAGTTTAATAATTTTGGGCCAATTATATAATTATCCAAGTTTTTGGGGGCCAATGAAAAGTTAGGAGAAATAATTGTGTGTTTGGTGGTCTTGATCCACCGACACCCTCACAGTCACTCTCTCTCATCTCACGGAACACTCTCTCTCTACCTCTCTCGATTGCCTCTATCTCTCTCTTGTTCTTTCACGTACGGCATACACACAACCCATACCAAAACCTTGTAGATCGACGAAACAAATTACATATTCAGACTCGTGAAGTCCATACGAACTCAACCATACCATTTTCAGGTAAGACCTACGACGATTTCACGTCCAAAACTCAAGGTTTATAATTGGCACTATTCATCAACTTTTTATACGTTGCGTTTTAGGAGAATCTGAGATCACATGAGTGTTTGTTGGGTCCTCTAGAGGCTCGGAGACGTTCGTTTGATACGCTTTGACGTCGGGATTGTCGAGAACAAGGGGAGGCCGAAACTTAGAGATTTTCCGACGAGATTCTCATTGGTTTTCGAAGTTTTTGAAGGTATAGACTTGTTCTACTCTCAATTTAGAGCATTTTGGTGAAAATTTCAAGAAAAATGGTTGAGAAACAAGTGAGAAATCACACACGGAAGTTTTCCGGTCACCGGAAAAACCAGTCCGGCGAGGGAGGACAGGGATGACGCGTGCACGTCACGCGCCGTGCGTGGGGGGCGCGTAGCCCCGTGGCTTTCCTGGCGCGTGGGGGCGCATGCGGGCTCCTAAAATTTTTCTAAAAATATCACGACGTCCGTGACGTCGTGTAGGTCACGTTGGTATATTTGTATGTCAAAATTGAGCTATGTATGAGAAGTTATTTCCGTATTTGCGTGTATGTGCTTAAATGATGTATTTTTAGTAATTTCTCATATAGGTGAAACGTATTCTGAGGACGACCGTAGCCAGGCACGACGCAGGGGCTACGATCCAGCGACCTATCAGTGAGTGGGCAGTATTATTTTCCGTATAACCTATATATATAATGATTTTCCCAGAATCACTTTTTAAATAGAAAATACGTTTTATCGACTTGCATATTACTTGATTTTGATGCATGAGTATTTAATTATACATTTCATGCATATGTTGGTACCGAGGACGCCAGGTAAGTACCAGGTAGGTACATGCATAGATGAGAACGAATAGCGATGAGATATGATGTGAAATGATGAGATATCATGAATTGTTAGCTCATAGACCTGTACATACTGTTAGTGCTCACGCCCAGAGTTAGGGGCACAGTCTTTCACGTGTCGTTCACCTCCCGCACCGCATGCTCGCCTTGGATCCAAGTAGGTGCACAGTCTTGTCGTATAGACCACTTTTGAGTGGGTACGACATGTAGGTGACCTGCGTTCATACGCACAGTCTTCACGTGATTGTAGCACTAGAGCATTTATTATTGATACAGTGATGATGATGATGATATGATGAGACATTGATGTATGTGCAGCGTAGATATGATTATGATATTGAGATGTTATGAGCTATAGTTACAGCCGAGGGCTGAGATGACATATGTTAGCGATATGATTATTGAAATGCATAGCATGGCATTACTTATGAGATTCAGATTGCATTGAATTGCATTGCACGACATACATTGAGATACTTTAAAAACGTTTTATGCTGAGAAAGCTTGAGATATATATATGTACGTATTATTTTCTGGGAACTATACAGGTTTTACGGAGAGGGGCTAGACTTTTGAGAAAAGATTGATTTTGAAAAGAATTGTTTTTGCTGACCCACTCCCTTTGTTTTCGCCCCTCCAGGTTCTAGATAGCGTGAATTCCGAGTTTGGCACTTCGAGGATCTTCCGGCCTTTTTCTGACAGATTTATCATATGTAGGGCACCGATGGTGTAATTAAACTCTTTTATTCATGCTTGACTGCACTGACTTAGTACGCTCTGAATATGTATAAGTATTGTAATATCTCTAGCACACATTCCTATTTAGGTTGCTAGAATTCGTTTTGAATTTATTCGTACTTCATTATCGATCTTCGTTTCCGCACAGCGCACATGGCTACGTCACACTCACGTGACGGCCAGCATGCCCTACTTTCGGGTACGGGTGTGTCAGAAGTGGTCAACCAAACCAAAGGATGGCGCCTGGAAGCTGGCGGCGGGGAAGTGGCTTGAATTTTGGAAGCAAGGGAGGCTAACGAGATATTGTTGCTGGTACTCTCCGATTGGTTTGAAAGTGGGAAGGAATGGGTTTTGAAATAGTGAAGGCAACTGGGTACGAGTGGTCTCCCTTTAATTAGGAGTTTTTTATTTTTTATTTTTTTTAACTAGCACCAAAACGACGTCATTTTCGTCTAGTTTTTATTTAAAACAAATTAAAAAAAAGAAACTTGTGTGCAGTAGCAATGAACTCAGAAAGCACAGACGAACTTCATCACTTCCGATTGGACCAGAGGGGCTAAACTACCGCTCCTGGACTTGATTTTTGGCGAGGTGAGAGGCAGATGCCACTCTTCGCCCCTATGTAGTTTCGCCACTGTTTGAATGTAGATTAGAACTTTCTAATCTCGAGCTAATGCTGTATGACATGCTTACTTACAAGGAATAGAAATACATAGTAACATTTTCAATTCTCGACATATCTTGTGTGACCACACATAAGAAATATATAAGTGAGTCAACAAGTCGTACATTTGTATTAGGCATGTTACACTCAACTAATCGTGTATGAGATCATAAATATGCTTGAACAACCAAGTATTATTCAAGTTCATAACTTCTCTAGTTGTAAGTAAAGATGATTATAATGGAATTTGATCCTTTCCAAATTTTACTGTACAAACCAATGACTAAGAAATTCGGGCTTTAGTTTGTGCGAAAGAGAAATCAGAGCTCTTAGTTTGTGAGAGATAGGCCAAAAGATGAGCTATTGACAATCGTTGCGTTTTGAGTGATGCGAATTGCCTCGTTCGTAGACTCCAAACAGTAAGATACTTAGTGAATCGCTAACCCGCGAAATGTATTGACTATAAACAGAAAAGGCCATCAAATCAACCATAGATCATAATGAAGCATGCACTGTGGGATGCCATTGCCAAGGAAGTGAGATTGTACCAATCAAACAATATTATGTAGTTTAAATTCGTGTTCATTCATCGTATATTATGTAGTTTAAATTTATTTAAAATTTAAATATAAATAATATTTAACAAAAACTGATCGCACTATATACGATGAACAGACATGATTATAGAATCTCTAGGATTTATAGAAAATGGATCCGGCTACGATTCTTGTTATGGGCAGCTAACTAGAATTTGCTGCTGCCCCGTGGCCCTCCTGCGTTGGCGCATACAAAGTGGTGCACACATGTCGAGCCCGTACTAGGCCACATATAGAGTTCTAAGGTCCAAGCTCTTGTAAATATGTTAGGGTACTTTTTGGAGGGGTGTGAGTGTTAGGCCATGGGGAGCACATTAAATTTACTCCAAATCTGTGCTTGTCTCCATCTTATTGCCACCTTGTCGGTTCATTTTAGGGTTTATCAAATGTTAATTTACATGCTTAACGGTTAATGAATTACACGAAAGAGTAGGTGAAAGGCTAAAATATCCAAAATAATATACTATTGTGGTTAAATCACCAGTAAATCCTTTAAAAAACAGAATAAAATTTAGTCACAAAGAAGTATAGGGAAGGGAGTTTACGAGATTTTCTTAATTAATCTGATTGTTAATTGTTTAAGAATTAAATTATTGAATAATAAATTATCAACTGAGAATTATAAAATAAATATATTAAAGAAACTTATTAAAAAAAACAACATAAAATATTGTGTAACTGTGGATGTATTAAATTATGATTTATTTGTAAAGAGCCACGCATTTGTTTTATTAAAAGTACAAACTTATTTGTTTAATAGAATAATTTAAAGTTATTGGAAAACGTGTCCTCTAATTTCTCCATGATATTGGGAATTATTTGGGAAAAAAAAGAAGACAAATTTGTCGAGCATGCAAGTTGGTGAGTTGGTTAAAATATCTGGTGCCTTATATTAAATAAGGATTGTGAGTTAATATAAGGTGACTAGCTTTCCTTTCCATTGTTGGTGGAATACAAAAGGTTTATTAAATGAGTGCATTATTGCACGGAAAGATATCATCTCCGAATCCCTTCTACTAAAACTATCGAATCAGGTAATTTAAGTCTTTAAAATTTCATTCAACAACATAATTTTTAAGAGATCAAAACAAATGGGTTGTTGGATGAAATTTCAAAAGCCTGGATTACTTGATTCAATGACCTTGGTGGAAAGATCCAGAGATAATATCTTTCCTTATTGCACTTACCAAAATATTAAAATAAATAGATTTTTTATAAAAAATAGTTTTTAAACTTAACACACCCTATTTAGATGGTTTTTAAATTTAAAATCGATCGATAGTTCTTGAAATGCTATCGCAAATAATGTAATCATTTCGTCATACTTCTGTTTAAAAGTTTTGTTATGTGCTAATGGGACACATAACAAGATCTTACAATTCTAATTAAATATTGTCACGGGGATTAAATGTTTAATTAGACTTGTGGAACCTAGTTATATGTCACATCAGAACATAATAAAATTGTGGTTGAAATACCACATTAATTTGCGACACTCATTTTTAAAGACTAAATTGGTCAATTTTTAATTTCAAAAACCATCTTAAAAAGACAGATCAATTTCAGAACTATTTGTGATATAAACTCAAATAAATATAAAATCCATTGTGGCCTCTATACTGTTGTCCTTATGAATAAAAATAGGGGTGTGCTATCCACACACCCCTTTTTACTTCTCACACACCCCTATTATTTTTTGTCCGTTAGATCTTCTTTAATTCATCCGATCCGACGGCCGAAATCTAAAAAGGTGTGAGAGAAGTAAAAAAGAGTGTGTGGATATCACACCCCTAAAAATAAAAGTAAAAATCCAACATGCCTGAGATGGGTGCTAAACCCTAGGGTTATATTATTGGTCTTTAATTTGCTTGATTAAATATGTCCTTAACTAAGAATGTTGCATTAAGAATCATTGATTCCACCACTTTAGACTCAGCTCACTCTCTAACTTCTTAATGTAAATAATATCATGTGTATTAGAAAAAAAGACTAAACCCCATGACAACGTTATAAAAGAATCTATGTGTGTTTACTTAAGCCTGTGAGCTAATCACACGACTTACTGAAACCTATATAAGAAGTGGTTGGAATAGTCGCCGTCTTGTACGAAGATGAATTTAAAGTCGAACGAGACCAACACTTGTATTAACTTTTGAAATTCATCTATACGCGAATGAACGATTGTTCGTAACAAAATTTAAAATTTAAAACCTTTAATTTCATAAAGTGGGTAATGTTTTGTAGACTTTGTGAAGAAAATGAGAGCGTAAATATGACTGCATATTAGATTTGAGTATGGTACATTTTCTGAGGTCTAGAAGTTTGATTAGCAACCCCAAAACAACAAAAGAAACTATTACAGGAAGAAACAAAAACAGAAAAACCCTAGAAAGCACACCAATAATTTCATTTTTGCATGTAATCAATTTGTCTCCTTTATTGTGGAAACGGTTGCCTTTGAAAAAAAACAGTTTTATGGATGTGATTGATTTATCACTGACAACAACCACCGCCATAGAAATAATTTTATTAAACTATTTTCAAATTAATTAACAACCGAATCACAAGTCACCTGGTATATAGCATTAGTCTTACAATCTTAAGTTTAAACTCTCTTTCATCTCTTTTATTTTTAAGTAACATAAAAGGATGGATAACTCATAAAATAACTCAAAGAGTTATTACAGATAGTTTGAGATAATCGAGTTCCAATTCAAACAAATTGATTCTTAAAATAATTGTACCTAATATCTATGTTATAACTTCAAGTGACCCGATAACATACAATAACTCACATTCAGCCGCAATAACATGGTTTGTTATATAAAACGAACCGACTCGACAATTGCTCTTTTTAACCACTACAATCGGATAAAATCGATGAAGGAAAGGAAGGTGTCACAAAAGTCTGAAAGAGAAGATAAAGGAAAGGGAGGGAAATGGGTATAAAAGGTCAAAGACTTCGACATAAAATAGATGATAGTGACTTGAGGTAAGACAAGATTTTGTCACAAAAGATTGTAATCTCAAGCCAAGCAAATGAAATGAATACGCTGTCCTTTCAGTCTTAAGCCGACTTAGCAGAAGATGCGAGATGTAATATGAAAAGATTCGAATTCGAAATCTTTGACGGCTCTAATTTCGTTAGCCCTACTTTGTTACATGAAACATTGACTAATTTACAATCTGTAATATTCTAGAAAATGGAAAAGGCGAACCGAGTTTGAGTTTGCCCTCTCCATCTTGGCCCTCACTCTACAAAAAATATTCATCAACATGCACCAAACAAAATTAGAATTTCACTATAAAATTAATCGATAATATGAAAGAATAGCCCAACTTTTTAGAAGCCTTTGCATGGTTTGGTCTCTTACCAATGTGGGACGTTGTCCTCACATTCTCACATGCCTCTTTACGTGTGACGAATTTTCAAGTCTAACACATGAGCAACACAAATGTAGTGACGTGGAGCACGTGTGACTGTTAGGCTTCACACATGGGCCAATTTTTCTTGATACCATGAAGAACGTTAGAGTTTCATCATAAAACTAATTAGAGTTGAATATCAGAGTGCGCAACGAACGAGATTACAAAATAATAGGAATTTTATTGAACCAACGAGAATGCCGAAACGGCTACAAAACCCTAATAGACTACATTGTGAATAACTTAATTTCTAATGAATAACAAAGCACCCTATTTATAATAAACTAACCCTAATCTCTAACAAAACCTAATTCTAATGGGCTAAGCCCAGAAAACTAAATATTCAAATAAACTAAAAATACTAATACTTTCCAACACCCCCCGTCAAACTCATGGCGGTATACGACATGGGTTTGCAAACAAGCAGATGTGGATGCAAGCTCTGGTAGGCGGACACGACAAGGCAAGCTCCGGTAGGCAGACACGACAAGGCAAATTCCGTTAGGCGGACACGACAAGGCAAGCTCCGTTAGGCGGACACGACAAGGCAAGCTCCGTTAAGCGGACAAGACAAGGCAAGCGAGCAAACGAACAATCCATGCTTCAATCAACAAGGCCCAACTAAAGGCCTTCAAACAAATCATAATAGCCCAACAGATTGTGGGCTCCATCTTTTTTTTTTCTCTGTGCAAACTGATGCAAGACGACAGCAAGAAAACGATTAGGTGTACGAGCGGGTTGGCGTGAGACTGATGCAAACGACGGCTGGAGTGGTGGGATGGGAACTGGAAAAACCTCAGGATGTGGAGTAGACGAAGGATGGGATCACGGGACAGCAGAATGCGAGTCGAGAGCAGCAGCAGCGACGATGGTTCAAAACAGGCGAGGTGCAGATTCAGTCGGATTTGCAGCGGGTGGTTCTAGTGGTAGCGTGGTGGTGTCCATGGAGACGGAACTAGGTGCAGGTTGGTGGCCAATCTGGATCTGGCACGATGCAGTGACTGGGGTGCAATGGAGACCTGGTACGAAGGCTGGTGGCTGGGTGATGATGCAGCGGAATGTGGTACGAAGGCTGGTGGCTGGGTGAACTCGAACTGGGATTCTGGGTGTAGCACGGGTTTGCCTCGGCCCTCCCAAGCAAACAGATTCAAACAACAAAACCCTAACTAAAGACAAAACTAATACTGAACAAACAGATAGACAAACAAACCAATATCAACCCCAAAACAGATTAATTCTCGAAAGATTTAACCTGCTCTGATACCAAGTTGAATATCAGAGTGCGCAACGAACGAGATTACAAAATAATAGGAATTTTATTGAACCAACGAGAATGCCGAAACGGCTACAAAACCCTAATAGACTACATTGTGAATAACTTAATTGCTAATGAATAACAAAGCACCCTATTTATAATAAACTAACCCTAATCTCTAACAAAACCTAATTCTAACGGGCTAAGCCCAGAAAACTAAATATTCAAATAAACTAAAAATACTAATACTTTCCAACAATTAGGAATATAGAAAATAGCACAACTCCTTATAAGCCCTTGCATGGTTTGGTCCCTCACTGATATGAGACCCTGTCCTCACATTCTCACGTACACATACCCTCCAGAAGTGATGGATAATAGGTTGGCGCAGATATTCCACCGTCACTGTCACCACTACAACTAACACTAGCACACATCATCCCAATTAACAAATAGCTACCACATAATCATACCCACTGGTAAACATACCCCCCACAAGTGATTGGGCTCTCTGTATGATCGAAATATATCCGGTAGAAAAGACGTTCGAGTTTGGTATAATGTGAGTTGATTTCATACAAAAAAGGAAAAGGGAAAGCAGAAACATCTATCGTACGTAGTCTTATCCTTACTTTACAAAGAGGTTGTTTCTACAACTCAAACCTATAGCCTTTTAGTCACAAATAAGCAACCTTTCATTGGCGCCAAGGCTCACTCTTCCACAAGAAAAAGGGAATTTAATGAAAATGTAGCAGTAACCAAAAAGACCTTTAAGTAAAAAAAACTTCTCTCCCTCGTGAGAGACCTTCCCTCTGTTTGAGGGCGATTCTCACCCTTTCGTGTGAGTGGTTCTCCATAGTGTTCTTGTTTGTTACTGTCGATCTTAGCTGCAATTGGAATCAGTGGGTGCTATTTTGTTTTTGCTTCGGTCTCCCTCTATTCTCCCCTCCGATGTTTCTTTCCCCTGCTTCCTAGTTCGATTTACCCTATTCTCCTCTCACTGCTGTCTCTCATCCTCTTTCCTCTAATTTCTGATCTTTGGTCAAGTTTCGTCGCAAGATAAGCTTGTTAAGTCGGTGAGCTCTGATCTGGTGCTTGCACTGCGTCGGGTGTTCCAAACACCCCTACCTTCTCTTTGCTATCTACCTTGGTTGGCAGTGTTGCTTGTGGATTTCCGTGCGCTTCTTTATCTTTGCTGCAGGTTCTTGCTGATCTGTGGATGTGTTTGGACTAAAGATTAGAATTGGTTGCTGGGTTTGTTGAGGTGCAGCTCAGTTGGGAAATGGACATTGGGCGAATCGACAAGCACTACTGTGGCAACGTTGGTTGCGGTGGTGGTTGCAATGGTGTTTCTAGTTTTCTATTTTCTTCAGTTCCAACTTTTGGTTGGGCTTGTTTTGGTGTGTTTGGTTGGCTTCGTATTGCTTTGTGTATTTGTTTTGGGCCTTGGTTGTAAGTTTGTGTTGTTACAATAAATGCTTCACCATGTTTTGGCATGGTGTTTTTCCCCCCAAAAAAAAAAAGGAAAAAAAAAAAAAGACCTTAAGTCATGGAGATTTGCAGCTTTAAAAGCATAATATATAGAGCAACTCAGAATTCAGGTTTTCATAATTTAGTTTGATAAATTACATTGCCATAAACCTCTACAAAACATGCATATAATTTCATGTATCTCTCTCATTCCTCAATGATCACAATGTCAAACGATTTTAAATACTGCTAAGACGAAAAGAAGCAAGAACCAAACACCTACCCGAAACAAGCTGTTTTCGGGTATCTGGTTTTCATATATTTAGAGAAATTTAAGCACCTCAGGCAAAAGCTTTTTCTGTAATCACACACTGCCGCGGAACTGTTATGAAGAGCCAACAGCGCTAGACAGTCGGAACAAATAAATAAATAAACAAGGGCCGAAACCAAACCTCGCACAAGAAGAGAAAGAATCATCATACCCAACTCCCAAATTGTATTAGTTACTTGACGAAGAAGAAGAAGATACTAAAACGCTGTGATCATTCAGATGCTGCTGGAATTGAGCCAACTGAGCCTGCAGTTGAAGAATTCCTGCAGCCTTCTGAGAAAGTATGGCATTCAGTTTGAATATATAGTCATCAATCGGGTTGCCTGGTTGATCAGCTTGAACCAGCAGATTCATCTCCTGCATCAGTAACACGGTTAAGCCATGTCCAAACATATACAGCGTAAATAGAACTGCGGTCAAAGTAGAATATACGTTTACACTGACCTCCCTAACAATGTCTATCGTATGCTCTACTTGTCTTCGGTGAGCAGTCACAAGATCTTCTTCCTCCTAAAGAACAAGCAAATGAGAGTATGATAGCTGAGTGACTGATAAGAAATATGACAAATAGAAAACCTAGAATGCCTTTTACCTGTAAAACGGCGTTAAGATCATCTTCAGAATGAGAGTTCGTAGCCTCAAAATCAGGCATATCTGTCCATTTCATCTGACTACCAATCTTTCGCATTTCTTCGAGAGCTGATTGTTGGTAGGTTTCTACCTTCTTACTATTTCCCCGGGATGGTTTTGCTTGTTCATAGGTCTGCTCGGGGTAGTCAAAATCATCTTTGCCTATGCAATTTCTACCACCTATTGGAGCCTTGTAATAATTTGATACAGATGTAGAAAAATTTCCTTCTGCCCTCCCGCTAGGTATACGATCTGCATTCATTTTTGCAGAGGGTTCTCTCTCAGTAATCTGTTTGGACCAACCAAAGCTGCTCTGTTCATTGGGGACATAAGTCATGTCATCTTCAAAGGTTGTGTCATTTGGCAAAGACGAAGACAAGGGCATTGTGGTTGAGTCTCTAAGGTTTGACAACGAAGACAATTGATGCCTTTTGGAGCCGCCCCCTTTTGATAAACTCTTCACCCTGGAAAGTATAAATTTGATGAGAAATGCAAAAGCAATAATAATATCCACTTCCGTGCTTTTGCTTTGTATGGAACTAATTTACCTGTCCGCATATCTTAGTGTGTTGAGAGTGTGCTCACATGATCCCGAGCTTGGTGAAATGCATGATATCATAACGGTGCGCGAATCACCAACAAATGAATCTCTAAGAACTTCAGTCAACTTACTCCCTCTGAAAGGAATGTGGCCTTGGTCACTGTCGAGAGCTCTGATGCATTCTTTTAAGGCAAGTAAGCTTTTATTAATTTCAGCACCTTCCATTCTGCAAGAAGAAAGTCAATGTGAATCAGAAAGGAATAAGGTTAGGCTAATTGCTCATAATCCCACACAACAAAACCCCCACCTTGTCTGTTTATCATTATCCGTAGTATCTGCACCGCGTTCACTTCCAGCAAGGTCTATGAAAGATAGCTTGCCTACAAGCCGGGCAGGCTTTGTTTCAGTTCCATCAGCTGATCTCTTTACACAAAGCTGAAGTATAGCATGTGATCGGGAAGACTCCTCATTCGCACCAGTAGTACCAGTACTTCTTGTGGAATTTCCTTTCTCAATAAACTCCCTGACCGTCTCCACATTTGACACCCTGTACTCTTGCAAACCAACGATGCACACTTGCTGCTTACCATCTTCCCTCATGAAAAGCTTTCTGCAAAAGTGGAATGCTTTCAGGAGAATGAGCCTGAATGGAAATCTTTTCTTTCGTAAAGGCTTTAAATAACTTACTTTCGATCATTTAGGAGATCAAAAAGTTTCCCTCCATATATCTCGAAGAAACTAACAAATAACTGAAAACCTTGGTTTCGGTATGTATCAAGCATTAATCTTAGAATATCTTGGGATGCTTTAAGGGGCAGTGGTTGCATAGTATAAGTCTTCCCACTGCCTGAAACATCCAAACAAGAACAAATATATGAGAAACGGAACATAAATTCTTACAGATAATGCAGGAGCTAAGTTGTTATTGAGGGTATAATACTTGCCTGTTTGCCCATATGCAAAGCAAGTCGCTTTTGTTCGCTGGAAAATCAATGGAACTATTGGCTCCACAGTTTCAAAGTATACCTAAACCAACAAAATGAAAGATATTGTAACATCAATTGATTGAAAGTGGCAAAGCAAAACCAGTTCTGGATAAACTCACACCTCATCATTTGAAACATCTTCGTTCAGCACAGCATCAAATACAAATTCATGTCTCTCAACATATCCTGTTAAGTCAACCTGCAGCGGACGGAGAATAAGAACATAGTAAATACACAGCTCAATACATAGAAAAGAGATAACTTTCCAAGAATATCACAAAGCAACCGTGTCATATAATGGTCCACTAATAGTGCAAAGCTAAACCAGTCATTTTATACAACCTATATATGAATTCATAAACTACATTTCAGTTCCTGTTCCTAAAAACAAGTTCAGCTAGAATTATCCATCTCACCCCTCACATGCTTTCACTTCGAAGTGAAGGCATGTGGGAGGTGTCGAGCGCAATGCCATTGGACTCTTGACAATTGCTCACCTTAAGTTTGGTTTCATGAACCGTGAGAGCGTTAGAATGTGGTTCGATTGTGATAATGTCTTCCTCTTTCTTCGCGAATTCCTTTTTATTTAGCGGTCTCTTGCGTACCTGCAGAACCATTTTTCGAAAAACCAAGTTCAACCATTTGCCGCACTGTAAATAAAAAGGAGAACAACTTTTAAATGGCACCCAAATGAGACTTACCACAACTCTGATTTTAGCAACATTACTACTATTGCCCCTTTCTTTATCTGCTGAGAGACTCTTGAGAAGATTATTCTCAGGCAAAACTCGTGATCTGCTCGTAGCCTGCTTGACGGAAATGAAAAATATTATGCAATCAAAAAGTTATTATTTGTCAATACTGCTCGAGCGCTAACCAGTTAAAAAGTTAATACGATGTTACATGCCGATTCCACAAACTATTCCTCCTCTTTTCTAGTGAATCACTTGTTAATCTCGCAATCTGAACCATTCATTTCTTTAAGCAAACCACTTGTTAATCTCACAATCTGAAGTTTTCATTTTCTTTAGTAACCAAACTATTTTTAGCGCCGTATTAATTTTCTATCTAAATCTTGATAATTACTGAAGGAAAGCATAGAAATGTAGGTTTAATAAAAATAAAAATAAAGTAAATTTTCTGATCTGTAAAAAACAAATTTGACAAACCTCAGGTAATAGCTCAGTGTCAAATGAATTAATATCAAGCAAGCCAGGGCTGAGCTCACTCGGCGAAACTCGATCGTCGCCGTTCCTTCTCATGCTCGACGATCGCGACGGAATCCGCGGCGGCGTTGAAGCCTCCGGTGGCGATCGCTCATTGCCGTTTCTATGACTCTGCCTGCTCATTCTCGTCCCGTACAGCTCGAAGTCCTGCAAAAAAAAATTCAAAACAGAGATGCTTCGCATCATCAGGGACCGGCATGCAATTTTGAGCTCAACGAGGGGCGAATTTGAAAAGATAATCAAATTAATATAGGACCTGTGAGAGACTGGTGGACTGCAGCCACTTGGACGGCGCGTCCGTGAAGTGGTCCGAGTACTGACGACGGTGGTGGTGCATTGACGAACTAGATCGCGACATCTGTCTCCCCACCGCATTCATCTTCGTCGACTCGAGCTCTGCAAATATATCGACTCCAATGTCCGCACGAAATAGCGGTACAGTTAATATATTATGAGAGAGAAAGCGTCTGAGAGAAGCTGGCTGTTGCAGTCGTGGTGGTTGTTGGAAGATTTTCTTGTCCAACTTTTTTCTCTTCGGTTTTCTCGGGAAACAAACAAAGCGTGAGAGAGTGAGAGAGAGGAGAGATTGAGAGTTTTAAACTTTTGAAAAAGAGAGGGCGGGGGTGGGGCAGCCATCGAGGAGAGGGGGGAGGAAGGACGGAAGAAGATGATGAGTGGCGGGGACACGTGGTCGGTTGTTTCGGGCGTGGATTGGTGGTCTTCACGTCGTTGAGTGCATGATCTGATCCATTACATCGCGGGTGTATGCTTTATGGGGCAGGTAGGACCGTAGGATTAGCTTGATTCAGCCCTAGTTTTGGTATTAAAAGATGAATTCACATTGACACTCAGTACTACGGTATAGTAATATTCATTTTTACTTGGAAGTGAGAGGTTTTAAGTTCGATTCAATACCAAATTAAGTTGCTCATTGTGTAACTTAGCCGAATTCTTTCTCCCCTTAGTATAAAATATCGATGTACTCAACAAAAAAAAATATGAATTCACACTGCTTACTTGCATTCCCGACCAAATTTTATTATGTTATGATGTATTTTATAAATAAAAAATGGATTAAATTTCGTTCATTGAATATTTGACAAAAAAAAATGTAACGACCTGAAAATTAAACCACAAATACTTAACGTTAGCCCCTTAAATCAAATCCCACTTCTTAATCTGAAACCAATCCAATCCCAATCACCCAATATAACTTGTAGGTTATACTTATACACCATCAATAAAAAATTGGTCTTTCATTTGAAACTTAGGGACATATGAAAGTGGAATACGTACATAAATATCGTGACAGTCTACTTATTTTATGAAAAACTCTTCTTTTTTTTCCTTTCTCAAGGTAGGGCAATGCTTTCGAAATTTAAAGAGTTGGACCAGAAGTCACGGTTCATTATTAAACTGATTTTGAGAGGTCAACAAATGGAATAAGGCAAATATGATGAATGGCATGGAATGTCGCCCCACCCTTGCGACTAAGGTTATCATCATTGGTTGTCAAAAAAGTATAAGAGGAGGGAAAAGTAGAATTTGAATTGGTATTTTGTCGGTAAGGTGTTTTATATTGATATAAACATTCCACTTGCAATATTTTGTAATATTAGGGTGCGTTTGTTTGGCCTCATTAAATGAGATTGGACTAGACTGGATTACAGTCCCATGTTTGATAGGTTTTGGAACTAAGTTAAGTAGAACTAAAGAGAACTCGTGTGGACTAGAGGCCTCCTTAAAGGTTCTTAGTGAGGCCCTCCCCAAACCATGGGACTTGCTAAGCCCGGCTTCTTCCTCCTTAAAGGTGGACTCGAGATCGAGAAGAGAAGCTGAGAGAGAGATTATGTGAAGAAATTAATAATAAATTAATATCGACAATAAACTACAGTATTATTTTCATCATCCTACTTGTTAATCCGACACTGCACCAAACGCTTCACTAAGTTAAACCAGCTTAGTCTAGTCTAAGCCAGTCCAGCTTAGTCCCTAAAGCTAGTCCAATCCGAGATAGTCCGGTACAACAAATGCACCCTTAGGGGTCCACAAAGTACATGCTGGCCCAATTCATAATTTCAAAAATGCAATAAAAAAAAGTTAGATGTTAGCTTGTAAATATTGGCATACGGATATTTGATATAACATAAAAGAAAGGATAAATTACATTTTATCCTATTAAATTTGAAGTCAATTTCAATTCTTTATAAGATCTTTAAAACATTTTAATTTCATACATTTACTTATCATTTTATTTCAATTTCATATATCCATTAAAAAATCAGTTAAGTAAACCATTAAATGATGACGTGGCAAATATGAAATCTACATTTATACTGATGCGGCTGACATATTTGTGCCACATGGCAAAAAATAATTTGTTGATACATTCAAAATCTAATAATATTTACCCTATTAAATTTAAAAAATAAAAAATAAACCCAAACAAACCCAGAACCCCCAGACCCGATTCTCCATCTCCTCCCTCTTCACCTCTCATCCCTTCTTTCTCCCCAGACCCACTCCTCCCTCTTCACCCCGACCCACCTTTAGCTTCGAGGCCCTAGCCGAGACCTTCCAAAAGATGATGGTGTTAGAGATCGCAAGATCAGGCGAATCACTGATTAGGTGCATAGTCAATCGGTGCTCCGAATGCTAGAGAAAGGTCGGGTTGACCGGGTTCCAGTGCCAGTGCAACGAGCTCTAATGCTTCGAGCACCGGTACTTCGAGCGCCATGTGTGCAGCTACGACTATATGGGGTTTTGGGTGGGGTGGGGGTTGTGAGGGAGGTGGGGGTGGGGGTGAAGAGGGAAGAGTGGGCCTGATGAGGGAGAAGGGATAGGAGGGGAAGAGGGAGGAGATGGAGAAGTGGGTCCGGGGGAGGGGGTGGGGTTCTAGGTTTGTTTGGGTTTTTTTTTAAATTTTTTTTAGTAATTTAATAGGGTAAATATTATTATATTTTAAGTGCATAAAAATTATTTTTTTGCCACATGGCACAAATGTGACAACCATGTCAGCACAAATATGGATCTCATATTTGTCACGTAATTAGTTAATGGTTTGCATAATAAGTTTTCTAATGGATCTATGAAATTGAAATAAAATGATAAGTAAATGTATGAAATTGAAATGTACTAAAGATGTTGTAAGGAATTGAAATTGAACCCAAACCTGAGGGAGTAAAATATAATTTACTCTAAAAGAAAAGAAAGATATGAGATGACAAGTGTTTAAAATATTGATATCGGTGGAAATATTGATATGCAAATATGTGAAATATATCAAAATCGGTTGGTTTAGGTGGAAATGTGAAAATTTAAAATAAAACTTTAAAGAATGTCAAAAAATTGATTTAGACGAAATACAAAATTTTCTACGATATTTAACTAATATGTCAAAAATATCGACGAAATATTTTATATCTTTATTTAGTTTTTTGAATATTTCCACGAAATATCGATTGTATTGAAAAAAATTCAACCAATGGAGATGACTCATGAGTGTAATTAGGAGAAGATATATTATGTTTAAAATATTGTGTGGGAGGAAAAATTCAAACACGATCTTGGATTTCAATCTTGAATTGTTGCAAAGTGTAGCTTTTTATTGAAACAAAGTGCTAGTCACATAAGTTTTGTGAGGCCGATAAATATCAACTCCATACACTCAATTCAAATAGAACTAATCAAAACACACGTTTCGTAACATTGGATTTGAGTTTGGACGTTGTCACACTAAAATTCATGACCAATATTATACTGAAATATGACACATGTATTTGTACTGTGAGTTTTGAATAAGAACGGAGAAAACGCCAATTGTTTACTTTATTTGATAGTCTTTCCCGTACCCTTGAATCTACTCGTTAACAAAAAAAAAAAAGTGTGACACCATGAATTACACAAACCCATTTAGTACATCAAAACCAACATTATACAACTATGCTTTAAGGAAAGGTGATAATTGAGAGTTTGAGAACAATGGTGGAATATCTACAAGTTAAAATTTTGCAAAATTTCTGGCATCAAGTTGAGATGGCCGAGTTGGTCTAAGGCGCCAGATTAAGGTTCTGGTCCGAAAGGGCGTGGGTTCAAATCCCACTCTCAACATCCCCTTCTTTTTAGTTTTTTTACTTCCCTCCTCAGGTGAACTTTTTGTACTTCCCTCTCACGTGCCCCTTTTTACTTCCCTCCTCAGGTGCCGGTAGCAGGAAAGGGACAGCCAATCCCAGAAGAAAAGCGACGGCGGTACTGAGAATGTGGTGCCAAATTACCATCCATCAAATAAACCGCAAAACCTTCACGCGCCGTCTTCAGGATCGGTCGCGCAGCAATCTGGAAACAGTTACGAGCAAGGAATTCGTCAGAGTCAAGATAGTAAATTGGTATACGACAACACAGGCATGAGATCAAGGAGGCTGTGTCTATTTGGAAACAAGCTTTCGTTGGGATGCAGAGGCTCGTCAGAGGCACACGGAAAAGCTAACAAGGAGAGTGTGGCGCCACAGGCGACTGAGTATCTCTTCATATCCATCCAAGGCCCTTCCAAAGCAACAGCAGAATCCGAGGTGGGATGAGAAGCAACAATGCGATCAAGATTACAATTGTGGGATTGCTGTAGGGAATATCAAGCAAAAGGAAATGAAAAAAATGGGCAACGTCCGAGGCCGAGGCAGTCATTGTGCTAGATAAGGGAAAATGATTAGCACCGTTCATCGTATATTGTGCTGTCAGATTTCATTAAGTACTATTTATATTTAATTTTAAATTTTGAAATAATTTCTCACTGTAAAATGTATAATAAACAGTCACCCGGATTATTTTTTGTAAATAAAAGCGGTTAAGGGCGTTTACCTCTGTAGCAAACGTGAGCAAATTTCATTCCCGCAACAAGGCTTGTATAAAAACAAAATAAAGAAAACCCAACCGTAATGGCCCAATAGGTTATTGGGCCGTGGAATTTGTGCTAGTCGGCCTAAAGAAGAACCACAAATAATTGGATAATAAATTGATTAAAAAGGGTGAGAAAATCGATGAAAAGTTGTGGGTGGAGTCGTGTACTTGTTACATAAAAATAAAAGACAGGTAGTGGAAGAGGTAGCGGCTGAGAGCTGTGGGTAAGGCGGTTGCGCCTCGGCCTGGCCTGCAGTCCGATACTACTGAAATTACTGTTATAGCCTTGGAGCCTGCTGCAACTTGGAAAGTCAGAAGTCCAATCGCGAAGACCCGACAAAGAAGCAGCGGTTGGAAGCAGAAGAGAAGTGATTGCTATGGCTTTGGCGTCGAGCTGCCTCTCAGCGCTGAGCTGCGTATCTCCTAGTTGCAGCTGCTCGAATTGGAGACGAAAGCAATCTTCTTTATCCCCAGCAAGGTCGTCGTCTCCTTCCTCCGCCCTGTGGTTCGATTCTCGCCGGCATCGGAGGAGTCAGGTGGTGCGTATGGCACCGGATGAGGAGAAGCTCACCCGCCGCAACCCTCTCGATTTCCCGATTGTAAGCGTGCTCCTCAGCTACTCTCGATTTCTGCTGTGTTTTTTTTAATTGGGTTTGGAATTTTGGTTGCTAATTAGATTTTGGTGTTGCGGAATTGTGTTGCAGGAGTGGGAGAGGCCGAAGCCGGGGCGGAGGCCTGACATTTTCCCGCAGTTCAGTCCTATGAAGACGCCTCTGCCGCCTCCGATGCCGTATGACCCGCCGGAAGAAGACGAAGACGAGGAGGAGAAGAAGGAGGAGGAGGAAGAGGAGCAAGAGCAGGAGGAGGAATCTCCGGAGAAGATTGACCCAAATAAGAACAATATTTAATCGGTGTCTATGCATTTCAATGTATGGCTTTTCTGCTTGTAGTGTTGCTTTAGGTTTAAATGCTCTCCCTCCTTACTGTATGAGTTGAACGCATTATGTTTAATCTTTATTGAGTTGTTTGATATCGAATTTTGATTGATTTTCATGAAATGTGTACCCTTTACTTTACTCCCATCAAAGCTCACATCAAGTTTAGCGAAATTACAGAAATTCATTCAGAAATAAAGAAATGGCCTTTTTGTGTCAAGAATGTATCTGAAAACTTCCTAAACTCGAGGGGGTTTTCCCTGCGTCGAATTACATTTGTAAAATTCATATTTCAACAATGAATACTATCGGATGGAATGTGAAGTTAGATTATTTATCTAGGTTCCATGACAGTTATAGATAGACCATTTGATGAGCCCATATCTGACCTTCTTTCAGCTTGTGATGATCCGGATTCACTTTTTGAGACACAGAATGCGGGTTGTTTTGGATCGAGTAAAAAGATCATATCACTTGTGAGCATGGATAGGACTTCTGACATAGTAGGTCTGTCTGCTGCGTATTCTTGCACACATAGAAGACCAACATGAACATATTTCGTAACTTCGTCTTTTGGGCATGAGTCCATTGATGGGTCCCTTATCTCTAGACAGTCACCTTGCTTCCATAAGCCCCAAGCCTGCAGTCATTTAAATTTTGATGCACCGTGTGAGTGTTTCTGCTCTAGTTGAAATTGAGTGCTAATTTTGATCTAACTTGATAACACTTACAAGTTCAATAAGGCTGAGATTAGTAGATGAAACAAAAACAGTGTTCTTTCTGCCACTAACGATCTCTAGCAGTAAAACTCCAAAGCTGTATACATCAGACTTCTCAGAGAAAATGCCATTCATGGCATATTCCGGAGACATATAGCCGCTGCATAAAATCATCATACAAAAATTAGGAAACCGTTCATATTCATATAAGCAAGTATGTAAATTTTAGGTGACATTACTCTGAAAATTTGTGATTTTTAAACTTACTATGTTCCTACAACTCTGTTCGTATTTGCTCTGGACTCATTCTGTCCAAAGATTCTGGCCATTCCAAAATCTGATATCTTAGGTTTCATGCTTTCATCAAGTAAAATGTTGCTAGCTTTCAGATCTCTGTGTATTACTCTTACTCTAGAGTGCTTATGAAGATAAAGAAGTCCTTGTGCAATCCCTTCAATGATGTTGATGCGCCTCTGCCAATCTAAGAGATGCACTCTAGTGGAATCTGCAGTTAATGTGAAATTCATAGTATGCTTAGTAGAGTTACAGATTTCGTGGAAGAGGGGAGTCTTTGAATTTGAAAGGAATTATGGACAAACCAAAGAGGAAGGCATCCAAGCTTGTATTTGTCAGGTATTCGTAGATCAGAATTTTCTCTTCTCCTTGAATGCAACAACCCAAAAGCCGAACAAGATTACTGTGTTGAAGTTCAGCTATAAGTGTTATCTCATTCATGAATTCTTCCAGTCCTTGTCCTGAATGCCTTGCAAGTCTCTTTACTGCTACCTGTTGCCCGTCTGGTAATACACCCTACAAAAACTTTGAATGTCAGGTATCAACTTCCCAGATAGCCATTAGTCAATAAATTTAGATTTTACCTTGTAAACCGGTCCAAAACCACCCTCTCCTAGTCTTCGGGCAAATGAAAAGTCATCTGTTGCAGTCACTAATTCGGGAAAACTGAACATCTTAAACTCCAGCCCTCGGCTTTTGCCGAATTTGAGTTTGAAAATGTCACCCAATCCGCTGATTTGGGATCCCAAATCAAGTAATCCTTGCTCTTGGATTGTTTTCGCCTCGTCTGCAGCCAGTGATTGCAATGGTATATAAGGTACTTGTACTTGCAATTCATAATTTAACAGCCATAACATCCTATATAGTTTCTTCTTACCAGTTTGTTGCACGTGTTGAATTTTTCTTTTCCTTGTGTAGCAGAAGTACCCCAAAAGTAGCACTGCCACTGCAATTGCAATGCCTACGATACACCATATCCACCATTTTCTCTTTGTACTTCCTTTTTCGGTAGGTGTTCCATCTATACCCAACCACAGAATTAGCATTAACTTAAGTACTTGAAGTGGTTTAGAGCTATAGTAATACATAGATTAGAAAGACATTATCGTTACAAGGTTCATATCTGTGTATAGAATAGCATGAACTGAAGATAGAAGAATGACAAGATTCATAGGTGCATTAGATAAACTCAGTATTAGTCATGCCAAATCAGTAATTAGGGCATACATACCTCTGCTATTATTTGCTATAGTAACGAAGTAATTAACTCCAAAGTAATCGTTCTTGACATAATGTGTTCCTTCTCTCATATACAGACATCCAGACCCATTGTGATACAAAGGCCCGTAGCCAACACAGGTGCAATCACTCCAGCAAGTTGCGTGACAATCGCTAAGATCCAAGTTAGTATTACTATCATTATACGTCAACTTAGCAACACCTGAGTAGCCTCTCATCGGTAGAAATAGCTCAGAACCATTCCTGCATTCAGAGGTCGGCTGCTTTATGCACACTGCATCCTGATAATCTGGGTTGGACGTACATGAACCTGTAGTTGTGGTTTCCCATGTAATACCGTCTGAGCCTAAAATCGACTGCAGGAGTTGTCCCCAAGTATTGAGTTCCCATCTCGAAAGAGTTGAGCTGTTTTTAACAGCATAAGTGAAGTACTTCTCCTCTGCATTTGAAACAAAATTGAACTCGAACAAATCAGCTCTGCTTGTGAGTTCAGGGGCCCTCTGAAAACTTCCACTTTCCCAGATCCCACTGGTCCAGTATACAACGTCTCGCCGCCAGATGATTAACCGGTTGGTGCCATTGGGATCCACACTAAGCCTGAAAGCACCGGGCGTGGGCACTTGATCGCTGAACCATGAAGAAATTGTTCGATTACGCCCGGTCCTAAAGTCCAACCCTAACTTCATTCCAGGTAACAATGTGTTTGATGGATAATCAAAACTTTCCCATAAAATCTTTCCAGGTGTTCCATCCGATGCTGCTTCTCTTAACATAAAGTTTCCGGTATCCATCATATAACAAGTCACATTGCCGGAAACTGTCTGATTGTTATCCCATACAATAATCTCCCCTCCACCATGTTTGATCTTCATTTTCCCATCACTATCCAACACAAACACTCCAGACGAATCCACGACCGGAGTTTCAGGGTTTCCCACCCACACCGCATCCGGATGATTTGGTAGTTTGCTATACCATATTCCCAAGAACCGATTGCTCGTAGCACCCAGGTTACTCGAAGCACCGGGACTGAAAAACCCTAGCTTGAAGTCACCGTGCGGAGAAACGAGGTGATCGCTTTCCTGGTCCCGTAGCTGCTCCCCTTGCTTGAGCGTGTACATCACTATTTCTGCATAACAAGGGAGAAGATACTGCATGAAGAAACATGAGAAAAACAGCAGCAGAAAGCTTCTCTGTGGAGCCATCGGCTATAATATTTTGCTTCTGTCTACCATTTTTTTCTTTTCAGAGAAGCTTTTGTAGCTCGAATTGGCCTGCAAATTGAAGAATTTTCTCCTCTGACTTTTCCTGATTTGCCCATTTTTTTAAATTTAGCTGCATAAATATTAGTATGTGGGAAGACTTTTGTCGTAAAATTGGTTGAAATTTTGGAAAGGATTTTATTGACTTGTTCTTCATTTTTTTTGGGTGTAAAATTATTACCCAGTCACGATCGAAGGTTCCTCAAAGTCATGAACATTGTCTTTTCGTTGAAATTATTATTGATTGTTCGAGGGTCTAAAGATTTCCTACGTGTTGCAGTTTTTTTTTTTTTTGGATTAAAAAAGGGTTGCGAGTCCTCTATTTCAGCCGTCACGAGGTCAAAAGGCTTAATTTTTTCTAGTTTGAGCTCACCGCGTTTACTAGTCGTGTTTGGCTTCTACGTGATTGGATATCGGAATATAGTCACATGGTATAACGGACAGTGTTTAAAATATCGATATGTAAATTTATGATAATATCAATGGAGATATTAATATCAGTTGCCTTTGACGGAAATTATAAAAATTTGAAATGAGTAGGTATATTAACTCGTTCAAATTTAACCAAAATTAGAAAGAATCTTAAAAAAAAAAAATTCAAAAAATTGAAATCGGTAATGGGTTCGAGCAAATTTTTTATAGTAAGTTGGTAAATAGTATCGATATTTTAACTCAAATATCGATATTTTCTTAAATATTTTAAGCAGAATAAGCAATATGTTAATAATTTTAGAATAAAATATTTATATTTTTAAATAGAACACATTGGTGGAAAGTTAAAAGTTCTACCATGGCCATAGTTATACTACGTGGCTAACAGAATACGAGACGGAGGAGTTTGGTGAAACGTGAAAGTCCAGATGACTAGTACAAATTAAAATGCAATAAGGAGCGGACTAGTAAAAGCCCAAAACGCAGTTTGTTTTGGCATATTTCATTTCCCGTCGACTTCTTAAGTTGTTAATGAGAGTAATATTACGAGGGAGAAATCCAACACGTGACCTAGAATGCAAGGGGTAAAATACTAGTGTTCGGTGACATGAGAGCAATTTTAATGGCGCGAATACACTGTCACAGTAGCGTTTTGTACTAATAATATAATGACACATCAAGAGAAACAAACATATGTTATTATATTATTAATACAGAATGTCACCGTAATAGTTTACTCCTGCCATACAAGTAGCATAGTTGGTTGGGACATACAAGAAAGAAGCTTGAGTGGTTTAGTACATGCAGATGCAGGATAAAACAGTCAAAATATTCATGAAAAAGAAGGTTTATGTGATCAAACGGTTTAACCTCATGAAGTAAGGGTAAAAGTTTCGTGCTTCAGCTCATGCATTATTCGTGATGGCCATTGAAACTTCTCTATGTAGTGAGATCGAAATCTTGGTAAATTCTTGTCCATCAAGATTCAAAATAGTAAACTTTTAGCTGAAGTCCTAATAAGTTCTCGTTAAGAATTCTTCGTTAATGGCCTGCTCTTTACTCCTTACTCGCGCATCAGCACTGTGAGTGGAACAAAAGACAACATCGTCGAACTTTTGCATCTCGTGGTGCAGGTGCTCCAACAAGTAAAGAGCAGATCATTTGTGATTTTTACGAAGGAAAGTAGCATGGTTCGCCTTATTTAAGAGAAAATGTCTTTCATAGCATACTCCGGTGACATAAAACCGCTGCATAAAATCATCATCTGCAATTAGATAACATTCACATTCGAAGAAATGCGTATACAGAGATTTTTGTGTGTACTTTCTATGTTCCTACAATTCTCTTCAGTCTTTGATGTAGATTCATTCTGTTCGAAAATTCTAGCCATTCCAAAATCTGATATCTTAGGATTCATGTTTTCATCAAGTAAAATGTTGCTAGCCTTCAAATCTCTGTGTATGATTCTAACTCTAGAATACTTGTGAAGATAGAGAAGTCCTTGCACAATCCCTTCGATCATGTTCACGCGTTGTTGCCAATCTAAACGCTTCCCTTTAGTTGAATCTGCAGTTTATTGAAATTCATATATAGCATGGTTAGCAAATTACAGGTGCAGTTTGTTTGATCAAAGAGACAGAGAGTTGGGTGTTGCATTTTTTTAATGAACTCCACCTGTTCTTCCTGGTGATTTAACCACTACCCAATTTTTTTTTCATGTCCAATTTTTTTTTCAGACGGGTAGGTTGGAATATTTGCTGAAAGATCGACAGATAGAACTAATAAAATAAAATCCAAACAAATTAAACACCCCAAATCAAAACCCTCACTTCTTTTCCAAATCCAGTTCAGAAACTTCATCTTCATCTCGTCCTTCTCGATCTCCAGAATCCATGGTATGCATGAACAAATTTAATTTAAATAGTGTTTCAATTTATTTATTTTTTGTGACATGTTTTCGTGGTTCTATTTTTTCTGCTAGTGCAGTCTCTTACACCATTGACGTTTAGGTCGCTGCTGAGGGTGCTAACATCCTTAATACCGATCCTGCTGCCTCAGTTTCGACGTTGCTCTACTACAGTGAGCTTCTTCCTCAGAACATCATCCTCGAAAGATTGGTTCGACACGAACTGCTCGATCGCGAAACTTACCTGTTCCATTTCCTCATCAATTTTTTTGAGATGCTCGTTCTATATTATAATATGAGCTAAACCATGAGGCGGGGAAAGTCCAGAAGACTAGTGCAAAGTAAAATGCAATAAGGAGCTGACTAGTAAAAGCCCAAAACGCGGTTTGTTTTGGAAATAATTCATTTTCCGTCGATTTTTTAAGTTGTAATGCGAGTAATGTTAGGAGGGAGAAATCGAACACGTGACCTAGAATGCAAGGGTAAAATATTAGCGTTCGGTGACATGAAAGCAACTTGTATAGTACGGATACATTGTCACAGTAGCATTTTGTGCTAATCATATAATGACACGTAGAGAGAAACTAACACATAATATTGTATTATTGACACATAATGTCACCATAACGGTTTACTCGTGCCATACAATTAACATGGGTAGGTGGGACATACAAGAAAGAAGCTTGAGTGGTTTAGTACATGCAGATGCAGGATAAAACAGTCCAAATAGTCATGAAAAAGAAGGTTTATGTGATCAAAAGGTTTAACCTCATGAAGTAAGGGTAAAAGTTTTGTGCTTCAGCTCATGCATTATTCCGGATGGCCATTGAAACTTCTCTATATAGTGAGATCGAGATCTTGGTAATTTCTTGTCCATCAAAATCCAAAACATTAAACTCGTAGCTAAAGTCCTAGTAAGTTATCGTTAAGAATCCTTAAGAAAATCGTAAATGGCCTGCTCTTTACTCCTTACTCAAGCATTAGCACTGTGAGTTGCAGTGCAGTGAAAGAACAAAATACAACATCGTCAAACTTCCGCATCTCGTGCTGCTCGTGCTCCAGCAAGTAAAAAGCAGATCATTTGTGATTTTGTCAAGGAAAGTAGCATGGTTCGCCTTATTTACATCCCGAGAGACTACCAAAGTGTTCTTTTTCTTCATTCTCAAGTTCCGAATTTAAAGTATATATTTACATTCCTTTGTATCTGATGTAAATTGAAGGTTTTTACCTGGCTTCCATCACAGTTATGGGCACATAATCTGCTGAACCCATGTCCGGTCGCCTCCCACCAGGCCTCGATGACGCAACTTCACTTCTCGAAATGCGGTATGCAGGTTGTTTCGGATCAGGAAAAAACATGGAATCGCCTGTGAGCATGGATACAACTTCTGCCATGGTAGGTCTATCTACTGCATACTCTTGCACACATAGCAGACTCAAATGAATAAACTTCAAAACTTCGTCTTCCAGGCACGAGTCTAAAGACGCGTCCCGTATCTCTTGAGCGTTACCTTGTTTCCACAAATCCCAAGCCTGCAATCGTTTAAATTTCATTGGGGTGATTAAGTTTTTTCTGCTCTGGTTGAAATTGAATACAAAATTTGATCTGTTTTAATAACTTACCAGTTGAACAAGGCTAAGAGCAGTAGATGAAACGAAAACAGTGTTCTTTTTGCCACTCACAATCTCCAGCAATAGAACTCCGGAGCTGTAAACATCGGACTTGTCAGAGAAAATGCCTTTCATGGCATACTCCGGAGACATATAACCACTGCATAAAATCATCATCTGCAATTAGATAACGTTCACATTTGAAGAAAGGCGTATATGTATATTTTATGTACTTACTATGTTCCTACAATTCTCTTCGTCTTTGATGTGGATTCATTTTGTTCGAAAATTCTAGCCATTCCAAAATCTGATATCTTAGGATTCATGTTTTCATCAAGTAAAATGTTGCTAGCCTTCAAATCTCTGTGTATGAATTCTTCTAGTCCCTGTCCCGAATATCTTGCAAGTCTCTTGACTGCTACCTGCTGGCCATCTGGTAACACACCCTGCATTGTTATTAAAAGTCAAGTACCAACTTTCAAATAGCTATTTTTTCAATAATTCAACACAGATTTTACCTTGTAAACTGGTCCAAAACCACCCTCTCCGAGCATGCTGCCAGATGAGAAATTATTCGTTGCAGCTACTATTCCAGAGAAACTGAACATCTGAAACTCCTGGCCTATACTTTTGCCTAGTTTGAGCCTCTGTGCATTGCCGATTCTGGTAATTTGAGATCTCAACTCATTTAATCCTTGCTCCTGGCCTGCACAGTTTCGATGAATGCAATAGTATCTAGAGTTACATGCACGCTTAATTCATAACTATGTTAGCAGTAATGAAATCCCTTACGATTCTTAACAACTTACTGGCGTGTTGCATGAATCTACGTTTGATTTTCCTTATGTAGCACACGTAACCTAAACGTAGCACTGTCACAGAAAGTGTAATGCTTATGATAAACCATATCCACCATTTTTTCGCTATACTTCCTGCTGATCGCATTTTTTTTCCTTCTTCAGTAGGTGTTCCATCTAGACCAACCACAAAATTAGCAGTAAGAACTTGAAGAATTTGTTGAGAGCCCGCGTATGAAACTCAAAACATCAAATTTAGGGCACAAAAAATAGAGTAGGAAGAAAGAATAAGAAGATGCATACCTTTGCTACTATTCCTCCCTATAGTAAGGATATAAGTAAAGCCAAAGTAATCATTCTGTTCAAATTTTGCCCCTTCTATCATATACACACATCCAGTCCCATTGTCAGTATACAAACTTTGATATCCGATGCAGGTGCAGTTTCTCCAGCAGGCAGCGTGACAATCGCTAATAGCCAAGCTAGTATTGTCATCAGCGTATAGGAATTTGGTCTCATTAAAATAGCCTCTTATCGGCACAAACAACTCAGAACCATTCCTGCATTCTGAAATCTTCTCCTTTATGCACATTGCATCCGGATAATTTTCGTTGAATTCACATGGACTGGTCACCGTGCTCTCCCAAGTAGTCCAATTCTGGTTTAGAACCGAATGCAGGATTTGTCTCTGTAAATTCAGTTCCCACCTCGAAAATGTAGAACTATTTTTTACAGAATAAGAAAAATACTTCTCCTCTTTGTTTGAAACAAAAGTAAACTCAAACAAGTCCACCCTTTTTGTCAATTCAGGGGATCCTTGAAAACTATCGTTTACCCACACGCCGCTTTTCCAGTACACATCCCCTCGCTGCCATATGACCAATTGGTCGGCACCACCAGGATCCACTCCGAGGCTGAAGGCGCCCGGTGCAGGGACTTGATCACTCAGCCATGAAAATAGTGTCCATTTCTGTCCTGTCTTAAAATTCATTCCTAATTTCATTCCTGGTAACAATGTATTGGTTGGATGATCAAAATTTTCCCATAAAATGCTTCCAAATGCTCCATTCGAAGTGATTTCTTGTAAAACAAGATTTCCGGTACCTAGTAAAGTAGCAGTCACATTACCTGAATCTGTTTGATTGGTATCTGATACAGATATCTGCCCCCCACTATACATAATCTTTAATTTCCCATCACTATCCAATGTAAAAACACCCGACGAATCGCTGATCGGAGTTTTTGGGTTAGCCACCCACACTGCATCCGGATGACTAGGTAGTTCTGTGTAAAATAGTCCCAGGTAACGCTGGCTGGTGGCGCCGGAAGCACTTAAAGTTCCAGGACTCAAGAACCCTAGCTTGAAGAAACCACCATTTTCCGAAACAAGACGATCCCAATTTCGATCGACTAGCTGCTGACCTTGCTTGAGTCGTACGGGATAATCTAGGGTTTGTGCATGACAAGAAGAAAAAAAGGATTGCTTGCAGTACAAACCTGAGAAAATGCTCAGAATTAGGACAATATTGCATTTGCATCTCATGTTTTGTGTATGAAATATGAACCTTCGTTTTTCAGGATAACATGGACAAATGCTAATAACTTGTTGGTGTGACAAAAAATTGGTGACATTTGGGGACGGCTGTGCTAGGGTTTGTTGTTGACTTTGATTTCATTGAAGAATCTACGTCTTGCTAGTTGCTACTTATTTATTGGTAGAATAAATTGATGGCAATTGAAAGCTCTACGCACTTTTTTTTTATTGCTAGTTGCTACTTTTTATTTTAGTCAACGATATTATTTCGTTACTTGAACTTTTAAATATTTTAATTTCTCAAATATGATAATGTGTGACTAGTTAGAAATATGGTTAATGTGATACTTCAAGTGCATGAAGTGCTTCTCTAATCATTATAATTATTATCCACTTTTCAACAATTAAATATATGTTTGTTTGAGAGTGCTTTTAAAAGAGCTGAAAGCGTTTATGATGAAAATATTTTTAAAACCAATCTTTAATAAAAATGTCAGTGAATCCTAAAAACGTTTTCATTCATTTTAAAAACATTTCCACACTAGTTTAGAGATCAATTTTGAGCCCCGTAGTGAGTCTTAATATCTTCATATATATTGTATATCCTGCCACGTAATCATATTGATTGAAAACCTCACAGACAGCCGTGCTCACAATTTGTTAAATTCAAGAATTTTAATCAACGAATTTTTCCTTTAGCAACCAAATCTAAACGATGGCTAAATTACAAATTCTTGAGTTTAGTCTTAATTCTTAAATGGTGCCGATTAGTTCAAGAAAACTGGCCAAATTTGTTTGGATTCTCAATTCTCTAATGATTTTAATCACAAGATGAATACAAAATGGTGGTTTTTTGTTTGATCAAAGAGACAGAGAGTTGCGTGTCGCATTTTTTTAATGAACTCCACCCGTTCTTCCTGGTGGTTTAACCACTACCCAATATTTTTTTTTTCATGTCAAATTTTTTTTCAGACGGGTAGGTTGGAATGTTTCCTGAAAGATCGACAGATAGAACTAATAAAATAAAATCCTAACAAATTAAACACGCCAAATCAAAACCCTCACTTCTCTTCCAAATCCAGTTCAAAAACTTCATCTTCATCTCGTCCTTCCTCGATCTCCAGAATCCATGGTATGCATGTGTTTGAAATGGTACCAGGCATGGTGTTTTGGTTGATAATCTTCGATAAAAGGTTGAAACTTTGAATAATAGTTTTAACAAATCTGAGTTTTTTTTAAGAGAGGAAAAGAGGGAGAACAAAACAATCTGTATTTTTCATATCCACTACCATAAAGATTACAAGGACTATATGCCTCTCAGCTGGTCAAAGAATGGATCCTACATTTTAGGGTCCTAGTACTCATCTCCGGCCACTAAGCGCAGTGGAGGATATCATCCATCCATCTGGACGAGGATGAGAATACATAGTACAATTAAAAAGGATAAGAACACCAGCTGTAAGCTTTCTAAAAACAGAAAATGAAACTAGCCGTTGCACATTTGAACCTAACGGCTACTTGCTAAAAATAGCAAGTTCTTCATCTCTTCGATTTCAGTATTCTCTTCATTTCTTTCTGCAGGATTGTCATCTGCAGTTCGATATTAAGCTAGTATGCAGCTTAAATCTCAACAGCATGAACACATTTAATTTAAATATTGTTTCAATTTATTTATTTTTTGTGACATGTCTTCGCGGTTCTTTTTTATCTGGTGGTGCAGTCTCTTACACCATTGACGTTTAGGTCGCTGCTGAGGGTGCTAACATCCTTACTACCGATCCTGCTGCCTCAGTTTCGACGTTGCTCTACTACAGTGAGCTTCTTCCTCAGAACATCATCCTCGAAAGATTGGTTCGACACGAACTACTCGATCGCGAAACTTACCTGTTCCATTTCCTCATCAACTTTTTGAGATGTTTTTGGTAGGAATTATCAAATAGTCGTTCTATATTCTAATATAAGCTAAACCATGAGGCCGGAAAAGTCCAGAAGACCAGTGCAAAGTAAAATGCAATAAGGAGCTGACTAGTAAAAGCCCACAACGCGGTTTGTTTTGGCATAATTCATTTCCCGTCGATTTTTTAAGTTGTAATGCGAGTAATGTTAGGAGGGAGAAATCAAACACATGACCTAGAATGCGAGGGTAAATATATTAGCGTTTGGTGACATGAAAGCAACTTTTATATACTACGGATACATTGTCACAGTAGCATTTTGTGCTAATCATATAATGACACGTAGAGAGAAACTAACACATAATATTGTATTATTGACACAGAATGTCACCATAACGGTTTAGTCTGCCATACAAGTAACATGGGTGGCTGGGACATACAAGAAAGAAGCTTGAGTGGTTTAGTACATGCGGATACAGGATAAAACTGTCAAAATAGTCATGAAAAAGAAGGTTTATGTGATCAAAAGGTTTAACCTCATGAAGTAAGGGTAAAAGTTTTGTGCTCATGCATTATTCCTGATGGCCATTGAAACTTCTCTATATAGTGAGATCGAGATCTTGGTAATTTCTGGTCCATCAAAATCCAAAACATTAAACTCGTATCTAAAGTCCTAATAAGTTATCGTTAAGAATCCTTAAGAAAATCGTAAATGGCCTGTTCTTTACTCCTTACTCGAGCATCAGCACTGTGACTTGCGGTGCAGTGAGGGAACAAAATACAACATCGTCAAACTTTTGCATCTCGTGCTGCTCGTGCTCCAGCAAGTAAAAAGCAGATCATTTGTGATTTTGTCAAGGAAAGTGTTAAAGATCAACACCAGCCTATTAAGATCAGTCGGCATAAAGGAACTAAATCATTTTAGTTCAAACATGCATGGGATTGTGCTAGAAGATTCTAGCAAGCAATTCTAAAGGTGGTCGGTGCATGCAAATCTGCTAGACGTTTCTAGCCATAATTAAGTATGTTTGTTTGTAATTAGAATGTACTAGAAACTAGGAAAACATAAGGCCAATTAGGAAAGCATGTCGGTGGCAGTGCATGATCACTAGCTAGAAAGATCTAGCTATTTGTACAATTGTGTGGGCATTATGTAAAGCCCAAGTCGGTTAGGCAATTAGGAAAGTCGGCAAACATGCCCTATAAATATGGGTGTGGAGCTAAGAACTAACCAACCAAAGAAGTAGTAGGCAAGCAAGTGAGAGTGAAAAGTAAAAGTAGTTTTGTAAGGAGTGTGAGTGCTCTAGAGTTTGTCCCTAAAAAGTGAGAGAGTGTCATTGCTTCTAAAGTGTGTCTTTGAGAGTTTTGAGTGTTGTAATATTTTGTGAGTGTAATACAAGTAATTTGTTTACTTGTGTTGTATCTCCAACACTTGTGCTAGAGTTGTGTACTCTAATTTTTTCCTCGACAGAAAGTAGCATGGTTCGCCTTATTTACATCCCGAGAGTACCAAAGTGTTCTTTTTCTTCATTCTCAAGTTCCGAATTTAAAGTATATATTTACATTCCTTTATATCTGATGTAAAATGAAGGTTTTTACCTGGCTTCCATCACAGTTATGGGCACATAATCTGCTGAACCCATGTCCGGTCGCCTCCCATCAGGCCTCGATGACCCAACTTCACTTCTCGAAATGTGGTATGCAGGTTGTTTCGGATCAGGGAAAAACATGGAATCGCTTGTGAGCATGGATACAACTTCTGCCATGGTAGGTCTATCTACTGCATACTCTTGCACACATAGCAGACTCAAATGAATAAACTTCAAAACTTCGTCTTCCAGGCACGAGTCTACCGACGCGTCCTTTATCTCTTGAGCGTTACCTTGTTTCCACAAATCCCAAGCCTGCAATCGTTTAAATTTCATTGGGGTGATTAAGTTTTTTCTGCTCTGGTTGAAATTGAATACAAAATTTGATCTGTTTTAATAACTTACCAGTTCAACAAGGCTAAGAGCAGTAGATGAAACGAAAACAGTGTTCTTTTTGCCACTCACAATCTCCAGCAATAGAACTCCGAAGCTGTAAACATCGGACTTGTCAGAGAAAATGCCTTTCATGGCATACTCCGGAGACATATAACCACTGCATAAAATCATCATCTGCAATTAGATAACGTTCACATTTGAAGAAAGGCGTATATGTATATTTTATGCACTTACTATGTTCCTACAATTCTCTTCGTCTTTGATGTGGATTCATTTTGTTCGAAAATTCTAGCCATTCCAAAATCTGATATCTTAGGATTCATGTTTTCATCAAGTAAAATGTTGCTAGCCTTCAAATCTCTGTGTATGATTCTAACTCTAGAATACTTGTGAAGATAGAGAAGTCCTTGCGCAATCCCTTCGATTATGTTCACGCGTTGTTCCCAATCTAAACGCTTCCCTTTAGTTGAATCTGCAGTTTATTGAAATTCATATATGGCGTGCTTAGCAAATTACAGGCGCAGGAGAAGACAGAAAAAGGGAGTCTTTGGATTTGAAAGGAGTTGTGGACAAACCGAAAAGGAAGGCGTCCAAGCTTGCATTCGTCAGGTACTCATAGATCAAAATCTTCTCTTCTCCTTGAATGCAACAACCAAGAATCCGAACAAGATTTCTGTGTTGAAGTTCAGCTATAAGTGTAATCTCGTTTCTGAATTCTTCTAGTCCCTGTCCCGAATATCTTGCAAGTCTCTTGACTGCTACCTGCTGGCCATCTGGTAACACACCCTGCATTGTTATTAAAAGTCAAGTACCAACTTTCAAATAGCTATTTTTTCAATAATTCAACACAGATTTTACCTTGTAAACTGGTCCAAAACCACCCTCTCCGAGCATGCTGCCAGATGAGAAATTATTCGTTGCAGCTACTATTCCAGAGAAACTGAACATCTGAAACTCCTGGCCTATACTTTTGCCTAGTTTGAGCCTCTGTGCATTGCCGATTCTGGTAATTTGAGATCTCAACTCATTTAATCCTTGGTCTTGGCCTGCACAATTTCGACGAATGCAATAGTATCTAGAGTTACATGCACGCTTAATTCATAACTACGTTCGCAGTAATGAAATCCTTTATGATTCTTAACAACTTACTGGTGTGTTGTATGAATCTACGTTTGATTTTCCTTATGTAGCACGTGTAACCTAAACATAGCACTGTCACAGAAAGTGTAATGCTTATAATAAACCATACCCACCATTTTTTCACTACACTTCCTGCTGATCTGATTTTTTTCCCTTCTTCAGTAGCTGTTCCATCTAGACCAACCACAAAATTAGCGTTGAGTACTTGAAGAATTTGTTGAGAGCACACACATATGAAACTCAAAACATCAAATAAGAGCACAAGTCATAGAGTAGGAAGAAAGGACGAGAAGATGCATACCTTTGCTACTATTCCTCCCTATTGTAAGGATATAAGTAAAGCCAAAGTAATCACTCTGTTCCAATTTTGCCCCTTTTATCATATACACACATCCAGTCCCATTGTCGGTATACAAACTTTCGTATCCGATGCAGGTGCAGTTTCTCCAGCAGACAGCGTGACAATCACTAATAGCCAAGCTAGTATTATCATCAGCATATAGGAATTTGGTCTCATTAAAATAGCCTCTTATCGGCACAAACAGCTCAGAACCATTCCTGCATTCTGAAATCTCCTCCTCTATGCACATTGCATCCGGATAATTCATGTTGACTTTGCATGGACCGGTAACTGTGCTCTCCCAAGTAGTCCTGTTTGGAGCTAAAACGGAGTGCGAAATTTGCCCCTGTAAACTGAGTTCCCACCTTGAATATGTAGAAGTATTTTTTACAGAATAAGAAAAGTACTTCTCCTCTTTGCTTGAAACAAAAGTAAACTCAAACAAATCAACCCTCCATGTCAATTCAGGGGATCCTATAAAACTACCATTTTTCCATACACCACTAGTCCAGTACACATCCCCTCGCCGCCAGATGACCAGTTGGTCGGCAGCACCAGGATCCACGCCTAGCTTGAAAGCGCCTGGCTCAGGGACTTGATCACTCAACCATGAAAAAAGTGTCCAATTCTGTCCTGTCTTGAAGTTCATGCCTAATTTCATTCCGGGCAACAACGTGTTGGTCGGATGATCAAAACTTTGCCATAAAACGCTTCCGAATGCTCCATTGGAAGCAAATTCGTGTAACACAAGATTTCCAGTGTCTAGTAAAGAGGCAGTCACATTACCTGAAACTGTTTGATTGGAATCTGATACAGATATTTCCCCCCCACTGTACATAATCTTCAACTTTCCATCACTATCCAATGTGAAAACACCCGATGAATCGCTGATCGGAGTTTTAGGGTTAGCCAACCACACTGCATCTGGATGACTTGGAAGCCTTGTGTAAAATATGCCCAAGTAACGATCGCTGGTGGCACCGGAAGCACTTGAAGTTCCAGGACTCAAGAACCCGAGCTTGAAGAAACCGCCATTTTCCGAAACAAGAAAATTCTTATCTTGATCGGGTAGCCGTTGCCCTTGCTTGAGCAGTACAGGAAAATCTATGGTTTGTGCATGAGAGGAAGATAAAAAAGACTGCATGCAGAAACATGAGAAAATTTTCAGAATTAGCACAACATTGATTCTCATGTTTTCTGTATGATTCTGTGGAGTTGAATTTCACTCCTCTCATTGTTTCAGTTTCCATTTTATTTGCAGCCATCTGTATAATTCTACCAGCACGGTTGACAGTTCTGACCTTTGATTTTTTTGTTGACTTTTTCTTCATTTTCTTCGAAATTATACAGTTTCCGATTCCGTATTTTTTGGAGGCCTTTTTTGGACTATTGACTTGGACCAACCCCATCGTCTTCACCTCGTAGAAGCTACGTACAATTGGTATTGAAATTATTTCGATTTCTTACTGCCGATGGAATATGAATTTGATTCCTAATTTCTGTCCTGTCTTAAAAATTCATTCCTAATTTCATCCCTGGTAATAATGTGTGTGTTGGATGTCCCAAAAATTCCCATAAAACTTTCCAAATGCTACATTCGAAGCGATTTCTTATACAATTACATCTACATCTTATACAATTACGTCTCAAATAAGATTGAGAGTGGGCAGAAGCCGTTGAGTGCATGCTTGGTTGCGGTACTAAGGATTTGTATAGGCTCTGTTCTACCTCTTAGATACCCACATCACGAATCTGATTGTACTGACCCACCAACACATGTGGATCCTATCTTTATTAGAGATTTAGTATAAATGTGATGCGTAAATTGTGGTGAGAGTATCATTTTTGCTATTTAAAATCTCAATTGAATATACTTAGATTTGCATGGATTCTAAAAACGTCTATTAGAAACCTAGTCGACCACACTAGGAAAACCTAATCTTTCAAAATCCCCTCAAATCCTAGTCTTGCTAAACCCTACTTAATTTACCAATTTTTCCTATAGCGACCAAATCTAAACGAAAGTAGCAATTCTTAAATATTGTTTCAATTTATTTATTTTTTTGTGACATGTTTTAGTGGTTTCTGTTTTTTTGGTGGTGCAGTCTCTTACACCATTGATGTTTAGGCCTCTGCTGACGCTGCTAACATCCTTAGCTACCGATCCTGCTGCCTCAGTTTCGACGTTGCTCTACTACAGCCAGCTTCTTCCGCAGAACATCATCCTCCAAGATTGGTTCGACACGAACTGCTCGATCGCGAAAATTACCTGTTCCATTTCCTCATCAACTTTTTGAGATGTTTTTGGTAGGAACTATCAAATAATCGTTCTATATTCTAATATAAGCTAAACCATGAGGCGGGGAAAGACCAGAAGACTATAGTACAAACTAAAAGGAAATAAGGAGCTGACTAGTAAAAGCCCAAAACGCAGTTTGTTTTGGCATAATTCATTTCCCGTCGATTTTTAAAGTTGTTATGCGAGTAATGTTAGGAGGGAGAAATGGAAGACGTGACCTAGAATGCAAGGGTAAAATACTATGAAAGCAACTTTTATGGTACATATACATTGTTATAGTAACGTTTTGTACTAATAATATAATGATACATGGAAAGAAACTGACACATAATATTGTATTATTGACACAGAATGTCACCATAACAGTTTACTCATGCCATACAAGTAACATGGGTGGGTGGGACATACAAGAAAGAAGCTTGAGTGGTTTAGTACAAGCAGATGCAGGATAAAACTGTCAAAATGGTCATGAAAAAGAAGGTTTATGTGATCAAAAGGTTTAACCTCATGAAGTAAGGGTAAAAGTTTTGTGCTTCAGCTCATGCATTATTCCTGATGGCCATTGAAACTTCTCTATATAGTGAGATCGAGATCTTGGTAATTTCTTGTCCATCAAAATCCAAAACATTAAACTCGTAGCTAAAGTCCTAATAAGTTCTCGTTAAGAATCCTCTAAGAAAATCGTAAATGGCCTGCTCTTTACTCCTTGCTTGAGCATCAGCACTGTGAGTTCCGGTGCAGTGAAGGAACAAAATACAACATCGTCAAACTTCTGCATCTCGTGCTGCTCGTGCTCCAGCAAGTAAAAAGCAGATCATTTGTGATTTTGTCAAGGAAAGTGTTAAAGATCAACACCAGCCTATTAAGATCAGTCGGTAGAAAGGAACTAAATCATTTTAGTTCAAACATGCATGGGATTGTGCTAGAAGATTCTAGCAAGCAATTCTAAAGGTGGTCGGTGCATGCAAATGTGCTAGACGTTTCTAGCCATAATTAAGTATGTTTGTTTGTAATTAGAATGTACTAGAAACTAGGAAAACATAAGGCCAATTAGGAAAGCATGTCGGTGGCAGTGCATGATCACTAGATAGAAAGATCTAGCTATTTGTACAATTGTGTGGGCATTATGCAAAGCCCAAGTCGGTTAGGCAACTAGGAAAGTCGGCAAACATGCCCTATAAATATGGGTGTGGTGCTAAGAACTAACCAACCAAGGAAGTAGTAGGCAAGCAAGTGAGAGTGAAAAGTAAAAGTAGTCTTGTAAGGAGTGTGAGTGCTCTAGAGTTTGTCCCTAGAAAGTGAGAGAGTGTCATTGCTTCTAAAGTGTGTTTTTGAGAGTTTTGAGTGTTATAATATTTTGTGAGTGTAATACAAGTAATTTGTTTACTTGTGTTGTCTCTCCAACACTTGTGTTAGAGTTGTGTACTCTAATTTTTTCCTCAACATAAAGTAGCATGGTTCGCCTTATTTACATCCCGAGAGTACCAAAGTGTTCTTTTTCTTCATTCTCAAGTTCCGAATTTAAAGTATATATTTACATTCCTTTATATCTGATGTAAAATGAAGGTTTTTACCTGGCTTCCATCACAGTTATGGGCACATAATCTGCTGAACCCATGTCCGGTCGCCTCCCGTCAGGCCTCGATGACCCAACTTCACTTCTCGAAATGTGGTACGCAGGTTGTTTCGGATCAGGGAAAAACATGGAATCGCTTGTGAGCATGGATACAAGTTCTGCCATGGCAGGTCTATCTACTGCATACTCTTGCACACATAGCAGACTCAAATGAATAAACTTCAAAACTTCGTCTTCCAGGCACGAGTCTAAAGACGCGTCCTTTATCTCTTGAGCGTTACCTTGTTTCCACAAATCCCAAGCCTGCAATCGTTTAAATTTCATTGGGGTGATTAAGTTTTTTCTGCTCTGGTTGAAATTGAATACAAAATTTGATCTGTTTTAATAACTTACCAGTTCAACAAGGCTAAGAGCAGTAGATGAAACGAAAACAGTGTTCTTTTTGCCACTCACAATCTCCAGCAATAGAACTCCGAAGCTGTAAACATCGGACTTGGCAGAGAAAATGCCTTTCATGGCATACTCCGGAGACATATAACCACTGCATAAAATCATCATCTGCAATTAGATAACGTTCACATTTGAAGAAAGGCGTATATGTATATTTTATGTACTTACTATGTTCCTACAATTCTCTTCGTCTTTGATGTGGATTCATTTTGTTCGAAAATTCTAGCCATTCCAAAATCTGATATCTTAGGATTCATGTTTTCATCAAGTAAAATGTTGCTAGCCTTCAAATCTCTGTGTATGATTCTAACTCTAGAATACTTGTGAAGATAGAGAAGTCCTTGCGCAATCCCTTCGATTATGTTCACGCGTTGTTCCCAATCTAAACGCTTCCCTTTAGTTGAATCTGCAGTTTATTGAAATTCATATATGGCGTGCTTAGCAAATTACAGGCGCAGGAGAAGACAGAAAAAGGGAGTCTTTGGATTTGAAATGAGTTGTGGACGAACCGAAAAGGAAGGCGTCCAAGCTTGCATTCGTCAGGTACTCATAGATCAAAATCTTCTCTTCTCCTTGAATGCAACAACCAAGAATCCGAACAAGATTTCTGTGTTGAAGTTCAGCTATAAGTGTAATCTCGTTCCTGAATTCTTCTAGTCCCTGTCCCGAATATCTTGCAAGTCTCTTGACTGCTACCTGCTGGCCATCTGGTAACACACCCTGCATTGTTATTAAAAGTCAGGTACCAACTTTCAAATAGCTATTTTTCAATAATTCAACATAGATTTTACCTTGTAAACTGGTCCAAAACCACCCTCTCCGAGCATGCTGGCAGATGAGAAATTATTCGTGGCAGCTACTATTCCAGAGAAACTGAACATCTGAAACTCCTGGCCTATACCTGTGCCTAGTTTGAGCCTGTGTACAGTGCCGATTCTGGTAATTTGAGATCTCAACTCATTTAATCCTTGCTCCTGGCCTGCACAGTTTCGATGAATGCAATAGTATCTAGAGTTACATGCACGCTTAATTCATAATTATGTTAGCAGTAATGAAATCCCTTACGATTCTTAACAACTTACTGGCGTGTTGCTTGAATCTACGTTTGATTTTCCTTATGTAGCACACGTAACCTAAACGTAGCACTGTCACAGAAAGTGTAATGCTTATGATAAACCATATCCACCATTTTTTCGCTACACTTCCTGCTGATCCGATTTTTTTTCCTTCTTCAGTAGGTGTTCCATCTAGACCAACCACAAAATTAGCAGTATGTACTCGAAGAATTTGTTGAGAGCCCGCGTATGAAACTCAAAACATCAAATTTAGTGCACAAAAATTAGAGTAGGAAGAAAGAACGAGAAGATGCATACCTTTGCTACTATTCCTCCCTATTGTAAGGATATAAGTAAAGCCAAAGTAATCACTCTGTTCCAATTTTGCCCCTTTTATCATATACACACATCCAGTCCCATTGTCGGTATACAAACTTTCATATCCGATGCAGGTGCAGTTCCTCCAGCAGACAGCGTGACAATCGCTAATAGCCAAGCTAGTATTATCATCAGCGTATAGGAATTTGGTCTCATTAAAATAGCCTCTTATCGGCACAAACAGCTCAGAACCATTCCTGCATTCTGAAATCTCCTCCTCTATGCACATTGCATCCGGATAATTCATGTTGAATTTGCATGGACCGGTAACTGTGCTCTCCCAAGTAGTCCTGTTTGGAGCTAAAACGGAGTGCGAAATTTGCCCCTGTAAACTGAGTTCCCACCTTGAATATGTAGAAGTATTTTTTACAGAATAAGAAAAGTACTTCTCCTCTTTGCTTGAAACAAAAGTAAACTCAAACAAATCAACCCTCCTTGTCAATTCAGGGGATCCTATAAAACTACCATTTTTCCATACACCACTAGTCCAGTACACATCCCCTCTCCGCCAGATTACTAGTTGGTCGGCGGCACCAGGATCCACGCCTAGCTTGAAAGCGCCTGGCTCAGGGACTTGATCACTCAACCATGAAAAAAGTGTCCAATTCTGTCCTGTCTTGAAGTTCATGCCTAATTTCATTCCGGGCAACAACGTGTTGGTCGGATGATCAAAACTTTGCCATAAAACGCTTCCGAATGCTCCATTGCGAGCAAATTCTTGTAACACAAGATTTCCAGTGTCTAGTAAAGAGGCAGTCACATTACCTGAAACTGTTTGATTGGAATCTGATACAGATATTTCCCCCCTACTGTACACAATCTTCAACTTTCCATCACTATCCAATGTGAAAACACCCGACGAATCGCTGATCGGAGTTTTAGGGTTCGCCAACCACACTGCATCTGGATGACTTGGAAGCCTCGTGTAAAACATGCCCAAGTAACGGTCGCCGGTGGCACCGGAAGCACTTGAAGTTCCAGGACTCAAGAACCCTAGCTTGAATAAACCGCCATTTTCCGAAACAAGATAATTCTTCTCTCGATCGGCTACCCGTTGCCCTTGCTTGAGCAGTACAGGAAAATCTAGGGTTTGTGCATGAGAGGAAGATAAAAAAGACTCCACGCAGAAACATGAGAAAATTTTCAGAATTATCACAACATTGAGTCTCATGTTTTCTCTACGACTCTCTGGAGTTGAATTTCACTCCTCTCATTGTCTTGGTCCCAATTTTATTTGCAGCCATCAGTGTAATTCTACCAGCACGGTTGACAGTTCCGACCTCTGATTTTTTTCGTTGACTTTTCCTTAATTTTCTTCGAAATTATACAGTTTTCGCTACGTATTTTTTGGACAATTGACTGGAATTGTGCTGTTTTTCCAAAGGTTAGTGGAAATAATGGGGAAAAAAATCCTTGGACCACCAACCCCATCGTCTTCACCCCGTAGGAGCTACTACGCGCAATTGGTCTTGAAATTGTTACACACCATAATTTTAATCTTCTTCAATTCATCCAATTTGACTGTCGAAAATTAAAAGAGTGTAAAAAGTAAAATGAGAGAAATTGAATGATATCTGAGGTAAAGTAGGAGTAGCTGAAATTGAAGGAAAGAAAGACTTCGAGTATTTGGATTTAACGGACAACATGACACAGGACCGAGCGCAATGACGTTCTATGATTCATATAGCCGACCCCACTTAGTGAGAAAAGACTTTGTTGTTGTTGTTGTAAAAAGTAAAATGAAGTGTGTGAATATCACACCCCTTTATACAATTACATATACATTTTGAGAAATTTTTCTAAGAACCTGGCACATATGCTGGCATGGAGTTCCACCAATATTCACTTAACACCTTTATATTTTTATTCTTTTAAATCTAAAAAATTCCAACAGTTTCAAAATTACCTCAAAAAAAATCAGAAAGGGAAATTTTATTTAAACTCATATAACATTTTTCTACACCCAACTTAAAATTTGAATGTGAGTTGTCTTTTCAATCCTATTACATAATTACCATCAAGTGTAAGATGAAATTAACAATAAAAATAAAAGTATAAAAGTTATCAACAAACCCACACTCAATATCTAAGAGCTAAAAACAAACTTTTTATTGATGGATAATGATTTTGAAGTTTTAAATTCTCCAACTAAAGTATGAATCGATTTATACAAAAAAAAATAGTTTGATTTCAATTTTTCTAAGAGTTGAAAAGATAAGTTTTTGGGTTTCAATTCACGACCATCAACGCTGAAAGTTGAGAAGATGGGGTTTTGTGTTTGCTATGTTTTGTGTGTGGTCATTATCTTTAAGAGTCTAATTGCTTATGATTTGATAGGGTAAAAATTGAAGAAAAAGTAGTAAAAAGAGAAAAGATGATGATCATGTAGCTCTCTACGATCATAACAGTAACACTCACAAAAGTAAATGAGCATATTGTTGGCTGATTGTAGCGATTAGTGTTGCAGGATTTATCCCAGACTTTGTAATCTGCCACTGTTTTTTTTTTTTGGGGATTTCTATTAATATAAACTCATGCCGTTGCTTTAGAAAAGAAATAAAAAAGGGAATGACATAGGTACTGAAAATTGGTTCATTAGGAAGCCAAATGTGATGATGACTGTTGTTAGATTAGAATGTTTAGCCCACTTTTTGTTATCGTAATTTGTGTTGGTCCCACAAGATTCATAATCAAGTATAAAATTCATCAAATTATTTGACTTGTCCGCACAAGTCGAACTCTAGAAAGCTTCCATTCCTTTAAAAAAGTTGAAAGTTCACCAAACTATTCAATTTGAAATTTTATTTTTTAAATGTGTATAAAGATAAATTTACATTTTAAATTATGTTTATAAAGATAATTTATGTAATAAATTTGAATTTAAAGAGATATTAATTTTTTAATTAACAAAATTATAAATGTAAGTAGTAAATTGAGTATATAAATAAGTTATACGGTTCAAATAAAAAAATTATTAAGAAACTCCCTACCATCCTCAATCTTACGACACCGATCATCCACCCAGTGCACCCACCTCCATCACCGGCCGGCGATTTTACTAGCTTCATCCATCCCTTCTCTCTCTTCGATTTTCTCCTTTTCACCACCACCAAAAACCCCACAAATTGATCGTCCAAGAATCCCTTTTCACCACCACCAAAACCCCCACAAATCAAAATTAGTTCAACGGCCAAAAATTCAAAAACAAAGGGAAAAGAATTCCAGTTTGAACCACAAATGGAAGTACTTCTGGGAAACTAATTCTGGTATCCAGTAATTTCTGCAAACATTTCATCCTCCCAATCTGAAAGTTCCTAACTTTTTAAAGTTTTTTGGTGAAATTAACAAAACCCATAAAACTTTTCCACTGAAAACAGACAGTAGCAAACAAACAGATACCAGCAAAGAAACCCCAAAAAAATTTCCATGGAAACAAACAGAGGCCAGCAGAGAAAACCCAAAAATTTTCCATGGAAACAAACAGAATTCAGCAGAGAAAACCCAGTAGGAGATAAACTAAAACATCAACGGACAAAAGGGAAAGAATAAGAAAAACCTCTCGGCGCAGATACTGAGTGTAGTCAAACCACTGCTTCTGATGGATGAAGCTAGTAAAATCGCCGGCGGACGGCGGGGACGGTGGGGATGGGTCGGGGGGATGGTGAGGATGGGCGTGACTGCGGACGGAAGATCCTCTTCTTTCTTTTTCCTTTTTTTTTTAATAATTATTTTCTGAAAATAAATATAAAGATAAAATAGGTATTTTAATAAAAACATTAGCACTTAAAGAGTAGTGGCATAGGTGTCAAACATTTATTAGTGAGGAATTCATGTAAGAATATGTACCGGGTCCCTAGAAAAATTCTCATACATTTTATACAATTACGTCTCAATTAAGATTAAGAGTGGCCGCAGAAGCTGTTGATTGCATGCTTGGTTGCGGCACTAAGGAATTGTATAGGTTCTGTTCTGCCTCTTAGATACCCACATCACGAATTTGATTCTGCTAACCCACCAACACACGTAGATTCTATCTTTATTAGAAGTTTAGTATAAATGTGAAACATAAATTATGATAAAAGTATCATTTTTGCTATTTAAAATCTCAATTGATTATACCTAGATTTGCATGAATTCTACAAACATCTATTAGAAACCTAGTCGACTACACTAAGAAAACCTAGTCTTTCAAAATCCCCTCAAATCTTAGTTTGAATAAACCCTACTTAATTTACGAATTTTTCCTTTAGCAACCAAATCTAAACGAAATTACCAATTCTTAAGTTTAGTATAAAAATTATCAAATGGTGTCGATTAGTTCAAGAAAACTGCTCAATTTTGTTTGAATTCTCAATTATCTAATGATTTTGATCACAAGATCAATACAAAAATACTTGTTTTTTGTTTGATCAAAGAGACAGTTGGGTTTTGCATTTTTTTTAATGAACTCCATGTCAATTTTATTTCAGATGGGTAGGTTTGAATGTTTGCTGAAAGATCGGCAGATAGAACTAATAAAATAAAATCCTAACAAATTAAACACCCCAAATCAAAACCCTCACTTCTCTTCGAAATCCAGTTCAGAAACTTCATCTCCATCTCGTCCTTCCTCGATCTCCAGAATCCATGGTATGCATGAACAAATTTAATTTAAATATTGTTTCGATTTATTTATTTTTTGTGACATGTTTTAGTGGTTTCTGTTTTTTTGGTGGTGCAGTCTCTTACGCCACTGATGTTTAGGCCTCTGCTGAGGCTGCTAACATCCTTAGCTACCGATCCTGCTGCCTCAGTTTCGACGTTGCTCTACTACAGCGAGCTTCTTCCCCAGAACATCATCCTCGAAAGATTGGTTCGACACGAACTGCTCGATCGCGAAAATTACATGTTCCATTTCCTCATCAACTTTTTGAGATGTTTTTGGTAGAACTATCAAATAGTCGTTCTATATTCTAATACAAGCTAAACTATGAGGCGGGGAATACAAACTTGAACGCGAGTTTTTTTCTGCATTTTTGAAACCGTTATTTATTGGTGATTCGTGAGCGTTCGAGTTGTAATACGTGAGTTCATATCATATAATTAGATATGTTTTACAGTTATTCTCTGTATTTGTTTGGATCTGAGAGTTCAAGAGAACGTCACATTCGTAAATGCGCGCATGTTATTAAATTAGGTGCATTTATTTTAGGGTTTTCATCACAATGGTCCTTGAGATTTGCATAACTCATCATTTTGGTCTCTGAGATTCAAAATCAATAGAAATGGTCCATGAGATTGTTCACCATCCATCATTTTGGTCATTCCGTTAAAAACTCTTTGGGCAATTTTCAAAACTTTGTAACTCAATCATTTCTTAACCAAATTTGAACCATAATATATCAAAATGAAGATAGGAAAGTGTAGAACAAGATTACACATATTTAGAAGCCCAATGATTGCCGGAGATGGCTAGAAAATAGCCTCAAAGGTGACCGGTCTGCGAGAAAATTAGAAAATTCGCCGAAAACTGGATAAACTTTAAACGTTCATAACTTCTTCAATACTCAATGAAATTGAGTGATTTAAAACTAATATCATACTTCTCAATGAGACGAAGAGAATGGTATCTTTTTCGACAGCTAAATCACCATAGTTTGTCCGAAAAATGGCTCGAAAATGGCTAACCATTTTCGAGTTAGCCAGTTTCGAACCGTTTTCCGAACAAACCACGGCGAGTTATGTAACACCCCTAAACCAAAACAACCCAATTTCCTACTGGGCCCAGCTATTTCGGGTGCTAATTTAAGGCCCGAGTTATTCTTAAGTTCAAAACTTGGCCCAAGGTTAGGTGTTAGTTACCCAACTCGTGACCTATCTTCTTTTCTTCCACATTCTGTCATCGACTCTCTCTATCCCGAACTCACTCTCTCTCTAAACCCGAGAGAAGAGAGCTCTCATTTCTCCACATTTCCTTCACAAATGGAACTCAAAAACTTGATATTTGGAATCCTTGAGACTCAGCGAACTCAACAATACCCTTGCATGCGCCATCAGAGAACTCTGGAGTGTTTTGCCATTGAAGCCGTGCGTATCCAACCTTTGTAACTCGAACTCAAGTGAGGCCTTCCTTCTAGTCTATGAACTTCATGGGTTATTTTCGTGATGGTGATGTGATTTCATGTTAAAAAATCAAGGGTTTAAACCCTGCTACTTCTCTGTGCACGCATGCTCCGCTCCGACGACGGATTTCGGCAAAATGTCGTTGAGTTCGAAGTCGACTGTGGGTTTGCAGTACCTTCATCCTATCTCTACCTCAATTTAAAATGGATGATGGGTTTTTTAGCTTAAAGACCAAACTCTAATCCATGCATGCATTCATTTTTCTGTTTCCAGTTTTTGGGAAGAGGAGACGGACGTACTCCAACGAGTTCGAGCAACGATTCACCCCTAATCCTGCTGCATTTGGTCTGGGTAAGTTCTTAGTCATATTCGTGGGATTTTCCTCAAGTTTAAAGTGATGTTGGTCTCTGTTTTGATGCATGCATGTTTCCCCTTTTCTCTCTGCTGTTTTCGGCGTTCTTCCCGGAGAAGCACACAGGCCTTTTAGGTCAGTTTAGTACACCCACGGGCCTTGGGCCCATAAACCAAACCCAGCCCTTTTGATTAATTGGCCTGCAGGCCGTGCCTTGCATGTGATGTGTGCCGTGGGTATGTATGTGGGCAATGCCGTATGTGTGTGTGTGTACTGGTGTGTATGTATGTGTGTAAGTCCGTATGTGTGTGTGTGTGTGTGTGTGTGGGGTATGCATATATGTACAGTACGTGTTAGTGTGTATGTGTGTGCTGTGTTGTGTGGTGTGTGCGTATCCGTGTGAGTGTGTGTGTGCGCTGCCGTGGGGTGTGTTGAGTGGGTTTGGGTCTAGGCCCAAACCACCCTTTTCACCCTAAACCCTTTTAACCCAAATTTGGCCTCCTATTTAACTTGGACCCGAGCCCAAGTTTTGTTAAGTGGCTTCAGATTCTATTTGGGTGAGTTGGATTTCAACCCAAAAATCCTTATGGACCCAACCCACATGCTAAAGTCCTAACCCTATTTCACCTAAACCTTAATCTGGATCCAAACCCAAAATCCATTTCCATTTCTTGAAATTCTATAGTTAGGTAGTTTGTTTAATTGTACATATTTGTGTTTAGGTGAAGTTGCTAGTGGGGAAAACCTTAATCCTTTCTGCACAACTCTGCTGCTACGGAGCATCTGTGAGTGGACCATTTCTAAAATTATCATGATTTTATGATTTAATTGCATAATTGAAAAGCATGTCTTACGAGTTTATGAATTGATTTTATGTTAAGCATGTTTATTGAAATGTTGAATGTCGTCTCATTATTTTGTGAGGAATTAATTGTTGGCCTATATTGAGCCATATTTTGATATATCGTATTTTCTATAAAAACCATGAACTGGTAGACTATCTGATGGATGACGATAGGATACTAGAACATGTTTTCAAAACCCATTTTTATAGTATAGACGATGGATGACTCTATACTATGAAGTGGTTATTTTTTAGAGGCGTAACTATTTGTGCGTACCTAGTGGACACTATGCCGCCTGGGGCGAGGATCTGGTGTTGGCAATTAGGTCAGGAGAAATAACCCCTAGCGAAAGGCTGAGGGACACGGAGACAAGCATTGGGTCGGGAGGGAGTTATCTCTGGCTATGGGCACAGAGACTTAGGTGCAGACATTGGGTCGGGAGTATAATTATTATTCAGTGATCTTGCTAGCAGCACACCGCATTTATGAGACAACTTGTGAGATGATTCATGCTTTGGTTTTACGCGATGTCTTTCCGCGATATATCTTTTGAGATGTTTATGGCATGCTAAGATTTTTAGTAAAGCTATCACTTATTATGCTAGTAGTTTTCATTATATAACTGTGGGGGGTTAGTATGTTCATAACTGTTTTCGTACTATGTATGTATATAAACTTGGTCCACTCACCCTTGGTTTGTGCCCCCTTCAGGGTTTAGATTCGAGGTACATGATCCCGGCATCAAGACAAGTTTGCTTAGCAATTCTCGAGTTCACTCCACATAGGTATTATTCCATTGTTCGTGTATTTTCCTAAAACTTCTTTTATGTTATTCTTAGAAATGTATGCTTTGAACACGTTCATTAAATGCTTATTCCTTATTCTTTTATAGTTATAAGTCTTAATTATCCCTTATTTCCAGCATTTGCACTCAATAAATGGCTTTCGTCACCCTCGAGTGTTAGCCAGCACGTGCATTTTTTGGTATTCGGGGAATACCGGGATCAGGGCGTGTCAAGTTAGCCATTAAGAAAGATACCATTCTCTTTTTCTCGTCGAGAAGTATGATTTTAGTTTTTGAATCACTCGATTTCGTTGAGTATTGAAGAAGTTATGAACGTTTAAAGTTTACCCAGTTTCCGGCGAATTTTCTAATTTTCTCGCGGATCAGTCACCTTTAAAGTTATTTTCCGGCCATCTATGGCAACCATTGGGCTTCCAAATATGTGTAATCTTGTTCTACACTTTCCTATCTTTATTTTGATATATTATAGGTCGAATTTGGTTAAGAAACGATTGAGTTACGAAGCTTTGACAATTGCCCAAAGAGTTTTTAACGGAATGACTAAAATGATGGATGATGGACAATCTCCAGGACCATTTCTATTGATTTTGAATCTCAGAGACCAAAATGATGAGTTATGCAAATCTCAGGGACCATTTGTGATGAAAACCCTTTATTTTATGAACCTAACATATACAATCCAAATTTGCATCTCAAATTTTGTAAAATTTATATGCTAGTTTTTGGGATGTGCAAACTAGATTAATTAAAGTCCAAATTAGTTTCGAATCGCCTCGAACCCAAGCATAAAAATCTCCTCAAGTCTTGTTACGGCCTCTTGCATGTCACCGGGATATATTCTAGTTTGAGTTAGGCACGGTTAATCATTGAAATTTGATCTAACGGTTAAAGTTACTATAACTTTTAAAGTAGACCCTTATTTGTAGCCGTTTGATTAAATTTCAATGGCCCGGATCTCCAGACTTGATGAATTAGTTATTAGCTTTTGGGCGACCTGCCCATTTTGAAAAGGTTATTTTTGGTAATTGACCTCATTTATGAATCATGAGCAGGAGCAGGTATTTTGAATTGTTATGGGTTGTAGCATAATTTTAGGGAAAAAACACTCGGGTGAGAGACATTCCGAAGATGATTTTTTTTTTGTTTTTGGAAACTTTTTCGCGCGGGGCAAATGGGATATTGCATTTGATGAATGAGGATGGGATTCCATGTAGGCAACGTGCAAAGTGTGAGTCAATGGGATAGTTGACAACTTCCAGTGCAACTATGATTCTATCATATCTTTATGAGACTTGGGAAGTAATAGAATCCCAATTGGACTCTACAAAATCATCAAGCCATGCCAAGTAGGAATATGCATACTTCAAAGATCATAATATTCATTTTATCTTGGAATTTACGACGTACGGAGGTAGTGGCAACATAAAAAGCCCTCCAATTCAACACACAACTGTCATGCGCTGTGAAACCCCAACCCCGTTTTCTTTAAAAATTGTTTTGAGTTTTTATTTAAAAAGTGTTTTATGGGATTCATTGGTGAGCCACGTGGGGTCCACCTTGTTTTGTTTGTCCCCCGAGCCTCTCATCTCTCATCTCTCTCAGTCCTCTTCTTCTCTCCTCACTCTCCCGTGCTCCATCTCTCTGTGCTCTCCCTTCCCCTGAGCACCACACACACACACACACACACATATACAAACTTACAACAACAACATTGGTATCACCACCACCCTCGTCCTTCACGTCTCCTCGTCTCTGCTCACTTCAAGACACCCAAAACACCCAAACTCCAGGGAGCCTCATGGGTGTCGAGAAGAAATATGGCCATCCCTGGCCATTTGACGGCGAACCTTAGGTACCAACTCTTTCCTCTCACCTTCACTTTCATTTTGGCACCTAGATCGGAGTCTAGGGTGACTTGTTGCCTTCACCCGAGCCCAAACCCTTTCGGCAAACCAAGGCCCAAACCTTTTCTTTTTAGTTTTGTTTTATTTTATTTGTTATTTAAATTAAATGCATGTTTGTTAGGGCCATAAGCCATTTTCTCTTAAAATCCAAAACCTCTTTTGACTTAAGGCCCTTAGGCCGATTAGAAGTCTGGCCCTAGGCCCGTGACTCAAAACACCCCCTAAACCCAATTAAACCCAAAGCCCAGCCCACCTAAAAACATAAACCCAACCCACCTAAAAGGCCAAACCCTAGGGCCCAAACTGGCCTATCCCAAACCCTAAACCAATTTGACCCAGTTTGACCCAACCCGGTTGACCTGATCTGTTGACCGACTCGGACCCGTTGACTTTGACCCGATCAACGTTGACAATTGACTTTTTGGGTTTTCGTCTGGGACTCCTCTTAGGCTAATTTCGATGTCCTGGACCTGTTTCAGACGTCCGCTTTCCCAAATTAAATTGTTTGTGTACATTTTTGTTAATTGTACTCTTGATGTGCTTAGTGCAATTTCTAGCGGCGATTCCGTTATTCCTATTTGGTACGGCTTTGCACCAATGGTGTAAGGTGAGTGGACCCCTTCTAAAATGCATGTTTTAATAGTAGAAATGCATACATGAGAATAAACGAAATAGGTTTCTCTTTTGATATTTAAATTTGTTTCATTCATGATGAGGTTGTGTATAATTTATACTAGTATTGGTAACTTAGGTTTTGACTCGAACATTGTTTATGAAGATTGAAATTGCATAATCGTTCATAGAGTTTTCAATCCCGCAGCAACACGTGGGTACAAATTCTAATATATATATATATATATATATCCACACACACACTAGCACCATGCACATGCTTTGCATGTATGAGAAGTTACTGTGGAAAAAAAGAGAAAAGATAGAAGATGATTTTTTATTTTTCGTTGAAAGTTAGGAGATCGTGATTTTTTTTGTTGAAAGTTAGGAGATGATTTAAGTGAGTCTAAATAAAGTTACCAATCCTATATATTTTATCCCTGGTTAATGAAGTTACCGTGGGATGAAATGATAGTCATTTTATTGTTTGGTTTCAGAACCGTATTTGTTCATTTTCTTTTTTACAAGTGAATGTCTTAATGGTTTTAAATTTTTACATGAATGATCTAAGAATGACTGATAAATTGAAATATAAATGATCCAAATCCTTAAAAAGGTTACGGGGTGAGTCTTACAGAATGTGTGTAAAAAAATAAGTGTCTCTCAACCCTAACCCTTATATATAGAGGAAAAAAAAATTAATGAACAGTACGTAAACATGCCATTTTCTTACTATGTTCTTTGTTGAGTTTGGTGAAACATTTTGTTGTTGTATCTATACAAGGTAAACATATCGTTGAGGAAAAAAAGGTTTGTCATACACAATACAATTGAAAAGCCAAGCAGTCTCAAGTAATGAATTATTCTAGTGGTTAATGTCTCCATTTTTAATCCACTACTGTTTTTCAAGTTCAAACTCTTTTCTATTATTTTAATAGATTGCTCTCGTAGTTAAGGTGTCCATTTTTAATTCATTGTTTTCTCAAATTAAACTCTTCTCTACTATACCGCTTTGTATTAAGGTGTAGTAGCATTTTTCTTCACTTGTAAGTGAGAGGGTTTATGTTCGATTCTTACCGAATGCGAATTTGAACCATATTGTTGTCAGCCTATTATGAAGCTTAGCCCACTTTTAACCCTTCAGTATAAATAATATCATTTGTTAAAAAGAAAACTAGAAGCATTGGCCAAACCACATATGAACCATGCATGAAGCCCTCGCCAAAGACAAAACCATTCTAGCCACCACTCATGTGACATGGACTATCGACCGATGAATCCTATAGTCTTTGGTTTTCATTTTATTGCTAAAAAAATAATCATGTTTGTGCCTTTAGTGATTAGAGTTTTGCTCACAATGAAAAGTGGAACCAAGTTTCAGAGCTTGAAAATGAAGAATCTTAGAATGCTAGTTATTTAGTCTTTTTTTTTTTTTTTTGAAAAGCAAATATAGATTTCATTCAAAATAATAAGGTTTGAGAACACATTACAAGCACAGAAGGGCAGAAGCACCACCACAACTAACAACTCAACCTTAACAATCTATTACAAAATGATCAGCAAGTCTGGAGGTTCCTCGAACCAAGATTGAGAGACCGAATCATGCAGGGTAAATTTTTCAAAGCGACGGGCCAAATAATTAGCCTGACGACGAACATGAGCAGTAATAACTCTAGTTATTTAGTCATAAATGACTTGGGAGTGTATTCAAATAAGGACAATATTTGGATACTCACTGAGGAGTACTCAATTTACTCACCATCTTTCCTGGGCCACTAAAATTTTAACATTTGTAATATGAACTATCACCAAACACTAGCCTATCTTACTAATCAAACATCATCCTTCTTCCTCCCCTTCCAAACATAATTCTCGACGCCGACTCCACCAACCCAACGCCATCACATCCCCTAATCCAACGCCATCCTCGTTGACCCAACAAACCCACCCCTATTTCACGCCTCCTTTTTCGTCTGTAACACCCATATCAAACCAATGAATTTGGCCAGCAAAGAGGCAAAGGATTCGGGTGGGTTCGCCATCAAAGAGAGGTTAGCGGTGGGCTCGCCGGCGAACATAGGTTAAGGTAGTTGCGATCGTCGGAGAAGAGATGTGTGGAGTTGTGGTTGCTGGAAAAAAGAAGGGATTAAGGACGGTCTCATCGAAGAAGAGAGAGGTTAGGGTTGTTGACTTGTATAGGTTTCTATAATTTAGGATTTCCTAGTTTAGGATGGATCTCGTGTAATATGGGAGAAATCTCTTTGTAATATCTTGTAATTATTCTTTCCTATTTGGTTAGAATTAAGATTGTATATTATACCTCTTCCTGAGAAGAATAAATATATCATTCAAAGCATTCTCTTCTTGGTATCAAAATCAGGTCGAAGAAGAAAAAAAAACCTAGCTGCATAGCACTGTCGTGGCTAGGGATGGGCAATGGTTATGACGGGCGGGTAACCGCGGTTATTTTACCCATAACCGTTTATGCTCATACCCGCATAACCGTTTACCCGTTGGGTAATTACCTAAACGGTTATACCCATACCCATAACCGCATACCCATTTACCCATAACCGTTTAATATCCATTTACCCATTTATCCTTTTTAGGTCCCGTTTATCTTTTTTTTTTTTTACGATTTCCCTTTTTTCATCCGTCTACATGTTTTTTAACAACTTGAAAATTTAAAAAAAATTGTCATAATTTTTTTTTTTTACAATTAAACACCATTATAGGTACATTCATCGTACATTTTAGTATTTTAATTTTTTAAGTCCTTATATCATTCCAATAATTGAAATAATAGTTTACGGACGATATTTCTAACTAATACCAATGAAGGTAATATAATATTTGCTAAGTATTCTTAAGTTACGAAACCTTTTTAGAAGACAACCCATAATGTAAAGTATTAACATAATATATATATATATATATATATATATATATATATATATATATATATAATGAGCTACATTATATTATAATTAGCTATATAAACCATGCACTATAGTCAATAGCATTGATCTAAGTTTTGTCCGATAGAAAACATGGTTTGTGTTAATTTTACATATATAAAATAAATGGGTAAACGGTTACCCGTTTATAACCGCGGTTAATACCCATAACCGTCCATTTAAATTTTGTGGGTAAACGGTTATATCCATAACCGTTTATTTATCTAAACGGTTACCCATAACCGTAACCGTTTAATTTAAAAGGGCGAATAACCGCGGTTACCCATAACCAATGGGTATTTGCCCATCCCTAGTCGTGGCTCAGCCTTGGTTGATACGCCGTCCTTGATCAGCGAGCGGTTATTGTTATTGTTGTCTCTTGATCAGCAAGGGACTATCGTCATTGCTATCCCTAAGCAACTGTTGTTGTTGCTACCCTTTCTAAATTCAAAATGAATAGCGAGCGAGTGTGTCGTTGCTGCTAGTTTTTAGAAACTCATAACCTATTGCTTGCCACTGCTTAACCCCAAGGTCCACACCACTGAACCTATAGCCTAATCCGTTTTTGTAACTTGTTCTTTAGCCATCCCGCTACGCTTGATAACCTGCAGCAGTACAAAACTGCTGCTGAAGAGACCACCAGAACCCAGGGATGCACCTGCACCAACCCACCACTGTAGTTGAACCGCTGCTGCCCATATTGGTTGAAATCGTCACAAGATCGAACCTAATGTCTGCCAATTAAACTCATACCCGCTGTAATTTTTTTTCTCTACATCTTTCGCATAGAGAGAAACATATTGAAAGCTGATTCCAGAACAAAAGAAAAAGGCTTCAGAGAAGACAAAGAAGAAAAGAGAAAAAAAGAAAAAAGAAAAAAAAAAGGAAAAAAGTAACTCGGTTTGTTTTTTGGGCCATTGTTTTAAGGTCTACATAGGTTATGTTGGGCTTGACTTGTTTTGGATTTTAGGAATTGTCTATTTCCATCCAGAGCAATGGCAATGTGAGTTCGTACCCCTCCAAATCATTCTGACCAAATCGTTCTTGATAATTGGGATAAGACTTGTGATCCCCGGTGTAATAAGTCGTGTGCATTGATTGCTGAAACTAAGGTACATTCTGAACATACTGTTAACACTGGTAAGGCTTTAAAGGTTTCTACATCTGTTACGAATAATACATGGATAATTGATTCTGGTGCTACTGAACATATGACTTGTGATTCTTGACAAGTACAAACCCTAAAACTAACCCCCAAAACTGTCGTGAGTGTTGCCAATGGTAATGTTTCTCCTGTTATCAGGAAAGGCAATGTATTACTCTTTGATACCCTGAATCATAATTCTGTCCTCGTTGTTCCTTCTCTTGACTGTAATTTATTATCTGTTGCTCAAATAACTGTCGCCCTGCATTGACTTGTGATTTTTGGCTTTCTTTTTGTGTTTTTAAGGACATTCGGACTCACGAGACGATTGGTTATGGTATTATGCATGGGAACCTCTACTACTTGGAGCTGACATCGAACAGTTCCCGAATGTTGACTCAAGCAGTGGAAGGAAATCAAAGGGATATGAATAAAGCTTCGGAGATTTGGTTGTGGCATCGTCGACTTGGACATGCTTCGTTCGGCTATCTGCGGAGGTTGTTTCCTAGCCTATTTGTTAAGCAGGATATCTCTAACTTTAAATGTGGTGTTTGTGAAATGGCTAAAAGTCATCGTACTTCGTTTCCACCTAGTTTGAATAAAAGTTCAATCCCGTTTGTGATAATTCATTCTGATGTTTGGGGACCATATAAAACTGCTACACTTGGTGATGCTTATTGGTTTGTTACTTTTATTGATGACTGCACACGTACGACTTGGGTTTGTTTAATGAAGTCCAAAAGTGATGTTACTTTTTTGTTTCAGCAATTTTACAAAATGGTACAAGTACAATATAAGTCCCAAATACAAGTTCTTAGGAGCAACAATGGCGGCGAATATGTAAACTTTGAACTTCGTGCCTTTCTTGATCATCACGGTATTGTTCATCAGACTATCTATCCATATACTCCACAACAAAATGGTGTTGTCGAACGTAAGAATCGTCAGCTTCTAGAAGTTCTTCGTGTTTCTTTGCTCGAGGCACGTCTCCTGTTATCCTTTTGGGGAGAAGCTCTCGCCTCAGCTGCATATCTTATGAATCGTGTTACATCTCGATCAGTCAACTTTCAAACACCTCTCTAGACTCTCTCTTCATATGTTAATGCTCATATAGTTTCTAATCTTCCACCGCATATGTTTGGCTGTGTGGCCTTCGTTCATCTTCATAAACAACAAAGAAGTAAGCTTGAACCTCGAGCATTACTGTGTGTGTTTGTGGGGTATGCCTCAAATCAAAAGGGGTATCATTGTTATCACGCTTCGATGAAAAAATTGTTTGTCACTGTGGATGTTGCGTTTCCTGATAATGATATGTACTTTTCCAATCCCCAGTCTTCACTTCAAGGGGAAGAATCAGACATAAATTCAAACTCTTGATTATACTATTCAAAATATAGATAGTGTGAATGATTTGGATTTAAGTGGTAAAGTCTTGGAAATAAGTGGTGATCATTCACACGAAAACAATGAGGTGAATGAATTGGACTAAGTGATAATGTCTTGGAGACAAGTGATGATCATTCACATGGAGACAAGGCTGAAAACCTTGAAAGGGAAGAGTCGACATCGTCAAATAACTCACTGCCTGATAGCTCTCTGCCAGTTTCCTCACTACCCGACAGTCATGTGTCACCAGTTACCTCACAGTTGATCTTGAGTCATAATAACCATAATCAATCGTCTTCAATCCCGGATGCACCACCACCACGTCGTCTCCTTAATCGCGTAAACCAAGGTATTCCTAAACTTACTTATGAAGCCGACCCTAAATGCAAAACTAAGTATCCGATGAGTAAGCCCAACCCTGAGTCTAATGTGTTATACTCATTAAGTAATTATGTGTCTACCAGACACCTGTCTGAATCAAATAAGTCATTTGTGCATCAATTATCTACTGTATCTATTCCTAACAGTGTGCATGAGGCTTTAGTTGATCTACGTTGGCAAGAAACAATGAATGAAGAGTTGAAGTCTTTGAAGAAGAATGCTACCTGGGAAATCACAGACTTGCCAGTTGGCAAAAAACCTGTAGGATGCAAATGGGTCTATATGGTAAAGTACAAAGCTGATATGACAGTGGATCGCTTTAAGGCAAGACTGGTAGCAAAAAGATACACTCAAAAATATGGAATTGACTATATAGATACATTTGCCCCTGTGGCAAAGATCAATATGGTCCGTGTTTTGTTGTCATTGGCTGCAAATCTTAATTGGCCACTACAGTAGTTCAATGTGAAAAATGCATTCTTGCATGGGGATTTGACATAAGAGATTTACATGGAACTCCTACCAGGGAGTAACATTCCAAATATGCATAGACAAAAGGTGTGCAAGCTTCGAAAATCATTGTATTGGTTGAAGCAGTCCCCAAAAGCATGGTTCAATAGATTTACCAAGTCTATGAGAGCATTTGGATATAAGCAAAGTAACTATGATCACACGTCGTTCTTGAAACGTCGAAATGGAAAGCTTACAACATTCATTGTATATGTGGATGACATGGTAGTTACCGGTAATGATCCGAATGAGCGTGCAGCCTTGCAAAAATATTTAAGTACAGAATTCGAAATGAAGGATTATGGGTCTCTGAAATATTTTATCGGGATTGAGGTATCAAGGAGCAAATCAGGAATCCTCCTGTCACAGAGAAAGTATATTCTTAACCTGTTAAAAGAAACTGGCATGTCAGCAAGCAAACTCGTGACTACTCCGTTGGAAGAAAGAATGAAGCTAAACATTGATCTAAACCAAGTACTGGTAGATAAAAGAAGGTATCAACGATTAGTGGGAAGATTAATGCATTTGGCACATACTAGACCAAACTTACTCATGCCTTGATTATCGTTAGTCAATACATGCATGATCCAGGAGAATAACACATGAATGCAGTTATGAGAATATTGAGTTATTTGAAAGGAAGTCCGGAGAAAGGGATTTTATTTAAGAAGAATGGTCATTTTAGTATTGAAGGTTATACGGATGCTGACTAGGCCGGTTCGAGTGATGATAGGCACTCAACATCATGTTACTTCACATTTGTTAGTGGAAATCTAGTTACTTAGAGAAGCAAGAAGCAGTGAGTAGTAGCAAGGTCGAGTGCAAAAGCGAAATACAAAAGTATGGCCCTTGGTATTTGTGAGATTTTATGGCTTATACTACTACTACAAGATCTGGGTGTCAAACATAGTCAACCGATGAAGTTGTTTTGTGATAATAAGGTTGCTCGTGATATTGCTCGTAATCTGGTGCAACATGACAGAACTAAACCTGTAGAAGTTGACATGTTCTTTATTAAAGAAAAGTTAGAAGGTAAAGTAATTGAAGTGCCTCCAATCAGAAGGGAAGATCAAATAACTGACATTCTTACCAAAACAATTTCTAGTGAAAAGTTCTCTAAGTTTCTAGACAAGTTGGGCATGTGTAACATATATGCACCAACTTGAGGGGGAGTGTTGACTTGCATAGGTTCCTATAATTTAGGATTTCCTAGTTTAGGATGGATTCCGTGTAATCTGGGAGCAATCTCTTTGTAATATCATGTAATTATTCTTTCCTATTTGGTTAGAATTATGATTGTATATTATAACTCTTCCTGAGAAGAATAAACATATCATTCAAAGCATTCACTTCTGGGGCTGAGCTCGCCTGAGAAGAGAGGACTGGGGGTGGGTTGCTGGAGATGTGAGGAGTTGAGGGTTGGTCTCACCGGAGAAAATAGGCAATTGAAGTTTTGCAGTAAATGGGAGAAGGAAGATGGTGTTTGGTTATGAAGATAGTAGAAGCTCTTAAAAAAACAATTATTTAACAGATGTTAGAATTCTAGTGGCCCATGTAAGATGGTCAGTAAACAGGGTACTCTTCGGTGAGTACAAGTATTATCCTTCAAATAATAAAATTTTATTTAAAAACCTTTTACGCCTATGTAGTCATTTCTTATTACAACACATAAGTCGTTTAATTTTAAATTTTTAAGTGGGCTGCATGCATTTGACAAAATGTTGGGTGCCGATAAAATAACCTAAAGAGAACTAATAAATAAAACTAGTTAAGTGTGTGAAGAATGAGACAAGAGGTGGGTAGGTGTGGGCACAGTCCCATTTGGTTTGGTTTCATAACTGAAACCAAAACTGAAAAATATTAATGGTTCGATTCAATGTAATTTCGTTTAAATTTATTATTAAAATTGTACGGTTCGGTTCACACATTTATGTAAAAATTAAGCAAATTTAAATTTAGATGTAGAAAGCGGAGCACACAACTTTAACTAATTTGATTATGTCACACATTTTATGTACAAAAGATATTCTTTATTTATCTAATGGCACGTTTACGTAAGGGTAATCGGAATAAGGAAAGATAATTGAATTCCGATTACGGAGTATTCCGGTGTTTACTAAATATTAAAGAATCAAAAAAGTGGTGGAGCCCACACGAAACAAAGAATCCAATTCCTGAAATTGGAGGAACGGGATTCCCTAGTTTTGTGAGGTATTTGAATTCCTTGAGGGTAAGGGAATCGGGAATGCATCTTTTATTCCTATTATGCCCTCACTTGTTTCTTATTATCCCGATATTGCCCTTCATTTGACACTCATTATGCCATCTTTTAATAAATAAATAAATGGAAAACTAACGAAAAGGGCCTGAATAGTGACCGTTTTAATGAAAAGCCCTTTTTGAAGGTATAATGAATAGTGACAGTTAAAGGTAAAAAAGGACTTTTCGTTAAAAGTAAACAGTACCGGGGGTGTTTTATTAAACCTCCCATAAATAAAACCTATTTATATATTTGTATATAGATAATTTTATTATATAAATTTAATTAAGAATTTAATTTAATTAATTAGTATGAAAATAATTTATTTATGTAAGGGCAATTTAGTAATCAACCTAGTTTTCATTTCGATTGAAGGAAATTAGTAAACAACTTATATGGACTCAACATCATTCCTGTCATCTTTTAATAAATAAATAAAATCTATTTATATATGTTTATATAGATGAATTTTATTATATAAATTTAATTAATTAGTATGAAAATAATTTATTTATGTAAGGGCACTATAGTAACCAACCTAGTTTTCATTCCGATTGAAGTGAGTTAGTAAACAGCTTATATGGACTCAACATCATTCCTATTCCGATTCCAGACAGTTTTAGTAAACAATTTCAACAGGAATCTGATTCTGATTCCACCTCATTTCAATTCCTCCTCAATTCAATTCCTCTCAATTTGATTACGGATTAGTAAACGCGCCCTAAGTCTTCAACATCCCAGCTCCACCAACTTTCCAAATGATAAAAAAAAAACATTTTGAAAATAAATAAAGGAAGCATAACCAAACGGATAAACGTCATCAATGAGCAGTACTCCAGATCTAGCAAACCATCCTTGACTTCAAGGGTTCTTCTGCAATATCCAAGTAAACAGATATTTGTGGCACTAAGTAGAGTGATTAGCATGGTTATATATGTGGCTCTTAAACCAACTTTATTTGCATTTCCGGAAAGCTACCGAGGGATGAGAACTTCTATGTTTCTTTGATTATATGCCTTATGTTTGAGGTGTAAGAATAAACATTGAACCAAGATCTATCAACATGAATCACAGTAATCTAAACACATATTCATATTTTAGCAAGCAATGCATAAAGAAACATACCTGCGGAAGAACTAGAACCGGCTGCCATGTTTGATCTCTGCAGCAAGTCACAGTGCACCTTCTCCTCTCTTCAGTGTTCAAAGGCTCTTAACTAATAATAGGTCTTAGTCCGGAATTGAGCACACACTGCGAGAGCAGAGGCCACCATATATATACTATACAATCTTAGCCAAATTCTATAAGGATTCTCCTATTAAAATCCATATAGAATACCAATTCATTCCAAATAGCAGTCCAGTTACAACATGGATTTACAAATCCATTCTCAACAAGACTTCCTATTCAATCTCTAATCCTACAACTAAGTTTACCGATTCATACTCATGCTCATATTCTAACATGAGGGACTTTCAAAGTTTTAGGGCATCTTATTCTATATTGAAAAAAATGCACTACAAAGAATATTATCAATAAATTACTCACTTAATACAAAAACACTAGAAATGCACTGAAAACATTGAACAAAGGACTTTCAAATGGTATCATTTGAAAGTTCTCTCAAATTTATTGCATCTAATCATTTTCAAGTCCTTCCATCTTATTTTTGTACGTAGTATATTCTTAACAGTTTTGGCCTAAATTCTTTGGAACACACCCTTGAGTAACATCTCTCACAATCTATTCGTCCTATAATATTGTAATTTTAATCATCTAATAAGAAAATAAAGAATTTAAAAAAATATCGGGCAAAAATAGATTTTGATTTTAATTTTATTTTATATATTTTCAGCTTGAAGAAGTATAATAATTTCATTGATTTCCAAATAGGTAAATCTTACTTCCTCATCTGACTGATACACTTTTTGTATAATACATAATTTCAACAACTGGCTTTTATGCTTATTAATTAATGCGGCATGCAAGAGCCAAACAATACAGAAAGCCTAATTAGGCTTTGGAAGGCAATGGAACCCGCTTGCGGTATTCTGCAAGAGCCCACAGTGGGTAGATGTTTCTATAAGCTGCATAATGTAGCATGCAGTTCTTCATGAACACTCCAGTGATTTCCTGCCATATATAATTAGTGATTGGGTGTTATAAAACGTTGCAAGTAAAACTTTGAGCATACGTATACGCAACACGATATGTTATTTAGTGTTTCATCCTTTTTACTGGTCAAGCTTGCAATGCAAGTAATGTTAGGGAAATATTTTTGGTTGGAATAAATGTTAGGGTAAGCAAGATACCTGCTGAGGAAAATCACCATTTTCCATCTGAGAGTTGATTATCAACTTTGCTGCACGATGAAGAGGTGTGGGGTCTCTTTCCGCCTGTCCTGCATGAATCAAACCCATCATAGCCCAAGCTGTGTGTACTAAATTTGATCGGTTTCCTTCAAGAGGAACGTACTCCTGTATCACCCACCACAGATTGAAATATTTTAGTCTAAGACAATGAGATTAACTAAGAAACTTGGAGCTAGCTTCAAACATAATCCACCTCTCATATTTTACCTTTTTTGGACATGAAAGGTAGCTCTCTCCCCAACCAGAGGCGGATCCACAGTGGGGTCAAAGGGGTCGCACGACCTCTTGGAAGCCATGGAATTAACCTTATAGGTCCCTTGAAGCTGTGGGTGCGACCCCTCGGAGCTGCACTCCACGGTCCTGTTCAAGAGAGCTCAAGCTCTCAACGTTAATGGCGGATCACACGCGGATGTCCCGATGAAACATGCAAGACCATATTCGTGTTCCTTGAGTCTCAGAGGTTTCAAATATGTGATTTTTGGGGCTGGGTTTGTGAGGGATCGAAGTGGAAGTAGAGATGGAGCTCTCGGCTGAGAGAGAGAAAAGGAGAGTTTTTGAAAGTTAGAGAGAGAGATGTCCAGAAATGAAAGAAAAGGACTCGGGAAAAAGAGGAAATACAAGAAAGTGGCTTGGGTACAATACCCACACAAGGGTATTTTCGTAACTTGCACCTAATTTTGAAGTGGGTTGTTCAATTCATATTTATTTTGATTAAATTGATGGTTTGTTTATATTGTGAGTTTTTATTTTCATTATTTTGTATATGTATAATATATTTAATTTAATTGAAACCTAATTCATATTTATTTTGATTATATTGGTGGTTTGATTAAATTGTGAGTTTTTATTTTGATCATTTTGTATATGTAGAATATATTTGATTTAATTGAAATTCAATTCATATTTATTTTGATAAGTGTGTTTCTTTGTTAAGCATTCATATGGAAGCAATCTTAAAACATGTTAGTTATCACGCAAATGAGGCATTAACAGGTGTGCAATATGCCTTTCTAAATGACTTCAGGCCTACTAAGACTCGATGAAATGACAATATGCATGCTATTTATGTTAAAAAAAATTTGCGCGCTACGCGCACTTTTCTTACTGACCCCCCAAATATTATTTCCTGAATCCGCCACTGTCCCCAACCACCGTTCTCTTTCTGGATTGTGAGTAAAAAACTAACAGCTTTGCGTATAACTGCACAATTGTTGAAAGTCTTGCCAGCAGCTGTTAACCCTCCAAGAGCAAACCAGGTACCATATGTGAAGCAAACTCCCCAATTCCCGTACCTGTGCAAATGTTTCTTAACTAAGTTGTTTCTCTGCTATAGTTGTTAATCAAAGAAAATGTATATAATAAAATTTTGATTCAATAATATGATATATACCATGAACCATCTTCCATTTGTATATTTTCAAGGTACTGTGCAGCATTGGTAATAAATTGATCTATCTCTTTCTTCCTGTGGCCAGGGTACAACTTCTTAAACAAAACTAAAGCCTGAATTGCAGATGAAGTACATTCAACATATTCGTGCTCAACAACAATGTCTGCGAAGAATTCTGTGGGATTCAACACCTGGGGAGAAAAAAAAAATGAGAATGTCCAGTAAGTATATACTAATTAATAATGCCTTCAAAAACTTTAGTTTCTTACGCATCTAACTAAGTTCGACAACATTACTCCAGTTCTTTAAAATTCTTACTTCTAACCATTCTGCTGCTCCAGCTGGTTCCCAGGCTGCTAAACCACCATTCTTACTCTACAATGAGCCATAAAATGAGATCTGTAATGAGTAGAGAAATCTAATAGACCGTGCGGTGAAGAACAAATGTCTTGAAACGCTACAAGTTTTTTAAGGTTTTTAAAGTAAGGCAGCATGCATTAGATCCAAAATTTGATTACGGCAGGGAAACAAATGCAACTCATACTCATATATATGACTGCCTGACATAATAGTTGTACCTGTAGGGAAATTAGGACATTGACAGCATCGTATAACCGCTCAGGTTCCATTTTTTCACCAACCAGCTCCGGTGGCATCATCGATAAAAGCAGGCAACACTGTACAGGGGATTATGGTGAGAAAAATGGAAATAGCATTTAAGGTGGATAACTAAGTTGAAGTATTTGTTACCTTTAAACCTTCTGCAGTGCAATCAGAAACTTGCCATCCATGGTCTTGATCAGAGAAAGTCCACGATCCTTTGGAAATATGGCGGTGCATGCTTTTGAAGTCACCCGATGGATTGTCCTTAACCTTTACAATTCGATTCCAAAACAGTCACTAGTGAGAACAAATTAATCAATGCACACATTCATTTCACAAAAAAAATGAAAGTTCAGTTGACTAAATAAAAAACGAACCTGAGATTTCTTGACGAAGTCATGTCCTCTAGCGAGCGTGGGTGCAATTTCATCGGTTAGATTGGAAGCAAGCAAAGCTTGAATGGCAAAACCAGTATCCCACTGTTGACTGCCAAAACTCTGCATGTATAAAGAAAATGTATCAACTTATAACGATTTCCAATGATTTAGAAGAGTAAACTTTTGAAACAGAAAAAAGGGTAAACAACAATTCATCGTATCATATACTGTATTAACAAAATGTGTACTAACTTGCATCTTCATCCCATCCTCAGCAACCCATAAATAATCTGGTATCCTGGCAAGATGCTTTTTAAAATAATCACCATTTGGGTCTTCAGCCCAACAAGCCAGCATGCATAACACCTTTTCCACACATCCAATGGTAATGTATCTGCTGTTTTCATCTTCATAATGAATATGCTCCATTGTTACTTCGAGAGCCCTTTTCCTTATCAGCTTGTTAAATGGCCAGCGAGTAAGAAGAGGCTCTGTACATATGTACAGACTATCCCATAGAAAGTCCTGTATCCAAGGATGAGGATAGTAGATGTCCTCCTGCATTCAAATTACCGCAATCAGTTTATGTACCTAAACAAGAAAAAAAATTAACTAAATAGCTATCTTATTCAAGTTCAACCTACTTTAGCACAGTGATGACGCACTCCCTTCCAGTTAATTTCGTCATAAGGCTGAGCATAGAGTTCTTCCCTTAATTGTAGTATGAGAGGTGTGATTGGACCAACAAATCTTTTCCCATATAAATATGACATAGGCATGTAAACCATCCTACAGTAGCACCACATTTTTGCTGCATTTGCATGATGTAGAAGAGATTAAAAAAGAAGACTATAGGTAGAGAGAGACTAATTAAATCTATCAACATGTGAAAGATTGAATTATTTGTACTTTTGGAGTCCGGAATTTTGCTAACCTGGATGCATAGGAAGAAATGAAGGCAGAATCCAAAACTCTGGGGGCATTGGGTTGCTTCCGGACCACTCAAACACACCAAGTATCTGCAAGAATCAATTGAGCAAGATTAATTAAAAAGGGAAATCCTATTAAATAATAGTAGTGCAGTGTTCTCAATGCCAAATATGACCCGATCACTCTTCAATATACCGAAATAGTTAAGGTTATATAAGATTTTGGTCTGCTATCTGTAAAGTCATATTTGACTTAATCTAGTTAAAAGGTGGGACTCCACCTTTAGAAGATATGAAGTAATAGTTAATTCCAAATTTCACTTCATCTTTCTTTACTGAACAAAAGCTAAAAGTTTAAATAATTATTTGATTATGTATGCATTGGATATATATGTGAGTCAAATATGACACTATAGCATTTATCTTTTTTTTTTTAGATTGCAACTCTAATAGAGGTAAACTTTAGTAGGGGGTCACCACTATTAATAGAGTGTATCAACAATAAGGTTAGTTTTGTTAATACTGACCCGCTATCATTAATACCTATACATCTTTATACGTTGTCGATATTGACCTGTTATCAATAAAAAATAATCTCAAATAATTCGGTTATATACTTATATATGGCATGTATAAATTATCAATATGTAGACAATTTGCTATAGTGATAGTGATATTTAAGAACAACAGTTAACCCAGAGCCTAAGCAATTTGTCTTAGTGCTGCAGATAGGCATACCGAAAGCCAAGTTTTACCCCATGAGGGGATGTGGGTAACACTGCCATGATCAAGAATCCACTTTCTAGCTCTTGCACAAGCATTGTCTTGGCCACCATCAGGTCCTTCTCCAAGAATACGCATACAAATGTAGCTGAGAGCTGTGCAGAACATGGTGCTGTGTCCTTCAATGTGTAATCCCCAGCCACCATCTTGGTTCTGAATTACCCAAAACATTAATGCATATTAATTAGCATTATTTATTCAGTATTTTTATTTATACAAGCGGGATGTTGGATGTAGAAATGAAAACTCTTGGCCAACTTAACTGCAACCCTTGTTAGTAGTTTAAGACAAATAAGCACATTTTGAAAAAAAAATTAATTTTATCCAATTTGTGTGAAAAAATAACAAAATGTATATATATGTACCTGATGATAGTATATGTAACGCAGAATTTCTTTGCGATGTTCTGCATGGAATACAGTGTTAAGATGCCCTGTAATGTAAACACACATGACCTGCAAATTTTGGGTAAAAAATTGGAAGGAGCAATTAGTAAAAACCCCAAATATTTGGAGTTCAAAAAAAATCGAGAAAATATGCTATTTATTTTTAAGCCCCAAAATGGGAACATGGGATTGCAAGTAAAATATTTTCATTAGGTGTAAAGTGTGTAATCATAGAGACAAACTTAGTTATTCCTCTCAAATTTTGAAGGTTGAAAGACTATATATTTAGAGTACTGCTAGAGAGACTAAATTTGTAAACTAAATAACATGAAAGTTAATGATTGGATTATGTTGATAAACATGCTCATTCTTATTGATGACACATCATTTAGTTTGCAAATTTTATCTACAAATTTAGTCTCCCATAGACATTGGGATGATGCTAGAGAGACTATCTATTTAAACTATATGACATGGCTATTAATGATTTGATTAGTACTACTTATTTTCTATTAGTAACACATAACATGATTTACAAATAGGTCTAAAAAGTTAATCTACCCAACATTACTCATATACATTGGGTTCAAAACGTGACCTCATAAACTTTAAGAAGTTAGTGTCAATTTATCCATTAAGTAGGACATTGCGTGGGTATATAACATGATAGTAAATGGTAAAAATGTTAAATACTAACCAAAGGAGGAAGGAAAAACAATGGGCCAGCATTTTCGGCAGGCCAATGGCCATCGCTAGCCTGCAACCCTGAAAAGAAGTGGACAGACCTTCTCAATGAAGTTGTGGCCTTTTCATGTGTGATTTCCTCTCCATCCTCAACTTTAACCGGGGGAATTATTTGTTTGAAGTTCTTCTCCCTTAAGAACTGTCGATAAGTGAATAGAGAATTAAGTGCAATACTAATGAGAGGATTGAAGTTATGATTAAACAGATTTATGATGATGATATTATTATTAATTAAATTTTAATAAACCCCTAAGATTTATTGGTGTTGCCCATCAGATAGGAAAATGAAAACTTTGTACAAGAAACAAGATAGACAAACAATCTGATTTTTTATATTTTTTATTATTATATTCTTATTATTGTTACCCACTGAACAAGGCTCCTTTTAGGGATAGCAACGATTCGGTTTGGAGACGGAAATGCTATATCTATCCCCATAACCACGAAAATTAACCATATCCATAACCGCAAAATAATCATCGGATATTAGCCATAACCATACCCACCGGGTAATGAATTCCCCATCAGTTAACGGTTATATCATTCTTCGTCAATACAAAAAAATATACTCGTCCAGTTGAGACATTACAAGTTAGTAGATATTAATTTCGTCATTAAACATTTGATGTATAAAATGATTAATATATTAATATTAGGAAGAAAAGGAGAAACAATTAAAACATCAAAATATAATTAATAAATGAGGTGATTAATGTATCAAGGGACTAAAATTAGATTTTGATCTTACTCATGGTTTTAGTCTAAGAATCATTTTTGCCAAGAATTAGAATAAAGTTTTCTATTAAAATTACGCTTATTCACTTTATATTCTAAAAATCAATTAAGTTAGAGAACGTTTAGTCGCTCATATGCATCAAATGAATGGATGGTTGATAAGTTATTACCAAGACCGTTGATCATGTTCGATATATATAAATGACTAAATAATCTCCAAATTGATTGATTTTTTGTAAATATGATCTTTAAATAATGTAGAAAAGTAAAATAATATCTTTGATTATTGTATGGTACGTTAATAACAAGTGGGTGGATAAATAGGTAAGTGGACACAAGGATAAACCAAGTAACTAGAACTCACATTCATTAGAAACATGGTTTACATTGCGTAAACTAATTGACGACATAAGTTTGGACGAACTAAAGCATACCTGCATTCGCCATAGGAGGTCACCACTGGGCTTAACCTGATAGCGGTTATTGTAGAAATGAAGACGAGCTTCTTCCACCTCAGCTCGCTCTTCAGTAGTTCCTGCTTCAGGGTCAAACTCAAATATCTGCCTTCCAACAAAGTTGTTTGTGCTGTAGATATATGGATCATTGCCCCCATCTGCGACCTTAAGCTTCCACATTCTTCAATATTCTTTATTTCTTTCTTCGTATAAAGCACCTGTTGCATGCATGCAATCTATAAGTCACAACATGTATATTAATATCATCACTTTAGAGAGAGAGAGAGAGAGAGAGAGCACCTGTTGCATGCATGCAATCTATAAGTCACAACATGTATATTAATATCATCACTTTAGAGAGAGAGAGAGAGAGAGAGAGAGAGAGAGAGAGAGAGAGAGAGAGATGTGTATATAGAAACTTAACTATGTTTTCAATGGACGAATATATAAATGATCACCTTCCTTTGTGTATATATAGAGATCGGAACATTAAAAAATATACCCAGTAATTTTTATTGTTTTGCCTAGGTATACAAGGTAAGTCAATGAGTTAGTTCAACGCAACACGGCAACAGGAAATGTTGAGCATATAGTCATTGAGGGCTGCAGATCTGTTTCTTGACAATTTGGTCCTTTTGCTTGATCTGTCACCCCCACACTAATATCAAGGGTGGAGCTAGGATGAAGAGGGAGACTTTGAATGCGGTCTTTAATTATGAATATTCTTTGACTGAAATCTTGTTTGTATTTAATTTTTCTAGGGGTGTGATATCCACACACCCATTTTTACTTTTCTCACACCTTTTTGGATTTCGACCGTTGGATCGGATGAACTGAAGAAGATCTAACGGACAGAAAGTAATAGAAGTGTGTGAGAAGTAAAAAGGGGTGTGTGGATAGCACACCCCTTTTTCTAAATAACCTTTTGGACATACTTTAATAATGCAGTTCATGATTGAAGTGGAAATTGACTACCGCTTATATTTCTATCATGCAGCTCATAATTCATGATTGATGTCAATAATATTTTTTTATATTTGTATGGTTTTTTTAATTTATTATTAGTAAGGGAATGGAGAGTATTCGAAACTTTTATAATAATTTAGGATATGGAGAATTTCAAACCGGCCAAAATGTGTGTGTAAAAATCCAACATCCCATCCACTAAACTATTAGACTAAATGCATATTTGTATGACTTTGAGTATTCGTCCAAATTATTGAAATGGACTACCGCTTTGTTAATTAATGCAGTTCATGATGGCTTGAAAGTGTTGGTTTCATGGTTTGTATGCTCTCTATTTTAAATTAAATTTTATCAAAAAATGCTACAACTTATGTTAAGAGCTCCTTATTTCTGTTACGAGTTATGACCATATGTAAGCTCGTGTAGCGAGTGATAAATGTTTTAATTATTATTTCGAACCGGCCAGAAGATGGAGAATTTCGAACCAGCCAGAATGCATGTGTGAAAATCCAACATCCCGTCCACTATTAGACTAAATGCATATTTGTATGACTTTGAGTATTCGTCCAAATTATTGAAATGGATTACCGCTTTGTTAATTAATGCAGTTCATGATGGCTTGAAAGTGTTGGTTTCATGGTTTGTATGCTCTCTATTTTAAATTAAATTTTATCAGAAAATGCTACAACTTATGTTAAGAGCTCCTTATTTCTGTTACAAGTTACGACCATATGTAAGCTCGTGTAGCAAGAGATAAATGTTTTAATTATTATTTTTAATTCAATATTAATATTTATAGCCAAATAAATTTCTAACAATTTACACTGGGGAAGGCAACGGAACCCGCTTGCAGTATTCTGCAAGATCGCATAGGGATGCCAGAAAGTTTCCTAATTTTTCTGTTGGAGTGACTCCAATACATTTTAGGACTGATGCCAAAGTCGGCTTGAATGAGTACGGATATCTACGGATGATTTTGTCTATTCCCATCGTCTCCCATGACAGTGTGGAAAAGGAAACAACGGGTGTACGGGGAGAGAGATCGTCTGACTGGGGACTAGCCTTCTTGCTTCTATCTTTGACCTTGGTGGCTTGATTTCGTTCCCACGGTCCAATTTATGCCGTGTTCAGATTTTAAGCTGATGGCCAACAAGTAAATGCTGTAATAGTTTGACCAAAGCAACCATCTCAGCACTGGCATCGAAAATGGGAAACCAAATTCGCATCTAAAATGTAAAAGATGGATTTCATTAACTTGAAAAAAATTATAGATGGTTGACCCAAAAAAAAAAAAAAAAAAGCACTCCATTTATCTTAAGTAACAAATGTTTAACTGCTCTGGGGAAGGAAACGTATCCCCAGCTATCATCCAACATTGCAGTCCATAAAATTCATTATAAAGCAATGAAAGGAAGGACATGCCAAAAGGATTCCCCATGAATGAGCTGTAAGTTCTAAGTCCAGAACGCCACTCTTGACATCAAGGGTTGTAGAAGTTTTTAGGTCAACGAGCGGAGAGTCAACTCCAACAACACTAATACTGTTCTCACTTTAGCACATGTCTAATCTGTCAGGTGTGAGATTTTATCACAAAATGTCTCAATGTTAGTTAGAGTAGGATAATCCTATTTAAATTGCTTTCCTTCTCTCACTCTGGCCAATGTGTAGGGTCAAAGGGGACCCACCTCCTAAGCCCAGGAAGGGATCCGATCCCAGCTATCACAAGGCAATCGCCCATTCAAATAAGAACCAACTTTCTTTTAATGATTCTATCAATACATTACTTTATGTCATTGTCAATTATATGTCAATATATTTGTCACACGAAATAAATGATTAATGTCGCATCATAATACACCAATATGATCGAGCACGTAATGTGATCCATTCGTCAACTAAATATTTTTTTCGTGATTTGGTAGTTGAAAGTTGAAATATGATGTGAAAATGACTATAACAAATAAGTCAACCAATCTGTTCCCAACTATCACAAGGCAACCGCCCATTCAAATAAGAACCAACTACTTTTGGTGCTTCTATCAATACATTACTTCAGGTCATTGTCAATTCCATTCAAAAGTTGTACTATGTAAAATTTTTTAGGTCGAAAGCCCACTCCAACAACACCAATATTGTCCCCACTTTACCACCTGCTAAATTCGTTAGGAGTAAAGTTTTATCACAAAAAACCTTAGTATTTGTTAGAGTAATGTAATCCTATTTAAATTGCTTTTCTCCTCTCCCTCTTGTAGATGTGGGATGGCTAGCTTCCAACAAATGTCATTTGTAGTACGATTCCAAAATAAACAGAGATTTATAGCACTAAACCAAAATAAAGTAATTTTCAGTTTGTTAAGTGCGTTTCATTGATTTCTCAATAAATAAAACTTACTTTCTAATATACTGATTCGCACACTCTTTGTATATATACATATTTTCTCAGAGGACCGCTAGTCATCGAGCTAATGAACCCTCATAAAATAGTGTTCCACGGCGGGTAAATATATTGATTGACTCTTTTGTTTAATATTTTATGTTGGATGAGTTACACAATATAGTCAGTGAAATTCAGGGTTTGGATCGACAAAAAAAAATTCAGGGTTTGGATGGCAAGAGAACCCATTTGCGGTATTCTGCAAGAGCCCACAATCGGTAGATATTTTTGGGCAGCGAGAAAAGCATGGGCAGCAGAGGAAGGAAGCAAGGAAACACTGTGCCGCATAGGTGATGAGCCGCTGACGCAGATCAACAAGGTGGGTGTTGTGCTAGGATAACACCAAACCAATTGGAAGCCAACTCAAACTAACCCACATGAAATGTAAGAATAAAAATAGAAAAGACATCAAGATTTAAGGGGGTGTATTCAATTGAGAATTTGAGAGATTTTGATGGATTTATAAATTCATGGATTTTTATAGAGTCTAATTGATTTGTAGAGATTCCATGTAAAATTTTGATTCAATTCTTTCAAAATCTCTTGGGAAGAGAAGAGATTTGTAGATACTTAAAATATACTACAAAATCTCTCTAACTCCCTCTAATTCCTCAAATTTTTCAAATTCTTTAAAATTAAATTCTAATTGAATACACCTGGAATGTTATAAACTTCTTTAAAATCCTAATTGAATACACTTGAATTTCAGAGGATTTTAATAAACTATCTTAAAATCTTGACTGAATACACAATGAATTTCAGAGAATCACTCAAATTCCTAATTGAATACCCCTAGATTCATTAAAAGAATTAAAATCTCAATTGAATACACTCCCCTTAATCAGGTTTTTCGACAGTCAATGTAACTGGAGTAAGTACTCGAAGCAGTAGGAGCTCGCCCAATAATCCACTATCAATCAAATGGGAGTGTTTACAAAATGTTGGCAATCTCACAACCCAAAGCCTAAATACACCCAATAACTCTTACTCACCAAAAAGCAAATAGAGAAGGAAATATAGTGAATAATTTCCTCTCTATACAAAGCTCAAAGCTAATACACAAATACAACTTTGATTGAGTGAGTGTTAACTAAGTAAGAGGATCACACGTTCTTATTCTCTCCAAAATGAGGCTGCGGCACCTCTTAATCTAGGGCTGAGCAAACGGGTACAAGACCCGCGGGTCGGGTCGGGTATCATCGATTCGGGACGGGTTCGGGGCATGGCCAAATTTGGTAGAGACAAAACGGGGCGGGGCGGCGGGTGCAGGGAGAGGTTATCTACAAGGGCGGGACGATTCTATAATTTTAGAATACCGAGGCCCCGAATGTAACATCCCACATCGTCCAGGGGAGAGGATCCTGTAAGCCTTATATGTATATTCTCATCTCTACCTAGCACGAGGCTTTTTGGAAGCTCACTGGCTTTGGGTTCCATCGGAACTCCGAAGTTAAGTGGGTGACTTCCTGGAAAGTTGCTCGTGAGTTCCCAGAAACAAAACCGTGAGGGAGTGGATGGGGTCTAAAGCGGACAATATTGTGCTACGGTGAAGTCGAGGCCGGGATGTGGTGGCGGTCCAGGTCGGGATGTGACACCGAACCTACCTGTTCTACATATACTTTACTCAACATCACGGCAGCCACCAGGCCTACTAAACGAGTCACGAAATCACCTTACCATCGGAGAAGACGAAGATTGCGAAGCTCTAGATCGGAGAAGACGATGGACTCAACTCAGCTCCAGATTGGAGAAGAGGACAACCTCATCGCCATAATCCAAGACTGGACTGCCATGCCCTAAATAGAACTGTTAATGTTCGACTCTATTGTTCTTTCTCTTCGTCAGTTTGTCTCTCTATCTCCGTCAACTTGAGCTTTGCTTAAATACTCTGTCAGTTTGTCGCTCTCTCCATCAATTCGTCTTACGAATCGAAATTGGCCACCACCATCGTCTTATCTCCTCCCCAAATTAAGGAACTTTTGTCACACTCGCCCCTCAACTATTTTTTAAATTTTAGAAATTGACCCCCAAACCTTTTTCAATTATACAATTTAATCCCTAAAGTTTTGTAAACGTTCATTTTGGTCCCTAAACCCCCTCATTTTAATTTTTAAATTGTTTTGTTTCTTAAATGGTGAGCCCAATGGGGCCCACCCCTGTTTTTGTTCCCCCCTTTCCCGTATTCCCTTTTTCCCTCTCTTTTATGTCTCTCTCTCTCTGCCCTCTATCTCCTTTCCCTCTCTCGAACTCACTCTCCTCCCTCTCTCCCGTATCTCCCTCATCCCTCACCCTCATGTGAACACACACACACACACACGCCAGTCACCTTCATCTCCTTCATCATCACCATCACCCTTGTGCTCTCAAAAACGAAGAATGAACACCCAAAACCCAGGCTCCGACGACTCCGGCGGCGTTCGAGCCAATTTTCGGCCAAACCACGGAGAGTTGGCCGACAAACAAGGTATCAATCTCTTCGTCTTGTCGATTACTACGACTTTCCTTTTTATTTCACCCGATTTCATTGAGTATTGAAGAAGTTATACTCATTTGAATCTTACCCAGTTTTCGGCGAGTCCGACAGCTTTCGAGGTGATTTCCGGCCAAACCACGACGAGTTAGACGTCATGTGAGGTATCATTCTCTTCGTTTCTTCGAGAACTACAACTTTCGTTTCTGTTTCACTTGATTTCATTGAGTATTGGTAAAGTTTTGGACGTTCAAAGTGTGTGTAGTATTCTGGCTGAATCCGGCCTTCTCCTTCGAATGGGTCCGGCGACCCACATTCCAGAAAACCCAGGCCTTCTGGCTTTTTCAGAAATCCCTCGGGCCTTAGGCCCTTAGGCCCGTTGTAAGCCCAACCCTTTTGGTTTTGAGGCATATGGGTTATGTGTGTGTGTGTGTGTGAGGGGGGGTTTGGGCCCGAGCCCAAACCACCCCCACCATTTTTCACTAAACCCAACCCAACCCATTTCCTTTTAGTTTAATTTTATTTTATTTTAGTTTGTTATTTAAAAGGTTTTTGGGGCCTTTTTCAATTATGGCCTTTAGCCCATAACCTTTAAACCCAATAACCTTTATGGGCTAAACCCTAAACCCAAACCAATAACCCAAACCCGGTTGACCTTTGACTCTGACCTTTGACCCGCTGACCGTTGACTTTGACTTTGATCGGTCAACTGTCAACGGTTGACTTTCGGAGTTGACTTTTTCAGGTTTCGTTCGGGACCCTTCCTAGACTAATTTTGACGTCCTTGACCCGTTTTTGAAGTCTGTTTTCCCAAATTAAATTTTTAGAATAGAGTTTGACTGAGTTGTACCCTTTATGTGCTTAGGGACAACTATTGTGACTTTCTCATATTCGCTAGCAGCGCAGCGTTGGACGGCTAAGTACTGTGAGTGGACCCCTTCTAAAAATACATGTTTTATTAGTAGAATTGCACGCATGAGAAGCATGAGGTTATAAGAATGATGTATGACGTTACTTGTTCATAAATGTATGTGCGATAGTTATGATATTACCTATCGGTCCACGTTTCCGCTACGGGATGTAGGGATAAGGTTCTGGTCCATCCCGGACGACGGTTTAAGTATGTCCGCGTTTCCTCTATGGGATATAGGGATAAGGCTCCGGTCCATCCCGGGCGACGGTTATAGTATTGGCATAGGGCCTGGAGTGTGTTTCCTCTAGCTATTGAGCATAGGGACGGGGAGCTGGCATAGGGCCTGAAGTGATATTTCCTCTGACTATGTGCTCAGGGACGGGGAGATGGCATAGGGCCTGGAGGGATATATGTGGACATTTGACATTAGTAATTATTATGATATGCGAGTTATGAATTGAGATATTGCATGATGAGTTAGGACATGAGATATTGCACGACATTCTAGGTTCAGAAAACCTATGTTTATCAATATATAATTGTGTTTTCATAAAACTTGGGGGATAGTGACACGCCCCGGTCCCGATGTCCTGTAGACATCGGGACGGACACGTGCTGGCCGACACCCGAGGGGTGACGTAAGCCATTTTAAACCATTAACTGACCAAAATATTCCGAATATGCTCACGTCTCGCATAAAGTAATTACATAAAATATTCAAAACCACCCACTAAGCAGCAGAAACAGGGTACATCAATTAATATTCAACTGCCAACACTGATAGAACACACATACTACAGAATCGTGTCCAGAGCATAAGTCAAAGCTAGATTACACAGAAATTACAATAGGAAAGTGGTATTACACAAAGTGCCGGAGAATAAGGGATGGCGCGGGGTCACTGGTAAGGAAATGCCTCAAAACTCAGGTCGTAATCCCTCGAATCGTAATCCTCGTTTCTATCTCCTGAAGGGGGCGCAAAACAAGGGTGAGTGGACCAATTTGATATACATATACGAAAATAGTTATCAAGATACTAACCCCCAAGTTAGAAAACCAAAACATGATATATAGGTAAGTTTTCCTACACCTACCATACAACACAGTATTTCAATCACGACTCATAAACATAATCATATTCTATCGCACAATATCTCAATTCAGACCAACACGCCAGGTAATACCCAAATAACAGCTCATACGTATAGAGTCATAAACATATCGGAATAATCACTAGTGAATGTCCAGTATAACACTTCAGGCCCCATGCCAGCTCCCCGTCCCTGAGCATACAGTCAGAGGAAACCACACTTCAGGCCCAATGCCAGCTTCCCGTCCCTGTACTCGAAAGTCAGAGGTAACACACTCCAGGCCCTATGCCAGCACCATAACCGTCGCCCGGGATGGACCGGAACTCTATCCCTACATCCCGTAGCGGAAGTGGACCACTAGGTAATATCAGGTCAATGCCACATATATTTATTTAATCTCAGCACTATATCACAGTATTCAATACTCAAACATCATATCACAATATTCTATACTCAAGCTCAGCAATCATGTAATTTCTTTAAATAAAATAGGTATTTTAGAAGGGGTCCACTCACGGTACTCAGCCGTCCAACGCTGCGCTGCTAGCGAATCTAGAACAATCCCAAAAGTTGCCCCTAAGCACATAAAGGGTACAACTCAGTCAAACTCTATTTTAACGATTTAATTTGGGAAAACGGACTTCAAAAACGGGTCCAGGACGTCGAAATTAGCCTAGGAGGGGTCCCGGACGGAACCCGAAAAAGTCAACCCAAAAAGTCAACGTTGACCGTTGACTGGTCAAAGTCAAAGTCAACGGTCAACGGTCAGAGTCAACGTTGACCGTTGACCGGGTCAACGGTCAGAGTCAACGGGTCAACGGGTCAACGGGTCAACGAGTCAACCCGGGTTGGGTCGGATCCGGGCTATGGATTTGGGTTTGGGTCTGACCCACTAGGGTTTGGGCTTGAGGGTTTGACCCAATAGGGTTTCTGGGTTTTAGGTTGCACGGGCCTAAGGCCCTGATCTAAAGAAACCCAAATAAGGGTCCTTGGGTTTAGGTGACACGGGCCAAAAGGCCCGGATCTTCTTCGGCCCAAGGTTTCAAAGGCCTAGGGTTGGGTTCGGTTAAACGGGCCAAAAGCCCTAATTTTTCTGAGGCCCAAGGCCTTAATTAGTTTTAGGAAACCAAAACTAAAAAGGGTGCGGGCTTGGGTACTGGGTCAGGTGGAATTGGGCCTAGTGCCCAATTGCAAAAGCCCAAAGGCCCGAAGGCCCTAAATTAAAAATAGAAAATATAAATAATTAAAAAAAAAGTTTGGGTTGGGCTGGTCACGGGCCTAAGGCCCGAGTGGGTTGGGTCTGGGTTCCGGCCCAAAAGGGCCTGGGTTGGCGTCGGAAAAACCAGAGGATCGCCGGAGCTTCTACAGCTCCGGCCTACTACAAACGGGGGTCTCAAGCCCCGATCTACCTACCCAATTGAAGTACGAACTGAGAGGGGAAGTTTGGTACCTTTGGTTCGACGGAAAACGGCCGGAGTTGCTCGGAAATCGCCTCGAGGCTCACGGGCTCGCCGGAGGAGATGGGTGCGTGCACCCCGTCTCGATTTCGACCCTAAAACTCACAGAGAACACTAATTAACTACCAATTTCCAACTTGAACACGAACTAGGAGGAAAGAGGGGGTCGATCTAGGGCTTACCTCGACGGAAATCGCCGGGAATTCGTCGGGGGATCTTTTTCTGGGTTTTCCCTCCGTTCGTCGCGATGGCACCGAGTGAGGGAGAGAGAGAGACGAGACGAGAGAGAGTGGAGGTGGGTACTGTCGTGCGTAGTGAGGGAGTGCGAGAGTAGTGAGGGAGAGTGAGGGCGAGAGAGTCACGGGGAAGGGAGAGGGAGCTCGAGAGGGTTTGAGAGATTGAGAGAGACAGAAAGGGAAAGTAAGAGAGAGAGAGAGAGAGAGAGTTTCGGGGAGTGGGGGACAGAAACCAGAAAAGGAAAGGGGAGATGGGGTGCTGCCACGTGGCAGCCCAGGGTCTAGGGACTCAATTGAAAAATTTGGAAAACTCCCGGGAAATTTTCTGATTTAATTAAATAATTAGAGGGGCGGGTGTGTCAATTCTACCCTCCTTACAAAAAAATTTCGACCCCGAAATTTCAACTCAATAAAATAGAAACGGATACTGATTCAACATTAATTCTTCCGTCTCCCAGGTTGCTTCCTCGACAGCATGGTTTCTCCAGAGTACTTTCACCAATTGGATAACCTTGTTCCTCAAAATCTTATCCCGCCGATCGATAATAGCCACTGGTTCCTCAATATAACTGGCGTCCTGATTCACTTCCAGCGGTTCTACCTGGATAACATGAGAAGGATCTGGTACATATTTCCGAAGCATGGAGACGTGAAATACATTGTGGATCATCGATAACTCGGGCGGTAGCTCCAGTCTGTAAGCAACAGCACCAATTCTTTCTGTGACCAGATAAGGGCCGATGTATCGAGGGCTTAACTTCCCTCTCTTGCCGAAACGAACCACACCCTTCCAGGGGGATAACTTCAAAAACACTAAGTCACCCACTTCGTACTCACGGTCTTTGGAATGTCTGTCTGCAATGCTCTTCTGTCGGTCTTGTGCTGCCTTTAGGTTCTGTTTGATCATCCAGATGTTAGCATTTGTAGTGTCCACAATTTCAGGTCCTACTAACACTCGTTCACCGACTTCTGACCAACATAAAGGTGTCCGGCACATCTTTCCATACAATGCCTCGAAAGGTGCCATACCTATGCTGGAGTGATAGCTGTTGTTATAAGCAAATTCTGCTAAGGGTAAGTAACTATCCCAGCTACCTTTCCACTGAAGGACAGATACCCTCAGCATGTCTTCCAGTGTCTGAATTGTTCGCTCGGACTGACCATCGGTTTGTGGATGGTAAGCAGTGCTAAATAACAGCTGAGTGTTCATTGCGGCGTGGAAAGCTTTCCAAAACCTCGAGGTAAATCTGGGGTCTCTGTCTGATACAATAGAGACGGGTACACCATGGAGTCTGACAATATTATCAATGAATAATCGTGCCAGCTTTTCTAGTGAATAAGTCTGTCGGACAGGTAGGAAATGAGCGGACTTAGTGAGTCGATCCACTATTACCCAGACACCATCAAGTCTCGTTCGTGTTCTCGGTAAACCATACACGAAGTCCATGGTGATATCTTCCCACTTCCACACGGGTATCGGAAGATTCTGTTGGAGTCCCCCAGGTCTCTGTCTTTCGGCCTTTACTTGCTGACAAATAATACACCTACTCACATATTCAGCTATGTCCCGTTTCATCCCAACCCAATAGTAGAAGGGGCGGATGGTACGGTATAGCTTGGTGCTTCCTGGGTGCATGGCATAAGCGGAGAGGTGTGCTTCATCCAGAATTTCCCTTTTTACAGCTTCATTAACTGCCGGCACAACCAGTCTCTCCTGTAACATCAGCGCTCCGTCTTCGCGAACAATATAGTCATTTCTCTCCCCGTCTTCCACCTGTCGCCTCAATGCCACACATTCTTCATCTAGTTCCTGAGCCTCCAAAACCATATTCACAAGAACCGGTCTCACTTGAAAGTTGGCTAACCAGGCTCCCCGCTTCCCTGGTTCCACTGAAACACCGGTTTCTCGAAGCGAAAACAATAGTGGCACATGGATAGCTCGAAGAGAAGCCAGCTGCCCATGGTATTTTCTGCTCAAAGCATCCGCCACTACGTTTGCATGTCCTGGATGGTACTCGATCGTGCAGTCATAGTCAGAGATGAGTTCCATCCATCTTCTCTGCCTTAGGTTCAGCTCTGACTGCGTGAAGATGTATTTCAAACTCTGGTGATCGGTGAAGATACGACACTTCTCACCGTATAAATAATGCCTCCAGATCTTTAAAGCGAAAACCACCGCTCCAAGCTCTAAGTCATGAGTGGGGTAATTCCTCTCGTGGGTCTTGAGTTGTCTAGAAGCATAGGCAATAACCTTCCCATGCTGCATTAATACACAACCCAATCCCGATAGAGATGCATCGGTGTAGACTTCAAACTCGCCACTCTCGTCTGGAAGAGCGAGAACGGGAGCTTCAGTAAGACACCGTTTCAGTTCCTGGAAGCTCTTTTCACATTCGTCATCCCACTCGAATTTTACCTCTTTCCGAGTTAGTTTGGTCAGAGGTAAGGCAATCGAAGAGAATCCGCGAACAAAACGCCGATAATAACTAGCCAGTCCCAGAAAGCTTCTTACTTCGGTAACATTCCTCGGTTGTTCCCAATGCGCCACTGCTGCAATCTTTTGGGGATCCACACTAATCCCATCCGCAGATATTATATGACCGAGGAAGCTGATCTGATCCAGCCAGAACTGGCATTTATCGAACTTGGCATATAACCGCTCGTTTCTCAAGGTCTCCAGCACCGTCCTCAGGTGTATTCGGTGTTCAGCGGTACTTTCAGAATAAATTAGGATATCATCAATGAAGACTATTACGAACTGATCAAGGTATGGCTTGAAGATCCGGTTCATCAGATCCATGAACGCTGCAGGCGCGTTCGTCAACCCGAAAGGCATGACACGAAACTCATAATGCCCATACCTAGTCCGAAATGCAGTCTTCGGAACATCTTCCTCCCGAATCAACAACTGGTGATAACCCGAGCGAAGATCGATTTTTGAGAATACCTGCGCACCTTTCAACTGATCAAAGAGGTCATCGATCCGAGGTAAGGGGTAACGGTTCTTCACCGTCACCTGGTTCAACTGACGATAATCGATACACAACCTCAAGGATCCATCTTTCTTCTTTACGAACAGAACAGGAGCACCCCAGGGGGACATGCTGGGTTGGATATAACCCTTATCCACCAACTCCTGTAATTGTATCTTTAACTCTCGTAGTTCTGCAGGCGCCATACGATATGGTGGTAACGAGATGGGGTTCGTACCCGGAAGTAAATCGATGGTGAAATCGATCTCCCTCGCAGGTGGCAATCCTGGTAAGTCTTCCGGGAAGACATCAGTAAATCTCTTTACTACTGGTACGTCTTCGGGTCTCAGCGGAGATTTTTCTTTCACCACAACGTGGGCTAAGAATCCCACACACCCCTTATGCAGTAACTTAGTCGCCTGGATAGAAGAAATAATACAACTAGGTAGGATTCGTCGTTCACCTTGAAATGTAATCGCTGACTGTCCAGGACGATCAAAAGTCACTAATTTCTCCCTGCAACCGATGATGGCGTTATGGCGAGAAAGCCAATCCATCCCTAAGATCACATCAAACTCCACCAAATTGAACGGAATTAGATTAGCCTCCAAGATTTCTCCCTCTACGAAAACAGGGCAGTCCCTATACTCCCACTGTGCACAGAAAAGTTCTCCGTGCGGCATTTGTATTAACATATCATAACCAAGTGAAATAGGACATGACTCGAATCCTCGTGCATAAGATGAAGACACAAAAGAAAATGTAGCACCTGGATCGATCAAAGCACTAGCCCAATTACCACAGACAAGTAACCTACCCATAATGACTTGTGGGTCCTGCTCGGCCTCCTGTTGGGTGATGGCGTTCATGCGTCCATGGACCTGACGTCCTGTACCTCCCTGCCGTCCTGAGCCGCCGTCTCGGCCACCTCTAGCTCGAAAATCTTGATTGTTCCGACCGCCTCTGTTTCCCTGATTCTGGTTACCAGCTGTTACACCCTGCTGCAGTGGCTGTCTCTGAGGGGGAAACTGTGTACCCTGACCACCCCCTCCACCATAGTTCTGATAAGGACCGGCACCGTAATTCTGGGAGGAACCGCCACCGTAACCCTGAGAAGAGCTACCTCCGTAACCTTGAGAATAACCTCCACCCTGTCCTTGAGACGAACTACTGCCCGATCCCCGAGAATATCCAACACCAAAACTCGAGTTCGGATTAGCCCAACCACCGGAACTTGGTCTAGGAGCATAACCCGCGGCCCCCGGAGCTGAAGGACACTCCCTAGCATAATGCCCGGCACCTCCACACCGGTGGCACGTGCCTGTCCTGAAGTGACTGAAAGACCGTCTAGCCGGCTCGCTGCCTGAGCCCTCACTAGACGAACCCGATCCCTGCCCTTGGCGTTTAAAAGAAAAGGAGTGCCTCGGGGCAAACGAACCAGATGAACCACCAGCTTCCCGTGTGCTACGAGACCGAAAGTTACGACCTCCCTGATTCTGGTTCCGCGGTCGATTTTGGTTTTGGGACTGACTCTGGGCCTGCATCTGCGTCCGAGACTGCTCTGCCTGAACTGCAGTCTCCCACCGACCTTGTTCGATTCTCAAACAGGTTTCTATCATTTCTTCATAACTGTTGTGTAGGAAGGCCGAAATCGCCTCACGATAATCAGCATTTAAGCAAACCATTAACTGGGTCATCTTCTCTTCTGGATTTTCATAAGTCTTAATGTGGTGTCTTGACAAGCGTCGGAAAGTGGTGTCGAGCTCCGTAATGCTAAGGTCACCCTGCCGGAACTCGAGGAACTGCTGTCTCATCCTTAACTTATAACCAGGACTCAAAAAGTGTGAAGAAAATCGTTTCCGAAAAGTAGTCCAGGTCATTCGGCCACCAGGCGGAATAGATTGTTTGACTCCTTTCCACCAGACTTTACAGTCTCCCTTTAAGAAGTGAGCAGCGGTCTCTGTCCAATGGCCCACGGGGCAGTTCATACTCTCCAAAGTATCCTCAACTGTCTCCAGCCACTCCTCGGCCTCTGGACATGCTCCAACTACCCTCAGTTCTGGAACGCCTAAGCTGCGAGCAATCTCAATGTAGGTGCGGTTCGATCTACTACCACTGCCGGTAATGGCATCCTTAATAGCATTAGCTAGCTGTGCCACTCCTCCTCCCAAGGCTCCCAAACCAGTACGAGCTCGACGTGGAATATGCCCACCAGGGGGATCCATAATTCTGAGAAGAGATAGGACAGATTTTAGGAAGACAATAAAATGGTAGATGCCATAAGAGTTATGATTACCAATTGGTGGAATGAAATCCTAAATATGCTCTGAACAAACGCTCTGATACCAATCTGACACGCCCCGGTCCCGATGTCCTGTAGACATCGGGACGGACACGTGCTGGCCGACACCCGAGGGGTGACGTAAGCCATTTTAAACCATTAACTGACCAAAATATTCCGAATATGCTCACGTCTCGCATAAAGTAATTACATAAAATATTCAAAACCACCCACTAAGCAGCAGAAACAGGGTACATCAATTAATATTCAACTGCCAACACTGATAGAACACACATACTACAGAATCGTGTCCAGAGCATAAGTCAAAGCTAGATTACACAGAAATTACAATAGGAAAGTGGTATTACACAAAGTGCCGGAGAATAAGGGATGGCGCGGGGTCACTGGTAAGGAAATGCCTCAAAACTCAGGTCGTAATCCCTCGAATCGTAATCCTCGTTTCTATCTCCTGAAGGGGGCGCAAAACAAGGGTGAGTGGACCAATTTGATATACATATACGAAAATAGTTATCAAGATACTAACCCCCAAGTTAGAAAACCAAAACATGATATATAGGTAAGTTTTCCTACACCTACCATACAACACAGTATTTCAATCACGACTCATAAACATAATCATATTCTATCGCACAATATCTCAATTCAGACCAACACGCCAGGTAATACCCAAATAACAGCTCATACGTATAGAGTCATAAACATATCGGAATAATCACTAGTGAATGTCCAGTATAACACTTCAGGCCCCATGCCAGCTCCCCGTCCCTGAGCATACAGTCAGAGGAAACCACACTTCAGGCCCAATGCCAGCTTCCCGTCCCTGTACTCGAAAGTCAGAGGTAACACACTCCAGGCCCTATGCCAGCACCATAACCGTCGCCCGGGATGGACCGGAACTCTATCCCTACATCCCGTAGCGGAAGTGGACCACTAGGTAATATCAGGTCAATGCCACATATATTTATTTAATCTCAGCACTATATCACAGTATTCAATACTCAAACATCATATCACAATATTCTATACTCAAGCTCAGCAATCATGTAATTTCTTTAAATAAAATAGGTATTTTAGAAGGGGTCCACTCACGGTACTCAGCCGTCCAACGCTGCGCTGCTAGCGAATCTAGAACAATCCCAAAAGTTGCCCCTAAGCACATAAAGGGTACAACTCAGTCAAACTCTATTTTAACGATTTAATTTGGGAAAACGGACTTCAAAAACGGGTCCAGGACGTCGAAATTAGCCTAGGAGGGGTCCCGGACGGAACCCGAAAAAGTCAACCCAAAAAGTCAACGTTGACCGTTGACTGGTCAAAGTCAAAGTCAACGGTCAACGGTCAGAGTCAACGGTCAGAGTCAACGGGTCAACGGGTCAACGGGTCAACGGGTCAACGGGTCAACGGGTCAACCCGGGTTGGGTCGGATCCGGGCTATGGATTTGGGTTTGGGTCTGACCCACTAGGGTTTGGGCTTGAGGGTTTGACCCAATAGGGTTTCTGGGTTTTAGGTTGCACGGGCCTAAGGCCCTGATCTAAAGAAACCCAAATAAGGGTCCTTGGGTTTAGGTGACACGGGCCAAAAGGCCCGGATCTTCTTCGGCCCAAGGTTTCAAAGGCTTAGGGTTGGGTTCGGTTAAACGGGCCAAAAGCCCTAATTTTTCTGAGGCCCAAGGCCTTAATTAGTTTTAGGAAACCAAAACTAAAAAGGGTGCGGGCTTGGGTACTGGGTCCGGTGGAATTGGGCCTAGTGCCCAATTGCAAAAGCCCAAAGGCCCGAAGGCCCTAAATTAAAAATAGAAAATATAAATAATTAAAAAAAAAGTTTGGGTTGGGCTGGTCACGGGCCTAAGGCCCGAGTGGGTTGGGTCTGGGTTCCGGCCCAAAAGGGCCTGGGTTGGCGTCGGAAAAACCAGAGGATCGCCGGAGCTTCTACAGCTCCGGCCTACTACAAACGGGGGTCTCAAGCCCCGATCTACCTACCCAATTGAAGTACGAACTGAGAGGGGAAGTTTGGTACCTTTGGTTCGACGGAAAACGGCCGGAGTTGCTCGGAAATCGCCTCGAGGCTCACGGGCTCGCCGGAGGAGATGGGTGCGTGCACCCCGTCTCGATTTCGACCCTAAAACTCACAGAGAACACTAATTAACTACCAATTTCCAACTTGAACACGAACTAGGAGGAAAGAGGGGGTCGATCTAGGGCTTACCTCGACGGAAATCGCCGGGAATTCGTCGGGGGATCTTTTTCTGGGTTTTCCCTCCGTTCGTCGCGATGGCACCGAGTGAGGGAGAGAGAGAGACGAGACGAGAGAGAGTGGAGGTGGGTACTGTCGTGCGTAGTGAGGGAGTGCGAGAGTAGTGAGGGAGAGTGAGGGCGAGAGAGTCACGGGGAAGGGAGAGGGAGCTCGAGAGGGTTTGAGAGATTGAGAGAGACAGAAAGGGAAAGTAAGAGAGAGAGAGAGAGAGAGAGAGAGCTTCGGGGAGTGGGGGACAGAAACCAGAAAAGGAAAGGGGAGATGGGGTGCTGCCACGTGGCAGCCCAGGGTCTAGGGACTCAATTGAAAAATTTGGAAAACTCCCGGGAAATTTTCTGATTTAATTAAATAATTAGAGGGGCGGGTGTGTCAGATAGTATGTTGATAACTGTTTTCTTATATGTATATCAAATTGGTCCACTCACCTTTATTTTGCGCCCCCTTCAGGGCTTAGATTCGAGGCATACAATTCCGGCATCAAGGCACTTCCGCTTCGGCACCTTCGAGTCCTCTCGGTGTAGGACCCCCACTTCTTTTGGTCTTTATTAAATTTTATAATCTTTCTTTTAGTATTTTCAAATTAGTTGTATGCTCTGAACACGTTCCTTAAATACCTATTAAATGTTCTAATTAATTCTTATTTCTTGTCCTTATGCATTCTAAATGGCTTGCGTCACCCCTCGGGTGTCGGCCAGCACGTGACCACCCCGATGTCTACAGGACATCGGGGTGACATCGGGGTCGGGGCGTGTCAAATTTACTGAATTCAGTCTCTGCAATCTCTCTAGGGGTGTGATTTGAGGTTGATTTGTTTTATTGGAAACTGGGCTTTCTAGGATCGATGAATAAAGTTGTAATCAAATTGAAAATGGATGGGCAGAGATGGTTAGAAGTCAATCACAAAACATTTGGATCCAATGAAATGCAATCACTTAAATTTGTGCTTTCTTGTTGCCATGATTAATCGTATAAAGTCTTGTTGATGCATTTAGGCATCTTTCAGTAGCCTTTTCAATTGATGGCGTTGAACTAGCTGATCTTTATGTAGCTTTTTGGAAAAATGAAAAATGCAAATAATAAATTTAAAAATAAAAAAAACTTGGACCCGTAGGAACCAACTTGTTTCAAACTGATCGAGTTAGGTCCGGTTCTAGTTTTGAAAATATGATGCCCCGTCCAGGCCCATTTCATTTTCAAACGAGTGCAATCTGGTTCCTCCAAATTTGGACCCGGCCCGGCCCTTGCCCACCCCTACTTTAATCTCTCTCTCTCTTTTTTGGTGCTGCTGCTATCAAAAGGCAGCAGATAGCAGCAGCTGCCAACTAAAACCCTAGCCACCTGACGTGGCTTTTCAAATAGGCTAAATAAAAGGCCCATTGAATGGGCTGGTGAGATCAATTAAAGCCCAATAGAATTTGGCAACAAATCCAACATTGGGTAACGCAGACATGTTAAGAATAAAGACCACAAACATAAGATAATCATTGTCCAGCCCACGAAGAATAGAAGGAACTAGAAATATTGCTTGTCCGTTGCTGCGAGAATATAAATTGTATGAAACATTGTGTTTGAAAGATATAAAAAGATGATGTCATAGAAGATTAATGTTATTTACATTAAAAAAATTAGGAAGACTTTCACATACAAAAATATTTAATCGATAGAGTCCAATTAAAAATTGTAAAACTTTTGGCTATCTATGTACAAAAGGGATTAGATCAACACATTCCACCTAAGTAGTTTCTTCAAAACGGACTTTCCTATTAAACTAATCAATTAGAAATAACCAAACTGATGTCATGTATCCCTTTTTTACATATACCAAAATAGTCATATATTATCTGCGCTCTGCTGCGGATTTTCAAATCGTAACCCACAATTTAACACACCCGTTTCTAAATTATTTAGAAATCAATCAAAGCAATTGAGTTCACATGGTGAAATAAGTTTTTCAGTTTCATCTATATTCTATTAGATTTAGATTAAGAGTCTATTACAATTTACATGATTTTTTGTTGGTGTATGGATTTGAGAATACGATTGTTTTATTGTCCCTTAGATGTAGTAGTAGTTGGTGATGTGACAAAAATATACCTGCACAAAGATTCAAAATTGAATCCTGATTTCTTGTACCAAGTAGAAAAGGAAATGGTGCAAGACAATGTATAAAATAATTCTGTGAAAATTGCATATTTGAGGCACAATTGAACCTAATTTAGAAGATCGACTATACTTCGGAAGACAACGGCGTTCGTGTCTGAAAACAAAACCCCATAATCATAAAACAACAACAAAAGAATTAAAAACCAAATTAAATAAAATAAATTACTACAAATTAACATGAATTAAAACAAGTTACGAATCTGTTTATTTAATCAATCAAAGAATTTTCAGCCACAGAATACAGGCAGACAGGCAAAAGAATCACAAAACATATGGCTGTTTTGAACTTTTGAGAGAACCCACATTGTTATTTGGTTTATTATTATTTTTTATTTATCAATTTGATGTGCGTTTGGTACGCGGGACGGGACGGGACGGGATGAGGCGTTCCGTCCCGCGTTTGGTACGCCTAAAACGAGTGGAACGAGGCGTTCCACGGGACAAGTTTTGGATGATTTTTGGTTCCACCTCCTCCCCATGGAACGGGGTTGTTCCACGTCTGTGGGACAGAAATTTTTAACATTTTAGGACAACAATGCCCCTTGTCTTTTTCAAAATTTACAACATCCGTCCCGTCCTGTTCCGTCCCGTCCCGTCCCGTCCCATCTGCGTACCAAACGCACCCTCACATCAAATTGATAAATAAAAAATAATAATAAACCAAATAACAATGTGGGTTCTCTCAAAAGTTCAAAACAGCCAGATAAACCAAAAATCTCAAACCCCAATTGGGCAAATTCCAAATTAATACAAATAAATCAATTGGGAAAAAACCCCAAATGGAAAAGTACCCCTTCTCTGACTCAACAATTTACAATCTCTAGAACAAATCAGTGAAGGAAGAAAAAAAAGGCCAAAATTAGGCATTGAGTAAATATGGAGGAGGAGGACGAGCTAACCATGAAAAGGAGGCGAGAGAAAGAAGTGATGTAATCGGAAATGCTATGCGTTTATCGATGCGTAGTGATGTTAGGGAAGCGAGCATCCGAGTCTCCACCATGCTTTTGACTCGGTGGACACCCAGAAGGAGTCTGAATCAGCTGCAGAGTGAGAGCACTGCATAGCCAATTTTCTATAATTCTTTCCAAGAACAACTAATTCTTTCCAAATTCCAATCTAGAAAAATTAAAAATTTTATGTAAATTTAAGCTTGACCTGTAGATTAACGATAGCAAAGGTAAACTGATTCCAACGGCCTGGAGAAATTAGGGTTTTAGGGATTTGAGTTAACTGAAATTGATTTGGACGAGCAATTTTTTGTTTCTATTGATAAATTTATCACCCTCCCTTTTTCTGTTTCATTTCGTACTTTTGTATGCAGGCTGCACTACTAAACCCCTTGGTCTCTATTTACAATAGTCACAGTCGGCAAAATTCTATAGACAGTGGACTAAAAGCCTTTTTTTTTTTTTTTGGCAAACCGAACTAGATAAACAAGGCAAGAAAAGCCCAACATACAACAAAAGCCATACACCGGCAAACCAACAAACAACTAGCAGGAAGTACAGAGGTCAGAGAACCCGACACTCAAAGCAAGGCTCAAAGTGTCCCCTCCTACACCTCCCACACACATTAAGACGGGCAAGGTAAACCATTCTTGTGTGTTGGTTTTTGTCTCCAAAACACCAAGAGATCAAAATTCAAAACAAATTATAGTACTATCTACTAAAACCTGGTTGGCCTCCGCTGTTCATCATGTGAGACGGGATACTGTTCACCAGTGGTGAACACCCCAATCTGCCCTCCCATTCCTTCCTTGCTGGTTCTTTTTTCCCTCCCTGCTACAGAAAAATGACATTCTTGCCCTGATTCTTACCTTTCTTTTATTCTGGATTCTTCCGCTCTTTAGCCACGTGTTGATCATCTTGGCCACGCGTCTATCATCGTTGGGTGCGTTTGGTACGCAGACGGGACGGGACGAGACGGGACGGAACGGGACAGGACGGAACGGGACGGGACGAAACATGACGGGACAGATGTTGTAAATTTTGAAAAAAACAAGGGGCATTGTTGTCCTAAAATGTTAAAAATTTATGTCCCACAGACGTGGAACAACCCCGTTCCATGGGGGAGGTGGAACCAAAAATCATCCAAAACTTGTCCCGTGGAACGCCTCGTCCCACTCATTTTAGGCGTACCAAACGCAGGACGGAACGCCTCGTCCCGTCCCGTCCCGTCCCGCGTACCAAACGCACCCGAAGTCTCTGCTTCGACTGTATCTTTTCGATTTTTCCTTCGATTTCTACTTCCGTCTCACAAATCTCTGCTTCCATCACTCTCGCACTAGCCCTCTCTCGCTCTCAAATCCAGAGATTTTCCTCTCACAAAATACCGATGAAGGAGACCCTGTTTTTCTTTTTGGGGATTTTGTTTGCAGCCACCATCTTCAGAGGAGGCGCCAATCCCTTGAAACCTAGCTTCTTCAACGTTTTCTCAAAACCTATAAATTTGGTTTCGATCGTTCCATCCTGATCTCACAATCGTTGGCGCAAAACTTTTAGAATATTGCCTCTTTTATGCTTCTATCCTTTCCAAGGTACAGTCTTCAACAATCCCATGTTTTAGTTTGTTTCTAATTTTTTTTTTTTTTAACTTTTGGATTTATAATTTTTTGTTTGGTGCCACAATATCTGGTCCTACGTTTTAATTTGGATGTTTTTGTGATTTTGGGTTCGTAAGTTTGATTCACTCCCCTCAAGTTCGCTTCTGCTCCTTGATTCGCTACCCAGAAGATCAAGTTCTCAAGGTTCGGTCTTTCATCCTCAACTTCTTCCTTCCCGCTCGATTTGGATTAGAACGAAAAAACATGGGATCAATTTCTACTCCCTCACTGATTATTTATTTTGGTATTTCATGCATATTGGTTTTTTTATTTTCATTAGTTTTGGTTATATGATTAGTGGTTTTTGTTCTTCAGTTTATTTTGAGTTTTTCTTTCTGTTGTTTTTAGGGTTTTTTGCTCTGCAAATTTCAATCAAATTGCCTGCATTTGAGTTATTTTGTAATTATCGTAATTTAAATTGGGTGGAATTGGCCTTTCTATTCTCCAAAAAATTTGTTAGGGATTACATTTTGCTTAAATTTTGTGAGTTTAAAAAAAATTAGGACTTTTTCTCTTTTTATATTATTTATACAGTTCCAAAGCACTGTGTGTTAAACAGTGGAATTTTGATTCAGATTGTAGTAATTGCCATACAAGTTTACACTTATGTGTGGAATTGGTGCAACTTTTGGGGTTTGTGCGATGTTATTTTGATCAGTTGTTGGCTAAAATTTGGTTAGTTCGATTTGGGTTTGGTGAAATTGTTTCAACGGTGGGTGGGATTGGTGTCCAGGGATATTATGGTTTTGTGAGATTTTGATAGGGTTGTCATAAATTGAGGATGTTAATGAAGTTAATGAACATGCTTATCTTTGTAGGCTTGACTTCTGAACATAAAACCTACTCTTTTAAATTGTTGGGAAAGGTTTCTTAATTTTTATTTCTATTTGTGTGTGTTGAATTTTGGGTTTTTTTGTGGATGTTATTCAATTGAATGAAAAATTGATGTTTTTTTGAACTTTTTGGTTTTGTTGAATTTTGGGTTATTTTAGATCATATCCCCTTGCTGCTTGCAAAGCAAAACACAGATGATTATTGTATTATTTAAGGTTTTATTTAGATTTTGTGTTGGATTCCGCATACTTTCAAAAATATAAGAATTTCTGCGTTTGGATACGAAAATCAAGACTGCAGACCCTCATCTTGACAGTTTAGTTTCTCTTTTTGCTTCTCCCTTTTGGGATTTTGTGGAACCAAATTTGTAATTTTTGTGTATTATGAAAGTTGAATACATGGGAATCAATCAGTTGTTCATTTTTCGTGTATATGGAGAATGTTGTTTTCTGCTCTTTTATGGTTTTGGGTAGTATTACATTTTTTTTATAGAACTTATGGTTTTTTTTTCTTTCACTTTTTATAACAGGTGTGAACTCTAAGGGTTAAAATTTTCACAGCTTTGGTACTTTCCTTGGTGAGGGGTTTCAAATTTCTGGGTTTAAAGCGGATCGATTTGTATATTTAGGTTTAATATTAGGAAGATTTGAAAACGAATTTTGCCTTTTTCGAGTATTTCGTAAGTACTAGCTTGCTGTATTTATTATTCTGTAGGTGTAAGTTTACAAACAACATTTACATTCATATGTATCTTTTGTTCAGTGCCTATCACCTGTTTGATAAAATATACCAGAGAAACACGCACGCCTGCACACACGGTTCTCGATTTTTTGTTCTGTTTTCAGATTTTTATGGATTTAGAATTTTATGGGCGAAATGCCTCTGTGCGTTGGGTCTAAATTGCAGGTAAGGAAAACACAGAGAGTCAGCAAAACTTTGTAGAGAGGAGGCATGAGTTTACTGTGATGGTAAGTCTATTCCTTCATTTGGGTAAAGCATCTTCACTGTCTTAGACCAAGCATGAATTCCTAAGCATTGTATCACCACAAACTGAGCAAGCAGAAAATCATTCTAAAAATCTCATTTTGCAGAAGCTTTTAACATCCATGATTGGAATCTTTATTTTAAAATTTATTTTTCCAAAACCGTGATGAGCAATATATGTTTCTTTTCTTTTTTAGGATAGAATTTGGGTTATAATTATCTGCAATTGTGGTGTGTTTGGCAAAACTCAAGACCCTTTTATGCATCTTTTGTTTTGATTGGTTTGTCGGATGTCAACATTTGGTACACTTTGAGTTTGAGTACCTTTATCTGTTCCTAGATGATAATAAGATGTTAACTTAGGCTATAATGATGAATCTTTGTATTTAAGAATTTATTTTTTATTTTTATATTTTTTTATGACAGATGTGTGAGGCATTAGCCATGATTTCATCTGGGTAATTACGAAATATCAAAATGTATCCTTTCTGCTAAGGATAACACACTCTTACGGGAACTTAGACATCCCAATATTTTGCAATCTGATTACAAAGTACCTACCAAAAGTACATACCGCTATCAATTATATGATATTTTTAGATTGTTAGTGGCTTTGTTCTATTTTATATATTGACACACAACATTAAAATCCGATCATTGTCCACTAAAAAGTATTAAACGTGTTATGAATAGAAACGCATTCTGACATGGTTTTCTTTTTACAGTGGAATTATCTGCAGAAAAGTTCTCTAAAGATGGTTACAGTGGAGACCAATATTCAGAACACAAGTCTTTACAAGATAATTCTACTAGTAATAGAAACCACATCCTGTCTCTACTTAGATGCTTTTTAACATTGAGAGAAATTTAATCTGTATTTTGGAATTAGTGATCTTGATTCAGAACAAAAGGACTATAATTTCCTTCCTATAATTTCATAAGAATTGTTTCGGTTTGCATTTACGGTTTCCATTCAATATAATCCCTCTTCTCAGTTTATTTTTAGAATTGATTTCTATTCCAATTTCGCAATGTTTATATTTTTCACCATGTTGGAAGTTTTACGATCTATGATTTTTATTTTTGGTGATGAATGTCCATTTATAGCTATTATTTTTTTAATTTAGATCCTTCAAGTTCAAAGCATTGGTGATGGAAATAGAACTCATAAGCAAACATTTCCTAATGTGGTAAAATGGTTTTACCAAATCTTCTTCCTTATAGGTAATACCGTAATAGATCATCTATTATATAAAATATGGACTGAATTCGTTTCCTTCATAAACAATTTCTGAAATTCTGTTTCTATTTCTCTCCTAATTTCAGTCAACGATGCTAAGCAAAATGAAAACAAAACCATCAGATTAAGGAAGCCCAATCCTACTCATTGTTCTTTATTATAGATAGTGTTGTAAGTACATTTTCTACATGTATGTAAATAGTATGACATATCTTATATACATTTAAAACTTTATACATGTTTTGTACAGTTTGAAAACCCAAAGCACCGCGCAGGCACTCTTGCTAGTTGAAATATAAATCTTAAAACTTTTGAGCCGAAAACACCCTATATAAATTTGAACGAAAATTTCATACAATTATAATTACAAAAACTAAATGTAGTAAAAACGAAGACGACACTTGCGGGCCGGCCTATATATTAGGCTTGTTCGGACTCTTGCAGCCTTCTTGCTCAAGCCATTGCTTCTTCAACCTATCAAAATCAGAAACCAACACAAACACGCAAATAAAGATGAGACACGTGGATAATATCGAACTTCTGTTTGATGATGATATTGTCTACATGTCGTGCTTGCAGAGAAGGTTAATGCGACCACCGTGAAGTTTACCAATAATATTGCATGACATAAGCCTTAGCTGAGTCAAGGCCAACCACCAATGAGAGAAATAGACTCGGAGAGAGTAGAAACAAGGTAGCTACACACAAGTTGATCAGTTTTATACCACGAAACATATTTAGGATTAGGCTTGACGGAAGCATTATCAGTAGCAGGAAGCTTGGTGTTAGGTTCAGAGAAGGAGCCATCAACATGAGAGAAATGATATTATCTACATTAAGGGGGTGGAGGGTGGGCTTAGTCTCACAATGGGGTAGCAATAATGTGATTCAAATTCGTCTTTAGCGAGAATCGAATCTAACTCGTTCATACCATAAAGAAATTATAAACTTGGTAATTATATTCATAGCACAAGGGCCTATATATACAATCGAGTATACGTGACGTACAAGTAAGGATTTGTACAAATTATGAATAAAATCAGAATTAAATTACAATATTAATTCCTAACCTTAGGAGAGACGGTTTCTTTGAACAAGACTCTTCCTCTACAACAAAATTCTTTAAGTCACACTCCAAACATGTTTTACTTTCCTGAATTTTCCATTATACTTCTCCCCCGTGATCAATTTCCAATAACCTTTTCCTTTTCCATTTTTTTTTTTTGTTCTCAAATCTGCTTATCCTATAATGAACAAGGTAGAATGCCTCGGAGAACTTCTTAGGGCCCAGAAGTCATGAGAATAATTTTGAAGTAAGTCTGTTTAAAAATATTGGGCAGCTAGAGCAGACAGAGAAAAACATTCTCTCTTGCTGCTCATGGCACTAGAGTTACGAGACCAGAGACCAAAATCCTCCCTCATGTTCGCAGTAGAGCTCTGCACTAACCACACCAACTGTTGAACCACCTCTGACTTTGGTGGCCGAAATTCTGGCTCCCACTGATAGATGCAAATGAATTAAAGTTAGTCATGAACAAATCTTTTGCCATTTCCCAAATAGAAAAGAGTAAAAGCACTGGTGAATCAATATTGAAAAAGCAATTTATTTTTTCCAAGAGAATTGTTCATGTACAATTCGAATAATGTTATCTGTACTACATTTACTAACTACTTGCGACCCACCTCTATTAGAGAAATGTTCGGGATGGTAATGATCCGTAAATGTGGTACTGTTTGGGCCCAAAATAATGGTTTGGGCCAAGCGTGAAGTGTTTCTTGGCCCAGAGGCTTAGTTGGAAATGTGCTATGGGATATTCAGTTTGTGGGCCGAGTTCTATTAGGAAAATGAGTTGTCCGAATAGAGATAAAGAGGGTGAAGTCCTATGGATAAATGAATAAGGAAGTGAAGTCCTAGTGCAACAAGGAGTCTTGGCGAGATGGAAATGCGGAGATATGGATGTGGCCTGACAAAGGGGGTAGGTTCAAAGTCCTAATGAAAGAAGGAGTGGCCGAGATAAAGCTTGATCGGGGTAGAGAGTCCTAGTCCGAGTAAGGTTATGATTCAATCGGAGGAGGTTCAGCTACTATAAATACAAAGGCAATGGCAATGGAAAAGGATCTCCAACTCAACACACAAATCTGCCCTGCGCAAACTCTCGCTCTACAACCTTAAGATTTTTATTTTCTTTTTCCGCCTTCACATCTTCAGTTTGGATAAACAGCACTGTGAAGGCAACCGGTGACATCTTCAGTTTGGATAAATAGCACTGTTTCCGTAGAATCGGTCGACCTCGGAGCACCTTCAGTTTGGATAAACAGCACTGCATCGAGGCCGACTGATTATCTATCCAAGTCTCGGTCAACAAGGGTTCTCGAATCCTTGTTGGAAAAGGTCATCTCATTAGCCTTCTCGGCGAAGTGAGGTGTTACTGGTTTTTGGGCTCGGCACATTGAACGCCGAGTTGTTTTATGATTGGATACTCGCAAGTGGGGCTTACAGTTCGGCATTCAGACGGCCGGACCACATTCACCATCAAGACCTATATTTGCTTCGAGTATCTGTGCCCTTATACCTTAGTATCGATTCGGCGTGAGTTTACCTTCACAAATAAGGTTACTGTGGCCGAATCTGACTACGACGACTCGTGAACTTTGCATATTTAGTAGCCTTGTCTTCAGGTTTGAGAATCCAAAGGTCGAGAGGTGTTCCTTCCTCGGCCGCAATCGCAAGATGTAGAAGTCAGCAGCGCGACCAACATGACATCAAAACATTTTACTCCTCGGCCGAGCTCGGCCGACGAGTTGGCACGCCCTGCACACAACTGAAGGACGTAGTTAGCTTATTAATTACTCGGCTTGCGCGCTGTGTAGGCTAGGTAGTTTTTAAGAGCAACAGGTACAAATCGCAGTACTAATCCCAAAATGACAGTTAAGCCTAGCCAGTGGCTTTAAGGCATCTAAGTCACTAGTAATTACCTGAACACAGATTGCAACGATATCAGCAAACCGCGAGACTGACTTGGGAGGGTAGAATCCACGCAGTGCAGGGTCAACCATTTGTGACAGTGGGTCGAGATCATGAAGCTGGGGAGTTGCCCATCGCACAAGGCACTGCTCCGCTGGTGGTTTTGAACTAAAGAGAGGAACAAAACCAGTTTAGAATTGCATGACATTGACAATGTTAGCGAATGGAAGGGAGAGTGAGAAGCAAATCTAACGTACCTGTCAACGGGCATTCGACCTGTCAATAGTTCCAACATTACTACTCCAAAACTGTAAACATCACTCTTTGCTGTATATGCTGATGGCTTTGTGCATTCTGGAGCATTGTATCCCACCCCAAGGTTTTGGCTAGTACGCTGAAAAAAACAGAAGGAGAAATCATCATCAGTACATAAAAAATCGTATTCTCTAAGGACAGCAACGGAATATCTTATCCATGAAAGATTGCATTTAGTTTTAAGAGTGACGGGAATTAACCTGGTGAAATGTTGCCAAGCCATGATCACAAAGACGGGGATTGAGTTCGATGTCAAGCAAAATATTGGATGATTTGATGTTCTTGTGAACTGTGGATGGAGAGCAACCATCATGGAGGTACCTAAAGCCCGGGCAGTGCCTAAAGCGATTCTGACTCTTGTGTTCCAAGTTAGGGGATTACTGTAGTCATCCGACATGTGTAAGAATTCGTGAAGCGAGCCATTCCTGAAGTACTCGTAAATCAACATGTTGTGCCCATGTTCTGAACAATAGCCAGCAAGTTCGGCGATGTTGGCATGACGAATCTTGGAGATGTTTACGACAATGTTAGAAAATTCTTGCCTTTTTAAGGGCTAAAACCTGATACACATGTGGCACAGAATTATTACAAACAAAATTATAACATGAACATATAAGTATAGCCCGAGAAATAGCAATCATATACTGATAATAAAATATACCTTCCCATCATCATATTTAGCCCTGTAGACACGTCCAATGGAGCCCTGCCCGTGAAGGCGAGCTGGTGCAAAGTTAGCAGTAGCAACCTGCAAATCTGCCAAAGCGTAAGCGGTAGCTTTCACAGAGGTGCTTCTTCTGGCAAAGGATTGCAGACGGCCAGACAGTGACTTGAAACCAATTGACGGAGATTTTGAAACAGGCATTATGTCAATTGAAACGGCTGCAGAATCTATCAACAGCATATCGTGTAGTTAGTCGAGAGTGATCCCACGTTACAACGCAACAAGAAAACTATAGTAGAACGAAGATGTCATTCATAGAATATTTTTTACAAAATACATGGGATCTTCTATTTTGATTTCATCCGACCTCACATTTGTTTTCTTTTTTATGAGAGATGTCCTAGTAGGGTAATCATACCGAATATTCACTCTACTTTAAGAATTATTATTTGATGGGATCACTTTTAAATGTTTGTACTTAAAACGATTTCAATCATTTTAAAAATATTTTCAAACAAGCCTATAGTAGACTGGAAAAGTGATTAAAATCTCACCCATAAAAAAAGGAACCCTCTTTACCAAAACCTAAAATCTTGTATGCCTTGTTTGTGCAGGAATGTTAGCTAGAGAGAGATGAAGGGGTTGGTGGTAGTTTAGATATCGGAGGAAATTGAGAGACAAGTGTCTAAATATTCGATAATTATGTCCCTTTTAATTAGTGGAAGTAACATGTGGTGCGTTGCTTAATTTATCCCCAAACACAACTAAAAAGTGGATTAGTTTAATTGATCATTTGACTAATTGGATTGTTTTGGTTGATGCAATGTCGAATCCAAATTCCTTATGTAGTGGGGTGGCGATGCAAAGCCGTAAAGCCTAATCCATCCACGTTGGCTTCTAACTTCCTGTGAATGGAGAGATTTTTCAATGTGAACGTCATACGGGATGATACACCACGTGTTGCTATATAAAAGGTAAGATATGTGTGTTAAAATGTTAATAACTTAAAAAATAAAATTTCTCACCACTTACATAAAAACACGTGGTGTACCACTCATGTTCCGTCACAACTAAAAATTTCTCTTGTGAGTGGGGCATGCAGCAGCCTACACACGTGGAATATGTGACAACGCTGTCTTGTTTTAATTTGTATATTTTATGGACCTTACAGTTTAGAGCTTAAGACTAAAAAATTTAGACCGTTTGAAAGAGAAAGAGAGATTTAGGTATTTAGTTCCTATGAAGTGAGCTAACAAAATGAGTTAATAGGAACCGTTATATTTAATTTCAATAGTTCGAATTTTCTTCTCGATAGTTAGATCCAAAAAAGGATCTCTATCGGATTTGTTCGAGCCAAAGGTAACCGAAAATAGAATGGCGTTTCGAGTATCTTACAATTTGCGATATTTTTTTTTTTAATTGGATTTTTGTCATTTAAGAATTTGAACAGACAAAAATATTAAAATAAAATACCGCAGAACTTACAAGAAGTTAAAAATAAAATATGACATCTCTGTTGAAGAGAAAGAGAGACGTGGAGTTAGTGGAATAAAATAAAACTATACTCTTGCGCGTTGCAGCAAAGTGACAAACCACCACTTGAATTTTTTATGTATATCAGTTTCATTTTCAACAAGATATTCTATGTGGTTTAATATTTTGCTTTCCACTCATGCATTTCGAATTTAAAATTTGTCTAAATTATTGTAATAGTTTAAAAAATTTCACCCTCTCTTAATAATAATAAAGTTTTACAAAAAATCTAAATAAAAAACATATTGATCAAGTGGCCGGAAAAGTGTTTGTAAAAAAGAAAAAGTTATGCTTCCACTTTCTATTTTAATTATCATGACTGATTTTCTTTTTATACAACAATTTCTTACTTTTGATAGTGAATTTTTTTTAAAAAAAAACCACACAATGGCGAGATTTATAATTATATTTCAAACTCAAAAGAAACATTGTCATCTGTATGAATCTTGATTAATTACTTTTGCATGTTGAGTTTTTTGTTCGATCTGCTTTCCTAAATATCACTCGTATCCTAAAGGAAAAAAAGCATTAAAAATGGTGCAAGAGATTTATATAGCAAGTTAGTCAAGAGCATTTATTGTTGCACCAAGAATTCTGTATTTGAATTATCTTGTGAATAATAAATGTAAAAAATGTGATCCGCTAATAAAAAAAAGGTGATCCATTAAATATTACAAATTGGTTTTAATAGATGATCCAACCTACAACACAATAGATGAAAAAGATTCTACAACCAAAAAAAAATTAAGGGAAGGCTTAGAAAAAAATAGGGATCTTTTTATTTTATTTTAAGGACTAGCCGGTGATTTTACCACGCTAGTCCACTGTTTTAGGGGTCAGAAAGACTCACAGAAGTATTTCAATCTCCCTTGACCACCATCGTATGATTCACTAACGCGACATTTTCATTTGGCCACTATCATGTAATTCACTATGGTTTAGAAAAAAATAGGGATTTTTTTTAAGGACTAGGTGGTGGTTTTGCCACGGTAGTTCACTATTTCGGGGGTTAGAAAGACTCACAGAGACATTTTAACCTCCCCTAACCACCATCATGTGATTCACTAGCGCGACATTTTCATCTAGCCGCCATCGTTTAATTCACTAGCACTAGAAATCGAATTCAAAATATATCGTATAAAATACTAACTTAAAATTCATTCTCAAACACTAGACCAACATGTGGTAGTTGAACAATTTTATTTTATTATGCTAATCTGTGTACCATCCAAAAAAGAATTAACATTTTTTAGACAAAACTCGGATAAATCGGTTAAATGGCCGTTATCAACTGCTCTGGCTCCTATCCATTTTCTTCTGTCAGAACAAAAATAATCATTTCATTGTCCCATGAAGGCATGAAAGCAATATATAACAAAATTAAAAAAAAATAATTACCACAATAATAATTAGAAAAATGAGGAATGTGACCCAAAGCAAAGCAGTTGACGGGGTCCAGCTCACCAGATTCTTTTTATACAACAATTTCTTACTTTTGATTGTGAATTTTGAAAAAAAAATACCACACAATGGCGAGATTCATAATTATATTTCAAACTCAAAAGAAACATCGTCATCTGTATGAATCTTGATTAATTACTTTTGCATGCTAAGTTTTTTGTTTGATCTGCTTTCTTAAATATCACTCGTATCCAAAAAGAAAAAAAGCATTATAAAATTGTCACGTCCCAAACTCGGCTCCGCCGTAGCACGATATTGTATGCTTTGGGTCACGCCCTCACGGTTTTGTTTCTAGGAACTCACACAAGAACTTCTCAGTGGGTCACCCATCCTGGGAACTCTCTCGCCTGAACTCGCTTAAATGAACTCTGAAACTAGTGAGCTCTCAAAAAGCCTTGTGCTATATGGAGGTGGACATGTACATATAAGGTACTTCACCCTTCTCGTCAGCACACTCGCACCACACGACAGATTGGCTCTGATACCATTCTGTTACGTCCCAGACTCGGCTTCGTCGTAGCACAATATTGTCCACTTTGGGCCTTGCCCTCACGGTTTCTAGGAACTCACACGAGAACTTTTCAGTGGGTCACCCATCCTAGGAACGCTATCGCCCGAACTCGCTTAACTTCAGAGTTCCGATGAACTCCGAAGTCAGTGAGCTCCCAAAAGACCTCATGCTATATGGAGGTGTGCATGTACATATAAGACACGTCACCCCCTCTCTGTTGCTCGATGTGGGATGCTACAAAAATGGTGCAAGAGATTTATACCACAAGTTAGTCAAGAGCATTTATTGTTGTATCGAGAATTCTGTGTTCAAATTATCTTGTGAATAATAAATGTAAAAGATGTGATCTACTAATAAAAAAATGTGATCCATTAAGACCATCTCTAACTCTTGGGTTAAAACCTAAAATTTTTAGCCCAGAAACAGCTTTCTGCTCCAACCCTTATGGCCTAAATTTTTCAGCCCAAAATTATTAAAGAATAATTTAGGCTAATTTTTTCTTTTAAAGTAATTTAAAAAAAATTATGTACACTATCATAATTTAATTTTATGAACATTTTAACCTAAAAATATTTAAATTCCCATAAATATTGAAAAATCACTAAATTTTGAGTTAAATAATTTTTTTAATTATTTTAACTGTTAGATTTAAATTTGGGCCGTTAGATCCTTTTTTTACCGTTAGATTTGATTATATTCGATCTCAGCCGTTAGATTCAATAAATCCTAAGAGGCATGCCCATGTGGATGAGGTCTCGCCAGTGGTGCCCACATCATTTTATGGGTTAAATCTTAGAGGGAATTTGGCTTTTGTTTGACTTTTAGCTTTTAGCCCACACATTTCGCATGGGTTGAGTTGGGTTTGGAGGGGGAATAAAACCTAAAAAATAACATTTAGCCCAGAGTTAGATTTGATCTAAATATTACAAATTGGTTTTGATAGATGATCCAACCTACAACACAATAAATGAAAAAGATTCTACAAAAAAAAAAATTAAGGGAAGGTTTAGAAAAAATAGGGAATCTTTTTTTTAAGACTAGCCGGTGGTCTTGCCACAGTAGTCCACTTTTTTAGGGGTCAGAAAAACTCACAGAAACATTTTAGTCTTCCCTGACCACCATCGTGTGATTCACTAACGCGACATTTTCATCTGGCCACCATTATGTAATTCACTATGGTTAGAAATAATAGGGATTTTTTTTAAGGACTAGCTGATGGTTTTGCCACGATAGTTCATTATTTTGAGGGTCAGAAAGACTCACTAGCATCATGTGATTCACTAGCACGACATTTTCATCTAGTCACCATCATTTAATTCACTAGCACCATAAATTAAACACAAAATATACCTTATAAATACTAACTTGAAATTCATTCTCAAACACTAGACCACCATGTGGTAGTTGAACAATTTTATTTTGTTTATTTATTTATTTATTTTTTTGGTTGAACAATTTTATTTTGTTACGCTAATCTGTGTGCCATCCAAAAAAAGAATTAACATTTTTTAGACAAAATTCTGATAAATCGGTTAAATGGCCGTTATCAACCGCTCTGGCTCCTATCCATTTTCTTCTGTCAGATCAAAAATAATCATTTCAATGTCCCATGAAAGCAATATATAACATAATTAAAGAAAATTCCATAATTAAAAAATATTCATTACCACAAAAATAATTAGAAAATTGAGGAATGTGACCCAAAGCAAAGCGGTTGACGGTCTGGGTCCAGCTCACCAGATTCTATCAACCTCTGGAGGACTGACTCGTCATTTACCCACCTTGACTTGATCACTCTACCCTCACCCCACCCCACCCCCCCCCCCCCTCTACGCCTACAAAGTATTCCCATCCAACGGCCACGATCTCCCCACCCCGCCGGGCCATCCGCCGCACTCACCACGACCGCGCTATTTCCCCAAAATACCCTCCTCAACGTCACAAAAACCGGTCGTTACCCCGCGTCATCATCGTCATGAAAGGCGAAAGCGCAAGGACCTTATTGTCACAAAAGCTTTCTCTTTCCCATCAGTTTAGTGGCCGAGTGGCGAGAGTTTTGAAAATGTCCTGAAGCGGCTTCAGAAGAGAGAGAGACAGAGAGAGATTCTTTTTCTTCTTCCTTTCTTGCTGTTATTGTTCGAGTTCTGTTGCACTGCGAGCTTCTGTCATGCGTGCTCTTACAGTCTGAGTCGCCGAGTCGAATCGTTCGCCGAGTTGGAGAAAAGAGAGTGAAAATGTTGGACGGGCTGCTCGGCCGTGGATTTGCCTCCAAATGGTTTGCGTTTGCTCTCAGATCTCTCTCCTTATACACTTTCATGATTTGCATCTACTTTTGTATGCATATACGTATATAGAAGTATATATGTGCTTATATATTTTCTGCGTGTTTGATTTCGGCAGCAAAACGCTGATTAAATTGACGAAAACTCGGATCGATGTGATACGGAGGAAGAGGAACGCGACGCAGAAGTTTCTGAAGAAAGATATCGCTGATCTGCTCACCAATGGCCTTGATATCAATGCTTACGGAAGGGTGAGATTGATTGATTGTTCTTTCTTCGATTTGCATTCCGGATTTTGATTCTTCGATTTCATCTTCTTAGGTGCAATTTTGAATTTTCTATAATCTGTTTGGCCGCCGAGAAAATTTGTTTTTCCGCCTTGTTTTTGTATTTTGCGATATTTGCTCTTCGGATAGGATAAGAATTGTTGGATTAAATTAAATAAAATGCACAAGGTCTTTTAATTAATCGGAAATTAGACAAAAAAATGCTGGTGATGTGGACTAAGTTTTGTTTTGCCTACTTGTACACCTAAAATAATTAAGTGTTGTATAATTGGTAAATGCAGGCTGATGGACTCACCGCGGAGGTGATCCTTTCGTCGTGTTATGATTTCGTCGAGCGTTGCTGTGATTTGGTGCTCAAGAATCTTTCAGTTATGCAGAAACAAAGGTATGCCATGTTCTTGAGTTGTTGTGCGAATTTAGAGATTGTTAGATGCCAAAACCGATCATCTGTTTAGCGTGCAACTGATATCAGATTGAATACTTTATGCCAATACGATGCTCCTTTGATATGTGCATCTTGTACATGTTATGTTCAACTTTGTGAATTATCGTGTTTTATGTTATGCACATTTTGTTCAATTTGTGGATGATCGTGTTATAAGTCACAAAAATGGGTGTAGATTTAATTAACATCAAGTGAGGTGAACGTAGTTTGATTACGGGGAATACCTGTAGGGAAAAATATTGATTTGAGTAAAAATAAGTGAAGAACTATCCACATGTGGACATACTGTCGTGTGTTTGCAAACTTTCACAAATGCAACTTGTATATGATTCTGCCTCGGATATTTTCAGCTGATTCTGCGTCATTGCTCCATTTTGTTTGTTAACCTAATATAATTTCTCTAACATCATACACATTAAAAAATAATCCAAGCAAATTGTTCGGTTTCTTGCTAAAGGAAATGCATGTCCTGTTCTTAAACCTTTGTTCACGCATTAGTTTAAAAACACTAAATTCAAACACAAAATAACGTTTCCTTTGCTATTTTATTTACTTTGTAGTGAATGCCCGGAGGAATGTAAGGAACCTGTGTCATCGCTGATGGTTGCTGCCGCAAGGTTCTCTGATTTACCGGAGTTGCGTGACCTTAGGCAACTATTTCAAGAGAGATACGCGAATGCTCTGGAGTTATTTGTGAATCAAAAGGTAATTATTTATCGACATGCTCATATAGAACTTTATGCATTCGTAAATGCTTTTAACTAACCTACTGCGTTATTAATTGATAGTTTGTTGAGAACATAGCTTCAAAGCCTCCTACACTGGAGAAGAAGGTGCAGTTAATGAAAGACATAGCAGTAGAGTTCTCAATAAATTGGGACTCCAAGGCCTTTGTACAGAGGATGTCGAAACCTACTCCTGCAATTACACAGGTATGTCCCACTCTGCTGTTGCCATAACACCTGCATCAGATAGAACAAGGAATTCTTGGTCAAAAGCATTACTCTCTCAAATTTAACGTCACTTGCGGATTTGGATTTTGCAGGACAAGCCAAAAACTTACGGGCCTTCCCATGTTAGTGATGATAAAGCCAAATTGTCAACCGGGAAATCTGCTGTTCCAAAAGGAGATAAACATAATCTTTTAACAACAGAAAAGAGACTTGATTTTAATGATGCTCAGAAATTACACAAGAAGAAGGATGTTGAAGCTTGGAATAGAAAGGAGGATGCTCCCCCGAAGTCAGTCAGATTGGGCAGTTCATCTCAAGGAAATGGACAGGAAAAGCATCGTGAGAGGGAGAACAATGTTTGTAAAAGAGAGCATGAAGCTTTACCTCGTGTACAGCCAATTGTTGTTGCTGGATCTCATGTGAAAAGCAACGGTCAAGGCTTATTTGCTGGTGATAATTATGGTGGTCAACACAGTGACGCAAAATTAGCAATTAAAGAAGAAGAGACGCCGAAGTTGAAGCCCCCCTACAATTATGGGGTCCCTCCTCCGTATGTGAAACTGAATGCCAAACCAAAAGATCGAAAACATGAAGCCAAGGATGGTTCTGGCAGTAAGCGCATCACTAAGGATCCTGTAGCGGACAACATAGCCTTTGTTGACAATATATTCAGAGGGGTAAACGTAGGATCTGACGATGAGGATGAGATGCCTGCTGCTGCAAAAGTTAATAAGCATGATCATGAGAAGGATCGTGCTCATCGGGATGATGCATCTAGCAACCACATACCAAAACCAAGATCTTCCAGGACAAGACGCTCAAGATCACGGTCCTCTCACAATGATGCTGGAAACCGTGAAGATACAGAAGTTGCAATCAGAAAAACAAGAAGCAGGAGAAAGGATGAGTCACGACGAGGTCTGCAACTGTTGTTTGATGACGAGCACCATGAAAAGGATGAAGAAGAGAGGAGAATGGACGAGCTTCTGATTCATTACAGTAAAAAGCCATCTAACGTTGAACCAGAAATGTCAAGAAGAAAGTCGAGGAGTCGTCATGCACATCATGCAGGCACTGGTGTTAAAGAATCCCCAAGACAAGCAAGCAGAGATGAGTCGGAAACGGTTCCTACAGCAGTAAGATCAGTTTCCCTTCCTAATGAACATAGTGGTCCATCAGAGGCACCCAAGGTATTTGCTCGTGCGGCTTCCTTTCAACCCGACAGGTCCAATCCAGCTAAGCATGTGCATCCTAAGCTTCCAGACTACGAAGATTTGGCCGCCCAATTTGCAGCCCTAAGAGGAAGGTAAAGGGAAAAAGCAATCAGTATTCAGAATCTTAGTTGTATCAGCTCGACGGCGACCATTGTTTCCGGTAGTTGAGTGGCACGGTGGCATCCGAGGGTCGGTCTTTTTTACCTCTCACTGCATCTTATAAATCATATACATACTGAAATTTCAAATCACTGGACTCATCATTGTATAAGTTGTTATAGTGTCTTCAGCTTCAATTGTTAGAGATATTAGAATCTCACAGGAACTTGAGGATTGAGTTTGAGAATGCTTTCTTCTTCTTGTATCACATCTCCGTCGTCATAAAATGACTTGTTTACGTGGTTATTTACGCTTTTGCTTTGTCCCGATATTTCGCGATGACATTTTTTTCAGTGCCAATAACAGTTACCGGCTGAGAGGTAAATTTGTGGTTTTGTGTTTGACAATTACCATAGCATTTGGGACTTGAATTCTCTCCTTTTCTATCCCCTCCTTTTAATCTAGGGGTGTGTTACCTACACATCATTTTTTACTTTTCACATATTCTTTGTTAATTTTTGTCCGTTGATCTTTTTCAATTCATCCGATCCGACGGTGGAAAACTAAAAAAGTATGGGAGAAGTAAAAATGGGTGTGGATATCACACCCCTTAATCTATACCATTCAATAAAAATCTGATGGCTTGAAGTGGTGCTACACATTTAATGAGTTTTATTTGTGACCCTCACAAAGCAAATATATAAGGTTGCATATGATAGATGTTTCCTCTCATATCTCTCTTAAAGCGAGAAACCTTGTTGGCTTGAAGTTGCCCTTTATTGTTTTTGTTTAACAATCCTTCATCTTCTCACTCATGTCCACACCATTTACCATCCTCATTCCAGGCCTAGTTGACTTCTCAATCCTCATATTGATCTTAACGCCATAAAAGAACTTGGCAACGGAAGAGAATTCCTTCCGGATCCTCTTTGTGAGGATCCTCGAATCTGGTGCGTCTATTGTTTATCGCGCAGTCAGTTTTTATATGCTCATATTTAATTTTAAATAAATATATTTAAACGCATAATAAACGATAAATGTACAAAACTTAAGAATTTCCAAAATCTCCATAAAGAAAATCCGAAGAAAATCTTCTTTCATGGGCAACCATCTCAAAGGTTTGAAAGCTGTCGAGGAAATTTTTTGAATTGCGTAGTCGTTTTTATCAATTTGTTCATCAATTCTCACATGTGTCACATAATATGAAGGAGATAGGATTGGAGAAAATTCCCCTCTTAGGATTTGACCGTAACTGACAGTTGCCCGGGTAGTGTAAATGTGTAATAATGGTGTTTAAACTTTAGTGTCAGTGCCAAATGACCAATATGACCTTGATTGTCAGAAGGAAACACCTTTACATTCCCCTGGCCTTTTTGCCCTTTCAAGATTCCCTTCCCTTGTCAAAGGTAGTACTGTTTTCCCGCCAAAAATAAAGCTGCTCGGCCTCCAATATAATCAGGACTGTGCACCCATTTCCTCCCTCAGTCCACCGCAGTCTAGAGAGAGAAAGTGAGGAGAGAGAGAGATGAAGGGCACATCGAAGGTGATAATGGGGGCCACACTGGTGATGTTGGTGAGCCTCGCCATAGTCTTAGGCTTAATCCTGGTGCTGTTGGCTGAGCTCTACTGCTCACTCTTCCTCCGCCGCCGCCAGCGCAAAACCAACAGCTCCTCCAACACCGCGGCCTCCGCCGCTGACTCTGCAGCCGCCGCCACAGCCGCTTGTGATCAGCCCTCAACACAGCAGCATCAAGACCACCCAACTGGTCCTCCTCTCGGCAGCTTCTTGGGCATTCTTCGCGCTCCGAGAAGCTTCCTTTTCCCACCGGTTACTTCCAAAGAAGAAGACAATGCAGATATAAAGAAGCAGCATTCTCAGCTCCTCCACCAGGTTTTCGACATCCCGGTCCGAAACCAAGATATATTACCAAATGCATCTCCCCGCCATATAGGGGTAATTATGTCAAGCCCCTCCCCGTCAATTTCTTTTGTAACTTCCCCACAGCCCACCCCAGAACACAAAATCACCGCCAGTCCTGGTGCTAATTGTAACGAAAAAGCTGGCGCTGACGGTGGTTGTGGCTGCGGAGCTGAAGAGCATTTTGTGTACATTTCCAACCCCATTTACGACAACGAAGCGATGCAAAGGGCGAGCGGAGCAAACACTCCATTCGAAACGCCGGACACGTCGCCTTCGAGGTTGGAAATGGGGGGTTCTTCTTCTTCAAGCTCCGGGGAGGAGGAGGTTGCGCAGCCGACCCCGTCTGGTCCGTCAAACCCAATTACCACGCCTCCTTTGACTCCGATGAAGAAGCTCCCTGCGGAGGCTTGCTCTGTTTCTCTCAGAGATGCCAGGTCTCTAGGCACTTCGGGTAGTGATTCCAATAGCAACAATGGCCTCTCTTCCTCCTCCTCTGGCTCTCCTTGTACTTCTCCTTCATGGTGATTAATTAGAGATTTTTTGTATTTTTTTCGTCTTTTTGCTTTTTAACAAATGTGCATTAGGTCGGCCAGTGAGTGTGTTTTATGGAAAGAGATCCGGATCTCTCCTGTCAAAAGGCTCAACTAATCTGGATTGTTGAAATTTCATTCAACACTTACAACTATTATTATTTTATAATGGTTTCTTATTTGTAACCGTTAAATTAAATTTCAACAGTCTGAATCATTTGATTCTGGACCTTTGATGAGTGAGGTCCGGACCGGATTTCTCCTATCAAAGGCTCATGATTAACTAATCCGAGATGTTGAAATTTTATTCAACAGTTACAACTATTATTACTTTAGAGTGACCTCTTATTTGTAACTGTTAAATCAAATTTTAACGGTCTAAATCACTTGATCCTAGACCTTTGATGAGTGAGTTTATGTGTATCTAGCTTTGTGCTTCCAAGTTCATCCGTTCAATTCTTAGTTTAGGATATTGTATGGAAAAAAGAGAGATGGTTTCAATGGGAGAGAATAACTTTCCAACAACGGGATGCGACTATGACGACAGTAAATTTCTAGTAGAGTAGTTGCCCTACTAAAGCAGTTTTCACATTAAGTAAGATTTAGTGGGATTAGGTGCGATCAAAATACATAGAAGTTTTTTTTCTATCGCGGTGGAATTAAGCTAATCATATAATGCTAAATGTGACAAATAAAACGCATAATCTTTTTGTGATTGATTTAAGGTATTGATTAAGTTTATAGTAAAGGAAAAAGGTAAAAGTTAGCAGGAAGAACCATAGTACTCCAATCAGCTTTTCACTGCATGCGTTGGCATGGCTCGTCTATCCAAGACATGCCATGCCCAGTTGCCAACCGAGAACTGCTCTCTCTTTTTCTTTCCATACTTCACAAACTGCAGAAGCAGAGAGCCAGAAGTGCTTTTTCTTGTTTTCACCGGCTTTTGTACTAGTTTTCGGAAGGGCAGTTTCATCGCATTTTCCTACATATTTAACGTTTATTTTCGCTTGGGATTGTGAGAAATTGGATGGGGTTAGCACGTGAGCTGTAACAAAAATTAAACAAAGACACAAAAAATCAAAAAAAAAAAATAGAAAAAAAAGTCTCTGTTTTTTAGGGGCCTCGAATTGAGAAACCATGCATTTGAAGGCTTCAATAAACAGATACCGTCACCTGCTGCAATGGGAGGTCTTTGTCCACTTCGGTAAGGACGTGAGAGAGAGAGAGAGAGAGAGAGAGAGAGTCTTTGGTTTCTATTCGTTGAATTGTTTCTTTAATTGTCGTAGCAGTTTCGGCTAGATGTTGTACGTATGCTCCATTATTGGAGATGCACTAAATAACAAAACAGGAAAGAAGCACAGAGAAACTTAAATTAGGATGGGGAGGAATCATAAAAAATCCAAATGTTGTGACAATGGATTGAACATTGCAATTGCTTGGTGGAACCGTTGAGACACTATTGATTGAACATTCCAATTGTTTGGTGGAACTGTTGAGAGTTCGAATCTCCTGTATAATGAACTTTGCATATGTTTATAATGATTGAGTTATTTTATATATTTGCATATGTTTCTAATGATTGAGTTATTCTATATATTACTAAGAGTAAATTGGTCAATTTGTTCCCTAAATTATCACCTAACTTTCGATTGGCCTCTTGAACTTTTTAATTGGAAAATTCTAAACTTTTTAATTGGAAAAATAAGGACTTAAACTATTTTTTTTGGCCGATTTGCCTCCTGTTGTTAATTTTTTTATTCACTCCATCTAAATTTCTGTTAAATGGAAGCATGTGCACAACATGTGAGGGTAGTTCAATCGCTTCATTCTTTAAAATAATTGAAAACCTTAGATTTTTAATATATAAACCTATGCAAATATGTGTGATTTTATAGTTTTTGTGTCTAAAGGTCTAGCGAAATGATGTTTTTTGTTCACAAATGAGAGTAATGTGGTATACACGTGATAAGAGTTAACGTTATTTTAGATGAAATCTATGAAAAACTAACGGTAGGGGAAAATCGGCCAAAAAAGAGAGTTTAAGTCTTTAATTTTCCAATTAAAAAGTTTAGGGGAAATCGAAAGTCAAGTGATAGTTCGGGAGACAAACTGGCAGCCATATTACTAATTGCTTTTTGGCAATACCTTAATTTTTTTTCATGATATCAGAGCAGATGAGCTTACGTATTCAGTCAATAACCATACCTGCTCCACGTGAGCCAATTTGTATTGTCCACGTGTTTAACTTGATAATTTAATACACGTGATGAGACATGTGAGGATGTGAAGATAAAAGAGTCCCCACATCGGTGAAGGACAAACCTTGCAAAAGTTTATAAAAGATTGAGCTACTCCCTATATTGCCAATTAGATTTTAGGAAGAAAATTTAATTTTTTTTTCTTCATAATATCAAAACAGATTATTCCATGTGTAAACTCTAATGACAACCTCAACTTTCTCGTAAACTTTTAAGGGTTTTAGGCTTTGGATGCCACTTTGGCCCCAAACTCTGATGTAAAAACAAACTTCCAAGGGAACCGTGGGATAGGACCAACATGACAAAGGACCAGGGTCCTATAGTTTAAGGAGAAAAGGCCAATGGCCAAGGACCAAGGTCCTATAATTTAAGGGGAAATGGTTTAAAAGCATTGACGAATAGAAGCACAAACAAATTGGTCATAATGGTTTCCAAAAAAAAAACAAAAACAAATTGGTCATAATCATCTAGTAATTTCAGTAAATGAGATAGCTTTGTCGGACATCACGTTTGTGGACAAATCTTTGGGTGTAAACCTTTTAATATCACTATATCTTCATCTTTATTTCTTTTATTATGTGATGAATTATTTAACGAGCAAGAAGTATAAAGAAAAATAATAGAACGATTACAATCAATCATATGTTTTCATTGTGCACTAATGAACAAGCTAACAACAAGAGGAGCTTCGTTGTCCCCATTGTAGAGTACCCCTCTCTCCTCTGCATGCGAGAGAAACATACATACAATCAAGTTTTTAGAAATTGTTCCTACACTTCTCATAATGTATTGATGAGAATTGTATGAACAACTGCCCTCTTACTTGGGGCGCATGAGCATATCTCGTCGGACGGGGATATATAGGCAGGTTATTTTTTAACTTTTGGGCACGAAATTTTTTTGATCATACAAGTTACATTAAGAAATAGTTGATTGGTTCATTGACCGCCATGACACGTTTTGACATATGATAGTTTGCTTATCATTATTAGCATGTTCCATAATCACTCTCTAACATCAATTAACAAAATGAAATAATTCTTATAATTTGTACAACATATACTACGGAAATTCATATTTGTAACCCGTTGGCAGAGCTTGAAGATGGACATTCATCATGGTACATGGTAGATCCACACTTTTAGTTAGTTTATCCATGTTGAACCATGTCCTTGAAATTGTTCGTAATCCTGTTAAAAGAAGTTTACCAGCTTTCAAAATCGTCGAATTTAACGAGAAAATAAAACTCAGTGACCAAATCGAAATCGAGGCAAGACACGGCGAACGAAAATGCATACCTTATTTTTGCATATGTTGTGACAATTGATTGAACATTACAATTGCTTGGTGGAACTATTGAGAGTTCAAATCTCTTATAGAATGAACTTTGCATATGTTTATGATGATTGAGTTATTCTGTATATTACTAATTGCTTTTTGGCAATATCTTAATTTTTTTTCTTCATGATATCAGAGCAGATTAACTCACGTATGCAATCAACAACTATACATGCTTCACGTGACCTAATTTGTGTTATCCATGTGTTTAACTTGATAATTTACTACACGTGAGGAGACGTGTGAGGATGTGAAGATAAAAGAGTCCCCACATCGGTGAAAGGACAAACCTTGCTAGAGTTTATAAGAGGTTTGGCCACTCTCTATATTGCCAATTAAATTTTGTGATGATTTTTTTTTCTCTATAATATCAAAGCAGATTGTTCTATGTGTAAAGTCCAACTACAACCTCAACTTTAGGTTTTAGGCTTTGGATGCCAATTTGGCCCCAAACTCTCGTGTACAAACTTACTTCCAAGGGAACCATGGGATAGGACCAACATGACAAAGGACCAGGGCCCTATAATTTAAGGAGAAAAGGCCAATGGCCAAGGACCAAGGTCCTATAATTTAAGGGGAAAAGGTTTAAAAGCATTGACGAATAGAAGCACAAACAAATTGGTCATAATCATCTAGTAATTTCAGTAAATGAGATAGCTTTGTCGGATATCACGTTTGTGGACAAATCTTTGGGTGTAAACCTTTTAATATCACTATATCTTCATCTTTATTTCTTTTATTATGTGACGAATCATTTAACGAGCGAGAGGTATTAAAAAAATAACAGAACGATTACAATTAATCATATATTTTCATTGTGCACTAATGAACAAGCTAACAACAAGAGGAGTTTCGCTGTCCCTGTTGTAGAGTACCCCTCTTTCCTCTGCATGCGAGAGAAACATATCTACAATCAAGTTTTTAGAAATTGTTCCTACACTTCTCGTAATGTATTAATGAGAATTGTAGGAACAATTGCCTCTTTACTCAGGGAATATGAGCATATCTCGTCGGACGGGGATATATAGGTAGGTTACTTTTTAACTTTTGGGCACAAAATTTTATTAATTAGACAAGCTACAATAAGAAAGAGTTGATTGTTTTATTAGCCACCATGACATGTTTTTACATGTGACATTATGTTCCACAATCACTCTCTAACATCAATTAACAAAATGAAATAATTCTTATAATTTGTACAACATATACTAAGGAAATTCATATTTGTAACTGGTTGGCAGAGCTTGCAGATGGACATTCATCATGGTAGAGCCACACTTTTAGTTAGTTTCTCCATGTTGTTGAACCATGTCCTTGAAATTGTTCGTAATCCTGTTAAAAGAAGTTTACCAACTTTCAAAATTGTCGAATTTAACGAGAAAATAAAACTCAGTGACCAAATCGAAATCGAGGCAAGACACAGCGAACGAAAATGCATACCGAAATCATCAAGATTCAAGTGCAACAAAACATTCTCCTGCTGGGTTGCTGTGATCTGATGTGTAATTTTATCCCAGTTTGACGAGAAGGGCTAGCTTTGGCCACTTTTTTTGCTGCAAAAATACTTGTTTTCATAAGCACATTTCAAAAGTATTTGCTAATGACCTGATAGGGTGGGAGACGTGTGGGCGTAGCCACATTAGTTAATTAGAGCGGATATGCTCCCTTTGTGCGCCCGAGTTTGAATCCTCATCCTATAATTTAGATTAATTTAAAGAAGAATATCACTTGTATCAGAAAAGGAAAGCATTTGAAAAGGGTGATAAGTTCGCACCTATTTCATAAAAGAGCTCATTGACATTCTGTGCAGTTTTTGCAGATGTTTCAAGAAAAACCAAGCCATTTTCCTTAGCATATTGCTCAGCTTCCTGCATCCATAAATAAATTCAATATATAAATTTCATGAGAAAAAATTGAAGAATCGATAAATTACATTATATGAAATGTGTTCTGGTGAAGAGTGAATACCTCAGACCCTACTTTTCTCTTATCTTCCAAGTCAGCCTTGTTACCAGCCAAGAACATTATTAATGTTGGATTTGCTGATATCAAAACAACATTTGCAACAAATTTAAGTTAAAGCTTAAACTTTGATCAATATCAAACTTCAATCAAATCCGTCGGAGAACTTATTGGAAGTACAAATGCTGTCATGCATTTACCTTGTCGTTGCAATTCTTGAACCCACTTTTTTGCTCGGACGAATGACTCCTGCAGCCAAAAAAACAACACACATTGAACATAAGAGGTCATTGCCGAAGTGTTATTAATTCTTTCGACAGATGACAATCCAACCCAATCCTAGGCAACGAACGAGCCACAAAAGTATTATCCGACGTTCTAGAGGTTATAAATGTGTAATACAAATCTTTCTGTTGCTAATCAGCAAGCACATTAAGCTCATTAGCAGTCATTGTTCAAGGCATTATGTGACAACATGGCAACAAATGCATGAATCCAAACAACTGCGTATAGTTCCCATACCATGCTTGTGATATCATACACCACGACAGCTGCAGCAGCACCGCGGTAGTACATAGGAGCCAGGCTGTGGTACCGTTCCTGGCCGGCGGTGTCCCATATATCGAATTTGATAGTAGCTTCATTTAGTGACAGAACCTGAGTGAAGAAAGCTGCTCCAATTGTTGATTCCTGCAATTTTTACAGTACTAATATTAATTAAAATCCATGAACAAAGATTCTAGTATTCTACATTTATGTACAAACAAATTAAATATTTGATCCAAAGGAAACCTGGTACTCCAAAAATTTTCCAGTCACAAATCTCAGTACCAAACTTGTTTTTCCAGTTCCCATGTCCCCAAGAAGTACCTGGAAATAATCATAAGAACCAAGTCAATCAATTTACCAAAATGCACTCTCCTCTTTGCTGATTTTCAATGTGAAATTATATTTACTTAAAAAATGTAACAATCTCAACAATCTAATACTTGAGTGCTAACATATGCGTCTCACGAGTTTGATTCCTATAAAGTATGGCTCTTGCAACGATTAAACTCACACGACTTTAACTAGGAATCAAACTCAGGAAACTTGGTTTCTATATAGAGGAGTCAAACTCCCGTTAATTACAATCCGCGAGGGTCCTAGTTTGAGAACCACGAATGTAATAACTAATATTTGAATTCAAAGACGAAAATGTAGCTTGGGTTATAATCAGGAATCATCGCTACAATCAAACTCTAAAATTATGTATCATCATGTATGGTGCTCATCAAGTTAATCAGAATCAACTAAGCCTAAAAAGTATAATCACATTAAAACTCAATTAATCTCACAAAATTACTACAAAGTTAATTGTAATTAGCAATAGCTAATTAGATCATGCACGACTAATTAAGTGAATAAAAGAAAAAAGGAAAATATATATAAAAAGGAAGACATACCCACCAGCTTGGCTTGTATATTCTTACTGCCAGATCTCGCCATGGATCTCGATTAAAAGTACTTCCAACTCTTTTCTGAAAATGTCAGAGAAACTCAGGAACAAAAGAGATAAAGATTTCTTGGTTTGAAAGTGAGAACTTAGCTAAGGCACTTATGAGGCCCGAGAGAGAGAGAGAAGAAAACCAGAAGATCAGATACACGAGAATTGCTAACTACCAGCACCCGTTTTATTATTTCCAGTTCCAGGGAATGTTTAAAGCACTAGATTGGCCTTTGATCACTACGTAAAAGTCCTGGAAGGAGGAAGATTTGTAGTGGAAATATCATTTCTAACTGACTGGTAGCTTGTTCGTTGACTGGTAGTTGTTTTCTAGCTTTCTATTTTGTTTGTATGTTTCTTCCATTTTCTTCACTTATCTTTTTTTTTTTCCCATTTTTATTTAGCTTGTTACTTTCAGTGCATATGGTGGATCCAGCCAGATGAAGGAACACTCGGGAATCATCAACGCTTCTGCACTTTTCGAAGTTTTCTTAACCCGTACAACATGCCGTTCATATATCGAAAATCGAATTTCAGGTTGTATTTAGGGGCGTGATATCCACACATCTCATTTTACTTCTTACACATTTTTGTAATTTTTGGCCGTCGGATCAGATGAAATGAAAAAGATCAACGAACAAAAATTAACAGGAGTGTGTAAGAAGTAAAATGGAGTTTGTGACCTGTATTTAAGGTTTAGTCTGCTAATAACCATTTCATTTTTTATTGTTAATTTGCACTTTTTTGTGTTTGTGATATACTTAAGCAATATTTGTGGTGAAAACTAAAAACAAAATGATTATCAAACAGACATTTAAACCATTAAACTCCCATCTTATCAAACTCGAAATAAAAAATATTCAATTCTTTTATATCTACGTGCAAACAATATAAAAAAAAACTCAAGTTTAGAAGTAATTTTCTCTAAACTACTTGAAGTTAGTCACCTAAAAAATTGCATTTTTAAAAGAGACATAGATATAAAGGGATATTTTTCAATTATGGTAGATACATTTTTATAATCAAAACCAAAATACAGTATACTAATTGCCTCTAAAATTAAGTTTATATAAGTAACAAGCCTGCCGACTTGTATTGTTGAATTTCATACGCTATCTTGAATAACTTAAAAAGGTTGTCTCTGTCGTCTAACGAAATGAAACTTGCAGAGACTGGATCGGAAAAGATGATAGGACTTGTTTAAAAGTGTTTTTGAAATAACTGAAAACACTTTTGGTGGTACCCATCTTTAGCAAAAATGCAAGTGAATATTGAAAAAGCACTTCAAGTGGCACCCGAAAAACACTTGAGGTACTTTCTATAAGAAACACATAACTAGTGTTTTTTGCAAGAATAAGCATTTCAAGTGCTTTTAAAACTCAAAAATATTTTTTTAAAACGTTTTCATTCATTTAAATGCACTTCCAAATGAGCTCTTAGGCACCACTCCAAATTTCAAACATTAATAAAATAAAAGTAAATAAAGGTTTGTGATGATTTATTTCATACAAAATAATACGAATATATATAACCGTGTGATTCTAGTTGAAATTGTAGTAGTATGAGACAGCTCATAGCCTAATATGCTTGAGTTTGATTTCAAAGTTGTACGCCAAATTAAATATTACATATTTGAAAAATGGTTCTTGCTTTAATATAGACTATCCCACATTTTTATTTTAACTTGCAATGTTTGATAATTTGATTGCAATGAATATTTTAATGATTACAGAGAGTATTTTCGGTTGGATGAGATCGGAAACAAGTATTCCAATGCAAATCTAAAAGAGTATCGGAATCAGATATTAGTTCCAATTTCGTTTGGATTATTGGAGACTCTCTGAAACTTCTTTTTCGATTTAGCAAGCATTGAGAACTTGTTTTTGCTCTTTTCTTTCTCACAACTCAGAGATGCAGAAAAATCATAGATGAAAGAAAATAAAACAAGCTTGCAACAAACAAATTGCCAATTTCGATTTCGATTTCGATTTCTACACATAGAACAAGGATACTGTGGTCCTGTAATTTGTTGCTATGCAGCGTGGGCTAGCTGATTTGAAAACAACAGGAATACATATCAAGTAGTCATGAACAACCCATATCTTCCACATGGGATCATGTCATGCTTGGCTAAAATAATATATACATATATATATATATATATATATATATATATATATATATATATATGGCCAGAAGATGACAATTACCTTTAGGCTTTAGCAACAATGGGAGTGGCCAGATCTTTTTGACTTGGTGTTAGGCAGACCACATGGACCATGCATGATCTGGTGTAAAAATAGCAAACTAATCAAAATCTACTCCCAACGTGTACAGTCAGCCACATTGCATATAGTTGATGTTGGAAATTTTGAGTAGAATTTTATATTTCCACATTGGTTACTACTATTGTAGTGAACAGTTCAAGATCTTTTACATCCACTGCATCACCAAGTAAACCCAATATGTTTTCACTAGGGTAAGTTCAAGTCTAAAAGACACTTCACATGATGCATATCATGTCTATTCTCTCTCAATTTTAGGTAGTCTAGTCATACATTTGCATTCAAGTGTGGGGTGTTGTGAGTAAATTGGGGGTGTTTGAATGAAATTTCAACTCAAATGTGAGGTATTGTTAGAAATTTTGAGTAGAATTTTATTATCCCACATTGGTCATTACCAAAAGATTCCCTCACTTTATAAGGCTTTGTCCTTATGAAAAATGATTAGAGTAATGGACCATGGAGGATAAAATTAGGCTCAACATTGAGTTTAGGCTTTGAGGTTTACTAATTAATTGAATTAATTATCAAAAGATGAGACTCTAATAATTAAATCCTGATTTGATCATTAAATCCTAGGACGAAATATCTGTTTCAAGGACATTGCGGTACGCAAGCCTCAATCTTCAATTTATCTGTTTGATATTATTTCGTTGTTCATACTCTATTAACTTAGTTATTCACATTTATTATTTATTAGCATATATAAATTTATCACAAAATTATTAACATATCTCCAACAATTTATAATTCCTCCCACATGGAAACCTCATCTTCGGGTAACCACTGCCATAGCCACTCACCTTAATGATCTCAACATCACCCTTTTTTATCTTCAAGTCTCCGATATCAATATCAACTTTTTTTTTCTAACGACAGAAGTCATGAATCGATAAGTTAGAAATAGCTAGCTGTGAGAGAAAAAGCATCGGGATGAGATCAATTATTCCTCCATGACTGATTAATTCATAGCATGTTTTTTTTATTAAGAAAATTAATGAAAATGATTTGAAAATTTAAAATTTTAACAAAATGACAAAAATGTGTTGTAAGTGAATAGTATAATATTTGACTTTTTAGAGTAAAAATGTGATTTTTCATTAAAATGAACAGTACCAGTAGTTTTCGTTAAAATTTTATTTTTTATTTTGTATGTATTAGTAAACTCAGGAAAAAAAAATTAAAATAGTTCTCCCAACCATGTATTAGAGCAACTCCAATGTAGGAGCCCTCCCCCCAGGCAATACACTATTCAATCCACCCAGTGAACAGTAATTGCCCTTAATGAACAGTGTATTCCCCTGGCAATTGCCTTTTGCATCTCCACCCCTGCACTTGAATAGCCCTGGCAATTGGCAATAAAATATTAGTATTTTTTATTTATAAATAATACATAATAATTTTATTTGTCATTATCCGAAAAGCCAATAGCAATAAAATATTTAGATTTTTGTATTTATAAAAAAAATTCAAAATAATTTTATTTGTAATTTTGGATTTCCGATAAGAATTGTAACCAATCACGTCGTGCCACGTGTCACAATCCGATTACAATCTTTGAGGATAGATTTCCACCAGATTTTTAACGAATGACGGCATGCCACGTGTCATTATCTGAAAGGACAATTATTGGTGAAGGATTTCTGATAAGATTTGTAACAAATCACGTTGTGCCACGTGTCACAATCCGGTGGCATCTTTGAGGATAGATTTTCACTAGATTTTTAACGAATGACGGCATGCCACGTGGCATTATCTACAACCTAATCCTTGCCCAAATGCTCCATATAATCCACCTTCCATCCTCAGAAATCTCACACCAAATTTCTCAAGATCTCTATCATTATTCATAGTTTCTGCTTCCTTCTTCACCAAGATCTCTGTCATTATTCATAGTTTCTGCTTCCTTATTCATAGTTTCTGCTTCATTCTTCACCAAAATCCCTATCATTATTCATAGTTTCTGCTTCCTTCTTCACCAATGTCTTCTTCTTCTTCAAAGATGATGTGGGAAATCGATCAAGAAGAGGAAGAATTGTTTAACCAATCAGAAGGAATGTTCAATGCCGGGGATTGGGCCCAAAATGAGATGGAAGAAGATGATGAGCGTAGACGGAGAGATGACGACTCAAGAATGGCACGAGCCTCACATTCCCGTCGAGTCGTCCAAGCTGTGGCTCAAATCTGCAGGCCCAACCGTGCTGTACACATTGATAGAAACAGGCAACGACGAGGTCAGGAGCTCTTGGACGATTATTTTGTCCGTAACAGTGCATTCCCTGATACGTACTTCCGACGTCGTTTTAGAATGGAACAACATTTGTTCAACAGAATCATGGGCGATGTTTGCAACCATGATTCTTACTTTGTGCAAAAGCCGGATGCATTTGGTGCTATGGGCCTCCTGCCTGAGCAAAAAATTACTGCTGCTTTGCAGATGCTTGCATATGGAGCAGCTGCAGACCAAGTGGACGAGATAACGAGGATGGGAAAACGGGTTGACCCCGACGCTTGTTCAACGGGGGGCGTTTCAGGCACTTCTTCTGCATCATCTTCATCATGATCATGCGAGGCATGGTCGGGTGTAGAGTGTAGAGGGGTGCTGTTCATGAAAACTTCTGGACCGACAGGCACAACTCTGAATTTAGGACAATCTTTGACCACATTCCAACATTCAAACCGGGTGAATGTTTTGTTTTTGCTTTTGGTTTTGGCACCATACCAAGCTTGTGCTTGAAGTTCCTATACAATGCGGGAGATTAAATAATTATGATGAAACCAGCTAAAAAATAGATAAGAAATATTTACAATGAAACTAGCTAACAAAAAATGAATACAACATAATAATTATAATGATAATATGTAACAATAATTAATACAAACAAATAAATAATATGAAAATAGATAACAAATATTTATAATGAAACTAGCTAACAAAAAATGAATACAACATAATAATTATAATGATAATATGTAACAATAATTAATACAAACAAATAAATAATATGAAAATAGATAACAAATATTTATAATGAAACTAGCTAACAAAAAATGAATACAACATAATAATTATAATGAAAATATGTAACAATAATTAATACAAACAAATAAATAATATGAAAATAGATAACAAATATTTATAATGAAACTAGCTAACAAAAAATGAATACAACATAATAATTATAATGAAAATATGTAACAATAATTAATACAAACAAATAAATAATATGAAAATAGATAACAAATATTTATAATGAAACTAGCTAACAAATAATGAATACAACATAATAATTATAATGAAAAGAGGTAACAAATAATTAATACAAAGCAATAAATAATATGAAAATAGCTAACAAATAATTATAATAAAAGTAGGTAACAAATAATTATAATGAAACTAGCTAACAATTAAATAATACAAAAAAATAAATAATATATTGTTACCTGATCCGCTAAACTTTCCCCACTTCGAAGATTAGAACTAGCTTGTGTCAACGCATCTCTCCACAAACTAAACGATATATTAAGTAATTTCCAACGACTGGACAGTGAATCTTTGGTTCTTTGCCCACCCATTTTCTCAATATAAATGGTATGAATAAGACTCCACATTTCTCGCAACTGCATCTCATTACCCGAAAGTGAATCATGAGTAATTTTAACCCAGCTAGCACACAACGCAACATCTTCAACAAGCGTCCAATTCGTACCTGCACCAGTACTCATTTTGTTTGAAAAAAAAATTGGCTTCAAAGTTTGAGAGAAAGATAGGAATGTGAGGAGAAATAGTTGAGAAAATATGGAATTGTGGTGTAAAAGGAAGATGTGAATGACAATGTATTTATAGAAAAGTAAAAAAATTTACAGATTTTTTACATTTTTTTTACAAATTTTTTACTATTTTTTAGTATTTTTTACGATTTTTTTACAATTTTTTACAGATTTTTTACTATTTTTTACTATTTTTTACGGAATAATATCAACCGTTGATCTGAGATCCAACGGTTGATATTAAATATGTATTTTTTATTTTTATTACCGTTGCAAATCGGACGGTGCAAATTAAAGGGCCGTTGGGATCGAACGGACCGTGGGAAGCCACGTGGCTTCCCAACGGTAACAAACATGTTCTGAAAAGTTTTTTTTTTTTTCTGAAAAGGTGTCAGCGACGCGCCCCCACGCGCGCGTGGGGTGCACGCGCCTGACAGAAAAAAAATAAAAAAATGTCGTGACATCAGCTGACGTCACCATCCACTGGGTGGCTGGGTCAGTCAATTCCTCACTGGCCCGTCCCTCGGGCCTTCACCTTCCCTCGGGCCGGACCACACTGGAGCACTGCAGGCCGGGTGGCGTGGATTTTTTGCCCACCTTCCCCCGAGCAAATGCTCCCACTGGAGCTGCTCTTAGAGAACATAAAAAAATATATAAAATTAAAATATTTTATTTCTCGTTCCAAGTAAGTAAACATTTCATGATTTTCCTTTTACTTTTTCTTTTAAAACAATATTTGTCTTTTACACTGGTTAAAGGTTATTATATGAAGAGTTTGAATAAGCTTAAAACTCTTAAGCGGGTGGATTATCCTACTCTCTTATCTAATACATAATTAATTTGTTTAGAAGTTCACATAATGACTCCTCATCTGTTTTTAGTCACCCTTTTTCAATCTTTAGACCAGATTAGCATAATACTAAGAGTTTAGAGTTTACTAATTTCGTGAAAAGTACAGATATAGGTTAGCAACAACAAACAAATTAACTTATCCATTTGGATTTTCTGTATTAGACCATTAGTTATTATATAGCGTATCCCTATGTCCGATTACATCCAACTTTCTGGTTATTTACGAATAATTTCGGTAAATTTGTTACAGTGATACGTGATGTTGATAATTAAATATTTTTAATTTAGTAACTAGGAGACAAATAAAGGTAGGAATCAAAGGGTTCAACTTGATTGCCTTACTTGATAGGTTTGGATTCTATCTTGAGCAAAGGGTTCGAATCTTGCTGACCAAGGAATACGGACTGTTGGATCAAAATTCAACGGTTATAATTATTATAATTTTTAGATGACTCTCTGTTTGTAGCCGTTGAATTTTGATCTAACAGTTCGTGTTCCTTGGTCAATAGAATTCGGAACCTCTGCTCAGGAGAGAATCCAAATCCTTACTTGATAACTTCAGACCTCACACTTTTCGAGGATAAATCTTTTTCCCTTTTAATTTTTCTCCTATATATAGCCAATCTGGCAATAAGTTTCCATGTAAGTTCTTCCTTCGTTAGTATCACTATTCTCTATCAAAACATGGCTTCCCATGACAGTGGCCTGAAAGTCTTAGTTTCTCCAAAAAATGGTGGCAACGCAGAAGCTGCATCAATTACTTCACCAAAAGGCCAATGTCTGTGCTCACCAACGACACATCAAGGCTCTTTCCGGTGCCGGTTTCACCGGTCCCGATCATCGACTTGGATGAAGCGATCGAAGTCCATGCCTACCAATAATAACTCAGTGGCTTCTTTCTCTCCCACATCCATACTCGATCAGTCTACTTAATTAACTAAGTCTGCAAGAAAGTTTGGTGATACATCCTTTTGATTAGCATCTTAATTCCTATATAGTAGTTGTATAAACAAATAGGTATAAGGAAATATTGCCTCCGTTTTGCTTAATTCAGGTGTACGTGTTTTTTATATGAATAATATGATGGATGTACGTGTTACACTTTTATCTTTATTAATTAGTACTTCTCTAATTTCTGAACAATCAAAGCACCCATCAAAAACATGTATATATGCGCATGAACGTATTCATTTTCATCAAAATATTACTAAGTACTCCGGTAAAATTACTTGAGAAGTATGTATAGGCAGAACTAATCTTGACAAGTGTAGGTGGTGCCGCCGTACAGAGCTCTCAATTTTTAATTTTTATTTCTTTTAGATTCATGTCCAAAAACATAGAGTGTTTTTAGGAGTGAGTCCAGTTATCTAATTATATGTTTTTATTTTTTTTATACTCATTTTATATCTTCTAAAATTATTAAAAATTAATTAAAATCTTCTATTATTATGCATTTTTCAACTCAAAAAAATATATTTAATATTTTATAACCAAAAAACTAATATACTAACATAAATTTATCTGCAAAACATTCTACCCTAACTCAAGTATCAAATATATGAATGCATATTATACATATACATGAGATATGAAACCTAATTAAAAGGTATAAAAAATATAACATACCTACAATCAAGACACATTAATATGTGATAGGTTGATTATAAAAAAAGAATATGTCATATAGGTAGATAAATATAAATAACATGTGATATAGGTTGATTATAAAAATTAAAAATAAAATCTATAAATGGGGTTTAAAGTTGGAGGAGAAACGAGAAATAACAAAAAGATAAATAAAAAGAAATAAGCAAATAGACAATTGGGAAGAAATTTGATTTTTATAATAAATCTTATCATTAAACAGATAACTATTGATAATTAAATAATTAAATATAACAAATTGAACTTATTAATAAACTGGACTATTCCTACTTAAAAAATTAGACTTATATCAAGTTTCCGTATTTTTATTATGAAGAGTACTGGCTGCTATATATTGCCTCCTTTCTTTCTTCTTCTTTTCTCTAGACCATAATATGAATATCTGAAAGAGATGAGTTTTATACGGCTATGATTTTAGTCAGTTTATAATTTTATATATACCAAGGGCATATGCAATCATAGAACCTGATATTTTTTTGTTGATGGCTCCAATAATAACAAGTGGTAGAACGATATCTTATCCCATGGTATTGGATGCTTGCGTGCCGTCGCATTCTCGAAAGTCCTTCATGTCAAACTTTCATGGATTCATTCGTCGAAACCTTTTTCCAAGGTTCCAAAAGATTTTATAGTCCAATCCATGCATTTTTCTAATTATTGTAGGAGCAAAAGGAGTGGTAGTGAAAAAACTCATTCTATAAATTCAAACTTAGGATCTTCATCCAAGTAAATAAAAAAAATAAGAATAGAATAATCTTTATGACTTACAATTTAAAATTTTTAATTACTTTTGTCAAACATCATTTGACCATAATTACAATTACACGATTAAATACTGAATATGACACATTATATATTATTAGTGGTTGATACCAAATTTCACACCATTTCATGTTAGAAAGGTTGGAAATATAACGTGAACAATTTTCATTACATTGAAAAGAATCAAATATTTAATTAAATCTATATATTATAATACTAACTCAACCTTGAACCCCTTTTTTGACTAAATGTAGATGGTTGCAAACATCTGTAATATTGAACACTTAAGATTGTTATGTAGTCATTAATGTTTGAAGTCTACCATCTCTTATTTTCGGTACACTGAAAAATTACTCCTACAACTAGGTCATTTCGGAATCAAATTTTTCGCCATTTGATTTAGGTCGGGCATGCTAGCCCTAGCTGGAGTACGTCGAAATGTGCAAGTTTTCTTTGCAGCAGCATCGGCCAGCTCAACTCTACCGTTAAGTCTAGGTCGAGCGGCCTCGTGGTGCCGGCGTTCAGCATCGATCTGTTTGGTTGGGGGATACTGTGGGAGGCTACAAAGGTCACAAGCAAAAGGCGCTGTCATGAAAAACTCACTGCTCAATGCAGCCGTGGCGGTCTGCCTTTCCTCTGGATCGAATGCGAGAAGAGTTTCAATAAGCAGCAATGATGACGGCGGAAAATCTTTGAACTCCGTTCTTATGCGTCTTTCGCAAGGCACCGGAGATCTATAATATCGATTCACATACTGCAACTTCGCTGATTTCCAGTATTCATCTGAAGGTGTACCACATAATTTGTATATCTTATGTAGTTGATTCCCCTCTGTCTTGCCAGGCAAGATAGGTTTCCTAGCTAATAACTCCGCTAAGATGCAACCCGCACTCCAAAGGTCCACCCCCTCACCGTAATTGGTAGCCCCTAGAAGCAGCTCGGGAGGTCGATACCACAGCGTAACCACCCGATTCGTCATGGGAGGACGCCGTTTTAACCACCGATCAAAAAATGTAGCCATTCCGAAATCAGCAATCTTAAGTACTCCCCTGTTGTCGATCAAAATATTTGCTCCCTTGATGTCGCGGTGAAGCACGCCGCGCCTGTGGCAGTGCTCGAGTGCAGATAGTAGTTGGTGCATGTAACATTTTATGTGAGCTTCAGTAAATTTAATTTCCGGCATTGCTGCAAGTCCGGCTAGATCATGCTCCATGTACTCAAACACCAAGTACAAACTACATGCCGACATCCTCGACATGATCAGACCTTCCAGCTTGATCACATTGGGATGATCCAGTTGCCGCAAAATTACAATTTCCCTAGCCATATATTTAAGGCTCCCGGGCTGCTTAACATCAAATCTAACTTTCTTTAGGGCAACAATTTTTCCCGTCACCGTATCTCTAGCTTTGTACACATTACCATAAGTTCCGCCACCGATCTTCTCAATTTTTTCGAATGTGTCTGCGCTCCGCGGAATCCACCCATTGAGTGCCTCCCCGCATGCCTTCACGAGCCAGTGTGGCCACCCGGCCGCCACCTGCTCACCACGCCATTGCTTCGGTAGAATATTATAAAGCAAACTCAGAGGTCTCTGAGCCTTATCCCCACCAACAAGAACCGCTTCAGTTCCACTGTCCACACTCAGACTGTTGTTCGATTTCTCAGTAATCACCTCAGATTCTTCTCGTGAGACAGTGGACACCACTCTGCTACTCGCACAACCCATTCCAGTAATAAGATTACTTGAATCCCAAGTATCTTTCAGAAAAAGAACGATCCTGAATTTCGATTGATGTTAAGCAAAAGTTGATATGAGAACGCAACAATTCTTCACTTAGACTAATATATGTACCGAATCCTGATTGTAGTAGGAAATTAATATAAGCTAAGTACTAATTGACAAGGGAAAAGCTACAACCTCCTAGTTGACAAAGGAAAAACTACACCAAATCGACGCCAAATTAAGAAACACACAGTTTTCAATATTTAAAAAAAAAAAAAAAAAGGCCAATCCATGCCAAATCAGGAAACACGAAAATAGGAGATATTACGTAAATTTTACATAGGTTTTAAGAGTGTATGGATATATAATGCAAGCTTAGCCTTAGCCAGGTTGTCTCTAGACCAGTGTGCTCTCGCTTTGCACCCAAGTTTGAATTATCCTATCTGTAGTTTAAATTAATGAAAGCATTACATAGCAGCCATCATAGAAACTTCGAAATGGGAGAGAGTAGTATGGTATATGAGCAGCCATCTTGTTAATTTAGTGCTTGATATTATAGGCAAACGAAGAGGAAGATTAACAAATGATGAGGACGAGAGCAGCAGCAAATGCTGCTCTCCGAGCTGCTGTCGGAGGAGATGACATGCTGTCGATATGGAAACTTATGGCCGATGGGCGAGCTCGGCAAAAACGTCAAGGAAGGGTCATGTTTACCGCGTGCCCACATCAACAGCCGGAGGAAATACGAAGGACAATCGAGAAACAGAGAAAGGGGGCGACAAAAACAGTAAGTTATCGTGCTCGAAACAAGGTTGGCACCACGCAGTGTATCTGTTAAGGACGTCCCTTGCTGTCCTGGAGAGGGAACCTCAGATTTCGAGGTATACTCCGATATCTATCGCTTGTTAGAACGAATTCAATCTAACAGTAACAGCACTAGTGACTAATCTTTAAGTGTGAAACATTGTGCAATTCACTCCATGATTGTTTACCAAGACGTTGTTAAATACAAAAATGCTATATACATATATATCATGCTGAGATTCATTACACCATCCAACATCCATATCTAGTGTTGAGAGATTCCTGCTTCCTAAAGCTCACTATCATAAGTTAGTACAGACGTGTCCGGTAACTTTAACTAGAACGCCATGACTCAATTCTCATCCGCCGCGTCTTGTGAGAGCAACCACGAGAGGTACTCAGGCTCTAGGCCCAATTGATCTGGTGGAGTCACCCGTTTTCGTAAGAGCATTTCTATGGTGGGGCACTTCCTCTTACAGCCACCCCTTGGCCTTGACTGGAATTGCTCATCAGCCTCTACAAAATCCCCCTGCAATCAAATCAATAATGCTCCACATATGAATTCATAGTGTGGCATGTTCCGAGAAAGATGCTTATCCGAAAATCCAACATGCGGAGGGTATTGAATAATCCAAGTACGAAACTCACATAGGCATATACATGGCGTCCAGTCTTCTCATGGTTATCTCTCACATGCTTGTATGCAAATCTCATGCCACAACCCGAAAAGCTACAGACAAAAGGTTTATCTTCAAGGTGTACAGCCTTGATATGTTGAGTGAGATTTGATTTCTGCAAATGCATGGCCAAAACCAGAAAAGGAAATAATCAAAAACTAACCATGGGAACACAGAACCGAACAAATAGATTTTTCGTACCAAAATAATGTAACCATTCAAAGTCCCAACTTACAGTTGAAAATGTTTGAAGACAACCCTTATAACTGCATTTAATTCTCTCAACTGAAGGCGCTCCCCCTTTATGGCTGAGCAGATGCCTTTTGATATTCCTTTTCAGCTTCTTGGAACCACATATCTCACACGTTACATGTTGGTGGCAGGACAAGATATGGGCCTTAAGGCACTGCTCGTTGGTAAAATATTGCATACAACCTGGTTCGGAGCAGAATGCCTCCACTGAATCCAGATGAACTACAAAAATGAAGGAATCATTTAGAGTTTGCAATTAACGTACTGCAGAAAACATAAAAAAGAACATAGAATTTAGAAATCAAAGCTACCATGAGAACTCTCATGCTTCCACAGCTTCGAAGCAAATGGGAACACCTTTCCACAGCCAATTTCCTGGCACACGTGCTGTTTCTGACCTCTTCCTACATAAGTGCCATCATCACTATGAAGTTCTTTAACATGCCTGCTCATGTTACCTTGGCAAACAAATCCACGATTACAGTTCTCAATTGGACACTTAAAGAGTTTCCCTTGGTGCTGAAGAAGATGGCGATTTAAGTGGTCCTTTCTTCTGAAGCTGGAATGGCAATCATCCACTGAACAAACGTACGGCCTCTGTACAGAATAAGCTAATATAAATTCATAAACCAATAACCACAATTCCAAAATACACATGAACACGAATTCAAATTTCAAATTATGTGATTGAGGCTCGCTTGATGAAGCTTCACAGGAGGTCTCCCACCTGCTACTGGTCCATTCAAGTCAAGCTCTCTCGCATTTTGGAGTTCTTTGGGTGGGATCCAATGCTTCACGCTGTCCAACAAATACTTCATTAAAATGTCGATTCCTGCAAAATTTCTAACTTCAATTGATGCAAACATAACAAAAACTTCATACAAAAAGTCAAGAATAAGCTAAAGCGAAGTCTCAAACATACTACACGTGTTCAAGCATTCAAACCTTAAACTGAACGGTACGTGATTGAGGCTGACTTGATGGAGCTTCACAGGAGGTCTCCCCCCTGATACTGGTCCATTCAAGTCCGAAACCTCTTGCATTTTGGAGTTCTTTGTGTGGGATCCAATGCCTCACGCTATCCACAAGACAGTCTTAAAAATATTGGTTCCTGCAAAACTTCGATCTTAAATTGTTGCAAACATGACGTGAACTTCATCAAGAAGGTACAGAAAGCTATAGACACAATCAGCTGATATGAAACTATCACAAACTAATCTGTATCAGCTGGTTTCAGTGGCAAACTCATAAGCCAATTGCATACTTTTCCAATACAAAAGCATGTAAAAGCTACGAAACTTTAAATTCAACATAAAACAAGTACCTCAAGGGTATGGCTTTGCATATGTTGCTTCAGATGTGCAGGTTTTTTGAAAGTAGCACCGCATTCTTCGCAAGTATTGGATTTTTCCTTCTCTCCTTCCCCTTCCTCACCAGCCTCTTTTGCCATATCCATCTCATCCTACAACATTTAAGAAAATAGCAAAATCATCAATTTGACACAATCAATCTGAATAAACCCAAAACAATAAAAATTTCAATTAAAATACAAAATCAAATCAACCCACAACAGTAAATCCCTCGAATTCAAAAACCCAATTCGTAAAAATTCATAATTCGATCATAAAAAGCAGAATTTAATAGAAGCGGATGGAAACCTTGTGGTTATCGAGGATGTGAGAAGCGATCAGAGCCTTTTTGGTGCGGCAGATGCCGCAGAATTCACAGTAATATCGCCTTATGTCTCTTAAAATTGGCACTTTCTGATCTGCTTCTTCGTTATCCATTGATTTCCCGCACTCTCTCTCGACTCTCTCTCTCTCACCCGCCAAATTCATCAGCAGACCGCCGTTTGGTTGTTGCCTTTCTGAAGTCTGATTTTCTAGGGTTTTTGTAGTAGTCGGGGATACGCTATTGCAGCTCCTTATTTTACAACTTCCACTAGAAAACAAGTTTTAGTAAAATTGCAAAATAGCCCCTAAGTTTTCCCATTTTGTGTATTTACTTCTTAAACAAAGAATAGCTTCAATTAATCACCCAGATGTAATATATTTTTCACAATTTCATTTAGTTTTTTTTTTCTCGACGATATATTTACACTTGGAATTAACTTTGACTATTCAAAGAATGAGGAGGGTTTACTCCTCAAAATACTTCGTGATTGATTCACAAAATTTCATGTTTATGATCGAAATCAGTTATAGAGTATCTTGAAGAGAAACCCCTTGTATTTTAGTATCCAAACATTATCTTTACAATTCCATTTAGTTTGATATTATGTGACTTACAATCAACTTCTGAAGTCAATTTCGTCAATTCAAACACAATAAATATTAGACATCTTCCTTCATAAAAAAATTCATCAACTTTGATCAATTCCAGATATTGGATGTCGTCCCCCCTCCTCTTGAAAAGAATAAGATTTACATAAAATAAGTTTGCCGTCACTTGGTATTTCAGTTAAATAGCTCATTGCTTGCTATGTCAAGAAGAAATTTCTACGTACATGTCAATGTATTATTAGAAAGTGATACTGTAATATCAATAAATCTGTTCTATGTTTGTGAAGTATTTTCTGTTATCAATCTTTCAAGGGTTTACGAATAGAAATTAAGCATAAGTGGTCTCTTTTTCACAATTAATTTGTATGGTAATTTGTTATTTTTGGCCAAACGGGTGGTAAATTTACAAAGTGAAAAGTTCTCGGGGCCCTACGCGTAAATTGACGTAATATTTGCATAATTTCATATGAGGAGAAGGTTCATGATTGGTAAAGGTCCACATTGACGGCCTCGATCCTGCCACGTAATCCACCACCAAATCAAGAACCTGATATTTTGCGTACGAAAATAAACAGACTATTTGAACACGGCGGAATAAAGCCAAAAAACTCTGTTCCGGCGAACATGGCCTCCTCCAAGAGCGAGTATGTATTCTACTCGCCGATCCCGTCCGGCCCCAACAACCCACAGCCTCAGCAAAACGTCGTCGTTCTAACTCATTACCGTCCCACTCCCCACTACTGCTGCGGACGCTCTCTCCGCCTCTGCATCTCAATCATCGCCACCATCCTTATCCTCTCTGCCGCCGTCTTCTTCCTCTACCCCTCCGACCCCACCCTCCACCTCGCCCGAATCAAACTCAACCACGTCCGAGTCAACGCGTCCCCCAAACCCACTCTCGACCTGTCCTTCTCTCTCACCATCAGAGTTCGAAACCGCGACTTTTTCTCCCTGAATTACGACTCGCTCAAAGTCACGGTGGGGTACCGCGCGAGGGAGCTAGGGTTTGTGATCTCCGACGGAGGGCACGTCAGGGCCAGAGCGTCGTCGTACGTGAACGCCACGCTCGTGGTCGACGGGCTTGAGGTCCTCCACGACGCGTTTTACTTGCTTGAGGATTTGGCGAAAGGGGTAATTCCCTTTGATACCGATACGGCGGTGGATGGAACTTTGGGGGTTTTGTTCTTCAAGATTCCGATCAAGGTAAATTTGTTCTTGATTCAATGTAGAAGCTTTTATTTGGAATTGGTTCTCGCTGATAATTGTTTGAACATTGAGAGCAAAAAGATTAAATTTTGTATTAGAATTCTGCATTAATTTGGGAAATTTTTACACAAAGCTGCAAACTTTCGGTTACTGCAAAAGTCTTCGCTTAATTTGTATTCATAAGAAATTGGTTGTGCCTCTAGTTTTCGTGTATGCATTCATGATCGGTGCAGATGGCTACTTTTTTACACCCAAAATTATTTCTGTTCCAAAATGTAGAGTCACACACTCTTGATAATTTCTGTCTGTTCACCTTCTTCAATTCATCCGATCCAACGGCCGAAAATTAAAAAAGCGTGTGGGAAGAAAAAGGGAATTGTGGATATCACACCCGTAGGTTTATCACTTTCGAAATGATGCGTGTGAAATGGTGCAATTGAATGAGGGTGAGATGGCTGAAGTGGCCATTGATTATGTTGTGTTTCAACCTCACAGATTAGATGCTAAGTTTTGTGATTTGTTCTAATTGTGATCTCTAATGTTGATCAGGCAAGAGCATCGTGTGAAGTATATGTAGATACAAACAACCAGACAGTTGTTCGTGAAGACTGCTACTCTGAGGTGAGGATGTTCTTTTCTTTCATTTCCTATTCACTCGTCAATTGCGTGCATCCGAAAGCTCCGTCGTCCTCTGCTATAGTTAGTCCCGCTTGATTGCCAAAGTTCATTTTTTCTTGCTCTGTAGCTGCAAATGTAGTCTTAATTTCTTGTCGAGGCTTGGGTCCTTTGGCTATACCAATTAGTTTAGAGGCTTGGTTTAACTAGAAGCCGGGTTTGGACCAGATTTGCATAATAATGTGTCGTTTCATCTGGTCTTGAGGTTCACTCTCCTTTTCTACAAAGAATCGGTGATACTTTTTCATGAAGGCTTTCGTGGAATATGCCAGTTTCTTCTTTGGGCCACAGTCCTCTTTCATTTTCTGCCAAATTTCTTTTGCATCTTTAGAACAATGAAACAACATACGATCGACTCAACGACAGAGTCTAACGATGCAGTGGCTAAATTTTCTTGTTGTACTATTTAACGAAAGGGGTAGAGGAAGACCTAGTAAGACTTTGAAGAGACTTTAAGAAAAGAAATACAGTACTTAGAGCTAACGGAAGAATTGACCCAGAACAGAGTGCAGTGGCGTTCTTTTTGTCGTTTGTTGTCGTCATACTTTTGTACGAAATAAGCTTTCACATACTAGTGTTCGTGGATATGTCTGTACATGAGAATTATCACCTCCCAAGAATTTTCTTCCTCAATGTCCTTGAAATTTCACCTGCAAGACTTTGTTGCCTCAATGTCCTTGAGCTACTAACTAAGTTCCTTTGAATCGTGCAGTGATATCAATGGAGTTCTGCTGTTTAATCTCGAATTTCGGTGCCTGAAGGCGAAGATGACAGTTCCGGTTTCTAACAACTTCCATTCCCTGTGCATAATTATCGACTTGAAACCGATCGCAATCAGCATGTAGAATGTGAACAGGGTGCTTGATTTAATAGCAAAAGAAAATCTTTCGAAGGAATTCGTTTAGCTTGTGTGTTACAATTCAAATTACTGAGAATGTAAATGAAATCCTTTGGGGAAGGCTTTTAATTGTTTCACAATGTTGTCAAATATTTGGTTCCTGAGTCAACTTTGATGTTGAAACGTGTCAACTGTAACGAATGATCCAACGGCCACAAAATTCTCGCACACTATGAACCGAAATGCAATAATGTAAAATGTCGACATTTGAATAGAAGTTGGTTGGCGGACAGGGACTTATTCTTTTCCAACACGTAAATGCTATCTCAGTGGTTACTCTGCACTATTGTGTTTTTTTCAGAAGTTTTAAATTCGAATTTCGTAGATGACGAATTCGATACCAAATTAAGCTGCGCTTTGTCGAACTTATTCTTCTTTTAATGTAAAAATATTAATGTATTAAAAAAATAAAAAAATAAAGAACTCAATGATTAGTGTTTGTATTCTAATAGCATTATTCCTCTTTCCTCGTAATTTATCAAATCAGGAAATTTGTACTATTAAAATTTGATCTAACGGCTACAAACAGAGATTCACTTTAAAAGTTATAATAACTTCAACAGTTTGATCAATTTTTAATAGCAAGAATTCTCTCACTTGGTAGATTAGAAAGAAGAGATTCGGAGTAGATCCCTTTCTGATCCACTCAATGCGACTAAATCCTGGAACTTTCTACTACGAATTCAAACTCGAACTAACTGCACTATCCAACTTGATTAAACGCTAGATCTACTAAAAAAAACCTTGATAAAATGCTAATAACAGCAGAAATGAATGTAATTAGAATAACAGCTAGAGCGAGTGTGTTTTCCTTTTTGAATTTTCGATATATAAATTTGTTTATCATCACCAGCGGGATATCGAATGCAATAAAAAATAGGGAACCGTTGGAAGGAGAAAATAAAAATACATTATTATTATTATTATGCATAATAAAAACTTGGACTCATTAATTACTGGACATATCTTTTCTCAAATTCCGGCCACCACCCCAAACATACTCAGCATGGTGTTGCCTACACCGGAACGACCCCGGATGCTGCGTCGGCGAGCACAAGCACCACCGAGTATCGCCGCCACCGTTGCCACCTCCAGCTGCAGCCTCTCCAACCCTTCTAGCCGCAGCTGCAGCCGCATGCAGGTTCGCTGTCGCCTCAACCGCCACAGACGCCTGCAAAAGAAGCCATCTGCGATGCTGCTGCTGCTGCAGCACCGCCAAGTCTCTCACTCTCAACCTCACCAAATTAGGCACGCCCGAAGGGTAGCACATAATTTCTAGTCTTCAAATCCAGAAATCCGATCTCTTTTAAACTATGGTATTTTTGAAATTTGAGAGGTGATTCAGAATTTGAGGGCAAAGGAATCTGGGAAGGGGGGTAGCTACAGCATCATGTGTAAGGAATAAGAATATATTTATAGGAAGGGAAAGGTGGCTAATAAAACAAGGTATATTTTAGATTGATTCCCAGGAAAGAAAAAGCTACAATTTTTGCTTTTAAACGATGCTTTAATTCGTTGAGGATGAGTTTGTGATGGTTAAGGTGAGAGGTTGTGTCAGAGCGGAGGCAAATCACCGCTCTGACATAAATTGTTTTTAATATTATAAAATATTAAAGAAAGTAGCGTAATTTTATAAAATAAAATTTTATTTACATGTAAATTTAATTCTTCTAATAAAAAAATAAAAAATAATCTCTCTCCCCCTTTCCTCTATCTCTACTTCTACGTTCTTTCTCACTCTCTTGCTCTCTTTCCTTTAATTTTAACAACAAAAATAAAAAATTTCACACCCTTTATTTATAGGTATATGTGTGATATATATATAAATTTTTCTTGATGTTTAAAAACCTAACGAAATATCAGTTTTATTGATAAGTTCCAAGTGGGCCCACCAATGAGTGGCACAATTTTCAAGATGGATTAGATGCTACTTGTGATTTGCCACGTGCCCTTGGAATTCTGCCACCTGGAACACACATGTCGTTGCCTAAGTGGCAATATTAGCACCAAGTTTTCTTTCCTTTGTACGATCAATGTAGAACTTAGGCAACTTAACTACCAGATTCATTCGGGCCACTGGTTTTCAATTTCGTGGGCATCTTCTAGTTCCATCTACAATGTTAGGTTTTATCTTCCTTTTGAAGAAAAAAAAAATTTCTGGCCGGTGATTTTGTTAAAGGAGTTTACTATTTTTTAAAATAGAAAGACTCACAGAGGCATTTTAGCCTCTCTAACCACCGTAGGACAATACATCAATAGCAGGAATATAACGTAGATACTTGGAATTCGCCTCCAAACAAACACTGGGGCCACCCGTACGAAATTTAATGGTTGCAAATAAAGAAAATTAATGAAAATAGCTTGAAAATTTTGACGATAAGAACAAAATAAAGGGTAACGTAAATAGTACAAAGATTGACTTTTTAGTGTAAAATGTGGTTTTTCGTTAAAATAAACAGTAGCATGTGCTTTTCGTTAAAGTTTTCTTGTAAATAATCAATTCTTGTATGTAAAATATAACCATTGGTTCAAACCATTATAACTAATGTCGTTTGCCAAAACAAAAACAAAAACCATTATAACTAATGTCAATTACGCATCCTTGTATGGCCACACACATTCCTCTTGTGGGGTTGCATGGCTTATTTGGGAGAGACCAAGAGGAAGGACCCAAGTTTAGGATTAACAACTAATTATGGTAATTTTTGTCTATTTAGTTGGGGAGAAACCTTCAAGATGAAGGAAGAGATGTTGGCTTGATTAGGAATTTAGGCTTTTGCTCTTGGAGTTGTGTGGAGTTCCCAGTCAGATCAGATCATACACCTGATTAGATTAGTGTCTGCTTTTCCTTGGATTATAGCAAACAGCTTGTGTGGTGCCACGTTTCTTACGCGCCAGTCACAGTCACATCCATGCACATATGTACAATGTATAACAAATTAATGTCTTTTATGTTGGCTCACATCATGTATGTGTTGTTGATGTTGTCAATAATGTATGAATTGTACGGTTAATACGTTTTGTTAGTTATAATAATATTGAAATGCTGTTGACAGTATCTTGAGAATTCGTTCTTGAACATAGGACAAATGTTGGTTCAATTGTTCTACTAATGTTTTTTTTTCTTCTTCTAAAAGAGAATAGCTAGTGACTGTGTCACTGTAACTTTTTCAGAATCAGAGAAGACTCATAGAGACAGTGATTCACCAGTATCAAAAATCAAACTTAAAACGTAACATGTGGAATTGTCGTACTAATGTTATGTTTCACAATTGTATTTTATTTTCTAATACTTGCACAAAACCGTTGGACATAATATCTACTTCGAATAATTACTCATACATCATATTATCAGTTAAGTGTTCATCGTATTCATGTGTATTTCTCATTATTCATCATCTTACATTTTACCAATTCATCATTTGCCTTTCTTGAAAATATTACAAAAGGGCGATTGAATTGAAAATTGAAGTCGCAAAAAGGTTTGTGTTAAAAGGAAACATAAAATTAATAAATCTGAAAGCTTTATTCTTTTTACATTGTGCAAAATAATTAAAATACAAAAAGAAAGGATGAGAGTGGAAGATAACCCAAAGCAATATAATAAATTAAACAGGAGCAAAAGACCACATGTCATGTGTTGAGTTCGATTTATGACGATGATAAATTACATGATCATCATCCAGAAATGATAAAATTCCTCTATTAAGTGTCGGCTCCCTATAAGGTGGACTACCGAGCTGGAAAAAAACAAAGCAAAACCTTCAAAGAGAAGCTTTCCACAATAGTAGTACTTCAGAAAATATATTGAAGAATATTTTTCACTTTATGTTTTTTTTCTAAGTTTTGTTGTACTTTGGTTTCTCCAACAGTAGAGGAAAATAATACAACTCTAGCACAAAAATTATATTGTTTTCTTGTATATTGTCACAGATTCACCTGTCAGGCATCTCACAATTTTCAAATAAAAGTAAAGGGAAAGGAATCATCGCATAAAGCATCGTCCGTCGACTGTTTTATTACTATTTGCGTTTTTAAGTAAATTATTTGATTTGTTGTTTTTCTTTGCTTTGCTTTCCATTTTGTTTCTGTATATATTTTTAGTATCAAACTGGTGAATGTAATTCGAATTTTCAAATAATACGCAAGGGCATAAGGAAGAATAGATTTTTTTTAAAATGTCCGGTATTAAGTGATACTCCACATATCATAATACAAATAGCCAAAAAATATAATTTTTCATACGAAGATGTGAGAGATGCAAAAAGTGCTAGAAAATATTATTATTTAGATTTATTTTAATGTTTAGCATTTTGAGCTTAGCTCGTTAGTATTAGAGCTTGTTTGTTTGACCTTCTTAAGGGTCCTCACCAGCTTGATCTGCACCTTGACTCGTGTCATACCCGCATCGACTTCTAGGATTCGAATCTGTCTCAACCTGTATGAAATCTTCTTCTGCATTTTGACTTTGCACTGGAGTTGTTTTGTTTGCTGCAATCCTTTTGCTCGACTTTGTTGCTGCATGAATTGAAAATAGGCCCAGCTTGAGGAAAGAAGGAAAGGGAGAAAATAAAAAAAAGGAATAAGAAAAAAGAGGGAGATTAAAATAAATAAATAAATAAAAAAGGAAGATAAAATGAAAAAGATAAAATTGTTTGCTTGTTTGAGGCCCACACATGCAAAAGAAAAAAGTTGGAAGTTTTAGGTCCACACTGGCATGGAAATCTTGCCCTAGCACTAACATTGAAATATTGCATTGGCACTGGTATGGAAATTTGGCACTGGCACTGGCATTAGAATCTTGTAATGAGATTGGCACCACCATTGGCATTTGAAATCTTGCACTTGCACCAGTGAAATTTCCTATTGAAATTGGCATCTGAAATTAGCATAATAGAGCTTGCATCTGCATCTGCTTGTTGACAAACTCATGTCGTGTTGATGGGGGTGTTGGAAAATATTATTATTTAGATTTATTTTAATGTTTTGTATTTTGGACTTAGCCCATTAGTATTAGGGTTTCGTTTCCTTACCTATTAGGGTTATGTTAGTTTTCTATATATATGGTACTTTGTAACTCTATAGAATAGTAAGTCATTCACAATGTAGTTTCTTGAAGTTTTGTAGCCATTTTGGCACTCTTGTTTGTTTAATAATATTCTATTTTATAATCTTATTCATCGCATACTCTGATATTCAACTAAATGGCATTCGGTGAATCCGTGGAAGGGAGTTGTGTCATGGAATACAGTTACTGGCGGAATTTGCAATTAGTTGGATTTTTTTTCTTCTGAAAAATCTCTTTTGTTATTGGATGCTTTCGGTCAATGAGTGCTACGTGGAGGCACTTGATTAGTACAGACTATACAGAGATGAATTTGGCAATTGTGTGTAAGCCAAATGTTGTTACTGTTATCAGTGTATTATTGGTTTGCTCAAAGATGAGTTCATGGCAATCCAGATTCATGGCTATGTTGTGAAGGTTGGTTTGGATCTTTTAGTGACTACTAGATGAATTGGTTGACGTGTACGGGAAATGTGGGAATGTGAAAGCTTCAAAACGAGTTTTTGATGAGATGATTCAGAAGAATGAGGTTTCCTGGAATGCAGCTATGGCTACAGGGGGCATAATTTGCAAGCCTTGGATGCATTTAGGTTTATGATTGATGCAGGAGTTAAACCAATCTCTGTCACCATTTTTAGCATGCTACCATTGTTAGTTGAACTAGAAATCTTTGGATTTAGCAAAGAACTCCATGGTTTGAGTGTAAGAATAGGTATTGAAACAGATATCTCCATTGCCAACTCATTAAAACAGATAAGATGACGAGAGAAAATCGGTTAAGGTGGTTTAACGGAAGACTTGGCGTAAAAACGGCGCAGTGGTGTTCTAGTATTCATACACTTGACTCTACTTAGTGGGAATAAGGCTTTATTGTTGTTGTTGTTTGTATGCAAAATCAGGCCGTCCAAATGAAGCATCTAATGTGTTCCCAGAGATGGATAAAAGGAATATTGCTTCTTGGAATGCCATGATATATTGCTAATTTTGCTCAAAACAGTACTGAGTTGGAGGCCATTGGGACTTGTGAGACAAATGCAACCTCATGATGAAATTCCAAACTCTGTAACCTTCACAAATCTTCGTCCAGCTTGTGCTCGTTTGGGTTCCCGTCGTCTTGAAAAAGAAATCCACGCAGTGACAGTTCGCATGGGATCTGCCTCTGATTTGTTTGTCTATAATGCTTTGACAGACTCGTACGCAAAGCATGGCTATATAGATCTTGCTCAAAATGTGTTTAGAGTTGGCGAATTGATCTTGCTGCCCAAGCAAGGATATAGCTTGTAAGATCCCACATCGTCCAGGGGAGAAGAGATGATATGCCTTATATGTACATGTCCATCTTCCTATAGTGAGATGCGTTTTGAGGGAAAAACAAATCCGTGAGGACATGACCCAAAGCGAACAATGTCTTACCATGCGGACTGGATAGAGATGTGACATAGCTTCATGAATACAATGAGCACAAGTATGCAGAATCCATGGGAATTTAGAGTTGGCGAGTTGGGCAGCAGAGCATCCGTATCACTTGAAGCATTGCAGACTTTGAACTTTGGAGTTTTTTTTTTTTGAGATTTTTTTATTTAGTTATAATTTTGACTAAATCTGAATGAGTTGATACACTCACTTATCGTAAATTTTCATAATTTTCGTTGAAGGCAACTGATATCGATATACTCATTGATATTTCCATATTGATTTTTCTACCTGTATTGATATTTTAAACAGGGAATACACGGTACACCTCTCTAATAAACTCAAGTATGTTATGCTCGAGCAAATATTTTAAGCTCAACATAAATCGTAAATCTAAAACATCAGAATTTATAGCTCGTTTCATACTCTTTTGTTTATTATTCCAAATTGCATGGGCTTGTTGTTGTGCCACAAAATATTATCCTTAAAAATAAAAGAAAATATATGCTTCATGATTAAGAGAATCATCCTAACTGTAAACATACTCAAAACTATATTAACTATAACCGTTGTACAGTTGCAAAGCAATTATTTAAAAAAGTTGTCATCGATAATTTATTTATGAGAAAGCTTGACTGTTGAAAAATTTAGCAGCAGCATCTGTTGCTATCGCATCACAGGTGAACACGTGTTCAAATTATGATTAAAAAATTAATTACTTAGACACATGTCCACTCATGATTCGATATAGCAGGAGCTGCTGCTGATTTTTCAGCAGCCAAGCTCTGTTCATTTATTTATTTACAAACTAAAATAATAATTTAAAACAGAAAAAAAATTGGAACCCTACACATGGGGCAAGTTGTTAATAAGCCTTGTGTGGCGGGCTACTGACCAAAACGCAAATCCATCCGCTTTGAAACGGAACTCTCTCTCTCTCTCTCTCTACCCAACTTTTGATGTGGTGAGGGTCCGAGTCAACACGCCGCCGACTCGGAGTCAAAATATTCACGTCGAGTAAGCCCGCGTGTACTTTTCCTCGCTTGACCCCATCCAAACCAAAACAAAAAACCCCACCAACAAGAGAAAGATACTTACACTTTGGCATTTGGGTTTACAACCAGGACATTACAAATTAATATTATAATTACACAAATGAATATTAACGTCAAATTATTACTTGAGACGTCATGGCATACTAAATGATAATAACATGTATTATAGTCTTGTGTGCCACAATGACATCGTGCATACATGTTTGAAACTGCTTCGAAAAGTATTAAAGGTGTATTTGAACAAAAAAAAAAATTTATTTCTAACAATGTCTAACACAAACATTTAAAGTGTTTACGGTCGCAAAAGCATTTTCTAGATAAGCACTTGCCATGTGCTTTTTTAAGAAACTCTTTTATGAGCAAAAATTACTTTTTATAAAAGCAATTCAAGCTTGAAAAATTTATAGTATGGTTTATTACATAGAATGCACAATAACTCTAAACAGTTAAATCTTTTATCAATAATTTAATAATCAAGATCTAACCGTTAAAAATTGCGAGAATTAGTAGAAGTCTTGCACTAGGGATGATTTTTATAGGATTTTTATCACAAATGGTTCCTGAAAGACTCACATCATCAAGATAATCCTTGAAATTGAAAATCAATCAACATAGTCCCTAAAAATAAGTGTTGCAAATCAACGTTGTCCCTCTATCACAATTCTATTAAAAATTATATTAAGTACTGATATTACACATAAATTAAAAATTTCAATGCCAATTCAAAAAGATTTCGGTACAACATGTTCCCATGTTCATATTCGGACTCGAAATGAAAAAATTTCGGTCCGAATCGGAATTTCAGTCCAACTTTTGCCCCCCACAATTTACACTACTTTTCTCTTTCATCCACTTTCCAAGAAACCGCACATGGTTGGCACCATGTTCCCATATTCCAGAAACCCCACCCCCTCCCCACTCCTCCATAAATAAATACACCACCACCATCTAACTCCGCAGCCTCCATCCATCCCCTCTCAAAATCTCACACCCTCCTGACAGATTTTGGTCAAATCCCTCTTAGTTTCCTTAATTTTCCCCTACTTTTTTCTTTATTCATATTTCTCCGGTCGAAAAATGAACTCAATCAGATCTTGCGCCCTCCCAATCATCGGGTTCATGTTCATGGCCCTCCTCAGCCTCGGCTACGCCCAGGAGGCCCCAGCTTCTTCTCCCACCAGCGACGGTAAGTACATCAGTTGCCTTCCAAAAGACCCAAAATTTCGTTGTTTTAATCTGTTGGGTCGGTCTAAAAATTTGAAAAGTTGCAGACTTTATGGGTTTTTTGTGATAATTTTGTCTAATTTTTCTGGGTTCGAATTCTTGCAGGCATGGCGATCGATCAGGGAATTGCCTACACGCTTATGATGGTGGCGCTTGCAATTACATACCTCCTGCACTGAGAGATGGATTGATTTTCTCAATTTTTTGGAGGAGAAAAACCCAAATCAGGAATCACAATGAGCATTATTGTTGTATACAGTTATTGATCTCTTGATATTATAAAAAATCAAATTCTTTTTTTTTTGTATGTATTTTTTTGGCATATAAATGGAGGAATCTGCAGTGTAGTAGAACTATTTATCTAATTTATTATTAGCTCATAAATTTTTATGAATTATGGATCTCATTGTGTTTGGAGGTTTTGAGGATCTCAGTCTCCTGCGACCTGCAAATTTTCTTATGTTTTAATTTGGCCAAGTTGTTGGGTGAAACCCAATCCAAACATTCTTTTTTAGTTCTCTCACCCATTTTTAGATTTCGTATAATTGAAGAAGATTTAACAGACAAAAAATAATAAGAGTGCAAGAAGAAAAAAATAGTGTGGATAGCACATTCAAACCCAAAAGTATCATTGCATTTAAATAATTAAAAGCACTTTTAAAAGAAGTGTTTTTGAATTTCAAAAGTAGAAAATTCAGTTTTGTTTTAAATAAAAACTAATTAAAATAATTTGAAAGTTTTGAATTTTAATGGAAGTGACATAAAAAAAAAAACCAAATAGTACCGAATTTTTTTTAAATTTTTTTTTTTCAAAAACGTTTTTAGTGGTTTAAAAATATTTTTCAAGTTACACCGAGTTGACTGACCACATAAAATGGGCCTCAACATTCATATAATCAACCTCTTTACAGTCCTCAATGATTGCTTTGGGCCTTGCTGGCCCATATCTCTACCTCGGTTACTTCAAACTACAAATTTCAGCCCATGTTTTTATTGGCAAAATTGGCTAAAATCATGAAAATATAAATCTCAATTGCTGAAATAATCACGTCTTAAAATTTAGGGATATTTCAGTAATAATTTATTTTTGAAAAGTTATACAAGATAAGTACTTTGCAATAATCAACTCATAATCGAACTCATTATGTATATGTATGATACAACCTTTGCATTATTGGAAGTTAAAAACTCATAAATAAGACCTCCTCCATTAATGGCATTGTTTATTAATCCATAATTTAGTGAGAGGAATTGAAGTCATATCACACGCTTCCTTTCACAATTGGCATTATTTACTAATCCGTTGTAATGTGATAAGGGAGAGTTGATTTGAGAAGGAATTAGAATTTGATACTTTCGCAAATGGTTACGGATAATTACACGTGTCATAAGTGAAAAAAAACACACCACCATGGCAATTTTTTTTTATTAATTTTTTTAAAACGATATTATTTACACTAAAAGAGAGGGGGTAGGCTAAGCCTCACAATAAGCTAGTAATAATATGGTTCAAATTCGCCTTCAACAAGAATCAAACCTAAGGCAACAAATAAAACAACATGTCAATTGTTGATCGAACAAAATGGTAAACTTAACAAACATTCGCACAATCCTAAACCACACACAACCTAACTTATCACAAAACTGTGCAACTTGTTTCATTAACTATAATTGAAAAGTTGGAAGCATAATGTCTATTATATTAAACAAAATTGTATTTGAATTTTCTATTGTCTAAGAGGTCTTAGGTTTGACAAAAGAACCATTATGGAAGCTGAATTTTAGGGTGTTTACATGGGTCTCGATGCCTTAAGGTGAGGAATGCAAGAATCTGATTCTTCAATGTGAATCTTGTTGCACTCACTCTACAACTTCATAAAAGATTGTAAAGAAGCTATCAAAATAAATTGAAGATGTGAAGTCACTTGTACTTATAGAAAAAAGAATGCCTCTACCCAGACTTGAAGAAAAGAAAACGGTGCCCACGAGACGGCTTATGCAGACCATATGGAGGACTTGGGGTTAGGCTTATGACTTGGTCTTCGTGTTTTTGTTTCTCCTCCAGTCCTCCTACCATTGCTACTAAATATTTTAGTCTCTGATTTTATCGGCGGGGAACTCCCGAGAGCTATCCCTGCCTAGCTTCTTTATTTTTTATTTTTTATTTTTGGGGTTTACTAGACTTTGCCTTCCTCTGTACAAAAATTATATATATGCAATTTTATGAAGGCTTTTTAGTCAAAATTGTCCATAATATATCAAAATGAAGATAGAAAAGGGTAGAACAAGATTATACCTATTTGAAGCCCAATGGTTACTCAAGATGGGTGGAAAATAGCCTGAAAAGTGACTGGTCAGCGGGAAAACTGGTTAAAATTTAAACGTTTATAACTTATTCAATACTCAACGAAATCGAGTGATTCAAAAACAAAAATCATACTTCTCGATGACATGAAGAGAGTGGTACCTTTCTTGATGGCTAACTCGCTGTGGTTTGGTAGAAAATGGCTAACTCGATGACTAAAATAACCATTTTCGAGTCGTTCTTCGGCCAAACCATGACGAGTTAGCCTTCGAGAAAGGTACCATTCTCTTTTTTCTCGTCGAGAAGTATGATTTTCTATTTTGAATCACTCGATTTCGTTGAGTATTGAAGAAGTTATGAACGTTTAAAATTTACCCAGTTTCTAGCGAGTTTTCCAGTTTTCTTGCTGACCAGTTACCTTTAAGGCTATTTTTCAGCCATCTTCGACAACCATTGGGCTTCCAAATAAGTAAAATCTTGTTCTACACTTTCCTATCTTCATTTTGATATATTATAGGTCGAAATTGGTTAAAAAACAATTGAGTTGTGAAACATTGAAAATTGCCTAAACTTTTGGGCAAGAGCTATGAGATGCTTAACGGAATTTTTAACGGAAGGACCATTGGGCTTCCAAATAGGTATAATCTTGTTCTACACTTTCCTATCTTCATTTTGATATATTATGGGTCGAAATTGGTTAAAAATTGATTGAGTTGTGAAACTTTGAAAATTGCCCAAACTTTCGGCCAAGAGTTCTGAGACGCTTAACGAAAATTTTAACGAAATGACCAAAATAATGGATGGTGGACAATCTCAGAGACCATTTCTATTAATTTTCAATCTCAATGACCAAAGTGATGTGTTATGCAAATCTCAAAGATTATTTTGGATAAAAAACCTTTTATGAATGATGTTACATTAAACAAAAGTAAATAATGAATTTACCGATCATAATTGAGAATGGGACAATTAAATTTATGAAAATGGTACGTCTTCAAAACGATTGTAGGATCATAAATAAATTTCCTAATAATTTTTCAAAGACTTTTTAAACTTAAAAGAAAAACTTAAAAAATAAATGGGTCAATCGTGGAGAGGAAGGTGAACGGGAAGACTCCACATCATTTTTATGGCCGTTTTGGAACTCTTATACTTAAGTATAAAATCATGTGGTTCAAAATTTTCCTTTTTGTCTTACATTATAATTTTTTTTCGATAACGTTGTTTTGATAATTGTCACTCAGTATTATGATTTAGTAGTATTTTTCTTCACTTGTAAGCGAGAGGTCTTAGGTTCGAATCTCATACATGACGAATTCGATACTAAATTAAGTTGCGCATTGTGTAGCTTAACCAAACTCATAATCTTTCTTAATGTAAAATATATTGTCGTACTAAAGAAAAAAAAATATTGTTTGATAATTTTCAATATAAATCCTATAGACTTAATTCTAAACTTTACATGCGTAAAAAAATGCATATACTACTTACCGCTATAATGCAATAACAAAAAATAATTACGTCTATATTTACTTCGGAGTTTAATTCTTACTCATTGTTTGCCCCAAACAACCAACCAAATCGACACGATTAAAGCATCAAAGATCAAGAAACATGCCATTGATCGAATAAAGACGCACGTGACTTTTTTTGGTTGGTAAAATACACGAGTTAGAACTTGGTATTTTAAAAATCTTTTGGGATATTTTTTAAATAAAATGTTTTTTTTCCAAAAAATCTTTTGTAACGGGTCCAAATTGAATTAACCCACTACTAATATTTGCTGACCTCAGCACCTGCCCGGCTGCCCCACCTGAAACAAAAAATCTAAAAACATACAGTACTTGAAGACAGCCATGATTCAGTACTCAACGTACAGGATAAGGCCTCTGCTCCACCAATACCTTCGCTCCACGTCTTCCCTTGCGATATCGCACGCACCAGGTCGCTTAGACCGTCTTTCCCATGCGGATACACCCCTCTCTCTCTCTACACATTCAGACCCACCTAAGTCACCCACCGTCAAATTCTTTGATAGCCTCTCTTCCATGAAACAAACCCCATTTGTTAAATCCTCCATTTTTTCTTCATTTTTCATCGGAAGAATCCTATTGGGTTCCCGAATTCATGAGCTTTTTATCGAAAGGTACGTGTTTGTTCGATAAAGTTCGATACTTTCTTGTGTATTGCCATTTGGGTATGCCGTAAATTTGCTTTTGATTCTGATTGTTTTTGCGATTGCAGTTGATCGGTTTGTGTGAATCTGTATGTGGGTGTTCTTGTTTTTGAATTTTGGTGTTCTGGGAATTTTGTGCTTGCTGTGTTTGCATGGCTTTTTGGATTCATCTAACTGGTGGGTGAAAATTTTGAGATGGGTTTGATTGATTTGAGCTGAAATCTATCCGAATAGGTGTGTTTTTGGGTTAGAAGTTTGCGCTTTTGTGTGATGTTTATGGTTTATGGACTAGATGTTTTGGATTTCAGTGATGATTTTACTTTGTGGTGATAGATATGTATGTCATTCTGTTTGAATGAATGATTGGGATTTAACTCTGTTCGGTTGAACTTTGAACTCGTGGGTGATCGGGATTTTGGCCAGATGAAGATCAATGATGTTGTAGCTTTTGGAAATTAATGTAGTTGTGCATGGATGCTAATGTAGCTGTAGTTGTATTGAGTAAAGTTTTGAATGTCTATTATGTTTCTGATGGACATCAACTTGCAATGCCAGCACTTTTAAACCAAATTTGTTTCTGTGATGTACAATGGTTCAGTTAAAACATGTTGCTGCTTTGAAAATTCACGTATATGCATTTATGAGTTATAGATCTTGTTTCCATTTGTATGTCGTTGAATGAAGTCACTAATATGATTTTCTGTCAAGTTAATTTTTGTATGGAGAGTATCTGAAGTCAAGAGAAAATCTGATTTATCATCTTTTGTTTATTAGGTTGAATCCAAGGCTTTAATTTTTCAACATTCTTTTGGGGCTGGAGAAGGAAACTAGAGATTATTTGCATGAATATAGAATGCCAGATTTAAGAAGTGGAGTTCGACGATCAAAGAGGATCAATTATGTCCAGGAAGATCCTGCTGTTCTAGTTCCAGCTGTGCGGCCTGGTGCTGGAAAAGGTAATAGCTTCAACATTCTATTCTTAATATCTTCTGAAAAAATCATTTAACCCCGTGCTTTATTTGTTCAAGTGCAGTTCTGACTGCTAAAGGTAGGGGTAGAGGGTCTAGAGCCCTGAATCAAGGTAAGAATTCCAAGCTATTTGGTGCTGGAGTTGGTGGCCTAGGGCATACAGGTTTGGGTTTTCCTGAAAGAGAATTAGTGCCGGTTCACAACGAGTTGGTAGATCAGAAAGGTGCACAGAAATTGGTTGCTATGGAGGATGAAGGAAGCACTAGTCCACTTCCGGACAGAGTAATTTTATCACCTTTCTGATTAGCTTTATGTATATTACTATAGAAGCGTTGTCCATTTAATATAGTATATGATTCCTATAAAAAAAAAATTATTTTTCAGGTACAAGTTGGCAAATCTCCCATGTACAAGCTAGACAGAAAGTTGGGGAAAGGGGGTTTTGGACAAGTTTATGTGGGAAGAAGGATGACTGGCGGCTTAGGGTGCTCTGGGGCTGATGCCTATGAGGTTTCATATTTGCTGTGCATCTCTAGTATACCTGTGTAAGTTCTCTGCGGAAGTTGTGTGATACTAATGGTCATTTCCTGTTCATTGTAGGTTGCTCTGAAGCTTGAAAGTAAAAATGGTAAAGGTTGCAGCCACGGCCCTCCTTATGAGTGGCAAGTATACAGGTAATGCAATATTTCATCCTTATTTTAGTTAAACTCTAATCTCTGTATCCTGACTATTGTTTTTACGATAAACAGTACTCTTAATGGATGCTATGGGCTTCCCCTCGTCCATTACAAAGGTCAACAGGGAGAGTACTATATCCTAGTGAGTATCTTGTCTATCCATATTTGTTTCTTTGGAAGGTTTTCCAAATGTTGGAAATATTGTGAATACTTTCTATTCATGAATAATTATTCCTCAATGTGAATACAGGTCATGGATATGCTAGGCCCCAGTTTATGGGATGTTTGGAATTCTCGCAATCAGTTGTAAGAAATTATATTGTTCTCTTCTGTTTTTATGTTCCAAGATTCAGAGTCAATACTTATGAAAATTATGCACCTTCAGTTTATGGGCTATATTTAACACTTTGGTCTTGCGTTTCTGTTTTTGTTTTCTCCAAAGGCTGTCTGAAGAGATGGTTGCTTGTATAGCGGTGGAGGCAATCTCTATTCTGCAGCAGCTTCACACTAGAGGGTACCTTGATATTAATTAGTTTCTCCGTCTTTCTTTTTCTTTTAATTTTTTCTGTTGCATATGTTGTTCATGGCTATTTATTTTCACTGCAGTTTTGTGCATGGAGATGTTAAGCCAGAAAACTTTTTACTTGGTCTACCTGGAACACCTAATGAGAAGAAGTTATATCTTGTTGATCTTGGTTTGGGTATGTGTTCTTTGTTAGACAAGTATTGGGAAAAGAAAAACTCTTAGACCACAGTTGAATGTGCTTTTGTGTATTCATGTCTTGGGAATTTTGAACAACTTGTGACTATTCTTGTATGTTTTTCTTCCTCAGCTTCCAGATGGAGAGATGGGTCTTCCGGACGTCATGTTGATTATGACCAAAAACCTGATGTTTTCAGGTAACTACAACCTTGACCATGGTGTGTGCATTGGATGGTCAGTTACAAGATGGTTAGGAGGGATTGAGGGGAGAAGTAAAAATTGTTATCTTTTAAGTATCATGAGAAAAACAATTGCTTTAGAGGGGTTTTATTAGATTTGGAAGTGAATATAATCTAAGAAGCATTTCAGAAAATAGGACAATTGACCGATTGCACATGTCACTTAATTGTAGTAACGAGCATTATTTCAGTCTGATCATTAGATTACAAGTCCTTTAGAAGAATTTTCCTTATCTGAAATTCACTCATGATCTGAAGTGGCCTAATGTATCTGATATCTTTAAAAGGGGAACTGTACGTTATGCAAGTGTACACGCTCATTTAGGAAGGACAGGGAGCCGAAGGGATGACCTTGAATCGTTAGCTTATACCCTAATATTTCTCCTTAGAGGAAAGCTTCCCTGGCAAGGCTACAATGTAAGTTCATTTGGTATTTCACTATGCGTTACCATTCCAGCTGGATAGCCTATTTCTGTTTACAAATGCTAAGCTGGAGTTTTGGGCTGCAGGGAGAGAACAAAGGTTTTCTTGTTTGCAAGAAGAAGATGGCAACTTCTGCTGAGACGCTATGCAGCTTATGCCCTCCCCCTTTTCAACAGTTTCTTGAGATGGTGACCAATATGAAATTCGATGAAGAGCCAAATTACTTAAAGCTTATTTCCCTTTTTGATAACAGCATTGGCACAATTGCCTCTCTGCGACCTATCAGAACTGATGGAGCTGCAAAGGTGGTTGCTCATTTTATAATCTGTTGATAAATTTTAAGTTTCTGGCCAGGTCAATTATTTATTGAATTTTTATGCAATATAGGCGGGTCAAAAAAGGGGAAGATTGCCTGTTGACTCGGTAGATGATGAGCAACCTAGGAAAAAAGTTCGCCAAGGTAGTCCAGCTACTCAGTGGATCTCTGTCTATAATACCAGATCATCAATGAAACAAAGGTAGTTTCTGTGATAGGGAACATAAATCCCTTTCAGGTTTTCTTACTTTATTTATCATCGGCAAGGTAGAGAAGCCTTGACAATGTCTCGCCAATCACCCATCCTCGATCCCCTTTTCCCTGTTTACCTTTAATCTAAATTCTTTTTTGTTGTTACTTTATTCTTGGCTTTACATTCTTGTTCCTGTATCAGCGAGTAACAAGAAGGCTTCTCTGCAGGTATCACTACAATGTTTTGGATCAAAGACTGGACCAGCACATTGATAAAGGAAAGGAAGATGGTTTGTATATCAGTTGTGTCGCTTCATCTGGGAATATGTGGGCTATCGTCATGGATGCTGGGACTGGCTTCACGTCCCAAGTTTATGAACGATCATCTATTTTCTTGCACAAGGTAGCTATTCTTGAAACTACTTCCCATCAAGTTTCACTTTGACATTTAATTATTTTCTGTTCCAGAAAGTTGATGATTTCTTATTGTCCACCAGGAATGGATAATGGAACAATGGGACAAGAACTACTATATTACTTCACTTGCTGGCACATTAAATGGCAGTGCTCTGGTGGTAATGTCCCAAGGTAAGTGAAACTAGTTTACTGAGCTTCTTATTTTCTTTGGCAGTGTGGCTGGGGCTTGGTTTCTGCAGTGCAGTCACTTATCTTTCCCCCTACCTTCAGCATTGATCTGCAGGATATATCTCATCGAATTGTCATTCCCACTTGGTTGAGCTGTTCTTTTCTAATAGCTAATTCCTAATTTTTCCGCTCTCTTCCCATTGCAGGTGTACCTTATACTCAACAATCCTACAAAGTCAGTGATGTGTTCCCTTTCAAATGGATTAATAAGAAGTGGAAAGAAGGTTTCTCTGTTACCTCCATGACTACTGCAGGTAGCAGATGGGGTATTGTCATGTCCCGAAATGCAGGTTATTCTAGTCAGGTATACCAATTTAGGAACTCCAGTTGTAATGTTCCGTTTCAGGTGAAACAGTGCAGAAACTAATTGCGTCCTATGTGCTGTCTTGCTAGGTTGTCGAACTTGATTTCCTGTATCCCAGTGAAGGAATCCATAGAAGATGGGAGAACGGATATCGGATTACCTCCACTGCGGCTACAGAGGATCAAGCTGCATTCATACTTAGTGTACCCAAGAAGAAATCACCAGATGTGGCTCAAGAAACTCTACGGACGTCAATTTTTCCAACTTACCAAGTGAAGGTACATTTTAATTGCTGAGATATGTCTAATTTGGGGAGAGTGGGTGTTGCCTGCCTAATAGAATTAAATTACCTTAGATGCATGATTTTTTTCTCTGGTTGATTTACTGTGTATTTTCGCTGTGGCAGGAAAAATGGTTAAAGAATCTCTACATTGCATCTATCTGCTACGGGAGAACGGTGTCTTGAGGATCAGGTTCGGTGAAAAGCTGCATGATGATGTTAAATGCAGGTATGATATGATGCTTTTAGATCCCGTGTTATTTCAGTAAACTTTTAAGTTGTGGGGTTGAACCTCTGACGCAAATCACCTCCATCCAGTTTTTAAAGCATTATTTCGATAAGCAATAAGCTCTTAACATTTTTTCGGTAAATTGGAATTTTACAGCGACACCAAGACGGCATTATGTACTTCTCGGAGGATGGCTGATTGCACCTTTAGTCTAGCCTTCCCGACGATACAGAAAGTTCTGTATCATTTGGAGGAGGCAAAAATGCTTTCATGGAGAACGTATGAGTAGAGGCACTAAAATGTACCGGCATTCATGCTTATCGGAGGTAGTTCAAAGACGGAGAAGTTTGTACTCTTGGTATGTTGTATTTTGGTTGTAGAAGGGATGCAATTCTCCAATTTGAAGAGAAAAAAACGAAACTCTTGGAAGGCATTTGGGACACGAGTGTCAGCCTCCCAAAAGTACCTGTGTGTAAAGGAATTGTAATATTTATTATAAAACGAAGGTAATGAAAATTGAAAAATTGACTCATCCATCTCCTGAGGTTTTGCTTTTCCAGTTTCCATTGGGGTTCCTCTTGTGCCAATACTACTCAGGGCAGTGCTATACACACTTAATTTACTTTTTACACACCATTTCAATGAGATGATTAGGGTCCACCTAATCCGGATTACAGTTTAATAAACACATGTTATATTCTTCTAGACGAAGCATTTGGTTGGTCCTGAAATCTTCAGCAAACTGAGCTATGAACTTTTCTATTAGCCATCCAGGGTGGGATATTTGAATCACAAATAACTAGCCAACTACCACTTCCAATATTCTTCAAGAACACAAAATCCACTAGTTGGTATATGTGATTCGTTCCATGCATATGGCATTTGATTCGCAATACTTCAAAGATAAACGATTTTTTTCACTTCATTTTTCCTATTGAGTGCTTTGTAAATCAAAATGAGACAAGTTGGGTACATCCTAGTTCATTTGTTGCAGTTCTTTTGAAACGGTCCTTTATATAGGCAAAAGTCACGAACAAACAGCTTCAATCTTACATAATCATAAAGCAAAGGATGCTGTAGCATACAAAAGTCTTCCAACGAATAGTGAAAGCTTAGCCAACCCATCCATACTTACAACACAACTGCTATATATGTATGTATGTATATGCACTCTTATCAATTAGGGCAACTTTCAAAACACAGTAACTTGTACTGCAGGTTGCTGCAATGGAAGTGAGAAACTATTTGTGCAGCTCAGGCCGCAGAACCATCCGATTCGGCGGGCGAATGTACCACGATGAGATTGATCGCCCGAGATTCACACTGACAGCAGATCGAACGGCAATAAGTTGAGGTGGAAAGTCTTGTGTTGCGGGTGAAGTTGAAGAAAGAAAAGAGGAAGATTTTTGACTCTCCATCACCTATGCAAGTCTCATGTGATCCCTACACTTTCAGCATTTTGATCAATTATATATGTTGGACGAACGCGAAGAATACGATCACCTATCTCACTCTTTCTCCATGCGTTTCGGGGATCATTCGAATATCTTTCGGAAGAATGAATCGATGGTTTAGGGGTAGAAATGAAATTGTATGTTTAATCCTTTGTTGCTATGTGTGTGTGTGTCTATATATATATAGTAATGTTCATCAGTTCATGGGATAAGAAGGGTGTCTTTCTCAAGTTTTGTACGGAAAAATCCCTATTGTTTATACTCACTTCAAACGTTTATACGTAGCGAGTAATTTTTAGCGTATTCGGAACACAGTCACGTAGTGTTATTATTTCACTCAAATTATAACACATGAAAAGGCGCATTACGTAACTTGTGTTACATGTACTCATAATTAAGATGACAAACTACACTTTGTTATGAATTGGCTAAGTGTATATAAAGTGAATTTGCTATTTATGTTAGTCATTTGGCAACTCAAATATTGCTATTGGACACCAAAAGAGCCAAAACAAAAAAAAATGGCAAGGAGGGTTTTGCAACTAAAACGGTACAGTTTCATCGTAACGTGAAAACCGAAAGGAAGGAAAGAAAATTCAGATTCACCGCGCAGAGACTGATCTTCTGCTTCTTCTTCGTCTTCAGAAAATAGGGTTTAGGGTTTTCGTTTCCGAAAAATCCTCAATTCAGCGACTTCAGAACAGCGTCGTTTCATCACCATATCCGCCAATGGGGACCGAAGTGGTGGTCACGACGGACCGAGTCCAGAAGTTCTTCGAGGACCTGGAGGCGCAAAAGGCGATTCTCTCCACCTCTACCAAGCTTTTCACAACCCTCTCCGACCACTTCGATTCCCTCCAGAAATCCATTTCCGAGAAATCCCATTCCCTCGAATCCAAAATCCAATCCCTGGAATCCCGTTCCCGCGAAACCTTACAATCCCTCGGCCACCGCGAGGCCTCCATCCCGGAGCGCGAGTCCTCCGCCGCCGCTCGAATCGAGGAGCAGAAAGTCGCGGCCTTGGCCGAGGTGGAGAAGAATGTTTCCGGGGATTTGGATTTGCCGGAGACCCTGAAATCGTTTTGCAGGAAAATGGACTCCCAGGGTTTGGTGAAGTTCATCGTGTCGAAGCGGAAGGAATCGATATCGCTCAGGGCGGAGATTGTACAGGCGATTTCGGAGGCGGTGGACTCGCCAAGATTGGTGCTTGATGCATTGGAAGATTTTTTGGATTCTAAAGCCAAGAAATTCGGGGTTACCGATAAGCGGTGGGCGTGCGGGCTGTTAGTTCAGGCTCTGTTTCCGGAGGGTAAGCCCAATGCCAGCGCGGAAGGGCCGGATTTTTCCAGGAGCATGGTAGAGAGAGCGGCGGGGATTGCAGATATGTGGAAGGCGCAGATGGATGGAGATTCGAACAGTGGTGGCGGGACATTGGGGGCTGCGGAGGCGGTGATGTTTGTGCAAATGCTCGTTGGGTTTCGATTGAAAGAGAAGTTAGGTGAGGAGTTCTTTAGGAAGTTGGTAATGGAGCACGCAGCGAGGAGGGATATGGCAAAGCTAGCAAGGGCTCTAGAATTCGGAGAGAAAATGGGAGGTATCAATTCCAATTTTGTTGCAACAGTTTGTTTGCAAAAAAACTTATGCTACCACTTATTGAGAAACTTGTATTGCGAATGGTCGTTCTGCTTGCATGTTGAGGCATAACCTATCAAACTTGAACCTATATTGTTGCTGCAAGTTTGATTCCTTTACCGGTTCAAGCTTAGCTAGCACGTGATTCGGATTAAAAATCTTTGTGAGCCTAGCCAAGGATTAAGTTAATGTTGACACTTATTAAGCCAGTAGGACAGGTTTCAGTCTCATGTTGCTTCATTACCAAACGAAATCTAAATTAGAATTTATGATTTAGAAAAGCAGCACTTCTATGGCCAAGGTTTTGAGTTGATTTTGATAGTCTGCAGACACTCGGAGTGTAATATCAGGGAATCATTTAGTGTGTGTAAAAGACTAAAAGTGAAAAGCTTTACCTCTTGTATGTTATTTTGCTTAGAATTTGAGCTGTAGGATAGTTGACGTAGTAAATTTTGATGATGAAGAGTTTACAGCTCTTCAGAAATTTCCGCTCAGAAAGACATTGATGTGTTTAGGAGCTAAGTTTCCCGATGATAATTTGATAACCTCCATACTTTGCTTAAATAGTAAATGCTAGAAATATGTACGGTATGTACCTTAGTTTTGCCTCCCCCTCTTCAAAACTGATAATAACAGATAGTTAACTTAATCTTGTGTGAGAGGCCAATAAACGTATGTTTGTAGTTTGTACCTCCCACTTATACATAGAATAAGAATGAGTTTACAATTGAGGCATGAAATTGTTACTGCTTACGAACATCTGCCCAATTTATGAAACGAAACTTGATTATGACTTGATTAAGTGTTTGTTCCACTGATTTGTTTCTTTGGAGAAGATCTTTCTTTGTTCTTCTTCCCTCTTATTTGGTTCAGCATCGTTACTCGATTGGCTAGATTTTCATTTTGTAAGCATTGCCCGTTGTTTATACTTGATGAATTTCTGATTTGTACAGATGTCATTGATGAGTTAGTGAAGAATGGCAAGGAGATAGAGGCTGTATATTTTGCTTCCGAGTCTGATTTGACTGAGAGATTTCCTCCTGTTTCTCTGCTCAAGTCGTATCTCAGGAACTCCAGAAAGAATGCTACGACCATATTGAAGAATGGCAATAACAGTGTGGCTGCTACTGTATGTGTAACTTTCCTTTTGTCTTTAGTTTCCCCAACGGAGTTTTGTTTTTCACTCTGTAATCAGAAGAGTTTCTGCACACTTTTGGGAGATTTATTAATCGAAGTCCATCTTACAGGAGGAGTCGAGCACATTTGAGTTGAATTCCATCAAAGCAATCATCAAATGTGTAGAAGACCACAAGCTTGAATCAGAGTTTTCTCTTGAGAGCTTAAGAAAGAGGGCTACTCATCTGGAGAAAGCCAAGACAGAAAGGAAGAAGAGATCAGCATCTTCCAGCAAGCCTCATAATAATAAGCGAGCCTATGGTGGCAGTGGAGGTGGGGGTGGTGTCAGCAGCAGTGGTGGGGGTGGTGGCCGAGGGGTTGGACAGCCTTCTTCCCGCCCTGCCAAAGCCGCCAAGTTTTCCCATGCATACCCCTCCTTCACCCGCAGGAACCCAAATCCTCTTCCACAGCATAGCCCCGCAACAAGATACTCTGGTCCTTATAATTACCCGAGCCAAAGTGTGTACGATGGTCCAACAGTAGCATCATATGGATCCACATACGGAGCTCCCCCTGCTCAAAGCCCCGCTGCTCTTCCGTCGCAACACTACTCCCGCTCTGGGGACAGCATGGGTGCTGCCGGTTTCCGAAGTAGTGGTGCTTATGGTGGCCAGACCAACTTCGGGCCATATGATTACGCAAGTGCTGCTCCACCAGCGTACCAGCCTCCTGCGTATCCGCAATAGTTAGAAGCAAAACATATAGCTTAGATGATGGAAACTTTTTTTTTAAGAGTCTCTCCAATTGTATAATGACGTGTGGTGTACCAAACCTTGTTCCGGTCACACTGAAAAATCTCTTCATGGATGTATACCTTCACATTCATAATGTCAAGATTTTGGTTCTCTCCGTTGGATGCAATATCGTCTTGCGTATACCTTTAAAGTTGGATGTGCTTGTTAAGAGTTGGATTCATCATGTCAAATGATTTGGTTGAAATATCATATTGGAAGTCTCGATTTATATTCATATCAACTTTTAGTATATATCATACCGCGGTCAGTTTTTGAACCAAACACGGAGAATATCATATTTGACTGTCAAATGGTAAATGTATTAAATAAGTGCATGTACATGAATAATTTAACAAATTATTCAAAATTTAATATTCATTAACATTATACTAATGCTGGCTTAAAAAAATAGAAAAACATTTTAAGTTTTAATACTGCAGAATGCGATCTCTCTATGTATAACAGATACAAGAGTCATTTTCTACACAAGCAAAACAGAGCACATCACGGTGAGGAAGAGGACCGCCATGGCTAGTGATTCCAACGGCAGCTTAGCTTCCGACTCTTCCGTCAAGATTCCGAAAATAAAGTAAACCAAGCTCTCCATCAATGGAGAATTCGTTGATTCCGTTTCAGGTTCTCATCATTTTTTTTCTTCCCAACAAAGCTATTAGCTTTCACTTACACAAGGCAGACCCCGAGCTGACAAAGCTCCCCGCTTTGTGAGAGTAGGGGTAACATCTATAGTACACAGTCTTACTCTTGTTTTGCAAAGAGATTGTTTTTCTCGACTCAAACCCATGACATTTTGTTCACTAAAGAGCAACTTTTCTGTTGTATCAAGGCTCGCCCTCTAGCTTTCACATACATAAATTGTTAAATGCATGTTTTGTTTTTTAATACGGAAAACATTTGAGACGATGGATCCAAGAACAGGGGAGGTGATAGCTAGAGTTGTAGAAGGAGATAAGGAAGATGTTGATTTGGCTGTCGAGGCTGCTAGCGCTGCCTTCGAAATGGCCCTTGGCCTCGCTTGCCCGGTAGTGTATGCACTCTAAATCGCACTCTCGAAAAAGAATTGACTCTGTGAAATTAGAATACCGTCACATGATATAAATTATATATAGTCATTGGAATTACATTTAATTATTCAAGTAGTAAACAACAAAACCTCGTCGTACTAATTAAGAGAATTTTTTTTTAAATGTCATATAATTTTTTTTAATTGTTAAATGAACTTAAATTTTTAGCGATTTGTCATATTAATTTTTCGAAATCATTAATTCATCATCTCACCTTAACTCTCTTAAGTTTTCATATAAATTACAAAATAAATCATGTGCTTTGCATGACTTGTGTTCATGATTATTTCGGACATTTCAACATAAAGAATATTATCCACTTTACCATTTTTGAAACACAAAGAAGCAAGTGCATGCCTTTCCTCTTTTCCAAACTGCAAACCCTCAGATCCTAGTATACCACATTAACCCCCTTTTTGTATTTTTTGAGAAAACTCAAGAATTAGTTTTGTTAAAGACAACTTATCAAAAGGGGAGTGAGATAGACGGAATGTGCTATCCACACACCCCATTTTACTTCTCACACACTTCTTGATAATTTATGTTCATTGATCTTCTTCAATTCAACTGATCCGAAGGCCGAAAATTAAAAAAGTGTGTAAGAAGTAAAATGGAATGTGTGGATATCACACCACATGTTAAAATATTTGAAATAACCCTCAAAACAAGTCATGTGTGTTTCACATAACTTATTTAGATGAAAAACTTAACGAACTTAGAGTGAGGTGACAACTTAATGATTCTAAAAAATTAGTATAACAAATTGCTTAAAATTTTAATTCATATGACCAATTAAAAAATAAATATATTCCAACTAATTAATAAATTGCTCATTATTTATCTTTCCGAACTTTATATGCATTATTGGTCTCTTTTAGTTCTTTTTGTTTGTTGGGATTCCATGTTTTCTAAAAATTATTAGAGCATCTCCAAACCGTGTTAGAGAATTATATGATTTGAGTTAGGTACTATTACTATTGACCACGCCTGCACGCATAAGCACTTACAACATTTGAAAAATCTCTCAAATAATGCATGTTTTGCATGTATTATTATTCTTTTCCAAAACTACTATTATTCTATTTGAGTTGAGTATCTGCAAAGATCTCCTCATGTGGAAATGGAACAACGAATAATCATTTTTATTATGTAAAGGCTTTTTAGTCAAAATAGTTCGAGATTGACATAATTCTTCATTTTGGTTTTGAGATTTGAAATCAATAGGAGTGGTCTATAAGTTTGTAGGTATTTTTATCATTTTATCATTATTTAATAGAAAATTTTCACGGAATGACCAAAGTGATTGATAGTGAACAAACTCATAGATCATTTCTATCGATTTTGAATTTTAGGAATCAAAGTGAACAGTTATGCCAATTTAAAGAATCATCTTGGCTTAATGCCTTATGTGCATTCTTTTGAATCACGGCGTGCTACGCGCAATTTACATGTTTTAAATGTATTTATATGCGTAAATTGACAAAAGGAAAGTCAAATATTTGAAGTAAATGAATCATTTTAGATCATGCTAGAAGTAACCTCTCATAAACCAATTAAAGCAGCTGAATTCATATAATAAAATCGGTCTCTATAGAATTTACATTAAGAATAGAGAAAATAATATTTAGTAAATAATTGATTGAATTACATTATTGCTAGTCATTATGAGACCAAGTTCACCTCCTCCCCTTTAATGTAGATAATATCGTTTGTTAAAAAAAAAAATCATTTGACAATTAATTTAATCACATTATTATTCGCGTGCTAAAGTGACACACCCCGACCCGGAAAGTCCACTTGGACTCCGAATAGAGTTATGCTGGCCGACACCTGGAAGGTTACGAAACCATAAAGTGTAGTGTAGTGTAGTGGAAGAACCATTTTCACAAAAGGGTGCGCGGGTGAGTGGGATTGAACCATTTTCACACGTGATGTCCGAGCATAAGACAATATAGTAAATAGGATGAGGGTTATACCACTGAAGGTAATCATCTCCTAAGATTTTCCAGAATCCTCGTATACACATAAGCATAGCTATTAAACCTGAAGGGGCGAAAAACAAAGTTGAGTGGGTCAACAAAACAACGCTTGTAAGAAAACCTTTATTTTCAAACATACTAACCCCTTGCCGTAAAACAAGTATAGTTTTCTTAAAACATACTACATAATTATGTAAACAATAATACGATAGCAATATAACCAGAAATATGTCAAGTCATGATATATAATCAAGTGATAATCGATTATAAACAGTTTGCTCATCATCTAAGTTAGCACACGAGTTGGAGTTGCCTCAGGCAAACTGTACGACAAGATTGGGTGTAATAATGCGCTCTATTACTACAATCACGTGAAGACTAGTGCCGAGGCACGGTCATATACGAGTCGGAATTGCCTAATGCAATTTGTACGACATGACTGACACCTAAACTTGGATCCAAGGTGAGTGAACGGTGCAGATGTGAACATACACGTGAAACACTGGTCTTGGCCCTGGGCGGAGTACCAACACCGGGGTGTAGCAAGATGAGCATATAAAAACATTTATCACAATTTATCCCAACCATATAACAACATTTATCACAATTTATATCACAATATCAAATATTTGGAAATATAGATGCAAAGTGAAGTAAATATGCATTTCTGGAAACTATAAATATGTATAGGTATAAAATAAATTGCCCACTCATAGATACACAGTCGAAACGAAGCCTTCTAGCTTGGCTTAACCTCGTACATCATCGAGATACGTTCCCTTATACGTGAAATTACTAATTAACTTAGTATAATAACACATAAATGAAAACTTAAATAAAACCTCTGTAGATTGCTCAAATATAGGTTTTGAATATACGAAATCGATCTACTCGACGTCACGGACCTACATAAATTTTTAGAATAATTTTAAGACCCGGCACGTGCTCCCATGCACCGGCCACACGCGGCACGTGCTGACCATGTGACTAACAGTGTTAAGGAATATTCCGTTAAATCCTAACAAAAGTTAACGGTGTTACCTAACAGAAGTTAACGCCGTTAGAATATTTCGTCAAAGTTGACGAAATATTCCGTTATCTTCTCCGGTCGTCCTCGCCGGTCACCGCCGTCAGTACTCACCGGAACTTGGAAAAATCGCCGGTTTCTGGGTAAAACTTCAAACCTTAATATCTTCTTCAAACCTTAATACCTTAATCACATTATATCTTTTGGAAGTCCAAAAAGTGGACATAGGTGGCTTGAAAATAGCTTGAAAGGTACATTTGAAACTCTAACTTCTCGAAACCTTGTGTTTCGAGGTTGTCTCTCCTTCAAACCTTCACTAAAGACTTCGGGGAGTTGAGTGGAGGTCTTTAGACTTCCTAAAAACATGTAACTCGTAACTAGTCAGAGAAAAACTGAGCGTAACTTTTTCGTTATAGATTCGATTCGAGTCTAACACGCACTCACGCTTTCGTAGCGACGAGTACTAATTTTGTACAAAACCAGGAAAACGAAATTGAAAGCCAAAAACCACGTCCACGTCAAACTCTACTTTTGTCCAAAAAGGGCAAAATCGTCAAAACACACAATTGAAAAAGAAATTCCAGTGAAAAGTAGGGACGGGTCGTCACAGAAAGACCTTTTTCTATTTTTTTATAACCGGCATTAAATGCTTCTTAGGATGTTTTGAATGTGTTTAAAAATAGAGAAAATAATATTTAATAAACAACTGATCATATCACATTATTGCTAGTCCATTGTGAGGTTAAGCCCACTCCCCCTTAGTGTAGATAATATCGTTTGATTTGACAATTTATTTAATCACATTATTATTCGCATGTGAAAGTGAGTGCGTGCAGAAGACATTTTTTGAATCACGGCGTGTTACGCACGACTTACACATTTTAAATATATTTATATGTGTAAATTGACAAAAGTAAAGTCAAATATTTGAAGTAAATGAATCATTTTAGATCATGCTAGAAGTAACCTCTCATAAACCAATTAAAGCAGCTGAATTCGCAGAATAAAATCGGTCTATATAGAATTTACATTAAGAATAGATAAAATAATATTTAATAAACAATTGATTGAATCACATTATTACTAGTCATTGTGAGGCCAAGTTCACCTCCTCCCATTTAGTGTAGATAATATCATTTGTTAAAAAAAACACAATCATTTGACAATTAATTTAATCACATTATTATTCGCGTGTGAAAGATCTTTTTTATAATCGGCATTACACGCTTCTTAGGATGTTTTGAACGTGTTTAAAAATAGAGAAAATAATATTTAATAAACAACTGATCGGATCACATTATTGCTAACCCATTGTGAGGTTAAGCCCACACCCTCCCCTTAGTGTAGATAATATCGTTTGTTACAAAAAAAAAAAAAAAATCTTTTGACAACTTATTTAATAACATTATTATCTGCCTGTGAAAGACCTTTTTTTTATTTTTTATTTATTTTTATAATCGGGATTACATAGCTCTTAAGAGGTTTTGAATGTAACATCCCACATCGCCCAAGAGAGAAGATCCTGTAAGCCTTATATGTATATTCCCATCTCTACCTAGCATGAGGTTTTGGGAGCTCACTGGCTTCGGTTTTGTAGGAACTCCAAAGTTAAGTGAGTAGCACGCGAGAGCATTCCCATGATGGGTGACCCATTGAGAAGTTCTCGTGTGAGTTTCTAGAAACAAAATCGTGACGACGTGGTCGGGACCCAAAGCGGACAATATCGTGCTACGATGGAGTCGAGTCCGGGTTGTGGTGGGGGCTCAAGTCGGAATGTGACAATTTGGTATTAGAGCCAATCCCTAGCCGGAAGTGTGCCGACGAGGACGTTGGGCCCTTAAGGGCGGTGGATTGTAACATCCCACATCGCCCAGGGGAGAGGATTCTGTAAGCCTTATATGTATATTCCCATCTCTACCTAGCGTGAGGCTTTTTGGGAGCTCACTGGCTTCGAATTCCGTAGGAACTCCGAAGTTAAGCGAGTAGCGCGCAAGAGCACTTCCAGATGAGTGACCCACTGGGAAGTTCTCGTGTGAGTTCCTAGAAACAAAACTGTGAGGGCGTGGTCGGGGCCCAAAGTGAACAATATCATGCTACGGTGGAGTCGAGCCCGGGTTGTGGTGGGGGCCTGGGCCGGGATGTGACATTGAATGTGTTTAAAAATAGAGAAATTGAATCACATTATTGCTAGCCTATTGTGAGGTACTAATTATAAAAATAAAAAAAAATAAAAAACAGCACCAAAAAATTAATTATTAAAAAATACTGTTAAAATGACGAAAATACATCTACCTTATTTGATGCATTATTTTGGGATGCCTTTGAATTTTTTTATCCTGGGGGCATTTTTGTCCAAATTTTTTTGTTGAAGCTTGGTGCCAACGTGACTTACACGTTTTAAATGTCAGAAGTAACCTCTCATAAACCAATTAAAGCAGCTGAATTCACATAATAAAATCGGTCTCTATAGAATTTACATTAAGAATAGAGAAAATAATATTTAATAAATAATTGATTGAATCACATTATTGCTAGCAATTGTGGGGCCAAGCTCACCCACTCCCCATTCGTGTAGATAATATCGTTTGTTTAAAAAAAAATCATTTGACAATTAATTTAAGCACATTATTATCCGCATGCAAAAGATCTTTTTTGTGATATCCCACATCACCCAGGGGAGTGATCCTTAAATGTTTATTCCCATCCCTACCTAGCACGAGGCCTTTTGGGAGCTCACTGGCTTCGAGTTCCGTAGGAACTCCGAAGTTAAGCGAGAAGGGGGCTAGAGCAATCCCATGATGGGTGACCTCCTGGGAAGTTGCTCGTGAGTTCCCAGAAACAAAACCGTGAGGGCGTGGTCGGGGCCCAAAGCGGACAATATCGTGCTACGGTGGTGGGGCGGGCCCGGGAGGTGGCGTCGCCCGGGCCGGGATGTGACAATTGGTATCAGAGCCTAACCCTGGCCGTGGTGTGCCGACGAGGACGTCGGGCCCCTAAGGGGGGTGGATTGTGATATCCCACATCACCCAGGGGAGTGATCCTTAAATGTTTATTCCCATCCCTACCTAGCACGAGGCCTTTTGGGAGCTCACTGGCTTCGAGTTCCGTAGGAACTCCGAAGTTAAGCGAGAAGGGGGCTAGAGCAATCCCATGATGGGTGACCTCCTGGGAAGTTGCTCGTGAGTTCCCAGAAACAAAACCGTGAGGGCGTGGTCGGGGCCCAAAGCGGACAATATCGTGCTACGGTGGTGGGGCGGGCCCGGGAGGTGGCGTCGCCCGGGCCGGGATGTGACATTTTTTATAACATGCATTATTGGCTTCTTACGATGTTTTGAACGTATTTAAAAATAGAGAAAATAATATTTAATAAACAACTAATCAAATCACATTATTGCTAGCCCATTGTGAGGCTAAGCCCACCCCTCCCCTTAGTGTAGATAATATAGTTTGTTACATAAAAAAAATAATTTGACAACTTATTTAATCACATTATTATCCGCGTGCGAATAATCTTTTTTTATAACCGGCATTACACGCCTCTTAAGATGTTTTGAACTTGTTTAAAAATAGATAAATTGAATCACATTATTACTAGCTTATTGTGATGTACTAATTTAAAAAAAAACCACAAAATAATTAATTATTAAAAAAAATACTATTAAAATGATGAAAATTCCCTTCCATTATTTGATTCATTATTTTGAAATGCCTTTGAGATTTTTTGTTTTGAGGGCATTTTTATTCAATTATTTTGTTGAAGCCTTATGACACCAAAACACTATTTACCTTTTGTATTGGATTCATGTATTATAGATAGATAGATAAGTATAAATGGTCATTTAATATTCCATTTGAAATAGTACTTATTGGCTCTGCTTCCTTCCACTGTAGCTCGACTGATTGGGCTTGGAGTGAAGATGATTTTGTAGATTTTGGGGGATTCAATCACCTAATTGCTCAGGCAATTAAGCCCTAGTTTGGGAGCGGGGTGCTTAAAAAAAAACACCCATGAAAAAAAGCTGTAAAGAGTTTTAGGTGTTTGGTAAACTAAAAAAAAAAGGCTTATTTTAGAAGCTGTTGTGAGAAAAAGCTGAAACACCTATTTGTAGCTTTGGAAAACTAGCTTTTTTTCAAAGCACACGGAGCTACAATGCTCCTTTAATGAAAAGACCCATTATCAGACTGTTTTTTTTTCTTTTTCCAAAAGCACTTTTACAAAAATGTTTACCAAACACTCAGCTGATTTATTTCACAGCCGCTTATTCTCACAGCACAGCCGCTTATTCTCACAGCAACTTTTTTTCAAAGCACAGCAATACCAAACTAGCCCTAAGAAGGATGGACCTGCTCTTATGTGCCAGAAGCTTTTTATTTTTCTTCAAATCTTTGCCAATCTTTTTCAATTTAATGATTTACGTCCCACAATATTTCATCAATTCCCCACTTGGGACACAAAATAAATCAGCCTTGTTAGTTAGGATATTCTTCATGAATCCCTCCATGGCAATTTTCCATGGGTGTCTCTTCCCTTTATTAGATTGAGGTGGTTGTCAAATGTAAATAGAGGTGGTTGTCAAATTAAATTAAAACAAACTACTACCACAAGTTCACAACGCCTATGTTCTTTGTTGTTTTAGTTGATTGATCTTTGATGTTACTAGAACCTTTTTTTTTTTTTGTGGGTACACTGGAATTCATAATTAGGGCAAAAATGCCAAAGCTTACATCAAAAGCCCACGCCGAGGCAATCAACCAAAAAACAAAGCCGGAAGTGCAAGGGGAAAATACCCGACACTACCAAGAAGCACTAGCGTCACCCCTTGCACATCCGAATAAAACTAATGTGGGTAAGGTAGTCCATCTTTATTAAGTACATGAACAAGTGAAGATGGGGGTCGGTCAACCCAAGTAAAGTCACACATCTCCACACATGAGGGATTGGATTCTTATTCAAATCCATGGGAAAAAAATAACATCAGCTATAACAAGGCATGAGGATCGACTTTAGACTGTGGCGATAAGTCGTATTTAGATTGACCCATTTATTTTTGTGTCATTAACAAGTTAATCGAGCGTAAACTGAAATAAAATATAATACTAGATCAACACAATATTACATATTATTGATTAAAAAAAATTTGTCAAGTTGTATGCTAATCATGTACGCATTGAATCCTGTATTTATATAGTGCTTGGATTTGGTCGTTCCATTTTGTAGTGTCATATGTTCCCCCAAAAAAAACAAAACAAAAAAAAAAAACTAACAAAAAGTCTTTTTTAAAGATATAGTGAATAGTACTAAAAAAATGTAAAAATGTGGTTTTTCGTTAAAAATGAATAGGACCGGGAGTGTTTTATTAAAACTCAAAAAAAAAAAAAAAAAAAAAGGAAAACAACATGTTCCCTTTTGTATATTTTTGTAGTTTAGCTATTTTTACTTCTGACACGCGCTTCTTAATTTTTGGCCTTCTAATCGAATGAATTAAAAGAAAGAAAAGAAAAACTAATAAAAATGGCTTGAAAACTTTGAGTTTTAACAATAAGGACAAAATAAAGGGTAAATTTAATAGTACCAAGATTGACTTTTAGTGTAAAAATGTGGTTTTTCGTCAAAAGTGACAACACTGGGACTTTTCGTTAAAGTTTTCTTTAAAAAAAATCAGTAATAAAAAATTAACAAGAGTGTAAAAATAAGCGTCCATATCGTGTATGCGCCTAGTTTACCAATTCTAATTCAACGACAAAGAAACTCTTTCTTCATAGGGATGGTTCGGTATGGGATATCGAACCGAAACCACCATCCCAAATCCCAAACCGAAAAATTTCGGGATGAGAACTTCAAGACCGATCCCGAACCGAATTTTCGGTATTTCGGGACAAATCGAGATTAAATTTACAATTTGGACTTTTGGGCTATTGGGCTAAAATTTGACAAATTGGATTTTTGGGTTGAGAAATTTAACCATTTTTATGCCCATTTTGTGCTAAGTCCAATTCCTATGCCCATTACAAAGTGGAAATCTGCAATCTTTCAATCTAATTCGGCAATTCCTAATATCTTTTAACCCCTACAATAATTCTGCAATTTTTCTACTTACCAAATTACAAAGTAGAAATCTACTAGCCAATGTACCTTAATCCCTACAATACAAAATCATTCTACGACTATCCATTCGGTGTTAAAATACATTTACTTAGTTCTAGTGCAATATGAATCTAGTTAGTTTCCCAAAAGTAAAAAAAATAAGTTACAAACCAAAGTTTCAAAATAAAATAAGTTGCAAAAAGAAAAGCTTAAAGTTCATAAATGATTCTCAACTAAAAGTCTTTAACCTGCCAAATCTAGCCAAACTCCTAAAACGAAAAAAAAATCATAAAAAGTCTTTAACCTGCCAAACTCATAAATAACCTCAATTAAAAGTCTTTAACCTGTCAAACTCATCCCCATATCCTAGGATTTAGGAAAGCTTGACTTTAATCTATATTTTTACGGTCATTATGTCATATATATGACAATATAATATAGGTCTGTGCTGGGGTTGTTTTGATCATCGGTGCTTTTGATAATGAAAAGCTTAAAGTTCATAAATGAGCCTCAACTAAAAGTCTTTAACTTGCCAAATCTAGCCAAACTCCTAAAACGAAAAAATAAATAAATTCATAAAAAGTCTTTAACCTAGCAAACTCCAAAATGAACCTCAATTAAAAGTCTTTAACCTGCCAAACTCATCCCTATATCCTAGGATTTAGGAATGCTCGACTTTAATCTATCTTTTCACGGTCAATATGTCATATATATGACAATAGAATATAGGTTGGTGCTAGGGTTGTTTTGATCACCGGTGCTTTTGATAATGAGTCATCATCATTTGGCTTGCTACCATTGTAGGCCGGTCCGAATTCTTGATCCAACTTTTTATTTTTATTACAAAGGGGTTGGATCGAACGTCGACTTTAAGATTGAATTTCAATCATGAACATCCAATCCAGAACATGAACAAATTTCACAAACCCTAATCTAGAATTCAAAAATTAAATTTCAAGAATTCGAAAATTAAATTTCACAAGCCCTCATCTAGAATTCGAAAATTAAATTTCATAAGGGCTAAATTTACAAACCCTAATCTAGAATTCAAAAAATAAATTTCACAAAACCTAAATTAAATTTCAAACCTTTAATTCTCCAAAATTTACTTGATTTTGGGGAGAATTGGTGCGCAGTGAGTGCACTAGATGAAGATGAAGAGTCGAAGAATATCAGAGTTCTAGAGTGCCTGAAATTCGAATGTCTGATAGAGAGAATCGAGAGAGAGAGAGAGAGAGAGCAATGCTCTGTGTAGTGAAAGAAGACTTCACTATCGAAGAGAGAGAACGGTGACTCCGTGTAGTGGTGGGTCGATGACTGGCAGGAGTTGAGCAGAGCTTTAAAAATTCAAATTCGAGACAGAGAGGAGGAGAGAGCTCGGTGGGCTAATGGCTGAAATGAAATAAACGAAGGCTGGAGCTTGGAGAACGATGAATGAACAACACAAATTAATTTGAAAGAATCCAATGGTTGAAATTAACTGTAACTATAATTAAAAATAATAATATATATGTATAAATATATATATATATATATATGATAATTAATAATATATATTCTCGATTTAGTATGGGATAACATCTCGAAAATTTAAAGAATTTTGGTTTGGGACATTTTTAGTTTGAAATCGGTATTTTTTCGGTTTGGTTCAGTTCGGGATTTTCGGGAATTTTTTCCACCCCTCGTATCTGCTCAAAAATCAATTGACTAAGTTGCCGTTTTCGTTAGTTTTTTGTGGTGTTAAGAAAACTCAAACTGACGTTTCTAACCACCACATAATAATGTTGAATATTGACATGAGCAATGAGAAAGGAACGGCAGATGGGAATTCTAGATTTCGGATGCTCCACAGGACCACAAGGAACGAACTCTTTCTTCGTAATATATCAAGGGGTGTGATATCCACACACCTCATTTTACTTCTCATACACCTGTTTAATTTTCGACCGTCAGATCAGATGAATTAAAGAAGATAAACGGATATAAATTAACAAGAGGTGTGTGAGAAGTAATATCCACACACCCCTATATCAAACCCAAATTGCCTTCTTCTGTCGAAAAAGCTATTATTCACCTTAAAATGAACTGAAATTCAATATGCAATATCTGAATAGTTTTTTTTTATTTTATTTTTTATTATGGGAATGAGATGAGTCGTTTTCAGGTAGGGGGAGGTCTAATTTGCCGGTTATCTGCCAGAATTGCCTCGTCAGGGGTGCGCAGGCAATCGGAGCCGGTAGGGGAGGAAATTGAATTCGAGGATGAGTTTTTTCATTCGAATCGAAGTCGGAGGAAGAGGTGGAGGAGGAAACTGGTTTAGGGTTTAGGGTTTAGTGAATTCTCTGTCATATACAACTATCACGGGGTGATCCAGTAATTGATGACGAATTTCAGGTTCGTATTCCACACATCTCATCTGGGTTCGATTCCTGCGGCTTATGAATTGCACGATGATCGACAGAGGAGACTGAAATGTCAATGTGTATTGAATGAAAAGCCATGGTTTTGTTAAAGATGGCTTGGGCCATTTAGCACAAAAAACTTAGGTCGACTAAAGCCATGTAGCACAGAGACCTTAGGTCGACTGAGAAGATGTCTTGAGCCATTTATCACAGAAACCTTAGGTCGACTGAATGCTACTCCTTAACTATTTAAGATCTCAAGGGATGGGTTGTCTGTACGGGTTGTCATCTCTCTTTAGCTAAGTCATTGGCTAAAGTGATGGTCTTAACCCTACTTTCATGACTTTCCATAACTTGTCATAACATGTCAATCACCTTACCTCCTTCTTGTCAACCTTTCTTAGTTGCTTGTAATATCTTCTTTTCTTGTAATTAGGGATTGGATTGGAGTAGTTAGCCCACTATTTCTTATAGCTTTTCTTTTTTGGCTCTCTATACGAGTTGCCTTCATGCCCTTGTAATTCATCATGAAATATACAACAAATATTTGAAACCAAATTTCAACAATGTGAGTCTTGATACGTGTTGGAAATTGGAAGATCCCAAAAGCTAACCCCACCCCATAATAAAATCTGACTCATCCTCCCAATAATAGAGCTTTAATATGCCCTCCTATACACGAAACAAACACAACAATTCTCATCCTTTTCCACACAAACAAGCAGAGAAGAGCAGAGGAAACGGCAGCCATGGGGAGCGATTTCAACGGCAGCTCAGCTTCCTTCGTCAAGATTCCCACAATAAAGTTTACCCAACTGTTCATCAATGGAGATTTCGTCGATTCCGTTTCAGGTCTCTCGCCATTTTTTCCTTCTTCTCGCAAGCTACGAGCTTTCATTTACTAAAACCGTTTCTTTACTGCCCGTTTTCAAAACACGAAGTTTTTTTTTTTTTTTTTTTTTTTTTTTTTTTGCACAAACCAAATTGGTACGTATGTAGATGATATCATTTTTTTAAGTTTTAAGGGCTATTAAGATTAAGGGTTTTCTGCAAGCCACTTATATATGATTAAGTGGCTCACCGACATTTTTGCTTTTTTTTTTTTTTTTTTTGGCTTGTGAACCCCGATAAAATTCGGAAGGTAAAACATTCGAGACGATAGATCCAAGAACAGGGGAGGTGATAGCCAGAGTTGCAGAAGGAGATACGGAAGATGTTGACTTGGCTGTCAAGGCGGCACGTGCTGCCTTCGACCATGGCCCCTGGCCTCGCTTGCCCGGCGCTGTATGTACTCTCCAACAATCTACTCTAGTAGCTACATTCGATTTTGAACACTGCTCGGTCATTCTTTTTTGTCCGTAAATTACATTTTAATGCGTATGCAAAACATATTGAATTTTAATTTAAGCATAAAAGAATAACTGTTTGCTCGTAAGAAGCCAAGTATTTTCTGTTTTCTTTTCGTTTAATACATGTGATTCTTGAGTGGTAATAATTGTTTCAAAAAAGTCCAAAGTCAACTAGTCATAAAAGACATGAAAGCAACAGCCTAACTCAAAATTTTCGAGTCAGTAGTGGTGAGCATCTAACTAATGTATTAATTATCGTTTGATGAGTGTGAATTCTTGTTTTTAAAACAAATCTCAAAATTTAAATTTATCTGAAATAATCGATGTCGGTAGTGAGCAAAATATTTTCAAATTTTTCATAGACCATGCCCCTACAGTTTTAAAATATGTGATCTCCCACTGCCCACTAGATGTGATTTACCAACACTAGGAATCAAATCTAGTAAGGACTAAGGAGTGATTTACCAGCGCTAGAATCAAACTTAAAACGTGCTAGAATAAATATGGACTTGAAATTCGTCCCGAGCCAGTGAACCACTGTAGTGATTGAAATAGTCATAGTTGATAACATATATTTATATGGTCAAAGGGGTGGCGGCCGTGGAAGATAAAATGTTTTTTATTTTTTATTTTTATCAAATAATAAAGTAAACTTTTAGTCTAAAAGATTTTCATAGAATCATAGTCGCTTCTTGAGTTGGGGATATGGACTTTGAACTTCTTTCAACGGTGAAAGAAACGACCAGAATAATAACGGTCGCTATCAATTTTTTAATAATAACTTTTATAGTAATCTTTGGTGTATTATTTGATAATATAATTTTGTTAACTTAAGTAAAACTAAATTCATATTAACCATCACAGGTGGTTTACTGGTTGGGAATGGATTCTAGATCCATATTTCACACAGGTCTACTCTTGGAGTTGTTGAATCAGACAATGGTGGCTAAGTGAGTCTTTTTCGCTCACGAAAAAGTGAACTATCTGCTGCGGTGAAGTCACCAACTAGTCTCTTTTTTTACAAAGTAACAAGAAAAAGTTGGTTTTCATAATAACTCAGTAACAAAGGATAAATTTTCTGCACATAACTTGGCTTAATATTTTTTGAATAAATGATTAGTGTGCAATTGACCCTGAAGTCCGTATCGATCAACGTGTTACGAAAGATCTAATTTGTTCACTGGCTTAAATGTAATGTTCAGGAGAGGGGAAGGATAATGATGAAGCTTGCAGACTTAATTGACCAACATTTAGAAGAACTAGCTATCTTGGATACCGTTGATGCCGGGAAGTTGTTCAGCTCTTGCAAGACCGTGGACATACCGCAGGTAGTAGAAACGCTACGTTATTACGCAGGTGCTGCTGACAAAATCCATGGAGAGGTGCTCAAAATGTCGCGCGACCTTCAAGCGTATACATTGCTTGAACCCATTGGTGTTGTAGGGCTCATCGTTCCCTGGAATTTCCCGAGCGTCCTGCTTTTCACAAAGGTCAGCCCTGCCTTAGCTGCTGGTTGCACCATGGTCACCAAACCTGCTGAGCAAACACCTCTATCTGCATTATACTGTGCTCATCTGGCTAAGTTGGTAAGCTCAGTCATTCTCTGCGTTTGTTCGTGTTTATTGCCAATGTGGCTCGCCGTTGTTGACTTTCTCTTGTAAATTCTTATGAAGGCTGGTGTTCCTGACGGAGTGTTCAATGTCATAACTGGATTTGGAAACACTGCTGGTGCTGCCATCAGCCATCATATGGACATTGACAAAGTAAATTCTCGTTCTTTCGTTCATATGTTGTATACTTTATGTGAACAATGATTATGAAATTCGATGACAATACTTGAATGCCTTGTGATTTGTAATGTTGACGCTTGTTCTTGATATCTTAGGTCAGTTTTACTGGTTCCACCAAGGTAGGGCGTGAAGTAATGCAGGCTGCAGCAAAGAGCAATCTGAAACAAGTTTCACTTGAACTAGGAGGCAAATCACCCCTAGTGATTTTTGATGATGCTGATATAAATATGGCCGCTAATCTTGCTCTCTTGGGAATTCTTTTCAACAAGGTGAAGTTGTAATTTCCGTTCAACTTAATTTTAAACTAGCATCTTGCTTATGACTTGGATAGATTTATATAGCAGCACTGACCGCGTGTTAGTCATTCGCAATTTCAGGGAGAAATTAGTGTGGCAAGTTCCCGTGTTTATGTTCAAGAAGGGATTTATGATAAATTTGTGAAGAAGTTACAAGAGAAGGCGAAAGATTGGGTAGTCGGGGATCCCTTTGATCCTAATGTCCATCAAGGACCACAGGTAACTGACTCTACCGCCGGCAACGAAGTTTAAGATTCATCTACGCCCAACAATATGCTCTCGAATTCCTGAGCTTATCCCAAATACAACCTTCAAGTTTGCATCCGTGACGTTCACTGAAAATTGCAGGTTGATAAGAAGCAGTTTGATAAAATCCTAACCTACATTGAGCATGGTAAGAATGGAGGAGCCACTTTATTAACAGGGGGCAAGCCTTTGGGGAACAAGGGATATTACATTGAACCTACAATATTCACTGATGTCAAGGTACATTCACAAATTCCAACTTTAGCAATGCAAATGGAACAGCAATCCACACGATTATTTTCGTGTTCTTTTTCGTTATATCATTCTCGTCTCATTGATCTTATGGCGATTTTCTCAGGATGACATGCTCATAGCCCAAGATGAAATTTTCGTGAAGTTCAAGTACACGTAGTCTGATTTCTTTTGTTTGATTCGCGTTCAAGGCTTCAACACGAACATTGTTTAAAATTGCACGTTGAAATGTTGCAGGACAATCGAGGAGGCGATACAGAGAGCCAACAACACCAGATACGGCCAAGCAGCAGGGATCATAACCAATGACTTGAATGTGGCCAACACTGTCTCAAGGTCAATTCGTGCGGGCATTATTTGGATCAACTGCTACTTTGATTTCGATCGTGACTGCCCTTACGGAGGGTATAAGATGAGTGGATTTGGAAGAGACTCTGGTATGCAGGGCCTTTATGAGTATCTCCATACCAAATCTGTTGTCACTCCCATTTATAACTCCCCCTGGCTCTAAGTTAGGCCATCCCCAACCGATGGCTGGCCAGAGGGCTAGCCCCCTGGCTGTAAGTTAGGCCATCTCCAACCGATGGCTGGCCAGATGGCTCGTTTTAGCCCTCTGGCCCTCCAAGATTCTCCAAGATATTAATATTTTAATGAACAATAAATTGCCATATTTGCCTCCGTCTCCAACTGAGAGCTAGAGGGCCAGAGGGCTCGTTTTAGCCTTGTCACAAAAAACCGTTTCCAACCGAGAGCTAAAGGGTCATAGGGCCAAACATAATTTATTATTTTAATTTAAAAACTACAACAACTTAAATTTAAACAACAACTTAAATTTAAAAACAACATTAACTTAAATTTTAAAAACTACAACAATTTAAATTTAATATGGATAATCAACATCATCTTCATCATTCGTCATTGTAGGAGTATAGTCAGAGGTAAACAACTGCCGCCGAGCCATAATTTCTTTTTTTTTTTCATATCAAAATAGGCCTTACTCATTGGAGTGTAATTCGAAGTGTTCCTTTCCATATTCTTATCATCCATCTCTTCTTGTATTTGTTTGGCCTGTTGTTCATGCCTACACTTCCTTTCTTCCGCCTCACGGGCATTTTGCTCCGCCATTAATCGCAATGAGGCCGCCATTTCAAGTTGAGCAGCGTAATTATCATTTGCCTTGCCCTTTTCCTTCAACCTTCGAGCCTTGTTTCGTCCCATAGGCCTAGGTAAAGAACCTTCGGCCGGAGTAGGAGATTCATTTTCATCCGTATCTACAACTGGGGACGTAGTTCCGAACACCGGCATAGGATCTACTCTACGTTGAGGTGGATCTTCAAATAATACCCACCCTTTACAAATTTCCCAACAACCGTGAAATTGAAAGGGTTTTGAGTTGCCCTCCATATACAATTCCTCCGCTTGGCGTACCTAGAAAATATAATTACAAAAATTAAAGGAAATTAATTCATGAAATTAAATGTAATATAATTAAACATTTAAAATAAATTATGAAAACACTAACTTCGTCGTAGTAATTGGCGCCGCTTTCATGTCTATTTGTGGCTGTTAATAGTGCTTGATGCCATTTATTCAAACTTGGATGAAGATGTTTCTTCCATCTTGAAGAACAACTCTCATGGTTTCGGGTATTCGGTGGAATGGTGCCTTCGTAGAACTCTAAGTATTTTTTGGACACACGAGTCCAAACACCTTCGCTTGTTTGACAAATCCCCCTCACACTATCTTCTGAGACCCATCTATAAGCCTTGTAAAGAGCTTCATTTTCTTTTCGGGTCCAAGCCCTACCTTTCATTGCAGATGAGGCCATTTTTATTGAAAAAATTGAAGGAAATTATTGAAAAAATATTGAAGGAAATTATTGAAAAAATATTGAAGGAAACTATTGAAAAATTTGAAGAAATATTGAAGGAAATTATTGAAGGAAACTATTGAAAAAATATTGAAGGAAATATTGAAAATGAAGGAAATATTGTAGATGAAGTGAAGAATTGAAAGAGATTCATCATATTTATAGAAAAAAAAAGATTTAAATTTAAAAAAAAAAATTCCAACGGCTAGTTTTTTTTCAAATTATTAGTGTCGGTTATAACCGACACTAATAGTAATTAATAAAAACATTTGAAACTAACGGTTAGTTTTAAACACGGTTAGTGTCGGTTATAACCGACACTATTGCTGCCTTCTACATTATTCCTGTTGGTTATAACCGACAGGAATTCCGACAGTTTAAAAAAAAATAGCCAGCCCGGGGCTGGCTGGCTGACTGGAAGTGGCCAGCCCTCTAGCCCTCCAGCCCTCTCCGATTTCGTGGGGCCCTCCCAGATTCCAGAGCCCTCTGGCCTAGCCCTCAGTTGGAGACTGTTTTTGGGCTATTTTTCGGCCCTCTGGCCCTCTGGACCCTTCGGTTAGAGATGGCCTTATGATATAATCTTACAGCTGCCATATTGTATTTGTGCAATAATAATACACCTTTGTATATATATCTGCGTCTTTAAGGAAAGGGATCTCTATTTTTTCTTTTCTTTTTTAAATAAATGGGGATTAGTTGTGGGACCTATTCCACATCAAACTTCAACAACCGTCTATTTTGTAAGTTTCGATTGACAGATCATCTATGTAAAACTTCAATTCAATATGAAACCATGTACCCATTTAATTGTCGATGAAATTGCAAGGTTTCTTAAAAGATATAGTGTTCGTCAATTTCTTTGAACTCAATTAGACGCCTCAAATATTTCTAATTTGGCTAATATTTTGTAAGAATGATCTATGAGATGCAACTTGAAAAAATAGACAATCAACTTGAAGAACTAGACAGTTCAGATGGTTGAAATTCGATACATTGCTGGATTGTATAATGTAATTATATCGTCTTTATTGATAAAAAAAAAATACAGAAGTTTTGAGTTTTGGCATATTGTCGGAGGTTGGTCTATTAAGGAATGACTTCTCATCATGTTGGTCGTTAGTCAAAGGTTATAAACACCCAAATCAAATTCGACATTCCAAAATCCGTGAATTTGTGATCAGAATCTTATTAATCTGCACATACTCGGTGGGCGGAGTCAGAAATCGAGGCTATGAGGGGTCTTTAAGCTAGGCCATATTAAAGAAATTAAGCACAATATGAAACTTATGAGTGAGTGAGAAAAGTTCGAGGTTTTTGTTGTATTGACATGGATATTTATTTTGATACAATGATATTTTGCACTAGGAGTGAAAAACTGAGTAAAGCCACGCTATGAGTGAGCCACAGTAATTTAGCATTGCACTCGCCAATAATGAGAGTTGAATTTAAAATTACTTATAAGTGAAGAACAATACATGTCATGTTAGTGACAATGTCATGGATTGTCATGAATAATTATAAACTAAGGAGAAATGACCCGTTTAGTGGGCTAGATGCGATTAAGCCTTAGGGATATAATTAGGGGTGGTTCGGGTCGGGATCCCGAACCGAAACTCCTTTCCCGAATCCCAAACCAAAACATTTCGGGATGAGATTTTATATCCCGAAACCGAACCGAATATGTGCATTTCCCGAAATTCGGGATTCCCGAAAGTGTTTCGGGATTTTCGGGATACTTCGAGATTGGGCCTTGAAGCCCAAAATGTTGGGCTTTTAAGTTTGCAGCCAGCCACTGCCCAAAAAAAAAATTAAGGATACACAGCCACTGCCCAGCCCACCTGTTTCAATTTCACCACAATATGAATATCACAATACCACATGTTTCAATTTCAGCCAGTCCCTAAAATCTGACCTGAATACAAATTGCCAAAATTAAGTATCACAAAGCTTGAAAATCTGAGCTAAAAACAAACTGCCATTAGCTAAAAACAAACCGAGATCATTTGAAATTCATTCTGGCAAAGCGGGCAGAGGTTTGTAATGGTAGCCCAATTGTCAATGCATGAGAAACAGAACCTGAAAACCCCAAGATGAACCCATGTCATAAAACGAAATTCCTCTCTCTCTCTTTCTCACACACACACACACACACACACACACAAAGCCACACTAAAGCACATACCAATGCTGGCAGCAATCGAGAACTCTCTCTCTCTCCTACATGTTTCACCCTCGAAATTGGGATTGTCCTGCACATTATGACAACAAAATAAAATAAAATAAAAATCCTAACCTGGATTTTGGGATTCAATTGGTTCCTTCCTGTGTCTGCGTGAGTCGTGGAGGATGAGGAGCAGCGTGGATTCGACGGAGGAGTAGAGCGGCGGGAGCACGGGCGGCGAGACTGTTTGTGAGAGTGTGTGTGAAGGAGATTGAGATTGTGAGCAAGAGAGAGCGGAGAGAGTGAGTGAGAGCGGAGCGGAGAGACCGAGAGTGAGTGAGTCCGAGAGATCTGATCACCAACCTAATAAAATGACCTAACTAATGGACGGTTGGATTAGATTTTAACAAATCCAATGGTTCAAGTAATTGCTAATTAAAAATTAAAAATAAATAAATATATATATATATATATAATAATCGATTCAGTTTGGGATTACCGAAAGCTTTCAAAGTTGTGGCCGAATCCCAACCCGAAACTTTGGGGACGGGTTCGGTTTCGGGTACCGAATGTTTCGGGAAATTCGGTTCGGGAATTTTTCGGTCAAATTTCGGGACAATTCGGGATTTTCGGGAAAAAATTCCACCCCTAGATATAATTGGATTGGTAGGGACGTGTAAAACAAGACTTATAACCCATATATAAAGATATGTTAGATAACCCACTCTATTGTGACTCATACCTCATTGTGTCCAGTTATGTCCTCTCACATTTTGACACATCAAACAAATAATGTATTCAAATCTATTTTAATTAGTCACAATCTATCTCTACGAGCCCACTAAACATCCACGGATTCATGGGACAGTTTGTATTACGAAAATTAGGCACCCTTATATGTCGCCACGCGACCACCAAATATAGTCTCGATGGAGGCCTAACTGCCCAAGACAAGGACTTGTTTGGAATGAGAGAGCATTGGTCTATTAAGTAAAACTTGTACACATCAATTAACCTAAGCTAAGCCACGCTGTGAGTGAGTCATAATAATTTAGTATTTGTACTCGACAATAATGAGAATTGAACGCTGTGAGTGGAGAACAATACACGTAGTGCTAGTGACAGTGTCATGGATTGTCATGAATAATGATAAACTAAAGAAAAATGACCCGTTTAGTGGGCTAGATGAGATTGAGCCTTATGGATAGAATTGAATTGACCGGGACATGTAAATAGGACTTGTAACTTATGTATAAAGATATGTTAGATAACCCACTCTATTGTGATTCATAACTCATCATGTTCAATCATGTCTTCTCATATTTTGACACAACAAACAAAAAATGAACTCAAGTCCATTTTAATTAGTCATAATCTAATCAAATTAGATTTCAACGTCCAAAACTTACCAACTAATGACACGCACACTGATGCTGTCCAATGTAGCCCCAAACCACTATGCCTTGCTCAACTATTGAGTAAGCAAAATCCGGTCCGATAAGAAAATTTTCGATGTCTGTATAATAGGTAATGGGTGTACTATCTACATACCTCATTTTACTTCTCACACATCCTTTTATAATTTCTGTCCGTTGATCATTTTCAATTCATTTGATCTGACAGTCAAAAATTAAAAAAGTGTGTGAGAAGTAAAATAGGGTGTGTGGATATTACATTTGGTAACCGCCCACCCCTTGTCACTGAATGAGTCGGCCCGAAAACATAAAAATTCGATTAAAATTGACATGTATAATTTGATGAAAATTTTCTCATCTAAAGTAAAATAGCACACTGTGTTTCGGATAATTGAAAATTTTCTCATCTGAAGTAGTGGTGGACCGGTGGTGGTCATTTTTCAAATTTACTCTCCTTAATATTATCTTATTAATTATTGTTAGATTTTTTTTTATCCAAATTATTGTTAGATTATTTAAATTTTAAAATTTGTGTAATGAATAGATTAAGGGGGGTGTATTCAATTGGGATTTTGAGGGATTTTAATTCTTTTAATGAATCTAGGGGTATTCAATCAGGAATTTAAGTGATTCTCTGAAATTCAATGTGTATTCAATCAAGATTTTGAGAGAGTTTATTAAAATCCTCAGAAATCCAGGTGTATTCAATTAGGATTTTAAAGAAGTTTATAACATTCCAGGTGTATTCAATTAGAATTTGATTTTAAAGAATTTGAAAAAGTTGAGGAATTTGAGGGAATTTGGGAGATTTTGTAGTGTATTTTAAGCATCCACAAATCTCTTCTCTCCCCAAGAGATTTTGAGGGAATTAAATCAAAATTTTACATTGAATCTCTGCAAATCAATTAGACTCTATAAAAATTCATGGATTTATAAATCCATCAAAATCTCTCAAATTCTCAATTAAATACACCCCCCTAAATTAAACTCATCCATAGTAATCAGTAGGATTAAAAGTATCATCACCACTTAAGGAGATTGAACAAAAATAATTTCTCATCCTTCCAATACTAGCTATTCACATAATTATTTTTTCTTCTTGCGTATTATTTTTAATTTTCGAATGATAGATCGCATGAATTAAAAAAAAAAAACATAAGTGTGCGGCTAAAACTGTACAGATATTCCCCCCCCAGACTCCATTCGCGAAGCAAACACAACAAAACAAAATCTCTCTCTTCTTTCCACACAAACAAACAGAGCAAAACGTAGAGAAGAGCATAGGAAACAGCAGCCATGGGGAGTGATTTCAACGGCAGCTCAGCTTCCTTCGTCAAGATTCCAGCAATAAAGTTTACCCAGCTGTTCATCAATGGAGGTTTCGTCGATTCCGTTTCAGGTTTGTCGCCATTGATTCCCTTCTTCTCGCAATCTACGAGCTTTCATTTAGTAAAAGGCTCTTCTTTACTGCCCCTTTTTACCGTGACTACGTACTGTTTGTGTTTTTGCCTCAGTCAAATTTGCAAACTCTCAAAATTCAAGAACCCATTATTTTTTAAGCTTGTAAATGCCATATATATGAAGATATATACATATACATGTGATTAAGTGACTCGCTGACATTTTTGCAATTTTTTTGTTTTTGGTTTGTGAACCCCGATAACATTTGGAAGGTAAAACATTTGAGACGATAGATCCAAGAACAGGAGAGGTGATAGCAAGAGTTGCAGAAGGAGATAAGGAAGATGTTGACTTGGCTGTCAAGGCGGCACGTGCTGCCTTCGACCATGGCCCTTGGCCTCGCTTGCCTGGCGCTGTATGTACTCTCCAACACTCTACTCTAGTAGCTACATTCATTTTTAAACATCGCTCGGTCATTCTTACTTACCTGTAAATCACATCCTGGTACGTATGCAAGACATTTTGATACGTGAACTAATAATAGTCGTTATTAATTTTCTAATAATAATTCTTATAGTCATCTTCGATGTATTATTTGATAATTTAAGTTTTCATTCACGGTTCACTACACGAAAACTTAAATTATGAATGGCAACAAAAAGTTAATCATAAAATACAATCCAAAATCCAGATATGAAAAGGATGGAAAATGTTGAAGGGGTCAGTTCCCAACAGAGCCAGTGTTATAGCTTGTTGACATTTTAGTACTAATTCAACTTAGTTTTCAACTTAGTGTGGAATTAACCCTGAAATCCATATCAATCAATGTCTTACGAAGGGTCTAATTTGTTTACTGCCTTGAATGTAATTATGTTCAGGGAAGGGGAAGGATAATGATGAAGTTTGCAGAATTAATTGACCAACATGTAGAAGAATTAGCTATCTTGGATACCGTTGATGCTGGGAAGTTGTTCAGCTTTGGCAAGACCAGAGACATACCACAGGTAGCAGAAATGGTACGCTATTATGCGGGTGCAGCTGACAAAATCCATGGAGAGGTGCTCAAAATGTCACGCGACCTTCAAGCATATACGTTGCTTGAACCCATTGGTGTTGTGGGGCTCATTGTTCCCTGGAATTTCCCGAGCACCCTGCTTTTTGCAAAGGTCAGCCCTGCCTTAGCTGCTGGTTGCACCATGGTCATCAAACCTGCTGAGCAAACACCTCTATCAGCATTATACTATGCTCATCTGGCTAAGTTGGTAAGCTCAGTCATTCTCTGCGTTTGTTCGTGTTTATTGCCAATGTGGCTCGCTGTTGTTGACTTTCTCTTGTAAATTCTTATGTAGGCTGGTGTTCCTGACGGAGTGTTCAATGTCATAACTGGATTTGGAAACACTGCTGGTGCTGCCATCACCCATCACATGGACATTGACAAAGTAAATTCCCATCCTTTCGTTCATATGTTGTATACTTTATGTGAACAATTGTTACGATGTTCGATGAAAATACTTGAATGTCTCGTTGTGATTTGTAATGTTGACGCTTGTTCTTGATATATTAGGTCAGTTTTACTGGTTCCACCGAGGTAGGGCGTGAAGTAATGCAGGCTGCAGGAAAGAGCAATCTGAAACAAGTTTCACTTGAACTAGGAGGCAAATCACCCCTTGTGATATTTGATGATGCTGATATAAATATGGCTGCTGATCTTGCTCTCTTGGGAATCCTTTACAACAAGGTGAACTTCGTAATTTCCATTCAACTTAGTTTAAAGTTAAACTAGCACCTTGATTATGACTTGGATAGATTTATGTAGCAGCACTGAGCACGTGTTAATCATTGCATTTTCAGGGAGAAATTTGTGTGGCAAGTTCCCGTGTTTATGTTCAAGAAGGGATTTATGATGAATTTGTGAAGAAGATACAAGAGAAGGCGAAAGATTGGGTAGTCGGGGATCCATTTGACCCTAATGTTCGTCAAGGACCACAGGTAACTGACTCTACCGCCAGCAATGAAGTTTTATGATTGATCTATGCCCTACAATATGCCACGAATTCCTGTGCTTGTCCCAAATACAACCTACAAATTCTTATCTGTGAAGTTCACTGAAAATTGCAGGTTGATAAGAAGCAGTTTGATAAAATCCTAACCTACATTGAGCATGGTAAGAATGAAGGAGCCACTTTATTAACAGGAGGCAAGCCTTTGGGGAACAAGGGATATTACATTGAGCCTACAATATTCACTGATGTCAAGGTACATTCACAAATTCAACTCTGTCAATGCAAATGGAACATCAAATCCATACCACTATTTTCGTGTTCTTTTTCGTTATATTATTCTCGTCTCATTAATCTTATGACAATTTTATCAGGATGATATGCTCATAGCCCAAGATGAAATATTTGGACCCGTAATGGCGCTAATGAAGTTCAAGTAAGTAGGACAAGTCTGATTTCTCTTGTTTGATTCACTTTCAAGGCTTCAACACGAACATTGCTTAAAATCATGGCGTGTGAAAATGTTGCAGGACAATCGAGGAGGCAATACAGAGAGCCAACAACACCAGATACGGCCTAGCAGCAGGGATCATAACCAAGGACTTGAATGTGGCCAACACCGTCTCAAGGTCAATTCGTGCGGGCATCATTTGGATCAACTGCTACTTTGCATTCGATCGAGACTGCCCTTACGGAGGATATAAGATGAGTGGATTTGGAAGGGACTTTGGTATGCAGGCCCTCTATAAATATCTCCATAGCAAATCTGTTGTCACTCCCATTTATAACTCCCCCTGGCTCTGAGCTATGATCAAATCCTCCGGCTGCCAGTGTGACCTTGTATTTGTGCAATAATTATTCACCTATTTTTGGGTGAGGTGTTTCCAATTGTATCAGGTAATCATATGAAAAATATACAGAAGTTTGAGCTTGACATATAGCGCTTCACCCTCTATCCCAAACCCCAAGTGTCACCCCAGCCTTCCTTAAGGATGACCGCGAGATTCTTGAGAATCTCAAGGAAGGCTGGGGGACACTTGCTAGAGCCTTGGACAAAGGCGACGGGGGATTCTTGCTACGAAACAAGGGAAGCATCTGGCCTTCCATAATGGTTAATTGGTGCGATCCAGACTTTTAAAATTTCATCTAACAGCCAGACTTTTAAAATTTCATCTAAATGATTTGATCACTTACAAACTATAATAATTTTTTACTATTGCCAAAAATTGTTGATGAGATCAAACAGTAACAATAAACACCATAATATTTTGCCAACGAAAACATCAAATTCCATTAATTTCACGTAATCCATTGGCGATTTCAGCCTAGTACATATCTTTTGCATCTTTGTACATCCCTAACAGTTTTGATCACCACACCCAGTTCTCAACTCTCGACACCAACCAAAACAGACCCCATATACACACGCACCCACACAACATACAACATCATGTTCACGACACAAAACAACGCTAACAGGACTTTTTCTATTTCCCAACTTTGCCCCTGAGCTTTACTCCCAGAACCCTCTCCATCTTCGCCAGCACCGCCTGGTTCGGCACCGCCTTCCCGTTCTCGTACTCCTGCACCACCTGAGGCCGCTCGTTGATCCGCTTCGCCAGCTCCGCCTGGCTCATCTTCTTCTCCAGCCGCGCCTTCTGTATCGCCTGCCGCACCTCCGTCGAGACCCGCCCCAGCGCCGCCGGCTCGGCCGCCTCATCGAGCTTCTTCGCGCTGACCACCGGCGCCGCCTTCTTGTTCGAGCCCCCGTCGAATTTCTTGATGGTCTGGACCGGCACGCCCGACCGCATCGCCTGGTTCACCGCCTTCGGGTCGCGGAGAGCGCCGGCCTTATTGGGCTTCTTCTGGAGGACCACCGGCTCCCAGTCCTGGGCTATGACTCCTGGGTTTCGGCTCGGCATCGTCGGAAATCTAGAGATATCTAGAGAGAGAGAGATTTTAGAGAGAGAATTTTCTGGATTTTTGTTGGTGGGTTTGGAGGAGAAGATGATCGGGGACGATGAAACTTGGTGCGCAATTTGTAGTGGCGCGAGAATCTGGAAAGTTCTCAAAGGTTCTTTTTAGATAGAAAATGAAAATTCCCGGGGGCGGTTAATGTGTACCCGGTTTTTCATATCCGGTTGTCCATCGCTATGTAATGCTCCGTTGTTTGCGACGTGGCTGTACACTATTGGTGCTTGGCTGGAAGGTTCTCACTTCGTCGCGTAGAGGATAATCTTTTCTTTTTCCTTTTTATTGGAGTAGAAAACTTTAAGAATTCGAGATTAATCGGCGTGTCGTATGGACAGATTTTTTGTGGTGTGATACAAATAATTCAAAATTAAAATATTTAACTTTTTATATTGTGACATTTGGTATAGTAAATTATGTTCCCGATAATAACAATGGTGAAGATTTTTTGATATCTTGCCTTGTTTGCAGCACGAACATAAGAGCTCGTATCGATCGGGCAAATGACAAAAACACAAGATTTATGTAGATTCCAGTATAAAAAATTTTGGTTTTCGGTGTCTCTGTCACATAACCTTATATTTAGGGTCTAATTAATCACTGTCGTAGCTTTGTATTTTGCTAAATTGCATCCTGAAATGTCCCCCTTAACGGAAAAGGAAGAAAAGAAGGAGATAAATGTGGTAGAAACCATCAATTATCAATCCTAAACCACAAATTAACTAAAAACTAAACCAATTACAAATTAAACTAACCTCTTGTTTTCCCGGGAAATTCGGGTTTTGTATAACTTTTTCAAATGACCAAAACACCCTCCTATTTCACTCTTGCATTTTCAGCACCACTGTCGGTAGTTAACACCAGAAACCCAAAATGGTCCTTCCACGGCACTAGAACCACACAACTAACTTAACCGTTTTTTTGAACTTTGTTCGTTCTTCTCTCTCCCTTCCTCCCCTGAGACTGCCATGCATGGAGAAAGATCCGATCAGTGATGAAAACGGCAAATCGAGCCGGAACAAGCAAACAAAACTCAAGAGGAAAGAGCTGGGATTGTCGTGCATGCTAAACACCGAACTCGGCGCCGTCCTCGCCGTCATCCGCCGTCCCCTCAACCCGACTTCCCACTGCTTCGCCGCCCCGGAAGACACCATCGACCCTTCCCTTCTCCAATCCCTAAAATCCCTCCGCGCCCTCATCTTCAACCCCCAGCAGGAATGGCGCACAATAGACCCCTCCATCTACCTCTCCCCCTTCCTGGATGTCATCCAAAGCGATGACGTCCACGCCGCTGCCACGCGCGTCGCCCTCTCCGCCACTTTGAAGATTATCAAGCTCGGAGTCTTCGACGAGAAGACTCCGGGGGCGAAAGAAGCTATTAACACCATGGTCACATCCATCACCACGTGCCGGCTCGAAAGGACCGATTCTGTCAACGAGGACGCCGTGATGCTGAGCATCCTTCAGGTCCTGACCGGAATCATGAACCACCGAGCTTCGGTTCTGCTCTCCGATCAGTCAGTGTGCACAATTGTGAACACCTGTTTTCAGGTGGTTCAGCAATCGGCGAACAGAGGAGACTTGCTAATGCGAAATGCGAGGTACACAATGCACGAGCTGATCCAGATCATTTTTTCGCGGTTGCCCGAAATTGATTTCAGGGAGGACGACAGCTTGGCCAGTACTGACACCGAGGACGCCGATGCAGACGATGGGAATTTGGATGCCGGATACGGGATCCGGTGCGCGGTTGATATTTTTCACTTCTTGTGTTCTTTGTTGAATGTGGTTCAGGTTGTTGAGACAGATCAAGGGTCTACTGTGCAAACTGCCAACGAGGAGGTGCAGCTTTTCGCTCTCGTTCTGATCAACTCTGCAATCGATTTGAGCGGGGATGGAATTGGATCGCATCCGAAGCTGTTGAGGATGATGAAAGATGATCTCTTTCACCACTTGGTTCACTACGGCACGCGTTCAAGCCCGCTTGTTTTTTCCATGATTTGCAGCACAGTTTTGAACATGTATCACTTTCTTCGGAGGTGAGGTTTTCGGGTTCATTTCCAGATGTCTATGAATTAAATTTCCTGTTCTAACATTCACGTTTCGATTTTGAGAATGCTTTGCTTTGTTTCTGCAGGTTCATTCGTCTTCAGTTAGAAGCATTCTTCACGTTTGTGCTGTTTCGAGTTTCAGCTCCCGGAGTGTCAATCCAACTTCAAGAGGTTGCACTGGAAGGGATTATAAATTTCTGCAGACAACTGACATTCGTCGTAGAGGTCTATGTGAACTACGACTGTGATCCGCTTTGCCATAATGTGTTCGAGGAGATAGGGAAGTTGCTTTGCAAGCTGTCTTTTCCGGTCGCAAGCCCAGTGACAACTTTACAGATACAAGCCTTTGAAGGGTTAGTTATCATGATCCACAACATTGCAGATAGTATTGGTAGGGAAAACGATACAAGCCCTTCCGGACCCTACCCGATTGAGATCAGAGAGTATACGCCGTTTTGGGAAGACAAACCGAAAGATGATTCAGAAGCTTGGGTGCAATTTGTAAGGCTGAGGAAAGCGCAGAAGAGGAAAATATTGATTGCCGGACACCATTTTAATTGCGACGAAAAGAAGGGAATGGAGTACTTGAAGCTTTCCAACTTAGTCTCTGACCCTCCGGATCCAAAGACTTTAGCTTATTTCTTCCGTTACACTCCTGAGCTTGACAAGACGATGATAGGCGATTATCTTGGTGATCCTGATGAGTTTCACATCAAAGTACTTAAAGAATTCACGGGAACCTTTGGAATTTCAGGCATGAATCTCGATAGTGCTCTCCGAACTTATCTGGAGACTTTCCGTTTGCCAGGAGAGTCCCAGAAGATTCATAGGGTTCTCGAAGCGTTTTCAGAGAGTTTTTTTGAGCAGCAGTCTGCAGATGTTTTCGTGAACAAAGATACTGTATTCATTCTTTGCTACTCTCTCATTATGCTCAATACTGACCAGCACAATCCGCAAGTAAAGAAGAAGATGACGGAAGAAGATTTCATCAGGAATAATAGGGCAATCAATGGAGGGAAGGATCTTCCTAGAGAGTATCTGTCTGAGCTTTTCCAATCCATATCGAACAATGCAATCACAGTTTTTGGTCAATCTGGTATGACAGTACTAATGAACCCGAGCAGATGGATTGAGTTGATGAACCGTTCCAAAACCGTGCAGCCTTTCATTCTGTGTGATTTTGATCGTCGGCTAGGAAGAGACATGTTTGCTTGCATCGCTGGCCCTTCAGTGGCTACTATTTCTGCATTTTTCGAGCAAGCTGAAGAAGAGGAGTTGCTCCATGAATGCATTGAAGGATTATTCTCGGTCTCCAGGATAGCGCAGTACGGACTGGAGGACACACTCGATGAGCTCATTGCAACCTTCTCGAGATTCACCACGCTGCTTAATCCTTACGCCTCTGCAGAAGAAACACTCTTTGCTTTTAGCAAAGATTTGAAGCCAAGGATGGCTACACTCGCTGTTTTCACCATCGCAAACAACTTTGGAGAGTCAATCAGAGGGGGTTGGAGGAACATTGTGGACTGTTTGTTGAAACTCAAGAGGCTTAAACTACTTCCCCAAAATGTTCTCGAATTTGATGCTGCTTCCACCTCATCTGATGATCAACCTACATCTGAATCGGGTGTAATCTTCCCTGCCCACGATCCCAAATTTGGAGGACGACAGGCTTCTGGCATGATTAGTCGATTCTCACATTTTCTATCACTAGAGAGTCCGGAAGATGCTGTATCTCTTGGCATGAGTGAATTTGAACAGAACCTGAAGGTTATCAAACAATGCCGAATTGGGAACATCTTCAGCACTAGTTCAAACTTTCCTGAGGACTCTTTGCTGAACCTCGGGCGCTCACTAATATATGCAGCCGCAGGGAAAGGGCAGAAGTTTAGCACACCTGTTGAAGAAGAAGAGGCCGTTGGGTTCTGCTGGGATTTGATAGTTGCCATCTCTTTAGCCAACGTCCATAGATTCCAAGCATTTTGGTCGAGTTTTAATGATTATCTGCTGGCGGTTGCTCAGTTTCCGATGTTCTCCCCAATCCCATTTGCCGAAAAGGCCATTGTAGGCCTCTTCAAGGTCTGTCTGAAGCTCCTTGGCACATACCAACCTGACAGAGTCCCCGAGGAGCTCATTTTCAAGTCGATAAATCTAATGTGGAAGCTGGAAAAAGAAATTCTCGACACTTGCAGCGAGTCCATTACACAATCAGTAAACAAGATTCTCGTTGAGTACCCTGCCAATTTGCAAACCCAACTCGGATGGAAGTCAGTTCTCCACTTGTTATCAGTCTCCGGGCGACACCCTGACACCTATGAGCAGGGAGTTGAGACTCTGATCATGGTGATGTCTGATGGAACCCATGTATCGCGGACAAATTATGCTTACTTCATTGACTGTGCCTTTGGTTTCATTGCTCTAAAAAACAGCCCATCAGAGAAGAACTTGAAGATACTTGACCTATTAGCGGATTCTGTAAATTTGTTGATCCAATGGTACAGAAATCAGTACTCAGATCCCGGGAACAATTACAGCATCGCGAGCAACACGAGTACCTCCTCCTTAGAAGACTTGAAAGGTTTCGGCTCTAACAACTTTACCATGAATTTGTTTGTCAAGCTAGGGGAGGCATTCCGAAAGACCAGCCTAGCTCGGCGAGAAGAAATAAGAAACCATGCAGTCCTGTCTCTTCAAAAAAGTTTCCAACTTGCTGAGGAACTAGAATTCACACCAACCAACTGTATCAACTGTTTCAACCTCCTCATCTTCGCGATGGTGGATGATCTGCATGAAAAGATGCTGGAGTACTCGCGAAGAGAGAGCGCAGAGAAGGAGATGAGAGGCATGGAAGGGACCTTGAAGATTGCATTGGAGCTCCTGACAGATGTGTACTTGCAGTTTCTGATACCAATTTCGCAATGCAGCGGCTTTCGGACATTTTGGTTAGGAGTGTTGAGAAGAATGGACACATGTATGAAGGCGGATTTGGGATCGCATGGCGAATCAAAACTGCCGGAAGTTGTGCCGGAGTTGCTGAGAAAGTTGATTACGGAGATGAAGGACAAGGAGATTTTAGTGCCGAAGGAGGGTGATGATCTTTGGGAGACAACACATATTCAGATACAGTGGATAGCTCCTTCAATCAAGGAGGAGCTATTTCCAGAAGAAAGTTTGTAATAAATTGAAGAAAATACCACCATAAACTTCTTAAAATCGAAGATTAATATTCCGGCGATGTTTTAGTCGACGGATCTCCGGTCTAGCTTGGTTTTGGACCTGTGAATAATTTCCATTGATTTTTCTTATTTTTGCTTACAACATTTTTCACAGAAAATTTTAATTATAATCAAATTTCGCGACATATTACCAAAACAAAAATAATTTCATAAAACTAAAGGATAACAGTAGATGATATTACAGTAACAGATTAGAGACGAATGTCTTGCAAGTTAATCAAAAGCCCCTGTGCTATCAACTTACATAATAAAGTTTTATGAGATGTTAGCGCATTCTTTACTCGAGCCGGGAGGATAAGTTCATCTCCGAAACAGTTGAGAACAGTTATTGATATCCCCGTCCTTCTCGATCATCACAATTCCTGAGGCAAGAAATTAGGACAAAATTAGAAATTTCATTAACAAGAAGATGCATTTTAAAATCCGGTTAATATAACAATCGACCTTGAAGAGTTTTGTTAACAACATCTTGTTCTAAATCACACACAAAGAAATGATACAAATGTATTCTGGATCATTCTGCTACAACGGACAATGAAGAAGCGCAATAGGCAAGTAGTATTTGCTAAAGAAAACGAATAGCCATGAGTTCAACAACAGGCCTACGGAGATTTTCTAGCTGAGCTAGACAGCCAGCAGAATGATACAGTCTAAAGCCTCAGTTCTAACAATGTTGGTCAATGTCGAGGCTTTGGCAAACAAACGGAATTTACTATGACAATGTTCTCAAATGCTCTCAAACATGAGGCTAGCAAGTTCTAATGTTTGACAGTCTTAAGCCTCAACTCTAACAATGTGCGATATGACTGCAACGAAATTGTATCTTGTCCTTGCACCCATGTCTGGTCTGCATTTAGTACTTCTCAAATCAATGTTTCATTTCTTCTGCAATCAATCGAACTGCATTAGGTCATGACAACTTTCCCTTTAAATGTATAAAAATCACGCATCTCAAACATAATTGAAGCCATAGAACACAATGCATTAGCCCCTGCATAACCACAACAACCATAGTTTATGGGATTTTGGGTTTCGAGGGCAGAACATTAAGACCATGTCTTTAATGTATTTGATGCTAACATTAGTAATTAAAAAGAAAAAATGGGCCAAAGTAAGTCAAATGCTTTCCAAAACAGAGCTACTCAATCAACGGAGAAAATGCCATGAAACAACATATATTCACATAACTCAACAGCGGAATAAAACCAATTCGTTAATTCTTTGGAGTGAGCAATACAATGTTAGAAACACAAAATTATACAATCAGAGCAAACTTAGCATATCATAATACAATAATCTCACAAAAATTATACATGAAGAAATAACAAAATGTCAAATGTTATGCAATTGTAGCAAGCAATTCAATATGCCAACTAAGTTGAAGAAAAAGGGAGATACCACACACACCCTCACCTGCATCATTCACTGAGATCGTCAACAGAAGCATCTGTCTCATCATCGTCATCTGCCTCCTGAATTTTTGCAATTTCCACCTGCGCCCTCTCAAGAATCTGCTTCTTCTGCAACTCCAATTCCTTGTTGAAATTTTTCCTCATCTTCTCCAATTCCCTCATCTGCTGCCTCTTACTACTCTCAATCTTCTCATAAATCTCCCCAAACTTGTGAATTGAATCCGCCAACACTCTATACGAAGACCCTTCATCCCCGTCCCCTCCACGCATCCCAGCCTTTCTTGGTGGAAACACATCGAAATCATCATTCCCATTCTCATCACCATCATCATCTGTCTCTGACTCACCAGGACTATCCCTCATCTCATCGAACCCATTCGACCGCTCCAAATAAACCCTTGTGTTCATAAACACATACTCCCCAGAATCAACCCCACAAGCAAGCCCAATTTCTTGCCTGGACGACGATGCCATTAACATTTCCATCTTCTTAAAGTAAGCCCATTTGCTAGAGTTCAACCCCATTTCTTCCATTTTCTCCTTCTCCTTCTTATACTTCCTCTTAAGCATATCCAACATCGACTTACATTGCGCCTCGGTCCTCACAATCTTCGACGCCTCTGAGACTTTGTATGCTACCTCATTCCAATCATCAGACCTCAAACTCTTCCTCCCCAGCTGAAGAAACCTATCACCCCAAACCTCCAACAGCATAAAAACCGCGTGCTCCGTCCACTCCTCTTCAGCCCGAAAACCCGGTTCCCGGTTCGGCAATCTCACCCGAGGGGCAAATTCGTACCTTGGTTCCAAATTCTTCACCTTCCTCTTCTTTGGGTGCCTTTCAAAATCCTCCTCTGCGTCAAAATTCCGATTAAACCCATGTCTGTGCTCGTCTTCCTCGTCGTTGTATTGGTCTTCCCGTCCATTTCCTTCGTCAAAATCGTCCAATTCGTCGTCGTCATCCTCCGCGTATCGGTTGGGAACCGGACGAGAATATTGGGTGTTTCGGGTGTGGATTTTCCGGCGACCAGAAGAGTTATGGTTGCTTGCAGAGTAGGATTTCGGATGGTACCTTGGGTCGTCTTCCATGTCGTCCATTGGAGCACAAAATCGGTAGCTTCACAGCAGCTCGAACCCTAATAACCAATGATGCCAAACAAATTGGGAATTTTTGTGTGGGGAAATTGGAAAGTTATATAATTTCTGTAGATTGTTTGTTTCCGAAGAATTCAAATTTAGAATTGAGAGAGATTAGAGGGAAGGGCGACGAGCTCCGAGGGCTGAACGAAAAACCCTAATTTGGCTGATGGCCAAGAATTTAGAAGGAACGAAATGTTTCGGGTTACCCGAATGGGCCACTCAATGATGGACATTGGTTACCCGGCCCATTTTTAATCTTGAACCTTGGAGTGATCCAGATCCAATCCAGTCCGTCCAAACCTATCAATCCAATTCTGTAAATTCCATGCTAGTTTTTTTTAGCAAGCTCATCCTTCTTATCGTTGGTCACAGATATATTTAACGTCTTATGACCTCGTGACGGGGTTGTCAACCAAAAACTTATAATATATATATATATATATATATATATATATATATATATATCAACGATCAAAATACATGAAATGAATCTCAACTAACGGTTGGAGCGCATGACCTCAAGTGAAATCTTCAAAGTTTATGCTTGTTTCTATGATCACTTCTGTGTGCTCTCTTATGCATGTAAGTTAAAAATCTACGAAGGCGTAAGAATTATTGTACATGACTCATTACTCAATTTCTTTAGTCTAATTAACTATATACAATTGGTTTCTATCTTTTTGGTTTCGGAAAGAGACTTTAAGAAAATATATAGAATTCTTTGAGTTAACGGAAGATTTGACACAAAACTGAGTGTTGTGGTGTTTTATGATTCATACAGCCGACCCGGAAAGAGACTTTAAGAAAATATATAGAATACTTTGAGTTAACAGAAGATTTGACACAAAACTGAGTGTTGTGGTGTTTTATGATTCATACAGCCGACCTCACTTAGTGGGATAAATCTTATTTGTTGTTGTTTTGTTTTTATCTTCTTGTTTCACCTCAACAAATTATTTATAACAAATTCAAGTTTACGTATGTTGTGGCTTGTTTGGATTAGTTTATAACAAAATTGTGCCAATTGGAAACTACGAAATCTCCATTTTCTTATTTGATTATTTCATATGACTTGTCACTAACCCAAAATATTTATTGATCATTTCTTGTTCAAATGATATGATTAAAATTCCTTTAATTTCCAAGGCAAGCATATTGCCATAGAGTCCTTCTTATAAACTAAAAATCTACTTTAATAATTATGGTAATGCATTTATTGTTTGCAGTTTTTTGTGTCTGACAAAGAAACAAAGCATTTTGGTTATCATTCTCTCTAGGGTTTCCTATTTTCTTTTTAGATAAATAATAAACAAATAATGAAAATATAATAGCACCATGTAGCAGTGAAAAATAAGCACGTCCGACAAACAAGCTTGAATCTTGTTCTCTTAACAAGAAATGCCGTTACTTATAGCTTCAGCTACACATTGGTCTGAGATTGACACGACAGTCGATACACTTTCGAAGACGAATAATGCTATGGCAAACCCTACTTACCTTTTATCTGTCTTCTAATGGGGTGGAACCCTCAAACCAAGTGACTTGATTAATGCGGTTTTTTCATACCTTCTCTTCTTTTAATTGGTTGGTCAATAGTGAATTAATTCTCATGTAGAAAATTATTCTGCCCAACTATATATTGAAAGAAATTTGGTTCTCGAGAAAGAGATGAAGAAAACAACGACTGAGAGGGAGAAGCATTTTTTATGGGAGAGAGAAGAAGGTATGAAACCCAGTCACGAGGTCTCTATTGTTTGACAGTCGTCCGCCAGTCAGTATGGTACAAAACCCAGTCACGGGGTCCCATGCGTAATGCAAAAATAAAAGTTAAGCCAATCACGTAATGGAGCATGCAATCGAGCTGGACTCGCTCAACTCTCACTCCCTCACCGGCCGTGTTGTAAAGTGTAGTGGCGGAGCAATTACGTACTGCATTATGCCGTCTACCATCCCAACTCCCAACTATCAAACAATAGAGATCCTCGAATTATTATGTAGCAATGTAGCTGCCGAATAAGCTTTTTACCTCTATATAAAGAGCAATATATATCAGATTCATCATCATCAATCGTCATCCTACTGGGGTTGTGAGGGTGGTGTTTTTTTTTTGCTAAGTAAAGATGGGAATTACGATATTCGGGGCGGGGACGTTGGTTTTGTGGGTGGTGGTGGCGATGAGTTTAATGTCTGAGTCGTGTGTGAGGGGAATAAGGAAGATAGATGATCATGCTCATGCGGAGAAGGGTAGTGATGATGGAAATAAGTTAGTGAAAAATCCCAATATTCCGGGTGGGATTAATGGCGGTGGTGAGTTTGGAGGAGAGGGAAAAGGGTTTGGTTTTGGTTTTGGAGGGAATGGATCATATAGTTATAGTTATGGTACTTCTGGAGAACCTGCCAATGCAGTTGGTTTTGGGAAGCCTGACTGTGTTGGAAAAGGTGGAGGGGCTGGGAAAGGTGGCGGTGGTTCTCATGGGGTTGGCAAAGGTGGAGGGGCTGGTAGTGGCATTGGTGGTGGTGGAAGCCACCATAAGAATAAAACAGAGAACAAGCACCATCAAGGCGGTAGCCATGGTGGAGGTGGAATTGGGGGAGGCATTGGTAAAGGAATTGGTGGTGGAGGTCATGGTGCTGGAGGAGGAATAGGAAAAGGCCATAAGGGTGGTGGAGGTATTGGCAAAGGAGGGGGCGCTGGTGGCGGCATTGGAAAAGGTGGGGGTGTTGGTGGCGGCATTGGCAAAGGAGGGGGCGTTGGTGGTGGCATTGGCAAAGGAGGCGGTGTTGGTGGTGGCATTGGCAAAGGAGGGGGTGTTGGTGGCGGTAGTGGTGCAGGTGGGGGCATTGGCGGTGGTGGTGCGGGTGGAGACGTTGGCAGTGGTGGTGGTGCCGGTGGAGGCATTGGCGGCGGCGGTGCCGGTGGAGGCATTGGCGGCGGCGGTGCCGGTGGAGGCATTGGCGGCGGCGGTGCCGGTGGAGGCATTGGCGGGGGTGGTGCAGGTGGAGGCATTGGTGGTGGTGGTGCAGGTGGCGGCATTGGTGGTGGTGGTCCCGGTGGCGGCATTGGTGGTGGTCCCGGTGGCGGCATTGGTGGTGGTGGTGGTGCAGGTGGCGGCATTGGTGGTGGTGGTGCAGGTGGGGGCTTTGGTGGTGGTGCAGGTGGGGGCATTGGTGGTGGTGGTGGTGGTGCAGGTGGAGGCGTTGGTGGTGGTGCAGGTGGTGTTGGTGGAGGCTTTGGCGGTGGTGCAGGTGGGGGCATTGGTGGTGGTGGTGTTGTCGGTGGAGGGGGTTTTGGTGGGGGTGGGGGTGGTGGAGTTGGGGGTGGATTTGGTGGTGGTGTTGGTGGAGGATTTGGTGGTGGCGCTGGTGGTGTTGGAGGTGGAGGAGGAGGAGGGTTTGGCGGGGGCGGCGGAGGTGGTATTGGTGGAGGCGTTATTAATAATGGACATGCATAAACGCTTATGGATTCAAAGTTGTATGGTGCTACAAGGCATTGGTCACTCGACCGCATGCATACTATTAATGCTTTGACCATTAAATTGCACGACTCCTGTATCAATATGTAATATTTCTTCCAAAATTAATAACTAAACGTACCTACCTTCTCATTTATATATTTCGTCTCAAATCAATAAACAATAATCTTTGATTCATGGTGGACCAAATTATTTTCATTTTATTGAAAATGTAATTTATTTTCAAAGTACTCAAAATCTATGTTTACCATGGATTTTAAGGAAAACTAATGAAAATAACTTAAAAATTTTGAGTTTTAATCAAAAAGACAAAAAGGTATTACAAGTGAATAGTATTAAAAGTGACTTTTTAGAGTAAAAATGTCATTTTCATTAAAAGTGAATAGTACCAGAAGTATTTTGTTAAAAATCCTTTGATCTTATTGCTACCGAGGGTTGAACTCCTTGAGATTATATCCTGATCAAAATATAAAGTTACCATCAATCTTTTTCTAGCTTAATTTCCTGATCATTTTGGTACATTTTTTCATGCAGTAGTATTAGAACTTTGTGACAACAGTTTGAGGTGCTACAATGCATGCATGTATAGATAAAAAGTAAAGTGGCATCCATGCACGTAGGTGTAAGACTATGGCTGAGTTTCTCCGTTATTATAAAAAACATAAGGGTAAATTACACCATACCTCCTCAGGTTTGAGGTTTATTACAATTCCATACAACATCTTTAAAACATTTCACTTTCATACATCTAGTACCATTTTATTTTAAAATAACGCATCTGTTACATTTTTCATCCGTTGGTCCGTTAAATGTTGATGTGGCTATCACATATATGTCACGTGACTGCCAAATGTCTGTCACGTGGTAAGTAAAATAAATTTTTAATAAGAAAAAAAAACCTAAATTTTCTCAACCAAAAAAATATGAAACCCATTATCCCTCACCCCCAAGCGACCCATATCCCTATCCCTAACCCAGGACCCAAAAACCTACAAGAAGAGGGGAAAGAAAAAAAGCTTAGAACCCTTTCCCCCACCCCCACCCCCCCCCCCCCAAAGACCTTCTGGCGACCCCTAAGATCTCGTGATTTTCAATGTGGGTGAGTTTTGAAAATACTTTGAGTTTGTGATGATTTTTGGACTGGTTTTGTGGTAGATCCACCTAATTTCGGGTGTAATTTTTGGGGGTGGGTGATGGGGGGTTTTTGGGAGGGGTGATAGGGGATGGGAGAAAGGGGTGGCTAGGGTGGGATGAACTGGGCCTTTTTTTTTCTCCTTCTTCTTCTTCTTCTTGCAGGTAAGGGTGGGCACGGGCTGGGCCAGGCCCAAATTTGGAGAGACCGGACCGGACCTACTTAAAAAGGAAACGGGACAGGGTATTGCAAATTTGATCATTGGAACCGGACCTAACCGGCCCGTTTGAAATTGGCCAGTTTGGGACGGGTCCACTGGTCCTCTTACTCTTTTTTTCCGGTTTTGAATAACAGAAAGAAGGCAAAACTCAAAACTTTCTCGACCTACCTCTCTTTGCTTTGCTGCACTCAAGCACTGAGGCACACCACCATGATGGACCTGCAAACAAAAGGGATCTGGGTTAAATGCAAGTTATGGGCCAAAATGGGATTTGCTTTAAATCATACTATACAAAACATTTGAAATCTTAATTCATATTCTAGTTTTCCAATCTGACAAGAGTCTAAAATTTCTATTCCAATGGTGTTTTAAGTCTGGTTTTCCAATCTAAACAAAAGCCTTCAAATGACCTGATTGCATCACTTGGCAGCAGAAACAGATCAAAGCAAGTAAAGTCCATTAACAAAAGTAAACGATGAGGATAAGTCAAACATTAGCAGGAGAAACAGTTCTAAACAACAAAAGCAACAGAATTTCATCACAAACTAATCAATTCGAGTTCGAGTCGAATTGAAATTCAATTGAACAACAAGACTTCAAAATACCCAACAAAACCCACATCCCAAAACCCACCAAGATCCAACCTTTTCAATTCAAAAATCAAATCCCACATCCAAAACAGCCCCAATTAAGATCCCAAGTTTTCAAAACCCGAAAGCGATACTTACAAAGCAATCGTCGTCGATGGTGTAGATGTACTTCTTCTTGGAGACCATGTAGTCGAAGCATCTGTAAGCAGAGTCCTTGAAGGAGATGCAGGATGCCTTGGGACCCAGAATCCGGTTGATGTCGTTGCGGTTGTGGAGCTCGTAGTCGAAGCCCTCCTGGACCTTGATCACCTTCGACGGGTCCCAATCCTGGACGATGATGGGGTGGTACTGCTGGAAGAAGAAGGGCCTCCACATCTCGAGGAAATCGAGGTTTCAGATGGTGGGGATGACGATGAGACAGCGAGAGAAAATCAAGTTCGAGGACTCGAGTGACAGAGTCGAGGTCGAGCACGAGGAGACCTAAAACTAACGGTTAAGATTGGATTGAGAGATGATCTCTTCAATCTTGTCCGTCCATTGATATTACAAATGGGCCAGTCTAAGTACCCATTTTTCTATAATTTTGGAACCAGCTCGAACCTAAAATTTCAAAGCCCCGCCCCATTTCTCTTTTTAAAAATTAGGAACCGGCTTGTACCCGCCCGACCCGCGATTACCCGCCCCGACCCGCGATTCCTGTACCTGTTTGCCCACCCCTAGTTGCAGGTTTTAGGGGGGACAAACTGGGGCTTTTTTTTCTTCTTTTTTTTTTTTGCCCTTTTCTTCTTCTTGCAGGTTGTTGGGTTATGGGTTAGGGATAAGGATGTGGGTTAGGGCTGGGCAAACGGGTACAGGACCCGCGGGTCGGGGCGGGTATTGTCGATTCGGGGCGGGTTCGGGACGGGTCCAAATTTGGTAGAGACAAAACGGGGCGGGGCGGGGCGGGGAGAGGGTATCCACCAAGGCGGGGCGGTTCCATAATTTTATAATACCAGGGCCCTGAACCGACCCGTTCTACCATAACAAAACAATTGCTTTACTTTTTCAGTCCTCTTCCCCCACTCCCAGATTTCCCCCACTTTCTCTGTTTTCGTTATCTTCTCCCTCCCACCCCTCGACTGCGTCGACATCACTGAAGCTCCAAATCGGAGAAGACGATGGGCTTAACTCGGTTGCTGACCACCCAATCTCGTCCGACTCGCCCGGTTACGCATCACTCTTGACTCCATCAACCTTCGTGTGCACTGGTGAGCGAATAATCTGACGGCCCGAAGTTTTCTTTTTCCTATTCTTACTCATCTGCTAATCAATTTTGATGAATAATCTGATGGGTTCTTCGTGTGCACTGGTAACCGACATCACCGAAGCAGCAAGTTCCCCGAAGCAGCAGCCGCATACAATTGCGTTTGGGGAACGGCAATGGGATTAAGGCATTTTTCTTCAATCCCAACAAAGAACCCATCCTCAGAGAAGCATTTCACCTACTACTACTACCTCTGTCCATATTCAACGCCCATTTTTTCAATAATTAATAGATTACCCATGCATAATTTGGTTGAATGATGTTTGGAATCTATGTGTTGTTGATTTATTTGATAATTTGGATCTTGGTCTACGCGTTTGTATGGTTTTCTTTTATTTGCCGAGGAACACAACCTTCAGGCTTCAGTTCGTTCTTTTCTGTGCTGAGGACCCGTGGACTCGGTCCGAATCGGCCCGTTTCAAACGGGTCGGGTTAGGTCCAATTCTAAAATTTGAAATCCCATTACCCGCCCCGACTCGCCCCGTTGCATTTTCATACGGGTCCGGTCCGGTCCCTCCAAATTTGGGCCCGGCCCGGCCCGTGCCCAGCCCTAATGTGGGTCACTGGGGGGTGAGGGATAGTGGGTTTCAAATAATTTTTTTTTTTTTGAAAAAATTCAGGTTTTTCAAAAAAAATTAAAAATTATTTTATTTGTCACATGGCATATATGTGGCAGTCACATCAGCATTTAACAGATCAATGGATGAAAATGTAATGGAGGTGTTATTTTGAAATAAAATGGTACTGGATGTATGAAAATGAAATATTTTAAGGATGTTGTATGAAGTTATAATAGACCTCAAACCTAAGGGAGTACGGTGTAATTTACATAAATTGTTGAATTCAGGCTTGAATTTTCTCAAAGGCAGAATTCCAAAAGGTTCTTTGACTCTTCGAGACTCAAATATATCAAAGTTCATGTACAAATTGGATAAACTATCATAAATTAAAGGGTGATGAGGTTTAGGGTTGATGGTTGGACCACGATGAGGCCGAAGCCCAAACTGGTGAGTTTTTACTGTTTTTCTTGTGAGTTTTTACTAATTTCTTTCTTTTTTCGGCTGTTTCCGTGGTGGATTTGCAGCTTCTCAGGCTCGATATCAAGGTAGATTTCGCTTAATTTCTTTCAGTTTGTGTTATCCGTTTCAATTTTATTAATTTTGTTATGATGTTAGGTGCATTTTTTACAGTTTTTCTTGTGAGTTTTTACTAATTTCTTCCATTTTTCTGCTGTTTCCATGGTGAATTTGCAGCCTCTCTCGATATCAATGTAGATTTCTCTCAGTTTCTTTCAGCTTGTGTTATCCGTTTCAATTTTATATTTTGTGATGATTAAGAAGTGCATTTTCACTATCATTTTGACGCTCTTTGTTTAAAGTTGTGATTTTCATAGGACTTTTTACTCTATCAATGTTACAGATGTAATTTTATTTTCCTGGAAAATAGTTTGTTCTCATAATTCCTAGTTGTTCCTTATTGTTTTATGGTGATATTGTTTCTTGCTGCTTGTGAATGGCTGTTGGGTTAAGCGATTCGCGCTTTTTGGAAACTTCAGTGATTGAGATGGGAGACAGTGAGGTTAATGCGACTGCTAAGGAGAGTTTTTGTAACCGTTGGAACTACTAGTTTTGATGCTCTTGTTCGAACGATGGATGCGCATGAGGTTAAAAGAAAAGGAATTAGATTGTCTGCGCTTTCGATGAATTCAGAACAATCTCAAAAAAGAAGATATTTGTCTTGAAAGCTATAGGAACTCAGGGAGTTACTTAATATTCGTCGTATAGGATTCATGCCGTGCTTAATGTTGTAGCCTGGTTGAAATAGCCTGGTTGCTTACGCCAAGTAATGTTGTGGTAACGAAATGGAGAAATCTCTTATGTTAGACATACTTTGTGCGTCTCTTTTTCTTTGAAAAATGACTCGAAGTGATTGATGCTTCTTTTCGGTTTCTTTCTTTCCCCCTCAACGTTATTATTATGATGCAGGCTGAAGGAGGAGATGAGCCCCTTGCTGTTGACTACTTCACGTTTTCTTCAAGCATTGCGGACCATCTGAAAGCAGCATCTCTTGTGATCAGTCACGCAGGTACAATTCTGATAGTGTCTTTTTATCTTTCTGCCTTCTTTTACCATCTGAATAGCGAAGGACTTGCAGAGATACCGATGTTTTTTTTATTAAAACCATATTTGGTTTTACCATCTTCAGCTAAAAGATTTGCAGTGCTAATTTTTCATGCAAAGGACATCGTCATGAGTGCTTAAGTATCACTACACAATTGCTTGTGTAGCCAATGTGAGATTATAACATTGGCCACCCCTTTGGAAGTCAAAGGTAGCCCTTTCCAGGTCGCCCCCTCTGTAGGGTCGGTTAACTTGGCTCTGATACCAATGTTAGAACTTAAGTCCAAGAAAAGTGTCCAATTCAAAAAACTAGCCTGATAAGTGAGAGGACTCCAAAAATTTAAATATCACTACATAATTGCTTGTGTAGCCGACGTAGAATCGTAACATCACAAAATCTTCGTCGCGTCATAACGTATATGAATTTGGATTCCATTGTTCCGTACCATCCATGTGATGCCACACCAGTTGCCGAGGTTTTCAGCAAGTTTCTTGGTTTTACAGAAGATTGATAGAATCATAAAATAATAATAATAATAATAATAATAAATTACTTTTAGTGAATGTATACATGATATAGTGCACATTTGAAACGGCATGATGTACAATTTGAATAAGATTTGCAATGCGATAGATACTGATTGATCAGCTACACACGACAGGTAGGGGTTAGCACGACTTTGAGTGCAAAACGATAACACATATATTGACATGTTACATGTTGACAACGAAATGATAATTATATTAAATACATATATTTATATAAATTATATTTGACCGTCTATGATTGTATTAGATATATGGAAACTCTTAGGGGAAGAGATTCTCATTTTTTAAAACAAATGTAGACACTCTCTTGACCGTTAGACTTTGCTTTAATGAAATTTTGTGGTTGAGATTATGTGGCTTGTGATTTAATCTCAACCACAGAATTTCATTAAAGCCAAATTTAACGGTCAAGAGGGTGTCCTCATTTTTTTTAATATAGATCCGTCCCTTAAAGTACATATATATATATATATATATATATATATATATATATAAAGTATTCCAACAGGATCCTCTCCAGATATTTTTGGTGAGAATCCATTTGGAGAGAATCCTAAGGATCTGTGAATCGTGTTCGTTTATCGTATATCATGCAGTCAATTTTTATCAGGTGCGATTTGTGTTTAATTTTAAATAAAAATATTTAAAATAATTTCTAACCGCACGATGTACGATGAAATGATACGATTTACGGATCTTTCTCACAAAAAGGATTAGGAAAGGATCGTATTTATAGTTAGTCTCAAGCCCATGGTCGTAACATTGGGCCCAAATCCAAACCCAAACATGGTTTTGGACTCGAGCCTGAGCCCATAGCCTTCATTAAATTTCTATCCGTCTCTTACCCTCTCCCTCTCTCACAGAAGCGCGCACACACTCTGTTATTCTTCGCGAGCGAACTGAACGTGCGAGCCCACAGAGACTGACACCTCCATTCGAGCTCTGCTTCCGAACTCAATTCGCTTCGATCTCTCCACCGCCGAGTCTTTCCATCTTCCCTCTTCGGAGCTCCGCACCGAGTTCCTCGAGCTCTCGAAAAAATGGTAACGTTACAGATTTTGGTTTCAGCTCGGATCTGAAAATGTGAACCGAAATTTCACTCTCAATTTCAAGACTTTACTTAGTTTAACTTCGTCTCTGCATTCCTTACTGTTTTCTCTGGTGAAATTATACTGATTTACTCCATTTTCTGCTGTTTCTATGGTGGATTTGCAGCCTCTCAGGCTCGATATCAAGGTAGATTTCTCTCAGTTTCGTTCAATTTGTGTTATTCGTTTCAAGTTTGAGCTTTTCGGTTTCGGAGTTTTCGATATTGTGCTAACTGTGATTGCGAATTATGCAGCGGAAATTTGTGCAAAGAACCGAAAGAGTTAAGTCTTTGGATCTACATCCATCTGAGCCATGGTAATTTTTACCAGCACTATGCTCTTTCACTGTTTCTGTAATTGTGTGTTTGTTTGAATCCGTGTTTACCTTTGTGGCAGGATCCTTGCGAGTCTGTATTCGGGAACTGTGTACATCTTCAATTACCAGTCACAGGTATGTCACACTTGTCCGATTCTAGTTTTCGTGTCGGGGAAGCACATTACTTGCTCCTGGGTTTTGATCTCGTGTATATGGTTGCATTTTGAAATTACTGCTTCTCTGGTGCATTTGCCGTGCTTGGAAACTTACTTATCTTTGTATGATTATTGAACAGTCATAGAAATCTTTTCTTTATTGTCTACCAAACCGTACGCTGCATTAGTCGAGAACACAATGAGTGAGTGACCGCTAAAACTTACAAACTGAGCTTCTAGTGAATGAAAAGGTCATCTTTTCGTAATGGCATAGGTTACGATGTTACATACGGGTGGTCCCTCCTTTAGTAGAAATTACCTTATTCTGTTAAATATTTGCTCTTAGTTATCATTGAATGTCTTTGGACAATCCATAATTAAAGATTGTTTCTTGGCTTTTGGGACTTTGTGTTTGGCTTCTCAGATATTAAATCTTTTGCGGGTGTAATTCTGTTAGTGCTGACTGTAATTTTCCTAATCTACTTACAGAGCACGGCAAAGTCTTTTGAGGTCTCTGATTTGCCAGGTAATTGCATGTTAGTTTTCCTATAAGCTCAATGTTCTTGATATTCAAACATGTTTGATGTATAAATTTACTGCTTGCAGTTCGGTCAGCAAAGTTTATAGTGCGTAAGCAGTGGGTAGTGGCTGGAGCTGATGACATGTTTCTTCGTGTATACAATTATAATACAATGGATAAAGTTAAAGTCTTTGAAGCACACTCGGACTACATTAGATGTGTGGCTGTCCATCCAACACTTCCATATGTTTTGTCATCATCTGATGACATGCTTATCAAACTGTGGGATTGGGAAAAAGGTTGGATTTGTACTCAGATATTTGAAGGGCATACACACTATGTGATGCAAGTGACCTTTAACCCTAAAGACACCAACACTTTTGCAAGTGCTTCCTTGGATCACACTGTAAAGGTGTGTTTAGAAATATTCCTCAGTAATCCGTGTATGTTTATTTTGGAAAATTATCAGTTGTGCTTACTAGTAATTGTCTGTCATTATCTTGTTTCCAGATCTGGAACCTTGTCTCTCCTGACCCAAATTTTACATTGGATGCTCACTCGAAAGGGGTCAATTGTGTTGACTACTTCACTGGCGGTGATAAACCATACTTAATCACAGGCTCAGATGATCATACAGCAAAGGTATGCAACATTTTCCTGAAAATTCAGTGTTCTTGTGTGCTCTAACCGTCATTGTTTGTGCATGCATGCATACTGCATAGTTATCTTGAAAACACTGTAATCGGAATCTATGCAAACAGGTGTGGGACTATCAGACAAAAAGTTGTGTTCAGACACTCGATGGGCATACTCACAATGTATCTGCAGTTTGCTTTCATCCAGAACTTCCAGTTATAATTACTGGTTCAGAGGATGGAACTGTTAGAATATGGCACTCAACCACTTATCGGTAAAATTTAAATTTCAACCGTACAAGTGTTTGTTTGAGCTATTTTGGATGTCCTAGTGTCAATTTGTTTATTTTAGTTGCTGAGGATCATTTTGTTTGCCTTTGGATTGTTATGGCTCAATTGTTTTGCTCACTTGCCCTAAATGCACCTACACCATGTGATGATAATTTTACTATGTTAGTATATTGCAATCTTGAAAGACTTTGCCTGCTTATATATTTTGGTGTTTTTCTTTTAGGTAATCAATAAAACATACTGTTCAGTTTCATTTTCATGATTGTTTGGTGAATTTGCATTTTATGTTTTTTTCTTTCTTTTTATATGCAGGCTGTTAAAGTCTGTCATACCTTTTACAGCTTTCCATATTTTAAACTATCTTTTTATTGATGTAATGGTTCTCTCATAGAAAAGGGAAAAAATTTGACATGAATATTTACTTTGCAGTCTTGAAAACACATTGAATTATGGACTTGAACGTGTTTGGGCCTTTGGGTACATGAAAGGTTCACGCCGGTAAGCTTGTTGTCTTTATTTTTATTTGTTTTCTATATATCCAGACTATTATTAGTTAGCTTTTAATATATATTATTGAGTAAGACCAGAACTTCACTATTACGGAATGCTGGAATCTGAGTGGGTGCTTCGTGAACTGTAATATAGTTTGATGTGATGATTTCATAAGATCTCTTATATGCATACAGGATTGTAATTGGTTATGATGAAGGAGCCATAATGGTAAAAATTGGTCGAGAAGTACCAGTTGCTAGCATGGATAGTGGTGGAAAAATTATTTGGGCAAAGCATAACGAGATTCAAACTGTGAATATCAAAAGCGTTGGAGCAGATTTTGAGGTTCAATCTCCCTACATGCTCAGCCCTTGATCATTCTGCCTGACATGGTCCTAGAACTAGATGTTCTTATGTTTGAATTGATGAACCTTTATTATTGTAAAATTCAGGCTACAGATGGAGAAAGATTGCCTCTGGCCGTGAAGGAGTTGGGAACCTGTGACCTTTATCCTCAAGTAAGTTTATCTGTTTGAGGAACATTAGCCCAGTGATCTTGTTAGCGTTTGTTAAGGTGTTTCAAAGTTTTCTGCTGTGATGTTTATCTTGTCCATAGTAGACAGAACAGTTCTCTTTGCATGAATGTAAATGATACATCAGTTCAAGTTACTGTGGATCCTTAACCTAATAACGATGATGCAATACTATTACAGATTTTATTTTAAAATAACGAAATTTAGATCAGAGTGGTGAAGATGTGAAACAATTTGAAACAAGATTCTTGTTCGGTTGTTCCTACTAACTCGTTCTCCTCAGTCTCAGTTTTTGTTCAAAGTTCTGTATGGGTGTGACTGCTTGTGTCCAACCAACCTTTATACTATTATTTATTCTGAATTTCGAATTGAACAAGTTGTGATCGTGTCACAACTAATGAGGCATCAGTCTCTGAAGCAATACCATATCTTTAGCAATTTGCTTGAAGTCCCAAATCCTTTATTATTATTATTATTATTTCTCAGAATCCTTCGCACTTATGGATTCTTATAAGTGCCTATTTTTAATTACATTGTTTTGACAAATGGATTTATTTTGTGTTTGATTTCAGAGTTTGAAGCACAACCCCAATGGAAGGTTTGTCGTTGTTTGTGGAGATGGCGAGTACATAATATACACAGCTTTAGCATGGAGAAATAGATCCTTTGGCTCAGCATTGGAATTTGTATGGTCAACGGATGGAGAATTTGCTGTTAGGGAAACTACATCAAGGATAAAAGTTTATAGCAAAACGTTCCAGGTTTTGAACCTTTTGAACTCCTTTGGTTTTTATTAATGGATTCCTTTGAGTGATTGCTAATGTTACTTCTGCAAGAACACTTCTCTTTAGCCCCATTTTCCTTCACAACTTGTACACACTAGAATTTTACATGAGCAAGGTAATGCTTTGACTATACAAGGACAAGACCCTCGCTCATTATATGTATGCATTGGTTAAACTGTAAACACCAATATGAACAAAAGTCAGTGAATGATGCAAAGTTTGAACTTGGAAGTGCAATACTTATCAGAAATTCTTTATTCATCTTATCAATCAGATGGCAGATGTAGTCTTTGCATAAAAACATTGCTTTTTTTTAAAAAAAAAATTAGAACAATGGCCAGTTCATGCAGATACATTGTCTATGAAAAGAGCTGGAAGTTTCCCTTAACAGATACTTTGCCTTGTATGAAAAATCTGATTGAGTTGATAACTGATTTCAGGAAAAGAAGAATGTTCGACCAACATTTTCTGTAGAACATATTTATGGAGGGGTCTTACTGGCAATGTGTTCAAATGACTTCATATGCTTCTATGACTGGGTGGAATGCAGATTGATTAGACGTATTGATGTCAATGTTAAGGTGTGCAATAACATTACTAGGAAATTTTGATTATCAGACTTTTTATTCTGGCTGCATGGGTACTAATTTTATACGTTCCTTTGGTTGCTTTGACTGTTCAAGAATGTTTATTGGGCTGATAGCGGTGATTTGGTGGCAATCTCGAGTGATTCGTCATTCTACATTCTAAAATACGATGTAATTCTCCCATTTAAGCTCTCCTATCCTGTCTTCATTTTCATTTGCATAGTTCTTTCTGTACAGAATTCATATGATTAACTTAGTGTGGTTTATTTGGCAGAGGGATGTAGTCTCATCGTATTTTGACAGTGGAAGGCCTGTTGATGAACTAGGTGTAGAGGATGCTTTTGAGCTCCTCTATGAAATAAATGAGCGTGTCAAAACTGGATTGTGGGTCGGGGACTGTTTCGTCTACAATAACTCTTCTTCGCGACTTAACTATTGTGTTGGTGGTGAGGTATACAAAATTTGTGGCTTTTTATATCAATGTTCTGACCGGACTGTTTTATTATGTCACTGTTGTTTTCAGAACATTAATTGGAGCATTAAAAAAAATTGGAGTTAGGACTCTGTTTTGACTCGGTGACTTTTCAGGTAACCACAATGTTTCACCTGGACCGGCCCATGTACTTGCTGGGTTATCTTGCCAATCAAAGTCGTCTTTTTCTAATTGATAAAGAGTTTAAGTGAGTGTTTATTTGCAAGCTGCAGTTCTGAAGGGTAATCAACTTATGCCTTTCTGAGTTTTTGTTTTAACTTGTTGATATTGTTGCCTATGCAGTGTCATTGGATACACCTTGCTTCTCAGTTTGATCGAGTACAAAACACTTGTTATACGTGGAGATTTGGAGCGTGCGAAACAAATCTTTCCAACAATTCCTCCAGAGCAACATAATAGGTAGGAAAACATATTTTGTATTGGCAACTGTTGTGCATCATCTGGTGATATTAGATATAGCCTAAAACCCAGCCCCATTTCTTAACTGCATTTCATGTTACTTTTTGGTCCTCATACAAGTACAATTATTAATTCAATAAAAAGAATCCTAATATAATTATCTAATTTACAAGTATATTATGTTTATTTTCCTAATTTACTATCTCTATAACCTGTGTTTCCTTTTGTTCTGTCCTGATATGTAGATGTTATTTTGGTGATCCTTACTTTGCAAATTGACTGATATATTGATGTAAATCCAGTGTGGCTCGATTTTTGGAATCTCGAGGTATGTTGGAGGATGCACTGGAATTGGCTACAGATGCTGACTACAAATTTGATCTTGCTATACAGCTGGGTAGACTTGAGATTGCAAAGGTGAGATTTTTTTTCTTAGTTAATTGTTGTTATTAAGTTGTCAAAAATATTTGCTCTGGATAATTTGAAGAGAAACTGTGGTTTGTAATTCCTTTATATAGAGAACTCTTTTTAATAACTATTTATTGGTTGCTTGAAGATATTTTGTTTTCTTCTTTCTGACAGGAAATTGCTATAGAAGCCCAAAGTGAATCCAAATGGAAGCGGCTGGGAGAATTAGCTATGTCCACTGGGAAGGTATTTCCTTACTGATGTCTTCTGTGCGAACTCCAATAAACAAACCAGGAGACCCTCACATTCACTTACCCTAGAGATTGTTGAGTTGCTCATCCACTCATCATGATTGAAAGAGTTCATAAAGTACCCTTGTCTTGTCTGAAAGAACTAGATATTCTATGTTATCAATTGTGATAATTCGTTTGTTGATGAATAACATCTATGAATCTATGATGTCTCACATTTAATTTTTTACATTCAAAATCGTGATTCATATGCTTCAATGGGTGATGCAGCTTGATTTGGCTGAAGATTGTCTATCACATGGAATGGACCTTTCTGGCTTGTTGCTTCTCTATTCTTCCCTTGGAGATGTTCAAGGAATATCAAAGCTTGCATCCCTTGCCAAAGAGCAAGGAAAGAATAATGTTGCATTCCTGTGTTTATTTATGCTGGGTAAATTGGAAGAATGCATACAGCTGTTGCTGGAAAGGTATATTTTTTTTTTACCCTTATTATGATCACTCAATTTCTTCAAGTTGTCCTCTTTGTTAAAGCGTCTTTTATCTTTTGTTACAGTGGACGGATACCTGAAGCAGCTTTGATGGCACGATCTTACCTACCAAGCAAGGTTTCAGAGATAGTTTCAATTTGGAGAAATGACCTGAACAAGGTTAGACTTTTGCAGTGTTTTTGTTAATTCATGAACATGATGCTTTTCTTGAGATGTAGGGGTCATACTAAAGGAAAATTGATATGTCTTCTATTTTATCCACCAATTGAATTGAAGCAAGGAAAGATTTTTGCATATATTTGGCTATTCCAAGTATTCTTAATTTTGTACTTTTAATTTGCAATATGGCAGGTCAATAAAAAAGCTGCAGAATCATTGGCCGATCCGCAAGAGTATCCTAATTTGTTTGAGGACTGGCAGGTTTCTCTTGCCCTTGAGTCTAAAGAAGCAGAAAATAGGTATCCACCCTTCATTTCACTGTTCAACATCAGGGTCATGAAAATTTCTAGTTTTTAGCGCAGCAGTAGATATCACCATAATTACTGACGGGCAATAACTTGTGCTTATGCTTTGTTGGATTATTGTGGATTAATCCTCCGGCTGAATGCTCTATTGTCTTTTGCAGAGGCATTCATCCTTCTGCTGAACAATACCCAGTCTATGCTGAGAAGCCAGCCACCAACCTAGTGGAAAGGTTCAGAAGCATGCAGATTGATGAAGAAGCCCCAGTTGAAAATGGAGATCTGGATCATGAGGTAAATAGCCCAACTGATGAAGATGTTTAAAACCATCTAAAATTCTTGAATCGATGATAAAAGCTGAGTCACATCTGAGTTGTTATTATGTATTTTGTTCACTTTTTAACTCACCTTTTGAGTGCAGAAGTTCATGTAAGTTCTTGAACTTGAAAAACTTCAGCTAAAAGTTTATGTTTCTTGCCTCTTGCATTTTGAAACTTTGTTACAAGTCTTGATGATTGATTCTATCCAACTGTAGATGGTACATTAGGAATTTTTTTCTGTAGTTGAAGCATTGTCAACTATAAAGACTTAATTTTCTTTACTTAAATCTCCCAAAATGTTTGTTCCATGAAAGGATGATTTCAAGGGTTTTTACTTGGGTTGTGCGTGTTGTTTGTTTCAGGAGGTGCAGGAGAATGGAGAAGATCAAGGTGAAGAAGAGACTGTTGAGGAGGATGCTGACTCCACGAACGGTGTTGTTCTTGTAAATGGAAACCAGGAAGAAGAGTTGGATAAAGATGATGAGGCAACTTCATCCCCTTAACGGCAATTGGAGGATGTGTGAATATTATGGTGATTAATTCAATACACTAAAATTTTGAATTTGTTTTTTATCATATTGTTGTCATTATTGCTATGACGGTTGTTGCTGCTGCTCTGTCTTCTCAATTTTGACGTTGTTGTGAGTCCAATCTTTTGTTTTTGGCTTTTCATCAAGCATCCATTAATCGCTTAGGTACTCTTTTGAATACCGTAACAATCAGCTGAGCTTCTATTTGACCTCTTATGAATGGTCAGTTTCCTTGGCCTTGTAAATATGCTTTTGCTCATCTTATACGAGCTCTAGCTGAAGGAAGATCAATCTGTTTTGTCCATTTTACCATGATACTGTGAGCTCATTGGTCTCTGACATTTTTTATCTTTTGCTTATAGATACCTTTTTGCATTTCCAATTCTTATCTTTTGAGCATATATTCCTCCTTATAAAAACAAAAAACGTGACGACTCTAAACTTACCTAATAAGATTCCTTATGTATTGCTGATAAACCTGGTCAGCAATAATGTTTGAATCTAAATTATATTTTAGTTTTTAATTAGTAAGGTTTAATGTTCCTAAATGATATGCAAGACTCGGTCCTGACCTAATTACGTCTGCCCAAGAAGGCGACGAAGAATAAGCATGCTTCCTTTTGTATCATTATTGTGTCTAATAATGATTTTGGTGGTGTTTCAAGTATCGCAGAGCATTAGTTTCCAGATGCACATCATAACAATCTAATATTTGATTTTATTTAGAAGTCAATTGATGTTGATGGTTCTTTTTTCTTGGTTGAAAATGCAGTGTTTAAGCCACACCAGCAGCTCTCTTAAACAGCTAGCTCCAGCTGTTATACACCAATCTTCAGGTAAGATAATGTCTTTGCCCTATTAAATATTTTCTTACTATGTTCTGGTCACAAGCCTATTTTACTCGGTCAGTTAGTTCATTTTCAGTACGAGATCGGGACATGTTTTCGTAGACTTAAGGGTTTAATTGATTTACTTATTAAACATAGATAAATAAATATGACTTGCTAGTTCTTTCCCTCAGAGCTTGCTCGTCGTCTACATCCTTAGAGAAAATTTAGCTCATTGAAAGATCAGCGCAGTTTCAAATTTTCATAAACGAGGGCTTGGAACGTACTATGTTGGGTTGTCTTCAAGTCTACAAATTTTTCAATATATAATCGTTTATATGTTTAGACATTTAGAATCAAGTAGGATACTGGGAATCACTGGCAGGTACTCAATCTGTGTCCATCTTCATTAATTTAAATATCAGCCGGTCAAGGGTTGGTCCTATGAAAAATTTCATATCTGTACTTTGTCCCAAGTTAGTTGAGCCCTTTCAATCGTTAATAATCCAACTTAAGATCTGCCATTCGCGCTAAAGATCTTGTTCGCTCTAGCATTAAACATTTTCATGCCTCTTCAATTGTGTCCCCTGGAACGTTATGGCGTTCCAGCATCGCGTGGGTTCCATCTTATGTTATCTCTTCTCCAATTGTTAGCTCTACATGTCAAGTAGCATCTTTAGGACCCATTTATTTGCTAATTTCTTACATGCCTCCTTGCAAACTTTAGACTCGCGGCCTTTTACAGGCGTTTTGCCTTTTCTTTTCGTTGCAGGGTGACTTGTAAAATTCTCCAATTTACAACCTGGAAAGCATCACTTGTAGTTCCAGTTAAGACTAGTTATTCCTGTGACACTTTACACTTTCACAGATGCAAAGGATGTCAAAGAAGGAAAAAGCTTCTCATAATTGTTGAACCCTATAAAGATTTTGATCGATTCGGTCGCTTTATATTACACAACTTCTGTTAGGTGAGCATAAAGAGGCCGGAAAGGGAAAACCCCGGGTGGCCGGTTTGCTTCCTTTGTGTAAACATGTACGATTATGTGTTGTTCTTCGTTAGAAAAACGAAATCAGTGTTTGTTTGTTAATGACCTGTTCAATGTTCATCATTTGTTATATAAATTTGGTAATTTGGTTAGCTTGATTCGTTTTCGGTCTTCCCAGTCATTTGGCTTACCATCTAATTAGTGTGCTGTCGGTGGAGGCAGATTGTCTGCCCTCCTGTTACCGTGCTCTTTTCATCCCTTCTTATTTGTGCGGTCACGGTTAAGTCGCGTCAGCATTTTATATTCTTATTATTTTTTGTCTTATTATCTCTATAAAAAAATATCAATATAAACTATTAACGTGGCTTAACCGTGACCGCACAAATAAGAGGGGATGGAAAGGGCACGGTTACAGGAGGGCAGACAATCTACCTCGGTCGTTGGTTGCGAAGAACAAAGGTTTGTCGGAAGCTCATCTCGAAAAATAATAGAAGCTCGCTTGCTAAAGTATACGTTGATGGGTTTTAAATTCTATCAAGTATTGGTAGGAATCTCAAATTTTCGTTGATTGTGTCATGGTTGGGTGGCTTGTGCAATAAGTGCATTAGGTTCAACAACATGGATATGGGTTTAATTATGTATTAATCCCTTGAAATTATAATTAGTGTTTTTAATTAAATTATTTTTCATAAATTATGACACTAACAACAACGACCTTTAAGTCTTATCCTACTAAATATGGTCGGTTGTTTCGTTTAGGATTCATGTTGTAAAAATTTGATGTGAAAACGAAGCATTATTTACCGACTATCTGACGCGCTCTCTCTCTTCTTTTTTATTTGGAACTGACAGCATAAGGTAAACTTACACATACACGGAGTTTCATAAATTATGACACAATTATTTGAAATTGGTCGTGGACGTGCAGGCTAGGGTTTGAATAATAGAACTTAATAGGATCGTTTGTTCTCATGTGCCGACATTTTTCCTGGTTTGTGAAAAGGAAATAATTGGAGGACCTTTCCATAAATATCACAGAAGAGAGGCAGGTGGATCATAAAAAATAGTCAAAAGTGAGATTGGGAGGTTGCTTTCTTGCAAGATGAAATGTAAATTATAATTGATGGCATGGAAACGCAAATGCAGCCATGTTCCGCTTTATTTTTTGGTCACTTCCTCTTGAAGGGTTTTTTTTTCAGTGGTGGGAAATAGCTTTTGGTCACTTCCCACGACTGTCAAGTACGACCCCTCTTAATTTCTCTCCGTGGTTCTTAGGTACATAAAATTAGAGTAGTCCTTTTCACACGTCCGGCTTTTTTCCTCTACATTTATGCCATTGTTTCCGTCTCTTGATAGTTGGCCGTCTTTTTATTTATCCAACCAGAAGGCTTAAAAGAGAGAGAAAAAGAAGAATGTTGGTGCGACAAATAGGGCGTGTGAAAATCACTTATTGTGCTCGCATATGTTGGTGCGATTGAGGTTAGATAGGCTTTAGATTAAACGAGCAAGCGAAGCTCTCGCGTTTCCTGTGTTCGATCAAGTCAACCATCTTGAATATGCAACCGATACTGGACTCTAATAAATGAATTTATCGGTTGTTTATTATAAAACACACAAGATAATAATATTATGTGACGGTATTACTTTACAAACGAAAGATTTCTCGAAACGCACGGCTAAAGCTCCGTAGGCTCCAACCCACCCTGTATAAAGCAAACAATAAATATGCTGTATCCGAACGGAAAGTGTGAATGGTGTCACAGTCCCACAGAGAGAACTCCGTAGGGGGTGGGGGGTGGGGGGTGGGGGGGGGGGGGGGGGGTCCTATACGTAAAGGGATCCCTATCCCTATCTTATCTTTCAAAAGGGTACCAAGTTCTTTGTAGTTGATAAGGTAAAAGACCACCGCATGGCACATTGGCACCAGAACAGGACACCTGTGTTTTCTCAGCAGGACCACTCCGTTTTATTTCTTTCACGTTCTCTCTCCTTCGTCTCGGCTCTCTCATGACTAGCCATCGCAGACTGGTCCACTAATTGGAGACGAATTTCAGATCTGTATTCTATACGACGCGTTATGAGTTCGATTTTTAGCGTTGATAAACCACATAATAGTAGCTAATGAGAGACTAAAATGCCTATATAAGTCTTTCCGACTCCCAAAATAGTGGATTGTCCTAGCGAACCACCAGCTGCACAAGGCACAGCTGCATTTCATGCTCGTCCATTAACCTCCAAATTAAAATTGTTGGTAGCTACAGCGTACATGTTACTCTATGATCTTATTAGGCACAGCTCTGCACAAGGCTTTAACAAAACAAAAAACAAACTTAAAATTGATGGAATTATGCTCCAGTATATAGAGTACACCGAATTAAATACACCTGATCTTTTTACTATAAGATCCCTGAACAATGACTTAAATTTTACAGTAAAAGAGATGAGGGTGAATTTGTCGTGTTTTGTTAACACAATATGTCGAGATATGTCTAACATGCATTACATCAAATATTTAACAAGCACAAAAAAAATTCGTGCCAAATATTCAGAGGATTCTTTAAAGATCTCCACATGTGAACTCGGGTGACCTGAGACAATCTTGGTCCCTTTTTTCACCGCACCTGGTTTCAACCACGCATTTGTACTGCAACTGACCAAACCCTCTGACTTGTTGTCCATATAACCCAAAATATTGAAGATAAAAAAATCCAAAGATCCAAAGAGTTTGTTGACTTTTGTGGATTTGTGGCGTACAATTATAAAGAAGTTAGAACAAGAATGCAATACGTATAATATATTTACCTTTACATACGTTTTATAATTTCTGTCATTTGGCTATCTATTGAATCGAAGACGACCAAATAACATAAATTAAAAAAGAATGTAAAAGGTTAAAAAATTATGTGAATAGAATCGTCCATCGTATATATTGGTTTATCATATACATAATGGCCCCTTAAATGAAAGCAAACCGGCTCCAACCAAGTTTAACGGCCATTCTGAATAATCTCAAGGTTCTTATTAATATGCACCCATCGTATATATTGGTTTATCGTATACATCATGACCCCTTAAATGAAAGCAAACTGGCTCCAACCAAGTTTAACGGCCATTCTGAATAATCTCAAGGTTCTTATTAATATGTTTAAGGTTCGCTCTTTTTACATGTCATAAGATAACACGTTTGATGTGGAGCATATATGACCTTTACGCTTCACGCATAGGCTAACATGTGCTTTGACATTATGGAAAAAAATTGAGGTTTTACTATAAAATCAATTAGTAATATGAAAAATAACCAACTATTTGTAACTTGTAAGTCCTTGAAGATTTGGTGTATCATTGATGTAAAACTTTGTCATTCACATTCTCACTTTCAATATATCTTGAATTGGATGAGTTACTTAATCTATCTAAATTCTAAGCACCAAACGAGCTATTTTAAGAAATAATACTAACATATGTAAGTTATTTAGTGCGTGGTATTCTTTCTCTTTCGATCAGGTTGAAAATTCGGACAAAATCTTAACGGTGTCCCGACGGTTTAAGTCCCATGGTGTATGTGATGAACTCGTGGCCCATGGAATGATAGCACTGGGGCTCCAGCAAGCCATGGAAGGTCCTAGCCAACTCCCATTGCCAGATAAGCCCTAATCAAATGTTCAAAAATTAAAACACTCCTGCCGACGAAAGCCAAAGAATCCAATTGCATGACTCTTTAACATAAATCTCGCCCTCAAATTTTGTCCGTAATTTGCGTTTTATTTAGTTCATTAATAGAGTAAAGCTATTTATACTATATTTTTATACCACATTAAGTAGCATCTGATGTGGACAACTATATCATTTGGAAAATTTGCAATACCCAAGGAAATGAAGCAAAAAGACACCTCATATACCACAGTCATCATTTAATTAACTAGTTTTTCTTAATTATTAGTTTATTAAATAATAAACTAAATTTAAAAATCTAATTAATTCAAATGATGTGGATGTCTACATCAAATGCCACCTGGAGCAGTATAAAAATGTAGTACAAAAACATGGTATGAATGACATTACTCTAATTAATATTATTTTTTTTTCGTTTTTGAACAAAAGTTAATCCATTTGCATGACTCTTAACAAGTTTCTACAATTTTCGTTCTATTTAGTTAATTAATTATTTATATTTTTGAGCAAAAGTTTATGGGATAAGATTCTCTCTCATTCTATTTTCATCACATTCTCTTCTCTCGTGTCATATATTACTTTTTTCTTATTGTCTCTATAAAAAAATATAAAATATTGACGTAACTTAACCGTAACTATTTAAATTCGAAGAAAAAGAATGAGAGAGAAATTAGAAAGAGAGATAATCCTCTTTCAAAGTTTAAGTTTATTATTTATTTAAGTTTTCTATTTCCCACGCGTACTTCTTTTACTTTTTGCTGCTTTTTCTTTTTGTTTTCTAAATCCCAATAAATACTAATTTCCCCATACGTTACAGTGATTACACCATCTAATCTCTCTTCACGACAGACTTGTTACTTTTGACCAACTATTATGGAGATGCTACACAGTAATTGTGTCTGTCAACATATAGGATGATGGTGGCATCCCGGTTGTACAGCTCTACTATATAAATTCATGACCGAATTTTAAAAAAAAAGTTAAGTGTATTCAATATTCCAACCTGTCTTCTTTTAATTTTAGAAAATCATAGTACCACAATAATTGTATACATTTTCGAGTATTCGTTGTTTTCATTGATTTATACGCCCTATATATATATATATATATATATATGTATATTTGTTTGAACTAACCTACATACTTGACGTCGGTAAAGACATCTTCCACAACAAACTGGGCAGCAATTTGGTTGTTTTTTATTTTAATTTACTTTTTTATTTTTTTTATCATGCATGAAAACAAGGTTCAAAGTGTAGCAAAAACGTTAACGCCCATTGAAAATCCGATGGGGACAAAAAAAAATCCATCATGTTTTTGTAGCGTAGCCATCACAAGATTACATTGAGTTCATGACTTTGATTCTATGAGAGTTTCCCACTTTACAACTTACATGCATGTTCTAACCTCCTTTGACCAATTTGATCGATTGGCACGAAAGACAAGTGCCGTGCAACTTTGAATAGTTCAGGGTCAGTTAACATGGTCAAAGTTTTAATATGTTCATAACACACGATAATGTAACGTTATTATTTTATAATTTATGATATGTAAACATGACATATTAATTATGTTCTGCACTTTTATTGTAACACGTTAATTAATACATAACTTTTTTTGTGTTATCGTAAACAATACAAATTTCTTTATGATGAGATGATCAGCCATGCTTTTGCTATGTGGACAGGGATTTGGATCCTCTCTAGACCTTAGGGTGCGTTTGGTACGCAGACGGGACGGGACGGGACGGAACGGGACGGGACGGAACAGGACGGGACGGATGTTGTAAATTTTGAAAAAGACAAGGGGCATTGTTGTCCTAAATTGTTAAAAATTTCTGTCCCACAGACGTGGAACAACCCCGTTCCATGGGGGGAGGTGGAACCAAAAATCATCCAAAACTTGTCCCGTGGAACGCCTCGTCCCACTCGTTTTAGGCGTACCAAACGCGGGACGGAACGCCTCGTCCCGTCCCGTCCCGTCCCGTCCCGCGTACCAAACGCACCCTTAGTGTCCAAAACCTAAGGATTAAGAAATTCGAGCTCTCGGTTTGTTTGGTTTGTGTGACAAAGAAACCAGAACTTTTGATTTGTGTGAGGTAAGCAAGTGAAATGAGTTAATGAGAACTGTCACATTTAATTTGAGTGGTCTGAATTACTTGATCATTGAACTCCAGACAGTTAGATCTGGAGTTAATCAGTACGTCAACCCTAGATAAAGAAATAACAAACAATTGTTTCATTTGTTTGTATATAGGATAGGACCGTTGAGGTTCAATTATCACAAAAATAAATTTTGATTTTGTAGCTTAGTTTCACACTTGACCAGCTGCTAGTGATGGAGGCATATGTAGATGAGGTTGACAAGTGTGATGACTAAGCCTCCAAGCTGGGTTTTGCCGGCTGGCATTTTTGTCCTATTTCCATTGGCTACACTATCCTACGTGGAATATTGGTCCCACACGTTTTCAAGTTTGATCAAATCATGGTCCATGCATATCACTTGGAATTAGGTTTATATTTGGTTTGAGTGTTGTCTACAATATATGCTCATATATATCCTAATAGCATATGCTATATATACATGATTGTTCATCACTAGTTGACAATGTTAGGAATCTACTAGAGCCTGTGAAAACGAGTATTGGCAATGAAGAGTAATTATATATTGTAGAATTTTTTAGTACGTCGGATTTAGAATTTGAATTTTGAGGGGTTTTAGTGTCGAGGGTTTAAAATTTTTAGATATAAAAATAGTGGGAAGCGCGCAAGTAAATTTTATTGTATTCACATTTCATTGAACATGTGGTGAGCTTGTTATTGTCAGTTGAATTATGTTGCACATATGTTAACAGATGTCAACATTTGTCGAAATTATCTGATGAGTGCTATCGAGAGCATTTGTCGAATGTTATTGATGCATCTGTCAAGTGGCTGCCGAGATATATCTAACATGCATTACATTAGACATTTAGCGGACACAAAATGACACGTACTAAACATTCAGAAAGTACCTAGATGACTCTCACATACTTGTTTTTTTTGCCTCAAAGTGGTCCTAAGACCACTTTAATCCCAATGTACATATGTCGATAGGTCACTGGTCACGCACAAATTAGTGATTGCAGACATTTAACGTATTCCTAGACTTGTATCACTATCAACAGTCCATCAGTCGAGAAACCGTTGGTAACGTTGATGTTGCCTTCAAATGGACGTTATCTATGCATGAATAATGCACGCACGTCTGTAACCCTAGAAGTAAAATTTTGTAAAGGAGTAAAAGCATTTTTCGCACGAAGCCCTAAATTATTCTTCATTTTATATGTGTGCAATACAAAATGTTGCCCGCAGTACATAGTGTCAGTATAAATTATCATCGAATGATTACTACTTGCACGACTCACATATATATTACAGTATTTGATATATATTAACATTGTTGCATATTATAACATGAAAATGATTTTTTTTTAAAAACGTTACAAGTGTACCAAATAAATATAATTAATTAAATTATAACATGCTTTACGTATTGGCATCATATTTGCTTAGAAATTCATGTGAGCAGTTGTTTAATCTTGACCGCCCATTTGGGACGACAGGTTGTTGATTGGACGACAGCTTCAAACTGACGGCTTAATTGGTTGACAATTGTGCAAAATCATTTCATTTAAATGGACCAATAACAATTTGTTAGTAATTATTAATTAAGCCAAATGAAGATTATTGTGTTTAAGCTATAAATAAAAATACGAAGACAAAGAAGATGACAACGATGACGGTGAAGAATAACGTTTTAGCTAGAGTGTATGAACATTTGTAGGGTTGAATATTAAACTTATATAGTTTATAATATGATTAGCAAAAACACCACTGGTTGGTCAAGTGGTTGGGGAGGAACTTTAGGCTGTTTAGAGTTTGAGTTCTGGTGTTATATGAATCACACGATGCCTCTATGAATCTTATCGACCTCAATATCACAGTGATGAAGCCACTACTTTGTCCCTTTTTTTATTAAAAAAAATATATGAGAACCAAAACTATACATTTTGATAAGTTAAAAATGGTTGACAAAATGCTTCAAACCCTAAAAAATGAAACAAAAGACAAGAGATGATCGGGTCGACGATGCAAAACAAATATGCAATCCCCATCATATGAGATCAAGAACAAAGAGTTGAAAAGAAAAGGTCCACTTTTGAATGGTTATCGTTTAGATTATTATTATTTTTTATTTAAATCCTAGATTTAAGTGAAATGAGTTATCAAATTAACACTTGTTTGAAAAGACTTTTAAAATAATTGAAAACGCTTAGAAAAAATACTTTGGAGTTCCAAGAACACTTGAAATGTTTTATGAAATAAGCATCGTTAGAATTGGTTCTTCCAAGAAACACTAGTTATGTGCTTATTATTAAAAGCATGGCAAGTGTTTTTCTCAAATTTATGTGCGTTTTTCTAAGAATTAGTTCTAAAAATATTTTTGCCAAAAACAATTTCACTAATTTTAGAAGAACTTTCGAGCCTTTAATCTACCAAATATCATCTGGGTTGGAACGGAGTTGCTGCCGCTATCATTTAATCTTAGAACAAATTAAACTATATGATATGCACAACATATTGAGACAAAGTGGAACCCTACCAACTCCACAAATCAATCATCAAATTACCATCACACACATGGTAAAAAAATCACAGATATCATGTCCACACAATTATTTCACAACCGCAGCTGAAATTACTCAACCTTAAAAATAAGTAACCAAAAAGTTCAATTTACTTTTGGTCAAACAAAAAAATTGAAAATAAAAAACTTCTTTTATATTTCGAATACGGTCTGCACTAGATAAAAAAAGAATTAAATGCATGTAGCTTGACATGAAGCGTTTAATGTGCGGTCTCTTCGGATTTTTTTATGAGGATTTTGAGAATCTTTAAATTATGTTCGTTTATTGTATATCGTGTTGTCAGTTTTAGGTGCTGTTCATGTTTTATTTTAATTAAAATATTTAATATGATTTTTGACCGTACGATATACAATGAACGAACATAATTTAAGAATCTGTATTTGTCAATTAGGATAAAAAAAAAGATACAATAACCAGTAGTATCGATATATACACCTGTGTACAGTTGAAAATCGGTTCTAAAATCAGCATAAAGCAAAAAAAAAAAAAAAAAAAAAAAAAAAAAAGAAAAAGGGACACTCAAAACGCTAAAAACGGCGGTGTCAAAATTAAATGAGCTCCCGGTCCGTTTGGCGGAGGAAAAAAAAAGGTGTTACAATGGTGGTTGGGCCCTTTTGCTTTGGGTTGCGTTTTGGAAAAATAAGAAAATAAAAAAATAAAAACTGTGAGGGGGCAGTATGGTCTTTCCAGCCAGTTCCCAACTGGAGCGTTTTTGCGGTGGGTGTAGACGCGTACATGGACGCGGTGCACCACACGGACGTGGACCCTCATCAACGCCGACGATCCAGCCGGGCATGACGTGACACGTGGGCCCCCAGAACACACGGTTGCCTTGGGCGATGTGAATGTGTCGCTATATGGAAATTTTATTGACCCAGTTTGATGGGCCCCACCTACGTGCTGGAAGGGGAAAACGGAAAATCATCACCTGGTGTTTTTTTTAACCGTCATTGATCATTAGCGTCATCATCGGCGGTCATACGGACGCGAAGCACCGTGACATTTATGCACTTCATTTACATGGCGTGGCACTATCTTTTATTTCGTTAAATTCCGGATCTACCCTTCTCTATGAATGCAAAACTATAGGTAACGTACATCTTTAATTATTATTAATTTTTTTGGTTGGAGTCTTTATTCCTTTTTATTACATATCCTAATCTAATTATCTTATTTTCTGCCGGCCACCATTTATATTGCATGAATTTTTAACTAAATTAAACAAGGCAATCTTGTCATAACTAATTTGTCTTAATTATTACCTTATTATCAGACTCATTTCGCTGTCGTCGGTTTAATTTTTGTCTCATTTAGCTGAGATAGACATATATTTGTTTTCTTTGGTCTCGAGATCATACGAGAAATATCATTTCTTTTCCATCAAAGAAAAGACGAAAATATGATCTCAACATGGCATTACAATATGAATTTTGAAAAAAATTAACAAAATATAGTTGGTGGCAAGATAAATTAACAAAATGAGATTGTTGTAAAAGATTAGCTATGGTAGAAAAGCATTGGTTATGAGATGTTTTCTCCCTTAACCGGGTTAAGTGTAAAAGCACCAAATAGTTTCCCATAATACGAAATATTTCTTCTGTTTTTCTTCCTCATTCACTACTAATTTTTCTTTTAAGCTTCGGCCTAAATTTCATCGGTTATCTACCGTGTAGAGCCTAAACAGCCGCTTAAGTTGATTTTAAAACAGTTAACATTTGTACTGGCTAGACTTTTTTTTTTTTTATTTATAAAGAAATTGATTTATTTGATTGAATTTTTTTTCCTAAGGATATAAACAAAAAGGACAAATACAAATGTGAAAGTGAGTGATTTGTTGTTTTTTAGCTAGGTTGCATGTTCTAATTAGAGCTTTTCTATTTGAAACTTTTGTGGCTACTTAGTTAAACGATAACGATAACTCATTCAAATTTCTGTCGCTATTTAAAAAAGAATAATAAGTGCCACTGAAAAATCAATAAAAATAAACAGGTATCAAAATATTTTAAATTGAAACTACAATTAAATACGTGTCGATTTGTGATTAGGCTTCAACATACCGCTCTTCTTTCAGCCGCGAATGATGGTTCAATTTTCTAATGCCTTCCCGTTCCCACCTCAACAGTGCCCCCATCCCGTGAGGAGGAGAGACTCGGAAATGAAAACGCTCACGAGGATAATGACGTAATTTCACATAACGTTAGTGGCAGTTCATTTACTCCAAGAGACTTGTTTGTTAGTATGTTTTGACAAAAACAACCTCCACCCCCACCTCCATAAAGTGGTCATTGAAATCTCCCCACCCCACTAATTTGCCCCAAAGTTTTAACATCCCGTGATACGCCAAATTATGATTTTAGCCCCACCAATTTTATGAAGTTTCATTTTGGTCCATGTAGTTTCACTTGTCTTGATATACCTCGCCCATATGTTGTTTAAATGCTAATTTTGTTCGAAAGAAAAGCAACTTAATACCGTATAAGCTTATGCAATGTTTTGTAATTTTATAACGCGACACGATTTTCGACACATTCTCATTCAATTGGTGACATCCAAAATAAATTTATGGATGACACCAATTGAATGATCTAGAACATGTGCGCGTGTTGTGCTTTACATGTAAGTCTATGGTGGTGATATCATTAAAGAAGTTGAAGTTGAATTCGAATTCAAACCAGTTGATGATAATCAAAAAGTCAGATAAAGTTACTTAAATATTTTACATGAATGACTAAACTCTCTTCACAGCTTCGAAGCGACAACTGGAATTACATAATCACTAAAGTGTATAAAAATCAAGCTACCAACTCCCCACCCCCAACAACAACTTAAAAAAAAATTGATTAGATTAATTATTGTCAACATTATTAATAAAAGAATCTTAACGAAAAGTTCTCAATACTGTTTACTTTAACAAAAAAATTATATTTTTACATTGAAAAGGCAATCCTGATACTATTTACTTTACTTTTTATTTTGTTTTTATCGTTAAAATCTAAAATTTTCAAACATTTATCATTAGTTTTCCTCGTTAATAAACCACCTAAATGAACAAATTTGTAATATTTTTCTAATGGGGTGTATGACTTTATTCCAAACTTTAGCTTGCATAAAGAGTTGAATAATGGGAATAGAACTCTGGAAAAAAGAATAAAAAGGAGCAAATTGAGGGAGAGAGAAAGAAAGATAGTGAGGGAGAGAGCTTCTGGTGGGCTTTGAGCTGTGATTAGCTGTCTTTCTCTCTCTATCTCACTAGCAGTAGAGAAACTATACAAACAAACACACATCTCCAAAATCCCTAGAAATCTGCCCCCCACTCCTCCCTCCCCCACCACCACCACCACCACTTTCTTCCTCCTCAAACCCCTTACCCCATTTTCTCTCTCTTCACATTTTCTTCCTTTCTCTCTCCACATTTCCCTCCTCTCTCAGATCTCAAGGTGCTCCAAAACCCCATTTGCAATCTCACCTGAGAAAATTAAGAAAAGGGTTTTTTGTTTCTTCTAATTTCCTCTTTCTTTTTTTCTGGGCTCCTAATCTTTTGAAGAAATTTTTAAAAGGGGCATTGGTGGATTCAGATGTCTGGTGTGAGATGAAGAAGAAGACCACCACCCTCTTCCACCTCTCACTTCTCCTCGCTGCCCTTTTCCTTGCCGCGTCATCACTCTTCTATGGTGCTGCTGCTCAGGAGGACCAACGCCAGCACCGCCGCAGCAGCCACATTGTCAGCCATGGAGCTCTCTCCGACGAGGAAGCCCTCTACATCAAGAACCGCCAGCTCCTTTACTACCGCGACGAGTTCGGCGACCGCGGCGAGCTGGTGACCGTCGACCCCTCGCTCGTCTTCGAGAATGACCGGCTCCGGAACGCTTACATAGCTCTGCAGGCGTTGAAGCAGGCCATTCTCTCCGACCCGCTCAACATCACGGGCAATTGGGTGGGATCTAAAGTCTGCAAGTACACCGGAGTTTTCTGCACCAAGGCGCTCGACAACAGCACGATCCGGACTGTGGCCGGGATCGACCTCAACCACGCCGACATTGCCGGGTACTTGCCGGAGGAGCTCGGGCTGCTCACGGATCTCGCATTGTTCCACATCAACTCCAACAGGTTCTGTGGAACTGTTCCTCACAAGTTCAACCGCCTCAAGCTGCTGTTCGAGCTCGATTTGAGCAACAATCGGTTCGCCGGTAAGTTCCCGCGAGTGGTTCTCCAGCTGCCGAAGCTGAAATTCTTGGATCTGAGGTTCAACGAGTTCGAAGGGACGGTGCCGAAGGAGCTGTTCGACAAGGACTTGGACGCCATTTTCATCAACCACAACCGGTTCCGGTTCGATCTGCCCGATAACTTCGGGAATTCGCCGGTCTCCGTCATCGTCCTCGCCAACAACAAGTTCCACGGCTGCGTTCCGGCTAGTTTGGGGAACATGTCCAACCTCAACGAGATTATCATGATGAACAATGGGTTCCGGTCGTGCTTGCCGCCGGAGATTGGGATGCTGAAGAACTTGACGGTTTTTGACGTCAGCTTCAACCAGTTTCTGGGGTCGCTGCCGGAGTCAATTGGAGGGATGGTCAGCTTGGAGCAGCTCAATGTGGCGCACAACTTGCTGTCGGGGAAGATTCCGGCGAGTATTTGTTCGCTGCCGAATCTGCAGAACTTCACTTACTCGTATAACTTCTTTACGAGTGAGCCGCCGGTGTGTCTGGGATTGGCGGGCTTTGACGACAAGAGGAATTGCTTGCCGAATAGGCCAGCGCAGCGAACGGCGGCACAGTGTAAGTCGTTCTTGTCCAAGCCTGTGGATTGTAGTTCTTTTAGATGTAAGCCTTTTGTTCCGTCTTTGCCTCCTCCTCCTCCGCCCTCACCTCCACTTCCTTCACCTCCTCCTCCTCCGCCCTCGCCTCCTCCCCCGGTTGTTTTACCCCAATCTCCACCACCACCGGTTTACTCTCCACCTCCACCACCACCACCACCTCCAGTGTCGTCACCGCCCCCGCCCCCACCACCAGTTTACTCGCCACCGCCACCGCCACCACCGCCACCTCCACCATCACCATCACCTCCTCCTCCACCAGTCTATTCACCACCCCCACCACCACCACCCCCACCACCACCACCGCCTCCAACACCATCGCCACCACCTCCGCCTCCAACACCATCGCCACCACCTCCGCCTCCAACACCATCGCCACCACCTCCGCCTCCACCAACGGTATCGCCACCCTATTGCGTGCGGCCCCCACCACCTCCGCCACCAAGTTCACCCCCACCACCCGTTCCATTGAGCTCTCCACCTCCACCTTCTCCTTACATGTACTATTCACCCCCGCCTCCACACTCGCCTCCACCTCCACATTCACCCCCACCCCCACCGCATTCACCGCCACCACCAATATATGTCTATCCATCACCGCCACCTCCTGGACATTCCCCACCTCCCCCAGTCCTCTCACCACCACCACCAGCACCACTTTGTATAGAACCACCCCCTCCACCTTCCCCACCACCACCATGTATTGAATACTCACCTCCCCTGCCACCTCCTCCCACTGTTTACTTGCCGCCACCTTCACCCTCACCCCCACCACCACCTCCTGTCTATTCTTCTCCACCTCCACCAGTGTACCAGTCCCCTTCACCCCCTCCCCCTGTAGTCCAATACCATTCACCACCACCGCCAACACCGGTTCAATATAGTTCTCCCCCGCCACCTGTTCACTACAATTCTCCACCACCACCATCCTCATCACCCCCAATTCCATGTGAAACCCCGCCACCTCATCCATCACCACCCCCACCAGTTCATCTTTCGCCACCGGTTCACTACAGTTCTCCACCACCGCCAATTGTTTATGAAAGCCCGCCGCCCCCCACTCCTGTATATGAGGGCCCATTGCCACCCATCTTTGGAGTTTCATACGCGTCTCCTCCGCCGCCACCCTTCTATTGATTCTTTTGAGAATTTTCTCCTCCTCTAACCTTTCCCAGAGCACAATCACCAAACGCTCAACAGTCCTCATTCACCCACACCATCATTTCTTTCTCTTTCGGGCAATTCTCATCGCTCGTGCAGAGTTAGAATAAGCAAAAAAAAAAAAAAGCATGAAAGTTTGAGTTTGTATGCAATTCTTGTTGTCAATCACCATTTCGGCGTCGACGAACAAATGTCTGAAGAAACAGAGAAGAGGAAGAGGTGAAATCATAGAGATGTAATATCAGTATAGAGAGAGAGGTAAGAGGAGAAAGAAAGTCTCTCCCATATTTATTTGAAATTGTTATGGATTATCCATTTGATGAGTTGTGGAAAATAAAAATGGCAGAGAAAGAGTAGGTTGCAGAGAATGTGTATGTATAGGAGATGCATTTCGGAGACCATAGTTCAGGCCACAAACACAGCGGCACCACCTCCTTCCGCCGCTGCTGGTTTTGTGGTGGGTTTTATTGTTATTGTCTCTATTTTTTTTTATATCATACTTTTGTTTCTTCCCAATTTCCAAACTTTATAGTATAATCATGAACATTTTTACTTGTATTATTATCAGATTCGTCTCTTTCGGGTTCGCTTCCGATTTCCATTTACTTCTGTTTGTGTTATGAGCTTGTAATGCATGCTATGTTATTTGTTCTTCACTTCCTGTCCTCCATTTGCATGATCGAATACATGTGAGAAAACGGGGCTGCAATTGATTTTCGATGACCGTATCGATCATTAAGCAAATGCAAGACTCTGTTGCTGCTTTCTTGTGTCGTTCAGATTCTGGGAATTGGAACTGGATTGACGGGGAATCCATGTTCATTGCAGCATCGGTGTTTGACAATGACACAATCACGTAGAAGCGGGATCCCGTTATGCAGGATCAGACATAGCCGGCCAATTGGCAATCAGCTGGCCAAGTCCGATCTTGATCCTGCAAAACGGGATTCCGCTTCATATTTATTTAATGGTCAAGGGGGTAGGTAATGTCCGGCTGGAGGGCCCTTAATTTTCGATCGAGACTGGTGGTCCCAATTGGCAATGTGAGATCATGAATTGCCGGACGGTGCCCCGAAGGTCTCGTTGATTTGGTGCTGCATTCAATTTCTCATCTGATTTTTTTTATTAGATTAAATATTTGGTTGGGATTGCTATCATCATCTTTCATGTGGACTTCCCTAATATCATATCAAATTCGGTTTTTGAAATTTCGAATTCGAAACCTCCCTTATTCCTTCACTCTCACACTTCCTCAATTCCTCCATTGGAATTTGAAACATTTCATGCTTTTGATCATGAAAAAAAGGCTTTGAAATGGGCCATCTTTGTAGGATCCTTTTATGGGAATTCTAAGGATCCGGTGATCATAATCGTTCATTTTAATTGTGCAGTCAATTTTTGTTAGGTACTATTTATATTTAATTTTAAATTTTAAAATGATTTCTAATTGCATGATGTACGATGAACAGTCTTGATCACGAGATTCCTAAGATTTCTAGAAAAATGATTCGGCGATGATCATTTTTCATCTTTTTAGGGTACAGGATTTTCTCTTGATCCCTTCCATCCGGATCCTTCAATTGTGTGCGTTCTTTGATGGGTGCTGGCTCCGGCCGATCCACCACGCCACATTGTCGTCTTACGGCCTCCTTTGTCCAAAACTGGAACCGGAAAAAAAAGGGGGAAAAAATTAATTGATTCCTGACCCTTTGGTATTCGGTTGAATGGACACAACTGAAAGGGTCATGAAGATCCGTATCGAAGGGATCCGGAGAGTATCATCCGGATCCTTTTCTGTCTTTACTCCTGAATTCGTTCATCATCACTAATTGGTGTTTGTCGGTGTTGACTGTTCACTCGTGCTTCACTCTTTTAAAATCTTGAGCAAATCCTCTTTTCTCCTTTCCTGTTGTAACATGTAACTTCACCTTTCATAGCTCCTTTTTGCTTTTCTGTCCCTCACTTTTTTTACCTGAATCCTCGACCGGATCTCTGTTTCTCGGGGGCGGGGGTGGTTGGTCGGGTCTCGGTCCCGACCTGCTCAGTTATCGTCGATCAAAGATTCAATAGGGAAACATTTTGGTGGTGACTCTTCGTGGCAGGCATTGTCAATAACATTTGTCACGTTTGAGTGGACAATGCCTACCGCACGCATTCCGTCACGTGATAAGGAAGTCCTACTCAAGTTTTTCTCGACTCCATCTTGGACGAAGAGATTATTAGGCAAGTCTGCCGTGTAGGGCATATACTCTCTCTCTCTCTCTCTCTCTCTCTATCTCTCTCTCTCTCTCTCTCTCTCTCTCTCTCTCTCTCTCTCTCTCTCTGATGGTTGGATGGACAAATGGACATGGACATAAATAGGAGCACTTGATGGCGATGACCAAATGGCCAACTTCTCATGTGCTGTAAATTGTTCCACAGCGGCCTGTCTTTCATTGCTTCCCTCTAAACTTTAAGTCCATGCAGTACCAAATCGAGCCAAACTCATATTTCGTTTCTAGACCCTGCCAAGTACCACTCGCCCCCTAATATTTGGCAATTTGCTTTCATTTGTGTATGTGCAGAAGAAGATGCTGCCCTTGCACAGGGGAACTGATTTTCACACACTTCTTTTAGCATTTTATTCATTACTGTTTAATACTAGTCGTTAATTTGATTTGATTTATTCCAGTAGATGACCATAAACAAAGAGAAGTGTATGAGAATCGAAAATGAGTTTGTGAAAATCATTTTCCCTTTAAAAATGACATTCCAAAACCCATACCATGTTGTTTTTTGAGAAGTACTATCAAGGGATTCTTTAAGAAGTACTATCAAGGAATTCGGACCACTTATTTTAAATTTTGTTGCCTCATTAGCCTATTTCATTTATCCACCTCGTACAAACTAAGGGTTTGAATCTCTCTCTCTTCGCTCAAATCTGATAATATTGAAGATCCAGACACAGAAATTCGGAGAACATCTCAATTCATTCTACATGTCGTTTTCTAGTCCTCTGTGTAAAACAAGATTCAAAGGCATCCAATCAAGGGATGGTGATGTTTAGTAGAAATGGGGCCTCATTCGATAAAGCCCCCCACATGGGATGTTAGAACTTTTTTCACTATCATTTTTGTCATGAAAAAAAAATGGAAAATTGATTAATTTAACAAGTTAGTTGACTTGTTATATTACCTGAAATAGGACATAACTGCCAATTAATATTGGGCCTCTTTCGACAGCCTGTGGTTAGGTCATGCATATAAATGGCATCGGGTCAGAATTTACATTTGCACTTTAAAATAGTCATCGTGTACGTTTTTATCTTTTAATAGCGTTGACTAAATACTATTGAACTAGTGTTATTTGTATTTACCAGTGATTAAAATATCGATATGCAAACTTATAGAAATATTGGTGAATAATCAATATCGGTTACATTCGATGGGAATGATGAATATTGGGTCAAGAACGTGAAAATTTTAAATGAAACTTTAGAGAATGTCAACTACTGGTTTAGACGAAATATAAAAAATTCTTCAATATTTAATTGATAAGTAAAAAATATTGATAAAATTTGTTGATTTTACCCAAAATTAAGAGTTTCTAACTTCACTCACATTCTATATTTTTCTCTATTTTTTTAATTTTTACCGAATGATCGACCATATCAAAGAAATTTCAAATACTGATTATATCTAAGCCTCATGTGACGGTGTTCTGCTACTTTTTAGGCCTTTCATCATTTTGTATTAATAAATCCATGAGTTTGGTGATACAAGAGCAACATTCACATATGCATACAAACAAAAAGGAATATCAAAGAAAAAGTAACAAAGAAAAAGTAAAAACGAAACATAACATGGGTGCCATTAACATATGAACATTACATCATATAATAATTTTAATATATACGGCTTTTTTATTTCTTCCTAATAAAAAAATTGATTGCTTTTAAAAAGGGTATTTGGGAAACAATATATTTGTAAATGGCCGGCAAATTGCAGGCAGTTGATGGTGTGCATCATCTACTTAATTTAGTGGATATTTTGATTAGCTTGGAACCACTTCCACACAAAAAATGTCTCACATTAAAAAAGTCAAACAGTCAATCACTACGGGGTGATTTAGTAGTTGAGACGAATTTCAAGTCTGTATTCCACACGACATATCTTGGATTTGATTTTTGGCATTAATGAATAACACAATGGTGGCTAGGAAAAAATTGAAATGCCTCTGTGAGTCTTTCCACCCGCTAAAAAAAAAATTACCGTAACAAAATCACCAACTAGTCTCTTTATTTAAAAAAAATAAAAATTAGCAACTGATGCAGGTTGCAAATATCATTTAATTTCGTTGTGTAGTCTTAACTTCGAAAAATCTCACTCGCTCCTGAATAATAAAAATTAGCAAATGATGCTTTTACACAGTGACGGAAAGTAATTATGCATGTTTACTCTAGTGGAGTTTCGATCTCTAACAATTCTCTTTTTCCTTAACAACTAACTATTTAATTTAATAACGTTATCTATCTACTAAAATTAATTTAAAAAATTGAAGTTGGCTTTTGCCATCAGTTACGAAAACGGGCCTAAGTGATTCAATGGGCTGGGAACTTATCATAAAACCATGAGCAATGGATATGGGCCAAAAACCATTGTGATGGAAAAGCTTTGCACTTCATTCGTTCATTGCACTAGCCTACAAATTGTTTGGCATTTTTTCTTTTGGGCTTTACCAAACTTTTTAAACCAAAATACTCAAAACTTTTATTTTGAGAAAATAGTTACAAGAACGTGTGTGTTGAAGGTGATTCCAAATTCGTAATTGATGCAATTAACGGCTTCTGCTCAACTCCTTGGAGATTGAAAAACACATCATCAAAAACATTAAGCGGTTGACGACTTCCTTTGACTCTATCTCTTGAAATCATGTGCTTACGGAGGCAAACTTTTGGCCGAATGCATAGCACTAGTTTTAGTTTTGGTAATTTTCAAATTTGATATAGAATTTTTTTTATATTTGATTGTAATGAAACTGGTTGTAATCGTGGTCGCTGTCTCATCATTTTATTTTCTTAAGAAAAATGAATAAAAGCCATATCTCCTGTGAATGGTGTTTCAAGTTAGGAGCACGTTCATGCAGGGATCCATACATAAAAGAAAAACGTTGCAGTCAGAAACTACACGAGATATCCCTTCTTTAATTTGTCTCTTCCCCATTTCTTTTTTCTTCTTTTTTATTTTATCCTTTTAATTTTATAAATATATTTATTCTCTTTATATTTTATATGGACCTCTGCCGAATTGAAAAGTGAATTTTATAATAATCATCTGTCATGAAAAAAAAAAAAAAATTTGTAATTCATCTCTATATTCTATTAGATATTGTCGACCGTCTGATTTGCAAATTTTAACGTGTCCATATTAGTTCAGTAGAGGTTGACTATTAGGAAAAAACTATTTATTGGTAATTATCAAATCCTTGTTATGCGAGTGATTTATAATTCAGTTGGTTAAGAGTACTCACCTCTCACCTCTATACTTGACGTTTCATGTTTATATATAAATTAAGTGACGTCAAATGACCTCAAAATATACTTTTGAGTTGAAATTATATATTGATTTTATTTTTATTTTTTCATATGGGTTTTACATATGTGCAAGGTGTGTGATTAATTAGTGTTACAAAAAATATGAACAAGGGATAAATTTTCTCGATAGATAAGATTTTCTCTTCAACTCATTGAGTTTTAGTTCAAACCTTCAATCTCTCGTTAGTGTAACTTGAAATAATATTATTACTTATAATTAAAAAAAAATGTGATTTGTGATTAATATAATCAACAATATTCTTTTTGGCTAGAGTAAAACAACAACCAAGCATTCCACTACTTTTACCTTGAGTCTTCGCCTTGTAATCACATCTTTCTAACCGAAGCACATGTAGGTATTTTGTTCACATGTTCAAACCACTTTAACCGATTTTCTCTCATCTTATATTCAATTGCAGTCAACCCTACTATACATTGGACATCCTCGTTCTTAATCATATTCTTTTTTCGTGCGACCATACGTCCAACGAAACATTTTTTAGTTAGACCATTATAAGAAAATTAAAATAACTTAAAATGTTGTGAGTTTGTTGTTATTCCAAAGAGAGGATTTATGAGGATGGATTTCTACGCAATATACGTATTGGCGAAAATAACATATGGTTTCATTTTAAATGTAAAGCTGCTATCATAGTGTCGTGGCCTCCATTATCATTACTTAAACACATGTTTATGTTAAGCATGTATCAAATACTAATTTTGGCGTGAGGTTGTTGGGTTGTTTTGTTCATCATTAGTTTCCACATAGCTTATCACGCCTAATAATATTCGAGGACATGAATCATGCTCTTAATCGGAGTTGTTTTCCTAATCCGATTACCTTTTTTTATCGGGAAAGGCAGTTTCCAAAAGCCTTACGATGATCGAGTCTTAGATACGTTGTCCAATTTGCCTCTTTTAGTTGTAATCCTCTTTTATTTATACAATTTTGTTCCTTCTTAAAAAGAAAAATTCATATACCCGTAATCGAATTCTAATTTATATCAGGTTTCCTAATTGAGGAGAAAGCTCACGAGTGTATATATTCAAAGAGAGTTGTTGCGCTCGTTTACATGTATCAACGAGCTGATAAAAGATTAATTACTACGTTTCAAGGAGTTAAAATGAGAGGATACTGAAAAGCAAAGTGTGCTTTAAGATACTTGAACTTTTCGAATGTTGCTCCGTGGACGGAACACATAGTCGAAGTACTGGTTTGTTTCTTCGTCTTTAACCTTGCTTATTTTGTTGGGTTGTTTGTTTTCCGCATTAACCGGCTTCACATGAGCAAAGCAACAATTAATCATGAAGAGTGCATTTACCAATCACTATCACCAATCATTATAATTTTTTTTCGTTTAATTTAGATTTGGCAATTTACTCTTTTTAATTTTAAGAAAATTAATGAAAATAGATTAAAATTTTTGAGTTTTAACGATAAAGACTAAATAAAGGATAAAGTGGATAGTATCAGAATTAATTTTTAATATAAAAATATAATTTTTCGTTAAAATAAACAATACAAGTACTTTTTTTTGTTAAAAGTCTTTTTAGTTTTTGGGATTAATGCATAATAATTTGATTGATTAGGTAAAAGTCGTAAAACAATAGTAAAATAAACCTTGAAAGAAACGACGAGAAGCGGAGACAGTAAGCTTACGGCGGGAAAAAGGAAGAAAAAGCAAACGTCCCAAAGCAAAGCAAAACCTCCTCAAAGCAAATCTCTCTCTCTCCCTCTCTTTCTCTCTCTCTAAAACAAAATAAAACAGAGCTGCCTCTCTCTCTGTTGTCGTAAAAACTCTGAGACATAGAGAGAGAAACTGTTACAGAGAGAGAGAGAGTCTCAGACTCTCAAAGGTTTAGAGAGAGTCTCAGACTCTCGAAGCTCCGAACTTGATTCCTCCATTTGTGCATTGCCTATTTGCCACTTCATCTCTCAGGTACTCTCTTTCATTCAATAATCTTTAATTTCTATAGTTTTTTTTATTGACATTTATTTATTTTCAGTTTTTTTCTTTAAATTTTAGATGGTAAAGATTGGATCTTTCTCTGTGTTGGAGTTGATATTTATCTGGGTTCTGTTCGTTTCTGCTCAAAATCCAAAATTTTGATTCTTTCATCACATTTTTTTTCTTTGTTCATATAATTGCAATAGAACTGAGAACCCCTTCCAAGTTTTAAAACTGTTCCGGTGATCACAAGGCTCAAATGCTGGATTTTGTGTTTGGTTGCCGAGAAACCGAAGGAAAACAAAATTGAAGCATATACATATAATCATGTAAATATTTGCATTAGACATATATTTTCACTGACTTTTTTGTCTTGTTTGTCATTTTTCTCAACGACCCAGCAAGAGTAAAGTCAGTTTTTTCTTAATAATTATATATATATATACATATATTTTCCTGAGAGAGAGTTTTGACGCAACGAAAATGTTGCTCTTTTGTGATTTAAAGATTACATGTTCGAATTGTAAAAACAGTCTACGATAAAACTTCCCCTAATCCTCGCAAAGCAGAGAGCACTGTTGAGTTGGCGTCCTCCTTTAATTATATATTTTTTTTCTGGCCCTTTTTTCTACTTTGCCTTCTTGGATTGTCTTCCTTTTGTGCTCTTTGGAGACAGGCTAAAGCAAAAAATATGCAGATTTATATCAGTTTAGCGATAAAGAGTCAAATTACAAATTGACCCATTTATTACCAAAACATAATTCTCCAAAAGTAGCTATTTCTTTAGCATAAATTTACCAAAAAATGTACATAATTTGAGGGTATAATCGTCATAAGAGCAAAATTGCAGAATTTAGTGGAAGGTACTCAGGCACGGAGCACGCTTGCAGTTGAAGAAATGCTCTCCCAATTAATAATATAAAACAATAAAAATTAAATAAAAAATAAAAATCTGAAAGCTTTGGAGTTTGGAGCTGTGGACTACCACGTCATCCTGCTCAGGAAGTGGAATTTTTCTTGCTTCTTCGTCAAATGTGTGGACTTGTGTGGGTCCCACCATTGTGCTCTAGGGCTCTCAAGTAGATCCATTTGTCATGCCTTCTTAATGCTTATTCTTCTGCATTTGATTCTAGTCAAGCTCCATATCGTTTCAAAACAATGGTTATATTGTCACGCAGAGTTATTAAATCACTCTTTTTATAACATATATATCAAATTGTCGATAAGTTAATTATATCAAATATTATTTACTTATATTATGACACATAATTAATCACTATGTGACAGTATGATCGTTATAATTAAAATTCTTAAAGAATATGCTTAGCTCTCTATCATCAACAATGGTATTGATGTTGTCGTACAATGCACGTTTCTGTCGTTATAACCCTCCCAACCAAAAAGCATCCGAGTTATTGTGGTGATCATTTTCTTTGGGATACTGAGAATGTTTTATTTCCATGTGCAAACCAAGTTAACCACCATCTCAAGGATAATGCTCTATCCCACTTTGTTTCGGGTGGTGCCATCCACACTTTTTTTTACCTTTTGACACTCCTTATCAATTTATGTCATTTGATCATCTTTTTTTTTTATCACGGTCGAAAATTGAGAGAGTTGTTCAAAATAAAAATGAGTGTAGATAGCACCACCCTTGGTTTTTTGTTTTCCTTTTTCTTAACAAAGTGAACACCTTTTGCATGAAATTTGATTCTTTTGAGTGTTTTAGTTACCTGCTTTGCGCCCAAAGTTCCTTCTTTTGGGCAGAAAATTTTGACCGACACAAGTATGGCATGATAGTCTTTTGTTATTTTGGTTCCCCTTTCAGCCAAATACTGAAGATGGGTTTTGTCCAAAATTAAAAAGATTTGCATTTTTTGGGAATAAGATTACATTTTGGTGCACATCCTGTCATATATAGAAGATGGGTTTGGTTTAAGTCACTTTTTTGTGAAAAAGTTTGCATTTTTTTGGGTTGCGGTAGTAGAAGAACTTACATAGAATAGGTTCACCGCCAATGTAAGTTGGTCTCCTCGGACAGATTCTTTCACCAACCCAACCCATGTTGTTAAATTCCAAATCAAATTTGAGCCCATCACTTTGATTTGTTAGTTTTGACTATTTGGTAACTGTATGTATAGATCTCCTATTAAATGCATGTGATTCTGTCCCAACTATGCAGGGCAAGAGAGAGAGAAAATCTGACACTTAGAGAGAGAAACCCCGCTGGTTTTCTTTTGCTGCATTGGTCTGAATCTGTTTGATGAATAAAAAAGCTTGAAGAAGTGTTGAATGGAGTAGAAATGGAGGAGGGTGGATCAGCAGGAAACTATCAGAGGAGTGGACTCAAAGTCAAGGTTGATTCATGGTTCGGCCAATTTCGCAATGGCTCGAATCCATGGATGGCCAGATATGTCTACGGATTCATGTTTTTGATAGCAAATCTTATGGCATGGGGTGTCCGGGATTACGGAAGCAATGTGTTGACGGAGATGGAGAGTAAGATTTGCTTTCTCTCCTCTACTCTACTTGCTTATGAACACATTGTTATAGATTCGATAAACGCGATTAGCATCTTAAACGAGTGTGTTAATCAACACATTATTAGTGCAGAATGTTTAAAACCTTTGGCTGTGAGTGCAGGATTAAAAGGATGTCATGGTGTGAAGGATTGTTTGGGTGCAGAAGGAGTCCTACGTGTGAGCTTGGGTTGCTTTGTATCCTTTTTTCTGTTTTGTTCTTCGTGGCTCAGTCTGAACTGGACTATTTCAATTGATGAGCCGAGGTTTATCGTGTAGTACACAAAATTCTGTGAAGATTTTTAAAAAGCTGGCAACACTATTCACTATTGTTTAAGCATCTGAATTCGAGGAAGTAAACGCTTTTCCAAATTTCTTGTAAAAACATCGATTCTTCTACATCACTCTTGGATTTTCATATGATTTTTTTAGTTCTCTACGTGCTGATCAAAGTAAAGTAAAACCTTAATATATACTTCATTAGTTGTTCTATATCACAATGTTTCTTTCCACTGCTGGCACATCGAAGTTGAACGTGCCCAGAGATTTGTGGCAATCCGGATGGTGGTCTGCCAAGATTGTCATGTGGATTTCCTTCATCATCATTCCCTTTCTGCTTCCTGCTACAATCATTCAGCTATATGGTTAGTGTACTGTGATTCCATCAAACCAAAACTGTTTTCTTTTCTTTCTTTCTTTTTTTTTTCCGCTTTTAAATTGCACTTTCTTTTCGTCCACCTGATACATATCTTTTTGCAGGAGAGATTGCGCATTTTGGTGCCGGGTATGGTTCGATGCTGTTACATTTATTCGCCGTGTACTTTATTTTCCCCTTTCGAAATGTGTTGGGTATTCATTTAACAAGTTTTGGGATTGTTTTATCAGGGTTTTTCTCTTGATTCAGCTAATAAGCATAGTCAGTTTCATTACGTGGCTGAATGATTGTTGTCAGTCTACCAAATCAGAAAGATGGTAAGACTTTGTTTAAACTAAATCGGATCTCCATTTTTCGTAGACATTGGAAACAAATTCAATGTAGCTACTAGCCATAGCGTTACTCCGATTTTTGGGCTAATTTAACTTTAGGTTTGCACTGCAGCCAGATTCATGTGATGTTACTTGCAACTGCTGCATATGTTGTATGCATAGTGGGGATCATAATGATGTACATATGGTATGCACCAGAACCAACTTGCCTCCTCAACATCTTCTTCATAACCTGGACATTAGTACTCCTACAACTCATGACCAGCGTCTCTCTCCACCCGAAAGTAAGTTCCGCTAATCACCCTGCATTGGGGGCTTCAGCCTTGTTTTAATGTGATTTTGCTTGCTAATTTCCACCTGGAACAGGTGAATGCTGGTATCTTGACTCCGGGTCTCATGGGGCTTTATATAGCATTCATCTGCTGGTTTGCTATTAGAAGGTACGGTTTTAAGTCTCTTCTGTGTGAACCACCTTCCGTTAGTGTAATTTGAGATTTTGCAGATGTTATCTGGCATTGCCGCATAATCTTTCAAAATCAATCATCCAGTTGATCACTAGCTTCGAATGAAAATCTAAACATGTGACTCTGGTATATTTGTGAATTCCATTGATCCATAATTGTTGCTTTCGAGTGCAGTGAGCCAGCGGGGTCAAGCTGCAACAAGAAGGCAGAGGATTCAACCAAAACAGATTGGCTCACCATCATAGTAATACTCTACTCTTAATATTTCACATAGATATCTCTTTTCTCTACACGAAATCGTGACAATGACTTATTTGTTGGCAGAGCTTTGTTATAGCCGTGCTTGCAATGGTTATCGCAACATTCTCAACTGGCATTGATTCCAAATGCTTTCAGGTTTGCTCTACCGTCTGAATAACTTTGAATCAATCATCTATATTTCCGTTAGAATGCGCCTGACAGCATCTGCAGTTCAGGAAGGACGAGACTGAATCTGAGGATGATGTTCCATACGGTTATGGATTCTTCCATTTTGTTTTCGCCACGGGAGCAATGTACTTTGCAATGCTGCTGATTGGTTGGAATACTCATCAATCCATGAGACGGTATTTTTCACCACCTTGTTTGTGAATTAAACCTGAACTCCATTCTTTCTTGGTTGCTCAACCAGTCACTTCATTCTGCAGGTTTACGATTGATGTGGGATGGGCCAGCACTTGGGTGAGGATTGTGAATGAGTGGATCGCTGTCTGCGTGTATTGTGAGTATATATAACGCTAAACAAAATTGAATGCGCTCTAATGAAAATCTTGATGACTGAAAGGAAAATTTTGTGTTTTGCAGTATGGATGCTAGTTGCTCCAATCATATGGGAGAGCAGGCAAATGGCGTAATCCGCTTAAGTAAAGCTAGTTTATGTTTACATCTTGCCACATTCATCCGTTGTAGATATGGGAGTGTCCAAGCCTCGCCCTTGAGGATCGAAACTCTTTGCATACTCGAGAAGAGCCTCCTCAGGCCACCGTGGGCAGCAGCGCCGCAGACACTTAACACCGGTGAAGTGACTGCAACTTCCAATTCGTAGTGTGTGAAGTTTAAGGAGGGAAAGAAAATTGTACAAGTTAAGCATTTTAAGTCCTCCTATCCAATACCAGAGTGTTGTGGATTCATAACACTTTCTTCTCAATGTGTAGTTATTGTAGTGTGAGCAAATGTGGTTTAGAAGAATCTTAGCATGTCATTATTTGTTACATTATTGAAATAGCAAATATATTTTGGGTCCTTGGAAGTGTTTCTATTATCTTTTTGAGGTCTGTGATCGGTGGTTTTAAATGTTAGGCATATGTTCTGAGCGATATTATATTTACTGGTAGAAGCGAATGTACATTGGGACCAAGTTGGTTCCAAGACCACTCGGAGTCCAGAAAATATACACGTGAAGGTCTTTTGAGGATTCTCCGAATGTTTAGAATGAGTTCTTTTGTGTTTACCAAGTGTTTGATGTAATATCTGTTAGGCATATTTAGACAGGTTGCGTCGACAACATAGGACAAATTCTCTCAATATCATTCATCAGCTTTCTTTCGCATATGTCGATATTTGTTGACATGTGTGCAACATAATTTTTTTTTTTTTTGGGTTAAAGCAACATGGTTTATTTGAAGACACAAGCCCACCAAGTGTTTAACAAAATGCCTCAGTGAATAAACTGAAACAATTTTTGCGCGGTTCGTGCTTTGTTTTTATCTAAAAAAACTTGTACTTTAACATTGGGACCCTACAAAGTTCAAATCTAAATCCGCCATTGCTTAAAGAGAGGAGATTCAAACTTGAGTACAGAAAGAGACACGATGTCCTAAACCAATATGACTATGCCTGATTTCTATGAAGATCGTATACGCATTGGAGATCGACGGGAAGAAGGGCTATGTACACATCAAAGCAGGCTAGGGCTACAGCTGCTCTTCACGAATTGACCCCAAGAAGTCGTTTGTGTCATTCAAAAGTACTAGCAAATTGCCAATTGGGCCGTATGCAGTTGAGGTCTTAATTAGCTATTCTGACTTCTGAGCATACTTATATTGTATGAGTACACTGCTAACGTAATATACTGTGCCAATGATACATGTGTTAACTCCTCTAAATGTATATTCGTACGGCATATCATAATAGTGTACTCATGCTATATAAATTGTTCTACAGTTCTTCTCTACAAGTCCACAAAACGATGCTTTTAATTACCAATTAATTAACAGAAAAACCAAATAATATTTGTCCACCTAAATTTGAAGCTTTGTAACTTGGAAGCCAAGAAGCCAAAAGAAAAGCCTGAAGCTGCAACATTACTAGAAATTAAGAACCAAAGGCAAAATCGTAAAATCACGTATCGGAAAATAATCTCCACTCGGTCGATCGATGATCATATTAACATACAAAATTGCACGGGCACCATCACTAGCAGAAACTAAAACCGTAATAGAAGCTTATGAACACATCAATCTTAGTGGAAGGGAAGTGGAGAAAATTTACGAGATATTTCATTGAGCAATCCATCATGTGAAAACGAGCTTTTTAATCATAACAGGAAAAACTCTACGATCATACAAACAATTTCGTCTACAGTTTTGGGGAATCCAATAGAAGACTAACTATTTTTTGATTGTGCAGACGAGTTCATCGACTGCAAAGGTAGTAGAGAAGGAAATTCAAACCTTCTGCTAACATGTCAGGGCAAGCCAAAATTAATGAAAAAGTAGTGGAAACCATATATTGACTGGCATCTTGAGGTTATCAATGATTTTCTAACCTTAAAAGTAAATTTCTGGAATATGTGGTGGAAGCAGGGCAAGTATTTTTGCGAATTCGAGTGGTATTTATCAAATATTTGGATGAATGTCTTATATGGCTGCTTGTAATGTTGAAATGTTTCTAGATCCAATATATCTCCAAAATTCAAAACAACTAATTGAAAAAATTCATAGGAATCTGAAGTAAGTATGAAATATGTACCTGTCTTCATTATTGAATCGGGAAAGCAAAAAACAAAAGAGGTGTTTGATGAACTGACCGTGATATGGCTTAGATATGTAATGATAAGCGTGATGATGATGATGCATCACCACCTTGATTGTGCCTCACCGTAGAACCTAGCTGGATGTGGATCAAAAACATAACCAGCTTTGCCCAAAATCAAATCACGCACATTTTCCTTCATAGGTTTGTCCCATACTAGATTAACCCCTATTCTATTCAATGTATAAGAAGCAAAAGTAAAGGTACAAGATCCCACTAAATTTATATCAACTTCAACTCTATCCCCGCCTTGCAAGCTGAGCTTATCGTTCGATAATTGTCCCTGCCAAATATGATGGGATTCAGGTTTGTAGAATATTCTATTCCGATGTTCTTTGACTATGCTGGTCCGCAACTCGGTACGCTTGGTATTATTTATAACAGTAATGACAATTGTAGGAGGACGAACTAATATATTGCAGGAGTACGAGCATAATAGAGTCAGCCCTTCAAAATTACGACCGTCGCCCGAGGGAATATCAAAACTGACTTTATTGCCATGATCATTGACAAACTCAAACCAATCGGGAACATAATTCCCAGGGAAGAAAATGCCACCAAATCCGCAAGAAGTCCATCCCTATATATACAATGCAAAGTGTCATATATATACATGTGTGTTTGTGTGTGCATGTGCATGATAGGAAGGCAATGAGAGAGAGATATACCTGCAAGATGTTCTTCTTAAAATCAACTGTGAGATTAGTGCACCCTTGCATATCAATCCTTACCACAGAATTTAATGACTTATCCAAGCCTGGAACCTCAGTGAGTTTGAGTGAATCACTTACATTCAGTTTTCTCATATTTGACATTTCTGAAAAATCCGGGATTGTTTCCAATGCAGGGCAATCAACGGCATACAGAGATCTCAAACTTGTTGGTAATCCCAAGATCGTATGAAGATTTTTGCATGCAGTTAACCACAATATTTCAAGCTCTGAAAGACCACTGAGGCTGGGTAGGGTATGAAAATCATTCTCACGAAGATACAAGTATTGTAAGGAAATTAGACTCCAGAGATCCTTCGGGATTTCATCTTCAAGTAAATCGCACCATGCGAAATTCACACTCCTTCAAGAGTTTAAGCCGTGTAACGAATAGGGCAAACGAATTTTTTTCACATTTTCTAGGGATAAACGAGTGAGATTCTTCAATCTTACTACGGAAGGTGGTATGTGTCTTACTGATGTACTATCTACTTCAAGTATTCTCAATGATATCATCTCCCCTAAATCCTCATGCAGTTCTCTGAATTTATCACAAAAATTAAGATGAAGAATCTCAACAGATTTCGACTTATAGAAATCCCTTGGAAGAGAACTAAGCTTTCGGCATTCTTTAAGGTTTACCAAACAAAGTCTTTTAAGATGACCAATGGAGGGGTGAATCTCGGACAAACTCTCACAGCGTTCCAATATTAACTCTTCAAGATTTGGGAGCTCTGAAAAGTCCGGCGATTTAATTAGGGAACGGGAGCAACTGAGATTAATGATTTTCAACTTCTGAAGCGACTGTGGCGCAAAACCAAAGAAAAATTGAAATTAATATAAAAAAAGAGAAGGTAATACAAAAACAAATAGAAACAGAACATCATCATGTGTAATTGATTGTACCTTGGAACCCTCCCAAACTTGTACCAGTTTACTCCACTGCATGTCTAGAACAGCTAGTCTTGGTTGATTAAAAAAATCATCTGGTATGGACTTTAAAGAACATCCTTTCCAGCACAACCATATTAACTCTTTGGGAAGATGTTTGTATTCTCCATTGAGCTCTACGTAGCTGAGCTTAAGCAATCTCAGTTTCTTCATTTTGGCAAATGCTACTGTACTGAAACTAGCCGTATCAGAGCTTTGCAAATCTAGACTTAGTCCTTCAATTTTTCTAGTTCCCTGTTCAAAAAAAAAAAGAAGTTAGACTTACAAAAAAATCATACAAACTTCATATTTCATATTCGGAAAGGTAATGCTAGGACACCAAATTTTGAAACTAAATTTGCAAACCAAATGATGTGTCACAAATAAGAAACAAATATGTTAATTGACACTTAATTAATTAATTCAATAATCCACAACCATATCATACAAATTTCAATTTTTCATGTTCCCCTTTTGAACATCATATAATTTTCATATTTGGAACCGTTCAATTTCTTAATCTTCATTTGAATATCATCCTTGCAAAAACATCATTTGAATCGGAGATTGTTTAATTTAGTTATTTAAATTTATCAAATAAATAGACGATTCATCGTTAATATGTTACTTGGTACATACACCGTTGATTTATTTGATATATTTGACTAAACGATCTTTGTTTATGAAATTTACAAATGAGGGAATGAGCTCATCACCCAAGAAGGAATTGCAAGTATTATTCATTAGACAAAATCACATCGGTAAATATATGCAAGTACTATTGTTGGCTAATGGAGCTCTCCTTGTGCAACTACAAATGCACATAAATGATTTTAAATGTATAACAGACATACGCGGTGTATATATGTATTAATCCAAAATTGTATTGAGAATGTACTTACAGATTTATTTGTCAATACATCGGTGACATTTTGAGGATTCCACAACCTACTCCATTTTTTAGGGTGGCCAGGGGATTTTTCAGAAATGATTACTTTGGCCATTTCTTGAAGCAAATCATGCACATTCAACTTGTTGCCTTCAACAGTTACAAGGCATCGTTCACGAAGGACACTGATTCCTATTATTGCAAAAAATCCACATGCATCTAATACTTTTGCGACATAGTCCTTATTCCATCCAATAAAGAAACAAGATATGTCAAGGAATATGGCCTTCTGTGTATCATCTAGCCCTTCAAAGCTTATTCTTAGTGGTTTTATTATTTTTCCATGAGGAGTTCTTTCCAATTTCTCCAATTGACTTTCCCACTCTCCTATGGTTCTTTTAATAAAAAAAGAACCTAAAATTTCAAGTGCTAGCGGCAAACCTCCACAGTAAGAAACAACATTTTTTGAGAGTTCAAGATATCCTTCATCAGGCCAACTATTTTCAAATGCATGCCAACTAAAAAGCTCAAGAGCTTCTTCTTCATTCATTTCCTGAGCCATATATGTCTTGTCCACATGCTTTAGTAAATGTTCATCTCGTGTCGTAATGATTATTCTACTCCCTGGACCAAACCAATCACGTTTTCCAGCTATTGCATCCAGTTGTTCCACTTCATCTATATTGTCTATGATGACAAGTACCCGTCTATGGTGGAGATCATATTTTATCATACTGATACCTTCATCAACACTGCTTATGTGAGGCTTCGCTTTCAAGATGTCAGAAATAAGTTTTTCTTGCAAATTAACAAGACCATGCTTACTTATATTGTTGCTAACATCGGCCAGGAAACTTTTGAATTCAAACTTAGAATGAATCTCATTATAAATGGCTTTGGCAGCTGTTGTTTTACCCAATCCACCCATCCCCCAAATCCCAATCATGACAACATCATTTAATCCACCACTTGAAAGATAAGTGATAATATTCTCAATGCGAGAATTGATTCCAACTTGGTGCTTGGCCACATGTAATTTGTCTCCGCTCGGAAGCCATTCCTTAATAATCTTGTCAACAATTTCTCTAATAACCTTTGCTTCGTGCCTGAAAATTAAATTCATAAGCATTAGTGGGACTCAATTAGGCCTGGCAAATGGGTCGTGTCTGTCGTGTTCGTGTCGTTTTCGTGTAACACCTGTTATCTTAACGGGTCGTGTCGTGTCACACACGTTATCTTAACGGGTCCTTAACAGGTCGTGTCACTTTACCCAACAAGTAAAGTGACCCGACCCGTTATGACCCATTATGACCCGTTAAGAAAAATATATTTTTTTTTAAATTTGCACATACCACACATTGCCACATAAATATTACTTCAAAACATTAAAACATTTTTCGTTTAAGTACTATATCTACACTCGAAAATAAGCTCCTAATAAAAAAATAATGCATACACTAATAATTTATTACAAATATTAAATGTGCGCAAAATGAAAGAGTTTTTGTTTTCAAGGTTGTAAGTCTTTCAAAAGTTTAAACCTCAATTTACAAAATCTTCAAATTACATCGTTCATCATGAAATTGTATTGGAACTTTGGCTTGATCTATTGCCTTCAAGAGTTATGTTGATGATGTTTTCAGTAAGGTTTTCCACGTCAGAACTCTATTCCGCATAAACTAAGTATAGAAAAATCAAGCATTAAAAATCTTTCAAATTATGAAAAATTTAACAAAATAATTATGAAAAGAAATAAAATAATAATGAAATGGATGGCTGAGATTAAATCTCAGCCGATCTAATGGTCATCAATCTTTAAAATTTAATTTAATATATATAATTATATTATATAATTATTATAGTTTTTTTTAGGGGTATGAAATTGTTAAATTAATATATATAGTTATTATAGTTGATTCATACTTTTATTAAGTATATAACATAAGATTTTGTGATATCCACATCCACTAGTGTAAATATTTTAAATTGAAGATCGAATTCATTCATTGTATTCATATAGGGTCAATGAGTGTAACTGTAAAAAATCATCAAAATCGGAGTTAAAATAATCGTTAAATCGTGATTTTTCATTTATAATCGTCGAAAAACTTTGTCCCGTTACTTGATCTCTGAATGTTTGTTTTTTTTTATTTTTGATGATGTGATCTCGAAGCATATACAAACAAGTTTGACGATTGAGATCATTGAAATTAGTTTCGAAAAATTCGTATCCCATTAAAATGATAGATTCACTAACACTTAAGAGTTTATTTATACTTTCATTAAGTATAACATAAGATTTTGTGGTATCAACTTGTATAAATATTTTAAATTGAAGATCAAATTCATTCACTGTATTCATATAGGGTCAAGGAGTGTAGCTGTAAAAAATATCAAAATCAAAGTTAAAATAACCGTTAAATTATCATTTTTCGTTTATAATCGTCGAAAAACTTTGTCCTGTTACTTGATCTCTGAATGTTTGTTTTTTGTGATTTTTTTTTGATGTGATCTCGAAGCATATACAAACAAGTTTGACGGTTGGGATCGTTGAAATTAGTTTCAGAGAATTCATATCCCATTAAAACGATAGATTCACTAACACTTAGAGTTTATTTATACTTTCATTAAGTATAACATAAGATTTTGTGGTATCCACTTGTGTATATATTTTAAATTGAAGATCAAATTCATTCATTATATTCATATAGGGTCAAGGAGTGTAGCTGTAAAAAATCATCAAAATCGGAGTTAAAATAATCGTTAAATTGTGATTTTTCGTTTATAACCGTCGAAAAGTTTTGTCCCGTTACTTGATCTCTGAATGTTTTTTTTGTGATTTTTTGCTAATGTGATCTCGAAGCATATACAAACAAGTTTGATGGTTGGGATCGTTGAAATTAGTTTCAGAGAATTCGTATCCCATTAAAACGATAGATTCACTAACACTTAAGAGTTTATTTATACTTTCATTAAGTATAACATAAGATTTTATGGTATTCACTTGTATAAATATTTTAAATTGAAGATCAACCTCATTCATTGTATTCATATAGGGTCAAGGAGTGTAGCTGTAAAAAAATCATCAAAATCGAAGTTAAAATAACCGTTAAATCGTGATTTTTCGTTTATAACCGTCGAAATTTTTTGTCTCGTTACTTGATCTCTGAATGTTTATTTTTTGTGATTTTTTGCTGATGTGATCTCGAAGCATATACAAACAAGTTTGACGGTTGGGATCATTGAAACTAGTTTCGGAGAATTCGTATCCCATCAAGTTCAATGAATCAATGGTGTGTACTGTGTATATATATATATATATATATATATATATATATATATTAAGTAGATTTAAATCTATTTATTTATTAATTTTCATTTTTTCCTCTTTTTTTTTTGTTTTCTTTTCAACTTTTATTATAATTTTCACTTTTCCCTTCAGTAGCCTACCCATCTTTCTCTAATTCCCTCTCTTTTTGTTTCATTTTCAACTTGTTTTATCATTTTCATTTTCCGTCCCTTTTTCTTCAAAAAGGGCGGCACTTGAAAGTTGAAATGGAATCAAATGAATCATGAATAATGGATTGTCCGATTATGGTTAGACTTGGATGCATGCATCATGCTCATGGATTCATGCATATTATTAATTAATAATTATTATAGTTTTATAAAATTTAATATATATATATAATTATTATAGTTAATTAACTTAATTTAATATATTTATTTATTTATTATAGTTTTTGGGGGTATAAATATATATAATTATTATAGTTAATTAACTTAATTTAATATATATATATATATAAATATATATTTATTATAGTTTTTTAGGGGTATAAAATTGTTAAATTAATATATATAATTATAATAGTATTTTTTAGGGTTATAAAATTATAAAATTAATATTTTGCTTATCGTGTATCGTGTTTACCCACGTGTATACCCGAATCAACCCGTTATCTTAACAGGTGCTATCGGGTTACTTGATAACGATCCGATTCGTTATCGTATCGACCCGAACACCTGTTAATTTCGTGTCGTGTTATCGGGTCATGTCAGGAATTGCCAGGGCTAGACTCAATGAAAGCTCAGTAGGAGCTATCAATACATAACTAATTATCTTTCCTTCATATGTATATATACTAACTAGCTCGTATGTGTTTTTGTGACGAACTTGAATAAAAGAAAGAAAGTCATTCATAAATTAATAAACAATTTTTTTCCTTTATATATATATATATATATATATATATATATATATATATATATGGGTGTAATATCTACACACTCTATTTTACTTCTCACACACCTTTCTAATTTTCGACCGTTGGATCGGATGAATTGAAGAAGATCAACGGACATAAATTATCAAGGAGTGTGTGAGAAGTAAAATGAAGTGTGTGGATAGCCTACCCCTATATATATACTAACTAGCTCGTATGTGACTTTGTGACGAACTTGAATAAAAGAAAGAAAGTGATCCATATATTAAACTCCAATTACAGTTTAGGTTTTAGCTTCTGTAAAATGTTAATTATATGAGAAAGAAAGTCATTCATAAATTAAACTCCAATTACAGTTTAGGTTTTAGCTTCTGTAAAATGTTAATTATATGAGAGATCAAGTCATTCACCAATATGTTTCAAATCTTGAAAAGCAGGTGAATGATTACCCGTTGTCTGTGATTTGAAGATGGTGGCCTGACAAATTTGCAGCTTCTGTAAGAGCCTTTCTCCATCGCTTTACCCTTTCTTGTTTAGCTTCACGTTCCTTGTCATCTTTTTCTACACGGATGCCCTCTTCGTGCTTCTGAAATGCTTGAGCTAAATCTCCGTTTTGCTTCCTGACATGTGAAGGATCAACATGATAAAATATTGGCAAAACACGTCTCCCCAATTTGGATCTGCACTCCATGATCTTCACTAACTCGTCAAGACACCAACTCGAATCCGCATACCTCTTTGAGAAGACAATGATAGAGATCTTCGACTCTTCGATTGCCCAGAACAGTTCTTCTTTTATTTTTTCCCCTCTTTTTAGATCGTCCTCATCGATATAAGCCCGGTATCCCCTGTCTGTTAATGCCGCATGGAGGTGGCCCGTAAAGCCATTGCGCGTGTCTTGGCCTCTGAAGCTCAAGAACACGTCGTAATTCCAAAGTTTTGACATGAAGGAGGATGAAGAAGAGGCTTCATGGGCTGTCATGGTGGTATCCACTGTTTTTGGCACTGCAGTGGTTTAGATCACAACTGAAATAAATGGCAGTGGCTGTGTGTGTTGCCAAACCGACGATACTGAAATACCTAAACCCAAGTCAAGCTCCTTCAGTCAACAAAAGCAAAAGCCATCCGCGTCTATTAAATTGAGATAAAATTGACCATAATGCTCTGCGGACAATCCACAGAGACAAAAGTTTTCTAGTAACTCAAAGTGAAAGCGCGCTCAGTCCAGGCCCCAGGGGGACAAAAGTGGTTTTTGAAGAAAACCAAGGACGTTTACACTGGAAAACCACGATGCCACTCGTGGCCACATGATCTGATCACTGGACTGCTAAGATAGAAGTTTCGCAAGAGATTCAGATATGAACATATCAAGATAATTGGCAGCTTGATGTAGTGGGTGTATAATATATTGGAAACTCCTCTGAAAGTCGTAGATGATGCTTTTTTCACGTTAAACAAAAGGCTCATGTCTGCTTTTCAGTACGAGGGTAGGAATAATTAAGATCTACCTCGTTAATTTTCTCCTACTCTTACATTATTATAATTTTTTTCTCAGAAAAAGTAATCAATCGAAGCGAGAAACACGCAAACAGTATCATTACTATTTACTATCAAAGAAAAGAGCAGGCGTAGCTTGCGAATGAAGGGTCAATGAGCCGCTAAGTTTACTTCCCGATAAATATGCTTCCAAGTCACGTAGGAGAATGCCAACCAACGAATATCTGCAATCGTGTCTCGAATTTTCTAAAGGACACCACATCTCCCTTTTTCTCAGCGTCAATAGCCAACTTAGAGTCTCCCTTCATCGAAATTCTAGTAAACCCCTTCTGTTTTGCAAGCTTAAAAGCATCTCTGAGCACCAACGCTTCAGCCACCGTTATAGTACAATCACCTAATGAACGGACTCCAGCAGGGATAGAGCAACCATTTTCATCTCGAATTACAAAACCCGCAGCAGAATTATTTCCCGCAACGGAGCCATCAAAATTAATTTTAACAGACGTTGAATCAGGAAAACCTCAGCAGAATTAATAAACAATTTTCTTTCCTTCATATATATATATAGGAAATATTAGTATTTGGTCCCTAATTTCTAATGTTTATTGACTAAGATCTTATCAGTTTTTAAATTTTGATCAAAGTCATTGGCATTAATATATTAATGAATTACATGTAAGTTACATAATTTTTATAATAAAAATTAGTAATTATTGATTTAGAGTTTTTGACACACCCGTACCCGAAAGTAGGACATGCTGGCCGTCACGTGAGTGTGACGTAGCCAAGTGCGCTGTGCGGAAACCAAGATCGGTGACGTAGTACGAATTTATTAAGATCGAAATCTAGCAACCTAAATATGAATGTGTGCTAGAGATATTAAAATACTTATACATATTCAGAGCGTACTAGGTCAGTGCAGTCAAGCATGAATGAAATAGTTTAATTACACCATTGGTGTCCTACATATGTCAAATCTGTTAGAAAAGGCCGGAAGATCCTCGAAGTGCCAAACTCGGAATTCAAGCTATCTAGAACCTGAAGGGGCGAAAAACAAAAGGGAGTGGGTCAGCAAAAACAATTCTTTTCAAATTCAATCTTTTCTCAAAAGTCTAGCCCCTCTCCGTAAAACCTGTATAGTTTCCAGAAAATAATACGTACATATATATATATCTCAATCTTTCTCAGCATAAAACGTTTTCAAAGTATCTCTTAGTATGCCGTGCAATGCAATTCAATGTCATCTGAATCTCATAAGTAATGTCATGCCATGCATTTCAATAATCATATCGCTACTGTATGTCATCTCTGCCCTCGGCTGTAAATATAGCTCATAACATCTCAATCTCATAATCATATCTACGCTGTACATACATCACTATCATATCATATCATCATCATCATCACTGTTCGTTCTCAACTATGCATGTACCTACCTGGTACTTACCTAGCGTCCTCGGCACCAACATATGCATGAAATGTATAATTAAATACTCATGCATCAAAATCAAGTAATATGCAAGTCGATAAAACGTATTTTCCATTTAAAAAGTGATTCTGGGAAATCATTATATATATATATATATAGGTTATACGGAAAATAATACTGCCCACTCACTGGTAAGTCGCTGGATCGTAGCCCCCGCGTCGGGCTTGGCTACGGTCGTCCTCAGAATACGTTTCACCTATATGAGAAATTACTAAAATACGTTATTTAAGCACATACGCGCAAATATGGAAATAACTGCTCATACGTAGCTCAATTTTGGCATACGAATATACCAACGTGACCTACTCGACGTCACGAGCGTCGCTATATTTTTTAATTAATTTTTGGGCTTGGCACGCGCCCCCACGCGCTCATCTTCAACCTCTCGACGCCGGCGCCGGTCGCTAGAAACCTGCAACCCATGTTTTCTCACTCGTTTCTTAACCATTTTGTCCCATTTTTCTTCCTCCGTGCTCAAAATTAAGAGTAGAACAAGTCTATACCTTCAAAAACTTCGAAAACCAACTGAAATCTCGTCGGGAATTCCTCCAAAACCGGCCACCTTCGTTCTCGTCGATCCCGGCGTCAAAGCTTAGCAAACGAGCGTCTCCGAGCCTCTAAAGGCCCTAACAAAGCTCGTGGTGATCTTGGATTCCCCTAAAAATCAACATATGAAAATTTGATGAATAGTGCCCATTTCGGACCTCGAGTTTTCAACGTGAAAATGACAGATTTCCTACCTGAAATAGATACCACTGAGTTCGTATGGTCTCCAGGAGTTCAATGGTGCCCTTGGTTTGCTCGATCAGTGAAGTTTTGGCCTTCTTTGGCCTTGTCCGTACGAGTATGGCGAGAAAGAGAGAGAGAGAGAGAGTCGAGAGTGAAGAGAGAGAGAGAAGACTACGGGAATGGGAGAGGCAGGATAGGTCAGTGCATGTGTGTGTCATAACTCCCAATCAGATCAAGGGATCCTAAAGGATCTGATTAGCCCCAATAATTGAGGGTATGCAATAATTGGTCTATTTCACACACACATCCGCACGTACACAACCCCGAAAGGGTAATTTCGTCAAAACACATCTTAAATTAAAATACGTCGGGACGGGTTGTTACAGTTTTAATACTCACACCCTTATTAAACTCCAAATTAATTTTCAAATCAAACATTTCCAAAATATAAAAAGTAAAATTAGAATAAGTTTGTACCCATTAAATTTTTATAAAAAATTATGTACCCATTCTTAAATATACTATATAATTTGTTATATGAAAAATGTACTTTAAAAAAAATATAAAATGTATCCATTTTTTTATATATAATTCATTCAATCTTTTCTCTAATTTATTTTTTTATCATATTTATATGGGTACATTCTATTAATTTGAAAATGTATCCATGAAGAAATTTAATAATGTTATTACGCTTAATATCTTTTTATTTTTTTTGAAAAATGTACTCATATTTTGTTACAATAATTTTTTGGTTAGTTTTTATGAACATACCCGTGTGTGTGCGTTTGTGTGTGTGTGTGTATATATATATATATATATATATATATATATAGAGAGAGAGAGAGAGAGAGAGAGAGAGAGAGAGAGAGAGAGAGAATATTGGAGAGTATAATTCATCTTTAATATTTTTATTCCCATAAATTATGAGTTTTATTTAAAATGTCATTAATCTAAATAACTACAAATTTTATTTTAATTTAAAAATATAATAACCTACATAGAAATACATTATTACATTAATGTCAGATGCTTCAATAAAAAACTAAAAACCACGAAGATTTCAATTAAAAAATATTGATAGTTAAGGACCGCATCCAAAATGTCCATACACACATTAACTAGCTAGTATGTGATTTTGTGACGAACTTGAATAAAAGAAAGAAAGTCATTCATAAATTAAACTCCAATTATGGTTTAGGTTTTAGCTTCTGTAAAATGTTAATTATATGAGAGATTAAGTCATTCACCAATATGTTTCAAATCTTGAAAAGCAGGTGAATGATTACCCATTGTCTGTGATTTGAAGATGGTGGCCCGACAAATTTGCAGCTTCTGTAAGAGCCTCTCTCCATTGCTTTACCCTTTCTTGTTTAGCTTCACATTCCTTGCCATCTTTTTCTTCACGGATGCCCTCTTCGTGCTTTTGAAATGCTTGAGCTACATCTCCGTTCTGCTCCCTCACATGTGAAGGATCAACATGATAGAATATTGGCAAATATTGGCAAAACATGTCTCCCCAATTCTTCCATACACAAATCTCAGGAACTACTTAGCTCTTTCTTAATTAATTAAGACCATAAAGCAAACATTTCAAACAAATATCTCCCAATCAAAGTGAAATTACAAAATTACCCTTTCGTTATGTAAATTTCGGGACGGGTCATTACAGTAAAAAGGCGGCTTCGCGGGCTGTCATGGACTGATCCGATGATACTGAAATCCAGGAGCCCAATCAAGCTCCTTCATTCAACAAAAACAAAAGTTTATAATATTATAATGTTGGCGTATGGACTTGAGAAACGACATACTACCAAGCCGGCCAAGGAAGGTGAAGTGGAAGAGAGGAAACGAGGAAAGAAACGAAGATGAAAGGACAAACAAAGAGCATTGAATAGAGTATAACAATGACTTTTTGATGGTGAATATAGCTATTCAATGACTTTTTGATGGTGAATATAGCTATTCAACTATCAATAATGTATTATTTTAAGTTGAAATTTGAAAGTATTTGAGAACAAAAAAAGTTTTTATCACAAATGATTTTTGAAATTAACTCGTCCAATTAAGATGGTCTTGAAATTGAAAATCAATAAATGAAGCCCCTAAAAATGAATGTCATATCAATGTGGTCATTCCGTCATAATTTTGTAAAAAAATTCGTTATGTGTTGATGTGACACATAACTAGGTTCCACAACCCACAAGTCTAATTAAATATTGCTATATGGATTAAAAATGTTTAAATAATAAAAAATAATTTTTATTTTTGTATAATTAAAACTTAAAATAAAAAGATGATTTTTGCGTCTATCCAAGTAGTCAAACTAAGATTTTAAAGGATTTTAAAAGTGATAGATTTGATAGGATTTAGGAGGATTTAAGACTCCTACAAAATTCATATGGATTTTAAAGAATTTGAATGGATTTAGTTTGTAGATTTTTGTGGATTTTCATATAATTTTTTTATTGAAAAAAAATATATATTTCCCCTTGCCCTACTGTACTCGATAGCCACTTTATCCCCTTCCTTTTCGGGTCTCCTTTCACACACAACTCCTTCTCTTTCTCAATTGATAGATCAACATAACTTTGGTGAACTTTTGAGCACTACACCCCCAACAACTATCACCACTGACTGCCCTTTTGCCACAGACATACGCTGTGGTACTTCAGTAGTGCTTGTAGTAACACAAACATTAAAAAATCAGAATGAATAAAGAGTAGTATTAACCAAAATTCTAGATCGATCATGTCCTTCGACGATCATACATGCCTAATTAAGGTCTAAGGGTCATAATAAGAGACTCCACCAATTATATGGTGGTTACCTGTGTGTGGATGTGGTTGATAGAGATTTGAGGACTGTCCAGATGGAAAATGATTTGAAAACCTAGGGGGTGAGGTTGGATTTTTTTTAGTCTTGCTTATTTATACTTCTTGCTCTCAAATTCCACAAAATCCACAACTTATTGAAATCCTCATAAATCTTAATTTTTTAATACACTTAGATTTGGATAGATTTTAAAATCCTTTAAAAAAAATTTAATTGACTATACCTAGATTTGAATAGATTCTAAAATCCTTTAAAATCTTTTAATTGACTACATTAAAATTTTAAAATCTTTTAAAATACTCTCAAATTCGAGTTTGACTGCACCCTAATTGTAACATCAAAGACCAAATTGTTACAAACTTACAGAAAACCTACTCGATTACAATTATGTCTGCTGATACTCTACTTCTTCACCTCCATACTTTTGATTTCCTCACCCTCTACTTTCTCCGAGGCTTCTCGATCCATCCCAACCTTCACCCCCACCAACCCACTGTCAACCTCCCCTTTAAAACCATCCTCCCCCTTTGACATTTCCAAAACCCTCATCACATCTCTCGCAATCTCCGCCCCCGCCCCCGCCGTCCTCATCGTTTCAGTCATCGTGGTAATCAGATGCTTCGGAGGGTTTGGAATTGGCATTGGAGTGTGAGTTCGGTGAAGAGGTTCTCGTCAAGAGGCTCGGAGGATGGTAATTCTGGCGGAGGTAGTGGCGGTGATTGTGAATCTTCCAAATCCTCCTATTGGGGTATATTGTTATTACCGGAATTGTTCAAGGACGAAGCGGCTTTTTCAATAAGATTTTAGAATTGAGTCAGTCCCTGGAGTGGAAAGGAAACGGAGAGATGTGTGACCGCGGGCCGGGGGATCTGCAGTGCTTGCTCGGTGGGAGGGAACAATATGAACAGATTATCTTTTTATTTTTATTTTTTTAATTATATAAAGTAAGACCCAGTTATGATGTGGCACATAACAATTTTATTAATAAATTATGATGGAACGACCACATATATTTATGTCATCTATTTTCAGAGATCATCTTGACGCGGTGGGTTAATTTCAGAGATTAATTGTAATAAAAACTCTAAACAAAAATGACTAGAGATAAGACGTGAAGGGATAATAGAAACAATTATTCAAGATGGGCGATATATATAGGGTTGCAACTTGGGTTTCGCCAATATGAATCCACCCATGCCCAACCCGACTTTAAACCTGAACGAGCGGGTTTTTTTTTTTGTTTTTTTTTAAGTTATAACCTGCCCAAACCCAACCCAATTTCAACTCGTTCATTGATTGGGTTGATCATTTGCTCGTCTATCCCCAACCTAACCCAACCCAACTAACCAAACCCAATCTAACCAGATTGTAACCCATATCAATTAATACTCATACTACACCCAAGTGAGTTAAGTCCAAAAACCAACGTCCTTTTTAATATATTTTTAATAAATTACCTTTTAAAATTATGTAAGCTTTTAAGGAATAAGAGGCTGTGATTAGTCAGCCAATATTCGTAGTCTCTAAATCCTAAGGCTTTATAGTAAATTGTTAGTCTCTAAAACCTAAATTATTTGTGTCTCAAAGCAATTGCTGAACAACTTTGATTGACTAATGAATTAAAGTTAGCTAGCTTATATGGTACTTAGTTTAATTTTTTTTTTAGAAATTAAGTTGTTACAAGATTAAATTTGAAAAAGTTGAGAAACCCTAACTCAATTAAACTCGAGCCCAAATAAACCCGAATGAAACCAACTCGAGCCTGAGCCTGAGTTGTAAAAGTTGGGTTAGAATTTGGTTGCCCTTCCAACCCGCCTAAATTACATCCCTAAGACCATCTCCAACCCTTGGACTAAAAGCCAAATTTTTTAGCCCGAAAAATTTAGCTTTTAGCCCAGAAAAAGTTTTTCTGCTCCAACTCTTTCTAGCCTAAAATTTTAGCCCGGAATTATTAAAGAATAAACTTAGGCTATTTTTTTTCTTAAATTAAATTAAAACAAATAAATAAATATGTAGACTATCGTAAATTAATTTTATGAACATTTTAATAAAAAAAAAATTTAATTTCGATAAATATTTTCATTCGGTTTGGTGGAGCCCACACCGATTTCTGGGCTAAATTCTGGGGGGAAATATGGCCTTGGTTTAGCATTTAGCATTTAGCCCGAATTTTCCCCTTGGGTTGGAGTGAGTTTGGCGGGAAATTTTGGGGAAAAATTTGACAAATAGCCCAGGTTTGGAGATGATCTAACGATATATAAGGATAGGCAAACAGCCTCTAGACCCCTAGATTGGGCCGGGTCTATGCAGTTCGGGACGAGGCGGGTTCAAAAAACTGAGAGAACGAGACGCAACCCGTACCGGACCGTTGCTACAGATATCAATGAATAACTTCATTATGCGGTGACCCAGCATCGCGCGAAGCACGATGATTTTGCAAAATTAAAGGTCTTATTTTAATATTCTCTGCATCCACGTATATCCAAGAACTGAGAAGAGAGATGCATGAATACCTGATTTCCCCCTTCTCTGTGAAGTAAATTTGGCCATTGATACTGATTTTACGGGGTGTGTAAACTCTCGGCTGGAAACATTTCATGTAATTAACACGATGCAAGCAAATCAATAAGTGGTGCAATGGAATAGAGAAAACGAGGAAAGAAACGAAGATGAAAGGACAAGCAAAGAGTATTATAGCTATTCAATTTGAAATTTGAAGGCATTTGAGAATTAGCTTGGCAACGACCACATTATAAACAAAAAGATTTTTGTTACAAATAGTCCTTGAAATTGACTCACCCCGTCAATGTGATAAAAACTCTTCTGTTTATTATGTGGCTGTTGTCATGCTAATTCTCAAATACTTTCAAATTTCAACCTAAAATAAAGCGTGATGAGAATAAAAGAAATGACAAAGTCAATGAAATCCTCCTCTTCCCTTTCCTTTTCTCGTGGCTGTTATCATACTAATTCTCAAATGCTTTCAAATTTTAACCTAAAATAAAGCGTGATGAGAATATAAGAAATGACAAAGTCAATGAAATCCTCCTCTTCCCCTCCCTCCTCCTCCCCCGTCCCTTTCCTCGTACCCTCCCTCCTCCTCCTCCTCTCCCTTCATAATCCCTGCCATCATCTTTTGGTAGCTAACATGCTCATGTTAATATTCTCTGCATCCACATCATGAGGACCCTTTTGTAAAATCGTAGTTACTGTTCCACCAACTTTCTTAGACTCAATTAACTCACAACATTATAATGCGATTGCAAAATCATACAACAAAGTAGGGGACAAAAATTAATAAGACAAATAAAAACAAAAACAAAATAAGACTACAACGTAATCCTCCTTTTAACTATACTCTCTCTCTCTCTCTCTCTTACAAACAACAAACAAATTGTACGTGACACAGGGAAGTCGACCTTTGCACTTGTGACCGACCCCCCGGTGATGATCCAATGAAATAATGTCGCATTAGGCTGCATCTGATAACTTAAAAACCAGAGGAGATTGAAACCAAAACCTTTCATCCAGCAATTTGACGGGCGGCAGCCGGAAGATGATGCTTACCCTAAATGTAATTAGAGACATCTTGTGTTTTTTTCATCCACCCAAATGGATTTCCTCCAGCTGAGCTGCTGAAGCGTATGGATTTGGGGTAGCAGGCGCTGAGAACCCACCTGCCAGCTGTTGATCCACATTTAACGAACCAAAAGAAGCCCAACCGGTGCCGAAGCCTCCTGCCCCTTGATACCTACGAGTATGACAAATAGTTAAGGGAAACCGCAATCAACAAATATCAAAATACATAAATTACTCTCAAATTTTCATATGCATATTTATATTGAGGTGACTGAATATATATATATATATATATATATATATATATATATATATATATATTTTTTTTTTTTTTTTTTCCCGGGAAAAAAAAAGGGGGAAATAGCTATATTACTTGGTGGCATTTGTGAAGCATATTGTGGTGGCTGGTGAGGCACTTGTGATGCATATTGCGGTGCTTGGGGAGGCATTTGTGATGTATATTGTGGTGCTTGATGAGGAACCGCTGATGGATATGGTGATGACTGGAGGGGCATCCATGCTGATGAGGGAGTACCAAGGCTGGACGACCGCATTAAACCTGATGGGGATAAAGGCTGGGCATTTGATAAGGGAGCTTGGCAAGGAAGGAAACTGCACTAAGAGAACACATAAACAAAGCTTCAAATTATTTGTGCATCAATTGATGAGATATCAGAAACATGTCGAGCTAAAAAAAAAATAACGAAAAATTTAAAAAAACTTAACTTTTAATGAAAATGACAAATAAATGTGTAGTGAATAGTATCATGGAAATGTAAAAATATAGTTTTTTTGTTAAAATTAAAAAGTACCATAAGTGTTTTTTTTAAACTCCAAAAAAATAAAATTACTTCAGTCCTGATTCCAACTAATAATGCGAGTTTTCAGATGAGTTATTGATTTGAGCAAGTTATGACCCAAAAAGTAGAGACGCATTGATTAGGATAACTTAAGATGAACTGAAATAAGGTACCGCTAAGACTTGTATTGGAGGTTCACTGTTTACATCAAATGGGTTTGCAAATACAATGAGCTATGTCTGCTAGGCATATCTTAACAGTTTGCGTCAACAACATTTTGATAAAATCTCTCAATATCACTCATCAAATTGCTTCGGCCAATGTCGATATTGATTGACATGTATGTAACATGATTTGTTTGACAAGAAGTCCACCAAATATTCAACAAATGCCCCAGTGAAGAAAATGAAACTTTTTTGCGAGCTTCGTGCTTTGTTTCTATATATAAAAGAACTTGTACTTTAATACTGAGACATCCCAAAGTTCGAATTCTAAATCCGTCATTGCTTACTAAAAAAGATTTTAAACTTGAGTACAAAAAGAGGCACCATGGCCTAAACCAATTTGGCTATGCCTAAGTTCATGATTTCTATGAAGATGGCATACGCATCGGAGATCGACGAGAAGTAGGGCTTTGTACACATCAGAGTAGGGTAGGGCTACAGCTGCTCTTCACGAATTCACCCCAAGAGGTCGCTTGTGTTATTCAATAGTAATAGCAAATTGCCAATTGGTCCTTACGCAGTCGAGGTTTCGATTAGCTATTCTGACTTCCGGCCATCTCCGATGTATGAATATGCCATCAACATAACATTCCATGCCAATGATACATGCGTGAACTCCTCTCTCAATGTACATTAATACAGAATATCATAATAGTGTACTCGTACTATATAAATTGTCCTACAGTTCTCTACGAGTCTGCAAAACGACTAAAAATGCTTTTAATTACTAAGTATTTAACAGAAAACCCAAATAATATTTGTTCACCTAAATTTGACGTTCAGTAACTTGGAAGCCAAGAAACCAAAAGAAGAGCATGAGCCTCAAAATTACTGGAAATTAAGAACCAAAGGCAAAACCGTAAAATCCCGTATCAGAAAATAATCTCACCACTCGATCGATCGACGATTGTATTAACGTACAAACTGCATTTCACTGTAACATCATTGCTAACGTTCAACCAACTTACTTGGACTCAACGAGTTCACAGCATAATAATGTGGTTGCAAAATCATACAACAAAGTAGGCGAAGAAAATAAAGAAAAAGAAAAGAAAAAAAATTAAATACACCTTGGCTAGCAAACTCTACAACTTAATGGCCCTTTTAACTATGTACTCTCTCTCACTTTCTTACAAACAACAAACAAATTGTACATGACGGGAAGTCGACCTTTTGACTTGTGACCGAGCCCCGGTGATGATCCAAGAAAACAATCTCGCATTAGGCTGCATCGGATAACCTTAAAACTAGAGGAGATAGAAACCAAAACCTTTCCAGGAATTTGACAGGCAGCAGCAGCAAGATGATGACCCTACAGGGGATTAGAGATCATCTTGTGTTTTTTTTCATCTACCCAAATGGATTTCCTCCAGCCGAAGAGTAGGGATTTGGGGTAGCAGTCGCTGAGAATCTACCTGCCAGCTGTTGATCCACATTTAACGAACCAAAAGAAGCCCCACCGGTGCCAAAGCCGCCTGCCCCTTGATACCTACAGGCATGACAAATAGGTTAGGGAAACCAAAATCAACAAATTATCTCATGAAAATACATACATTACACTCAAATCTTCACATGCATATTTATATTGTGGGGACGGAATACATGCAGAATTTATATTCAGAAATGCAAGAAAGTTTTAGGAGGACAGCTACGAAAGTAGAATCATACGGAAGAAAACTCAGAGCACCTACTTATTTTAGATGTTCGGTGTTATCCAATGCTAAGTGAAAAGTAAATGAAAAATAGAAAAATTCAAGATTATGGTTACCCGGAAGGTGGCACGCTGCTCGGAACTTGTTGCACCATGTAGGCCCCTGAAGTTATCAAACCACAATTCAACGCTCATTTCCAATTAAAAAGACTGACAGAAACTATTTTTCACTATTTCCTAGAAGGAAAAGAACAAGGGAAAAAGCTGCAATATATTACTTGGTGGCATTTGTGATGCATATTGTGGTGGCTGGGGAGGCACTTGTGATGCGTAGGGCGGTGCTTGGGAAGGCATTTGTGATGCATATTGTGGTGCTTGGGGAGGCACTTGGGATGCATATTGTGGTGCTTGGGGAGGAACCGCTGATAAATATGGTGATGACTGGAGGGGCATCCATGCTGATGAGGGAGTAACAAGGCTGGACGTGCGCATTAAACCTGATGAGGATAAAGGCTGGGCATTTGGTAGGGGAGCTTGCAAGGAAGGAAACTGCATTAAGTAAACACATCAACAAGCTTCAAATTATTTGTGCATCAATTGATGAGATATCAGAAACATGTCGAGCTAAAAACAAATACTTCAGCCCTGATTCTAACTAATAATGCGAGTTTTCTGGTGAGTTATTGGTTTGAGCAAACTATGACCCAAAAAGTAGAGATGCATTGATTAGGATAACTTAAGATGAACTGAAATAACGTACCGTTGAGGCTTGTATTGGAGGTTCACTGTTTACATCAAATGGGTTTGCTGACTTTGAAGACTGCTGAAAACTGGGCATGGGCTATATAAACAGAAATTTGAATACAATGAGTTTAAAAAGTGGTTTATACCAATCATTTTGCAAAGAGAACCACTCATTATCTTTAAAATGTCAAGTTGAGAGACAATACCACGGCAGTGTTATATGGCATAGGAAATCCCATACCGCGAGGAGGGCCAGTTTGCCATCCAGGAACTGGTGCGGGAAAAGATGGATAGTTCATTGCAAAAATATCCTGCAATTAATTCAGATTTCAAGAAATACATGAGTACATACTTATAAACGATATTACATTTTTGGTCCCTAACATTTAGTTCAAATTGCACTTTGGTCTCTGTAGTGTAGTGCAACCTCAACAAATTTACCCTTATAGTCTGCAACATTTTCAGTGCGACCAAATTTTCAGTTTGGTCACACGATTGATGGAAATTTGAAATTTTTCTTAAGGTAAAGAAGTTTACATTTCAAATTGGCTCAATTTCACATTTGTCGTGTTGGTCATATTGAAATTTGGAAAAATTAGTGCACAAATTCACATTTTCGGTATGTGACAATTAAAAACGAAATGCTACCCACTATAGAGTAAACTAATTTAAATTAGAACAAGGGTTAAAGTGGAATTGGGCTTAAAATACGGGACAAAAAAGTACATCTGGCTTATGCTTATATATTATCATGATGCCAACAAAGTCAATTAAAAGTATAATTACCGCAGGAAGTTCTCTTCTTCCAGTATATTTTGCTTCCCCAGCTGACAATTGTGATGCGACAGTCGAAGTTCCATCAATGGAAGGCATATATTGTTGTCCAGCAGACTGGACCCCAGGAGCAGGGTATAAAGAAGGTTGCTGCTGCTGCATGGTAGGCCATTGCCCGGAAGCAGGATCTTTAACATGGAAATTACCACCATTTACTGGGAATGCTTGAGATCCAGGGGCAGGAACTGGAGCAGCAACAGGAGGAAATGTTGACAAGCTGCTTACTGGTGCAACTGTGGGGGCACCAATATTCCCTGCAGTCCCAGAAACATAACTAGGGACAGGTGCTGAAACCGACAATTGTGACAGCAGAGATTCTAATGAATTCACATTCGCAGGAGCTTGAGGTGCTTTCACTGCTGGAGTAACATCAAAAGAGGCCCAATTGTTGTCATTGGCTGAATTTGCAGGCTGTGGGTAGGATTGAGCTACAGTAGTTTGTTGTGCTTGAGGAACTACAACAGCTGGAGCAGGTTTGATATCAGCATCAAAATCAATTAAACTTCCAGAAGTCTCCAGCTTCACTTCCACTGGGTTCCCATTGGACGAGGCCAAGCTGCTGGACGACACACTTCTCTGAAATTATTTAAAAACAGTAAAAGAACAACTTTACTTATTATTTTGGGAATGATAAGGAAAAGACAAAATTACCCAAACAAATACAGTATGCAATCACCTTCTGTATAACAGAACTAACACAGATATCATTACAGGAAAGTGTGAAGCATAACAGGTAAGCTGCATAGAGTTGACTAAAAAATAGTAGAAAGAGAGCATCAACACTTGTTCACACAAACCTATGAGAATAATGAGCAGCAATTTAATTCAAAGTAACTAAACATAACGCACACCAGCAATGTATTAGTTCAAGCCAATTTAATCATAAACTGAACTGAATAATCAGACAATAAAATGCTTCCTGACTGTTGACCACTACAGTTAGAAAATACGGATTAAAATTGCAGACATGCAAGGGATTACGATCACATTGATTGTGACTCAATATGTATCCACGTGCACTAGCATCTCTTTTACATATACCGGCTGAAACATTATACTGGTCTCACATGTAAATGAAAACAGAATAACACCAAGATGATTCAGATGAGAAGAACCATCACCTGTGTATGCTGCACAGAGCTATCAGCAGCTCTAGCACTGTTAGCTTTTGGAGGTTCAATTATACGGAGAGGTACTGTGTTCTCCCCCAAAATCTCTCTAACAGGCCGTACAATAGGGGGACTTGACGAATTTAGATCTCTTGGTCGTTCAGGTGATTTTCCTTCCACTTTAGAATCTCCATCAGATATTCTACGATCACTCCCATTTCCAAATCTATCTTCTCGACGCCAATCATTCACAATCTCAGGGCGACCAGGACTTCTCCTATAATCACCAGGCTGACGACTTTCTTGATCATATCCCGGACTTCTTTGCCCATCATAACTTCTTGCACCAGGACTAGACCTATCACTGTAGCGACGCTCATATTTATCATCATATGGTGGGCTTCGAGAGCCACTCTGATATGAATCCACTCTTCTGTTGTCATAGGAATCTTCTTTCTCACCCTGTATGACATGTAATTAACAACTTAAACCCAGAAAGACTCGTAACAATTTCATTGTGATATAAGAATAAACTGAACCAGTTTGTTGACTTTAGGTATATGGTAGCACTTGGTATTAAGGATAACTCACCATTTTCCCCTTTGGAGGCTTGTCCAAGTTTCTCTCACCAGTATATCTTCTATCCACATATACATGCTTAATAAAGTCTCGAAGTCTCTCGACATTACTGGAATCAAAGATTTGAATCAGAACCAGAGTCATTACTAGCACTAATAGAAAACTGAATAAAAGATTACTAACCTGCTGTCAGGATAGGAGTTACGTTGCGGGTCCAATTCTTTATGATAAATTTCCTTTGCACGCTGTAATGAGGAAGTAGAGAGGAGCCCAAGATAAACTGAGAAGATTAGCAACAGATAGAAATAACATCTCGCGTATCTCCAAGAACTGAGAAGAGAGTTGCATGAATACCTGATTTCCCCCTTCTTGAAGGGCATTGACTTCTTGTGAAGTAAATTTGGCCATTGATACTGATTTTACACGGTGCGTGAACTCTCGGCTGGAAACATTTCATGTAATTAACATGATGCAAGCAAATCAATAAGTGGTGCGCATGAAACATGAAAGGAGTATAATTTTCAATAAAAAAAAACACCCCAGCATCCCCGTCCGCCTCTACTGTCTCTACGCACGCATACAGAGGAAAGGAAAATATCTTTAAGAAATAATGCAGCAGAACACATCATGACTTACTGTATTCCACTGCAGTTTGTGCAAACAAATGTCCAGAAATTTGTGCAAACATACTGTGGCCCCTGCTTGGCAGAAAATGAAATTAAAAGAATGAACGTAAGTTGTAACCACAAAATCATACTCTTTAGGTATAAATTTACCCACGTGCACTCATTGAACTCAAAACCATATCATGAAAAAAAAATTGGACATCAATATTCCTCCTAAGGTACTAATTTGTTTCTAAGGTTACCAAGCCACATATAAAATACTGTCTGTGTGATACTTAATCTGACTTGCATTTTTGCGCAAGAACACAAAATACATTTGGTTTGGTAAATACATTGTAACAATATAATTTCTAGAATAAGCTCTATGAGTCTAGGCCTAAGTTTATAAGTATATGAAGAAGTGTTAGGGTTCTTCTCTCTGAAGAAATACTAGTATCACGATCCAAGTTACATTCTCCAATAGCTTGACTGCTGGATTCACACACGTCTATCATCGAGTTTCTTGCTGACTCGTTTAAAATATAAGTTAATATTACTTTACATAAATTCAGTAACGTAATTTGGACCAAATTCCATCTACCGTTAAACCATAATGAGATACAAAGAATATGACCCTAAAATGTACAAGTGGCACGTGAAACAGCGAAAGCAACAACGAAGGAACACTGAACAAGAAAGCAATAAATTGTGTACCAGACTGTTGCAGTTGATGCATCTGCGATTCTCGGGAAGTTTAAGAAGGCCGCGAATAATTCGTTCATTTTTCTCGTCTTCCTTTCGACTTGCCATTCTCACACTCCCTATTCCATCATAAGCCACAATTAATACCATAGAAACATAAATTCAGACAAGACGCGGAATTGACTCATAACTTAGCCACTAGAATTTCACCAAATTACGCCGAAATCTTTAACCTTCAAATCCATTTTCTACAAACCTAGTTCAATATCATGGATTTTAAAGTTTTGCATCGATTTCATTTCCAGAAAGCAATGAACTTACCTAGACTAAACTAAACCAAACAGTCGATAAACACATCGAATCGAAATCATCTACAAATTCAAGCCCTACACTAAACAATTAACTCCCAATTTTATTTTCTCAGCCAACATTTTCTAAGCAACCAAACAGACCACCGCCTGTTCAGTAAAGAAACCACCGTACTGCGGCGGATCTGAAAAATCAGAGCCGCCGACGAGCATTTAAACAAGCAGAGACAAATCGGATTCAGTACAGAACCTCGAGAAACAAATAGTACCGACCTCACCTCGCTCCGGATGAAGGAGAAGAAGCTGTTCTACTTCTGCAGGACTCTAGCCAAACGACGCCGTCACAGAGATCCACCCGCTACCGCGCTCTGTGCGTATCAATGGAAGGTAACAGATCTTTGGAGGGCGCGTGGCTATGGCTGTTGTACAGCTCAGAGCTTGACCAAACTCTGCTTTTGATTCCTACCAAAAATGTTAGAGAGAGTGAGGAATTGGGATATTTTACGGTGTTCTCGGACACAGGGGGATTACCCTGTCCCTACGATCGTGGCGCTCGTTAGCAATATTGACGGGAGCATTGCTTTCGTTAGCTTCGAACCACAGTCCGCGGTCATACAGGGCAACTTGATTGATTAACGGTCAATTTACCCTTTGGCAATTTCTACTGATCACCTCACCGTTTGTGAATGTTTATGTAAGAAGTACTTCTAGATAAAGTGCTTTTTACGTTTTTGACGTTTTTGTTGGAAGTGCGTCCAAATTGTAAAAGTATTTCAATTGTGTCGATTATTGAAGAAGCGTTTAACAAGCGTAATTTGTTTTGATGAATTCTCAATAGTTACAATTGGTTCTAGATTTTATAAGTATTTTTCGTCATTTTAAATTTTAAATAAATATGCGATTTGACCTTGTTTAAATTCATGCAATCACATGAATTCTCTCTGAATTCAGTTGTCCTAATCAACCTAGTCAAATCATCTAGACTATTAAAATTTGATTCAACAGTTAAAGTTATTATAACTTTTAAAGTAGACCCTTGTTTGTAGCCGTTGAATCAAATTTCAATGATCTTGATGAATCTTAACCTTTTCAAATTAGACACAATTATTATATAGAATTACAAACTAAATTGATATGCGAATCTTTAGAATCAGAAAACCACTTGTATCTCCCTCGTCAATAAGACACCTTTAAATTTGAGGTTTTTTCAAACATAGTAACTATAGTAGTTTTGAAATGTAATTATTTTCCAGTCTGAAATTTTTTTGAATTTATTTCTTTATATACTTGTACTATTCTGCGTTTGTTCATATGTGATTTTTTTTTTTTTTTTTGTTAACCTTAGTAGTCCAAATTTCATTAGAGTTGCGTTGCTACGTGCATATTGTGTTGGAATCCAACATATTGTTCTAAAAAGCAACCTAGACAGCCACATAGGCGCTAGACAAGGGCATGGCACCCTAATTAGGGCCTAAGCATTTGGAAAATCGATGAAGTATCTAGACGGCCATTAGGAGGCCGCTTAGGTGGTCTGGGCAGCACTAAGCAGCCTTATCCAGTTGTTGTCACATTTTTTTGTATGTTTTTAATATTATATAATAAGAATTTAATTAAAATTAAAAACTACATCTAAGTCTATAGGTGTTCGATCATTCCCTGTCATGTAACTAACACCTACCGCTTTTTAAAACCTTGGTTGCATATGTATGTCTCTCTATGACATGCATATAAGACCAAACCTTAGCTGGCAATAATGCCATACTATTATGTCACTTTGCATTGAAAATTGGCGTATTATGTCACAACGGCATTTAGTCATCATTATTAAAATGCATGCTTAATCTTTGTATTTTTTTTAAATAAGCTTCAATTCAATCTTAATAAAAAAATAGAAGAAAAAAAACATTATTATTCATCATTATTTTTCTTTTCTTTTATGCCATTGGATACAAGAGAATTATGAGAGTCAATAGCCTTCAACAAAATGAATAATTGGTTGAGATTATAGTTTGCAAAGCTGGACAAAACGAATCCAACATCCATGTATCTGGTCTCACATCACCATCATTCTATGGAGTTTAATTGAATAATCAAATACACCGGCTTCAGTACCTTTATTAAGAATTTGGATCCTAACCTTAGTGTTCAAAGTTTAAAGATCAAAAAATTCGGAGTCTTTGATTTGTATGAAATATGATATATAATGAATGGAAAATGAAAACAATTACGTCATTTTGTACCTTCGTGCTTATGTAGTCAAAAATCAATATAAAAATAATAATGTTAAATCTATTTGTTTCTCAGTTTTAAGAAGAAGTTAGTTATTTTGACAGTAAAATATTTATTTATTAACTATGAATATTTCACAAATATAATTACTTAATATTGGGGATTTTTTTTTGGGTGAATAATATTGAGTAATTTTAAGTATTTAAATATAGAATTTTAGTAAATTTTAAAAAATGGAACTTTAATGAAAAGCTCCCGGTACTGTTTACTTTAACAAAAAACCACATTTTTACACTAAAAAGTCAATCATGATACTATTCACTTTACCCTTTATTTTATTCTTATAATTAAAATTCAAAGTTTTCAAGTCTTTTTCGTTAGCTTTCATTTTAAAAAAAGAAAACTAACGAAAAGTAAAAAAAAAACTTCCCTTTTAATGAAAAGTCTTTTTTAAAGATATAGTGAATAATACCGAGAAAAAATAAAAAAAATGATTTTTCGTTAAAAGTAAACAGTACTGGGACTGTTTCGTTAAAATTTCTTTTTTAAAAAAAAGGTTCTGCTTGATCTAAATGGGCCTGGTTGTCGGCCCATTCAACATTTGGGTTTGGCGTTCCTTATTTTTTGATATGGGCTCGAGTCTTGACCTTTTATATCTCTACTGCTGCTTCCAATTTGGCGCGCGCGTCAATTCTTCTGCCGTGGAAGTTGAGAAGAAGAAAAAGAAGTAAAAGAAGCAAAGCACGAGAGCGATTCGAAGAACGCAGCGTTACGATTGACGTGAGAGGCGAGGATGATCGATTCGGAGAATCGGAGCTCGATGGGCAGATCAGGTACTCAATATTTGATTTGTCGTGCAATTGTCGACTGAGATTATGCTTTTGTGTTGACAAGAAAGGAATGAAACGGAGGACGAAACGCCTAATGGCTAATCACGTGTTATAGTTAATTAGCTTATTACTTTGATGTCGGTGTAGAATTTGCTGTCTAAAATTCCTTTTACTTTGGACATGGATGGTGCCCCGCTGTGTGAAATGAGATATACTATAGTACTGATGGACTCAGAGATCCAGACCATTCATTTTAAATTATGTAATTCTTATTAGTCAATTTCGTTAACACACCTCACAAAAACTAAGAGTCTAAATTTATCTTTCTCTTCAACGGCCTAGCAGGTTCTTATGCTATGGACACATAAATTCGCAGCGGATCTCGACTCTTGCATTGCCACATTGGCGTGCCAATCAGTGCTTTGGCACACTGACCATTTTAACCACTCGCAGTATATCGAATGTATCATATGTACAAGCAACGGATTGTAGTTCAAGTGATTAATAGTGTTTAACCACTCGCAGTATATCGAATGTATCATATTGGATAATTTTGTCATAAAATTACTATAAGTTTGAAACATAACTTGGACACATGGGATTTGGCTGTTAAGTGGTTTAGCTACTACCATTGCATGCATGCATGTCTACAGTAACTAGGCTGAGATTGTATTTAATTAAACCCTCGTGCTTTGATTAATTAAACCTAGATTATACATAAACAATTCTGATAATAGTCATTCATCTCATGCCATGTGAAAATTAGATGCTTTGCATTATTTATCGGTAATACTAATTGTCTGTATCATCTCTAAACAATTCTGTTAAGTGTCAGATCTGCACTTCCATTTGCCACGTATGGAATTCTCTTATTGCTTAATTAAACTGTTTGCTAATTACTATGTATCTTTCTGGTAATATTTAAACATGTGGAATGTATGTGTATGTTGGTTATCTCCAACTTGTTATTTTTTGTCTTTTTTGGAAGAAAAGTTAGTGAAACAAGCTACCTAATTTGAGATTTTCGAACTTAGGACTTGGAATGAAACGTCACGTAATGAGAAAAACGGATAGAAATAATGTATATATTTGTAATAGGTCAGTTTTCCTTCAGACAACTTCAAAAAAAAAAAAAAAAAGTATCATGCATATTGCACAATGCACATATTTGAAATGCTTACAAACATGTGTTTCCACTGTACATTTTCTAGTTGTAGTGTGGTTTTTCATCGATGCGTGTGAGTGGAGAAACTAGCATATTACGTCTCAATGCGGCAGCTCTCATAAAAAAGTGAACCCACCCACACGTCGGTTCTACTTAGACCCACCCTTGTGTGAGGGGTCTCGCAGACGTATGTCGATTGTGCTAGAACTTGTCATTTTAGTGGTACAACCTAATAAATCCGACATCATTGCTGTCATGGCCACATTTCCCAGTCCATGATCCATCAGCGGAAAAACGAAGCTCTGTCCATCGCTCCATTACTAAAAGGTGCAGTACTCCAGTTGGTCACCCAACAAAACCAGGCCATATGAGTGGTGCCTGCTCCCCACTAGTTTAAGCAACAATCATGTGCTCCTCGCGTGACTAACATGTTTTCTTCACTACTGTCTTTTTCAAATTTGGTTTCATTTACGTTTTAAAGAACCATTTCACATGGACCAACTATTTATTTATTTTTTTTTTCTGTGAAATTATTCTATCATATAATTGTTAGTGTGAGCTCATGGTGCTCCAATAATGGATGGCCGTCTGTCCCATTTTCCATTTGATATCCAAGGCCATGACAAAACTGTCAACATATTTAAGTTCTTGTAGGGTTTTATGAATTATATTATCGATCATCACAAGCACTTTCGGGTTACTTGAAGGGTTCATCAACCCATGCGGATTAGGTAGTTAATCACTCTACTTTACTCTTAATATTATGTTAAACGACCAACATGCACTCACCAAACATTACTGTTTTTTAAACATTTCTCGTATTTGTGAGTAGTAAAGCTAGAGAAAAATGATGTGCAGAAATCACTTCTCATGATGCTTATCCAAATTAATTAAACTAATATTATATATATAAACATATTCTTTGCCTCTAACTTGGATGTGTTCCTAGTAGTCATCACATGTCATAAAGTGTGGTATGTTGCAATACTTCCTCCATTGGTCACTGTAAGCTTTTCCTTTTCTTCCCTCCATCCACCTCTCAGTCATATGACATATCAGGCACATCCTCACCAGCTTTTATTGCATATTAGGTTTCTTTCTTTAGCAGAATTGTCACTTGAGAGAGAGAGAGAGAGAGAGAGAGAGAGAGAGAGCTCACTTGCAGCTTCATCTCAAATAAACTTTCTCACTCAATAGTTTTACTTTGGAGAATTTGGGAGTCTCTGATCACATGACAAGATCTAGTTGGGGTTTTGTTTTTTTGGTATAAGAATTGGTTTATAGTTTATAAAGTTACTGCTTTTTTCTGGGTTTTTGGATCCCCTTCTTAATTTTGTTGACCAGCTGAGTTATATAATTTATAAACTATTGGGTTTTGTTCCCTTTCCTCCATAGGCTTCATTTGGTTCTGCTCAGCTTTTTTGTTTTCCCCAATGAATATTTGACCCTTAGTCTCTCTCTCTCTCCTCCCTACCCCCACACTATTAATGTTCACACTGGTCTGCATTTGATCACAACCCTGAGGCAGTTTGGTTTGGTTAACTGGGAAGGACAGATCGGTTGTAGAGATTACTCGTGTTTGGAAATTCTGTTTGGCTCTAAGAAGTTTGTGGTGGTTGTTGCAAATGAGGAAAGTAAGTTTGGGTGGGATGCTGGACAGGTTTTGTCTTTCTTCTACTGGCTCAGGTTCTTGTTTCTGCATGAACTGGTCAGAAAACCTAGACGAGTTCGAAAGAAGTCCGTTGGTAACCGGCGAAAAGGATCAGCTTCTAAAACTGAAGGATGTCGTCGCCGGAAAACAGACGTTGGCCTTTCAGTTGAAGCCCAAGGTATTACTCTCTCGTTTCATTTCTCTCTCTCTCTCTTGGCCTCGTTCGGTGGCTAAGGTTATAATGGATAGGATAACTCGGTAGATTCAGTGTTTGTTCGAAGATTGATTGTTTTCTGTTGGCGAAATGTTTTTATGCAGATGGTTATGCTAAGGGTTACAATGCACTGCTATGGCTGTGCCAAACAAGTTGAGAAACGTATCTCAAAGATAGAAGGTATATATTATCTTGTTTGATACATACATACATACAAATTATCTTGTAACCAAATGCTGCTGATATATTTACAGGCGTGACTTCTTACAAAGTAGACTTGGAAAGCAAGATGGTGGTTGTGATTGGAGACGTTCTTCCTCTCGAAGTGCTAGAGAGCATCTCCAAGGTTAAAAGTGCTGAGATTTGGAACTCCCCATGCTGAAATGAGGAACAAAATATAGGCACTATGATGCACACTTTTAAGTTTGGTCTATGTACCCTATATATATATATATATATATATATATATATGCAATTGCTATCTCTTGTTGAATCATCGATCGCTTGGCTTCTTAATTGTAAGATGGCATTGTATATATTATCATTGCCAGAGTAACTGGGGTTTGAGGGTGTTATCTCACGTCGGAAATGAAAGTCCTGTAATAGTTATTTGGAGGATGGTGCTAGAGAGACTATATGTTTAAATTATATTTTGTGAACAACAACATGATGTGATAATAAAAATCTAGTCATCAACCACCACATCATCATGTGGTATATAAAATATGGTCTAAAAACATGATTTCTCTAGCATTTTCCGTCATTTAGAAGACGGTGGTCTCTTTATCTATTGAAAAGAGTGATACTAAGTAGACGAACTTTTTAAATGGGCAATTCTAAGCTAAATCTCGTTTTATGAAAATAAATAAGGGTTTCATAAACCGAGAATAAAAAAGGATAGGTGCAGAGACTCAGTGGAAGTTGTTCTAACAGATGAAGTTGGCTGTATTGTGTTAGTAAAGGAATCCTTCCATCGAAACTTTGCAAATGATTGATGTAACATCAATAGAAAATAAGCATGCTAATCAATAGTTAGGTAATAATTTAATTATCAACAACTACATCAAATGGTTTACAAAATATGGTTTAAATAAATGGTCTCTCTAGCATTACTCATTAAAAAAATGTTAGGGAGACCACATCTAATAGAGTGGAACCTTGCATTGCGGTCTACAAAATGTAGTCTCTCTAGAATCACCCTTATCTATTGTACGTGAATACCAAATAGCCACATATGCTCTCATATCATTCGATCTCACACTAGTAATTTAAAAGATTTTGGACATCTCTGCCTATTGTCAAACGGTTTTGGGCATCCCTGCCTACCCAATTTAAGCTTTTAAATCTCTATCTATGTACATCTATTTTAACTACATTCTTTGACATCATATATATATATCAAAGATCGCATTCTTCTGAGACCAAAATAATGGGTGCAGAGATGAAGCTGGTCTCTTCAGACCAAACCAAAACCACCACCAAACAGGTCATAAGCATGAAGGGTGGCCTCAGAACCATGCCTTTTTGTCATTTGTAAGCTCTCTTATCTGGCCAGATCATTCTCTGTGCAGGATGTTCGTAAAGAACGGATATATGATTCATAGCCGGACTACTTTCCCTAGTTTTGGGTATAACTTTACTTTTTGAGGGTCAAATTAAGGTTTATGTGAATTTTTTTTTGTGTGCAGCAAAAGAGGCATTCGAAAAGGTTGCAAGCTATGGTCTTCATGCTCATATGATCTTGTACTTGGTATTTGGACATCACTTGGACGCCGCTACCGGAGCTAGTATCTTGTTCTTGTGGTCAGCCTTGTTGAATTGTACGCCTATCATCGGAGCTTCTCTCTCCGATTCTCTCTGGGGTCGGTTTCATGTGATTTCTTTGGGAACAATCGTTAGCCTATTTGTAAGCAAAGTTTGCCCTAATTCTCCATGGAATTACGTTATGCTGTCACATATGTTACGTGCACAAAAAAAATTAATCATCTGAAGTTCACGAATCCGCTTGTAATCGATGAACCTCAACATGCTCATGGACCTGGTTATGCATCCTAGGAAGGAAAGGGTGCCCGGACGATGGAAGAACCCAATTGAAGTGAAATGATTACACGTTTGAAATACATTGTATGTCCAATAATAGTTTCCATATTTTTTCGTGAGCGGAATGGTTGTGCTATGGCTAACAGAAATATTTCCACAAGCACGGCCACATCATTGCGACCCGTACAAACAAATGTGTTCCAGCAAGCACAGCTCAAGTCACGCTTATCTTCGCCTCACTCGGCGTCATCTCAGTCGGATCCGGTGGCATCAAACCGTGCTCCTTGGCCTTTGGTGCCGATCAACGGGACATCCAGACAACCCGAAGAACGAAAGGCGCTTGCAGAGCTTCTTGATCAGTTGGTATTATGCTTCAGTTGGAGTGTCAGTCATGCTTGCAGCGACAGTCATAGTTTATGTTCAGGTTAAACTTGGTTGGGTTGTAGGGTTTTGAGTCCCTATAGGCAGTGGCGAAGCTAGGAATTGTCGGAAGGAGGGGCGAATTTTCAAAGGTTAATTAAAAGGTCCCAATAAAACTTAACGAAAAAGAAAGTGTTCTTTACAACAACAGGCACAAGAAATACTGAACAAAACCAATAGAAATCATTTTTTCATTTGACTGCCACAGAAAACCCAAAATGCTATTATCAACAGGCTTCACTGACTAGAGAGTATTGACCAAATGGAGAAGGGCATACAAGCTGAAAGATTGGTTTGTTACTTGACCAAGACTTGAATAACAAACATGTGACTACACTTGAAATAAACACAGGAAGCACGATGAACCATACTTGAAGCATTTGACGCTAACTTAAGTTAGTGACTTACGCCAAGACGTCAACTTCAAGACCCTCAACTCCATATGAACTAGTCTAAAAATTGAAAAGATTTCATAAATTCTACATTTCAGATAATCAATCATCAAGGATAACTCTGCAAAATGCAATGCCCATCAACCAAGAGCTGAATAAGTTTCACAGATGGGGAGGTTTTGAGATAAATAAAGCCAAATATTCAATGCCAATCTCAACCACCAATTATAAGATTAAATGAAAGAAAAAAAAATTCTCTTTCATATGTGGGGTGCTTATTCGAGCCTTTGAGTTCAAGCAAGAGACTGGGTGAAATGGAGACAGAGAATAGAGAGAGGGATAACGGTGGATATCTAATATCAGGCCTCAAAACAAAACGCGCGTTTCGTTTATTTCTTTTTCATCGGTTTAAAACTACGTCGTTTTGGGCTTAGGTGTTTTTAATTAAAATTCAACACACAACAGCTTCATCGCTGCAGCGCAGCACCCCAACCAGACGAACCCAGATTCCGGCAGAGCAGAGGGGCGAAATTCTGACTCTCAATGGCGGTTTCCAACGAGAGGAGGGGCGGACGCCCCTCCTTGCGCCTCTGTAGCTTCGCCACTGCCTATAGGGCTCATGTTCTTGTCCACTGTTCTCTTCTTCTTGGGATCTTCCATTTATTCAAGTTCCTCCAAACAGTTTCTCTACTGGATTTCTTCTAGTGATAGCTACTGCTTGGGAAAAAAAATTAAAAAACACTAGGCGTTGCCACCAAAGAACTTTGATGCACGGTAAAGTGCCAAAGGCTCAAAGTTTGTTGCCCCGACGGATAAATTAAGGCATAGGAATATAAATTACATTATCTTCTTGAAATACCATAGTATATATATGTACTTAATTGCGTCACTAAGCTATCATATTTTATTTATGCATATAAACAAAAAAATCCGAACAAAACTTCGTATCTTTGTATAAATCATCATATATTTATTACTGGATTTATATAACCTGAGCCTATTACATATAACATCGTTAGAAAAAAAAAAAAAGGGACTTCCCAAATCTACCTATAATATTACATTAGAGCATCTTTAATGGCTCGAGCTCCCATTTTAGGGAGGACTTGAAAAAATTATTTTTAAATCACACTCTATATCCACCTCTTGAGATAGAGAGATATTTCACTGCAAGAATACAGCTCCATAAACCAATTGTAATATACCGTGCTGTATTTTAAGCACTCTAAACAATTTATCCTCAAGCTACTCAATACTACGGTCTGGTGGTATTCTTCTTCAATTAGAAGTAAGAGATCTTAGTTTCGAATCTCGTAGATGACGAATTCGATATCAAATTAGACTACCTATTGTAAGGTTTAACTGAACTATTCTTTTAATTAATACTAGCATATGGGCACACACAAAGTGTGTGAGAAAATTTTATATTTTTGTTTTTGAAATAGAAGGAGAGAGGAAGAGAGTGATAGGGAATGTGGGAGTGGGAAGTTTTTAATTTAATTTTAATTTTAATTTTTTTATTAGAGATATGTTAGGATTACATATAGGTAAGGTTTTGAAAAAAAAAAGCAAAATTTAGTTGTGTGAAATTACATTTCTGCCTCATATTTCTTATTCATGTTCTGTTTTAATTAGAGAGTTAAACTGATAATTTTATAAGATTTTGGTTGACAATAAATGTTTTATTAATTAGTAGAGATAAAAATAGGCTTATTATATTAACACCCCACATATTGTTGAATAAACCTCACATACTTAATACACCCCACATTTACCTTTTTAACTAAAAATTATCTTAACACACCCCACATACTTCTCCATAATACCCTCACATCCCACATTCTCAACATACACCTTACATTTTCACATGCACCCCACATTCTTTAAATTTTATTATATTAAGGTTCTATTAGTCGATGCATCTGTTACCTTAAATAAAACATTATAAAAATTTGATTTGAGCTTACATTCTTGCTTATGTGGTTTTCATTATTTTCTATGGAATGATATTTCATTTCCTTTTTTGTCCAACATATAGTTTTGCTACTTTGGCTTTCTCCTTTGCTTCTATGTAACATGTTGAACTATATCCTCTCGGTGACTTGTATTAACGTAGGGGACTAGGAGTTAGCATCTTGTTTAGGGATGATGGTATTCGCTTGCATTGTTTAAATACCAATTTAGCCGTGAAGATCATATTTTTATTAGAGCTTATAATTTACTAATCTATCTAAATGTCAAATCTGAAGAAAAAAAATTGGTTCTACAATCATGCTTGAATGATATTGCATCCCCACCCATCCTAAGAAATAAACAGAACGCATGCTTAAAAAAATAGCAAATAATAATAATAATAATACTACTAAACTATCTTAAAGAAGATTTGAATATTTCAGAATGGGGTGTGATATCCACACAACCTTTTTTACTTCTCTTACACCCTTTTAATTTTCGACCGTCGGATCGGATGAATTGAAGAAAATTAAATGATAAAAATTAACAAAGGGTGTGAGAGAAGTAAAAGGGGTGTGTGAATAGCCCACCCTTTCAGAATATATCTTTGCCTGTTATGTTGCAGAATACTTAACAGTTAATAAAAAAACGTAATGACCAGACATTGTGAGTGCAGATGTGTACAAAATTATAAATAAACTTACGGGTAGTTTTAGGATTTTATTTTTCATGATTTGGGGTGTAGCAAGAAAATAATTGCTTTTTATAGGTATTTTTGAGAAAAAATAGGGCTTAAATAGTTATTTTATACAAGTCATTTAACATTAAATATTAAATGAGATGTATTTAACAATTTGTAAAGTATTATTAAAAAAACTCTAAAAATATCTATGCACTCAAATAAAAATAAAAAAAATCTCCTTAAGATAAGGATTCTCCTGCTTCTAAATTTAAGGAGAGAAAGAAGCTGCTGTCATTAATTACCAATATCTAAAAACTATTTTAAAGTAAAAATTCTTTTCGTATTAGACTACAGACAGACCAATACATTACCGTACGGTAAATACGTTGCATGTAGAAGATCTTTCCCTGCCCATTACAATGAAATAAAAAATAAAAATAAAAACCGGACCCCAAAATATTTTATGAAATCCAATTGAGAAAATCCCTGAAGTCCATCACACTCTACTCCCTAGTAGTAGTCCCTGTATAAAAGGCTCTATTAATCCTCGACACTAACTGCGCACCCTTATCACTCGTCCTCCACCGTACGATCAACGAATTCAATCACCGTAACCCCAGATCAAAGCTATGGCTCCGATTGCAGTCGGCGATGTTATTCCGGACGGCACTCTCTCCTACTTCGACGAGGAGGACAAGGTCCAATCCGTCAGTATCCACTCCCTCGCCGCCGGCAAAAAAGTCATCCTCTTCGGTGTCCCCGGTGCCTTCACCCCCACTTGCAGGTAAAGCTCGAATCTTTCGATCTCCGATTTTTCGGGAAATAGAATTTTCTGCCAAACCCTACCCACTGTTTGGTTCCCGGGAAAATGGTAGGAAAATGTTATATAAAATGAGCCCCACGTTGGTAAAGTTGCTTGCTTTGGTGTGAATTTGTTACTTGTGAATTGGACGGTTTAGATCGGTGACTGGTTTGAATTGGACGATTGTAGATTTTTTGAATGATTGTTAATTATTTTGCTGATAATTTGAAGTTGGTTTTTTGATGTGGTTGTGCAGTTTGAAGCATGTGCCTGGATTCATTGAGAAAGCAGACGAGCTTAAATCGAAGGGTGTCGAGAAAATTCTCTGCCTTAGCGGTATTACTTCTCACTTAATTGTATTTTCTGTTAATTTCAATTTACATGAACTTTTCAAGGTTTATTCTTTGAATTTGATTGAGGTGTGAGTTCATGGACTGACCCGAAAACAGAAAATCCCTTTTGCCCTTTCGTTCTGTTGATCATGAATGTACGTGTGATTGTGATTTGGTTTGCTAGATCATATGATAAATGCCATTAACTTTTTTGAGATTTGTATGTGGGATACAAGAGATTAATGTTAATGCTAACTTTAGTGATCAAAGAACTTGCTTGCAAGGGGTTGTAGCTCGATTAGTTCGATTCCCCCCTCCCCATATCTCGTGTATATAAAAAGGAACTTAGAGTTAGGAAAATGCTTCTTGTGTATACCGTTAGTGAGAGTGACTACTTACGTGTTCCTAAATATTTGATAGATCATCGTCTGTAGGGGTTGAACATCAATTGCATTTCATAGTCTGTGACTCTCTGCAAGTAAATCTACAGCAGACTCACACTTTGCTTGTTCTTAGTTGTTCCGCATTGAATTTTCTGTTAATTTCAGTTTACTTGCAGCAATTATGGTGTCACGTTTAGTTGAACTTCTCAAGGTTTATTCTCTGAATTTGATTGAAGTGTGAATTCATGGACTAACCCAAAAACGGAAAATGCCTTTTTCCCTTTCGTTCTGTTGATCATGTCATGTGTGTTATTTTGATTTGGTTTTCTGGATCATATGATAAATGCCATTAACTTTTTTGAGAGTTCTATGTGGGATACAAGAGGTTAATGCTAACTTTAGTGATCAAAGAACTTATGTGCAAGGGATTTGTAGCTCAGTTAGTTCCATTTCCCCCCCCCCCCCCCCCTTTTTTATCTCGTGTATGTAAAAAGGAACAAAGAGTTAGGAAAATGCTTACTGTGTAAACCGAGAGTGATTACTTAAGTGTTCCTAAATATTTGATAGATCATCGTCTGTTAAACGTCAATTGCATTTCATATTGTCTGTTTAAGTAATCTACCGCCGACTTGCAGTTTGCTTGTTCTTAGTTGTTCTGCATTGAACACAAACACACCTCCATAACATAAGATTACAGTAGTTGGTCTTCTTCCTATTACCCTCCCCTTGTTGCTAGATGCATTGTGGGTATATTGTAGTTACTCGATGTGGTGTTGTACCAGAGGCTACTATATCAGCTCGCGAATGATAGCTTGCATGGTCTATCAATTGCTCATGAGAATACCATGTGAATTTGTCCACCGAACATATTTGTTTTCATGCTTACTTGTGGTGTACCCTTTGATTGATCCATTGCAAATGTTGTGGAATCAGATATCGAACTTAAGGCTTTGATTCGTGTTTGCAGTGAATGATCCCTTTGTGATGAAGGCTTGGTCAAAAACGTACCCCGATAACAAAGATGTTCTTTTCCTTGCTGATGGCTCAGCAAAGTACACCCGTGATCTCGGCCTGGAGCTAGACCTTTCAGAGAAGGGGCTCGGAATTCGTTCTAAGAGGTTTGCTCTCTTGATCGAAGACCTCAAGGTGAAGGCCGCAAATATCGAGAGTGGGGGAGAATTTACCGTCTCCAGCGCCGACGACATCCTCAAGGCTCTTTAAATATTTACCTTCCCTCACACCTCTAGCTTGGTCCCTCTTGTATCTGGCAGACTTGAGCCTCCCTATCTGTATCGTCTCTGGCCATTTTAGGCTGGTGTCATTTTATATCCATGTGGATCTTCAAATCTTCTGTTTAGTCGTTTGTGTAATGAGAATAAAGGAGCTATTTTGTGATCTATAAGGAAGGATATTTAGATGATGATAAAGGATTTTACAGCTATTTTGTGAAAAATAGATTCCTCTAGAAACTGAATGAGACATTTAACATATCGATCAGTTGTGGAGGGTTGTTCATGGAGGGTTGAACATTGTTTTCACCCTGTTTTTGAGGAGGATTTATATGAACTTGATGGTGTTTCAAACTTTTTAAGCATAGATTAGCCCAAATCAAGGAATGAGATTCGACCACCTTAATCACATGATGAAGCATGTTTGTATTATATATTATATTAGAATGAGTTGAAATGAATATTGGAGTTACTATAATTATTGAATTTTTTGTGCGTTTATCAACGGGTCGGTGTTTAAATAATTAAATAATATTAAGTACTAACAAACTATGAAATTAAATAATACTAAATTTACCAGTTCATATGGGTTTACTAAGGATTTGGATCATCTCCTGAGCTAATGGAGAGAATCCTCTTGACCAATTATCGTGGGCCGTTAGATTTTTATCCAATGGTTATAATTATTATAACTTTAAAGGAACTTCATGTTTGTAACCGTTAGATAAAAATCCAACGGTCAACGATGATTGGTCAGGATGATCCTCTCCATTAGCTCTGGAGAGGATCCAAATCCGGTTTACTAACACACTATGAAATTAAATAATATTAAATACTAAAAAAAAATTAGATTGATTATAAGAGTACTTGATCTCAGTTGCATTCTTTCTCTCCATTATACATTTTTCTCATTTTAAGTAAATAAACATGCTTAAGTACTGAGGTTGAAAGGGAGGAAACATATCTTCCACAATATTAACAAACAATTTTTCTTGTATCCATCAAAGCATAAATTACACCGAAATTATTGCTGTTAGATTATTGATTCATAGAGAAATTGAGAATCTATCATAAAACTCATCTTAACAATGTGAAATTCATTATCAACAAGTCTCATCACATGTGACAATTTTTAAGCATCATACGTGAATAACACAAATTGAGTGACGTATATTAAGTGTAACCATTGAGTTTCACGCGTAAAATGAGACAATTTGCTCATATACCGTAAGAAAAAAAAGTTGAAATGTCATTGCTCCATTACTTCAATGCATGTCATAAACCAGACCATCGTAGAACTTTTATATTAACAAATGAGCCAAATGAACGTTATGAAAATGGTGGTTTTTGGAGTGTGGGTGGGTGATTGTGCCGACAGCTCCATTCCAACTGTGATAAGTGAACCTGGACCCTTTAGATCATCTCCAATGGTTGGGTTAAAAGCCAAATATTTTAGCTTGAAAAATTTAGCTTTTAGCCCAGAAATAGTTTTTATACTCCAACCATTTCAAGCCTAAAATTTTAGCCCGGAATTATTAAATAATAAACTTAGGCTATTTTTTTTTCTTAAATTAATTATTTAAAAATAAATAAATATATAGATTATCGTAAATTAATTTTATGAACATTTTAATATAAAAAAATTAAATTTCGTTAAATATTTTCACTCAGTTCGGTGGAGCCCACACCGATTTCTGGGCTAAATTCTGGAGGAAATCTGGCATTGGTTTAGCATTTAGCCCGAATTTTCCCCTTTCATTGGAGTGAGTTTGGGGGAAAATTTTGAGAGGTAATTTGGTTTTTAGTCCACCATTAGAGATAGTCTTAGCCGTGGAGGAAGATTCTCTGCTCTTTTTTTCTCCATACATTTTCATCATTTTTTTATTTGTGTGGTCACGGTTAAGTCACATGTTTTTGTCCTATTATTCATATAAAAAATTAATATTAAATATTGACGTGACCTAATCGTGACTACATAAATAGAAAAAGGATTGAAGTATATGAGAAAAAAAAGAAGGAGAGAACCATCTTCAATGGTTGGACTAAAAGCCAAATATTTTAGCCCGGAAACAGTTTTTTTGCTCTAACCGTTCTAGCCTAAAATTTTAGTCCGGGATTATTAAAGAATAAACTTAGGCTATTTTTTTTTCTTAAATTAAATTAAAAAAATAATACGAAGACTATCGCAAATTAATTTTATGAACATTTTAATATAAAAAAATTTAATTCCGATAAATATTTTCACTCGATTTGGTGGAGCCCACACTAATTTCTGGGCTAAATTTTAGGAGGAATATGACCTTGGTTTAGCATTTAGTATTTAACCAAATTTTTTTTTTTTGGTTGGAGTGAGTTTGGGAGGAAATTTTGAAAAATAATTTAGCTTTTAGCCCACCAGGAGATGGTGCCGTATCCAATTTCAGTTCTTTCTTTCCAGCTGCGTCAACTTTTTAAAATCCTATGAATCTGTCAAAACAACCAAAAAACAAAAAGTCCACATTTTAATCCACCCAAAAAATGCGGCATACATGCAGAATCGCAGCTGCAGGATCACCTAAGAAACCCCAACACTTGGCAACTTGTCAAATAATCATCATTGCAAATGGATAGATTTTGTTTACCGATTACACTTTATTACATTTTTAAATTATACTATATTGTGTTTGAAGAATTAAAATCGATTCTAAACTTAATGAGTAAAATGTAATTTACTCTTTTGTTTACCAATTGAAACAACAAAAGATGTAGTAAAAATAAATTTTATTTCATAAAACAGTTTTTATTTTTTATATATAAATAATTTAGTGTTGATTGCAAATATTTATTTTTTCTTGAAGAGGTGATTAATTAATTAAATTTCAACGGTCGGCAATCCAGCATGTGGATTCATATTTATAATAATCGTTCGACGCGTTGCATGTCTGTCAACAGAGATGATAGCGATTAGCAAGGATAAACAAAATGTCATAGATTCTAATGGAAGTTTAAGTTATCTGAATAATCATAATTCATAAATTAACCAAGTATTTTAACATAACAGGAAAAGACAGAAAATTAAAATATATAAAACTTCATTCTAACTGTTGTTCTATTTCTACGTCGCAAACATGACAGAATATTAAAATTTATTTGTTGTTTACGGTCTACTAAGTGAAGTTGGCTATATCAATTATAAAGTGTTATTGCGTTCGATTTTGCGCCAAGTCTTCTCTCATAACTTAACTTCAAAAAATACTTTGGTTTTTTATACACTTACTAAAAAATGTCAAGAAACGAGGGAAAATTTTGGGGAACACCCAGAAAAAAAGTTTATATGGTATTGCAAGCCATTTTATTGTTTGTTGTTATCTGGAATACAATTTTGTTCGAAAAATATTACTAGCACTCCAAATAAGCTTGAACACAATATAGCCGTTTTATTGTTGTTCTTTTTGAGACCTAACAAAACTTGAACTTTGGGCAATTTGATGAATCAAAATACTTTAATCACTAAAGTTGTATTAAAAGACAATAAAAACAAGGGAGTTTTAACCAAAAATCTGCAGTGATGTTCACTTTATTGAAAAATCACATTTTTACACTAAAAAGTCAAACCTGATTCTATTTATTTTATCTTTTATTTTGTCCTTATTGTTAAAACTCAAAGTTTTCAAGCCATTTTCATTGATTTCTATAAAAACAGTGTTAAAACAAAATTATGCCTTTTTTCAATCTTTTGAAAATACAAATTACTTTCCAGTATCTAAGATTTTAAAAGCACTGAAATGCAGATGGTGAAACTGTAACAAAATTTGCATTTTTACAGTTTTACTATTGGAAGTTCATTTCTTGCCATGAATGTGACTGCAAGTTGGAAACCAGCAGAGAGAAATGAGAGAGGAGGGGCCCCTTCTTCTGTAAATTCAAAAAATATTTCTGTTGGATTTGAAAATTTACTCAGAGGGACTCAAAAGTAGTGGAGCTATCGACCGTTTGACCACAATCAACATCTCTCTCTCTCTCTCTCTCTCTCTCTCTCTCTCTCTCTCTCTCTCTCTCTCTCTCTCTCTCCCCCTAACTTTCTCTCTCTTAAATTTTAAATCTTTCTTCTTGAAATTAGGAAGAGGACCTGGCTTCTATATCATCTCACACCTCAACAAAAGGCCAGACAATGTTCTGAGCTCTCGTTCCACTACTTCTGCTTCTTGTTCTTCCACTGCTTCTTCTGTTCAGCTTTTTGTTTAAGCTCAACTCTTTAAAGCTCATTTCACATTTACAGATATATGTCCTAGAACTAGAAGTGCTTTTGGCTCAAGTGCTTAATTGCCTACTAGCTAGCAGGTGTTAATTTCAAGTTGTGGGGTTGAGAGAATGAGTGTTTCTAAGTTCATTAAATGTGTCACTGTTGGGGATGGAGCTGTTGGGAAGACCTGTATGCTCATTTGTTACACCAGCAACAAGTTTCCCACCGTGAGTCTTGTAACTTTAAATATCCACCTTAAAAATGCTATTTGTTTCCTTTGTTTTTTTAATTTTTTTAATTTTTCATGGGATTTCTGTCATTGATCAAGCTAAAAACTAAAAAGAAAGTAAAAATTACATCCTATATGTTTTTGTGGCAGGATTATATACCAACAGTTTTTGACAATTTTAGTGCAAATGTTGCTGTTGATGGGAACATAGTGAACCTGGGGCTATGGGACACTGCAGGTAAATTTTGTGTTTTCCTTGTACTAAATTTTGCGTAAGATAGACGTTTCCCCACCCTCACAAAGCGGGTTCCCCCACCTTCACAAAGCGGGGAGCCTTGTTGGCTCGGGGTTGCCCTCCTTTTACACTTTGTGTTGCTGATTTCTGGGATTCAAAGTTTGGAGATTGGATTTTTGGTTTATTTTTCTGAGTATTCAACAGACTACCCTTTATTTATTTTGATTTGTAAAGGCCAGGAGGATTACAGCAGGTTGAGGCCATTGAGTTATAGAGGTGCAGACATATTTATGTTAGCTTTCTCCTTAATTAGTAGGGCAAGCTATGAGAATGTTCTTAAGAAGGTACTGATTCCGTGGCTGATTATTCATTGGTGTTGACATAGATGCTTGGATTTGGTGTTTTATGACTAAGATGCATACATTCTGATATATTTTCACAGTGGATGCCGGAACTTCGTAGGTTTGCTCCCAACGTTCCGATTGTTCTTGTTGGGACAAAGCTAGGTAAGGCAACAGCTTGGCGATTTTGTTTCTCCGATAGTTTGTTAGGGTGTCTTTTAGGAGTATAATTTATCAGCATTTTTGCTTATATATTTCTGTGTGTTTAAGATCTTCGCGAGGACATGGGGTACCTAGCTGATCACATGGGATCATCCAACATCATAACTTCTGCTCAGGTAATTGTTTCCATTTGTTTCGGTTCTTCAAGATTGTTGTTTCGAGAAAGCTTTTGTGTTCATGTGGAAGTGTCTAATTATGCTTAGTATGCAGGGTGAGGAGCTGAGAAAGCAAGTAGGTGCTGCAGCTTATATCGAGTGCAGCTCGAAGACCCAGCAGGTAGACAACTTAGAAGAATATAATTAAAATTCCAGGGATATTTCATGCCTAATGTTGTAAATGACACAATTATTTTACCGAGCTTGATAAATTAGTATATGTTCTTGCTTGAAAAGGAATGTTATTGATAAACTCTGTTGATTTTGATTAGAATGTCAAAGCTGTTTTCGATACTGCCATTAAGGTTGTTCTTCAACCACCGAGAAGGAAGGATGTGGCGCAGAAGAGAAGGCGCCGGAGATCTGCTTGCTCAATTGCGTGAGTACTGCTTTCATTCTGTGGTGCTTTATGTTACCCCAATAGTTTCTGTTCAACTGAAGGAATACTAACACGATGAGGTTTAGCCATTCACGCAATGACAATAGTTTCATAAACCAAATCACAAAATCTTATTTGCTTTTGCGAATCACAAAATCTTACTTGAGTCGAGGATCTTGAACTCCGCCCTCTGCTTACAGATCGATATGTATCACTAGATAAACATGTCATCAGCGAAGTGAAAACGAGAAAAGAAACCAAACACCAACATGACAAAAATGGTTAGAAACTTAGAATATGTGTCCTTCGATTCATTAAATGTTTGCTACCTGTGGTCCAAGGAGGTCATTAGTAACAAATTTAGGATGTACAATGCTGTTGCATAGCGCTCATCGTTAACCTGGAACATCGAAAGTGACTAGGCATATAAGATGTGAGATGGTGTCGAGACTTGAGAATGACTACTTAATCGTCGTCCTTTCCGTTGATGGCATGACCTGAGTGAAGAGTTAATGATCGGTCTTATGGTAATCGTTTTCTTGAACTTTAAAAGCAATTTACTGACATTTCGTGTACTGAATTTCTTCTGAACAAAACACATTGCTGTTACTGATTGCAGGAGCATTGTGTGTGGAGGCTGTGATGCTTAGGACGAAGCCAAAGAATGCTAACCGCCTGCGCTCTTGGGGGTTTACTGGCTTAATCCTGACAGGCCATATATACTTATGTGTGTATTGTGTTTTCAAGTGTCGTTAACTTAATCCGAAGCATGTTCGTTTTTATTTTGCCAACTGAACGGAGTTGGAAACGGAGGGAATTGTTCATTCTCTCCTGTATTGCTACCAAGAAAATATTTTCTTCTTCTGTTTGAGTGGCTCCGATTTACCCCGCTAAATTTCACTGATTAGCACACATCTAGTCGTTTAATTCAGCAATGTATGCTATTCATCGACGCACTCTAGAATTTTCGTCGTGAAAGACCCTAATGAATGAGAGCAGTAGGAATTAGATGGATGAGTAATGGGTGTCTGGTAGAGAAATTATGAATGCAGTGGTCCTTCGTGATTTTATATATTTTTTTTTTGGAAAACTCCACCTTCATGATTTAAGCTTTGCGTTCATGGGTTCACCCTCGGTGAGGGACACTAGGACCAAGGCTGGCCTTCTTGGTTTTGCCATGTTTTACAAAAATAAAATAATGCTAGAGAGACCGTCTTTTTTAATTACATTTTGCAAACTATATAATGTGGTTGTTGACAATTGATCCAATTTTTTCATTGAACTTGTAAGGAACTGCTAGCTTCTCTCATAAACTTTAATTTTAGCCAATTACCCTCATGAATTTATATAATTAACCAATTTTCTCTCTAAATTTTACTTTTAGCCCATTACCATTGAACTTTTATATTTCGTCAATTTTCTCTTGAACTTTAATTTTATAATTGTAAAAAGGTAATTTTATTCTTAATATGAACAACAAATTGTTCGTAATAGGAAATTGGCAGCTGTAATCAGCTAAAATTCACCAATTATAAAAGTTCAGCAATAATCGGTTAAAATTAAAATTGTTGGCCAATTGTAAAAGCTAAGAAAGGTAACCGGCTAAAATTAAAGTTTATGAGGAAATTGGCTGCTCCTACAAGTTATGGGAGAAAATCAGCCAATACCTCTTCATTCTTAACTCATTGTGTTCTGGATTTAAACTCACCTTTCTTAGGCCATCTCTAACCGAATGGTCTAGAGGACCAAAAATAATCCGAAAACCGTTTCCAACCGAGACCAGGCTAAGGGACTCGTGGGCCCCACTAGACGAAAAAAGGCCGAAGGCCAACCAGCTGGCTAGCCCTTTTTTATTTATAGTTATTTTCCATTTGCCCAGCCCACTTTAAGATTTAGGGATCATGTTTTTTTTGTTTGTCCCAGCCCATTTTTTGTTTTTTTATTTTTATGCTCAGCCCACTTTTTTTTTAATTTCTAATTTTTTCCTACACCATTTCTTACATATTTTTAATCATTTCATACTATTTTACTTCATTTTATTTCAATTATTCACATTACATATTATGGCCATTTGGCTCTCGGTTGGAAATGTTTTTTTGTGACATGACTAAAATGAGCCCCATGGGCTAAATGGTAAAAATATGACCTTATACTGTTTATTAAAATATTAATTTATTGAAGAGGCCAGCCTTCGGTTGGAGATGTCGTTAGTATAATAATATAGGTTGTAATAAAAAAATAATAATCTTCTTTGTCACGTGCGCACGTCTGGTTTCAGGAAAGGAAGGAAAAACCTTCGCACGTGTTTGCTCGCGCATCTCTTCATCTCTTCATCTCTTCTCCTTCTCCGTCCCTGTATCTCTCTCTCTGCTTCTCTCTCGCCCGATTAATATGGACTCTCCACCAGCGAAGAGCTGGAGCATCCACAGCCGACCCGAGATCATCGCAAAGTACAAGATCCTGGAGCGGGTCGGATCCGGAGCCTACTCCGATGTCTACAGAGCCATCCGCCTCTCCGACAACCTCACCGTCGCGCTCAAGGAGGTCCACGACTACCAGTCGGCGTTCCGAGAAATCGAGGCCCTCCAGGCCCTCCACAGCTGCCCCAACGTCATCGTTTTGTACGAGTACTTTTGGCGCGAGGACGAGGACGCGGTGCTCGTCCTCGAATTCCTGACCACTGACCTTGCCACTGTGATCAAAAGCGCCAAGAAACGGGAGGGCGGGATTGGGTGCGGCGAGGTCAAGCGGTGGATGCTGCAAATCCTATCGGGGGTTGACTCATGTCATCGGAATATGGTGGTCCACCGCGATTTGAAGCCCTGTAATTTGTTGATTGGGGACGATGGAGTTCTCAAGCTGGCGGATTTTGGTCAGGTAATTTCGAAATTTTTTGGGTTTTTTTGTTGAATTTTGTTTATTTCAGCAGAAAATTGGGAAATTTCCGTTTAAAAATTATAAATTTATACATGTAGCGGATTATATTTTGTGGGAGCTGCTTTGGATTATCAGTTTTAATGTATATTTATTAAATCCATCGATTTTGGTTGAAAGATTGGAACTTTTACATGAATTTTTACAGCGGCGGAGGGATTTCAATCAAAGTTTTCATAGATTTTTACTGACTTTGAATTATGAGATTATTTGATTGGATGAAATGAAAACACAGATTAATTCGTTTTGATAAATCATTGGATCGAAATTTTCGTGTTCCGGCATTTGTTGAACATAAAGTTAAAGGAAGCTTATCACATTGTTCTTTGTAGTTTAGAAGGGTTTGGAATAACTTGTTCAACATGCCAGTGGCTGCAGAAGATTAGCATCTTTTATTTGTAGTGAAGATTCATATATCCGGCTTTATGCTAGTACTTTTCTGTATTCGATTTTGATTCGTACCCTGTTTAATTTTACATGTCAACAACATTGAATTGTTTGTGTTATGTGTCGTGTTTTGATGTTTAGGCTAGGATACTCTTGGAGCCGGGATATGTTCCTGATGAAAACCCACACCCGTATGAACGAAGCGCTCCTAGTCAGAGTGCCTTTCAGCCACCTGAAGTGATTCCCGAAAAAGATGAGTCATGTGAAGAAGGGTACAGAGCTCAAGAACAGGGAACTATGAGCAAAGAGGAATATTTTCGAGTGTTGGATGAGGTCAAGGCAAAAGGTTTGGATAAAGATACGAACGTTCCTGATGGAGATACATCTTGTCTAGCAACATGTACAGCGAGCGACGTAGACGATGATCTTTTCAGGGGTTCGTATTCTTATGAGGCGGAGGGCGGAAATGATAGAAATGGAGCTCTGACATCCTGTGTTGGGACTCGATGGTTCAGAGCTCCGGAACTACTCTACGGATCCATAGACTATGGTTTAGAGATAGATCTATGGTCGTTGGGCTGCATTTTTGCCGAGCTTTTGACACTAGAGCCACTTTTCCCTGGAACTGCTGATATCGACCAGCTCAGCAGAATCATCAGTGTTCTGGGCAACTTAACTGAGGAGGCGTGGCCGGGGTGTGTTAAACTTCCTGATTACAGGATAATATCGTTCAATAAAGTAGAAAATCCAGTCGGCATAGAGGCCTGCCTGACCAACTGTTCCCCTGCCGAAGTCTCTCTGGTGAAGAAACTTATTTGTTACGACCCAGCTAGGAGAGCTACGGCTATGGAGCTCCTGCAGGACAAGTATTTCAGTGAAGAGCCTCTTCCTGTTCCTCTATCCGAGCTGCACGTCCCTGAGACCAAAGATATGGGTTCCGCCTCTCCTGGTGACTGGCCAGATTATGAAGATATGGGTTCCGACTCCGATTTTGACGACTTTCGCGCTGTAAATACTACCTCAACAGGTTCTCACATTCAGTCCTTTTGAGTTCTAAGGACTGTGATGATATTGCTACGTTATTTATTGCGTAAAAGCTTTCGGGGAACACATTTTTTGAGGTATATCTAAATCTACCGATTTCAGGCATGTTGGAGTGTTGTTGTAAAAGGAACAAGGGATTTGTTGTGGATTACTGTTTCTGGCCATTGTATTTAAAACCAAAGGCTCAGATTTTATGAAATAAATCCACAATTTTACTCAATTTTTCACTTGTTTGAGGTTTTATTCTGTGAATCCCTCCCTCTTAACACCCGAACAAGGATCCTCGCCGGATCAGTTCCCTAGGGATCCCGCAATCGTGTCCTATCATCGTATATCGTGTGATTAATTTTCATTAGATACTATTTATATTTAAATTTTAAATTTTTAATTCTTTTTATAATTTTTAACCGTACGATATGAGATAAACGAACATGATTGAGAAATCCTTAGGATCCCTAAGGAATGGATCCGGTGAGGATCCTTGTTCTTAACCCCCAAGGTGACTTGTGAGAATGTGAAGAATTGTTCCAAATCGAGAAGTTGGGTCACCCATCCGTCACCAATTGATTTCAGATGAAACCTCAAGAGGACAAGCCAGACGGGCACACAACCCGGTCTGCCCTGGCGAGAATAGAGATTGAAATCATTCCGATTCTTCATTTCCAATCATTTACAGGTTGAAATCATTTCGATTCCCGACTTTCCCTGTATTTTACACTCTTGTTCCGTTCCTCGATTTATGACTTTCCCCATTCCAAGTAAACGTCCCGATATTCTTAAGAACTAGGACATACCCACAGAAGTTGCACTGGTAGAAAACAAAAGTCGGACGATACGAAGTTTCTTAGATTCAGTATGAACGGGAAAACGGTAAGAAAATATAACCATACTTTTCCTTTCTTCCTTTAAGTAAAAGAACTATCTTCTCGACAGTAAAGTTTTGCAAAACTGTTTTCCCCAAAGGTTTATTGTTCCCTTCAACAAATTAACACAAGTGCAAGTTCATATTGGAGAAACAAAGCAATGGAACAAAACTTAAGATCTATAGCCTGCTTACCGCACCGGCTGCTGGTTGTAGTGATTCTTCTCTTTCTTCTTCGCTGCAGCTAGCCTAGCATTCCTGGCAGCAGCTTCACTCGCAGCAGCTCGGGCGGCCGCATCCATCTCTTTACTTGATTTCTTCTTCTTCATAGACGCCACTTTCTTCAGCCGCTCTTTAACATCACCAGTAGATGCATCTTCTCCCTTCTCTGTCCCAGCATTTTCATCTGTTGCTGCTGCACTTCCACCATTTGTGCCATCAGGCTGGTCCTGGGATTCTTTTGGCTCCTTCGCTGACTTGTCCTTCTTTTTCTTCTTTTTTGCGTTTTTGCTCTCCCCGGTGACATTATCCTTCTTGTCCACCTCGCCATTTAGATTCTCTGCCTTCTTCTCTTGGGCAACACCTGCATGCAAAGGTATGGTCAAAATTCAGCTCGTGTAAGAACTTCAAAAAACTAATTGATTTGGAAGATGTCAAACGCAGTGAGATACAATCAACTGAATATTCTCATTGCGTCCCTAAAGAGGGAATGAAGAGTTTTTTCCTCTCTGTGAAAACTTGTGCATGATTAGCATAGTATTTAAGGTTCTGGAAACAGAAACTCAGTTTGCATCAGTACTAATGTAAAAATTCATACGATAGATACAAGCATTAATGCTACAAATAAATGGCACACAGAAACTTATCCATATAAAGCTACATACCATTGGAGTCATCTTGGCCACTGGTCTCGGTCTTGGTAGGGTATCCTAGCTCAGCAAGAACTGCTTCAAGTTCTTGAAGCCCCTTCTTCTTCAGTTCCTTCTTAGAAAGCTGCCTTTCTGTATCCTTAGGGGCTGGAGAGGGTTCAGGGAGCTTCTTAACTGGCTCAGTTTCGACCGAGGCTTCAAGTTCATTTTCATGTTCCTCGTCAACCTCATCAACTTCATCAAGACCTTCCTCCTCACTTTCACTTTCCTGGAAATCAGTATACATATAAGAATTCCACAATATAACCAGAGGAATAGTACTCAAATTATTTTCGAGGTTGAAAAAAATGACATCGCCGTTGTATGAAGTTGACTTTCAAAGAAGACAATAATTGTTACAGCTAAATAGAGAAGCATCAGTACCCTTAAACACACACGCACAAAACTCGTTTGGATATTTTCAGCCATAAAAGCAATATTTTCCAATTATCAACAAAAGTTTTGGCATGCTTTTCAAATACCGATCTACTTTACACCTAAGGTTTATACATTTGATAGCAAGGATGCATCATAAGCATGAAATGACACTGTAGTTCATTGTTTCAAAGACCTAAGAGTGGTTGCCCAAAATCCACCAAACACAAACAAATCAGGGCATTTTGATTCATAGTCACCTGATTGGCTCTGTCCACCACAAAATCAATCAGTAATCAAGACCAAGCTTTCTTTAGAAATCTGGGATATACACTGGGGTTCCACAATGAAACTGCCTAAGCTACTTACAAGGAATCACTTAGTCTCATAAATATGTTTTGATAATGGAACATCAATTCATTCTCTACGTATGCACCCAAAAAATACGATAATGAAACCAACAAAAGAACAAATTTAGGGTCCCCTGAAGAAGAATCATTCCAATGAGACGCACGTCCACGTGTGGATGTGGGTTTTATCTTGTGACAACAACAGGGAGAAAACTATCGGTTGGTCAGCCACATCTAGTATAATATGACAATCTCTGCACGCTGAAAGAACACAGATCATGGATAACCATGGGTACCAACAGATGAGATATAGCTACTTCCTAACGGAACAATAAACTAAATTCCCACAAGTCAAGGTGGCGAAAAGACAATCAATTGTCTCTGCAAAAGCCAAAATAAACCATTCCATAGCATCAAAGATGCGGTGACTTAACACGTGCGGGCAAAGCAGAGTAGATTGTAACCGTTACATAGATTGCAGTGACGATTGGGATTCAAAACATCCCATTCTCTAACATGCGGTGACTTAACACGACCTTAAAAGATTTGCACTCTCTATAAAAGATGAGGTGACTTAACACTTGTAGGAAAAACATAGCAGACTTCAGCCCTTTACAGGGAATGCAGTAACTACTACCGTCAAAATAAACAATTGACTGGACGATCCAAATTAGACAAGGATTCCACAAAATCCACAGATACGAACATTCAATAAATTCCGTAACTCCTACCAAATCTTATCATCTAAAACCTTTCACTAAACATCACCTCATTCATTCCAAAAGTAGAAAAAAAAACTACCAAATCCTCCTGCTTCAACGAAAATCGGTGATATCACAAGCAAAACCACAGCGTTCCTATCACCTATTCCCTCATCAATTAATACACACAAATAAAAAATACCTCCTTCTAGAGTTTACTACATCATGAGTAAAAACCGTTCATATCCGAAAACAGCAATCCACATTTCTACACACACATATACAATACATGCTTTCCCAATTTAGCACTATCCGAAAACAAGATCACAAAAAACAAAAAAGCTCATAAAATATACCAATTCACCGACGGCCTCCGCATGCTCGGCTTCGAGCTCGCTCTCCTTCACCGCCTTCGAATCCTCACCGGCCCACCCCATTTCCGGCGGAGCTGTAGTTGCATAGTAGTCATCATCGTCCTCGTCATCCACATCGGCCCACGACTTCGCGATAAGGGGCGCCGGCGCCCAAAACACCTCCTTCTCCGCCTCTCCGGAGTTCTGAGCTGCGTCGCCCCCTTTCGAGCTCTTCGACGAGCTCTTATCGCCCTTCTTCTTCTTCTTCAAGCTCCCGAGCGCCGCGAAAACATTGGTTCTGTTCAGGACCACCGACTCGTCCTTCCTGCCCGCCATTTCTCACCACCCGCCGCAAAGTCCAGACGGCAGAGTTATCCGCGTCGCCAAACGGCGAATTTTTGGTGAAGTTACGGTTCCGGTCACGGAGCTCAGGCGGGGTGCGAAGGGCAAAATCGGAAATGATGGAGGGGAAAGGATTAGGGTTTTGAAGGTTGGTGAGGATCCGAGAGAGGGACGAGCTTGAAACGGCGCGTTTTGGTGAGCTCGGCTGACGAGTGAAAGAGTCTGAGGATTTTCTGCAACCCCAACCCAACGGGCAGACGGCGTACGTATCTGTGATGGGCTTTTTATATACAAATCTAGTACTTGGGTGTGAGTGAATCCTAGCCGTCGGATGGGTTAACAATTAAGAATTCGTTGTGCGGTCAGGATGGGTTTGTTTGTGGGGCCTGGTGGGCTTGGATTTTTGTAAGGGGAGGGTTTTTTTCGTGTGTGTTGGGTGAGCGGTCAGGATAAGAGAGGCATGTGGCCTCCATGCATATGATTTGGACCCTCTTTCCTCTGTGTAACTGATGTATTGATTTTTATTTTGTGGATAACCATTTACAAACAAAAATAAAAATTATTTTGGGAATTTATTGTCTCGAAGAAAATTAATATTATTTTTATAGACGATATTTTAAATTAATTTAATTTACAAAAAAAAATAATAAACTCAATACCATGTGGGCTAAAATAAAATGAATACAAAGATAAGTTATTCACCCCCTTAAACTTAACTATTGATTGCAAGACTGAAATAGTGCTCGACTAATATATGAACTCTTTCTCTCTTTGGTTGTCCGACCACAATACAGGAGGTTCTCACCCCGTATATAGGCACTCAATGAACTCCTCAACCATGGGTCTTCCTCACTTGGCATTTAATGCGCCACTTATATAGACTAACATACTGACACATTTTCACCTATCAACCAGACATTCAACGGTGACATGACATATGTTCTGTTGAAATGGCGCATTATGTTAGAATGATGTGTTCTGCTCAGCCTTGGTTATCCCACTTCGCCTCTTCGAGCGCCGTTTTAATTACCGTTACGTCTCATCCTAGGTCTCTATCACTGACTCGGGGCTAGAATTAGAAGATAGAATATCTTTGTTAATGCTCACCCGTTCATCTTAAAAGCTTAATTTGTGGTGTGTGAGACACTCACATAACGTTCTTATTCGATTAAAAGATAGAAATATGATTACCAAATCAAGCATTTGTGACAAATTGGGTGTACAAATAAGGTGAAGGCATCACAGTTTATATATACTAATAACACATAGACCAAAATAAGTTAAAATTGAAATGGAATCAAGAGGAAGCAAGAGGAGTGGAGCTGTCGAACGTCGTCCCAACATGTTGAATAACAAAGCCGTAGATCTTCCTCTTCAGCCGATCAACCTTCGCGTTCAGTTCATTCCTTTTTGAGACGGCTCGATCCAGCCACTCATTCACTCGCTTCAACTGCGAAAGAACAGCTGCAATGGAGCCACAGTCGATTGACAGTTTACCGCCATCAGCAGCGCACTCTCCGAACACACGAAAACCGGCATCCAGGGCCTTCTCAACAAACTGCAGAAACCACATTTGCATCTCGGATTGCAGATGAGTGGCAAGCTCGACTGTGTCTTTCATTCCATGACCCTTTGTCCACGTCCCAACTCGAGCATTGGACTGCGGTGAAGAAGGGGAAATCTTCAGATGGGATTTGGCCGGTGTGTTGAGAGGTTGTCGTTTTGACAGACTTTTCTGCAGAGCTGATGGAGTTTCATTGTCTTGGGTGGTAAGGAGAGAGACAATGCCGAGATCAGTAGCTAAAGCAGCTTCAACCCAAAGTGAAACGGGGTTCAATTGCTCAGTGGGAATTTGAGAATTGTTAGACGAATCCGAATTGCGGTTACCAGCAATTGATTCAACAAGTGTGGTTGATTTCACAACTTCATCATAGATTGAAAAGAAGCGGTCAATGGCGGGTAGAGGGTTCCCGATCTTGGATGTGGAAGAGAGTTCCGCAAACATGCTGAGATAGAAAAAAGGGTAATTGAAATTCGACGACAGTGGCAGAACATTTCCTTAAATAAATTTAAGGCTACAAAACAGAAATGATCAAATTACCTTAATTTCCTCACAAGAGACTCAGTAGCAATGGCCTCCTCGAGTGCTTCAGCTGCAGCTGCAGAAGCAACAACTTTCCTCTGCAAAGCTTCCTGCAATTCGATACGGTTTAGAACTTTAGTCCATATTGATCATACCCTATTTAGATAACGCAATTTTCATCGAAAACAAAGCTCGCCTGAGTTGCATCTGATGCCAAAGATTATACCTTTCCAAGCCTTGCGAGGTCTGAAGAGACTGCATCAAGTGAGACAGTTCCATCAGTCCATTTTTTTTCATGAACAGTGATGCCCGGAGCTGCTGTGCAGCTGGGTTTCTCTTGGACCACAAAATCTTCCGGTGACCCGGATTTTGTCCTCTCATTGCTGGAAGAATCGTCACCACCATTCGGACTTCCACCTTTCGCATCACTTAATCGTCGCGCAAGGGCAGCCTGCAAAGACGCAAAATTCAGAATATGCAGAGCAGTAAGTAATTCAAAACTTAGATTCCAGACACACAGAGGGAAGAACTACCTGAGTCCTTATAAATGCTTGCAAGTCTGGTTTGTTCTTGGCCGCAGGCTTCTCTTTCTCCTCCACCACCGGCGACTCATCCCAGCCCTTCCGATTACTCTTTCCAGACCCAATGAGGGCTTCCGAAACCTTCGAAATCCCTGCAATAATACTTACCGTCTTCCTCTTGGCAGCAGAGTCCTTCACTCCAGACAACCGCCTCCCGGGAGAAAGCGAAGCCCTCCGGGTATTCGGCGAAGGCTGCCTCCGCTGCCCAATTGGTGATGGCTGTCGGTACCTCGACGGCACTATAATCGCCGCCTCTTTCGACAACTTCCGGTTCTCTTCCTTCGCCACAACTAAGCTCGGAACCACGCATTTCGAGGGGGCCGGAGATCCCGATCTCTTTCCTTTTCCTGCCGGGGATGGATCTCTCTCAGCCGACACCGGGTTCTTCTTTCCGACGGACACGGACCTCTTTGCACCGGCCGGAGACGAAAACCTGGAAGCCGGCCGATCTGTGATTTTCTTAGCGTCATCGGTACTTGAATTCGAATTCGAATTCAAATTCCCTCCCGAATTGACATTGTCTCGAGGAGCAAGAGGCTGCCTTGACGGTCGTGCCTTCTCAACTTTGGCTTCTTTGTTGTCATTCCTCACAACCTGCTCCTGCTTCTTATTGGACAGGTAAATCGCCATGAAATCGGCGGACTGGTCGGAATCCGACACTGGCTGGATCACAAACTCGCGTTTCGAGGCGGAGATACGGGCGACGAGGGGCTCCGGGGTGCCGAGGAAGGGATGTCGGCCTGCGATGGGACGGATTCCGACGACGCGGGGGACTGGGGAGTCGAAATCAAAGCGGTCAATGTACGCGAACTGGCCGAGCTGGAGGCGGTTGGTCAGGATGAGGTCGGTGTCGCGATCGGAGAGGGAGACGTAGGTGGAGTTGAGGGAGTCGGATAGCTGGACGTAGAAGCCCTGGTTGGGCCAGAGGTCGGAGCCGGCAAGAGCAGGGACTATGCCGATGACTTGGAGGAGGGCGGAGCGGTGGTCGCCGGTTACTTTGGTAGCGGAGTTCATTGACTGGAGGAGCTTCAGGAGGATTCCTGGAGTGAGCGACGCCATTGTTGGTTGTGTGTGTGTGTGTGTGTGTGTGAGAGAGAGAGAGAGAGAGAGAGAGAGAGAGAGAGAGAGAGACGGCGAGAGAGGGTGGAGGGTTGGATCTGTGGAGTAGTGCTCTCTACTCGGTATTTGCAAAGGAAAAGGGTGGGCCCGGAGATTATTTGGCCGTTATGAAATTTTAAATTCAAATTCAAATCCCCGCTGACTGTTTGTTTGAATTGAGGGGTTTTGTGCAACGTTACCGTTACGTTATCCCTATTCATCTCAAATGGGAAGGGGTTGAGAGTCTTTGAGAGTTGAGACCGTGGCCGTTAAAAGAAGGGTAATTATTTTCACCCCAAAGAAAAAAAAAGGTTTTCAAGTAGCATAATGCCACGGGTTATATTGCTCTAATTTCAAAAAGAATTTATTTATACTGATACTAACGCGATCTTTCAAGTCAACAAGTCAACCCAACAATAAACGAGAGAGCTACTTTTGTATGTCATGTTAACATAGTTAGATGACTGTATTGAAGAAAAACTTGTGCATGAGCGGTTCAAAAACTTGAACTCCAAATGTTTCATGATCACATAGAGTTGTTAATGTAGGTTAAGAATACCATATGCACAACATATAGCTGGTTCTCTCTATTTGAAAAGCCAAAAAGCTAGTGCAGTGTCCTATCATTCTGCAACAAAACTGCGCACAAGATAGTGTGGCGGATCTATCCATGGACTCGGCTGGTCATAGCATGCCCGGAGAAGCATTTGTGAGGACCTTCGAGGACCATTCAACGGTTGGAAAAGGTGATGGAAGAGAGGAGACTTGGATGTGCAAGTGCAGCAGCTTCGTGCAGCATATGAGAAAACAAAGAAGAAGGCTTTATTTTTCTTAAAAAGATTTGGCTATATGACGTCGTTTCTAGTCAGGTTATTTAAAAAAATAAAAAACAAACTCCCTTTCCTCCTTCTCGAGATCCAAAAACAAAAAAATTGAGAGAAGTCTGTGAAAAGTAAAAATGAATATGTAGATAGCACTACCTTTTTTATATGCAATAAAAGATTTTTTTTTCTTCTATTGATAATGAAACTGTCATAAAACGTTTTGAGATTAAGACACCTCCTCGTAAACAAATTTAGTCTTTGTAATTTGTAATGTTGATTGGTATAAATTTTTTTGTAGCTTTTATATCGAAGACCACCCATCATTATAATCTTGGATCCACCAAACAAAACTCTCTACTTTTGGAACCATGACTTCCTAAAATCTGTTATTTCATAGCAGAATCATCAAATACAACAGAAATCCTCCCACAATTTTCATCACAAAACGCAAAAGTCCCCTGCTTTGCAACACTGATGGAGTAGCATACGAAATCAACACCGGAAACTCGCAGTCCCCAACGGAAGGATCCTCGTCGGTCACCACAGCAAAACCCGAAAAATCGCAAGTCCAGCTCTTCTGGCTGTTCATCTGGTAATACATGTTGAATGCATACGAAGCATTCCCTTGGAGAGTGAGATTGTTGCATGAACTTCCATATCCCAGTGAAGTGCAATCTGAAAGTGTGCAAGCATAGTCAATGCTTTTTGCCAAATCATCCAAAGACTTGGCATCTGGGTCCAAAACACACCAACTTCTCTGCATATACTTCACATCTTCTGCAGCTGCAAGGCCCTTTTTTGGCATAGCACCTGACAAATCCAGATCATATTTCGGCTTCCCATCATACTCGAATATCCCCCAGTGCCTCTCAAAGTTTCCGGGAGCAATGCTTTTCGTGTTTTCGTCAATAAGGCTGAATAGGTAGACATCGAGTTTGCCCGTCCTTGCTGGGGTTCCATTGCCACTCATGGCATGCTGGATCATACCCTGATTGAACCTCTTCGCGTTGCGGATATTCGCGTTTATGTCACCATCAGTTGGCCAGCCCACCTCTCCAACTATGATCTTCATTTCGGGGAAGCCGGCTTTGGTCAGAGACCAAACTAGGGTGTCAAAGTTTGCATCAAACACATTGGTGTAGAGCAGATCACCATCTTTAATCGGCTTGCTTTTTCCATCGAAAAATGCAAACCCGAAAGGAAAATAGGAATTGCCATAGAGGCTGAGAAAAGGGTAGATGTTAACTGTGAATGGTGCCTCATTGGTGTACAAGTACTGGATGATCTTGATTATGGAGTCTCGAACTTCAGGGCGGAAGTCTCCAGTAGATGGAACCGGGTCTGAGTCAGGGGAGAAGTAGACGTCGGCGTTGAAGGGGACGGTGGCTTTGACTTGTGACCCAAGTCCTGCATTGTTTAGGGCTTCTTGGATGTTCTTGAGAGCCGGTAACGTGGTTTGTAGATAGGTGCCATTGTATGTTTTGAGAAACGGCTCATTGCCTACAGCTACATACCTGGAAAAACCCAATTGCCACAATAATCACCGAGACATTTTCAGAAACAAGTAACAATCACAATGGCATTTACAAGAACGGACATGTGAATTAGGTCAGTTGGCTAGGGCAACGTGCACTTAAAAACCGACTCGCACAGAAAAAGGATTTAATTCATTCAGACATTTTAGGAAACAAGTAGCAGTCACACTAAACGGTTGAAAAACAGAAAAGAAAGAAATCAAAGGGAAATAGTAACTTGATAACAACTCCACCAGAGTAGCAGTAACTCGTGACATTGGCATCCACCCAAGTAGCTGCAGCCACAGGATCCTGGCTCATCACCTGCAACATGACATTGGGTATGGCCAGCATCACCTCAATTTTAGTCCCAGTGAGAGCGGCCAATATTCTCTCGTCCGCTTCGAACAATTTCACCTTGTCGAATCCGTTGTCCTCCAGAATCCGGACTACCTTCTCCGGCGGGAGCTGGTGGGTCGCCATTGTCCCCCAGTTCACTCCAAAGCTCGCACCTTTCTCGACCATCGTCACGAAAACAAGAAGGACTAGTACCCATGCCAAGAGATGCACTTTTTCTTGTGACATTTTCCGATTTCTTTTGGTTAAAATCTTTAAAAGTGTTGTCTTAGAATCTGAATCTTTGTTGAATGGAGCAAGAATCGAGAAAGATTTCGAGGGCTCCAATGACTTGGGAGATGCAGGGAAGAGAGAGAGAGAGAGTGAGGAAGAGGGGAATTATTTTGGTTCTTTCTTCCTGAATGTATAGAGTGAAAAGTGCAATCTCTCTCTCTCTCTCTCTCTCTCTCTCTCTCTAGAATTTCAGTGTTAGAACCTTCATGTGGAGGGAGGTGAGAGAAAAGCAGAAAGAAAAAAAAAAGATTCGTTGCTTAATTCAGTTATTCAGTTATGGTGGCCAGCTCATGCTATTTGTTTTCCGACTGAATAATAGGATAATAGTGTTAATTTATTAAATATGAATTCTAAATCGTGTCATTTGTAAAGCAGCTCTCGCAAAAGTATAAAGTTCTTTATATTTTGGTTTCATCTAACAAGGCGTTGGTCTCTTTTGATCATATAACCTTGCTAAAATTAAAATTTTCCTACTAGTATATAAGCTTAAGGAACTCGACGCTGGTCCACATAATATGAGAGTTGTCCTGCTCACACAATTTTGTTGAAATTTCCTAACTAGTTAATAGCTTTAAGAAGTCGACGATAGTTCACCCAATATGAGAGTTGTCATGGTCAAACAATTTTGCCCAAGTTTCCCAACTGTTTTATTAGTAGCTTTTGGAAAATAGTGAGACCATGAGAAGAAAGCCATTGACTGCTCTTTTGAGAGGAAAACTTAAAGAGGGTTCCAAAACGCCAACTTTCCAGCCAAAACCTACGTGTTAATTTTACCATCAATTGGGAGGCTCTATTTTTCTGTTGCTTTTTCCATCAAAGGTGACACTTTATCGCCACTAAAAAGTGTTTTGTTACCCAATTTGTGCCATACGGTATATCGTGCAATTCCAAAGGAAAAGGAAGGGAAAGCTAAATTCACATACGGTAGTACCAATCCCTATATGCTTCCCTTGTCCCTACAGCCTGAGAAGCAGTTGTATCGAAAATTCTTCCATCATCCGGTGTATAAGGAGTTTTGGCCCTAAGGATCTAACGGCAAAAAACTGTGTTTCATAAAGTATAAACTTACATGAATTTTTTTTTCACGCTTGATAGTACATTAGAAGCTAGTTTGGTATTGCTGTGCTTTAAAAAAAAAACTGTTTTTGCTGTGCTGTGAGAATAAGCAACTGTGAAATAAAACAGTAGAGTGTTTGGTAAACTTTTATGTAAAACAAATGTGAAAAAAAGTCGGTTTTGCAGCTTCCTATTTTTGACTTTTTTCACCCAAAGCTGTGAAAAAAAACTGAAGCTAAATGTTTACCAAACACAAAAAAACTTCCAGCTTTTTTTGATACCAACTTTTTTCAGAATCACTTCAGTACCAAACTAGGACTAACTACTCTCTGCATGCACAAACCATGAAGTAAAAGGACTCCCCGCCAGAATACAGATAGTATTGCAAAAATTTACTGGACGGTGATAAATTGATATATAATAATTTGTCACATTTCTTAGAATCTGACACCGTCTACACGAAAGGTTACAAGCAATTCAACAGACAGCGGTTGCTCGTAGAGTGCAGGGTTTTCGCCTTCTTAGCCGTTGGACTGTTCTCTGTGTGCTTATTTCTGTATTAGCTTGGTCAACAGAAAACCAGCAGCAACGACCCGCAATTTGCGTGTTCTTCCCACTAATAGAATGGAGGATAATATCCGACCCTAAAAGGAAATGAGGCCAAAAAGTGCTTCTTCCTCCCGAGCAGCAGAATAAGCGGAGCGACATCTTAAATAAGGCACCCTTCTGGCAGCCTAAAGCTTAAGCAAAACATTGCCTGTGAGATGAATCCAAGATGAGAAGACGGTAAGCATCATGAAATCATATTTGTGCGTCTGTGGAGCTATAAATAGTTCCAAACATTGATACCTTGTTTGGGGCGACATCCCTGACCCTATGAAATATTGGATCTTTTATAGTGGCATTCAAAGCAGATTCTGCAACCTACATATGGTTGGAAAAGCTGTTTATGTCAGTGCAAAAGTGTAAGAAGAACTGGAACATGCATACGGCTGACGACTAGACTGGCTCATTTGGAAAAGAGTGAATGCGATCAAATCAAAAGCCAATTGCCTATGCCACCAGTGGACGCCAGACATTCCCAAGTTAAAGGACTTGTGTGATTATCAGAACTTTTTCGTCAGAACATAAAATATTTAATAACAGTACAGATATAACTTACTGATTTAATAGATTCTTGTGTTTCAGTTGCCCTTATGAAGCAATAACAATGAATCCAAGGAAGAGATCCCGTCCAATACTTTCTCTGGATCAGACCCCTAAACGCATCTGAATGAAAATATATGCAGATTTAGTTCACACACAGATTACCAAGGAATTGGTATTCACAATAAAACAAAATAACATGTTTACCACGGCGGGAATGAATGACCAAAACTATCCACAAAAGACATCTGTACCTAGAAATTGAAGAGCAGAAGCAGGCAGATTCATTATCACGTGATCAACATGCTCCCAAGTCTTAACAGCAGAGATATCAGGGCCTCTCATTCTCTTAGTCTTGCTTCCTTTTCTCCTACCAGCTACAGAGACGCTAGTGCCATCAACACTTTCATTCTCTGAAAAGGGAAACGCAAGGGAAATATATTAGTCACCAACACTTTCCTAAGCATTGGTCGCTACATCAAGTTCAGTGATGACTAAACACCTATTTGTGGTTCCCATGATTACCTGATTGACAGCTATCGGAAGGTCTTTTAACAGGAGGTACTGATGAATCAGCATTGCCACTGGAACCCGGTAAAGTGTCCCCATTACTAATAACAGCACCTGCTACTTCTTTCGCCTCAACTACAAGAAACCGAAGGTTAAGAAAGTTGCAAGTAAAAATTCACATGAACTGAAAGATCACAGTACTTTAAATGTATATTACCAGCTAGCCTTCCATTTTCAGATTTTGATTCTTGATTCACCTCAACGGCAAATTTGTCACCATTCTTCTTCAGTATGGAGACGTCAGAATCTGATTTTTCATCACAGTCAGGCACAGCCATCAGTTGAGAAATAAATTGTCTTGCATCGATATTGTATGCACGAACATGATCATCAACCTTGTTAGTTTCTGCATTGATCTTCAGATAACGAATGCTATCCGGATTCAAGTCATTTGCATAAACCATGCATCCTTTCTGTGCTGCAGGGATAGCAAAGGGACCAATACCAGCAAACATGTCACATATTATTTCCCCAGCTCGAAACTGAGAAACCAGCCTTATATGTTCATGCTCCAATCTTGAATTCCAGTAGACCAGGCTGTAATCAAGCTTGAAAGTAGCTCCATATTGTTTCACTTCTGTAACCATATCATTTTCCCCTGCTAAAACTTCAAACTTTGGCACACGGAACTCATTTTCAATTGTTCCAACTTTATTAACAATCGTCTTGATTCTTGGATAATTTTTCTGATGTACAAAAAGGTCAAACAAGATGTAAATGTACGTAGACATGGTATATTTTTTAGGAAAACTAACGAAAAGGGCTTGAAAACTTTCCTTTTTAACGAAAAGCCACTTTTAAAGGTATAGTGAATAGTGACAGTTAAACGTAAAAAAGCAGTTTTTCGTTAAAAGTAAACAGTACCGGGGGTGTTTTATTAAACCTCCCATATTTTTTTGATGATTGTGAAATTGCATAACAAAACTTGCCAAGACAACAAGGTCATGCGAGAAAAAAAAGTGAGAGTGTAGAAGTCTAGCTGTGACAACCAAAACATTTTGAGGTGTATACAAGGAAACACACTCCGTGCGAATTATAAGTAAAAGTGAAGATATGTTTAACATACATCGTAGATAACTTTTGCGATCACATCTTTGTAGGGAAGTAATTCGTCATGAATATTCAGGTGGGCAACATGACCTGCAGGACCATGAAGCAGTGTTAATCCAGCATCAGATGGTCAACACAGTTATACCTTGTATCCTAAACTAAAAATAAAAGATAAACAATGGGTTGTCAAGTTGTAGACAGTAACTTGCAATTGTTAAGCCCTGTTGAAACAATCAGGATGCAGATGAAAAAGAAAAGGAAGAAGAAACAGAATCATGAAGTGAGTACTTAACTATTGTTTCAAAAGATGAAGGAACCTCAAGTCCCGGAGGCAAAATCTGCTTCAATATATGGTCTGAAATCATAATAAACCGGTACGAGTTTGAACACCTTTCAACATATGCAGATTAAAAAATTCAAATGACAATTCAAATTTATCAGTAAGATACTTAAAAAGCATCAAATTGACCTGCACCCCAATATGAGTACCCAAGCGTCAACGAATACGGAACTACTTCAATCTTGCATAAACCCTTCAGTTCATTGATATTTGATTCAGGAATATCAGATAGTTCTGCCTCAAACAAACAAAATTTCAAATTACTGATTTATGCATGTTGTGAGAATAATAAATACAAATCAACACAAAAACTTCAACACTTGTTACCAGAATCTTGGACCCTCTCGGATAGTATCATGTAACGATTCTTTTCGCATGTCGGGTCTTCAGTAATCGGCTTGATGCGGGGTTTATCAAGCAAATATCTACAAAATTAAAAATTCCATCCAAATTATAACACACAAGTCATTGCATTGGCAAGTAAACAGAGAAACGGCGTCTTGGAGAAAAGTACCCGTTTAGTATTCGAGTGGCGACCTTGCAGAGCTCGCGAGGGATTCGAAGTGCCCACAATTTCAAGTGCACGTCGAATTTGCTTTCATCCAACATTTCTTCTGTGTGGAAGAGGAAAAAACCCTGGAATTGAACAATTAATTCACTGTTAATTATCGGTTCTCTTTGCAATTGCAATAAAAAAAACTAAGAACAAACAAATAAAATAGTGAACATGTAATGAAGGAATCTAAATTTTGGATTTTTAGCAAAAAGGGGCAGAACCCAGATCAATATTTACTCCAACATACAAAAAGTTGGAATCTTTACTTGCTAGAATTACAAAAACCCAGATCAATGTCGAGAAAATGCGTCGGAAATTACAGAAATCAAAGAATATTGAGAGAGAGAGAGAGAGAGAGAGAGAGAGAGAGAGAGAGAGAGAGAGAGAGAGAGAGAGAGAACTTTACCTTGTGGCAAGATGGGAGAACAGGGGAACTGGAAGAGGTTTAACGGTACTGCTAAAAAACAAGAGGGATTAGGGTTTAACCAATTCAATGGCGGGTAGTGGGATACTGGCTTAGCACGGTGTCGTTTTCGCGGAGAGGTTTGCGGGCAGAGGATGCTGCTCGAACGAAATGGGCTTCGGTTATTTCCCAATTTGAAAGTGAACGGCCCATATACTATTGGGCTTGTTTCAGCTTTTTTCAGGGTTGTTATTTTTTAGAAAAATTTGCTGAGTTTATCACAGGACTCTTTACACTTGACGTCTTAAGTTCGAATTCTCTCTTCTTTTTTTATTTTTTTATATGTAGTTGCCTCTTATAACCCTTTTTCTCAGTTTGCATTTTGAAACCAAACCACAATATCCTTTCCTCCTTTTGATCAAAATAAGTTCATGAACTAACCTGACAACGAATTACAAATTCCTTTTGGAAAATTAGCGAAACCTCAACTATGTTTATAATATCTAATTGCCCAATATAATAATAACACTAACAAATTAAAAAATATCTGATGTCCATGTCATGGATAGATCACGCAAGTTCGGGTCCATACAGTGACAATTGCCCCATTCTCTACAACTCTCCTTTTTTTCTTTTTTATTCCTACTGCTACTCTTAGTCCTCCCATTAATTTCACACATAAACAACCCCTATTTCTGACTTTGGTATTATATTGTATATTGTATATTGCTGCTCAACCAATATACATTTCCCACCTTATTAGATAAATTGGCGGATTAGAATAGCTCAACAAATCCATCTTACCATTTTATTCACAAATTGACATTTGACGGCAACTTCAAGGAACCAAATTAGACCACGGCTTTTAAATCCTGGTTACACTTACTGTTGTTTGTCGTATTTTCTCTATCTCTTTTATCATATAGTTTAGTTTAACTTCTTCATCGAATCGGCTCATTGTATGGTGTTAGAATCAATCACACTCATACACCAATCTAATTGTCCCCGCTTTGTGAATTCCATAAGCATGATTTGTCAAATTGGTCCATCTATATATGCGGGACTAATTCTAACATTTCAATTTCTCTTTCTCATGGGTATGCTCGTCATCTTATATGATTTATGAATGATGAGAAATATTAGGATCATTCTTGTTCGTGCGCTAATCTAGAAGTGTTTGTTTTGTTGGTTTATAAATATAGGGGTGTGATATCCACACACCCACATTACTTTCTGTCCGTTAGATTTTTTTCAATTCATCCGATCCAACAGCCGAAATTCAAAAAGGTGTAAGAGAAGTAAAAAGAGATGTGTAGATATCACACCCCTAAACCATGTGTACGTGCGCCATTGATTCTAACATTTTCGTTTTATGGAATTAGAGACGTACGTGAATCATTGGTTTTCCATTTGATCTTTGATCTCCCTTCAAATTTCTCAATATCTACATGGATTCCTGTATGTGTATGTCACATAAACTAAAAGAAGCAAAATCTAAAGTCACAAATTACAATCACTTGCAAAAGCAATTGACTTTGATTGAGTCCCTCCTCGACCCAAAAGCACTGCCACCAACCGCGGCTTTTCTTCAGCTTTCAGTTTTTTACTCTAACCGGAGTTGAAGAACATAACCATCAATAGGATTCTGCCACTTGGACCAATCAAAGAAAATTATTGTTTTTCTATTTTCTGGTGAATTTCGGGTGATTGATGATGGACTTCACTACATGCTGTCTGATTTGACGTTTGTCGATCCTTCTATCGTAAACTCCGCTGCGTCACCTGGACCAGTCAATTTGTGACTACGGAGCTAGCTAATCTGAGATGGAGTGGTCGTGCCAGCAGAGAAGCATGGAAACGCAGCGTCCGAGGATGTAGAACCGTGTCTTCTGTTGCTTTGCCATCATCAAGCATCGTTTCCTGAACCCGATCTTCCGGTGGCTTTTGCGGCGGCGAGCTTGGTGCGTTTGCGGTTGTTGGAAGTGAGAAGTTGCCATGGGAGAGTTGGCGACGGCGGAGATTGGTGGTGGGTGACGGAATAAGATTGGAGTAGTGCTGAAGGAATATTGATGGTGCGGAGGTGGTTTATATATATAGTTTTATGGGCTCGTCTTCGAGAGAGAGACGAGCGCAGACATATGCGGTCCCACATATTCAGATTGATGAAGTCATTCATGCTCGATTTTATGTTATTGCCCCTTGACTACGAGGGAGATAGTTATTGCGTGTCAACACTTTGAGCTTGCTCTTTAGACCATCTCCAACTCTTAGGCTAAAAGTCAATTTTTTTAGTCCGAAAAATTTAGGGTCTGTTTGGTAGTGTACTTGAATCCAACTTTTTAAACTCAAAAACAGTTTTCAAGTTTTAGGTCTTAAAAACTTGTTTGGTATGACTATTTTTAAAAACTGAACTCAAGACTAACTCAAAAATATAGTATATTCCTTAAAAACATAAAAAGCGAGTTTTTAGAGTTTTTAAACTTAAACTCACTTATTTCTTTTCTCTCCCCCTCCCCTTTCACTCCAAATATATCTCTCTCTTTTCTTCTTTCTTTCTCCTTTTTTTTTTTTACTTTTTTCATCTCTACTCCAATCCAATCAAGTTTAAGTCGTAAGATTTAAAAATTTTAAATTGGAAACCAATCAAGTTTTTGAGTCTTAAAGAAAATTGTTTTTAAGAAATGTTCTTAAAAAATGTTTTGAGAAATGATAAAAAATTTCAAATACAATACCAAACAGGCCCTTAGTTTTTAGTCCAGAAATAGTTTTTCAGCTCCAACCCTATCTAGTCTAAAATTTTAGTCCGAAATTATTAAAGAATAAACTTAGGCTATTTTTTTTCTTAAATTAAATTTAAAAATAAAAATAAATATGTAGACTATCGTAAATTAATTTTATGAACATTTTAATAAAAAAAAAATTTAAATTTCGATAAATATTTTCATTCAGTTTGGTGGAGCCCACACCGATTTCTGGGCTAAATTCTGAGGGGAATCTGGCCTTGGTTTAGCATTTAGCATTTAGCCCGAATTTTCCCCTTGGGTTGGAGTGAGTTTGGGGGAAAATTTTGGGGAGTAATTTGGCTTTTAGCCCAGGGTTGGAGATAGTCTTAAAGAAATAAAATAAACAAAAAGGATTTTTAATTTTTAGGTATATCATGTGTTTGAATTATCCAATGGAAAAAGGGGTGGGTTTAATGAGCTAGTAATAATGTAGTTCAAATTCGTCTTTTGGCTAAAATCAAACTAAGACCTCTCGCTTACAAGTAAGAAGAAATATCACTAAACTATAGTACTAAGTGACTTATTGTAATATGTAAATTAAAATAATAATATCGCCTATTTTAATAACACACACACACACAACTAAAGTATCATTATGCCCGTAACACTACACTTAAGTTTGAATTCTCTCATTATAAATTATAATAGTTCAGAACATGCATGTCTTGTTTTTTTTTTTTTTTTTTTTTTTAGATCATGTTTTCTCTCTCGTCTATATTCATTTTTTTTCTTTGATTCTCTTGTACAATAACTTTCTCTAATTAAGATTAATGTTTTACTTTTTGAGTACCTAATTAAGATTAAAGTTAATTAGTTTAACAAAAAAGCTGAACACACATACTATCGAATGAATGAACGGCTAAATATGCTTGATTTAAATAAGATATTATTTAACTTATCAAACCCAATGATTAGATCACACTCAAGGTTTAAAATATCCATAATATCCCGATATTTTCATCAAAATTTCCATGTTTTTTAAATTTCTATATTTAAAAAAACACTAAGGGATTCGAACCCTTCCCATTTTACTCCTTCAACACATTGACCACCTTATCACTTATGTTTTTGTGAAAATATGCAAAAATATTTACATATTTTCTACACTCACAATGTTTGCCAGCTCGCTATATAATCAACTTAAATCAATTAAATCCATCATGTAATACATTTCCTTCCAATTTTTTTGTGATAAACTAATAGATAATTGACTAAATAAACATCCTGCCAAGTTTCAATAAAAATTTTCAAGTTTTTCTTACAATTTCCGTGGGTTTTATTCAATTTTTATCGATATCGATAATATCTCGATATTTCTATCAAAATTTCCGTGTTTTTGGACTACCGATATTTCTGATATCATCGATATTTAATACATTGATCACACTAAAAGAACAATTTACCAATACATTCATGGTTCAAAGAAAAAAAACTCTCAAATTTGAAGCATGCGAGAAGATGTCTAGAATCCATGACGACACCAACATAATTAATTTTATCAACCAATAATAATTAACAATAATATCATTCATTCTAATTGTTATTCCACACACGATACAACTGTGGGTCAAATAGTAGCTTTTGTAGCGCAAAGGGTATTCAAGTCATTTCGCAAACACAACAATATTCCGGTCAAAAGATTGTAGGGCCAATATTGAAACTCTCCGAACTCCGAAGGTAAAAGCTGGGAGAAGCCGTGTGGAAATTAGGATTGGCCATCTCTGTCCAACGATCAACGTCCACGTGCACCGCCCACCATTGTAGCAGCATCCTACGGCTATCCCTCGTGTCACCTTTGTCGTTATCCAATTAAACTAATTAGACTAAAATATCTTTTGTGTGCTATCGTTCCTGTGTCGACATTATCCACGTTTTTTCTAATGCTTCTAGACGCGAGAGGCCGTCTGCGATAAAATTTTCAACCAACTCGAACACGAATGGTAAATGTCATTATATTAATATAATAATTTTTTTTAAAATTGTTAAATTTTCAATATAAATATTTCATCACTTGTATAGTGAAATACGCGTGCTATTCTGAATTTCCAGCTATTTCTAAAATTTTCTCTTTGGAAGCGTGACAGTGACGAGAGATTTTTTATGTGTCCGAATTATATAGTACACCACATGTTACTATACAATTGGTGAAATATTTATCTTAAAAATTAATAACTTAAAAAATTATTATTTTTAATTATATAATGGCATGTGTTATACGCCTGCGTCCCGGGTATATAAATTTTTTTTCTCGACAGTGACGTGCAGGTCGGCCAACGCGCGCATTGGAACAGAAAGGGCATACGGGAGAGGTGATTTGTTGTCGACATTATACCATTTGTTAGTAAACAAATAACAATGGCGCCTACAGCAAGAGCTGGACTCTAGTGGAGTTTTCAGCGAGGCCATCTCGAGCAGTGGAGAGCTAAATATAGTTGATGAGGTCATATTTCATATATTTTTTTATTTTGTATGTTCAAATGGGTTAAATACATTAAATTATATTGTTTTCGTTTTAGGCACTTGATAACGGAACTAAATGAGAAAGGAGAAGAAACAGTGAATTTGGGTATCTAGAGTAATTTTAATGGAGTAAGAGTGGAATTAACCACACCAAGGCACTGTTGTAGTCTCATCTTATTTTAATACATACTAGCATTTGCCTATATATTTTGTGTGTGTGAAAACATTTTTTTTTAGAAAAATGAGAAGGAGAGAGGGAGAGAGAACCCGCCCGGGGGCGGGGGGGGGGGGGGGGGGAGGGGAGGTTTTTGTTTTATTTATTTTTTAATTTTGAAATATTAAAGATATTTTAACATTACATATAAGTGAGACTTCAATAAAAAACAGTAAAATTTAAGCCTATGAAATTACATTATTGCCCATCGTTATTTTGTGTGATAAAAGACTAAATAGTCTTTTCACCCTCTTTTGGTTGACAAAGAGAGTTTCATTAATTAATAGAGATGCCTTGACGCGGTTAATTACACTCTTGCTCCATTGGAATTACTCTAAAATAGCAAATTATATATATTGACAATACAAAGAACTATACATTACAAATCGTTCGATAACAATTTTATTTTTTTAAAACTTTAGTGTTAAGACTATACAATAAAGCCCGCATGGGCTCCACAAACAACGTAGTCAGGTCTACCTAGCTAGCTTGTCACCATAAAAATAGTGGGATAAGTGGAATTTTAGCAAATTGTGGAATTCAAGAGATAATTCATATTGTTATAGTCACCTACATAAGATATGCTAAAATTCCACAATGTAGATTGTGTTTCATATTATGTATGGTGCTCAAACAACCATGGCAATTGAACATGCAATTTAGAATAAGAAATTGATAGAAGAAGTGGTCTGCCAACAAGAAATGAATCGTGCAGTTGGAGAAAACTTCCACCAGTTTGGTTTTAGGAGCTACATTGTAATTTGATCTACCAACTACAGTGGTTGTGATCCCTATAAGCAATCGTTGTTCGACGAAAAATACGCAGGCGTTTATGTTTTCAGGTGGTAGTATTTGTCAAGAAGCTTCTCTGTGTACTCTCCGAAGGTAAGAGCACCGTTTGGTGGAATCAACTGAAGGACAAGGCCCGAATTAAAACCGAAAGAAACTGAGCAGAGGAAGGCAAGCCTTGAACTTTTTTATTTGTGTTTATAATTTCATGTCAGATGTGGTTAACTTGGGATTCAAAGTACATTACCTCCTTATGGATATGAACCTCCTCCGGAAAATTAAGCTTTTCGTCCCTGCAAAACAAACCGTGCTTAGCTACAAACAACGGTGCTTAACATATCAAATGTGAGACAAGTAATGTACACACCAGTCGGGTTGCATGAATAATGCAAATGTTGAACGATCAAGGCCAGAAGCCTCCGCTCCCTTGGGTGCCTGACAAACAACCAGTGAATCACAACGACGACAGTATCAGGCATACGCAAGGGAAAACTTGGTTTCCAATGGAGATTTGGGTTTTGAAGAGGCATCAGAAGAAAAAAAGAATTTCAAACACAAATAACGTAGTAGAAAAAGTACGCGGACACAATGAGGCGTTGCACAAAGATAGCCTCTTGACAGAACTTCAGTGGTTTCACCAATTTGGTATGCTATTGCATCTTCCCCAAAGACGACCTAAAAGGAGAAGTGAACCAGGTTAGTTTTAAGAACATATGTATCTTTCCAAATCATATTAATCACAGTAATCACAGGTAGATTGCTCAAAAAAGGCCGCCCGAAACTTTATACAAAAAGCATCCACTCAATATCATTGTACAAGTAAACATGGACAATCATTATCGTCAACTCTATCTTCTGTAACTAGAATTTCAAGGATAGGAAAACGTACTTTGACAATCTGATCAGTTCGTGTCCTAATATAAAGGCCAGCACCACTGTCAGGGCAAGGTATTTCAGCAGCATCTCTCGTAAACATGGCACAGGTCAAACCTATACATTAAATTGAAGCAAACATTAAGCTCAACGAAAGAGTCCAACTAATAATCAAAATATTCTAATTAAACAGGATCACCTGTCAGTGAACCATGGTCTGTATGCCATCCACACCAAGAAGACATGTCTCTATCATCTTCAGTAGGATTACTGCGAGTCGTAATTTACTTGTTAAACATCTAGGAGCCAAAATATTACATACTGTACAATGTATGCTTAACCCCTTTTCACCATCAAATCTCATTCTTAGCACCGCCCAGAGATGATAACGCTTAGTGTATTCCTTTATGCTAACATGAGCTCAAAAAAGAAGGGAACCTTTCCTTTATCTTATATTACAAGATAGCAAAACGATTGACTCAAAATATTACCAAACCCGAGAGACAAATTTGAACTTGGAACTAACTGCTGAATTATCACCTATGGAAAAATGACGCTATATAATATAATCACCTTTCTTTTGTAGGAAAATAATAAAGTAGACGCCCTTTATGACAGCGAGATCGAAACAGTATTTGTTCAAGGCCTTCATCCTCGCGCATTTTGATTGCTTTTGACACTGTTAAAGCAGCCATTAAAATTTGAAAGGGTAACCATAGATCAGCAACTATACAAAAATCCTTTCTGTAGGAGAGACAATATATTTAAAGTTCTTGTGATGAAATCATGTAAAACATGCAGAAATCTTGATTTAACCCCTCCTCAAGATCATAGGTTGTGTCATCTCAACTTACATCTTAGGTCTTATGAGTGCTCATACACTTATATGACACTTGCTTTCTGGCCAGGACAAAACCAAATACATGCAGAAAATTGTTATGACAACTGAAGTGTAAAATGCGACTGGAAAAACACTAAACAGGATAGTTATGTTCTCTTACTATAAACTTTAACAACAAAGACTCTACCGTATCTGTCACAGTGATATGCGACCATAAGCCCAACTCCAAGGACCAGCATTCCAAGAGCTTTGAAGGCTACAAATAAAAAAAGTTACATGCAGTGATGACATAATCATGAAAAAATACAATCATAAATTAAAGGGAAACATACCGACTTCAAGTTCTGGCAATTCAATATCAGGCCATATATTTGAACCGCAGTATGATGGATACCTACAATACAGATCAATATAAAATCTGAGCAGAGCAGACACAAAGTATTTCGTTCTGTTTGCGCAAATCTGTAAGTTCTCAAATAGGATTAATAAAGATAAACTTATCCCAGCATAAAGACGATTTGTCCTGGCCAATTGTAAGAAACCTTACATCGAATGTATGTTAGTTATTCGTAACCAACACAAACAACATTTTGGCCAACATTACTGGTCTGAGCCATATACTAGGTTACCTCAGACAAAAGCAGTTCCCACGTGTACTCAGATTATGATTGATGTTCCTATAGACTTTTACCTTTGAATTAGAGATTCATCTGTTGTAGGGCTATCTAATTTTGGATTTGCATAAAACGAGCCTTTTAAAGTATCTGCAAAACCCGAACACAAACGGAATAAGAATGATCCTAAGTTCTTAGAGTTTCCAAACAAACAAAATTTAAAACAAAAGAACATAAAGGTGATACCAGGCTTTCCAGATTCCAGCTTCTCTTTTCCATGACTCCATCCAAAATTGTACCTAAACATGGATGGCAGGTAGAAAGAAGATAAGCAAAAAAAACTTTATAAAGATTCCTAAGTAAAGCAATAAAACTACGTAAATATCAGTTAATAACGTCAAAATCATAGTTTGTGAGAAAATTCAACAGTTGAGATGAGACTTTATCTTTCTGGCAGGTATTTTTGGAATTTCACTATTGTATAAAAAACATAGATTGATGCTTGTGTTTAAACAAAAATTATGCCAATGGCTTAAGAGAAATCAAAGCATAACGATGGGACTATAATGGCTTACCTACTATGAGGATCTTCGAGTTCCTTCTTCACCTCTTCAGGCAGATTGGCTAATCTAAAAAACGAAGAGAAAACTCCCATGAGCAGTGCCAAACTAGCTACCTAAATTACTTATGAATTGCAGTTAAAACTTAAAATGAACATGAAAATCCTATGTAGAAGGAATATACCTAGGCGACAAGCGTAGAAGATTCTGGCGCAAGGATGAATATCCTGGAACCTGCAATTGGAAACTCAACGAAACAATTACAAAGATGCTAGAAAGAAAATAATTATCAGTTTACTACAAAACACTAGCTCCCACGAGAATCGATTAGATATGTAGTATCAAAACAATAACATGAGACAGCATAATTTATGAGCTATGAATGGAATAATGGAGCAAAGTATCGTCGCCATAACAGCGCAATCTACAATCTACATGATGGAGAAAGTACAGCAACATTACTTAAAGTTCATGGGAAGGTAACAAACACTTCGATTTCACATGTAAGCCTTTTATATTTTTAACCGATTCGTTAACAAATTCTTCCTGCACATATAGTTTCAATCCGAAACCGAAAATTCCATTGTCAAACAAATATGTATAATACCAGAATTAAGTAAATTACAACATATCACCATACCGATACTGATGTGATTCAGAATTAAGCATTTTTAACTGATCAAAACTGGTAATGGAAGAGAGAATCAGTAATTAACAACGGTAAACGCGTAACGGAATCATACATGAGTGATTGATAGGATTCCCAACCCATTTGGTCCAAATCCTTCTTCAATCTTCACTGACAAGTCCTTGTTCTTGTCCTGTATCGATCAATCCAAAATCAAAAAACGAAAATTAGAAAAATCGTATTCTCGTAATGATGGACGAGTTAAAACATAGCAATTAAACAAAACTAAGAATAAAACAATTAGACTCCGTTTGGTTGCTGAGAAAATGAAGAGAATAAGAACCGAAAAGTCAACTGAAACAGAATTTTGCTCTAATTTCGACGAATTCTCTCGAGTTTCTGAGCACCCAAACAGAAAATAAATTAAAGGCAATCAAACCAAACTCTCATGCTAATTTTCTCGGCAATCACAAACAGAACTTAGAAGGGGGGGGGGGGGGGAGAGAGAGAGAGAGAGGTACTTGGAGCTCGGAGTAGGATATGGTGACCGGTGTGACGGTGGGGACGGCGGGGTCGGAGGACGGAGGCATAGTTCGACAAGAAATTTGGCGGGAAAGACGGCGGTTGGAGTGTGACGGTGGGGAAGAATCCGTGGGAACGTAGAGGAATTTTGGTGCGGAAGGAGACTTTTTATAAGAGCGAAAGGCGTGATTGTCAATTTCAAAAAAAATTTCAAGGAATAAAGAAGAGAGGTTGAGCATCAATTCCCTTTCCCTCCAAACCAAAGAATATTATTCACGATCACGATGCAAAAATTGAAAGTGGAGACAAATATATTAAATATATATAAGTATTAGTTAAATTTAAAATATGCTTTAAAAATGACTAAAAACGTTTTTAGTTAAAATGATTTTGAAATCAATCCTTAGTATAACTAAGTGGATCTTAAAAAATCACTTTGAATGCTTTCTACACACACAAAAAAACACATATATGAAGCATTTGAAGTGCTTTTAGAAACCAAAAATCAATTTAACAAAGTGTGTAGTCGTTTTTTTTAAACAAACTCTATTATCTACTTTAAGGAGAGCAGGTGGACTTAATATCAGAATAGGCTAGCACATTAATAATGTAGTTCAAATGACCTATTACTTATAAGTGAGAAAGAATATCATTATACCATAATACTAAGTGACGTGTTTAGTCATTTTTAAAAGACTTTAAAACGAGCCCTAATTTGAATCAAATTCTAAAAATTTGAATTGGGATGTAAAATGTATTTAGTCTTTCCTCATTCAATAATAGTTACGTTGTTTTTGACAAAACAGAAAGAATTCAATTGGAAAAAAAAATAACAACATGGGAAACAAGGATTATTCTAATTAAGGTTTTTATTAATTATTTTGGGTGGATGGCTCATATGAAGATTATGAAACGCTTTAATTCTCTAATGTGAGATTCCATCTTGATCCAAAGCTAAACAGTGGAAAATATAATTAAGGTAGTTATCAATATCAATTCATGTATATTTCCACATGTCACGTTATTAAGTTAGACAATGAAAAATATACATAGGGCGTTATGAGAACATGCGCGGCCAGCCACGTGAATAGCTTGCTCAACTATTGTATTACTTTGTCAAGATTTTATCCAAAATCGACGATGAGTGAATAAGTTGAAAAGATTATGCACGACTTTAATTATGGAACAAGTGAATAGGGGTGGGCATAAAAACCGCCGAACCGGAAAACCGAATCGAACCGTGACAAAAAAAACCGTAAAAAACCGCGTTGACCAAAAAAGTCAAAACCGGAACAAAAACCGAACCGAACCGTTTCAAACGGTTCCGGTTCCGGTTTGGAAATATTAAGAACCGAAAAAACCGAACCGAACCGCTTTTAATATAAATTATTGTTTTATTATTATTTTTATATAAATAAGACATTTTTTCAAGAAGATCATGTGCATAAGCCTAATATTTTTCTTCACCTCTCTTCCCCTCCTTTGTTATTTTATCACTTTTCTCCGCCTCCATTATTTTTCTCCATTATTTTTCAGTATGTTATGCATTATGTACACTTTAGTTTTAGTTTAAAATCTATACTTTGGTCTTGATATGAGCCTTTTTATCTTTTGATTTATATTTATATGCACACTTACTATCAACGGGTCACAAATCTTGTAGATTTAGTAGTGAAAAATTTGTGGTTGAAATATTTGTTTGATATTATAAGTAAAAAAAATTAGAAAAAAAATAAAAATATATATATATATATAATTTTGGTTAGAACCGTAAACCGGCATGAACCGAACCGGAACCGTTATGAACTGAACCGTACGGTTTTAGTAAAAATTTAAGCGGAACCGGACCGAACCGAACCGTTGAAATTTTTCTATTTCGGTTCCGTTTTGAGGGTAGAACCGGACCGAACCGTGCCCACCCCTACAAGTGAAGAGGCAATTTTCGCCATCCCTGACACGACAAGTTCCACGTTTTGTTCGTTTTCTTGACGAAACAATCACGTTTACCCTTACGGCACGGCACGGTTCCGGGCATAGAATATGGGTTGGGTTCCGTTACAGTTCCGACACTATTTAGCACCGTACAGAAGGAAATATAAAGACAACTTCCGATTTCTAACAACGTAGTGAGTCTCTCAACATGCTCTTGCTGTTTTGTTCTTATTTCACGTCCTGCTTCTCGAGCTTGGTGTTTCCGGTCACAAATTTTGGTTCGCCGGTGTAGTGCTCAGGGGGAGGGACCGTCTCACATTGTTCCAAGCAGACAGAGGGGGTTGGCAACGGTTGCGATGATGTGTTTTTCTACAGGGAGAACATACAGCAGTTAGCAGTTATCTTTTTGCAATCATCTTCAATGTTTGGAGGCACCTCAAGAAATTATCAAGGACAAACGAATGTAGAAAAGAAGAAATATCGAAGTTGGTTGACAAAAGGGGACGAACAAATGAGAGATACAGAGAAGAAGAAGATAAGAAGAAACTCGACGCAAATTTTAAGCTTGATTAGTTATTTTTCATTAGCGAGCGATGCAGAGAAGAAGAAACAGCTGCATTTGGAGATAGCTGCTTTAGTTGCCTAGTTTGTAACATTAGCTTTCTGTAATTTCGGGGAAGAAACAGGAGTAAAAAAAAAACACAATTAGGCAGTACCAAAGAAGAAAAACGTACAATCGCCACTTCTCAAACTTTGTAGTAGATCCAGGGTCCTTCAAGGCTAATGTAGCTGCATTAACAAAAAACAAAGATCAAATTTGTGGAAGGGAGTCGCATAGTAGTTAAAATACTCAGCCGTGCATGAATGGTTTGAGATACCACCATATAGGCATCCTCCAGGTGTGAGTTTCTCTCGTATCGGATCACTTATTGTAAGAATATCAGTAGTGAAAGTGAAATACCCGTGTCGGGAAAGGAAGTCAATGATGACAAAAGAGCAATTTGGCTTGAAACATTGTGTCCTCCGTATGATGCTTGCAGCATGCATCACCGAATCAACTTGAACCTCTCCACCTCTCCATCTGTTAAATGTTTCATAAGCAGCATTGTTAAAGTTCTCTCTGTTTGTGGGGATATTGCAGATGGTTTTATATGAAGAAAGGCAGAAATTCATGCTGAAGGCATAGTTTACAACTAGTATTTGTAAAAGCAAGCTCTAAAGGTCTCACATTGATTCTTTGGCACAAATAGCTAAGTTTTGAGATGGGACAAAATGGGTCCCAAGACCCACATACAGTGCATCCGATGGTGTTGAAATCATTTTCCCATTAAGTCAAAGATAAGACCCAAGAAAGACATGACAGTGTTAAAAAGAAAACAGAACTAAGAATTGATGCATGAAGCAAACAGAGAAATGGTACAGGCCATTCTCTTTATATTCTTATAATCTAAACAGTTTCTCCTTACCAAGGCTGGAAAAACAGCTTGCTTCAGTAATAGGAAAGAAATTGCGCCTGAGTATAGAAAAGATATACCTACAGATCCTCCTCCTGACTCTTTGCCATTATACGTGAAAACCCAACATCTGGGAACAAACAAATTACATTTTCTGGCATTAGCAAGAAAAGTCCTCTGAAATGTATCCATACAAACTTAAGACACAAAAATTCAAAAAGGCAATGCAATTCACAACATCCACAATCTCGGTCTGACAAGGCAATAATACCTCTGTAATGATCCGGTAGCGACCATGACCTGATAGGCTAACACCAAAGCCCATTGTTATGCCATCCATGAAGCTTATATAGGGCTTCTTGTACTCAGAGATTTTGCATATTAGAGAATACTCAGCAGTGAATACCTGAAAAACGTGCAGCACAAATATCATACCGGTCAGTAGCCTCTCAATCTTAAGAAATGGTAGCTCAGAAAAGAAATGAATCCTCTCCAACCAATACAAATCATATTACCCAAGTTCAAGCAAAATCAAGACTAAACAAATGATCAGATGTTGTAGGTTGCCCGAGAATGTCAAACATGAAATTACAAATGAAAAAAAATAATCGTATGTATTGAACATTAATAAATACATGCTGAAAGCACAATCTTAGCTGCAAGTTATGACATTTATACGAGATTGAATAGCCAAAGAAATTAAAGAAGTAGCAGAACTCATACAAGTGATTTTCACTTTGAACTTTTAGGCTTATCAACAAATACATCATTATGATTCTAATACATGAATTTTGTTAAAGGGGGCTTGCTTGCTTGTCTTAAGGCTTAATCATCAATGATTTTGCAAGGGTCAATCGTATTGCTAGTTGTAAATCTATTCACTATGAAAATTACCAAAATTACATCTTATATGGTAGTGAAGGAAGTCATCTTATATTATCTTGATTTTAGAAAACGGTGTAAGGTTATAAGTCTGTTAATATATATAGTTAAAAGGACACAATTAGACCTCAATCATATTCGGTGGTTGGTTTTTGGCCGTGATCTGCTTCACATTACCACGTGCAGGTAATCTAAATCTGGGTTATTACTTATCAATGAATCAAGGTGCCAACTTAACGGACACCATCTATCTCTATATGGCAAAAAAAACAACACAAAAATGAACAATGAAGTGGAACAATAAACAAGACATGAAACAGCACGAAGATCAAAGACCAACAATCTACCACGTAAGCACATAAACAAGAAACAACTTTAGTTCAAAGCAAAGCGTAATGTAGAAACCTTCGGCACAAGAGGTGTGTTTTTGTCCTTTGGAATTTCGGCAACAACCCCTTTAATGTCCTTTCCTGCATTTACCATGATTGGTCACTCTCAAAACCTTACCTATGAGAACCGCCGAAGGAGCTAAACATACATCTCTAGAAAAACTTATTAAACTACATGGTAAAATGGAAGTGTAAAATTGCCAAGAAAGATAAGAAACTATTCAAATACGAATTCTGGGCGTTACCACCACAAAGGGCACAAGCAGAGCGGCTATCAACAAGAACACACTTCACATTTGGGTCAGATTCCCATTCATCCAGATAGCTCTTGTATTTCACATCCATATCTGCATTTTCCAACAATTCCCACTAAAACAGAAACACAAAATTCTTCGGAAAAAAAAAACTTTCTTCTTTGAAATTTGAATCCAACGTCTCGTCTTATAACAAATGCAACGACATAGTTTTGTAATCAATACGATGCCATAAAGTTCAAGCTCAAAAATTCAAATCAGCTCCAAATCAAAAGCATTAACAGATATATACATATGCGTGTGTGCGTGCTTATCTAGATACCTAGGTCATGGCGTTGAGAGCTCGGGGGGCGACCAAGGGTGATGACGGCAACGCCAATTGGGTGGACGCTGCCCTTGGAATTTGGGTCGCTCCTCCCAATAAGCTTCCCATTACTTCCGTTTGAGAGTGACTCTGTCCGTGTAGAGAGAGGGATTTTTTGGTGTTTCAGTTAAATTACCTGGAAAAAGAACTGCCGCTGTGGCTGAAGTATGGACTTGCCTTCATTTACTGAACTGAGAAATCGAAAAATGAAAGAGGCGTTTGGCGAACTGATTGTGATGTGACTCAAGCATGTGATGATGACGATGCATCACCACCTTGGTTGTGCCTCTGGATAAAAAACACACCATCAGGATCAAAATCGTGCATATTTTCCTTCATAGGTTTGTCCCATACTAGATTAACCCTTGCTCCCTTAATTGTTGCATAACAAGAGTATGCCTCTGGCATTTCAAAAGTTACATTAACTTTATCCCCGCTTTGCAAATTGAGCTTGTCCTTCGATATTTGTCCCTGCCAAAGAAAACATTTTTCGCGCATTTGTATAACCAAATCTTCCGTGACTAGGCGGATCGGCAACCCAGGTTCCTTTCTCATTTCACCAGCCATTTCTTTTTTTTTATCATCCTTTTTTTTTTTTTGTCGAAGCAACTCAGTACGCTTGGTATTATTTATATCAATACTAGCACGAGGATGATAATCTTTACATCTGATATAAGGGTTTGACTGATAAGGATTTGAGCAATAAAAGCATAACAGAGTCAGCCCTTCAAAATCACGACCATCACTCGGGGGGATATCAAAAGCGACTTTATTACCATCGTTGACAAACTCGAACCAATCAGGAACATAATTCCCATTGAGAAAAATGCCACCATATCTGCAAGTCCCATTGAGAAAAATGCCACCATATCCGCAAGAAGTCCATCCCTATATATACAGTGCAAGTGTCATATATATATATATAAATACATGTACATGTACATGTACATTGTGTGTGTGCGTGTGGGCAATAGGAAGACAATTAGAGAGAGAGAGAGAGAGAGAGAGATACCTTTAGGACATTCCTCATAAAATAAGCTGTGAGTTGGGGGCAATCCCTCATATCAATCCATGTCATGGAGTTTAATGACTTATCCAAGTCTGGAACCTCAATGAGTGCGCGTGAATTACGTGCATTAAGTTCTCTCATATTCGACATTTTTGAAAAATTGGGCATTGTTACCAAACTGGAGCAACTAGACGCATCCAGAAATTTCAAATTTGTTGGTAAATCATAGATTGTATGAAGGCTGAAGCAATTATTTAACGAGAGGCTTTCAAGCTTTGAAAGATCACTGAGGCTGGGTAGGGTATGAAGGTTATGGCAGTTACTTAACAGCAAATTTTCAAGTTTTGAAAGACCACTGAGGTTGGGTAGGGTAAGAAAATCAATATCTGAGAGAGATAAATTTCTTAAAGAGTCTAAGCCGTGTAATGAATCGGGAAATTGCAGAGGAAACTTTGAATGCACACCCGCTAGAGATAAATGAGTGAGATTCTTCAATCTTACTGTGGAACGCGGTACTTGTCTTATGGCTGTGGTAGATGCTGAAAGTACTCTCAATGATATCATCTTCCCTAAATCCTCGGGCAGTTCACTGAATTGACAACATTTATCAAGAACAAGAGTCTGAACGGATTTGGACTTGTAGAAATCCCCAGGAAAAGAAAAAATATTCTCGCAGCCTGTGAGGTTCACCAAAGAAAGTTTTTTAAGATGACCAATGGAGGGGTGAATCTCGGACAGACTCTTACACCATTGCAATATCAACTCTTCAAGATTTGGGAGATTTGAAAAGTCTGGTGATTTTTTTAAGTCATGGCAACTTCCGAGATTAAGGATTTTCAAGTTTTCAAGTGACTGTTGCACAAAATAAAAGGAAAATTAAAATTAATATCCAAAAGGAATATCTCATAAAAAAGAGAGAAGGAAATCCAAAAACAAATAGAAACAGAATATCATCATGTGTAATCGATTGTACCTTGGAGCCCTCCCAAACTTGTACCAGTTTGCTACACATTATCTCTAAAATAACTAGTCTTGGTTGATCAAAGAAGTCATTTGGTATGGACTTTAATGGGCATTCTTCCCAACGCAACCATATTAACCCTCTGGGTAGATGTTTGTATTCTCCATTGAGCTGCACGTTGTAGAGCTGGAGTAGTCTCAGTTTCTTCATATTGGCAAATGCTTCTGTACTGAAACTAGGCATGTTAAACCAACGAGGGAAATATAGAGCAATTCCTTCAACTTCTTCAGTTCCCTGTTAACAAAAGGTTATATTCATGTGTAAGTAACGGATTATTTGCATATGTTTACATGTATGAATACATGGAAGTACTATTGTTGGCTAATTGAGATGAATGTTACTTAATGTATAATACACATCCGTGAGTTATATGTGGTTTTCATGTACGATGCATTAAATTCAAAATTTTATTAGGAATGTACTTACAGAGTTATCTCTCAACACTTTAGTGACTTCTTGATGGTTCCACAACCTACTCCATTCTCCAGGCTGACGAGGGAATTTTTCAGAAATGATTAATTTGGCCATTTCTCGAAGCAAATCATGCATATTCAACCTGTTGTGTTCAACAGTTACAAGGCATCGTTCACGAAGGACACTGATTCCTACTGTTGCAAAAAACTCACATCCATCTAATATTTTTGCGACATAGTCCTTATCCCATCCAATAAAGAAACAAGAAATGTCAAGGAATATATCCTTCTGCGTACGATCTAGCCTTTCAAAGCTTACTCTTAGCGGTTTCATTATTCCTTCATCTGGAAATTTTTTCAATTTCTCCAACTGACTTTTCCACTCTGTTGCGGTTCTTTCAATCATAGAAGAACCTAAAACTTCAAGGGCTAGTGGCAAACCTCTACAGTAAGAAACAACCTCTTTTGAGAGTTCAAGATATCTTTCATTAGGCCAATTATTTCCAAAGGCATGCCAACTAAAGAGCTTCAAAGCTTCTTCTTTATTCATTTCCTTAAGCGGATATGTCTTGTCCACTTTCATGTTCATTTGCTTTAATAAATGTTCATCTTGTGTCGTTATGATAATTTTACTTCCTGGGCCAAACCAATCACGACTTCCAGCTATTGCATTTAGTTGTTCCACTTTGTCTACATTGTCAATAATGACAAGTACGCTTCTATGTTGGAGAAGATTTTTTATCAGACACATACCTCGATCAACACTGGTTATCTTAGACTCGGTCTGTTTCAAGATGTCAGAAACAAGTTTTCCTTGCAAATCAACCAGATCATATTTATTAACGTTGACAAGGAAACTTTTGAATTGGAACTTATGATGAATTTGGTTATAAATGGCTTTGGCAGCTGTTGTTTTACCCAGTCCACCCATCCCCCAAATTCCAACCATGCGAACATCTGATCCACCATTTGAAAGATAAGTGATGATATCTTGAATGCGAGTCTGTATTCCAACTGGGTGCTTGGCCACATGTAATTTTTCTGCGCTCGGAAGCCATTCCGGGATAATCTTGTCAACAATTTCTCTAATAAGCTTTGCTTCGCGCCTTAAAAATTGAATTGGTAAGCTTAGTAAGTGGGCTCAGTAGGAGCTATTAGTACTAATATGAACAATTTTCTTTCCTTCTTTCCTTCTTTCCTTCGTGTGTGTGTGTGTGTATGTATATATGTACACAAACTAGCTACTAGCTAGTATGTGATTTTGTGACCAACTTCAATACAAGAAACAAATTCATTCATGGATATATTAAAGTTTGGTCAGGTGTATCAATTAAACTCCAATTAAGATTCAAGAAATTTGTGGGATGCGGGTTCAGGGTTCGGGTGAAGGCTGTGGTCCATGGGCTACAGGTTGGGATGGCTGGGGATTGGGGATTAGGGATTAGGGGTTGGAAGTGGGAGGTTGACGGGGTGTGAATCAAAGATCGAGGGTGAAGGGGTGGACTGCGAGCCTGCGAGTGTTGATGGGATGAGGGATGCCTGCAATTATATATATAGGTGAAACTAACATGTAAAGTTGTGAACACTTTTAACTAAAATTTAAAGGAATTAGTTACGAAGGACAAACGCTCTAGATTTTATCAAGTTCAAGGACAAAATGTATGAATTTTTAGTTTAGGAACCAAAGCTACAATTTTCCTCTAGATTTTATATGAGAGATTAAGGCGTATTAATTAAGCATGTTAATTAGAGTAATACAACTTAAATATTGAAAAGCACGTGAATGATTACCTATTATCGGTGATTTGAAGATGGTAGCCAGACAAATTTGCAGCTTTTGTAAGAACCTCTCCCCACTGCTTTACCCCTTCTTGTTTAGCTTCACGTTTCTTGTCATCCTTTTCTTCACCCATGCCATCTTTGTGCTCCTGAAATTCTTCGGCTAACCCTGCAGCTTCTCTAAGAGCCTTTCTCCACTGCTTTACCCTTTCTTGTTTTTCTTCACGTTTCTCGTCATCTTTTTCTTCACTGATGTCATTTTTGTGCTTCTCAAATGCTTGGGCGAAAACTCCCTTCTGCTTCCTGACATGTGACGGATCAACGTGATAGAATATTGGCAAAACATGTCGCCCCAGTTTGTCTCTGCACTCCATGATCTTAACCAGCTCGTTAAGACACCAACTCGAATCCGCATACCTCTCTGAGAAGACAATGATAGAGATCTTCGATTTTTCAATTGCCTGTTCCAATTCTTTTTGTATTTCTTCCCCTCTATTAAGATCATCCTCATCAATATAAGCCTGGTATCCCTTGTCTGTTAATGCCGCGTGGAGGTGGTCCGTGAAGCCATTGCGTGTGTCTTCACCGCTGAAGCTCAAGAACACGTCGTAATTCCAAAATTTTGACTTGGAGGAGGATGACGAGGAGGCTTCGTGGGCGGTATCCAAAGTTATGGCACTGCAGTGGTTCAGTTCAACTTTTTAACAAAGTTTATAATATATTAAGGGTAAATTACATTTTACCCCATCAAGTTTGGGGTCGATTTTAATTCCTTACAACATCTTTAAAACATTTCAATTTCATACATCCGTTAGAAAATCTATTAACTAAACCGTTAAGTGATGAAGTGACAAAATAAGGATCCCTATTTGTGCTGACATGACTGCCACATTTATGTCACATGGCTAAGCACTTAATAAAAAAAATTAAAAATTAAAAAAAAAGCCAAAAAAAAGCTAAAACCCAATCCGTCTTCCCCACCCCTTCTCCCCACCCGAGCACACCCCCAACTCAAATCAGACACACCCCTTCTCCCCACCCAAAAATCGATTACGGAAAATCATTGAAAGCTAAACCCCACAAAACCCAAGCCTCTGGAACCCTAAACCATGATTGCGGAAATCATTGAGCTAAAAATCCTACAATTTGAGATTTCAAAGACAACTCACAAATCCAAGCCTCCCATCCCAAACCAAACGCTACCCAATTAACAGAGTACCATTAAAATATCTGAAACTTTAGAGGTACCTGGCGGGTCTGTTGAGCAAAATATGAGACTGATTGGAGGAAGACAGAGCGGCGGCGAGACCTTCAGTCCCACGGTGAGGGTCGAAGGAAGCCGAAGCGGAGCCCAATTTTGGGGGGTCTTTTGGGATTTTCCCAATCAACTTCTGCAAAGCCTCCATAATTTGAATGCTACGACAGAAAACGCAGAGAACCCAACCCGGAACGCTTTATCCTGTTCACAATTCAGAAACCCAATTAGGAATTCCAATCTTAAGGAGGAGAAGGAGGTGAAGATTGCTCGAGGTGGCCCTGAGGGAAGTAGTAAACGGCTGGGGGTGGGCTCAGGTGGAGAGAAGGGGTGGGGAAGACGAACTGGGTTTTGGGTTTTTTTTTTTTTTTTTTTATAAATTAATTATTTTAATATTTTAAATTTTTTATTAAGTGTTTAGTCACTTGGCACAAATGTGGCAGCCACGTCAGCATAAATAGGGGCTTCTTATTTGCCACGTCATTACTTAATGGTTTAGTTAACAGATTTTCTAACGGATGTATGAAATTGAAATATTTTAAAAATGTTATAAGGAATTGAAATCGACACCAAACTTGATAAGGTAAAATGTAATTTATCCATATAATAATGTTGGACTTGAGAAACGACATAATGTTGGCCGGAAGGTGCAGAGAAAGAGAGGAAAAGAGGAACGAAAGGACAAAGACTATCCAAAAGATTCTTGGCTGTGATTACAGCTATTCATAAAAGATACAGCGGACATATTTTCATAGGAGAAACAACCAGCCCATCTTCATATATAATACATTTCAACGGAAATAGTTTAATAGGATAAACAACTTTAGTTTGTACTAGAAATTTTCATCCCAACGTTGCTACAGGATTTGAAATTGTATGAAAGATTATCTTTGAAATATATAATAGATGGTGTGATTGAAGATTAATACTTTTTACATTGAAAACGTTGGAAAAGTCTTACATACAAAAGATTTTATGATACAATCCACATACAAAAGATGGTAAATATTTTCTTACATGCATTATGTTATGGAATGATACATATATATATATAGATATATGTATATATATAACTAAGTTCCAGAATACGTTATGAAGAGTGTGTGTGTGTGTGTAACTAAGTTCCAGAATACGTAAACTTCATAACTTGGAAATTTTTTGACAAATTAATCAGATTCAACTGTGGGATAGCAAGGTCGACTATAAAGTTGCGAAGTCGTGGAAACATAAAGGACAAATAACAAATGAGTTTTGAGAAATTATTCCACAAATGTCATTCTGCAAAATGTATTAAAGATGATTAAAGACGATTGGTACAAGATTAGCAATCATGAGTAGTGTAACTACATCAACAAAATAACTATAAACCATAGTTGAACATAATTCAAATTTTCGTTTGCAATAACAAATGAAAAAGAAACAATAATTCAGCCTTCAATCCTAAAGTCCTACTCAAAGAGCCAAACTTGAATGCAAGCTTTCTGAAATCTTCCAAACAACACAGATAAAAAGGTAACACCCTAGTCAGAAATGAACCGAGATGCGAGCTTTCTTAGAAACCCAGATGACAAAATCAACAAAATAGAATGGCTGGTGGGTCGATTGTTGGTCCCCAACTCTAAATGAAGAATTCATCAGAACCTAGAAATTTAAACAAAGAATTTTCCAGAATCAACGTTTACTAAAAACCAGTTACTTGGTTATCATGCATGATGGCTTGCCAAAGACTGAATTAAGGAATGCACAACTTTACTTTATGATTATTTTCAATGACAGCAAAAAGGTCAGATCCAAATGAAAATAAAACTTAGGACTCCACAAAACCAATTAAAAATCTAATTCCAAAGTTACAAACACCCACCAAATGATTCCAGATAAAGTTTTAAACTCAATGTCAGACCCAAATGAAATTAAAAGTTAGGACTTCATAAAACCAATTGAAAATCTGACTCCAAAGTTCCAAACACCCACCAAATGATTCCAGATAAAGTTTTAACTCGAAAACCCAACAGAAACAAAAGCATTGGTGTGAATTAACTGTATCTAATTGAAGAAACTAAAACAAAAGTAAAGCAAAGTATATACCTCAAAATGTCAAGCAACTAAGTTCTTCCTCCGACGACCCAAAACTCTGAAAATTCCACACAAAAAAAGGATAAGCTCATTAGCAATTCATAGCTTTCAAAATTAGCAAAAACTTTGGCAACAATAAAGACGCGTTGAGAACCATCACACACAGACACATACTGAAACTTGTTTGCTAATAGATGATAAAAAATTATAACTGAAACAGATGGGAATTTATTAGGAAAAGAGAAACAAAAAACCTCAATTAAGCAATTAAATGGAGTATTACTTGATAGAGCTGGAAAATTACCCAGTTCCTCAGAGAGAGGATCAAGAGTGACTGATGAGAGTGCAGAGAAATGAATGATTGAGAAATTCAAGTGCTGAGCTCAAAGTTGGGGCTTCCACTTTCCAACTGGGGAAGAAATAACAGAGAAAACACAGAGAACCAGCCAATCCACCAAAAATATTAATCAAATGGGTTTCTTCTAATTCAAAATTTGGCCCACCCAGATTCCAATGAAGCAATAACCATTCAAAATTCCAACAGAATGAAGCCTCAAAGACTACAAATTATCAATAACCAGCAATAAAAATTTTGAAAACAGTAATAATGAAGGAAAAGGAAATTAAAGCTGCCAGCCATTCTCTAAATCTCAGGCACCAATCCAAATCACCAGTAATTTGCAGATAATGATAAGAATCTATTAGTATTTCCATTGTTTAAAACCCAAATTCAAGAAATCATGAAAAATGGAAATTGAAGCTTTACCTGCAGACAGCAAACGAAATCCAACGGCATGTACCTCAAAAGTGAGAGAGAGAGAGCTGAAAGATGAGTGAGAGAATCGATAAACAAAACCCCCCAAAATCACAAAAGGAAATTTGAACAGAAAACAAATTTGCAAATCCAAAATCACAAAAAGGAAATTGAAACACCCACACTGAGAAAGCTGTAAAACTCACCAAGAAACGCTAGCTTTTCTGCGTAAAAAAATGATTCGAATCGAATAGAAGAACCGAGGAAAGTCGTACTGGTTCAGTGGTTTTTCCAGCAAGAAAGCACCTTGTCTGTAATTCGTGAGAGGTTGGACAGCGGGAGAAGCCGATTTGGGAGCCAAAGAAAGCGAGGCTGGAGACCGACAGAGGTTGAGAATTGCGAGAGAGAAAGACGAAAAGGTAAGTAAAAGTAGAAAAGAAGTCACGATTATCGACGCGTGGGTAGCATTCCACTGTGCCAAGTACGAAAATGAATGGGGAAAGGGGAGCTGGCTGAGGGAGACAGGATTCGAGATGCAGCGGTCTGATTTTTTTTTAAGAGAGAAGGCGGAATGAAGAGAATCGAGAAGGGGAGGAATCATTTTAAGCGATGATCGACGCGTGGGGATTGAGGGCAAATTTGCCATTAAAAAACGCACAATCAAGAGTAATATGAGGGCATTTTAGGTACTTTATTGTTAATAAACAGTAGCTTTATGTTTGAGGTTTTTAGTATAGCTATATAATTTGGTGACGGAGAGAGTAGGTGAAAGAACACATTTTAGTCTTAAAAATGTTGTTTTTATGAACAAGTGATTGATTGTCCTTTTCTGACCTTTAGGGTGCGTTTGTTGCATCGGACTGTCTCGGACTGGACAAGCTTCAGGTACTAAGCTGTACTGGCTTAGACTAGACTAAGCTGGACTAAATTAGTGAAGCGTTTGGTGCAGTGTCGGACTAACAAGTAGGATAATTAACAAACTCTAATATTATATTATTTAATCCATAATTATTAATATATTTTTTATCCTATTTTTGTTATCCCTCTAATCCTTCATTACCGCCCCATTCTCTCCCTCTTTTTCTCCATCTTTTTCTCCCTTGTCCGTTCCAATTTTTGCTTCAATTTGGTATTTTATATGAAAATTGGTTGTGAAAAGCACCTAGTCCAATGGCTTTCGAATGTGAGTGGTCGAGGAGCAAGGCGAGGAGGAGAAAGGGGACAATCTTAGCTAGTCCCATGATTTTTGAGGGGTTTCACTAAGAACAGCTAGTCCCTGATTTAGTCTAGGCTAGTGAGACTTAGTCTCATTAAACCTAGTCCCTGTCAGGAACAAACATGGGACTGGACTAACCCTTAGTCCAGTCCAGTCCAGTACCCTTTAGTGAGGGCAAACAAACGCCCCCTTAATGTCCAAACCTAACAGCGTATAGCTAAATGGGTCAACTTACAAAATTATTTTAAAAAATTGAACGTAAAAAGAATACATAATTCACAATTTCAAATTATGCATAAAAAGACAAAACAATGCGTAAAATAAAAAGAGCAGGACAAAATAAAAAAGAAAGGAGATTAAGAATACAAATAACGTGATTTGAGCCCTCAATTTTGGCATGCAATATGATTATTAACGCATGATTGTGAACCCACCCGTTGAAGAAAGATGCATCAGAATACACAAGAGTCAAGACTTGGCTCGGTTTATATAACTAATCGATTATATTCCATAACAAGAGCTAGGTCCATAAATTACACAAGCTTGTAAAAGATGCTAGACATTAATCGGACGGTAGGTTGAGGTCTAGAGCCTAAGTGGTTAGGCGGGGGCCTAGTGTCTCGGCAGATTGGGCGAGTGCCTAAGCGAACTAATCGAATTTAAGTAAATTTATTATAGGGTAAACTGTCAATTTAGTTCCTGAATTATCACTTTAGTGAAAATTAGGTCCCTCAACTATTTTTTCAGAAAAATCTAGTCCCTGAATTAAAAAAAAAGCCAATTACATCCCTAATGTTATATTTGAAGCTACTATATTCAATTTTTCGTCAATTTAAGTCATGTTACTTGCATATGATACACATTGAAGGTAGATTAGTAGTTTTTCATAAAGAAATAGCGTATGAAGTTAACTTTGGAGGATAAATTGGTAGTTTTTCATAAAGAAATAGTGTCAGTTAACTTTTGAGGATAAATTAGACATTAAATTCGCAACCTATATGAAATGTTAAGCACTTATAGACGAGAAAATTGTGGTATTACACTCTAAAATGTGTCAAGCGACTTAAGTTGACGAACAATTGGATAAAATAGCTTTGAATATAATAGTAGGGAAGAAATTAGCAATTTGTAATGAATTTAGGGACTTATTTTACCGAAAAAATAATTCAGGAACCTAATTTTCACTAAAGTGATAGTTCATAGACTAAATCAGCACTTCACCCTTTATTATATATTGTATAAATAAATGTCTTTTTATACTTAAATGACACATAATTGTATTAGGATATATAAATTGTAAAATAAAATGACATATAGATTATAAAGTATTAGAATATAATGAAAACATGAGAAACAAACATATAATGAGTGTTTATCCAATATTTAACAAGTCTCTATTTTATTGGAAAAACAAAATACAAAATGGGTGCTATCGTTTTTGTGTCTAAATGAGAGTTGCGACCTAGGTGGGTTTAAGCAAGTTAGGCAGGTGCTTAGGCGAACGCCTAAACAGGTCTAGTGCACTTTCTTAATTTTCAAAGGCTTAGAGACTAATTGGGCCAGCGGACAGTCGCCTAGTGCTAGGCAGAGATTTTTATAATGGTAATTACTTGTTCTCCTTGATCTCCGGATTCAAGAAAATTATGATCACCCATTGTTTGATCTTAATAAAGTCGATAGGCGGTTATTTAACCATTTTGTTATATTTTCTCGTTTCAAGTTAAATTAAGTGAGTAATAAGAATTTTCCTGGATCATGCAATCTAGAAGAACAAGACTCTATATCACATGGATAAACATAATCAGGCATAAGAAAAAGTTGAAGAATTCATAACTCATAGAGTAATGCTATGAATATTAAATTTGTAAAGAAAATTTTGTAAACTAAATGACATTGAAATTGATAATTGAAATGTTATTTAAGCGTTAATAAACATGTTCATTTTCATTAATGACACATTGTTTAATTTGTAAATTTTATTTATAAATCTAAAGCATTACCCGAACTCATAATACAATAGCTACTTCAACAGAAGAAAAGATGGAGAGTGCGATGATTGCATTCTTTTTCAAAACAACTTTTGAAGAAGAAAAGATGGAGAGTGAAATGATTGCATTCTTTTTCTGACTAAGATTATCTCCACTTCTCTCACATTCTCTATTTTGTCTTTATTTTTTCTATAAAAAATTAATAAAAAATGTTAACGTGATTTAACCGTAACTGTTCAAATAGGAGGAGAAAGAAGGAAAGAAAAAAAAAGGGGAGAATATCATACTTTTTCTTTTACAAAACTACTTTTGAAGATTTCATAATAAACTATTATTATATATGAAGATGTGCGGTGGTAAAAGAGAGGAAAAGAGGAAGGAAAGATTATCCAAAAGATTTTTTTGCTGTCATTACAGCTATTCAACTTTTGTAAATTTTCTTAGACCGAGATCCAAGAAAAGACGGAGAGTGAGATTGGCATTCTTTTTCAATGCAACATCTGTTGAGTCCATAATAAACTATTATATGAAAAAGGAATGCTAAAAATATTCTCTCAAAATCAATAATTTTTGTGAACTTTAGCATCTCATGTTTTTTGGGATTAATTATATAATATTATTTGAGATTTATCGAGTTTTCACAAAATCTCCTTACGTATGAGATATTACGCTAACACCTTTTTAGTGTAATGTCTCAAACATAAGGGGGTTTTGTGAAAGTTCGATTAACTTCGAGGGCGTTAGTGTTAGAAAATATTATAAAATATTATGCCAAATACATTAAGTTACGGATAGTTTTAGATAGTTTCATTTTAAGGGAGTCTTCTCACATCTTTCTAATAGATATGAACGATGGAAAAGGATCACTCCATAATTAAATATTGTGTTGTTGATTACTGACACACCCCGACCGAAATCAAGGCGTGCTGGCCATCACGTGAGCGTGACATAACCATGTGCACAGTGCGGAAGCAAGATTGATTAGAAAGATACGAACCAACTAAAACCAAACCACTAGCAATCCAATAAAAGAAAGTGTGCTAGTGCGAGAGTTAAGGTGCTTTTACAAAACCAGAGCATAAATGGCCTACGTGCAGTCAAGCAGAAAGTACTAAATGGAAATAACACCCGCATGTGATCCTACATAAGTGAATTATGTCAGAACGTCCGGGAGGTCCTCGTATGCCATTAACGAACACTACTTAATACCTGGAGGGGCGAAAAACAAAGTTGAGTGGGTCAGCAAAACAAATCTTTTCAAAATCATTCATTTCTCAAAAGTATAACCCCTCACCGTAAAACCTGTATAAATTTCCAGAAAAATAATACGTACATATATATATATATATATCTCAACATTTCTCAGCATTATTCATTATCAAACGTATTTCATAATATGCCATGCAATGCATTCAATATCATTCTGAATCTCAGGAATCATGTCATGCAATGCATTTCAATAACCATATAGCTACTAGGTATCAACTTAGCCCTCGGATGTTCATATAGCTTATAACATCTCAATCTCATCATATATATACTATACACATGCATCAATATTCTCATGAGGTCATTATCACATCACTGTATCAATATAAGTATGCTCTAGTGCTATAATCACGTGAAGACTGTGCGAATGATTCGCGGGTCACCTACAAGTCGAACCCACTTATAGTGGTCTATATGACAGGACTGTGCACCTAACTTGGATCCAAGGCGAGCATGCGGCGCGGGAGGTGAACAACACGTGAAAGACTATGCCCCTATCTATGGGCGTGAGCACTAATATCAATGTGCAGGTTTATGAGCTAACATATCACATCATATCTCGTCTGTTCTTTCTTATCAATGCATGCACCTACCTGGTACTTACCTGCGCATCCTCGGCACTAACATATGCATGAAATGTATATATGAATACTCATGCATCAATATTAAGTTATAAGCATGGCGACAAAAACATATTTTCATTTAAAAGCTGATTATGGGAATATCATTATATATATATATATATAGGTTTATACGTTAAAATAGCTGCCCACTCACAGATAAATAGCCGAATCGTAGCCCCCACGTCTAGCCTGGCTACGCTCATTCTCGGGATAGGCCTCGCCTATATGAGAAGTAACTGAATAAACGTTATTTAACGTACATAAACGAAACTTTAGAAATAACTTCTCATATGTTGATCAATTTTGGCATTTGAATAAACCAACGTGACCTACTTGACGTCACGAACATCCAGAAATTTTCAAAATAATTTTTGGACCTGACACGCGCCCCCACGCGCCAGAAATGGTACGGACCTACGCGCAGTCATGTGACTTGCACACTGACGGCGCCAGTTGACGCCGTCAGGAATATTTCGTCTGTCCTTTAATAAAACTTAACGGCGTCAGCTAACGCCGTTAGCATATTCCATCAAAACTGACGGAATATGCCGTCATCTTCTCCGGTCAAACGCCGGTCGCCGGCGACTTGCCGGTTTCTGGAAAAACTTCTAAACGTCCTATCTAACTCATTTTTCAACCATTTTTCGTGATTTTTATGCCAAATTGAAGCATTCGAATAGTAGAACATAAATCTACCTCTTTTAAGGCTTAAAACCCACAGGATCTCGCCGGGAAATCCCACAAAGTCCGGCCAAATCTGCAACTCGTCATATCTACCCTTCCCGACGTCCATTTTCATCCAACGAACGTCCCCGAGCTTTGTGGGGATGTCAAGAAGCTTCCTATAAGCTCAGAATTCCCTAACAATCACGTATATGAAAATGCATGAACAGTGGTATTCTCGGGGGTAAGTGGTTCGACGTGAAAACGACGGGAAACTTACTTGAAACTTGTATGGATGAACTCGTAACGACGAGATGAAGATGATGGTGTAATTATTTCCTTCGATCTGTTGAGTTTAAGGGTTCATTGGGCGTGTCCGTACATGAGGAGAAGATAGAGAGTGGGAGTGAGAGAGATAGAGAGATACGGGAGAGAGAAAGAGAATGCATGTGGTCCAAAATCAACCACCAATCACAACTAGGGATATTTTAGTTCCCATTGGTCCCACAACTTTGGGAATTTATGTAATTGGACCGTGATTTTAACTCAAAATGCGATTTCGTATTCAACGCTCGAGTGCAATTTCGTTCTTTCACATTATCGAATATAGAATCTCGGGACGGGCTGTCACAATTACTCGTCTCTCTATTTGACTAAGTTCCTTTTCACATTCTTCTTTGAAAAAAAAGGTTCCTTTTCACATTATTACAATATTTTTTTTTATTTTTACAAAAAGTGATTTGTCTAAATTAAATTTTTCAAAAAATTTCGAATAGTGGGTGAAAGTGAAACATCCCTTTGTTATGATTATTACAATGTCTATATTTTTACAAAAGGGATTTATCTAAATTAAAATTTTCAAAATTACGAAAAAGATTCAAATTTTCATGTATATGGATATATGGAGTAAATTGATCATGGCTGAAAATATAGTAGTGGTTGTGTTTGTGTTGCTTAACGGATGATATTGAAATACCTAAACACAAGTCAATCTCCTTCAGTCAACAAAAACACAAGTTTATAATATGATAATGTTGACGTATGGACTTGAGAAACAACATAGGCCGGGAAGGTGCAGAGAAAGAGTAAGAGGAAAAGAGGAAAGAAACGAACATGAAAGAACAAAGACTATCGAATACATTATAAAACAATGACTTCTTGGCGGTCATTACATCTCAACCATCAATAATGTATTATTTTAGGTTGAAATGTGGAAGCAATTGAGAAGTAGCACATCAACAACTACATAATAAACAAAAGTGAACCCAAATGTGAAAGGATAATTAAAAACAATTATTCAAGATGGGCGGTAATTGATTCAGTCATTTACAAGATTTGAACTTAGAATCACGATGGATCGTTGTATTAACTATTAACAGGTGCTATAATATAATTGTTAGGGATTTCAAGGAGGCATATCGGGGACATAATGTGCAATAGGATTAAACTTCTTTTGTTACTAGGCAAATGAACCATATTGAAAAATATTGAGGTTCAACCATAAAACCAATTAACAATATGAACAATAGTTCAATCTCTTATAAGCACTTACAATATTTATCCTCTAACCTATGTATTACTCTTTTATCTTCACAAACATATAATACAGATGCCAATATATGAACAATGTTTTGAAAGGACAAGGGAGCTAACAGTGTATTTTTATATGACTTGGCCTTGGAGGACGGGCTGCAAATTGCATGCAATGAGTCTCTTGGCGTTATAGGGTGAAGCCGAAAGAAACTAGCACGAAACTGCAGAGGCTCTCGATCCATTATAATATAAAATAAACAATAATATTTAAGTATAAAATATGATATGATTATATGTAAGTAACGACCCAAATCTTATTGGAGCTAATTAACTAATGTATGCTTATCAGACAGCTGGATTCCTTGGCAAGTGTTTAACACCTACTTTCGCTCACAGAATAACCATTTGCAATGTCAATCGGCCTCACACCAATAAAACTTTATCGCTTGCGTGAAATTTTTCGCACTAATCTAAATATAGTGTTTCAAGCTTTGAAAGACCACTGAAGCTTTGAAAATTTTGGTGATTTTGTTAGGTCATGTGTATGACTGACATTAATAATTTTCAACTTCCCAAGCGACTGTCACACAAAATTAAATTTAAAATCCAATAAAACGTGATTACAGCTATTCAACTTTTGTAGATTTTCCGGTTTTGTGAGATTGGCATTCTTTTTCAACACTTCTATTTAGTCCACAATAAACTATTATATGAAGGATAAATGCTAAAAAGACTCTCAAAATCCCAAATGTAATAGGAGAAAAGACCCAAATATGAAACGACAACTAAAAACAATTATTTAAGGTGGACAATAATTAATTCAGCTATTTATAAGATTCAAACGTGAGACCACGATCTGCTGGATAATTGTATTAACTATTAGGCGGTGCTTTGATATAATACATCCAAATGGGGGTGGACCACATAATACTCCCCAATGGATCGTTTTAAGCTCCTCCACTGCTAAAACTATTGCAAAATGCGCATTAGGATTATACTTCTATTAGCTGCGCCTTTCCTTACTAGGCAAATGAACTATATAACACACCAAGATGGATGTTATACACGTTAGAGTTTGAGAAGAATTTTTTTGGTTATCTCATTGTCTCACATTGCTAGAATTGAAAAGTTTATAATATAATAACATTCGTGCTAGAATTGAGAAACGAGCATGAAATGACAAAGACTATCCAATAGATTATAAACAATTACTTCTTGGGGGTGATTACAACTATTCAACCATCAATAGTGCATTATTTTAGTTTGGAATTTGGAAGCATTTGAGAAGTAACATGGTAACAACCACGTACCAAACAAAAGTGATTAGAAAAAAGATCATATGGTGCATTATTTTAGTTTGGAATTTGGAAGCATTTGAGAGGTGAGCATTTGGGTGTAGTGCATTTGGAATAGTGCAAATGAACCACATACCAAACGAAAGTAGAATTTGGGTTTATTATATGGTGCATTATTTTAGTTTGGAATTTGGAAGCATTTGAGAGGTGAGCACTTTCCTAACAAAGTGTTTTCCTTTTTCCCTTTACAAGAAATTTGTGTCACCATTAGATAAAATATTCGAACACAAGACCTTGAATTTAGAGGCAAAAGCTTTTACAAAGCTTCTGTGAGCACCTTCTTGTTTACCAAAATTATTGGGACTAAAGGAGGTCTTTCCTTACTAGTCAAATAACCATATAATACACCCAAATGGATGCCATCACGCCATATATAAACAATGTTTTGAAAGGACAAGGTAGCTAACGCTGCCTTTTTATATATGTAAGCAACAACCCTAAATCTTATTGGAGCTAATTAACTAATGTATTTATTAGACAGTTGGATTCCTTAGCAAGTGGTTAATTATTTTTGTTTAGTTTAGTAGTCAGGTCGTAATTAATTAGTCAAATGAACCATATAATACACCCAAATGGATGCCATATAGGCATATATAAACAATGTTTTCAAAGGATGAAATGACTTTCTTGCCGGAATGGGGGAAGAGGAAAGAAACTAGCGCGAAACTGCAGACTCTATCGATCCATTATAATAAATTTCAATGGTCCAAGTTGTAAGTTAATTGTGCAACGTAAAAACTTATTCATAGTTATCAACTTAATCACGTACCTGTGGAAGACATCGTCTCAGAAAACTAGGATTAAGAACTGAAGTTCTCCTACAACTCTACACAACTGAAGCAAGGCTCGCTCAATGGGACTTAGGTTTTTTTTGTAAACTTGCATATTTTTTGAAATACATCACAATCACATAGTAGTTAAAACACCCAGTCGTAAATGAAGGGTTTGAGATACCGTCATAATGACATCCCTCATGTATGAGTTTCTCTCGTATCAAATCACTTATTGTAAGAATATCAATAGTGAAAGTTAAATACCCGTGTCGCAAAAGGAAGTCGATGATGACAAGAGAGAAATTTGGCTTGAAAAATGTATGATGTTTGCAACATGCATCACCGGAGTATCAACTTGAGTGCATATGCTACATCACATTTAGTGAATATTCAGTACAAATGACACAGTCAGATTTGTAAGGTTGTTCAATAAGAAGTTATCACGTTCTCAAGAGTGGAGCTAGAGGGGAGCACTTCCCCACCAAAGTGTTTTCCTTCTCCCCTTTACGAGGGATTTGTGTCACCATTAGATAGGAGATTCGAACACAAGAACTTCAATTGAGAGGTAAACGCTTTTACAAAGCTTATACAAGCACCTTCTTGTTTACCAAACTTATTGAGACTAGAGGAGGTGTTAACGCCATTTTGGCTAATACTTTTCTATATTTACGAATGGTTTTAAGTTTGGGTTTAATTGGATAATCAGAGAGTAGTGCATCAAACAATGGATATTCAGAAACCGAAAGCATAATTCATATTCCTCTTAACAAGTCCACACAAATAACCACAATCAGAATGTTAGTTCATAACTGGCCATATAGAACGCAGTACAAAAGCACTAAATGCGTCCAAGTGAAAGTGCTTTCTCCTCATGTAGTTTCATGTAACTTAGTTTCACATGCCAGTCCGTCACACACTCAACTCCTCAACATTCGGGCCCAAAGCATTCTTTATCCTTTCTGCACAAGAGACAATAAATTTGAAGTTCTTGTGATGAAATCATGTAAAACATTCAGAAATCTTGATTTAACCCTTTCTCAAGATCATAGGTTGTGTCATCTCAACTTATATCTTAGGTCCTATGAGTGCTCGTAATACACTACAATGACACTTGTTTTCTGGCCAGGACAGAAACAAAATCATGCAGGAAATTGTCATGACAACTTAAGTGTAAAATGCGACCGGAAAAACACTAAACGGGATAGCTATGCTCTCTTACTGTAAACCTTAACAACAAAGACTATACCGTATCTGTCACAGTGATATGCGACCATAAGCCCAACTCCAAGGATCAGCTTTCCAAGAGCTTTGAAAGCTACAAATCAAAAGTTACATGCAGTAATGACATAATCATGAAAAAATACAATCATAAATTAAAGGAAAACATACCGACTTCTAGTTCTGGCAATTCACTATTGAGCCATATATTTGAACCACAGTATGATGGATACCTACAATACAGATCACAAATAAATTCTGAGCAGACACAAAGTACTATGTTCTGTTTACGCATAATCTGTAAGTTCCAAATAGGATAAATAAAGATAAACATATCCCAGCATAAAGACGATATGTCCTGGTTAATTCTAAGAAACCTTGTACCAAATGTATGATAGTTATTCATAACTAACACAAACAACAGTTTGGCCAAACATTACTGGTCTGAGCCATATACTGTGTGACCTCAGACAAAACAGATCCCACATGTACTCAGATTATGATTGATGTCCCCATAGACTTTTACCTTTGAATTAGAGATTCATCCGTTGTAGGGCTATCCAATATTGGATTTGCATAATTATTTTCAACTTCTGAAGCAACTGTTTCACAAATCAAATGAAAATGAAAATTAATACCCAAAAGGAAGATGTTTGGATTTTCCATTGAGCTGTACGTAGTTGAGCTAAAGCAACCTCAGTTTCTTCATATTGGCAAATGCTACTGTACTGAAACCAGCATTGTTAGAGCTTTGATACGGAGCAAGTCCTTCAACTTCTCTAGTTCCCTCTTAACAAAAGGTAATATTGAGTAAGAAAATGATTATTTGCAGATGATTACGTGATTTTGCTTAATTGAGCTTTCTTTGTGCAACTACTATTAAACTAAACATGGTAAATACCAATATTAAACTAAACATGGTAAATACCAAAAATATATATGATAATATTTGATAATTTCTTATATATTCATTAATCTCCAAAGTGGAGTATATATAGGAGTTACACTTGGTATTACATATGTATTTCACCAATGTGGGACAATAAACTACTATTTACACTTTAACTAATATCTAACTCGCAACACTCCCCCTCAAGTTGGTGCAAAGATGTCACGCATGCCCAACTTGTCAAGCGAGTTGGAAAACACACTATTAGACACAGCCTTAGTAAGGACATCAGCAAGTTGATCTTCAGATCTCACAAACGGAAACATAATAATTTCAGCATCCAATTTTTCCTTGATGAAATGTCGATCAATCTCCACATGTTTTGTTCGATCATGTTGCACCGGATTATGAGCAATCTCAATAGCAGCCTTGTTATCACAATGAAGGTTCATAGCACCCTTGGGTTTAAACCCAAGATCTCTCAACAATTTTTCCAACCATAACAACTCACATACACCATGAGACATACCACGAAACTCAGCTTCTGCACTTGACCTAGCCACCACTTTTTGCTTCTTGCTTCTCCAAGTAACTAAATTACCACCCACAAACGTAAAGTATCCAGATGTAGATCGCCGGTCAGTGATAGAACCTGCCCAATCTGCATCCGTATATCCTTCGACATTCAAATGACCATTCTTGGAGAAAACCAAGCCTCTGCCAGGAGCCATCTTCAAGTACCTCAAAATACGGGTTACTGCATCCATATGAGCTTCACTAGGTGAGTGCATAAACTGACTTACCACACTAACTGCATAAGCAATGTCAGGGCGAGTGTGAGACAAATAAATTAATCTCCCCACAAGCCTCTGATACCGTTCCTTATGAGTAGGAACTTGATCTGGAAATAAGCCTAGACGATGATTCTGCTCAATCGGAGTGTCAACAGGTTTGCAATCTAACATACCTGTTTCAGCTAACAAATCAAGAACATACTTCCGTTGAGACAGAAAAATACCATGCTTGGATCGTGCAACCTCGATTCCAAGAAAATACTTCAATTCACCCAATTCTTTCATCTCAAATTCAGTAGCTAGGTACTTTTGAAGGCGTTGTATCTCCTTCTGATCATCACCAGTCACTATCATGTCATCAACATAAATAATCAATGCAGTTAGCTTACCATTTTGTCGCTTTAGAAACAAAGTATGATCTGAATGACTCTGGATATACCCAAACTTCTTCATTGAACTTGTAAACCTCCCAAACCACGCTCTAGGAGATTGTTTCAAACCATACAAAGCCTTTCGCAACCTGCATACGACACCTTTTTCAGGAGATGTTCCAATACCAGGTGGGAGATCCATATAAACTTCCTCCTTAAGATCACCATGAAGGAAAGCATTCTTAACATCAAACTGCAAAAGAGGCCAATCTTGATTTGCTGCTAAGGATAGAAGAACACGCACAGTATTAAGTTTGGCAACAGGAGCAAAAGTCTCCTGATAATCCACCCCATAGGTTTGAGTATAACCCTTAGCAACTAATCTGGCTTTATATCGGTCAATAGAACCATCTGCTTTGTGCTTAATAGTGAACACCCATCTACATCCAACAGCTTTCTTCCCATTTGGTAAAGGAACCAAATCCCAAGTAGAATTCTTTTCCAAAGCTTCCATCTCAACTCTCATGGCATTAACCCACTTAGGGTCAGACAAAGCATTTTGCAATTTTGTTGGAATTGATACACTAGATAGCTGACATATGTAAGATTCATATGGTTTGGACAAACGATGAGTAGACATATAGTTATTGATAGGATATTTGGCTTTAGCATGCATATCAGGCTCATATTGTACTCTAGGTTTTCCACGATTAACTCGTGGAGGCAACTGATAAGTAGAAGAATCGTCAGAATTTACCTCATGTATGTCGTCATCTTGTACCAAACTATTAGAAGAATCATCGATGGACGAACCATCATGAGGTAAATCGTTAGACATACCAGCAGCAGGCAACCGGTCATCAGAAGGTAATTCGTCAGACATACTCACAGGCAACTCGTTGAGCACATCTGATCTGTCGTCCGTAGAAATAGTTTTGGGAATGACACAATCCATAGCCGACTGATCAGAATCACGCAACATAATAGGTTCTGTCCCCAACTCTGTCTGTAACACATCATCCATACAATCTCTTCGAATTGGCACTTCACTCCCCCTCTCCCCCTGAAGTGGAGAGTCGGAAGAGGGTTTCACAAAATATGAAACTTCCTCGTGGAAGGTGACATCCATGGTAATATAAGTTTTTTGAGTCGGAGGATGATAACACTTATAGCCCTTCTGATTGTTCGCATACCCAATAAATACAAATCGGAGAGCACATGCATCAAGTTTACTCCGCTGATGAGAGTAGACATGCACATACGCGATACACCCAAACACTTTCGGAGGAAACTTTGATACAGAAACAAGAGAAACATGTTTTTGTAGCACATCAAGCGGTGTCTGAAAATCAAGAACCCTACTTGGAACACGATTTATCAAATACACAGCAGCCAAAACAGCATGACCCCACAAATGATTAGGAACACATTTATCCAACATCAAGGAGCGAGCAACCTCCATTATTTGACGATTCTTCCGTTCTGACACACCATTTTGTTGGGGTGTAAACGAAGTAGTCGTCTGGTGAATAATACCCTGATCGCGGAAAAAGCATGCCAAAGTGTGATTCACATATTCTCCTCCATTATCAGACCTGAAGACCTTAACTTTAGTCTGAAACTGAGTAGACACCATTGTACAGAATTCTTGAAGAAGCAACGGAACATCACTCTTATTCTTCATCAAGAACACCCAAGTTAATCGAGTACAATCATCAATAAAAGTAACAAACCAACGGAATCCATTAGAAGTAACTTTCGCCGGACCCCACACATCAGAATGTATCAAATCAAATGGCAAAGTAGCTTTAGAATCACTGATAGGAAATGAAGCACGATGACTCTTAGCCATGACACATGTTTCACACTTGAAATCTGAATCACTACAAGTGCGAAACAAAGAAGGAAACAAATGCTTCATATAACTGAATGATGGATGTCCCAATCGTCGATGCCACAACCAAATCTGATGTTCGTTATCCACTTTAACACTTAAAACTTGATGATTATTTGAACCAGAAATAACATAATCCTCCATAGTCAAGATGTACAAACCCTCTATTCGTTTACCATAACCAATTATCTTCTGAGTTTGAATGTCTTGAAAATAACAATACGTAGGGTAGAAGTGAGCAGAACAATATAAGGTATCAAGAAGTTTTCCAACCGACAAAAGATTACACTTAACATCAGGAACAAGTAAAGCACGGATCAGTGATAGGGTCGGAGTAAGAGAGATAGTGCCTTCACCCTTCACAGGGGAATGTGCACCATTTGCACTAGTAATATACGGATCACGAACATAGTCACATAACTCATCAAACATTCTAGGGTCACTAGTCACATGATCAGTAGCCCCAGTATCAATTATCCATTTATTTGTTCCACCAAGATGCATAACAACACTATGATTATATTGAGCCATTGAACCAAATCACGAACAATAAAGGCACAAAAGATACACAGCGGAATGAAAACAATTTACCAGAACACTGCAGCAAGACTGCCCACGCATTGTAGCAGATCACTATTCACACACTGTAGCAGATCACTATTCACGCACTGTAGCAAGTCATGTACTGTGGCGTGGCACTGTTCACCTTTTTTTTTTTTTTTTTTTTTTTCTTTCTCTCAACAAAGAAAAACGCAACAAAAGTGGGCACAAAATTAAAGCACACAGGTCACCAAGAGCGAACTGCTCTGATGCCATATTAAACTAAACATGGTAAATACCAATATTAAACTAAACATGGTAAATACCAATATTAAACTAAACATGGTAAATACCAAAAATATATATGATAATATTTGAGAATTTCTTATATATTCATTAATCTCCAAAGTGGAGTATATATAGGAGTTACACTTGGTATTACATATGTATTTCACCAATGTGGGACAATAAACTACTATTTACACTTTAACTAATATCTAACTCGCAACAACTACATATACACTTGAATGTTGTTTAATGTCTATTAAATTTTACTGGAAAACGTACTTATTTCTCAATACATCGGTGGCCTCTTGAAGGTTCCACTACCTACTCCATTTCCCAGGGTGACCAAGGATTTTTTTCAGAAATGATTACTTTGGCCGTGTTTTTAAGCAAATCATGCATATTTAACTTGTTGCATTCATCAAAACGTATAGTTGTGGTCCTTTTCAGTAACTCCATTAGAACTTCTATCAAAATGAGTCACGTGCCACGTATGTGAGGATGAATCAAGGGGCAAATATGGAAAACCAAATGAGAAAAATTGTAGCAATGGTCTCTCAACTTTAACCCAACTATAGCAATGGTTCTTCCAATATGACTCATTTTGACATAATTTTGATGGAGTTAACGAAAATAATCATAATTACGCATTTTGATGAGTTAAAGGACCAAATGTCATAAATTTTTAGATAAGAGACACTGTTCTAATTGGATTAAAATCGAGGGACTACTACTACAATTTTCTCTAAAATGAGAAAAAAAAATATAAATTGAAATTAAAAAAAGAAGAAGAAACAAATAGAGAGATTTACTATTTTCTAGGAGGTCTTGGAGTTGGCCATGAGTATAAATTAGAGCGAACGTGCTAAATTAGAAATTTGAGGTCTTGAATTAACGAATGAATGTTTAGTAAAAATGTCATGTAGTCGGACTTTTAATGCTGCCTTTAATAAGTTGTCACGTTTGTAAAAATTGGTCCATCTAATTACAAATTGTAACCATATTATATGCGACACATGGTCAAACTTGAAGGGTTGTCCAATAAGAAGTTATAACATTATAAGCACAGAGCCAGAGGTGAGCACTTTCCTACCAAAATGTTTTCCTTTTCCCCTTTACAAGGGATTTGTGCCACCATTAGATAGGAGATTCGAACACAATACCTTGACTTTAGAGGCAAACGCGTTTACAAAGCTTCTATAAGCACCTTCTTGTTTACCAAAATTATTGGGACTAAAAGAGGTCTTAACGCCATTTTGGCTAATAGTATTCTGTATATTTACGAATGGTTTAAAGTTTGGGTTTAATTGGATAATTAGAGAGTAGTGCATCAGACTATGGATATTCAGAAACCGAAAGCGTAATTCATATTCTTCTAACAAGTCCACGCAAATAACCACAATCACAAAGTTCATAACTGGCCTTGTAGAACGCAGTACAAAAGCGTCCAGGTGAAAGTGCTTTCTTCTCATGTAGTTTCATTTAACTTGGTTTTCACATGCCAGTCAGTCACACACCCAACTCGTCAACGTTCGGGCTTAATGGCTCGAAGAGAGCTTCCACTTAACTCTGATTCACCTCCTCTAACTTCGACTGGTTCCGCTTCGGATTCTGCATTGACAAGAAACCGAAGCCAAAGATAAAGATCCGTTCTGATATACAGAAAGTAAGATGATTATCAACTGTAGGTCTGGTAGAGGCTGTAATTGTTCTGTCATTTTATAAAAGGAATCTTGAGCATAATTAACGAACCTGATCCTTGTCCACCAAAACTGCCTTACACCTTCAGCAAAATCATTCTGTAAAGACGATCTTATAGCAATGCAATATTCAGTTTCATCACACCAGTTAACTGATATTGGTCAAGTAAAGCACATGTTACTTTCTGAAAATTTGAAATACTACAACGCAAAACCTATCAAAAGGATGCAACCATGTGATGCAAGAAAGTCCAGGTATTAAATATCGATGATATCGGTAGTCTAAAAACACGGAAATTTTGATGGAAATATCGGAATATTATTGATATCGATAAAAATTGAATAAAAACCACGGAAATTGTAAGAAAAACTTGGAAATTTTTATTAAAACTTTGCAGGATGTTTATTTAGTCAATTATCTATTAGTTTATCACAAAAAATTGGAAGGACATGCATTGCATGATAGATTTAACTAATTTAATTTGATTATATAGCGAGCTGGCAAACATTGTGAGTGTATAAAATATGTAAATATTTTAGCATATTTTCACAAAAACATAAGTGATATGGTGGTCAAGGTGTTGAAGGAGTAAAATAGGAGGGGTTCGAATCTCATGTGATTGTATCCATATCTGATACATGTGTGAAAGGGATAAAGGCCATCAGACCATGTGAGAAGATGGACAGCAGCTAGCATGTGCTAGCTGCCATGATTAAATGTTTTTCTTGCATTGTATAAGTAGGATATTATGCTAGGGTTTTAATAATGTGAGTGTATTCAAAGGGAAGAATCCCAGTTTTTCAGATTGTATTCTCTAAGTTCTTAGAAGCTTGTAAGCTTTGGTTGTTCATGCTTTGTAAACTGATTTCGTTCATATATCAAATAAGAGTGTTGTGTGTTAGTTTGCCATTTTTCTTATCCTCCCTTCACTTGTTTGTTTGAGAAGATTGAGAGTGTGAAAGATAAAGGTGTGATAAGTTTGTAAACTTATCACCGATTCACTTGGTATTAAAGTTAGCAAACCCTAACCTTTCAATACCAACATTTGGTATCAGAGCCAGAATACCTTCTGGCAAGCGCAGCAGCAATGGCATCAAATCTTGTGCAACTCCAAGTTCCTGTATTGAAGAAAGAAAATTATGAAAGATGGTGTATTCAATTCAGGGCTTTGTTTGGATCACAGGAGCTGTGGGAAGTTGTTAGTAGTGGATATGTTGTACCTACTACGGCACAAGAAGCTGCATACACTGCAGATCAAAGCAACACTCTCAGGGATTTACGAAAGAAGGACCAAAAGGCTTTATATCTCCTCTATCAAGGTCTAGAAGATGCAACGTTCGAAAAGGTTGCAGAAGCAACAACGAGCAAGCAAGTATGGGACACACTCAGTATCATCTACAAAGGTGTAGATCGAGTCAAGAAAGTGAGATTACAATCACTTCGAGCAGATTTTGAAACTGCTCACATGAATGAAAGAGAGAGCATCTCAGACTATCACACAAGGCTCGCTGTGATAGTAAACCAAATGAGGAGAAATGGCGAGAGACTCGATGAAGTACGAGTTGTGGAGAAGATACTCCGGTCACTCACATCCAAGTTCGAACATGTGGTGACTGCCATTGAAGAATCCAAGGATTTGGAGACAATGAGCACAGAAGAGCTACTAGGATCACTCCTAGTTCATGAGCAACGCATTCAGAAGAATGCAAACCCCTCAACGCTGGAACAAGCTTTGGAGACAAAGCTCAGTATTGACAAGCCAAGTGGAGGCCGTGGGACATGGAACACACGACGTGGAAGCTCATCCAATCGCAGCCGAGGACGAGCTCGAGGAAGAGGTCGTGGCTATGCACAGAATCGAGGACAATCTCAAGAATGGAGATCCACTCGAGGAAAGGCACATATCCAGTGTCACAATTGCAAGCAATATGGACATTATGCAAATGAATGTTCATACAAAAATGGTGAGCATGTCAACTTGGCAGAATCAAGTGGGAATGATGGTGAGGAATTCACTGTCCTACTAGCACACCATGATTCCAGTAGCCAACAAGATGTTTGGTACTTGGATTCTGGTGCAAGTAAGCACATGTGTGGAAGGAAAGAGTTCTTTGCCGAACTCAGAATGGAGGCTTATGGATCTGTAAGCCTTGGTGACTCCTCAAGGCTGCCAGTTGAAGGAAAAGGGAGAATCAAAATCATCCAGAAAAATGGAAAAGAAGAATACATCTCAGATACCTATTACATACCAGGTATGAAGAGTAATATTCTGAGCATTGGTCAATTGCTCCAGAAAGGGTACATCATACATATGGAAGATATGTTTCTCACTCTAAGGAATGCAAGAAAAAGGCTCATTGCACGGGTTCAAATGTCAAAGAACCGTATGTTCCCACTGAGATTGAACACAAAGATTAGGAGCTGCAACATTGGTGAGATTGAAAATGAGTCGTGGAGATGGCATCTTCGTTTTGGCCATCTTCATTTCAATGGTCTAAAACTGTTGTCAAATGGAGGAATGGTGCGTGGTCTACCTCAGATTGAAACCAAACACCAAGTGTGTGAAGGCTGCGTACTTGGCAAGCAAGCAAGGTTGCCATTTCCTGTTGGCAATGCATGGAGAGCAAAGGCACCACTGCAGTTGGTGCACACGGATATATGTGGTCCTTTGGATCCCATGTCCTATGGAGGTAATAGATACTTCATTACCTTTATTGATGACTTTAGTAGGAAGACTTGGGCCTATTTTCTCAAAGAAAAGTCTGCTGCCCTAAGAGTCTTCAAGGAGTTCAAGGCATTCACAGAAGCTGAGAGTAACCATAAACTTGTGGCTGTGAGATCTGATAGAGGTGGTGAGTACACCTCCAATGCTTTCCAAGCATACTGCAAGGAGCAAGGGATTAAGCACCAAATGACAGCTGCCTATACACCACAGCAAAATGGTATAGCCGAAAGGAAGAATCGAACCATCCTTGACATGACAAGGTCCATGCTTAAGGAGAAGAACCTGCCAAAAGAATTGTGGGCAGAAGCTGTTACTTGTTCGATTTACTTGTTGAATCGATGTCCAACAAAGAGTGTCAAGAGGATGACACCACAAGAGGCTTGGAGTGGACACAAGCCGAATGTTGTACACCTAAAAATCTTTGGATGTGTAACATATGCTCAAGTTCCAGAAGCCAAGAGAAGGAAGCTTGATGATCGAGGTGAGAAGTGTGTATTTGTGGGCTATAGTGAAGAGTCCAAAGCATACAAACTCTACAATCCACTAACTAGCAAACTAGTGGTTAGTAGAGATGTCATTTTCAGTGAAGAAGAGACATGGAAATGGAACAACAAAGAGGTCAGTAAGGAGAGAATGGTTTCCACTGACTTTGAAGAACAAGAAGTTGCTCCACAAGTCGAACCACAACCTACTCAAATAGGCACAACAACTCCAGTGCACAGAAATGCAAGGAGTGGTCCTACATCCGATGAGGAAGGCAGTTCATCAACTCCAGTGAGGCTAAGGAGTCTCACAGACATTTATGGACAAGAAGAGGAAGAAGAAACAAACCTATTCTGTCTATATGCAGATCATGAACCTTTATCATTCAATGAAGCTGTGAAGGAGGTTCATTGGAAGAAAGCCATGGAAGAAGAAATCCATGCCATCGAGAAGAATGACATCTGGAAGTTGACAAAACTTCCACCAAATCAGAAGGCTATTGGTGTCAAGTGGGTGTACAAGATCAAACGCACTGCAGATGGAAGTGTGGATCGGTACAAATCAAGACTTGTGGCAAAAGGCTATAAACAGAAGCATGGAGTGGACTATGATGAGGTCTTCGCTCCAGTTGCAAGACTTGACACGGTGAGGTTGCTAATTTCCCTTGCTGCTCATCATAAGTGGAAAATTTATCAATTAGATGTCAAGTCAGCCTTCCTAAATGGATTGCTTGAAGAAGAAGTATATGTAGAACAACCGGAGGGTTTTCAAATACAAGGGGAAGAAGATAAAGTCTATCACTTGAAGAAAGCCTTGTATGGCCTCAAACAAGCACCACGAGCTTGGAATTCAAGGATTGACAACTATCTTCACCAAAATGGATTTCTAAAGTGTCCATACGAGCATTCTCTTTATATGAAGAATGGTGAGAAAGGGGAATTTTTAATCATTTGTCTCTATGTAGATGATCTATTGTTTACAGGAAACAATGAGGGAATGTTCAATGAGTTCAAGCACTCCATGTTCAGTGAGTTCGAGATGACTGACATTGGCTTAATGTCATACTTTCTTGGCATAGAAGTGAAGCAAGAAAGTGAGGGCATTTTCATCTCTCAACAAAGGTACATGAGAGATATATTGAAGAAGTTCAATATGGACAATTGTAACACTGTCAATACTCCAGTTGCAACTGGATTGAAGCTGTCCAGAGAAGGAGAAGGTGAGTTTGTAAACTCAACCGTGTACAAGAGCCTAGTTGGAAGCCTAAGGTACCTCACAATCACAAGACCGGATATAGTGTATGGTGTTGGACTTGTTAGTCGATACATGGAAACACTAAGGGAGTCTTATTGGCTTGCTGTCAAGAGGATTCTAAGATACATAAAAGGTACTCTAAACTTTGGTCTATTTTATAATTTTGGTGAAGATGCAAAATTATATGGTTATTCGGATAGTGATTGGGGAGGTGATCAAGATGAAAGAAAAAGCACCACAGGCTATGTATTTTTCTTAGGTACAACTGCTTTCTCATGGTCTTCAAAGAAGCAATCAATCGTTGCCTTGTCTTCATGTGAAGCTGAATATGTAGCTGTAGCCTCAACCGTGTGTGAGGCAATATGGTTAAGGAATCTGTTGAAATCAGTGTGTCATTCACAAGAGGAATCGACCTTGATTCATGTGGATAATGTGTCTGCAATTAAACTTGCAAAGAATCCAGTTCAACATGGAAGGAGCAAGCACATTGATACTAGGTTCCATTTTCTAAGGGATCATGTGAAACAAAAGACAATTGAGCTTGTCTATTGTCACACAAAGGAACAAGTGGCTGACATCTTCACTAAGCCACTGCCAATTGAATCATTCCGAGTGATGCGTGAAATGTTAGGAATGAAGATGTTTTGATTTGAAGGGGAATGTTGGATATTCAAATAAAAACATTCTCCATGCTGCCAGCCTGTACTTCACTCAAGTATTTCCCACTCTTGTCATATGAATATGCTCATTCCTTGTGTCAGCCGAAAGAAAACTTCATGGCAGCAATCTGTTGCCATGTGATTGTTAATCTCAGCTGTGTGCTACAAGCTGGAAAGCTGCAATGTGATTGTATCCATATCTGATACATGTGTGAAAGGGATAAAGGCCATCAGACCATGTGAGAAGATGGACAGCAGCTAGCATGTGCTAGCTGCCATGATTAAATGTTTTTCTTGCATTGTATAAGTAGGATATTATGCTAGGGTTTTAATAATGTGAGTGTATTCAAAGGGAAGAATCCCAGTTTTTCAGATTGTATTCTCTAAGTTCTTAGAAGCTTGTAAGCTTCGGTTGTTCATGCTTTGTAAACTGATTTCGTTCATATATCAAATAAGAGTGTTGTGTGTTAGTTTGCCATTTTTCTTATCCTCCCTTCACTTGTTTGTTTGAGAAGATTGAGAGTGTGAAAGACAAAGGTGTGATAAGTTTGTAAACTTATCACCGATTCACTTGGTATTAAAGTTAGCAAACCCTAACCTTTCAATACCAACATAGACAAATGGCATTGACAAACTTACCAGTAGCATCTGAACACTGCTGCTGCTTTTTAAGTTCATCCATTGTCTCAAGAACCGACTTATTTGCATGCTGAAGTTATTTGAGGTAAAAGCCTCTTGAGTTGTGGTTCAGAATCTGGGTTGCTGATGAATTTTGCCATAGTTGTTTCAATGTCCTGATGGGGATCCTAAGAACTGCATCAACAATGGAGTTGCTTTTATCTCAACAAACGCATTGGACAATGTGATGATGCCAACTAAAGTTAACCCCACTAAAGCATCGGAAATTGCGTCTGAGGATAGAAAAGGCATACCTGCAGATCTTCCTCCCGGACTCTTTGCCGCTATATGTGAAAACCCATCTGGCATAGCAAGAACAGTCTTCTGAAATGTATCCATACAAAGTTAGACGCATAAAATTCGAAAAGACATTGCAAAGTAATTGACAACATTGACAATATTCGTCTGACAAGGCAATAAATCTCTGTAATGATCCAGTAGCGACTGTGACCTGATAGGCCAATAGCAAAGACCATTATTATGCAATCCATGAAGCTTATATAGGGCTTCTTGTACTCAGAGATTTTGCATATTAGAGAATACTCAGCAGTGAATACCTGAAAATCGTGCAGCACAAATTGTTGAATCATAATCTTGTCTTGGCCCAAAAGGAATTGATCCAAGCTCATAGAAAACTCATGAAGTGTGCTAGAAATTTCTAGCAAAAGATTGTTGGTATGCATGCTAGAAAGGTCTAGTTGATTGTAAACTTGTGTAGTGTGTGCTGCTGACGTAAAGAACAAATGGGAGAAGAGCTCATGGGGCAGGAAGCTGATTGTGCAGAAGAGAAGAGCTGCACTTAACGATTTTGATAGGTTTAAGCTCATGCTGGCAAAGATCAAGAGGGCCGGAATCATCAGGCAGGAGTTGACGAAGCTCCAAAAGGAGAGTGCAGTCTGAACGCAGTCCTGCTAACATATTTCGGCGAGTTTTATGTTTTGATTCGTAGTGGCTGACGGTAGCTTGATATTTTGGTTAGTCACAGTTACGAGTGGAGACCAGCCGCAAAAGATTGTCTTTGCAAAACTTGTGGGGATTTTTGTTGAAATGAAACACATCCGGCGATGAGTTTTCGATCAAAAAAAAAAAAAAACCTATAAATATAGGTATGTGTGTGTGTTGTGATGCAAGAACAAAAACAAGAGAGCAAGTAGTGAGAAGTGAGAAGAAGCAACAAAGCTTCTAAGAGTGTTTGAGTGTTTCCTCTTGTATTAAGTTTGTGTGAGTGAATAAAAATTTTGTGAATTAACTTGAGTGTTCTTTCTTTCTCTTGCCTATCAAATTCCGCTGCGTCACAATCTTCTTTGTGAGATAAACATCTCCAAAGTAGTAAAATCATTTTAAGCCCCAACAAAGTGGTACCAGAGCCAAGGCTAGCAACGCAATGGCATCCTTCCAAGTTCCAATGCTCAACAACAACAACTTCGATAATTGGAGTATCAAAATGAAGGCCCTTTTGGGAGCACATGATGTCTGGGAAGTCGTGGAGAAAGGCTACACTGAGCCAGAAGATGAAGCTACTTTGTCCCAACCCCAAAAAGAGAGTTTGAAAGACTCAAGAAAGAGAGACAAGAAGGCTCTCTACCTCATCTACCAAGCATTAGATGACAATGGCTTTGAGAAGGTCTCGAGTGCAACCTCCGCCAAGCAAGCATGGGAGAAGCTTCAAACCTCTTACAAAGGAGCCGAACAAGTGAAAAAGGTTCGTCTTCAAGTATTAAGAGGTGAGTTCGAATCTCTACAAATGAAAGGGTCTGAATCAATCTCTGATTATTTCTCAAGAGTCTTAGCCGTTTCTAATCAATTAAAAAGAAACGGTGAAAAACTGGAAGATGTTAGAATTATGGAGAAGATATTACGCTCGTTAGATCCCAAATTCGAGCATATTGTCGTAACGATTGAAGAAACTAAAAACTTGAAAGAAATTAGCATAGAGCAATTAATGGGTTCACTGCAAGCATATGAAGAGAAACATAAGAAAAGGCAAGGGAATGATGAGCAGCTCCGCAAGACGCATGTTCAGCCAAAGAAGAAAGAAGAAAGCTTCAACAACGAGGGAAGCCAATACGAAAGAGGTCGTGGCCGAGGTCGCGGACGTGGGCGTGGACATGGACGTGGACGTGGTTGGAACTTCAACAACCATAGCAACTACGAAAGAGGAGAAAGCTCAACTAAAGGTCGTGGAGGAGGGCGCTCAAACTCGAGGTATGAAAAATCTCAAGTTCAATGCTACAATTGTCAAAAGTATGGGCATTATGCTTGGGAATGTAAAGCTCCAAGCAACAGACCTAATGAGAAGGTCAATTATGTGAAAGAAGATAAAGAAGAGAATGGTGTTGTGCTACTGGCATGCAAAAATAATGATGGAGACCAAGATTATACATGGTACCTCGACACCGGCGCCAGCAACCACATGTGCGGAAGAAGAAACATGTTTGTAGAGCTCAATGAATCGATGAGTGGCAACGTTTCTTTTGGAGACGAATCCAAAATACCCGTAAAAGGAAAAGGTAACATCCTTATTCCCCTGAAAAATGGCGGTCATCAAATAATTTCAAATGTCTACTATGTGCCTAATATGAAAAGCAACATTTTGAGTTTGGGTCAACTCTTAGAAAAAGGTTATGATTTTCATACGAAAAATTATATCCTTTTTCTTAGAGATGACAAAGGAAGATTAATTGCCAAGGCGAAAATGTCAAAGAATATGATGTTTCCTATGAATATTCAAAACGATGTTGCAAAGTGTCTCAAGATATCTTACAAAGACACATCCTGGCTTTGGCATCATCATTTTGGGCATCTTAACTTTGGAGGACTGTAGTTATTATCCAAGAAGGAAATGGTGAGAGGCCTACCGTGCATCAGTCATCCTGATCAAGTTTGCGAAGGATGTTTACTTAGGAAACAGTTCAGGAAAAGCTTTCCAAAGGAGTCTACCACAAGAGCCCAGAAGCCACTCGAGCTCATTCATACCGATGTGTGCGGTCCAATAAAGCCAAGCTCTTTGGGTAAAAATAATTATTTCCTTCTCTTGATTGATGATTTTTCAAGGAAAACCTGGGTATATTTCTTGAAGCAGAAATCAAAAGTCTTTGGAGCATTCAAGAAGTTCAAAGCCGCTGTAGAAAAAGAGAGTGGTTGCAAGATCAAAGCCATGAGATCTGATCGAGGAGGAGAATTCACTTCAAAGGAATTTCAAGAATTTTGTGAAGCCAATGGAATTCGTCGACCTTTGACAGTTCCAAGATCCCCTCAACAAAATGGTGTGGCAGAAAGAAAAAATCGAACTATCCTCGACATGGCTCGAAGCATGCTCAAAAGTAAGAAACTACCTAAGGAGTTATGGGCAGAAGCTGTAGCATGTGCTGTCTATCTATCCAATTTGTCTCCAACAAGAAGTGTGTGGGGAAAAACTCCACAAGAAGCATGGAGTGGAAGAAAGCCATGTATCTCCCATCTAAGAGTTTTTGGAAGCATAGCCCATGTACATGTACCAGATGATAGGAGAACCAAACTTGACGACAAAAGTGAAAAGTTCATCTTCATCAGCTATGACACAAATTCAAAAGGCTATAAGCTGTATAATCTGAAAAATGGGAAGATGGTGATCAGTCGAGACGTGACGTTCGATGAAGAAGGAGAATGGGATTTTGGCCCGCATGCAGGTGATCTTCACTTCTTTCCTCAGTTTGAAGAAGATAATGAACAAACAATAATGGAGCAAGCAAGAGATGTTCAACAACAATCCACTACTCCACCTGCTTCACCAACATCAACCAATCATGGTAATTCACCAGAATCAACATCATCAAGTGAAAGTCCAAATGAGAGAGATGTTCCACGCACAAGGAGTTTACGTGAACTATATGAGGTAGCTAAAAGACTTGATAATCCTACACTTTTCTGTCTCTTTGCTGATTGTGAACCAGTCGACTTCTAAGAAGCAGTACAAGATACTAAGTGGAGAAAAGCAATGGATGAAGAAATCGAAGCAATTCAGAAAAATGACACATGGGATCTCGCTATTCTTTCGAAAGGACACAAAGCCATCGGAGTCAAGTGGGTGTACAAGACAAAGAAAAATGTCAATGGAGAGGTCGAAAGATACAAGGCGAGACTAGTGGTGAATGGCTATAGTCAAAGAGCTGGAATCGACTATGATGAGGTATTTGCACCTGTAGCTCGTTTGGAAACTATACGATTACTAATTTCCTTGGCAGCTCAAAACAAATGGAAGATTCAACAAATGGATGTGAAGTCTGCCTTCCTAAATGGAGTCCTTGAAGAAGAAGTCTACATTCAGCAACCATCAGGCTATGAAATCAAAGGGCATGAAGACAAAGTTCTGAAGCTGAAGAAAGCCCTCTATGGGTTAAAACAAGCACCAAGAGCATGGAATAGTCGCATCGACAAGTACTTTCAGGAGAACAACTTTATGAAGTGCCCTCATAAACATGCTCTCTACGTCAAAGTTAAAGATGGAGATATTTTGATTGTGTGCTTATATGCAAACAAAATCAAACTAACACGAAGCTATTGGAAGAATTTAGCAGTATTTCCATTGTTTAAAACCCAAATTCAAGAAATCACGAAAAATGGAAACTTTATATATAAATTGAAGCTTTACCTACAGATCAGCAGGAGCAAACGGAATCCAACGGCATGTACCTCAAAAGTGAGAGAGAGCTGAGAGATGAGTAAGAGAATCGGTAAACAAAAACCCCCAAAATCACAAAAGGAAATTTGAACAAAAAAAATTTGCAAATCCAAAATCACAAAAACAAAACTGAAACACCCGCACTGAGAAAGATGTAAAACTCACCAGGAAACGCTAGCTTTTCTGGGTAAAAAAATTATTCGAGTCGAATTGAAGAACCGAGGAAAGTTCTACTGGTTCAATGGTTTTTCCAGTGAGAAAGCACCTTGTTTGTAATTAGGTTGGAGAGCGAGAGAAGCCGATTTGTGAGCCAAAGAAAGCGAGGTTGGAGACCGACAAAGGCTGAGAATTGCGAGAGAGGAAAACCGAAAAGGAAAGGAAAAGATAAGAAGTCCCGATTATCGACGCGTGGGTAGCATTCCACTGTGCCAATTACGAAAATGAACGGGGAGTGGAGCTGGCTGAGGGAGACATAATTCGAGAGGCAGCGCTCTGATTTTTTTTACGAGAGAAAGCGGAATGAAGAGAACCGAGAGGGGGAATCACTTTAAGCGATGACCGACGAGTGGGAACCGAGGGCAAATTTGTTATTTTCTTATTAACAAAAGCAAAAACGCGGAGTCACGATGCCGATGTTTGTGGAACACCGGAATGGTCACGTACTGGCCGACACCTGAAGGTGATGTAAGTCAATTTTTGAATGCAAATGTTGAGATTACATGACAACGTGCATATAAATTTTATATGAATACTAATATAACAAAATAATATTCAACTGCCAACAATGAATTTATAAAGATAATGCATGACATGTTCAAAACATATTCTAATTAGATTACAAGTGGAAGGTCAGATAGAGAGTGCTATTACAATAGAGGCCAAAGCAGAGAGAATCTAGCACAATGTCACTGGTATGGGAATGCCTCGTACGTCAGATCGTAGTCCTCGTTCGTATGTCTTAATAAGGGTGCAAAATAAACATGAGTGCACCAAGTTGATATATATAATAAAACAGTTATCAACATACTAACCTCTAAAGTTTTATGAAAACTAATAACATAATAAGTGGTAGATTTTTCAAAAATCCTAGCATGCCATAAAACATTTTATAAATCATATTTCGTATATGGTGTGCTAACTAGTGATATCATAATCGCCTGAAGCCAGAACATAGAACTTTTCCTTCAAAACTTCCTTCACAAGTGTCAATCGTCTGCATGCTCCTACAGCACCGAACCTGAAGGTCAATATAAGTAACAATTGCCCGAAGGCTCCTATAGCACCCAATATAAGTATCAATCGCTCCTACAGCACCCAATATAAGTATTAATCGCCTGAAGGCAGAACAGTGACCACTAGATATGCACAAAACCATTGAATATAATCTTTCCAAACATAGGTACATATATCTGAAAAACATATTCATATTATAAAGTCATCCATCATCTATACTGTAAAGAAGTGTTTAAAACATGTGCTAAGTAGTATATCGTCATCCATCAGATATCCTACAAGAACATGGGTTCGATAGAAAATATGGTATTCTAAAATAAACTCAGTATAACATGATAATCAATTTCTCATAAAATGTAATCATTAAATCATGTTTTACATGTGTGCATTTATACTATTAAAACATGCAATTTAAAAGGGGTCTACTCACAGATACTCTGTCGTAGAAGAGCCGTACGAAACAGGAATATCGGGATCGCCGCTTATAAAGGTTACAATTATTAAAACTACCTTCAAATGGTTGAATTTGGGAAAAATGACGTAAAAAACTGGTCCAAGACGTCAAAATTAGCTTAGAACGGGTTCCAGAAATCAAAAAAGTCAACTCGAAAGTCAAAGTCAACGGTCAACAGGTCTGGGTCCGGATCTGTCAACGGGTTAGGTCAACTGGCCAGGATTTGGACCTAAGGTTTGGGTTAGGCCGGTTAGGGCCCTATGAGTTTTGGGCTTTAGGGTTTAGTTAGGTTTGGGGTTGGGCTTAGGGAATTTAGGTGGCCTGGGTTTAGGTTTTAGATGGGTTGAATGCCAAGGCGCCCGAAGGCCTAAGCCCAACCGGCCCCAAGGCCTGATACCTAAAGGGGTTTTGGGTTTCCAATTGGGCTGGGCACTTAGGGCCCTAAACTTAGGCCTGGCCCGATTGTTTTTGGGTTTTAGAAATAAAAATTTATTAATTAATTAAATTAAAAAAAGGAATGGGTTGGGTTGGGTTTTTAACGGGCTTAAGCCCGAGTTCATTAACGGCCTAAAAGGCCTAGGTTCACTTACTCATGCCGGGGAAGGAGGCCGGAGACATCTTAGCTCCAGTTGACGCCATCTCGCCATCCTAGGCTTCGATTTAGCTACCAAAATGAAGGTAAAGGTGAGAGGGAGAGGTTTGTTACCTTTGGTTCGTCGTGAACTGGCCAAAAATGGCCGAATCTTAGCTCGAAACCCACAAGTTCACCCTAGGGCTGGTCCTGAGATTTTTGAGGCCCGGGACGACGCCAAAAAAAATGCCCTAACTTCATATAAGAAAATTATTTATTTTCACACGTAAAACATCGATAAAATTATACTTAGAAAAACACTTCAAACTCAATAATTTAGAAACACAGAAAGACTAATTTATTTTGTATTGAGAGAAGGAAACAAAAAAACTGCGGGCTTATAAGTAGATAGATGATGAGTTTGTTTTCCATCTGAACTTTGAAAGTGTTTTTGTATAAATCATGAGGTGTTTTTTCTTATTTACTAACCTTGTCAATATGGGACTAAAAAAATAATGATGTTTTCGAGTCTTTAATTGATATGTATTAGTAATGAATGGGCATTAAATTAAATATTTTGATAACACTTCATATAATTTGTAAATTTGCTTTAAAAATTTGGTCTACATATTACTCATTGTTGAAGATTAGACTTGAATTGAAATGAATATTTAAACATAACAACCCACATAGCTACTAGCTAGTAACTAAAAATAAATTAACAACCAAACAAAAATTTGTAAAATTGAAAAAAATAAACATGCACATAGCGTTTCGAACTTAGGACCTCTTGTTAATTTTAAATAACAAAAAAATTGCTTCTAATTAAACTTCTTGATCCTTTAACCAAATTTTGTAAATTTATACTCTTATGAAAAGAAATTTGTAAAAATTAGTAAGTAAATAAGCAGATGTGTTTTGAACCCAAGATTTCAAATGACCAAACCACCACTTCTAGTTAAATTTCTATGCCATTGAACCAAATTTTATAAATTTATACTCTTATGAAAACATATGTAAATATACCAACCTAATAATTTTGGTGCCCCCAAATTTTTTGGGCTCGGGACGGTTGCCCTGCCCGCACTGGGCCTGGGTCAGCCCTGGTTCACCTGGGGTTTTCCTGGTTTTTTGAGCTCCGTCGAGCTCCACCGAGGCGAGGAAGAGGGAAAGGATGTCGTCTAGGGTTATGATGGTCCAGTGCCGTCGTCGGGGTGTCTTGTGGTATGCGTGGGTGTGTATGTGGGTTTGCTCAGGGAGGGTAAGAGTGAAAGGGAAAGAGGTGAGCTCAGAGAGAGACATCGAGATAGAAGAGTGAGATTGGGGAAAAAGATAGATTTAATGGTGAGTTAGGGGCTGCCACGTGGCAGCGTGAGGGAGAAAGAGAATCCAGATAAATGGTCTGTATTAAAATAGGATGAGGGACCAAAATGTAAGAATCAGTAATCCTTTGGGGAAAATTTATGAAATTTACATTAATTTTGGGGTGGGGTTTAACAGTTGGCCTTGTAGCTAACGGGTTGCTTCTTCCCGCAAGCTTCTTACGCTGTATGGCATCTACCGGTATAGTGCTCGACGATGTTTGGGAATTTGTTTCAGGGTTCTGTTTTCACTCCGTTTTCTTCTAGTTTTGGGGCTCTGTTCAGCATGTTTTCAGGTGTGTGCATGGAACGTTTGTTTCTGTTGGTTGGTAAGCGATTTTCCGACAACAGCCGATTGAAGCTGCTAGTGTTTGTTTCAGTGTTTTCTTTGTTTTGGGCTCAGACTTTTGTTTTGAGCTCTTTAGTTGCTTTTAAGGTCTTCTTTTTGTTTATGTGTATGTATTTGGGTCTTTTCTTGTGTAATTATTGTGTTGGAATGAAACAACTTTTCACCCAAAAAAAAATGCATCAGAATACACAAGAGTCAAGACTTGCTTTGGTTTATATAACTAATCAATTATATTCCATAACAAGAGCTAGGTCCATATATTACATAAGGTTGTATAAGATACTAATCGCTAGTCGGGCGGCGGGTTGGATTCTAGCGGTTAGGCGGGGTCTAGTGTCTAGGCGAATTAGGCGAGTGCCTAGGCGGACTAAGCGAATTTAAGTCAATTTCTTCTATATTATATAAATAAATGCCTTTTTATACTTAAAAATGACACATAATTGTATTAGGTCATATAAATTGCAAAAAAAAAACATATAGATTATAAAAATATTAGAACATAATGAAAACATGAGGAACAAGCATATAATGAGTGTTTATCCAAGTATTTAATAAGTCTCTATTTTATTGAAGAAAAAAATACAAAATGAGTGTTATTGATTTTATTTCTAAATGAGAGTTGCGGTTTAAGCGGGTTAGACGGACGCCTAAGCAGGTCTAGTGCAATTTCTTAATTTTCAAACGCTTAGGGACTAATTGAGGTGGTGGCTAGCCGCCTAGCACTAGGTAGAGTTTTTTAGAACAGTAATTACTTGTTCTCCTAGATCTCCGAGTTCAAGAAAATTATGATCAGCCACGGTTCAATCTTAATACATTCGGTAGGCGATTATTTAACCATTTTGTTATATTTTCTCCTTTCCTGTTAAATTAAGTGATTAATAATAATTTTCCTGGATCCTGTAATTTAGAAGAACAAGACTATATCACATGGATAAACATAGTCAGGCATAAGAAAATGTTGAAGAATTCATAACTCATAGAATACTACTAGGAATACTAAATTTGTAAATAAAATTTTGTAAACTAAATGATATGAAAGTTGATAACTGAATTATTATTTAAGCATTGATAAACATATTTATTTTTTTTATTAATGATACGTTATTTAATTTGTAAATTTTATTTATTAATGATATGATATTTAATTTGTAAATTTTATTTACAAATTTAAAGTATTATACGAACTCATAACAATAGCTACTTTGATAGAAGAAAAAATTGAGTGAGATGATTGTATTCTTTTTCAAAACAACTTTTAAAGATTCCATAATAAACTAACTATCAGAGAGCACACACTTTCTGTGTGTGAACAACTACCTATCTCCTCCTACGTTCTCCTCAAGCGCAACCGCTTCAGTTTATTCAAATTATCCCAAAAAACATCATAATTTCACTTACCTGTATGAAAAATGATAGTGGAATAATTTCTCTTAATAAGTGTATATTTTTATCTTATGCAAACATTGTGTATCAAAAGTGAAGAAAAAATTGGGAAAAAGGGGCAAAAAGTTGACAAGCCCTCTGTGCCGTGGTAAAAGAGAGGGAAAGAGGAAGGAAAGATTATCCAGAGAATCTTGGCCGTGATTTTAGTTATTCAGCTTTTGTAGATTTTATTGGCCCGAGTGCGATTCACATTATTTTTCAACACAACTTCTGTTGATTATATTATTATATATTCTAAAATTGAAGGGGGGGAGGCACTGTAGCGGTCTCATTCTTTGCCACTCGATTTTGCTCTATTTACAAAACAAACCGGCGAATTGCATGGGTTGGGAGGGTAATTCTCAAAAGTTTAAAGGGTAATTTTGTCCATGTAGTTTAGCAGGGAGCCACTCGATTTCACGGTATTTACAACAAAACCGTGAGGCTTGGGCTGGTATTGGGGCTGGGTTGGAAGGGCAATTTTGTCCTGGGCGTTTAAGACGGATTGGAGTGGGTTTGGGTTTGCTGTCATTCAGAGGGGTTTCGGGAATGGGAGGCCATGCCTCCGATGGAGAAAGAGACAGAGACAGTGACAGAGCGACAGAGAGAGAGAGAGAGGGAGAGGGAGGAATGGGGATCTCAGTGGCAGCAGATCCTCAATTTCATGAGTGGGAGAGATGTTTGGAAAAAAATTTTCCCACGTTTTTGAGGGACGGATGGAGAGAGAGAGAGAGAGAGAGAGAGAGAGAGAGAGAGAGAGAGAGGCAGAGAGCATGCTGTGCGTTTTTTGGGGTTAACGGGTTACCCCACGGGGTTGGTGAGCACAGGATGTCTGAGGGAGGTATGGGAGAGGAGAGGGTTTTCAGTTTTGTCATCTGATTCAACAGGTAAAACACTGTTCGTAGATCATTGTTTATTGTTTGTTTCCCATTTGCTTTGCTAAAACTATGATTGACATTTTTTTGTTTCGACAAAATTGTGATGGATATTTATAGCCTGTTTAGTTGGGTGTTAGGAAGATAAATCTGTTTGGTGCACTGTTTTGTACACTGTTTGAGTAAGGTTGTGTCTTTTAAACTTGGGGTGTTGCGCTGTGCTCATTTCTGTTTTCTTCATGCTTTGCTGCTGTTTCGTTCTCAGCAAGTCGAATTCAGGTTCCTTTACTGCTTTTCATCCTTTGAATATCCCTCTGTTGCCGGGTTGTTTCTCCGTGTTTTGTTGCATCATTCTAGGTATATTGTTTATGGAAGAAGCTCAGTCTCAAACCCCTCAAACGATCTCTCGATCTCTTCTCCCCCTCCTATGGCGAACTCCCTCCCCCTGACCCTGAGAGGTACTGCAGTTGCCTATACTTTCTGTAATTTTTTGGGTTCGTGAAATTATTGAGTTGAATGTAGTTTTTTATTTATTTTTTGTTTGAATTTTTTTTTTAATTGTTGCTCACTTTTTTTTCTTGCAGTAAAAGACTTCGCATGAGCCACAAGGTTAGTGAAATTCGTCCGCCATGTCATTGCGCAGACGAACGTTGCTCAAGGTCATCGTTCTCGGCGACAGTGGGTAATATTCTGCACCCCTAGGGTTTCTGATTCCACAACCATCCATTGTTTTTATCTGGATTTTGTGTTTATTTTAGGGATTAACTTTGTGTTTCTTCAATTTTGATGCCAATAGAATAGAATAATCCAAGTAATAAGATAAGTAACTGCATTTAGGCCGAGACAGAATCAAAAGTTTCAGAATCTATTTGGGCATGGGGGTGGCAGGCAGAGTGAGGAGGAGAGACTGCTTGCTGCATAGGGAAAAGATAATAAAAGACTTTTGATGAATGATAATGATAATAATTTGATGTTTGTTTCACTGTATTTTGCAGCTCATGGAATACTTTTCCCAAACTTAGACTCTCAGTAAGCAAGTTAACAACTCAAGTTTCTAAATTATAGGTTAGTTATCCAATTGAAACACTATTATTTAGGTTATTACATTTTTTGCTATAAGAGTGTTGTTAACGTGTTCATTTTAGTAACAACCACTTGCTTTGATACATTGTAAATGCTATTTATGTGACGAGAAGATAATCTTATTTCCCTTTTTATAAAACTGTTTAGTAATTGGAAAAACTGTTTGTTTAATGTGTTCATCATGTTGTAATATTTTAATGTTGGAAACCATTGGCTATGAATCTTTTGGAAGAAATTAACCCCATGAAGTAATAAACAAGGTCATCTACGGAGGAATGAGATTGAATTGTTTGGTTTGCTCAAGCAATTCTGTTTAGATTAATGGATGTTATAGTGCATTTTGAAACCTAAGTAAGTTATGGATTCGTTTTTTGTAGCAAATCTCGAAAAATCAGTATGCGTAAGAAAGATTTATTAATTTCAATTTAAATACTTCTGAAAAGTTAGAGATTTGTTGAGCATGTTAGAAATTCATTGTAGCAGCACTTTTGCATGCTACACACTATGACCTATAGTTCCTTTAATATTTTTGAACCAGTGATATTACATTTATTATATCTATTTGGTTTCCTATTTCTATAGTTATATGATTAGTGTGCATTTGGTTTTGCTTGGTTGGGGTATAGGTTTAGTTGAAATATTTATTGGTTTCTTTTCCCTTCCAGTAGTGCCCATTTCCACCCAAATCGAATAGCAAGTTCTTCCGCTTTCGAAGATGGCATGTTCGGCCCATCATGTATTTTCCATCACTTTTTTATTTAGAAATAATATAAACTGTTTGATTAATTGAATTTGTATTTTTGTTTTTGTAGATTTGCCAAGATCATCAGCAAGGAAATACCGACTATGGTGGTTTTGAAGACGATAAGGTGTTCCCTACTGTGTTTCTTCTCTGTTTCAATTTCCTATTCATTTTTAGATTGAGCTTTACTAGTATTTACTTCTTTTCCTTATGAACTTTGGATTTTTGAGTAATGGGTTAATAAATTTTAGGAATTAATTCTTAATCAATAATAAGTGAATTGAGAGTGGAGAGCTGGCATGGTTGGGATTATTTCTTAATCAATAATAGGTGAATGATTCTTAATCAAACTAATCTTTAACCCATTCTTCATCTGTCATACAAGGATTTGAAGAACCAGCTGACACTGATCTATCCTAGAGAAGAAGGCAAGCCTCTAAATAAACAGCCCATATTGGCCAACGATAGAGATGTAGTGAGCAAAGTCGGCGAAGCTGGTGAGGTTTCCAAGGACGTCACCGATTTCGTGAAGTTGCTGGAGAACAAATTGGAAAATCTCAATGCTTTCTCGGTGGAGAAGGAGTAGTATGTTGGTCAATGGAAGGTATAATTTCTTGATTTTCTTTAAAAAATCATTGAAGATTACAATTTGGATTCTAAAATTTTGAGAGTTTGTTTAGGAATTGAGAGATTGACTTGCTTTTTGGGAATGCGGAAAATTTATGGTTTTTGTATGAGAATTCTGGTTTAGGATATAGAAAGATTGT